>CM060922.1:78392127-79670627 GCA_030737875.1 Allium sativum | reverse complement strand
CATTTTTCATTCAATTTCATTTTTGATTTGCTTTGGTTTAAAAACACCATTCATTCGAAGGTTGCATGCATGGGCTAAAATCATATCATTAGCTAGTTAATGTATATTTCAACTCATGCACGTTTATTTGAACAAGTGGCTATTTTTAACACTTCACATTTCAAAGATGATAATTTTGGCGAACTAAAATAGATTTCAACATATGACTATTTTATTTAGTTCCTATGCATGTTAAAAATAATATTTCTATCACAAATATTTATTTCAACGTCCGCATATCTTTGGCATATCACACATATGATAAAAAAAAGATATTTTCATCATTTAAAATATTTATTCGACAAATAGATGTTTCAGCACTTCATAGTTTCAATAAAAATGTAATTTTTATTGCTCGATCTTTTTATTCAACACATGAACTTTTCCACTACACACACTTCTCAACAAATGAGTATTTCCACACATGGACATTTTATTTATGTTGTTCATGTTAGAAAGATGAGATTTTTATTGTTGAAACTAGTTATATAAGGCGAATATTTTTGATACTTCATATATATATAAAAATGTGATTTTTATTGTTTAAACACTCCATTCATTCACAAATAAATTTAATTTTCATACAACACTTTTCAACACATGAATATTTCCACACATGGATATAGTTTCAATATATGACTTTAATTTCAATGCATGTAAAATAATTTCAACACATGAAAATAATTCTAACACACAAAGATTATTCAAAATTTCGGCAGCATAACGGCAGGGTAGTTAAAACCGGCACCGTCCCTAGTACGGCTCCTCGCTCTACCTTAAAACCTCGCGGTTTTTGACAATGGGGATTCATGCATCTAATTCGCACGCAGGCGGCATGTTTATTTTTATTTCCACAAATATTTCCAATTCATTTCAATCACCAATGGGTATTTTTCAACCACAACCAAACAATATCAACCACAAACAATTATTCAACCATTCGTATTTTTCATCCAATATTTCACACCAATTCACCACAATAAATATCGTCCATGGTTTGTGGACGAGGGGAGTATATATATATAATATAATATATATTTGCTATATTTCACTTGCATTTCAACACATATATCAATTATTCTATGCATGTAAAAATTCATACTTCGCTTATATAGCTTACACTACGCATGTGCATAAGGTATACAACACGTATGTAATTTATATTTCGCATATATAAATTATACACGACATTTTCCATTCAATTTCACGTTAATTTAGATTTCTCACCTTGGTTTTCTGAGCGCTAAAAATCGATACGATGTCAGAAAAATCCGCAGCTTCTTCTATTGGGTAGAGAGCTTCCTTGCGGTCTCGATGTTTCCTGTTTCATCGAATTTCGTCAACACACCAAAAAGATATGATTTTTCAAAGTGTAAAGATCAAAGAAAAACGCACTTTCAGAAAGCTTCAAAACTAGGTTTGCGGTTTTCGCGAGAACCGGGACACGAGGGGACGATCAGGAAGTTGGAGGTGGAAGAGCTTCGAGAGAGCTACAGGCGCGCGGCGGTTTGGTGCAGCTCGGTGGCGCAGAACGGCGGCGGCGGCGGCTTGAAGGTCGGAAGTTTGGAGGTGGATATCTCGGCGGAGAGGCGACAATAGGGGGAGCTCCTTATATGGATTTGAAGAGGGGAGGGAGAACTACAAAAAGTTGAACTGGGGGAGGAGCTAATTCTGGCCGTGGCGATCGGAAATCGCCTGGGAAGGTGAAGAAGGGCTTCCGACGTCGATGTCGGGGTCGGGGGGGTTTTCTGTTATTTTTTTTTTTTAATTATGAATGAAAAATATGATTGGCCGAGAGTATATTAAAATTTTTAAATAGTGTTTTCTTAAACTAACACCTTTTTAAACCCAACGACTGTCGCCCCTAGCTAAATACCCCCATTCCGGACACAATGGGATATGTTTCGTAGGCCAATTTGACTGTTACATTCAGTTATTTTTCAAATTAAAGTATAAAACATTTAATTTTTAACTCTGAACGCACATTTCAATTTGCCAGGGCCACAAACTGATTCGAAAAATTCCAGAAAAATAAATCTAGCTATGTTTTGACACTACGGTCCCAACAAAACTAGTTTCGTCGAATTCTGAGGTCGTTTGAAAAATGGCCCTTTTCTGGTCGATCCAATTTAACAGAAATCGACCAAACACATTTTCTTTTGCCACGCTCACATACTAGCTTCAAAAATTATGAAATTTGAAACCTAGCAATAGTTTGACATCCCGGACCCAACAAAAGTGGTTTCGTCGAATTCCGAGGTCGTATGCAAAATATCAATTTTCCAGGGCTATATATTCTATATACCGACTCTTCCGAAAATTCATTCGGCCATAACTTTTGATTCCCGTTATGAAACTTCGATTTTTCAGATTCGTTAGAAAGGTATTGACTAACAGATTTAAATACTTTTGGTTTCGCTAAAATCCGTTATATTTTCCACCCTGCATAGTCGGTCAAAGTTTGAATTCAAATTTTCAAACTGACTCACTATTTCTAATTCACTATTTTATTGAAATATCCTATTTCAATTGTTCAAATTCCTTTGAAATAATCAATTTAAAAATTTTAAATTGGCTCGTATTTTCTGGGTTATTACAATCTCCCCTACTTAAAACTTTTCGTCCTCGAAAAGGAAACAACAGTAAAGTAGGAAATAAAATGTAAATGCAAAGTATGGTAAAGGTACCTTGCACCGGAGTTAGTCAGAGATATCCACTCTGCATTTGGGGTAAGCTTGCTTAATGCTTTCCTCAGTTTCCCAAGTACAGTCTCTAGGATCACTGCTCCACTGCACTTTAACTAAATGAACCTTTTTGCTTCTGAGTTCTCTAGTTTCTTTGCCAACAATTTTTAATGGCTCTCTTTTGAGTGCTAATTCTGGAGTTATCTCCACATCCCGTTGCGCTACTTCTTCTACAACAAGATCCGGATCATGCACATGTCTCCTAATTTGAGATACGTGAAAAACATTGTGCACTCCAGGCAACCAATCTGGTAATTGAACCCTATAAGCAAGAGTTCCAATTCCCTCAAGTATAGGAAAGGGACCAATAAATCTCGGTGCCAACTTCCCAGTCTTTCCAAATCTGATTACTCCTCTCATCGGAGAAACCTTTAAATAAACATGATCACCAACAGCAAATGTCAAATCTCTCCTTCTAGAGTCTGCATAACTTTTCTGTCGGCTTTGGGCGGTTTTCAATCGCTTCTTGATGAAGTCCACTTTATCAGATGCCTCCCTAATCATATCGGGTCCTAGTACAAGTCTGTTGCCAGGTTCTACCCAACATGCTGGAGATCTGCAGGGTCTGCCATATAATGCTTCAAATGGTGACATTCTCAAACTTGCTTGATAGCTATTGTTATATGAGAATTCTGCCAAATGCAAATGATCTTCCCATGACCCACCAAAATCGATTATACAAGCCCGCAATAAATCTTCTAGAATTCTATTCACCCGCTCAGTTTGGCCACCTGTTTGGGGGTGATAAGCGGTGCTCATATTCAGTTTTGTCCCCAATTCTGTCTGGAAAGCCTCCCAGAACTTGCTAGTAAATAGGGGATCTCTATCACTGACTATGCTGATGGGAATTCCATGCAGCTTAACAATTTCTTTGAAATATATCTGTGCTAGACTTTGGGCAGTTCTATTGGACCTGACAGGTATAAAATGGGCAGTCTTCGTGAAGCAATCTACGATTACCCAAATACTGTCATTACCTTTCTTGGTTCGCGGCAAACCATCTATGAAATCCATGGAAATCTGTTCCCATTTCCAGCCTGGGACTTCCAATGGTTGTAACAGTCCAGCTAGCTTCTGTTGGTCACTCTTGACCAATTGACAAGTAGGGCATCTGCTAACATACAAAGAAATATCTCTTTTCATTGCCTTCCACCAGAAAGTACGTTTGATATCGTTGTACATTTTACTCACCCCAGGATGGATGCAAAATTTGGATTTATGGCATTCGTCTAGCACTTCTCTTCGAAGGCCTAGAATATTTGGGATGCAAATCCTGTTATTTAACCTGAGAACCCCCTTATTGTCAATACGGAAACTCGTGGTTTCACCTTCCTTGACTCTCTTACTGATTCTCTGAATGAATTCATCGTCTTTTTGAAGGGCTGAAATCCTATGAATCAATCCAGGTGTAATTATAAGATGCGCAACGATTGCGGTCTTTCTACTAAGTGCATCCGCTACTACGTTAGCTTTCCCCGGCGTATACAGGATATCAAGATCATACGCTGCAAGAAATTCTAGCCAACGCTGCTGTCTCAGATTCAGATCTTTTTGGGTATATAAATACTTCAACGATTGATGATCTGTGTACAGTATAAATTTCTCGCCCAACAAGTAATGCCTCCAGATTTTCAAGGCAAATACGATGGCTAGCAACTCAAGATCATGAGTCACATAATTCTTCTCATGCGGTTTCAATTGGCGGCTTGCATAAGCGACTACTTGGCCTCTCTGCATTAACACTGCACCAAGACCTCTAATAGAAGCATCTGTCCAAACCGTTAAATCCTGATTGCCATCAATAATAGTTAACACTGGAGCGGTGGTCAGCTTCGATTTCAATTCCTGGAAAGCTTCTTCACAGTCGGAAGTCCATTTAAACTTCTCATGTTTCTTTGTGAGCTTTGTTAACGGACCGGATATCTTCGAAAAACCCTTAACGAACTTTCGATAATAACTAGCCAACCCCATAAAACTTCTAACTTCTGTGGGAGTAGTGGGTTGTATCCAGTCTTGAATCGCTATTATTTTGCTTGGGTCAACAGAAATTCCTTTCTCTGACACGACATGGCCAAGAAATTTGACTTCTTCTTGCCAGAAGACACATTTAGAGAATTTGGCTTTGAAGACGTTCTTCCTTAGAATCTCCAATACTTGTTCTAAGTGTTTTTCATGCTCGGGTTTTGATTTGGAGTAGATTAAAATATCATCGATGAATACGAGGACAAATTTATTCAGAACTCCCCTGAACACTCTATTCATTAGATCGACAAAGTATGCTGGAGCGTTGCATAGGCCAAACGGCATTACTAACCATTCATAAAATATGTCTGGACCTCTGAAAGCGGTCAAAGGAACACACTCTTCTGCTATTCTCAATTGATGAAAACCTGTAGCTAGGTCCATTCGGGAAAATACTTTCGCCCCATTCAATTGGTCTAGCAAATCATCAATGCGGGGTAATGGATATTTATTTTTAAGCGTCTGTTTGTTAAGGTCTCGGTAATCAACACATAATCTAAGAGTACCGTCTGACTTCGGGACAAACACAACAGCTGCACCCCAATTAGAAAAACTAGGTCTGATTAGACCTTTCCACAACAGTTGACGGGTTTGATCGCCTAATTCTTCTTTTTCTTTCAGAGTCATTCTACGAATTGGATGTACCACGGGTCTGGCATTAGGAATTAGATCGATTCGGAATTCTATTTCTCTTTGCGGAGGTAAGTTTTCAACCTCTTCAAACACATCCGCAAAGTTTCTAACAATCGGAATCTTTTCTATGGAAGTGGGAATAAGTTCTAATGCTGACCAAAATTCTTCTCTATTCGGATTCGAACCATGACAAGGAACTGTAATATATCCAAGCTTCGTTCGAATTTTAACGATTCTTTCTGCACAATTCACTTCAGCTTCATATTTCGTTAACCATTCTAACCCCAGGATAACGTCGAATTCGAGAAAATCCATAACAATTAAATTAATGGGAAACTTGTAGGAAGAATAAGAGATTGGCACTCTACAATATGAACCGAGAGTAACAGGACCCCCTATCGGGTTATGAACTTTAACCGATTCTTTAAGCTTTCGCTGTTTTAACTTTAATTTGTGCACTGTGTTTTTAGCAATAAAACTACGCGATGCACCTGTGTCAAATAATACAGAAACAGGAATATTTTTAATTGTAAGGGTACCTCCCAAAACATCGGGTTTACCTGCTCCGTCGGAAGCAGCTGGCGGGCTAGACCCGTCATAGACATGAGCTACTGTAGCTTTCTTCAGCAAAGGACAGTCTTTGACCAGATGGTCGGTCTTGCGACAGTTGAAGCACGAGCGAGGGTTCTGAGAGCCTTGGCTCGAGCCTTGAGAGTTTGTTTTCTGTTTCTTCGGAGCTGTGCAGACGTTTGAGTAATGCCCCGGCTTACCACAGTTAAAGCAATTTCCTCTTGGCGACTTGCCAGTCTGAGGCTTTGAAGATGCTGCTTGGCTTGACTCGCCTTGATTTACAGCAGGCTTGCGCTTGTTTCCGGCTTGGCTTCTAGCGCGATCCTGATCCAGATGCCTTTGATCAAGGTCTTCATAGTTGCATGTCATTTCCACTAGCTCGTTGAATTCCAGCTTGACATGGGCCATGGCTCTATCATGATATTGTCGTCTTAGTCCAAGGATAAACCTCTTATTTTTGGACTTCGCAGTAGCGACGAGTTCTGGAGCATAGGGCGACAACATTGTAAATTTGTTCAGATAATCTTGCACGGAAAGATCCCCTTGCTGGAGATTGGCGAAGTCATCGTGCATTCTTTCTAGAGCTTGTTCTGGGACATATTTCTCCTTGAAGAGTTCTTTAAATCCATCCCATGTTCTTCCAGCTTCTCTATTCCCGGCGGTAAGAGATTCCCACCATAATTCGGCTTGTTCCTGCATAAGCCAGGCGCCCATAATAGCTTTGTCTTCGTCTCCAAGCCTTAGGCCTTCAAGAATTTTCTCGCATGTTTTGAGCCATGCAAGGGCCTCTATTACGGTGCCAGTTCCCGAGAAGGTCTTACCTCCTAAGTTCTTATATCTCTTAGCTACACGGTCGAGCTCGAAGTATTGAGCTGCCGGAGGTTGTATCAAAGGTCCTTCTTGAGCTGGGATTTCTCCCCTTCCTCGGTCTAGGCCGGCACGGCCTCCTCTAGCGGCGGCTGCTCTGGTAGCCATTTGTCAAATTCTGTATAAGTAACGAAAAAGTCAGTTAACAGAAATAATAGTCTATTGCATAGTTAAGCAGAAATTCCTACGGAAAGATAACGATGGACTGATCAATTGTTTTTGCTATTCTGCTCAGCTCATTCTAGGACTTTGCTAGTCCTATCTCTAATGAGCGACTCGCCTTAGAATACTACTGATTCTATTTTGACGAAGTGTTTAATGTGTCAGACTCCAGAACTAAGGTTAACCAAAGCTCTGATACCAGCTGTGACGATCCCAAAACCCCTTTAACTCGGTGTTAAGGATAATCATTGGAATATAACACATTAATCAACATTAGCAGATCACAGATAATAGCATAAACAGGAAATAGAATAATTTACACACATATGACAGCGGAATCATATAGATATCATCACATCAGAGAAGCACAGTACAGGATACAACTTAGTGCATAATGATACATAATCAGTCACCATCGCCAATGGCGGAATCATACATAAAGAGTACACAAAAGGAATATCAGTCTACATCGCCAGTGGCGGAATCATAATATAGATACAATAATGGCGGAGAAAATCCAAGTCAGCACGGTGTAGTCAAGCCTCGCCATGAGCCAAAAGGTGCGTCAGAAACCTGTAACTAGGCTGCCCGTGTGAAAATGTGGGCACCCGAGTTTGCAAGGTGAAACAAAATACGAGTCCGTCATGGGACTGGTATGAGAAATCTACTCAACTTATTAACAACAATAATAAGGCAAATCAAAGGACCACGCCACTTTCGCGGAATGGGTTTACTCAAATGAGTGCTAGTGCATGAAATAAAATAAATGATTAAATCAACGCAATGCTTTTTATAAAATGAAGCCATTATAAGACTCAGGTCCCATCACACAATGCAACGCAAGCCGGAGGATAGAGTTTTTACCTTATAATGGCCAAAGATGCTTCATACGAATAAATCAAAGGTGTTTGATATTATTACTAGTGCATATATGTTTCAAAAGCAAATTCAATCATAAATATCAATCCTAGGCAGCATAGCTACCATCTACTATGTCGCCGTACTAGTAATACAATCACATCCGCAAATTTCGTATTGGAAATTGGATTCTTTCATGAGTCGAGGCAAGGGGCAAGCTCCTCTCCGATTCGAGACACTCTAGCAAATGTCCCATGACCCCACTATGATCCTTGGATCTTCAGGGCCGGTCCTCTCTTACTTTTGAGGATTAATTATTCCTGAACACATGTTTCCCGGTCCTTACAGACCTATATCGAGGCGCCTCGCATTCCAACAACCACACAGGTGAAAAGTATATATAATGTCAGGGCTGGTAGGTCACTGACACCACCTTAGCTAGAAAGAAACATCGTGCTCTCCCTGCAGTCACTCTCCCGTTTTTGACTCATACCGAGGTGTGAGGCTCGCGAATTCACGTTATACACAAAGCTACGTCACACAGACCATTCTTTGATCATCAACCACAAGACTTTGCTTTGCAACAGAAGCCTTGATCATATGCCACTTAGGCGTGCCACACAGGCAATCCACTCCATGCGACTGATTTCTGTCAATACATAACCTCTGAGCTCGTACGTCTCAGAGAAGGGCGTTAAGCAAGAGAATAAATTCTCCGCCGCCAAACAGATATATATTTAACAGAGATCGATCAACACAGAATAAAATCCAATGTCAGACACACAGTCCATTTACAAGTCCGTTCTGGGTCTGAACGAAACCGGAGGCACCAATTCCTCGCATATCCGTACAATCAACAATATGTTTGGACGGCTACTACTTCAATTCCTTCATGGTAGCTACTCCAATCACGAGTATCAGTAGCGCCCATCCATCCAATGTGGAGATCGTCGGTCTTCAGTCGTCTTCGACTCTTCGACTTCTCAACGTCGATCGATTATTTGAAATGAGATAAACTCGGCCTTTTCAAATAACCCACGTATATTTAGATTTTCAAATCAATTATTCACATGGTTGGACTATTCAACATTCACATTTCAGTTATTTAGTTATAATTTTCATGTCAAATACATTCAACTATCACATATCAAGCAAACACAACAAAATTGGTTTATTTTCACTCTATATCGTCTATAGCACTTTATAACGATATATCGCCATTTTTATTTAATTAAAAATGGCCATATTTAATTAAACGACGTTTCAGGTCGTGTCGATGCACTGGCGCTGCTTTTCACTAATTTTGTTTTACACATATCTGAAAATCTAACCGTTGGATCTTCACGAATTTTACATCATTAGGAAGGTCATTTCAAAACGAATCCAACGGTTCCAGTTTTGGGAAAATCCGACGGTCGGATCTTCCACACTAACCATTTGAAGTTACAATTTCAATTTACGAACTGCAGCGTCGTTATTCGATTTAATTAAATTATATTTATATATATATATAAATATAATCGTTTCTGGCGCTGTTTTTCTTCAGTTTTGAATTAAACGTTCCAGACAATCCAACCGTCGGATCTTCACAAAGTTGGTGTCGTTGGAAAGATATTTCCAAGGCGAACCCAACGGTTGAGGTTTCGGGAAAATCCAATGGTCGGATCTTCCGCACTAGTCGTTTGAAATCACGGTTTCAAAATATGAACTGCACGGCCACGTTTCGTTTTAATTCTATTTATATATTTATATAAATATAGCTCATTCAAAAATTCCTATATCGTTTTCTCTTCAATTATTTCACTAACGCCTTTAAATTTTGGAAAATTTCGCCATAACCTCCTTTGTACGGGAGGGTCTGGGAAAATTCCCAAATAGCCACACGGGCGTCTCATATCAAAAAGAAAAAGAAAAAGCCAAGCGGCTAGCCAACAGGCTCATAAAATCATCACCCAAACAAAGCGGTAAATGTGTACCTATTTGTCGGGCACAAAATTCTATTTCTCTTCTCTAGCCCCTTTTGCTTTAACCTGTTCAATAGATATGCATGTACATATATACAATTTCGAACATTTATCATTTTTCATTCAATTTCATTTTTGATTTGCTTTGGTTTAAAAACACCATTCATTCGAAGGTTGCATGCATGGGCTAAAATCATATCATTAGCTAGTTAATGTATATTTCAACTCATGCACGTTTATTTGAACAAGTGGCTATTTTTAACACTTCACATTTCAAAGATGATAATTTTGGCGAACTAAAATAGATTTCAACATATGACTATTTTATTTAGTTCCTATGCATGTTAAAAATAATATTTCTATCACAAATATTTATTTCAACGTCCGCATATCTTTGGCATATCACACATATGATAAAAAAAAGATATTTTCATCATTTAAAATATTTATTCGACAAATAGATGTTTCAGCACTTCATAGTTTCAATAAAAATGTAATTTTTATTGTTCGATCTTTTTATTCAACACATGAACTTTTCCACTACACACACTTCTCAACAAATGAGTATTTCCACACATGGACATTTTATTTATGTTGTTCATGTTAGAAAGATGAGATTTTTATTGTTGAAACTAGTTATATAAGGTGAATATTTTTGATACTTCATATATATATAAAAATGTGATTTTTATTGTTTAAACACTCCATTCATTCACAAATGAATTTAATTTTCATACAACACTTTTCAACACATGAATATTTCCACACATGGATATAGTTTCAATATATGACTTTAATTTCAATGCATGTAAAATAATTTCAACACATGAAAATAATTCTAACACACAAAGATTATTCAAAATTTCGGCAGCATAACGGCAGGGTAGTTAAAACCGGCACCGTCCCTAGTACGGCTCCTCGCTCTACCTTAAAACCTCGCGGTTTTTGACAATGGGGATTCATGCTTCTAATTCGCACGCAGGCGGCATGTTTATTTTTATTTCCACAAATATTTCCAATTCATTTCAATCACCAATGGGTATTTTTCAACCACAACCAAACAATATCAACCACAAACAATTATTCAACCATTCGTATTTTTCATCCAATATTTCACACCAATTCACCACAATAAATATCGTCCATGGTTTGTGGATGAGGGGAGTATATATATAATATAATATATATTTGCTATATTTCACTTGCATTTCAACACATATATCAATTATTCTATGCATGTAAAAATTCATACTTCGCTTATATAGCTTACACTACGCATGTACATAAGGTATACAAGACGTATGTAATTTATATTTCGCTTATATAAATTTACACGACATTTTCCATTCAATTTCACGTTAATTTAGATTTCTCACCTTGGTTTTCTGAGCGCTAAAAATCGATACGATGTCAGAAAAATCCGCAGCTTCTTCTATTGGGTAGAGAGCTTCCTTGCGGTCTCGATGTTTCCTGTTTCATCGAATTTTGTCAACACACCAAAAAGATATGATTTTTCAAAGTGTAAAGATCAAAGAAAAACGCACTTTCAGAAAGCTTCAAAACTAGGTTTGCGGTTTTCGCGAGAACCGGGACACGAGGGGACGATCAGGAAGTTGGAGGTGGAAGAGCTTCGAGAGAGCTACAGGCGCGCGGCGGTTTGGTGCAGCTCGGTGGCGCAGAACGGCGGCGGCGGCGGCTTGAAGGTCGGAAGTTTGGAGGTGGATATCTCGGCGGAGAGGCGACGATAGGGGGAGCTCCTTATATGGATTTGAAGAGGGGAGGGAGAACTACAAAAAGTTGAACTGGGGGAGGAGCTAATTCTGGCCGTGGCGATCGGAAATCGCCTGGGAAGGTGAAGAAGGGCTTCCGCCGTCGATGTCGGGGTCGGGGGGGTTTTCTGTTTTTTTTTTTTTTTTAATTATGAATGGAAAAATATGATTGGCCGAGAGTATATTAAAATTTTTAAATAGTGTTTTCTTAAACTAACTCCTTTTTAAACCCAACGACTGTCGACCCGAGCTAAATACCCCCATTCCGGACACAATGGGATATGTTTCGTAGGCCAATTTGACTGTTACAGTCAGTTATTTTTCAAATTAAAGTATAAAACATTTAATTTTTAACTCTGAACGCACATTTCAATTTGCCAGGGCCACAAACTGATTCGAAAAATTCCAGAAAAATAAATCTAGCTATGTTTTGAAACTACGGTCCCAACAAAACTAGTTTCGTCGAATTCTGAGGTCGTTTGAAAAATGGCCCTTTTCTGGTCGATCCAATTTAACAGAAATCGACCAAACACATTTTCTTTTGCCACGCTCACATACTAGCTTCAAAAATTATGAAATTTGAAACCTAGCAATAGTTTGACATCCCGGACCCAACAAAAGTGGTTTCGTCGAATTCCGAGGTCGTATGCAAAATATCAATTTTCCAGGGCTATATATTCTATATACCGACTCTTCCGAAAATTCATTCGGCCATAACTTTTGATTCCCGTTATGAAACTTCGATTTTTCAGATTCGTTAGAAAGGTATTGACTAACAAATTTAAATACTTTTGGTTTCGCTAAAATCCGTTATATTTTCCACCCTGCATAGTCGGTCAAAGTTTGAATTCAAATTTTCAAACTGACTCACTATTTCTAATTCACTATTTTATTGAAATATCCTATTTCAATTGTTCAAATTCCTTTGAAATAATCAATTTAAAAATTTTAAATTGGCTCGTATTTTCCGGGTTATTACAACTAGGAGATAAGGACGGCGTCGATTTCGTGATGTACCACATAGAGCCAGAGAAGGCTTCAGGTAGTTGTAGGTGTGCATGCAATTGGGCTTTCAGCTGAAAGAAAGGAAAAGATAGCATAGGGAGGAAGAGGAAATAGAATAGCTTGTTTGATTTATTGTTTCCAGGCTGTTGTAGTCGGTTCCCTGAAATATGGAATGATCAATCGTGCTGTAGGTTTTGTAGGAGAGGAAAGAAAAAAGTAGGCAGAGTATGGTGCACTAATAGAAGCATAAGCATGGTCTTAGTGGAAAATAGGGTAGCAGCGTGTGAACATAGATGGTAGTTAGAATAGTTGCTCTATGATTTGAAAACACATGTTGCTTTCAGTAGGCGTGAAGCTTTGTGTAGTCGCATGTGCGGCTTCTTACTTTGCCAGGAAAAAGAAAGGGAGTAAGGCATGTATACGTTGTACATTTTGCAGTGATGGGTTGGCTAGTTACTGTTTGATTTAATTTCCATTACTTGTTTAAGTATTAGGGTATCAGGTGTAAAAATATGGGTGTGTGTACCAAGTTGTCTTAGACATGAAGTCTCTTCTTTTTATTTATTATCTAAGCATACGGTAGAAGTTTATTTATTTGCGGTTAATTAATTTATGTTAATATTTTAATGTTCATCGTTATTTATCATCGACCGTTAAATATACATGTCATTACATACACTCTCCAAACACAACAAAACTAGACACATTGCTATGTCTTGTCATTCCGGATACAATGAAATTAATTTCGTTGAAGACGGACTCTGTTACTGCGTAATTTAAATCCCATTTTATTTGTCTGTTCATTTTCAAATTTTGTCTACCAACCAAACAATTCCGTTTGGCTCCAAACTGGAAATCTAGCAATAATTAATTATACATATTCCAATAAAATTCGCTTCGCTGAAAACGGAGATCGTTTTGAAAAATAACTATTTATAACACGTATAAAATATTGATAAAATAATATAAATTTCTGAAACAATTATACTAAACAACAATAAATTATTATTGCAGTATATCTCCATATATATCATTTCAAATTGAACAAATATGAAATTAGAATTCAACATTAATATTTTTGAGTTAAAAGATATTCCAAATACATAGAAATCCTTATTAAATTTATTAAATAAACATTATCATTTATTAACGATTTTCATAGCGACTATTTTAAAATTTGATTTGGACATATCTCACAAAATATAAGTCGAAATCTCGATTTTTCTCTTCCATTAGAAAATTACGATCAATAAGATCCCAACGTTTCTCATTTCATAGAATTCTGACTTAAAACGAATTCTGTATATTTGATTGAAGTTCAAAACATAATATTACGAACTGTCGTGCCGTTTTGAGTTCGTTTTATATTTAAATATAAATATAACGTTCGGTCGTCGTTTTATAACGAATTCAATATTGAAATCCATTAATATTCAAATAAAATATCTAAAACTAATTTAAATATTCGAATTCAAACAACTGAGAAATCCGGGGCGTTACAAGATTGAAGATCAGCTTGCGCGCTGAAATAGGGGAAACGACCTAAGGCACTTCATGCACTTATTTACAACTCTGCCACTCGCCCTAAACTCCAGCCATAAATACCCCTCATAATCCATATTAAAAGGGGGACCTAATTTCATTCCTAGGAAGAGGTGCCGCCAAATTCAAAGCTTATCTACAACTTCGCTAACGGCTCTCATGGATCGAACAACTCTTCTCCAACTTCATGCGGATCAAATCTATTCTTATGATCACTAAAGTTATCTCCAATTGGATCAAAGCTCTTTGAACCTCATTCATACAACATAAGAGAGCTCTCCAACACCATTCCAAGCAATCTCAAACCTTCTCCAATCCTCTTGAAATTTGGATCTAAGTGCAAAATTCTATCAAATCATGGATAAACACAAGAGCACTTAAGTGGTCAAGGATTAATACATTTACCATCGCAAAGCACATGATCTCTTTCATCCATTATCCAAATTCAAGTGAATTAGATCATAATGAGAGTGAAAAGGGAAGATAATGAGAAATGAATGTATAGTGAGAGTTCATATATGTTGTAAGCAAAATATCGAAATGAGAATTGACTGAAAAGTGGACGTAGATTCATTTAGAACCGAACCACTATAAAAATTATGTCTCCATTTTATGCTTTTTATTTTGTAATTACGCGGTTCCACATTCTAATCTTACCAAATCGGTGAAGTGCATTGTTTGCACCTTTGGTGTTGATTCCAAATTTGGAGTAAACATTTTTGGCGCTCACCGTGGGGCCGCGTTTGCATCTCCTACCTCCTCTCACACTCTCACAAAGTTGAACGCCTTGCCATTAAAGTTCTAAACCGCATCCTTCTTCAAAATTATGGCCAAATCTAAGAAGATCGCTAGCAAAACCATAGTAGAAGCCGATAATGTTGTTAATGAAGAAACACCCCTCGCAAACCGCTTTGAAGTTGGTGAAAACTCGGAAATCGGAGTCGGTCTGACTAGAAATGAATTAAAAGCCGTTATTGCCAACGTGAACAACCGAATGGATGCCTCTACTAAAGCGATGATGAAGAAACTTGATGCCATCCTTAATGCTCGATCAAATCCAGCCCTTCCGAAAATGCATGTGGATCTCGAAGAGAATGATAAATTGCCCACTTCCGATCATAACCGCAATGACAATATGGAAGACGATTATGATTGGGCAAGTGACAGGGACGAAGCTAATATCGAAGAATTGAAATCAAAAGCTAAGAACCATTCCAAAGTGAATGCTCGAAAGGTGACTAATCCTCACCTCCTCGTCGAGAGGGTAAAGGGCCAAAGCTCTCTTATCGAGATCGTATGCCTAGACGAACATTTGGGAAAGAGCTCAGCTTCACAGAGCGCCATAACACTGAAGAAAACATCTCGGATATGATAGAACGAGTCATGAAAAGGAATTAAGCTAACAAAGACGATGAAAGAGAATAGGAGTTCTCTCCTGATAGGACTCTGCTCACCGAAAGAATCCTCGAAGCAGAATGTCCAAAGAAATTAAATCCACCGACTTTGCCTTCGTACAACGGCCTTGTTGATCCAAGCTACTTCCTATTTAAATACGAGTGGCATATGAGTGCGGAAAAGGCGACTGATGAGATGCACGTATTTTCCTCTCTACTTAGAAGGTGCCGCATCATTATGGTTCACGAAGCTGCCTCCTAAATCTATCGATCGGTTCTCCGACCTGACCAAAAAATTCAAAGAGCAGTTCCGCTTGTATGCTACCAAAGCCAAGGATGCTATAACGCTCTTAGCCATGAAGCAGAATCCAGGGGAAAATTTCAAAGACTTCCTTGGTCGATTCAATATTGCCTTGTCTAAAGTAAGGAATCCAGAACCGTGCATAGTCCTCATGGCTCTACTCGACGCTATAGACAAAACAAGTGAATTCAGAAGATGGATAAAGATGAAGGAACCGACTACGCTTGACAAGTTCTATAAGAAAGCAGAGGAGTACATGAGAGTGGACGATAATCCTGTACCTCTTCAGATCATTGGTGGTAACCAACTCCTTGAAGTTCCTAAAAGCTCAGCTATTCGACCTAATCAAAAGAATACTTAGGGGCAGAAACGAGCTAATGACGGAAACGGCAACAAAGATAATAAAAAGTTTCGTCCTCTTAACTCATCTAATCTGACACCTTTGAATGATACTCTTGAGAACATTTACCTTGCCAAAAGGATGCAGAAGACTACCCGGAGCCTCGGCCAATAAGAATGAATGGCCATCTGACCAAATCCGGGAAGTTATGTCGATTCCATAATCAGCCAGGCCACAACACCAACGGGTGCAGACACTTTAGATCATTGATCGAAGAGCCGATTAAGAAGAACCGTCTGCAACAGTTTGTGAAGAATTCCCAAGATGTAAATCCTTCTGCAACTCCCCAGGGGCAAGAGGCATCAAATGATCAAGCCAATTCAAGCAACGTAGCCTCTGCTCAAGCTATTCCAAAGCTGATAATCAGCTGATAGCTATTGATGATGATCTAATATCTGCAGCTTAGAATAAGCGATCACTATTGCATTTATTTTACTTCCTGCATTACTTTACTCTTTGTTATGATCTACTTTCTTGTAAAAAGTCTATAATGGTTTACGTGCATTGTACAGAACAAAGGTACTATGAATGAAATGTTACCTGCTTGTGTAAATCTCTGACTTGCAAAATATACACGAAAATTTGCTAACAGACGATTTTTCATTACAGGCTATCCAATAAGTGTCTTCTCTCCCAAGGCCTAACGAAGTGAGGCAATCCTGATGAACACTAGTTTAAATGTCAAGTGCTCCAGCCATTGATATGCATAATGCAACGATGGAAAGCGCCACCTTAAAGAGTGAGCGGGAGGAGTTTCCAAGAGTCAAACAGTGGAGAGTTCAGCAAGCATAGTCAACATCAATGCCATGAGTTGTGAGTTCCAAGGGGTCACAACCTCTCAGTCCGGCTGCGATTGCTTACCATAATTAAGCATATCTGACACAAGGACTGATGTTCACCTTCTGGAACAACGCACGAGGCAAAATCAAGTATTCCCATAGAGAGGCAAAATAAAGTCCTCCTAAAGAGAGGCAAAACCAAGTCCTCTCATAGAGAGGCAAAATAAAGTCCTCCCATAGAGAGGCAAAACAAAGCCCTCCCATAGAGAGGCAAAACCAAGTCCTCCTATAGAGAGGCAAAACCAAGTCCTCCCATAGAGAGGCAAAATAAAGTCCTCCCATAGAGAGGCAAAACAAAGTCCTCCCACAGAGAGGCAAAATAAAGTCCTCCCAAAGAGAGGCAAAACCAAGTCCTCCCATAGAGAGGAAAAAATAAAGTCCTCCCATAGAGGGGCAAAACAAAGTCCTCCCCATAGCAGAGACAAGTCACCAATGGTTCACGGGAATCCGTAAGCGTGAAACAAAGTGCAGGAGCTCGCTTAAGCTAGAGAAGCATGGGAGTTCGTAAGCGCGGAGCGATGCAACCTGCAACGACCCGGATTTTTAGCCGTTGAATTCTGAATATTTAAATTTGTTTTAAATATTTTATTTGAATCATATATAGAAATTTATAAGGAGTTTATTTAATAAAATAAATAGATTTTAAAATATATTGAATATCAGTTTAACTTAAAAATAGAAATGTTGAGTTTAAAATTCAAATTAGACTACTTTGAAGTTATATGTATATATTCGGATTAGATAGGTATTTTTATTTGTTTATTTTGAAATTGATTTGATTTAAATTCCAAACAATATAGGATTTTAACAAAATTTATTTTTATAAAATCCGAAATAGATTATTATTGCAAGATTTTTAAGACGTAGTTATAATTTAATTTATAGAATTTTTCTATAATTTTTATTTTAAAAAAAATAAGCAACTTTTTATTTGAAGTATTTTACACCCTGTATCGGTGTTTTGGGATATCACAATATAAGTTAACTAGTCTGTTTTATTATATTTATGGGATCTTAGCGCATTGCTTAGCATAACGATATTTTTATTTTTGTTCATAACAATCGGTAAATGAATGGAATTCTATGCAATCGGTACTGCATAAAACATAAAGATTAATATATAACCTGTTTGAAAAATTCACATTATAATCATCTATGATTTGTCAGTTTTGAATCTGATACATGGTATACGTTGAAATCCTTGGCTCAAATTTGTTCATTTTGTCATAGTTCCAGAGCTGCAGATTTATTTCACAAAATAATCGTTACTTGCTTGGACAAACCACAAAGAAGAATGATCTATCAATACAATACAAATATATAAATCAATAATATTCCTCCTTAGTTGTACACTTAGAACAGCATGCCGAAGTTTCGAACAACGTGACGTCCAAACTTTGGAATTCGTGCTTGCCAAGTATTTTAGGAACTTTGTGTACCAAGGCAATGGATACCGTGCTCCCTACGCTGTTACATGCCATGCTCCCAATGCTATTTTTTTAAATACTGGCACTCCATTTCTTCTTCTCACTAAAACACGTTAACAAAGGAAACTTCATCTATTAACAACAGTAAAACAAAATGGAAAAAAATCGCCACTTCAAAACGAGATTAAAAATCAATCCCTCAACGATAATCCATGATGTCTAATTCGCCCTCCTTCTTTGCTTAAGAGCTTCACGATCATGTTCTTTTCATAGGGCGCGACTTAAAACTCTCGAACCTCCACTATGCTGCAGCACGTATTCGAAGGATTCACACCGGAGTTTAGTGCGATGAGGAAGTGATGTGAGTTGGCGTTGTGATGCTGAGTCGGAGGTGAGCTGATTGGCGAACTTTGGAGGAGGTGGGTGTCGAAACCGTTCGCACATGTTCGTGGTACATACAGAAGACGGAAATGGAAGGATTGGTTTGAGTTCATTGTGAGGGTGACGACAGAGAGGGATTGACTGCCACCGCCTGAAGAGAAGAGGGAGGAGATTCTTATCAGTGGCGTTGGTTGAAGGGCTTTGGCGAAAGGCGTTTAACTTATGATAACATGGGTACGGTTTTCCGATGAATATAGGTGCTAATCGGGTTCTGTAAAGTGGTTAGTGACTGGAACTTTTGGGCGATGATTGTCTGGTTAAGCAAGTGGTTCAAATAACTGGGAAAAGGAAAAGACGTATTTTGGGAGAAGGAGAAGCTGTATCATGGAAGTAATTAGCGGTCTAATGATATGATTTAGGATAATTAATTACTATTCAAATGCTTATATCGTTTAAATTCGGTGATGGCGTGAATAAAGAAACTGGAGCGAGTTTTATATTTAGGCAGTGGAGAAGAAGTATTAACGAAGGCTGATGCATGATCATGGAATTAAAGATGGTAATTATAATTCAATTACTATAGTTAACTATTTAATATAAGTTATAATTTGTAGTATCCATAACAGCAAAAGATCAACTTTCAACCCTCCACAACTTATCTTATCGATCTGCATTGGCTTTGCTATAAACCTAGAAGGTGAAGCTTTACCGCCCTTGATCAATTTGTCTGAGATCTTATGTTTTTATCATAGTGCAAATTGGTATGACAGTTTCCTTTGAAGATTATTTGTACAAAGACTTCAACTTTCAACATTTAAGTATCGTTGCAGTTGTTTTTACATTAAATATACAAAGGCTAGTTGAATCCTTAAAATGGATACGCACGTTATAGGAGGAGAACTCTCACTTGAAGAAAAAAAATTGATTGACTAAAGTTTTAACGATTTTAGTTTATATTAATTCATCAATAAATTAGTAAACGCTATAACGATTACGTACATGGAAAGAAATAAGTGCCTTTTGGATCGTGGTGATGAATGCTAAGTACACGAGCTGGTTCAGAATCATTCGGATGCAATTGGAATTTTATGGAGTTTCAAGCACTCGTTTGAAACTATGTAAAATGACCTAGAAATCATCAACTGCAAAAACAAGGTGAGTAAACTCACTAACCCCGAGTTCTAAATTTATTTATAATTATTTTATAATGTGATGGTTGTTTGGATAAATAGTTGATAAAATTGGTTGAAATGGTTGATATACATCATTGGTCGATTGTTACTTCTAATATTTCATATTGATGTGAGATAATATTATTGATGCTGATTAACATCTATGGATGCAGGGAAATAGGTTGGAGGGATCCAACTGGATTCCTCAACATTTGTATCATTGTGTTTGCACTAGTTGTGACCTATGCTTTAATATATTAACTGTGATTGATCTTGTTGTGTTTAAATATCACTGGCCCTAGAATTTGGGTATTTAAATACCATAAAATATTTTCGAATATAGAAAATGAAATTTAAGTTTAAAAAAGGGAATTTATTTCCAAAAATAGAAATGTAATTTCGAATTGAGTTGAAACTAAAAACATGTAAATGAGGAAAACAAGAATTTGTATATAAATGAGAGTATAAATTAAGTGAATTATTTATCATTGAATAAATTGAAATAGAAATTCAAATTTGAATTTATATAGAAAAATGGAAATGATTTTGAAACCAATATTTGAAATTAATTTGAATTTAACGAAGGGTGTTGAATATTAGTTAATCTTCGATTAACTAAAATTAAAGTAATTATCGAGTTGGTTGGTGTTAATAAAGTTAATTATTATTTAATAAGCTTTTTCATTATACTATTTTTAGTTAATAACAAAGTAACTATTTCTAATATAGTTAATAATAAAGTTAATTGTTATTTTAATTAATAATAATTAAAACAATGATTTTAATTGGAGATTCAATTAAGAAATGATTTACTGGCATTATAGTTTATACAAGGAGATGATAAGAGTTTCATAAAGGGCTTTGTAATCCAAGTTTTAAATGAGATTTGTAAATGGGATTTTTCGGAAAATGCAGAGATTTAAATATGGATTTTTCTTAATTTTTAAATTAAGTAAAGAAAATTCAAGGAAATGAAAATTTTAAGGCAGATGGTTAATAGGTTAATAATATATTAAAATGTGTTAATGGTTTTAGAATGAAATCTAAGCTAAGTGGTGAAAAGATGGTAAACGGATTAGTATAAGTGATTAATCCAAACAAGGTTTAAATGAGGTTTTTCAAACCAAAGTGATGACTTTAATTGAATTAAGCAAAGCACTTTAATTGAAATAAAAAAATTAAACACAAAGGAAAACACATAAGATAGTTTTGTGTTAAACATTGATAAATGGATTTTGAAAAAAAAAATCTAAGGAAAGAGGTTTTGTTGTAAAGAAGGTGGAAAGCGGATTTTTATCCTTATATACACTTTATCTTATCGGTTTCGACAAACAGAATGGTATATGTCTGCATTATGTAAATCCAGACATTTTGACTATCTTTTAAAAATGAACAACAGAAGTGTGTGAGTCGCACTCGGTACTTTATTCAAAACAGCGATTTTAGCGCTATCGTTATAATAAATGTTTTGTAAATCTATATAGCGATTTTAACGTTGTCGTTATAATAAATGACTTATAAATCAAATATTTGGAAACAGCGATTTATAACGCTACCGTTATAATCAATGTTTTTCTGTAAAGGAAGTGGATTCTTAGATTGAATCTGAGAGCCGCATAAGCGATATTCTATTTGAAGTTGTGAGCTTTGGCTATTTCAAAGTTGAGAATGTTGTTCAATTAAGGTCTGAGAGGTAATTATACCCCAACTTGATTGACTTCATGATCGATGGAGAGATGGTTAAGGTTTGATAGTGAAGATTGGTTAGCATTATGCTTAGTTAATAAATAATTAATGGTTCGAGTTATAATAATGATGTTTTATAACATCGCGCTAATTTAAAGGATTTTGAAATGTTTTCCCAAATAAAATAAGAAATATTTTCTACGCGTAGAAAATGAAATGAATTGGTCAACCAGCAATTAAGAAATGGAATATGGAAGTATTTTCGGATATTAATAAAGTATATTTTCTGAATATAGAAAATAAGGAATCGTGAATATATATATAATTGTTTTCTAATTGGAATAAGAGATATTTTATCGAATAAAGAATTAGGATATTGAAAATGTTTTACAGGAATTGAGAGAGAAAATCGAGCATTGAAAAGATAGGAAAGATGGAAATTTGGAATTGATAACAAAATAAGGAATTTATATAAATAGGGGCCAATATTGCTTGATGGTTGATCAGTAGAATTTCCATTTGGAAATAGGGTCGTTGGTTGAATGGATGTTCCATTAATAGTTAAATCACCGACTATCAAAGTTTTTGATTTATTTTATACCTTCGTTGTCAATACGGAGAGACCGGGATCAGATTTAATATCCGAAAAACCACTCTGTATTGGCATAAGCGTTACGAATCAACTTATGTTGAAGGGATTATGAAGACGGAGTAAAGTGCAAGTGTTGTTCTGTTAATCCTAGATAGAAATTGCCTAAGATGGATTAATGGAGTGGTGCCTTCGGTTTGTCCAGACCCGTGACAACTTGTAAGGACGAGTGTCTGACAGAGAAGGGAAACTTCTTTAACCT
The DNA here is from genome assembly GCA_030737875.1 of Allium sativum. Taxonomy (NCBI): domain Eukaryota; kingdom Viridiplantae; phylum Streptophyta; class Magnoliopsida; order Asparagales; family Amaryllidaceae; genus Allium; species Allium sativum. Next base: position 79,648,001 of record CM060922.1, on the reverse strand, counting down.
AACAATCTGAGTATTTTTTTTGGGAATCGATTAGTGATTTCCAATGGATCTGATGATGTGGCATTCAAAGTGAATGGTGGCCAAATGTTCTGGAAGATAATTCAAACCTCAAGCCGCACAACCGGGAATTAATAAAAATCGGGCAGGCAGCGTGGCTATGTGGGTCGCTCCCATTAGGATGTATAATCACCTATGTAGAGAAATTCCATTTGCTTCTTTAATCTATCGATGTTGTCCCTTTCGGGAAACGGTTGCTGATCCCAACCGTTGGTGATATACATTCGATACACTCAAGCAAAATGAGTGGTCGGTCATGTGTGGGCCAGGCTGCAAGATGTTCTTGCTGAACCCCAGTGTGTCCCCTCTAGAGTACATTGATCGGAAGGTGGTTCCATACCTTGTCATAGTCGGAATCCAATCTCCAATAAGCGCCCTACGATTTTTGATAATATATGGAGCGTGAGATGCAAGCGTTCCGCTAGATTGTTATTTATTTGATGTAGACATTATTATAATATCACTGGATTTGATATCAAAAATATTTTTGGTTGTCGTAAGGTAAAAACCATCCGTGTTTATGTGTGGATCGGTCTTACGATTATCATTTCTTTCGAAAGGATTTTGAAAGTTAAACAAATGATTGGAGTTTAGTCACACCAGTCCTATGACTGACCCAGAGTTTATTTTGTTTGTTTTTTCCCTAAACTCTTGGGTGCCCAAATTTGTACGGGCAGTCAAGTAGTCGTGATTTTACAGATTCACTTGGAGGAGCTTGAAGCAGGAGGCTTCATTAGCTAGCTATAGACTCATACTTTCCGCTGTGTACTATGTTGTATCTGGAAACCGGCGTTTATAACTGTTCCAGGAATAACGGTTGTGCTCCGATAATGGTATGTATATGTACAATTATTGATTTGTTTTTACAAGTTATGTTATATAATATATTTTACTCGTTCCGCAGTGAGATTTGTGTTCTTCGTTTTCTTCTATTCTAACTTTTCTTTCAATTCCTCATCCTCTAACTTCTTTCTACTAACAATTCATTTTCTATGCAATTTGGGTTGGACGTGTGGTGTTATTAGTCGACTCAAAGGGTACGGAAATTCGGGCCATTACACAACCCTCACCCAATACTCGCGAGAGTTTGCACTACGAAACGATGCAACAAAAAAAAATTCCCCTTTCCATTAAAAAAACAATTTCTCCATAGGAGAAATCAACAACGCTCGATGAATTTTATAATGTTGATTCAGTCAACAAAAGAAGACAAACGTCGAATTATAAACAGCCTTTCCAAAGTCGGGGCATCCAATGGAGTTTCCAATGTCTGAACTGATCGACAGAACAAGTAGACATTGCGCACCAATAGCACTTAGGCAGTGAAGATTAATGATTACCTCCTAAACGGGGGCATGAATACCTAGAGCTTCTCCAAGAAGAAGGAGAAGATAAGTCACAACTATGAATTTCTTAGACATGAAATATCGTACAAATCAGTTAGAATAACAGCGCCGGAAATCCACGGTTGAATTATGTCGACTAGATGATCTTAAGTGTCAACACGAATCCAAGATTAGAGTGTCGTGTTTTTACAGACAATGTTCAACAGATTTTAAATCATTAAATAAAACGAATCTGCTAAATCATTCATTCAATAAAAATTCGTTGTACCTAAATGTTTAACTGACTAATTTTTTATTGATCTGGGCAGTCAATAACAAAATATTAGCCCATAAATATGCAATGTTTTTCTTGTTGTAAAACAGGTTGTAGCGGTGATAAATAGCCCAAGTGAAAACCGTGGCAATCAAATCATAGCACAACATTGTTAAGCAACAGATTCCGAATTAGAAATTGAAGCGTCTGAATGCTAGTGCAACGCCAACAAATAACAGATGCAAAATCTCATATCAGATGAAGCAAGCCAAAAGATTTCAACAATAAAGTTCATTTCGAAGCCCGCATTTTCCACAAGCAAAAATACAAGCTTCGAGGGGCAAATGTTAACCCCGTTGTTAAAACACGGTTCAGAATTATGAATTATTCACGAATAATAACACGCGGCTTCGTTTAGTTCGCAACTCCGTCTAGCCCGTGAATTAGTTTGGGTCGTGTCTTCGTTTAGCTCGCGCAACAGCTTCCCACAAGTGTTTTAGACTATCCCGCCATTTTTAGCCCGTTCCAGAGCTTTTAGCTCGTCCCTCTCTTTTGAGTCGCTCCGCACCTTCTTTGGGTCATTTGACTTACAACAGCCCGCTAGAGTGTGGCATACATAAGTAGGCCGCTATGATATAGTGGATTATTACTTTAGCTTGTTCCAGCATACATGAAGGCATGATTAAGTGAACAGCTGCAAAGTATGGACGTGAAGCAATGACCGTCTGAGGACATCATGAATACGGGTTGATTGCGATCCTATATGACGTGGCATCATGGATCGTTCATGAACGCAAATAATGCTTTTAGCTCGCAGATGCTTTAGATCGTCTGTCATGTTTAGGTTGCTCAGGCCACCAATTGTAGGACATTGATATTGCAGCAAGAAGGTTGTTAAGTGTGTACAACAAGACGCTCAAGACCTTCGCCATTTTTTAGGTCGTTCCATGTATAAGAGACGATAACGACTTAAGATCGTTATTGCATGGCACAAGCTCGTCAAATCGGCATTTTAGCCCACTGCTTTTAGGTCGTATTGATGCTTACTGTTGCCACGACAGTTTACCATCTTTAGGTCATGGACCATGAACATATTAGAGCGTCAGCTCAACTCATTTTAGGCGCCAAACATAGGAGACTGCATGGTGTCATGCACCCAAGGTACATATTCATATAAGCAGGGAGACACGTGGATGAGAAAAGGATTTTGGGTCGTGGGATGTGTGAAGCTTTGACAGTTGTAAAGTAAAGGTAGCTAGTTGTCATCACGTGGAATTTCTTTAGGTCGCTACCACACTTTAAGTCGTGCCTATTGCTAGAACGTGAGGAAAGCATCAAGCCATAAAGCTAAGGTTGCCAATTTAGCCTGTACGTCAGTTCATGTGGAAGGTTTAAGTCGTTCATGAAGAGATTGAAGATTAGCTTGCGCTAAAATGGGGGAAACGACCTGAGGCACTTCATGCACTTATTTACGACTCTGCCACTCACCCTAAACTTCAACTATAAATACCCCTCATAATCCACATTAAAAGGGGGACCTAATTTCATTCCTAGGAAGAGGTGCCGCCAAATTCAAAGCTTGTCTACAACTTCGCTAATGGCTCTCATGGATCGAACAACTCTTCTCCAACTTCATGCGGATCAGATCTATTCCTATAATCATTAAAGCTATCTCCAATTAGATCAAATCTCTTTGAACCTCATTCATACAACATAAGAGAGCCCTCCAACACCATTCCAAGCAATCTCAAACCTTCTCCAGTCCTCTTAAAATTCGGGTCTAAGTGCAAAATTCTATCAAATTATGGATAAACACAAGAGCACGTAAGTGGTCAAGGATTAATACATCTACCATCACAAAGCACATGATCTCTTTCATTCATTTGCCAAATTCAAGTGAATTAGATCATAAAGAGAGTGAAAAGGGAAGATAATGGGAAATGAATGTATAGTGAGAGTTCATTCATGTTATAAGCAAAATATCGTAATGAGAATTGATTGAAAAGTGGACGTAGATTCATTTAGAATTGAACCACTATAAAAATTCCTTTGTCTCCATTTTATGCTTTTTATTTTGTAATTACGCGGTTCCACATTCTAATCTTACCGAATCGGTGAAATGCATCGTTTGCACCTTTGGTGTTGATTCCAAATTTGGAGTAAACAACATATAAGTCAAACTATTCTTAATAAAAAAACAGAATGGATAATTTTCAAAAGATGATGTATTTTATTTTTATTAGTATTTTATGGCGGTATGAACGCTTCGGTTTGGCTCCGTCTATTCTCACCCCTTCATTTGCTTTTCACCCCCCATTTCTAATATAAAAATATTAATTCCAGTTTTATCTTTAATTGTTTTTTTCTTCTTAATGTCTCTATATTTTAGTGAGTGAAATCGTGAAATGGATACTGACAATTCAATGGATGAGGAACATGCTGAGGTTGGATGATGAGAAAATGGAAGAAAAAAAAAGATAATACTAATTTGAGAATCATGATACTACTTTGATCTTCTTTCTTCCGGTCTTTCTTTATGCCTACCATTTTTCGTTGCTTTCAATTTTAGAGAATTAAGATTCATATTTTTTTTTAGAAAAAGAAGAAATCAACCAAATAAAATTGAAATGAAAAAAGAAAAAAAATGTTGGATATTACTATTTTAAGAGGTAAGGGTGAAATTGGAATAAACGGGTTGGCAAAAGTAAAAGGTGGGTTGAAAATTTTATTTTCAAAATGACTAGATGGGAAAAAGTAGGGCTGTAAACGGATGCAAACGAATACGGATAGTGTTGTATCCGTACCCGTATCCGAAAAAATATCCGCATCCGTATCCGATATCCACAGAAGTTGATTAAAAGTATCCATATCCGTATCCAAGGATATTTTCAGTGTATTCGAAACTTAATAGTGCACAACGAATGCAGATATCCGCAAATATCCAAAAATTAAACAATAAAAATTATAAATCCAGCATTTACATGAAAATTCGATAATTCTAATCAAAATTTACTAACAATACATCAATCATACAAATTCCACATTATAAATACTTGCAAAGTGTTCAAGATATTTAAAGCACAATTTTAGACTAAAATAAAACATAACATAAATAGGATAATCAAGTGACTAAATAATACCTAAAAAATATATACAACTTTTTTTTTGCATAGGAATTAAACGATTTAAGAGTCCTTTAACTTGAAATGGGCTTTAATCTTTTCCTCTAACCTGAAACAAACAGGCAAAATTATTATTGATAACATTGCTTAGAGTTAGAAGGGGAAAACTCCAGAATTATTACTGAAATAAACACTATTGCTTAGTAGGAAGGGATAACATTGCTCATCCTTCACTATAACTGAAATTCTAGGCGGAAGATGTTAGGTTAGAAGAAACTTGTCTAGTCGCGATCAAATTTACATTTTGGGTTATATGTTTTTAGTAATTCAGCTATGGTCTACAGTTTACACGTTTTCTTGAGTTTATAATGTTTGAGTTTATTCGTTTTCTTGAGATTTTCTTTTTTCCTTTTAGCTCAAACGTCAATAATAGTAAATAATAAATTGAATGTTGGGACTGAAGAAGAATACAAACTAAGCCTGCGTCAAAGTGATGGCATCGGCAACATGGAAGCCTGAAGGCCTGGAAGGCCAGAAGCCGGTGGACGGCGCAGAAAGCGGCAGCCTGAAGCTTGGAAGCAGCGGCCTGGAAGATCGGCCCGCAGCCTGAAATAGGGAACCTGTTGAAAAGATTTGAAATTGTCAAAATCAATTTGTGCGTGGAGGAATTTTGTGGTAGGCGGCTTTTAGATTTAGGGTTTCCTTTAACTTTTTTTTTTTTTTGCTCCTATTCTTGAAATAAAAAATGAAAACGAAAGGAAAGGGACTGGTCACTAGTCTACAGTAGGGAGAAGTGGTGACAGCAGAATTAGGGTATTGGGCACGTGACGTGAGGGAAGGCTGGCATTAGGAATTAGGATTTCATTTTTTTAGTTACCATGTTTATATTAATTTGATTATATCAAGGAAAGTTATATATTAATTTAAGTTTAGGTATACAAATATATACACACATTTTAGGAAGTGGGAAGCAAAAAATAGGGGAAAGAACAAAGTTAGCAAAAATTTTAGTCAAAAGTATGACAAGTTTTAAAATGGGGGGGAAGGACAAGTTGTATGGTAAACGTGAAAATGAGAGTGAATTCCACTTTTGCCTAAGTTTTGTCCTTCTCACCAATTTCAAAACTTTGTATACTTTTGGCTAAAAAATTTGGTAATTTTATCCTTTAAAAGAAATTCTTCGGTTAGGAAATCAGACGGATATTTTCGGATTCAGTACCGCTATAACCATATCCGTATCCGGAAGAATTTTCGGGTATCAAATATCCTTATCCGCATCTCAAATAATAGATATATTTTATATTTTTGGATACAGATACGGATGGATATCGGATTTTTGGACTACCACAGTGCTAGGAAAGAGAAATTAGCGTGGTCCTTCGGTTTTGGCAAATATGCATTGGGACTGATTTCCGGTTTTTATTGTATCCGACTTGTAGCCCCTCTCTCTCTCTTCGTCGTTGTTTTAATTCATGAAACAACTTCCAATCAACCAAAGTCAAGCACACAATAAAAAGAAAATCGAACTCTCCTCCTGTCCTCCTTCCAGCAGCTCGCTTTCAACCTGAAGCACCAAAAAATTCGATGTCGACCATTCTCTTCCGTAAACTAGGTTTCTTTTTTGAACTGATTTTTTTTAATGAAGTCGAGGTGCTGTCCTTAATTATTATAGTAACAGTTTATATAGTAAGTTTCTTGTCATTTTTCATGAAGTTATCATAGTTGTTTAGAGAATTTTTTTTATGAACTTGAGATGAATTCTTTCTGCAGCAAGCTAGCAGCAACAAATTTCATTTACATAGCTGTCGTAGTCCATATCATGTTTGTAAATTGATGCACTGTGCTTTTCAATGAACGCAGTGACTAGCAGTCCCAAAGCCCATAACGTGTTTTAATGATACAATTTTGATTTTTGATTGAATGCAGTAATTAACCGGAGGCTGGTTGTTTTGAGTATTATTTTGATTGAACACAGTAACGTACGTGTTATTTATTTGCATATTATTGTAAAACATGCCTTTTTTCTGTAATTTTTTTGACATACACATGCTACTGTTCATTTTGCGGCCAAATATGCATTCTTTGCAGGGGTGAGCAAAACTCGGTCCGATTCGGTTTTGGGGTAAAACCGAAACCGGAACCGCAAGACCTTAGTTTTAAAAATCGATAACCGAAACCGTAACAGAAGCATCGGTTTCAGTTTCGATTTCAAAACCTCGGTTTTGGTTTATATCGGTTCGGTTTCGGTTTTAAAACCGATTTAAACAAAAAATATTATAAATTTAAACAACAATAAAAGAAATTAAAATAAATTGTTTCAACCGAGTGTATTGAGACACATGGTATAGAGTATAGACTAATAGACTATAAATCATCCAAAATAGTACAAAGCTAAGCTAACTAGCTCTAAGCCGAAGACAATAAAAAAAGGAAATGAGCAGGAGCACTGCAGTGAACCACACTACAACTGACCAGCTACAACTTGGATCTAGAAAGTAGTCTACTGGTACCTCAACTTTCATCTTCAATTCAAAACATCCAAGAATCTACAAAAACTAGAAATGGACATTTTATATTAGCCTACTTCTAATCCTGTATTCAGCTATACCAAATGAGTGAAGCAGTGGTCAGTGTGTATATACTATATAATACGAAACAACATGCAGCAATAGACAATGTGCAACATTTTATAATTCGGTTCGGTTTGGACCTAAAACCGAAACATTAGTACGTTTCGGTTTTTTGATTTTCGATTTCGCTTTTTTTCGATTCAGTTTTTATCGGTTTCGGTTCAGTTTCGGTTTTATTTCGGTTTTTTGCTCACCCCTAATTCTTTCTCTTTAGATCTTTTATACATATGCTGATGTACAAAATTTGTCGCTAGTGAACTACTATAATTTATATGTGTTTCATACATAAAATTTTCTTTCGAGCTATCGATGAAAAACGGTGTGATTTTACAAATCAAGCAAGCTTAAATTATCCTATTGTAGTGTATATATGTACACGCTCACGCGCACACACATTATATTTTGTATCCATAGCTCTGAAATAGTCTCGAGGTGAATTTAAAGGTCCAGGGTGTAAATATGGGCATTTGAGATGCTCTATTCTTGTCCGAGATCTCCCTCATATGAGATGGAGTCGTTCAAATCTCTAAGACGAGACGTGACCAAAATCCTAGATTTGAAACATTGTTTTAAGCTACAAAGCAGGGATGCTTCAACTATATGAAGAACTGCACACGAATACGTATGAGGTGCGGGGGTGCGGCGAAATGGTGTGCAACGAGGCGTGTCCCGATATTTTCTAAAATGGGTGCGGCTAAGTGCGGAGAATAAGGTGCGGCAAGGACAAAAATGTTTTTTTTATACTTACCGCTGGGATAATCAATTAATTAATCAATCAATTACTTAAACAGGAAAATAGGAACTCCAAAACTGCTGACGTGGATGTGTAATACCACGACATTTCGAAATCTGCGCACAAATTGAACTGCATCGCAAATTTCACTCCTGCAACACAAACAAATTCCCCTTTCTCCCCGCTCATATCCAAATTAATAAAACCATTTTTTTTTTGGAACGTACAACCGCTCCCCTCTTTTCCCCATCTGTAAATCGTTCTTTCTATTCTCCTTCTTCACTCCGTCCTGTATAGCCAAAAGCAGCCCTTTGTCTTTTACTGGACCCTAAATTCGTACTTAATCTGACGACCGATCGTCCATCTATTATTAATTCTGACTACAGGGTTGTGATTTTGGTCCACCGAGTAAACTCGGCGTATATGTTCACATCACTTGGTGTTTCACACGAGGTATGCTCCTGCCCTCTTCTAAAACGTCAGTTCGATGCGCTATTGCTTGCAATTTTATTTTTCTCATCACTTTACCTTGACAGTACCTTAGTCTGCTGTTGCTTTATTTTGTTCATGTAAACATGTTTTCCCCTATAATATATGTTACTACAACCTATTGGGCAAAATTGATGATGAAATTGGTCTTGTATGCACACTTGGCTTATGCTATTGATGATGAAATTGGTCTTGTATGCACACTTGGCTTATGCAACAGCACGTGCAGTGAAGGATGTAGCGAAGCCTATTGGTTATCTGCGAAATTTGACCGACACAGGCTCAACCTAACAACTTGAACCGATGGACCTTCGATCATTTTTTTCCAACGAGATTTTCATTCATTTTCACCACGCACTTCTCTCACTTCAGCACATCTACAATTTAAGCAATTTTTTTGTTCCATGCCTTTTCCTTCATGCTCTCCGTTACATATGTTTGTTTGCTACGTCTTCAATAGTTTATGTTATACAAATGTTCCAGTTCCTTCCATTTTACTAAGCTTGATGGTTTTCGCTTGAGAAAAAAAATGTAGTCTGTATATATTGGAACGTGCTTGACCAGCCCCCTCATTTTTACCGACGCCAATCCCAGTTAATTTTAGATAACAAACACAAAGGAAATGTTCTACACACAATTTTATCTTACTGTCTCCAATTTTGTTGACTGCAACATGCTTTCTTAATCCAAAGACTGTTTGATATTTTCACATGAAATGACAACTATTTGTTTTGTTTAACAAACATTTACAGATGGAAATTTTCTGAATTTATGGAATGTGAACGATTCTGGTTCTAGATGGTGTATACCAGAACTTTGTTTCAAAAACATCAATAAATGATATAAATTTTATTCGTATTACAATTATATCACTTTACCATTTAACTTAACAAATTACATGCAAAATAATTCAACTTACATGAGTCGTATACTGCATTTCTAGATTACAAAATTAGACCTATGTACCTTCTTCGTTGTAAGTACTCTGCTCCATCTGCCAATCGTTATTAATTGTACACCAATCTTTTGTGTGTGTTTTTGGTTCTAACTTGATCTTTATATGCTTTATTTCAAAATTTGGTTACTCCTGATACTGATTCTATATGCAGTATACAACCTATTTGTTCGAGTATTGAAGCTCATTTAAGATTATGCTTGTACAATACCTCTATGACTGGCAGTTATTTGATAAAGCTTGACCTCTTACGAGTCTCACCAATTTTCCTACTGCAAATTCTCATCCACCTGTAAAGGTTATAGAATCTTGTGTATATAATAGTCTCAGCGACGTACTAATTGAATTGAGTTGTATATATTTTGGTTTACAAGAGTAGATGGCAAGATAAGTTAACAGATTGAGTATATATGGACCAAACTTCACGTGTTTTCATGTTGTTCGTCTCGATCATGTATTGTTGGATTTGTTTTTCCAAGTTAGTGCTTCATATTGATATTTATACCATTTTTTTTCATATCATTAATGGTTTGCATTCAAACTCAGGATGTTTTTATTTTGCAAATAGGATTCTTATAAGGATACTGCACCAATAACAATGACAACTAAACAAAAATAGTCAAAGCGTCAAATATGGGAAAACTCCCATCTTATGTTTGGTTGCTGATGGGTCAGGGTTGTGAATACATATCTTCAAATTGCTGCTGGTGTACACACTTGTGTGATATTTGGGACCATGGTTGAAGAGCAATGAAGTTTGATGCACTGACTTGCCCGAGGTACGCCACCTTTGATGGTCAGATGCGTTTCTGTTGTATTTAAATTATGCTTTGGGGAACTTTCTCAAATAAAAATGCATGGAAATTTGAATTGGACTAATGCATTACCTAAACAAGAAAACATGAACTTGAAACATGGAAGCCTCTACCATACTTCTTCCACTCCCCTTCCATAATTCGATTTCACTGGCCTTATTTTCTTACCCACCTTCCTACCTTTTATTGGTTTATACTTGCAAACCATCAAACCGTATACTCTACTCCTAGCCAATACCCTAATCTTCTACCTATATTAATCCCTACCCCAAATCACACCACAGTTGGCTTCCCTGGTCTACTATTAAAATCAAACTGCTTGCACAACATCAATCGACTACCGTTGCAGCCCAAAGCTTCATCAGTCTTTTAACCTATGGTGAGAACCACTGAATTTCACTATTTCCATACTTTTCATTTGCATTATGCTTTTCAACCTATAATGCGTAAAGTGATAAAGTCACATCGAACACCAGGTAGCGAACACCATAGACGGTTTACTGTCCACTGCATCTTCAACTTCTATCATCCCTTCATATCTTCGGTCAATTGTTCTATAATGACATTCAATACAGTTAAGTTTGATCTCATGGTTTTTTGGTAATTGATGATGACACAGGTTAAATTTAGCCAGAAAGCGATAGGACTTGTTGGAGGAAAATTTGTTGAACCCAACTTTGTTTCATCTTAATTCTCATGCATGTATGTATATTAACATTTAAAATGTTAGAAAGCTATATAAAATGCAAATCTTCAAAGCAGTGATTGAAAAAATGAGAACTGTGATGTAGAATTCCCAACAAAGACCACCCATACTCAACTTATGTTAGTTATCTACAACAGTTGTATTTCAATCTGTGGGTGGTGACCGTACACAAACCTTAAAGACCTTCAACACACCTCAATTGCTATAGCTTAACTTTCATTATAGAACGTTCAAAACAGGTAAAGATACATTAAGTATTAACTTTGTTACTTTTGATTCATGTATTCCTGTACCTAACTTACACATACAAGCCACTTGTCCTATAACATATTTTAAATTTCCACAACAGCCAATTATTTTACTGATGGAATCTTTTTTAGTACGTATTCCAATTCTTCTTCTCATAGCAAACTAGATTTGTTAATTATTTTACTGATAACATTCTTATTTCTTAAGATCTCTACACGCTTGCGTGCGATGGTAAATGTCGAAAATCAAATGGTTGTTTACAAATGGATGCAGAACAGTAAGCCCTTTAATCCCTACTTTATCCTTTTGGATGATGGCATTTTCCTTTTAAACATATTTTTATCATTTACCTTCAATCTTTGTTATTACGTGCTTATGGAGCATGGTTATGATGGTTTACACTACAGAAAGGGCTTCCTCGATTATACAATATTTTGTCCACACTTCATAGTATACCTCCTACAGCTGATGTGGGTACCCTACCCCTATTCAAAGGATCAAATTTTATGTCCATGACTTGCACATTTGATCTATTTGGTAGCACTTAGGATGAATACCTTATGACACACATTGAAAATTTAAATACCATATGATTAAAATAAAACGTAGGGTATAATAAATGATATATAGGTAACATTTGTTTATGCTTCTGGTTTACCGTTTAGTGATGCACATCTCCTTCCACTAATATACTTCACCATTTATGCAGCGCCAATAGAAATTTTAGGTACATTAGGGTGCTTCATTTTTGGGGTGCCACTGAACCTACCTATATATATATATATATATATATATATATATATATATATGCACATACATACATACATATATATATATATATGATTAACAATTTATGATGTCAACCGATTTCTATAAAATGATAATTTATTTTGGTACCTATCTTTATTGTTCGTATTCTGAGTGCAAACAATGGTTATATGGAATTGAGGGCTTTTTTAAGACAGTTAACAGTTATCGTACCTACAAAAAATTAAACAACATAGGTCTTCCCGAGTTAAAAGGACTTTGCCAAATGTAAGCGAACTCCAGCTATTCACTTCCTTTGAAGACACTACAACAAAATGACCCTATTACAATGGTGGAACACCGTTGTAATATACATTTTACAACGGTGGGCAAACCGTCGTGTATTAAGAAGTTGTAATAGACTAATATCTTTTACAACTTTTTTGCACTGTTGCAACACCGTTGTAATATGTATATTTTACAACTTTTTTCCACTGTTGTAATAAACTTTATTACAACAGTTATGCACCGTTGTAATAAAGTCTACTACAACTGTTATGCACCGTTGTGATTGACATTTGGGTTTTTAAAAAAATAAATATCTTTTGCAACTGAAAAGAACAATACACTAAATATAGCAATACTCCATAAGCAAATCCGATATTACAATTATTTGCAAACTAATTTATTAAAATACTCAAATTTTCAGTATTACAAACAATAAGTTTTAGACAACACCATTGTATTACAAACAATAATTCAAAATCTTCAACAAGTGCTACGATTTTTATAAGAACCGGAAATATACATGATCCTTTGGCTTGTGAGACCTTCATACTCAACTTGTAATGCTTGTGGAAGACCAAAGTGATACAATGTAACATGAGGCTCAATATCATGCATCAACCTTACATCTTCCTGTCATTGTACAGAAGTCACAAATGATCAGTAAACAAAAATGGAGATTACTATAGAAGTAGCATCGTTCATATTATATAACTCATTTGTATACCAAAAGAAAGAATGCACTGTTGGGAAATTGCAAGTCATCATGTTGAATTGAGGCTAAAACTTGCTAACAAATCCTAAAAAATGCCATGAAATTGGAAAATGAAGAGAAGATGTTACCTCATGGAGGTCTCATCTTTGGCATAACATTTTTGTACCATTACAAATTCAGTAGCATCTCAACTAGAGGTCAACTCTCAAAGTACACTGGGATTTGCATTGGAATCATATGTGTCCACTTTTGCATCTAAAAGATCACGGTAAAATTAAAGAAATTATATACAAAATAATGATCTACAGTATGCTTATGTGGTCGAAAATAAAATAAAAGAGCATACATTGGTCAAGTAGTTTCTGCAACAATATTGCTTGCTTCCATCTCCATGATGTGGGAAACCAACAGATGCCTACAATGATAAAAAGGTATTTTGTTAATTGTTCTTTGAAATGTGAAGGTAGAAGATCACCGTAGCCAAGCTTTAGCCCGGTAACGTATATAAGATCGATAAGTGAAACCCAAGAAAGGAAAAAAAAAGCATGGACAAACTGTGACAGTGCCTTTCTCAGTCAAATATATGATTAACATTATCCATAGAACTGAAATATACGATTGCTTCCGAAAATACTTAAGTACATTATCCAGTGTTTCTTTCATGAAATTTATGAATTTCGCTGGTAATGCAACTTGAACTCCGCGTCTTTCAAGTCATTTGTCATTTTAATGTTAAACAAAACGTGCACCAAGAATTAGAAAACTTTGATAGGAATAAGGTCATCATTTCACTAACATCGACCAAATAATTTCAACAAAACAAAAAAAATCAGAAAAGCAAGAAATCTGAAAATCGAAATTCTCCAACTTTATGATTTTCCAACTCAAGCATACACTTAACAAAAGAATTAATTACCTATATGTAAAAAATTCAATGTTAGATATACTACACCTGAGAATTAGTGTACATCTCATCTTTCAAAAAGAATTAAGTAAAGTACCATTAATACCGTTAAGAACGCTCTACTTAAATAAAGTACCATTAATATTCTCCAAAAATAAAAATTAGAATACAGTAATACAAATGATCACTTAAATTGTACAGTTGATACAAGATGATTGAATTTCATTCTACACGAGTAGACTGTATAAAATCATACAAGATCTGATATACCAATGTTTTGAAACATGTACATTTCAGTAAATCCACTATCTTGTTCCTACATTGGAAAATTGTACGATTTTTCATTAGTTAGCTACTAGGATGAATTCTACAAATGAGGAATATTAAAAATAACATCAATGTAAATCCACCACCTACTGCTCAAATTCCAAAAAAAAATAACCTCTGTGCTAGACTAGAAGAGATTTTTGACGTAATATTATGTATGAGCTTGATATCCCATAAAAAAGCAAAGCAAGTGGATTCTTTTTTAAAATAATAATAATAACCAGTACGCAGAATATAGCTCAAACTATTAGAAGAACAAACATGAAATATAACCCAAACAATTAAAGTGGTTATCATTGAAACACGTTTTGATATGGCATTATCACAAGCACTTAGCGTGCTATTTTTTTTTACTCAAACATAAAAGGGAAATTGGCATGTGTCATCAGCAAGAGCTAAAATAGCCTTAACAGAAGATGCACTTTGCATGTTTTCAAAACCACAAACGTTTTGAGTCACACCATGTTCGTAGTTATCAACCACGACTGACTCGCAACCAACAGGACTCTTATCCCATCTACAATCACTTTTCGAAGTAGCAAAAAAAGAGAGAGGGGTTTATCACCTGAAGGGGAAGCAGGTTGCAGCGGCGCACTTACTAGGCCAACTTCCAGCATATAGTTCAAAGATGATGTCGCATATGTATCAACAAAGACAATCATTTCTGCGTCCACGCCGGGCAAGGCCGAGGACGTAGGATCTAACGAAGAGGCAAAAGCAGCACCACTGGCCAAAGTGGGGTCGTGAACGGATCGCTTCGCTGAACAGATATGATCTGGTAGCCCAGCTTCGCGATGAGGGGAGAAGAGGACTAGTGAGGGAGGATGTGTATGGATAAAAATTGGAAAAGGATTAAACCGAAGTGCATGGGATTATTTGAGAAGATAATGCGAAGACGAAAAGGAGTGAAGTGGAATGTGAATCAACAGAAAAGGCGGAATTTACAGGAGCCAAATTTTGGCAGAATTACGCCAAAAATTTTAAGGGATGGAGCCAAAGATTTGAGAAGTGGAGCCAAAGTTTTATTGGCTATTGAAAATTTTGGGCGGATGTGCAAAATTTGTTTTTGGAGCAAGTAAAGAATAGTGAATTGTTTATAAACTATTAATTATTAATGAAATGTATAATATTTAATACTTATTGATTGATTATTAATTACC
Source organism: Allium sativum (assembly GCA_030737875.1). Classification (NCBI taxonomy): domain Eukaryota; kingdom Viridiplantae; phylum Streptophyta; class Magnoliopsida; order Asparagales; family Amaryllidaceae; genus Allium; species Allium sativum. The sequence goes on along the minus strand of CM060922.1, from coordinate 79,632,508 downwards.
ACTTAGTTCTAAATTATTAATTAACTACTGATTAATCATTAGGATTATTTCATATTTTAAATTAATTATTAAGTCACATAATTTAATTATAGTTATTAAATATTATATATTATTATTCAATTATTATTACTTACGTATTATGCATTAATATTAATTATTATTATGTATTAATTATTATTTCTACTTAGTTATTAATAATAGTTATTAATTAATTAACTTTTACTTATTTTCTACTTAGTTAATTATAATCGAGAGTAATACTTATTAAAAGAGCTTATGTTACTATTAATTAATAAAGTAGCTAGTTAACATACATTAACTATTAAAAAAATACTACTTATTAACTATTAATTATTTAATAATAATTGACAAATATTATTGATTCCCAAGTTTACTATTAATTATTATTATTAAATATTATTATTAAATATCAATATAATTAGTTATTAAATATAGATATTATAAACATGAAGTTTGCACTAGGCATCTCTATTACAACCAATAAAATGAAAAGTTGTGATATATGTGTTTATTACAACAGTGATTATTTCACAGTTGTAAAAAAACATTTATTACAACAGTGTGTTTTGCACAGTTGTAAAAAAATATTTATTACAACTGTGCTTTATGCACCGTTGTAAAATTAAAGTTGTAATATAGTGTTTTTGTTGTAGTGAGAGCCACTGAAGAACAAGTTTATTAGGTTGATCATTGCTATTTGTCTAATCTTTTAGGAATAATAATTATTAAAACAATAAATATTTAACAGTTTAGTTTTACTATATATTTTTGTTACATTTTGATATAATACTGATATTTATCATATTATGAATTTGGAACAGCAATAACTAATTGTTTTTTCCATTCAACCCTAAGTCATTGTGGCTTGTGCTTCCAAATTTAAGGTTAAAATATTTATTACGCGGTCTTTATTATCTTATTGCATAGATGTTACTTGAAAATATAACAATAATTGTCCCCATTCTACTTGAGAATAGTAGATTAATTATCCCCAAACTTATTTGTAATGGGTTTGCTTTCCTCTATAATTAACATGTCAGATGCTAGATTTATTTACTAATCATGTTTCTTTAAACGAAAATTAAATTAATAGGATTATTCAAGTTATACTGTGTAGATATTTATGTTTTTGCCGTTTACCTTTTTCCTTCTTCATCGCATTGACTGAAAGTGTTAAATTTTAGGACACTGGGTATTATTGCGAGAATATAAACGACTTCACATGCATTGCATGTGTTCCACTATTTTCAATTACACCGTCAAGCAGTAGTTTCAATGACTTCATTCACTACTACTCTTCATTCTTGCTCGCTCATGACTATCATTCACTCAATATTTACTATAATTTTTCCCAAGTCGTACAATTTTCACTTTTGTAGCATCAAACTAGCGCAACTTTAGTAGAAACTTTAGATCATTCCACCTGTTTTTTATGGTTTAACTCAGACCTCGACTGTATATCCAATGCCAAAATTTCTCTAATCTTTTATCTTTGGAACCACTATTTAACATAGGCTTTATCTGTTTTTAAAATTATTTACCCCATTTGTAGTAGGCCAAATGTGTAATAATATGTCATTCAGAATTAACTTAGATCAGCGTCAATTAATCGTGAATGCTTTCTTGTGTTGCTGCTTCGTTGCCCTTTTTTTGGGACATATAAACTTCCATCAGTGTGATTATTAATTTAAATTTATGTTTATCATCACAGGACATAGATGAAACCATACTAAACCAACATAGGTGAAACCATACTAAACCAGGGCTTGAACTACAATAGTAACTTTGAGAGAGGTGACACAAAAGCTAAGGTAGTGTTTGGTTTACCATTTTAAGTTTTGGGTTTTTGTCAATACAAAAATGTGCACAACGCATGTAAATCATGGAAAACAACAATTTTAGAAAACAAAGTTAACACACAAAATAAAAAACAACTTTTATCCATTTTTCATGTTTTGAGAAATGAGAGAAATATGGAGACCAAATCCTCATTTCATGATTGCTACATCCCCTCCGCGGTCCCCTCTATCTTGCTTTCATTCTACCATTCCTCCTTCTACACCTTTAAAGTTTTGTAATTAATTTTGAAAACTAAAAACTCAAAAATCATTTTTAACCAAACACACCCTAAGCTTGGTGGATTGTTTCTTTTTTCTTTGATGTCTGTAGATACATACTACCTCTGTATCATTCGGTGTATCATTTTGTTATTGTTGCATGAAACTGTGCTCGCTGTTATCTGTAAAGCTATTATTTTGTCTGTACCTATATCTGCCATGCTTGGAATATGCGTTCATGCAGGCTCAAGTTAAAAATACGAATGAATGTCAAATAGATCAACTTTTATACTTTCCGGCTTACAAATCTACTCATGATTGAAATATTACTTGGTTTCCCTGCTTATGAAGATAATTATGAGTTATAGATGTTGATAAAATATTAATTATTTTTAACTTTTGTCTTCCTATCATATACTTAGTTACAAAAGCTACCTGCAAATTTCAAACTCATTGAAGTTATAGTAAATTTATTGGTTTGTTAATGACACACCATTTTTTGTTAAGGAGGGGTCAAATTTTAAGGGCACACCAACATTAAGTTAATTATTAAGGGGAGGTCAAAGTGTTTTAATATTAGTTTCTATTTTTTCCAAACTACCCTCAATTCAAAACTCCTAAACCTATCTCGTACGCAACCCTTTCTCACTCAAACTTCAATCCCATAAACCCTAATTTCTTGTTCGAAATTTCTGAAATCAAAACACACCATAGAATTTCATTTTAAAACCGAAAGCGATGCCACGATCGAAGAGAACGGGGAAGAAGAATGTCGTCGATCCTAATCCGATGCAGAAGAAGCTGGAGAGGTATGAAATTTTTTGTTCTAATCACTGCATGTTGTCCAATTTTGATTTTCACGGCAAGAGGTATGAAAAATGTGGGGTATTTGGTGAGAGTTGAGGGTGGTGGTGCGTAGGTGTACATGTATGTGTAGTTTGACATTGTCGGTCGGCACGTAGCTATCGTATGGAGTTATACGACTCAGTTGTGTCGTATTAGTGTAAGTTATACGAAGGAAAGATGTCGCCATTTGTCAAAAAATTACATTTGCATAGTTAGTTCATTCGGCGTACAAATGTCGTAGTGTTTGTATTATACGATATTTACATTCCGTATGAATTTATACGACGGCCAGCTGTCATATAAATTTTTGTACTGATGATTTCTATTTACCAAAAGTATACGACTCTATGTTGTCGTACTAATAATTTTTATATGATTTTTCCTTTTCGTTTTAGCCCGTACGACAGTTCTGTGCTGTACAAACAGTAATTTGTGTTTGGTGTTTCTACTAAAGAGGTTAACTTAATCTGGTTTTTGGTTCATGTTTTGTTTGTGCAGTACACAAGGGACAGGGGCATCATCTCGTCAGCCGATGACGACATCGAACCGGAAACGGCTTCAAACCGAATGACAAAAAGAAGAACAATTAAAAAGGAAAAAAATTGTGATGGAAGAAGAACCTACTAAGTCCAAAGAAGAACAATTAAAAAGGAAAAAATTGTCATGGAAGAAGAACCTACTAAGTTCAATGATGAGGAGGGCAGCGATGATCAAGAAAGTAATGATGATGAGGAGGGTACTGAGGAGGAAAATGATCACGAGGGTAATGATGAGGAGGGTACTGAGGAGGGAAATAATGAGGAGGGCAATGATGAAGAGGGTAGCGGTGATGAAGAAAGTAAAGATGATGAAGGTAGCGACGACGAAGAAAGTAATGTTAGTTTAGAAGAAAAAAGCAATGAGGAAGAAAATGAAAGTAGCGATGACGAAGAACAAGCGAGTAGCAAGGAACAAGAATCCCACGATGACGAACAAGAGGAAAGTAGTTCAAAAATTATGAAGAAAAGGAGTAAACAGTCATCCACTCAATACAAAGGAAAAGACGTTCAATCGTCCCTCCTTTTTGCTTTCGAAGGACATATTGCTCATAAAATATGGAATTCCACGGTAAGTCTACAAATAACTTGCATATATTGATTATCTTGATTGGTAGCACGATTATCATGATTATTAGTAAAATGATACAAATAACTTGCATATCTTGATTAGTTTACTTATTCTTATGCAAGGCGTCGAAAGGGGAAGCTAGAATTGTAAGAATTCACAATCATGTGGGAACACATCGACAGTGGGTGCTAGACGATGAATGTAAGTTTCTGCGGGATGTCGTAATTGGGTCAGGTTTATATAAGCTAATTTTACATTCTCACGACAAACTCAACAGAGTGCTTATCAATGCTTTTGTGGAAAGATATTATCCAGAAACAAATACATTTCATCTTCCATTCGGTGAAATGATGATAACTATCGACGAAGTTGTTCACATTACCGGTTTGCCAACAGAAGGACGAGTTGTTTCAGGATCTCTTGGTGGTTCTATGACTATAAGTCCTTATCATGTTTATGGTCTCTTGGAAAAATATCTAGGGATAGATAGGCCAGAGGCTATTTTGATAATGGGAGGGGAAAAAAGATACGATTGGAATGGTTGAGAAAGACGTTTGCAGGTTCGAAAGAGGACGACTCTGATGTTCGAAAAAAACAATGTGCAACTGCGTATCTCTTGTATACCATTGGTTTGTTAGTGTGTGGTGATAAGTCGGGCAACAAAGCATTCGTTCAGTATTTACAGTGTCTTGATGATTTGAGTTCGGTGCATACGTATTCATGGGCCACAGCTTGCTTGAGCTGGTTGTTCTACAATTTAGGTCAGTGCAGCAGAAAAGATGTGCAACAATTATGTGGTTGTATGACGTTGCTGCAGGTATGTGTTCGTAATTCGTCTTGTTTATCCTTTACGTGTAATTACTAATGCATAATGATGACATGTTGTAGGTATGGATTTATGAGCACTTTCCTGTTTTAAGGCGACATAATAGATGTGTTGGGGCAATTGAGGGAGATGTGAGAGCATCATTCTACTTTGCAATTGATCAAGCTAAAAATCTATCGTCCGACGTAATTAATTTGGGAGAGAAGATTGATGATTTAACACGGTGTGATGTAGTGTGGGACTGTTACCAAGGCAAGCGTGGCATCTATAAATTAGAGCGATGTTCTTTTTACAATGACTCAATTGTTTGTTTTGAAACCGTTGAGCTATATCTTCCGCAAAGGGCACTTCGTCAATTTGGTTACTTTCAACCCATCCCTTCGACTACTTTCTTTGTCAATAGTAAGAAGTTCAAGTTGTCTACTACATTTTATAAAGCAACATACTCTAATATCCAAGATCGTAGTTGGGAAGAATGGTCGAATCATTTGTTGAACGAGAGATTACTGTCTACAAAAGCTGTATGTCCTTGGGATTGTGCCGACACTTACATGGAATGGTATAGCTCTGCTTCCCACCCTCTCGTGGCTAATCCTAAAAAAAGATTAACTGAACGAAGGAATGAACGTGACGCACCTGAACTTCTTCGTCGTATTGTAAGCTGTATTTTTTTCATTTTTTATTACGTATTTTCCACTTTGATGTTAATCATTTTCATATGTCGTCATGCAGCAAAAGAGGTTGCGACACATTACTGAGTTCATAAGCTCTTCTGCTCCTGATGAAACAATGAAGAAGTAAACACTAGAGAAGATTGCACAGATAGAGGGGCCAGAGCCAATGGAATTATACGGAGAGGATATTGCAGGTGGGGAACAAAGTGTTAGCAAGGCGATGCGGACGAAAGCAACCCAGAAGGTGGCAACCAAAAAGAAACCAGGGAAGAAGAGGAAGTAGTTGCATTACTATTTTGTGTACCTGTTAATATGTACTTGTTAATTATGTACTTGTCGTATGTGACAGTGTTTTGTGGTGGGTTGACTTGTTGTGTTTTGGTATGAAATTAATTCTGTGTACGGTATGATGTTTAAGAACTTGTGACTTGTTATGACTGGTAATTTTTTGGTCAATGGTATGAATTTTATGACTTCTGAAAATTTGTGATTTGTTTGAATTTGTGAATGATATGAATACGTGAATGTTAAGCATTTGTTAGAGGTATGAAAATGGTGTGAATATGAATGGTGTGGATATGAATGGTGTGAATATGAATGGTGTTAGAGGTATGAAAATGGTCTGAATATAAATATGAATGGTATGAAAATGGTGTGATTTGAGAATGGTGAGAAAGGTCTGAATTTGGCTCGTCTTACAGACAATTTTTACACGATGAAATCATGTCGTATGGGCCAAAACGAAGAGCAAATGTCGGACTGTATTTTTTTATACGAGTGCTCACTGTCGTATAGTTGCAGGAAAAATATTACAGGGTTGGCATAACATAATACGACGGCCATACTGCGCATAAAAAAGTTTATACGAATGGGAATGGTCGTATAGTTGCAGGAAAAATTACAGTAATCCTAGTAAACATAACACGACACTCGTGCGTCATATAAAATTTTTCCAGACGACGGATACATGTCGTGTCATGTAATATGGAATTACTGTAATTTTTCCAGCAACTATACGACCTTCCCCTGTCGTATAAATTTTTTTATGCGCAGTTTGGCCTTCGTATTATGTTATATGCCAACCCTGTAAATTTTCGTGCAATTATACGACTTCCTGGTTCCGTATAAAATATATTAATACGGTGTATATCTTTCGTATAGGCCTATACGACATACATCTGTCGTTTGAAATTTGTCAATAAGAAGACTCTCAATTACCATAAACATTAACCGTTACCATTAACCATGAACATAACTGTGAAAATTAACCATAAACATTAACAATGAACACAGTAACCATGAACATACCATTAATATGAACATACCATAGTCACAAAATACCATAGTCAATTAGAAGCTACCGTAATCACAAATACCGTAGTCATCAATTACAAGCAGCAATAATTAAAAATACTCAATTACCACATGATACTAGCAGGAAGACAAATCTACTGGTTTACTATTGTCTTCATCTTCGAAGTCTTTAGCAATCGCGCGGTACATGCTGATTCGGTCACTGATTCATCGGACCCAATCTTGTACATTAATGTTGTAGAATTGCTCAAAGTATTGAAATTGCGGTGGAGGAGGCAATGGACTTGCTAAAGTAAGTTTCAGACCAACAAAATGCGAACCGTCTACGTAGCCCGTAACAACCATTCTATTTTCATTCATAAGGTTTACACGAACTGTAGTCGGAACAAAGGTACAGCAGATCTGTTTACTTATCAGCACTACCACGGTGCCAAATGTTTCTGCTATTATAAATCCTGACTCTGGCATCTGCATCCACTTATCAACCCCAACAAAATCTGTATCTTGTATTCTATTTTTAATTTCGTCGAAACCACATTCATCCCACATTCTTTTATACATCTCCGAATTTTGTGATAGGTTGTCAAGCATTGACTCGCGGACAAACTTACACGGATTATCTGGTCTTCGATTATGTAGATTTAGGTGTTCAACAACAACCCAATATCCACAATTTCCATCACTTGGCATGTCCTGTATATCAAGTATATATGGTTCCATATGTTTTGGAATTTGCGACAAATATTTGTGCTCAAATGGTTTGTTCCCGTGCCCCTTTTTAGCAGAAACACCGTGTTTTTTTAGATACCGACTAACCGAAGTCAAATTCGAGCCACATGACAGTTGAGCATCAATATGTTCGTAATAAGAAGGATCTCGCTTAGTTGATCTATCTTTTTTGGACGGTCTTCCTTTTCGAATCATGGCCACAGGAGGTTCTAAAATATCGGTTGTCTGCGGAAACACTTGCTTTTTCAAACCTTGTTTGCGTAACTAATCGAACGTTATCAGCGGAATCATCGTACCTGCTCTTCAAGGCCTTGATTTCAGGCAAGTCATAAAAATCTAGAGTTGATCGATGTAACACAGGGGGAGTATAGGATAATTGCTTCCAATAAGCATCTATAGCGGTTAGAGGTATGAAACCGTGCGTGTGTCTAAAGTCCGCGAGCATATGACCACAGGGTAAACCATTTACTTGCCACATAACACAACCGCAATTGTCAGCAGTCAAACCAACAGTTGAAATGCTTCATAGTTCATCTAGTAACAAGTCCAATGCTTTATGTGACACAAACCCAATTAACTCCTTCAACATGGGTTCTTTTCAAAATCGATGCATTGCCTTCGATGTGCTTATTTCGAATGCATTTTCTATTCCGACAAATTCATTTTCAGAACACAGATGGGCACTATTCCAACATTGCACAAAACTTCCAGCAGCCATGTCAAAGTACAATTTCAAACGGGCAAGTGCACTTTCTGTAATGCTCGTAGACACATTATCATAGTGTTTTATTTTGTTGGTCCAAGCCAAAACAAATATTTCTTTATATTTATTTAACCAATTTTTAATCACATACGTGATGAATTTTTTTTGCTTCTCATCCCATTCAAGACGAAACAAGTTAAGATTGCGACAGTACTCTTCTTCGGAAAGTGAGTTTATTATATTTGTCCAACCTTCCCAAAAACGTTCATACTCCTTTTTACCTTCATCATTGTCAAGTACGACCTCTTTTTGTTGAAACATTACTCGCTTCTTTTTCACAAAGTTGGGTTTACAGTTTGCTTGAATGTTCTTCGAAATATGCCATGCACATAGGATATGCCGAGCTGCTGGAAATACATTAGCTACTGCATTTATAAGTGCGATTTCGGCATCCGTGGTAATAACACTTGGAATATCTTTTTCTCTATAACACTGTCTTACGCACTGAAGAGCCCATATATATGATTCTGTAGTTTCTCGGCTAAGAAAAGCAAGTGCAACGGTAAAGGATGCCCCTGTCGATGTCTGAAAACCATATGGAAGCACGGAAGCTTGTATCGATTCGTTTTGAACGTGCAATCTAAAAACAATATTTGAGGAAAACACTGCGCTAGAAGGACGCATCTTGGATGACTGAAGAATAAATCTGTAACTTCATTACTTTTCTCATCAACTCTGTGTTGAACGGAATAAGAATGGCTATAGGCCAATTTCATAAATTGCTGCATAACCGTCCGACCTTCTGTATTATGTTGTTTAATTTTCACTTTAGCATTGTACACATTCTTATGGTCGACTTATTCTCCGGGTTGTCAATTCTTAAAGCACTTAAAATATTTCAAGGCCTAACACCGCTAATCGTCATTGTTTCAACGGTTTTAAATTCTTCATCTTTTATCCTTGCCACAAAAGGATGTCCGGTTAATACGTTTGGAATCCTATGATTATGTTGTCCATTAATAACTTTCAATGTCCATCTTCCATCTTCTTGACATCGAGCATGTAGACTAAATGGACATGCGCATTTTCTACTTCCCGACCGTCTGCGTTTTTTTCCAGATATCGGAACATAATTCTTTCCCTTATGATCAATATACTCCCCGCTTCTTTTGCAAACAAGATACATCAATGATCCTTTTCCATTTGCATGCAAATTTCGCAGTCTAGTTCTTTTTGCCACAACAACACAGTTTGCAGCGATGCCACATTTTACGCACCAATCTCGTACTATTTCTTTAGAATCAAACATCTGCAAAAAACAAATAACAAAAACTCAAACGCGCTTCAATTAATTATTGAAATATATGTTTATCTTACCATATCCGTAGTGAAATGAGCTGTTAAATCGGGATATTCCTCGTTGTTACAATTGCCATTCTCATTGTCATCCTCGTCACAATTGTCATTCTCATTGGCATCCAGATTGTTATCATCCTCACTGTTACAACTGTCATTCTCAATGTCAACCTCCATGTTCCAATTGCCGTTCTCATTGCCATCCTCATTGTCATTCTCAATGCCATTCACAATGTCAAGCTGAATGTCGACACCATCATCAGTTTGTACATTGGTGACTGCTATTTTCTGCAAAAGCAGTTGGAACATCAAAATATTTACAATACTAAAATAATACGACATAAAGCCACCGTTTTAGGTTATACGACATACTTTTGTCGTATAAAGTAATTCAGAACGATATTTGTTTACCGTATAAGTAAGGCTTTATATTTCTCATCGTATTTTGTTATACGACGTAGTTTTGTCGTACAAAGTGCCTTTAAACGATGTCGGGATGTCGCTCGACGATGATACGCGACGTATAGCCCTTCAACCTTTAAAAAAAAAATGGATAAAAAAATTATTCACCTGCTTGATTTCTTCCATATATTCAACATGATGTTCACTTTCTTGCGTAAGAATCATATTTGAATCTTGATTTGATGGATCATCCATTGTTGAATTAAGAAGCTGGTTAGAAACTAATTAGGGTTTAATCTTCATCTTACTAATCACGTTGTTTTACCACAGTAAAAAAAAATGGCATTTTGGGAATTTTATTTTATATTGTTAAGGGGGAGACTATTTGGGTTGACCTCCCCTTAACACAAATCTTTTTTTAAAAAAAATGACCCTTCCTTAAAAAAAATGGTGTGTCATTAACAATCCCCTAAATTTATACTACCGGTCGTTGTGTTAGCATGGGTATAACTAAATGCTGAATCAAATTAAAAATCATTTTGTGTGCATTGTGTAGTTAAATGACACTAACTGTGTTCTTGACACCCACGAACCACTATGTTAAACCATCAACAAAGTACCACGTACCCGTGTGCCACGGGCCTCCACCTAGTTTAAAACGTAAAACACGCGAGAAGCCTGAAGCCCTAGCTCCATCCGTTCGGTGCTGTTCGTCCTCCTTGCTCCTCGTCGCTCCTCGACCCCGTCGCCCTCGTCGCTGGTACGCGATTTTTGATTTGAAACGATTTTTTTAGGGCATCAATGACATCGATTTCTAAATTTGAGGCAGTCTGGCGGGCGTCGATTTTTAAATTGTAAGTTTGGCATTGATTTCGAATTTTTTTGGGCTGGCTGAACCTTTTTTTGTGCTGAGCCAATTCGGAAATGTAAGACAGGCATTTATTCTGTGTTGAGGCATTTTTCCTGGACACGTTTTGGGCATTTATTTTTTGCTGAACCCTTTTTGGGCATTTATTTTTGAGGCATGCTGAGTCTTTTTTTGTGTTAAACTTATTTATTTGACTACTTTGTTTAACTTATTTATCTGTAGGATTATATATATATATATATATATATATATATATATATATATAATATATTTTTAATATTTTCATATTTGTCGTATCTCTCCGCACCTGAATCGTCATATTTTTGAATTTGCCGAATTCGCATATCCCCATATCATGCACCCGCGCACCCGCACCAATTACTCCTAGGTTTTAAGCTATTTTAGGACATTTTCTATGTACTCATTGTTATATTAATCTGTAATAGCTAGATGAATATTTCTTAATAATACATTGATTGCGGGTTTGTACCTAATGCAGTTTGTTGTATGTTTTTTCTTGCCTATATTCCTTGGTGAACTATTCTTTTTCTATATGCGTTACGAGGTGAAATTAATCATTTGATTAACCGTTTGTACATGATTTTTTGAATAAAATGGAATTTCAGTTGATTTGATTGAAATGATTCAATTTGCATTTAATTTCTATATTCTGACGAGATATTTAATTATTTTGTAAGTTTCAAAGTCAATAATGTTTTGCTGATTTTTTGATGAGAACATAATATTTATCTTGTGGATAATCTGCAATTCCTTTTGAATCCTGTTCCGGTCTTCTACAGAGCCAGAATCAGATCACCGGAGTTCTAATGTGTCCGATGTAGTTTCAGTCCATACTAAAATCTTAACAACCCTTGCAAAGGAAGAATCAAAGAAAAGTTACATTTGAAAATCAGGAAATGACAATTCATAGGTGTTGTTTTGTAACGATGTTTACTAATTATTCATGTGTAATTAATTTGGTGGAAACAAAATGTAAAAGATATGCATGCCTCGTCACATGCAACTTACAAACGCTAAAAAGACAATCACAAAGAATCCGAACAAGGATCTTTTATAATTATATCCTTGTTTGATTTCAATAGTCCCTCACAAAATATATTGACAGATATGTCTATAATATCATTACTTTTAAATGTTGTTAATAAAGTTCCTGTTTTATGAGCTAAGCTATGATTTTTTTTTTTGGGCATATGTTTTATGTAAATACTAGACATCTCCAGATGTAAACTTATTTTCTTTCGAATTATGTATTATTTTCTTTGGAGCTATATTTGATACAACTGTACTAATTCTATTACACGCTTTTCAATTTCTAGGAAGAAGGTGAATTAGTCTACAAAATTCACGATTCCATGCTTTTATTGTTACCACAAGCATTCTCAAATTCATGCTCCATCTTTATCAATCAACAACCACGACACGGTATGTGACAAATCCATTCTTAGTTAGTTATCAACTTGTATGTGCTAAATGATAAACCCAAATAAATAAATAAATAAATAGATAAAATTCGAGTCTCAACAGAGGTATACTTTTCAGTGTTTAAGGTTCTATGTTATGAATATCAAATCACAAACCAAACCATGATGGTCTACAGTTACCATATTTAAGAGGAAATTTGTGTAGAGATATATAAAAATGGTTATGTTAGTGCTATGTTAATTTGATTAGTAAAACGATTATAACGGTTATATTGGTACAGTGGAATAGAGTTTCGAGCATCTATATTGTGCTATTATTAAATGTAACGGTTAATGGACACAATTATTAATTTGATTTTGACTGAACCATGAAATTTAAAATATTGATCATTAACCCGCATTCTTCTTCTCATTTCTCCTGTTATTTTCAGCTTTGTCCATTTATGAGCTTCTTTCATCCTCATATATCAACTCAAATAAAACTTTTTCTCCTTGAAGGAAATCCATTTCCCTCCAATTCAAGTAGTCTCAATCCTGTTAATCTTAACCACCGAATAGCAGCGTGTTATCTCGCATTCCTGGAATAGCACGAGGCTAATGCATTTAGATTTTAGGCCATATGAGTAACACATGTATGTGCACGTGCACACACACGTGTGTGTTGTCCTTCGTGGTTGAATTTTTACATGTGGTGAAGATGAATTTTCGTTATTTCAGTGCGAAAGTCATAATTCAAGTGTTCCAGTTCGATTCTATCCAGAACTAGGATGAGATCACATTAAAATTTGGTTTCAAACGTTGGGTGTTTAAAAATCCACAGAATATATATAAATCAATAAAACAGTGAATATTCAAAAGGCTCAAAATAATCAGGTTATTTTTTAATATCTGCAAAAAGCAGAAAATAAATCAAATGTAAATCAGTTATATTTAATCGTTTTAAAGAACATGAAAATAGTATGGAGGATAAAATTCATTAACTCTTTAGCCACAAAGACATGCTCTCAATTTTTTTAGTAAGAAAGACAAACTTTTCAATTAAATATGCCATAAGAGCATTCCCAATAGAGGGGGTTGCTTCCGGTCGATTCGATCGGGTCAACCGAAAGCAACTCCCTCCAACAGGGAAAAAATTATTTTTTAGCCAATTTAAAATAAGCCGACTGTAAAGGCCCGTAAATTCGTACCCTTTGAGCTGATGAATTACAACCCAAGTCCAATTAAAGCTCAAAACGTGATATTATGAAATACCGCGCCGCTGCAGTTCGTTTTATAATTAAATTATAAATTATACGTTCAGACGACGTTTAATAAACGAATTCGTTAATATAATTCAAAACTAAACAATATTTAATCCTTTTAAATTGCTCTTTCACGTTATATTGCAAATCGAACAAATTCCGACCATTCCGAAATTTAAATTATTAATTTATTATTTATATTAATAAAATATTCAAAATTATTAAATTCAAGCTTATTAAATTCCAAAACAATATTTAAACCATATTTAAATATTAAATTAAACGGTTAACAATCTGGGCCGTTACATTCCTTTCTCCTTAAAATAATTTCGTCCGCGAAATTATTTAATCCTTTTAAATTGCTCTTTCACGTTATATTGCAAATCGAACAAATTCCGACCATTCCGAAATTTAAATTATTAATTTATTATTTATATTAATAAAATATTCAAAATTATTAAATTCAAGCTTATTAAATTCCAAAACAATATTTAAACCATATTTAAATATTAAATTAAACGGTTAACAATCTGGGCCGTTACATTCCTTTCTCCTTAAAATAATTTCGTCCGCGAAATTACTAAGAAAGAATGAATGCTACAAACTCAGCAATTTTTAGAAATCCAAAATTTATAAACTTCTCTTTCACTTTCCGAAATTCTATTTCTAACCAAACCAATTTATTTTAATAGGAATCAAATTCAAAAATAATTCCCAAAAAGTTTTGAAATTTTTCTAACACCATAAATTTTGGAAAGATTTTGCCAGTCTCCTTTGTACGGAGTGACTTCTGCGATATTGCAGAAACAACAAAAATAAATTCATTGACCAACACGATCGAAAAATCAAATTCAGAACTCAAATCAATATCAAGAATTTATATTTTGCGTAGGCGTACCTTTTGCAAGTGTTATTATGCGATAAACGATAAGCTATACTTGAGCTGGTTCAATTATATGCAGCTCTAATCATAATAGATCTAATCAGCTTCATAACTCAACCAACATTAGCTCTTGCACCTGTTCTTATCTGAAATGGAATTCATTAGTTTTATAATCATCAAGTTGGAATAGACATCAAATCATCCATTCCAAGCACTTTTTACATAACGTTTAATCCACATGAATTTTATTTATAATCATTTCTTAAAATTCTATTTGAATGCATAAATCAATTCGTTGTATTGCATTCAGGTTCAATGCTTGGAATTTATTTCAATATGTTTAATTCATTCATTCAAGCTTTGCTTCAATCATATTTACTTCATAACCATACAATCTATTTCAACAAAACATTTTATTTGAATTCATTACTTACACGTATTTTTATTTTTCAACTCCAGTCAAATTTGATCTTATATCAAATTTTTATTCTCGGGTTTAGATTTAACTTACACAATTCATAAGTTAAGAGTTCTTATTTACACTCTTTACATGGGAAATTCCAATTCCATAATTAAATTGAATTCTAATTCAAATCAACACTAATAATATTATTATAAAAAAATTATAAAATAATTTTATGTTAAATTACAAATACGCGCTCTTTTATATATATATACACACACACACTCAAACTCAATTTAGGATATTACCAACCCCATCTCTATTGAGTTGCGCCACAGAGCTAAGGTTATCACTAAACCATTGCTCTGATACCAACTGTAAAGGCCCGTAAATCTGCATCCTTTGAGCTGACGAATTATAATCCACTTCTAATTAAAGCTCAAAACGTGATATTATGAACTATCGCGCCACTGTAGTTCGTTTTATTATTAAATTATAAATTATATGTTTAGACGACGTTTAATAAACAAGTTCGTTAATATAATTCAAATCTAAACAATATTTAATCCTTTTAAATTGCTCGTTCACATTATATTGCAAATCGAACAAATTCTGACCATTCCGAAATTTTAATTATTATTTTATTATTTATATTAAATTCAAGCTAATTAAATCCCAAAACAATATTTAAATATTAAATTAAACGGTTAAAAATATGGATCGTTACACCGGCTAAGGGAATAATAATAATAAAAAACTAAAGCCTCTTAGCAAGCTTAAAATAAGCCGACTAAGAAACCTAATATTAAAAAAAAAATGTCCTCAGCAGGCTAATTCTTTTAGCCTGTTGGGGCTTAGAAAAAAAAAGGTTAGCCGGCTTATTTAAAGCCAGCTAACCTTAGCCGGCTTAAAAAAAGCCAACCGAGGGCTATCTTCCAGCCAGTCGACCGGGTTGCTTTGGCAACCTCCGTGGTTGCCAAAGCAACCCAGAAGTGACGTCTTGACCCCTTATTGGGGGTCAGTTGGTTCCCAACCCACCCTGGGTTGGGAATGCTCTAAGAACAAAAATTCGATGAGAAGTACAATGTGCATGGTATCAATTTTGCATAACCTTTTCATATAATGATACCGTATAGTTTCATTTTTTATACATTGTCCTTATGACTAAATTTTGAAGAGTTCTTCCTTAAAGTTAAAAAGTTTGTCCTTCAAAACAATATCCCCTTTAAAGAATTCATCTCGTCATATATTAACTTCAATTTGTGAAATCCGATAAATAAACTCATACGTGACTATTCATGCTTGTTTTCCTTATTTCTGTGTTTGAACCAAACCCAAAACCTAAGTTAATCAGCCCTAAGTAAATAAATAAATAAAGGCAAACCTGGTTTTTATTAGATGGCTGCAGTTTATGGAGAAATGGCTATGTTAGGATTTTATTACGTGTGTTTTAAAATCTTGCCAGAGTGTGTCTTTTTATCCGACTCTTAAATTTATGCTGGTTTAATTTTAATTTAATTGTTTCCTTTTACCAGTACTTTTTATTTAAATTACAATTATTATTTTCTTTTCATAACTCAAGCACTAATTATGATTGCATTTAAAAAAAAAAAACTTTCGATTTAAATCATGTTTCAAATCAAACCTCTCAAATTTTGATCTAATTCTCAAATACCAATTCAAAATTCAATTGATATTGTAGTTGACAATATTCACTTAATCCTTGCTGTTTTAAGTACTTGTTTGAATTTGTAATTCAAATTGTATTAGTTTGCGAGAAACAAAGTTGAAACAAGATAGAAGATTAAGCTTTAGATTTGGGTTCAAGCATCTAAACTGATATATAATATTAACTTAGTCAATATGAAACGAAGAAATTATGCTTTCATGTCTACATTGCAAAAATTCTAGCGTACATGTGTGTATACACATTAAAGTGTGAATTTTTCGACATACTATTAACGATTCACATTCAGACTGAATTTGAAGCTTGAACTTGCACGGTTCTGAATTCCCAATTTGGAAACCTTTAGAATGAGAAATACCAAACTTCAAAGCCAATAATGAATATTTTAACAATTTTGAACTGATTGATATCTCTGAAATCAAGGACGGTTAGGAAAGAGCTTATATTTTTAAATTACTCTGTTCCAAACAAGTATCACTTTCATCTATGGGAATTTTAAAAATTGATGCAAGTGCTTAGTTCGTGTCGTTTGCTATGTAATTATCACTGTAGCAAGAACCTCTTAGAACTTCTTTCTTAAAAATAAAAATAGCTACGAAACCGTACAATATCCAGTGGCATGTTGTTATAGCCTAATGTTAATGTTCTATGGAACCAAGACTTAGATATCAAAATTTTGTTACTGATTGGCGGGTATACTAACCAACGTGAACTGATAATTATACTGTTGTTACATTTTTCACTGTTAAGTATTCAGTAGTTCTTCCACAGGATAAAACCATATCTATCGCCCCTGTAATTTCCTTTTTTTCCTGTTGGAGACTGATAATCCCCTATGTGTGTTTGCAGATATTAAAAGGATGCAATGCTTGGCAAAATTTATTTATCCATCTGAAAATCTACTGAAACGAGTAGTACAGAATCAAGTTTCAAAATTAAAATTCTCAAAGACATTATCATACTCATCTATGTCAGAGGATGACAGGATTTATGATTTTGTGAATTATATCGAGAATCTAAAAAATCATGAGAGAGCAGGAGTGCCAAAAAATGCTGGTACAGATTCAGATGATGGGTTTGACCTGGGACGAATGAGAAGATTATTAGGACGACTTGGTAATCCTCACATGCATTATAAGGTATGCGAAAGATGAATTTAATCCTATTATAAAACCAAGAAATGCAGTGGTTCAATGTTCATTCTAGGCTATCAATCATCCATTTTCGTGTTTCTAATACACTCATTTTGAAAATTACTTTTAAAAAATAATTAAACACAAATTAGATATTGAATAATTAGTGATTAAGGGAATTCGCTCTTCCTGTAATAATGTTTTTATGTAGATGTCAAGTGCACGATGTATCTTCAAATGATAAGCCAAGTCTTTAAGGCAAGTCTTAAATCCACCCAAGCAGAATATTATAGGAAATATTCTTTTCTTTACCAAAAAATATGTGAGAATTTTTTGCTTCTCCCCTTAGGGGCAATCTTTTTGTTTGTTTGGCTGGGTATTCATTTTACTTTTTGCATTGGTAATTTTAAGACTAAAGTTTCAAACATAGCTACAACTAGTCTATAAATAAGGCACACTGTGAATTTGAGAGCTTAATATTGGAATTTTGCTCCTTCTTATTTGAAGTGGCCTAGGATTTCAAACTGTGTGAATTGCATTTATATAAAGTATTTGACTAATAACTGATCCAATAAGCTAGAATTAAGTTAGCCATGTTAGTAGCATTATAATCGAATTCTTTGTATCCATAAATAAAGTATATGTCATCTGCTGTAACAGTTGGAATTTATTTTTTATTACTTGTATTATTATTTTAATTTTAAAGAAAACCATTTCTTCTTCTTACTTTTTCATTTCCAGTTTGAACAATGGCTTGTGATATTGGTAGTAGATTAAAATTTTGTTTTCAAAAATAATAAGCCAGAAGATATGAACACTTTCACCTTGCAGAGGGCACAAGTGGAAGTTTACATCAGTTTCTTCTTCCTTTGAATTCGCTTGTTTTACTTTTTCATTAACCTTCCAATATTAGTTTGTCACAGATCTGGAACACTCGCCATTGTCTACAACTTAGTTGTAGTAACATTCTAGCCATCCAAGTAAGCTATAACATTTGATACCCAATTTTTTTTGTTAAACTATTAATGTCATCTCAAATATGCCCCAACACTACATCCCGGGGGGAAGCGGTGTTTGTTCCCTCCCTAGTCTCCACTTGGCTAATCTAGTGTCACTATCTCTAAGCATAAATATTAATCTATCTAATATTATTATTTTTAGTAGTATTCTATGAATTTCTATTTTTGCAATGTAGGATTTTACCTTTGTGGTAAAATTTCATTTCTCGCTTATAATGCTCCTAAGCTTAGCATAGGTTATAGTTGACACTAGTCTGACAGTGACAACTTCCAAAAATGAATGCTTGATCTAATAGGGAGAAATAGTACTTTTTTTAACTGCTACTGTAACTGTTTTAACCTTAATGCTCATATTTGCATGTGAAATCAGAGTACCACAGACTGTTCAAACGATTTGTATACAAGAAACCTTTTATATATCAATCAAGATAAAGTTCTCGTTGATACTTGTGTTAACAAGCGTACTCAGATGTAGCATTATTATATTTGTATTTGTAATGCAAACATGTTGACTCCATATTATGTTGTGTATGCATACACACATTACATACACATACGTACTTCCATACACAAAAAAATACACACATGTTTTGAAAGGTGCGCCTCAAACTACCTCAAGGAAAAGGCAAACACCTTGAGGTTTCCTATGATTAGGCTTTTCGTTTAAGGTACATGCCTTCATTGATCTAAGGTGCATCCAGCGTACGTTTTGTATGACTTGTGCACCTTAAAAATTCTTTTTGATGCAAGTCTTAAAACCATTGCCATTTCGTCGAATCTCGGATTTTGATCACATTTCATCTTGAGTTTCACTTAAAATATCTTGTATTGAAGAAGATCACGGATGAGATGATGATTATCTCTTGTGTACGTCTTGGGTCTTAAAGTACATCTTGAGACCATCTCGGTGCAACTTGTTCAAAATTGATGTTATAATGATCTCTTAAAGAATTATTATTTGAATAGATAGATAAAGCAAAAAAAACTTACCTGTTCAAAATTGATTTTATAGTGATCTTTTAAACAAATATTATTTGAACATATAAAACAGAAAAATTATAACTCACTTGGTCGACATATAAAAACAGTTGAAATGGTTGTTTTGGAGAAGAAATGAAGGTTAATTGGATTGATTTGTTAGTGATTGAGTAATAATGTGTATTCTCTTATGGAACACTGATACGAAATGAAGAAATTTGTTTTGAATCATCAAGAAAAAAGCGAAAAAAATATATGTGTTTTTAATGGATGGGAGTTCGACTGCGACCAAATTTATCATCTTCATGCATAAGGATAATAGATTGTCCAGTGGATTTTTTTTTTTAAAATATCACAAACCTCCCTCCTTTTCTTTTCTGTTTCAGTTTCCTGATTATTATATGAAATTGGAGAATATAGAATCAATGTTTTAAAACGTGAAAGTGTAGACGAGGCGGCTCAGGTTCGTGAGGCGAGCCTTAAGCCTCGAAATGTTAGGCGTGAATTTTTCAGGTAAAAATAAAACGCGAAACATATAACAAAATTTGGCATTTTAAATTAATACAAAAAAATAAAAATAAACTACTCAGGACTGGCTCTGAACATGTAACATATTCTAGAGATTAAAAATAAATAACATGAATTCATATGATTTCAATTTCGAGTCCGTAAAATTTCAGTTTTGATTCCGTTTACCATTTTAAATCATAAAATTTATAAGGAGATTCAATGAAGTCTATTAAGAATTTTTCATTAAAATAGCAATGAGAAATCCATTACATATCTCTTGATCATTGTTTCAGAAACAATCTTACTTAATCATGTCGATATTTAAATTGAAAATAAGAAAACACGAACTACATTTTTTAAATTTTATTCTTTTTTGTTCTCCATCAAATAAGTGAAATTTGATTTCTTCTGCTAATGTCAATATTTGCTGGTAAGGATGAAAAAAAAAATTTATTGAGTCATATGCCTCGACATTTTGAGGCATGCGAGGCGAGATGTATGCTTTGTAGTTTGTACACTACATATGCCTCAAATTATCGGGGTATAAGATTTTGAGGTAAACAATACTTCTGAGTATAACCTCAAGGCGTTTTATCTCTCATTTTATTGAGATGCTCCCCGATGCTGTTTTTTTTTTTAAAAAACTATTTAAAAAATGCTAAAGTTCTTTTCTTTATTGTTGGATCCTTAGTCGTGGATGTTGAGGTTGGTGTAGATCATTCTTTATCCTGCTGTTTTGGGCTGTAGGTCATGCAAACTGAATGTTATTATCGTATCTTTATGAAATATGTTCATAGGCTATTCATGTAGCTGGATCAAAGGGAAAAGGATCAACTGTAGCGTTTATTTCAAATATTTTGCAAGAAAATGGCTATAGTGTCGGCTGCTATACAAGGTATTTACAATTTATCATTTGCATACTCAGGCTGTTCATATCGCCAATGCAATGTAAATTCATTATGATAAAAGCATTCATAACGTTTAATCTATGATAATAACATTTTTGAAGTTTATACAATTTTTATTACTATCATTGTTCACGTTCATTGCATATAAAAAGAGTGTAAAAGCCATGTGAGAATTTCTTAGCTGGCTTTCCCTTAATTATATATGGAGGGGTTGAATTCGAACCTCAAACTTGTAACCTACATGAACACACTAATCGCCTTTCCATGAAGCCAATACCTTTAAATTTTTTGGACTGAGCTAATTATTAATTAATTTTTTTTACTACATTTAAATTTGCTGGAATAAATGCATATATCCTTATTTATTTTGCTATTATTCTTGAAATGTTGTTTAATACCGCTTTCAGAAATGAGCTTTTGTTTTATTCATACATTTATTTAGTTTCAGTCTATCCAGTTAACTAGCTTTCTTAAACATATAAATATTTTTGATTCCATATTTTGAAATAACGATACTTTAATCATAAAGGCACACATGGAAATATAACTTAGGATCCACCGAACCTAGTTTTACTATGTCTCTCCGTATCATACGTTTGAATGAAAAGAAAAGATTTGTTTATAAAAGATTGTTGTTATTTTGTCTCTCGCGCTGCATCTGGTTTTTTCATAAAAAACATTTCATGAGAGAGTACCATCATGCTAAGGCATCATGTGAGTTGCAAATAAGAAGGCTCCCCAAATGATGCAAATGACATACATCGTGCACTGTGCTAGAAGAGTGCCCTTTACTTTTTTAACTATTCTTTCTGTATTTACGTTTATTTATAGGATCTTAATCACCAGAGAGAGACCCCCAACCCCCCATTTTTGTATCAAGTAATTCTTATTGGATTTCAGTATAGTTAACTTGTTTCATCATTCAATACATTACTGTTTTGTAAACGAAGCATCATTTCCAAGGTGGTAAAGTGTAAGTTAACCAATTATAAGTTATTTTTATAAGCATACTATTGTTTAATTTTTGAAAATTGGTGACAGTTATATATATATATACACACATACATATATATATATATATATATATATATGCATTATGTGAGTTGCAAATAAGAAGGCTCCCCAAATGATGCGAATGACATACGTCGTGCACTGTGCTAGAAGAGTGCCCTTTACTTTTTTTTAACTATTCTTTCTGTATTTACGTTTATTTGTAGGATCTTAATCACCAGAGAGAGACCCCCAACCCCCCTTTTTGTATCGAGTAATTCTCATTGGATTTCAGTATAGTAAACTTGTTTCATCATTCAATACATTACTGTTTTGTAAACGAAGCATCATTTCCAAGGTGGTAAAGTGTAAGTTAACCAATTATAAGTTATTTTTATAAGCATACTATTGTTTAATTTTTGAAAATTGGTGACAGTTATGTGTGTGTGTGTATATATATATATTGGGAGCGGCTGTTGGGACACCATTAGACACAAAATCAGGGACATAAATTATGAACTGTTAGATTTGTTTGTCTTTAAATGAGAGATGAAATTCAAGGGGAGATCCAATGGTTAAGATTACTTGTGTTTAATTTTGTGTCATTATACCGTGTTCAAATAGACTTCCCTATATATATATATATGTATATATATATATATATATATATATATATATATATATATAGGGAGAGAGAGGGGGGGAGAGAGAGAGGGAGAGAGAGGAGGGTTCCATGGCACCCCTATTTGGGAGCACCCCAAATGCACCCCATTAATAGCCACATATTTATATTAAAAAAAGTTAGTTTGGGGGGGGGGGGGGGGGGTTAGTGGAAGGAGAGAGAAATGAAAATGTGTGGTGGAAATCAGAGGGCTAAATGGGTACTACAATATTTGAGGTGCTCTTGATCATATATATATATATATATATAGAAAGAGAGAGAGAGAGAGGAGGGTTATGTGGCACCTCTTTTGCACCTCAATACTAACCCCTCATTTATAATTAAATAAGTTTGTGAGGGGAGAGAGAGTTAGTGAGAGGTGAGAGAAACATGAATGTGGTGGAAATCAGGGGGAATAGGTGTGCTGCAGAGTTTGGAGTGTTCTTGATCCTATCTCATATATATATGTATATGTATATGTATATGTATATGTATGTGTATGTGTGTGTGTGTGTGTGTGTGTGTGTGTGTGTATATATATATATATATATATATATATATATATATATATATATATATATATATATATATAATTGAACACAAGATTTTTGAAGGCACAGCTAAAATCTGTAACATTTAACCAGCAAGTAGTGGCATTGTTGGATCTTTACAATTAATTTATAACATATGTAAAAAATGAATATATCTTCAACAGGATTCAAATTAAAGAGACATTTTGTTTGCCAATCCATGTGTTAGGCCTTTGTTTACGTCTTTTAGCATTGTACACGGTTAATAGTAATTTTCTCTTGGTGATCATTCACTTGCCCACCTTTTGAGGGTTTACTTGAAATCATTTATAAACACAACTATGTATTTTGAGCTTGGATTCATGTTAGATAATGGTTAAGTTAGTTGATTTTTTAGTGCAGATTGATCTATATCATGCTATTTGGTTATCCATGTTTATCAAATTAATAAACTAATGGTATGAATGATCAGTTCATGTACGTGATTAGTTTTCCCTTGGATGCTATGTTCACACGTAGGTTCATGTGGGCAACCACTATTATGAGTTGGTTTTCCCCCTCACATTCTTTTATTTATTATTTTGCAACCACTTTTACATATCTTTTATTTTTTACTTGTCTATTTTTAAAATTACATATTGAAAGGAAGGAATGTATTATACTGAAACTGCTATCAGTACCAAAAGCCTCAGTTTCAATCACCAATGAAATCCTTGAAGTCCTCATCGACCTTGTCTGATTCATATGAAAAGATGAGTCATCAACAGACAATGTACTTTTAGTGATTTAAGTTTGCAGTTTCAGGTCTTATATTTTAAATGAGTTTTGTTTATGCTAAGTTTGTTTTGTGCTTCAAATCGATTCTATTGATGCGGACTAAAGAACAATTTGTATTCAACTATAGCATTACTGGATTGTAAATGATGTACTGTTTGAAATTTATGTGATTAATCTGTAAAACATCATTGATTTCACATGTAAGTTGAATCCAAACATCGTTTTTGTGTTTGCGTGCATGTGTGTGTGTCTAAGCATTATTAAAAAGGAAATACAAGTAAATTAGGTGCAGTTCAAGCATTGCATTCCAAGTGTGCAAATCCTTGAATTTATTTGGATCTTTTTGGAAGTACGTATACTGATATATTTACATACATAATGTGCGCGCACACGTGTGCATGTGTCAAAGCTTATGATGAATACTGAATGAGTTGTTCTATCAGCATAATTCCATGTTTTGTCGATTTAGTCCTGACAAATTTTATGTAGTTTTCCAGTTATAATCAAGACAAGGTCGATTAATTGGGTGTAACTGCTTAACCTTACCAGTCTGATTATTGACAAAGAACACATTCGATGTGTCATCAACCAAGAAAAATGCTTCATACTATTTGCACCTGTACACCATTTGAAAGTTGCACATTTTTAAAGTGAACTGTAATCTGCAATGGTATACTCATCTTACATTTGTTGTTCTTTGTGCATATGTACATGAACTTCTTACTCTCCGAATAAAATATTTTTTGCAGTCCGCACATTTTATCCATTAGGGAACGCATTTCATTTGGGAATAATGGACCTGTTTCTGCTGAAGTGCTGATGACTGTTTTTTGTCGATTCAAAGATGTTATTGATCAATCATTGGATCTCGAAAATGGACTGCTTACTTTTTTTGAGGTAACCTCGATCGATAGTTGATCATAACACAGCTTATCAGTTGCTTTATGAATTTTCATTCATCTTATTATTTCTTGACTCTAGGTTTTGACTGCACTCGCCTTTGCTGTATTCTCTGAAGTGAAAGTTGATATTGCTATAATCGAAGTAAAACTCTCAATTTTTTTTTTTTTTTTTTTTTTTTTTTTTTTTTTTTTAAGAAATGTATGTCTGCACCATCTCTTAAAAGTATGTGCCTTCATTCAAAGGATACATGGTTTCATTTTGTTTGTAGAACAGGCTGGGCTTGGTGGTGCTAGAGATGCAACGAATGTATTATGCAACACCAACTTGATTGCATCAGTAATAACATCTATAGGTGAAGAGCATTTAGAAGCTTTGGGTGGTTCTTTAGAAAGCATAGCAATTGCGAAAGCTGGAATTCTGAAACTCAATACCCCAGTTGGGTACTTCTCTCAATTGTTTAGTTTAGTTTATTTTCAATTATCCTACTCGGTATGTTTATAGTATTGTACAACTAGCTTTTGGCCGTGTTGGATAATATCTTCTTTCCAGTGCGCTGGGCTTCTGCATGAACGGTGTCTTGGGCGAGCAAGTTGTATTTAGTCTTACTCTTATTATTGGAGGGATAACTCCTGATACTTGATCATTGACCAGTCACCCATTAAAATTGCAACCAAATGCGCTCCAAGAATACATTTCGCAATAGGCTTATCTATCTAAAGCAAATCGTGTCACATATAAAATATGTATTTACTACTTGTTCGTAAAGTGTAACATCCAATTAATCAGTATAATTAGAAATCAAACACCAATGCACATCTAGTTAATAGGCCTATGTTGGCTACTGGTACAAATTTAGTTCTCAAATTTATTTTTTGTGCATGCCTAGTTAAACGGTTTCTACATTGATCAATCCATCTTTTCCTATGTTCACTTTGGGTTGGTGGGATGCAAAGCTAATTTTAATCCAAGTTACAATTTTTTCATGCGATCATGTGAAGTGATATCAAAGCAATTACAGGATTAGAAGCAAACAAATAAAAGGTTGAAGTACATTAGAACGCATGAAACTCAAGAAGTATAAAGTAAAGCCACTATTTCTACTCACCTCCTTTTTTCCCATTGCTGCAACGAAGAAAGAAGTAGAGAGTCTGTATGCCCATTGCAACACTCAAGAAAGAAGTATAGGGTCTCTGTTTGTGCGCACTTGCATAATATATAAATCATGAAACTCAAGAAATTCAAATGCAGAACAAACAGGCTAAGGATTGGTTTCACATAGGATTTTGTGTACAAATTCTGAACCCAGCTGTATAAAATCCCTGCATCAAAACTAAGAAATGCCCCCAAAAAAAGGGAAATAAGGAATATTGATGAAATCCAGAAAAATGTGGGAATCAATTTGGACATAAACCGATAATACATTCCTGGTTTGAGCCTTCATATTGGCAGCGTAAGCTTTGTCCAAGTAAATTTTAGATCAATGAAGTTCAGAACTTTCAAAATAATTACATTTTAAGTTGGTTTAGCACAAAGAACGCTGATTGTTATTGTAGCCAATTTGGTTTTTGCTTAAAACGAACTAGCTAACTGCCTCCTTTTCACAAAAGAGGCAGCTTTTATGCTTAAGTGTGTATGTGCTTTTGGGGAATTCCACAATCAATCCACATATCTTTTTGCTATGGACAATTTAAATGCTAGAGCCCAACCTCTATTTTAGCAAGATTTACACTATGCTATCACTGGAAAGAGAATTGGATAAGTAGTTTCTTGTTAAATTCGTGCTCATAAATATTCTGTCAGTTTTGTAATTTATGCAGTGAACCTCTTACTCTTTCATTGTCGGTTTTATGGCGAGATGATTCACAAGTATGCATGTATGACTAATCATCTTAGCTACTCCCCCCCTCATCAATCTGTTATGATAATGTGAATTAGATCCTCTATCGTTTTATGAACTTCTGAAGAAACCATTTTTATCTGAAGATCCAAGGAAACAAGCTTTGTCCGTAAAACAATTTAGAACCTCTTTAAAAGGTATTCATATCTAAAAGTGTAAGAAAACTGTAAGATAATATCAAGGTTTCATTTTTCTTTCTTTCATTTTGTACTTCAAATGGAGTCTTTATCTAATAAAATACGTCGGTATACGTCTTTAACATTCATCATGATAGTTTTAATGACGTAACTTTCAGTTGAGTATCATGTCTCCATTTCACTACTTGATGCTCAATCACCTGGGCGTAGGGGCGGAGGGAAGTTAGACCTGGTGAGGTCACGTGACCTCACCAGGAAATGCAACTTTTATAAATAAATAAAAGTCGGCAAACAAAAACGCGGAACACAGAATTGCCGATTCTTTTCTGATCCGAGCGCTTCAATTTTTGTTGCATCACCAGTCTCTCCATCCTTTCCTACAAATCTTCAGTGATGGACAACCCTAATTTTAATTTCAACTGATTTGAATTTAATTTGTTAGGGTTTTTCTTGAATTAATCTTGAATCAGTTATGCAAGTGATTTCTACCTGATCCGAATTAGTTGAATTGATTACATTAGAATCAAACTGATTTTTATTTTGAAAATTTGCTGAAAGTTCTTGCTGCTATTGTTCCTGAATGATTATTATGGCAGAAATCATGCTTAGTGTCCCTGAATGATATTTAGATGTAAAGATCAAAATTAAATTTTTATTTTTCATCTCAGCATGCCAATGAATTTATTTGTTTATAATGAATTTATATGCTTTTTAGATTTGCGAAATTTTTTCAAAAGATGAAAACATCTCAAATGAAGTTGGTTCTTTTACAATTTCTACTCCAACGGATAGTGCCCCTAAAAATAATAGTCAAAACACTGTTCTTCCGAGTGGTAACTCGAAGTCGTCTTGAAGTCGATTTATCAGATTTTCCTTCTGATCCTAGTTTACGACATCAAATTTTTACTATGATCCAAATGATCAAGACAATAGTTCGAAGAGCATATTTATTGAAAAGTCCTTGTCAGCCTTTTTTGCAATCATTTCCCCAAACATTAATCGGTGGTAAAGCACGTCGTTTTAATCAATCATGGTTTAACGACTACAAAAATTGGTTGGAATATAGTGAGAAAGAAGATGCTATATATTGTTTGCCATGTTATTTATTTCGTCCTCAATCGATGAGTAGAAATACAAGTGACGCATTTATCCGAGGAGGGTTTAAAAACTGGAAAAACTATCAAAGGCTTCAAGTTCATGCTAATGCAGATGCTCATATCTTGAATTGTATTGCAACTGAAATTGTAAATGTTATCCTAAAACAACTTCCGAATGATTGTTTGCATTACTAATTGATGAAGCTCGTGATTTTTCAATTAAAGAGCAAATGACAATAGTTTTGCGATTTGTGGATGAAACTGGAAGTGTCGTTGAAAGGTTTATAGGCATGGTAAATGTTCCTAATACAACATCATTTTCTCTAAAAACATCACTTGAATATATTTTTTTAGCAAACATGGATTGAGCATGACAAAGCTTCGTGGTCAAGGTTATGATGGTGCAAGTAATATGCAAGACATGTTTAATGGGCTTAAAACACTTATTCTGAATGGGAACAAGTCTGCTTTCTAGGTTCACTGTTTTGCACATCAACTTCAATTAACACTTGTTCGTGTTGCTAAAGATATTGATCACATCTCTGAGTTTTTTTTACTTTGTCAATAATTTGGTAAAGCTTGCTGGAGCATCATGCAAATGTCGAGACATACTTAGAGAAAAAGAAGCAAATAGAATATTTTGTCAATTACAAAGTGGCGAATTATCTAGTGGTCGAGGATTGAATCAAGAGCGTAGTTTGAAACGACCAGGGGATACACGTTTGGGTTCAAATTATGATACACTAGTTAATTTGATTGTTATGTTCCCATCAGTTATTGATGTTCTTGTCGATCTTGTAGAAGGTATGTCGGGCGATAAAAAGGAGAGGCTTTGAACTTGATAAAAGTGTTGCAATCTTATGATTTTGTATTTATTTTACATTTGATGAAAAATGTACTTGCAATCACTAATGATCTATCCAAAGCGCTACAACGAAAAGATCAAGATATCATAAATGCTATGATGTTGGTGAAAGTTTCTAAAGAACGTTTACAGAAGATGAGAGATAATGGATGGGATGCCCTTTTGGATGGTATTGATCTTTTTGCACAAAACACAATATTCCCATTTCAAATATGGATGATAATTATCTTCTTTAGGGTAGATCAAGAAAAGGGCAGATGATTAAAAATTTACATCATTATCGAGTTGATTTGTTCTATCTTTGTTTAGATAAGCAAATTATTGAACTTAATAATCGATTCGACGAGGTCAATACAGAATTGGTTCTTTGTATGTCGGTGCTTAATCCAGTTGATTCATTTGCTGCTTTTGATAAAATAAAGTTGGTTCGTTTGTCTGAACTTTATCCTTCTGATTTTTCCGAGGCAGAACGTGTGGATCTCTCCAATCAATTGGAAAGTTATGAGATGGATATGAAATCTAATGATAGGTTTAAAGATGTGAATGGCATTGGTGACTTGGCCAAGATGATGGTGTTAACGCGAAAAAACATCATATATACTTTGGTTTATAAGCTCATGACTTTATCGCTTATCTTACCGGTTTTTACTGCCACCGTGGAAAGAACATTTTCTACAATGAATATAGTCAAAAATGATCTACGGAATCGAATGGGAGATGAATGGTTAAATGATAGTTGTGTAACTTGTGTTGCATACATCGAGAAAGATATATTTACTCAAATTAGTAATGATGCAATCGTGGATCAGTTTCAAAACATGAAAACCCGACGTGGACAACTTTAGATTATTAGTATTTATGTTGAAGTTGTTTAGTTTGAAAAGATCAGTATAATTGATCGTTTTTGTAATCAAATGATATTTTGTCACTTATTATATATTGTAGTTCTGATTTATTAGGAATTTTTCTTCAATTTTGTCGAATACATAATAAAAAAAAATTCTGGGGGCTCTCGCCCCCGAGCCCTCAAATTTCCCTAATTGTGATCTCACCAGACTTAAATCCTGGCTACGGCACTGCTTGGGCGTCCTTTTTAGTTCTTTTCCTTTAGCTAGGTTTCCTCATACTATATGTTAATGAGATTTTTTGGCACATGCGACCCTCATGAATATAAAAAATCTTTATAAAATTATTATATTTAAAATTGTACGAATTTGATTAAAAAAATGTTTGGAATAGGGTTGTGGACTTATAACGTTGTTCATGTTTCAAAATTTTCACTTGAAGATAGATGCTAAATTTTTTACATTGGGATTCGAACTCCCGACCTCTTATTTACGTGTAAAAGTAGTTTGGGAACTTTGCCGATGTTTGTATTCCAACTATAAATATGTAAATTAGATGGACTACATCAACTGGGTTGGTTCAGTTGATTGGTAGCTTGGACTACCAATATTGAGGCCTAAACTACCATGGTTCGTTATTATTGTTTTACTAATAAATAAAAGTAGACAACTGATCATATAAGATTATAAATAACAGTATAAACACTTACCTCAAAAAGTTCAGTCATAATCGTTCTTTGTTACTCATTTATAAAAATAGAGATAATTGAAACTAATAATAAGATCTAGACACTTGATATATACAAATGATTCAATCCATATTAGTGTGCATGAAGAATTCATATTCCGTCTTTAGTTCGGTAGACGTATGTATTTTTTAATCCTTCCTTTATTTCTCCTTACCACTTTTCTAGATTTTTGAAAATAATCATTGATTGATTTTCATGGAATCGATCTCTATCATAATCGGTAGAAAATCTTGTAAGGTATTATTTTATTATTTCTTTGCTTACCATTTAAATCAATTTGCAAGATTTATTAGGAGGTTCAGTGATGACAGTTCAATTTTTTTCTTTAAATAGCATTTGAGAAAATCCATTACCTAACTGTGTCGATAAGTGTTTCGAAGACAACTTTACTTCACTATGTTGATGTTAAAATTCAGAATTTCAAAAATTACAAACTTAACATATTTTTTTAGCTTTGATTTTTTCCTTACTATTTAATAATTGAAGTTTTATAACTGGTTAGTGCCAACATTTACAAATGTAGGTAAAGAATAAGTTGAGTGGCACGCTTTAGTAGTGTGACACATATGTTTTGCATGTTTCGTACGTCTTAAGTTGCTGAGAAGTAAGCCTCGTAGGTGAAAAGTATTTTTGAGAAATGAGTTTAATATCCCATTGCATTGAGATGCTTGTTGAGGCGAGTGTCAAGGTATAATTTTTTAAACATTGGTTTGTGTTTTGGATATCTCAGTATACAACTTGGTTGTCAGGTCATCCCTTGAAGGGTTGAGAGACTAGACAATATGTCAAGATGTGAGCACTGCTTTCACATTTTAAACAAAGGACACTTATAATTTGGTATTTAAAAAAATGTTTTATTTTTAATATCTCTGTTAGAACTTTAGTTCTACCATAAACATTTAGTTCTGATTAATCATCTCGATGATAATCTTGTCCAACACCATTGTCTAGCATTTGCCTAGCATTTCTATACAGACTTGCAGTTCACCATACTAACTAGAGTCATGTTTTTCTGCTCTAAACACATTATGCCATGTCATGTAAGGAGTGGTTATCTAATGGATGGGATCACGAGGCTCAAAAAGTTAATATAATTTATTCGATTTGTATTCTTCATCTTAATCTGATCTAAGACAGTTCTAAAATCGAGTCGCGATTCGAATCATTGCTGTCCATGGTTGGAGATTTTAAAAATCTGATCAGTGGCACCATACCGTGCACATCAATCATATATACGTACTGTTAGGGACTGCGGAATGGATCATTCAAGAAAAGCAAACGCTAGAGGGGGATGAATAGTGTTTGTAAGAATTTAAACAAAACAAAAATCTAAAGTGAACTACGGGATGAATCAAACAACACAAAAGCAAAATAAACAAAAAAGAAAAGTGCAGAAAAGGAAAGAATACACCGGATTTTATACTGGTTCGGATCACTCATACGTCCAGTCCCGCACAACGCTGGATTGTGCAGAATTTTATTAATATTTCCAATAGTCAATTACAACCTCCTTGATTTCACGGCTCAACAAGGAGACACCAACTCCTATCCCTTGATTTCACGGCTACAAGGATACACCGATTACTCTTTGACTTACAAAAAGTGTTTATTCAACCCAAGCAATTACAAAACAGCTCTATAACTCTTCAATAACACTTGATTCAGAGAGTGTAGATAGAGGAAGTTTGATCAATTCAGAAGTGAATTCAGCAGAGTATAAGTGTAAAAACTATAAAAATGATTAAGAATAATGGAGGGATGAAAGAGGATGAAGTTGGAGAAGAAGATATATTAAAAAATTCGATTTTAACCTCTTTTTATAGAGTATGAAGGGTTGCAACGGTTCTGAAGCGTTTCAAATAATGAAAAGATACTTCCTTTCAAAATTAGAAAAATAGTTGTTATATGTCGACATACATATTTTGCTATGTCGACATACTCATGTACATTTTTTATTTTCAAAGCATTTTCAAGTGTTTTGATATAAAACTAATTCTTGAATAAAATTATAATGTTGTAAACAAGGTTCAAGAACTCGGTTTCGGTCGTTTGAAAATTTGTTAGTTTCGGTTGATTTCGTAAATTTCGGTAGTTTCGGTTTCGGTTCAGATTTCGGTTTTCAGTATTTTGGTAATGAACTTGCTAAAAATAAATAGAAACTTAGTAGCAAATATAAAAGAGAAAGTCCTTCCGGTAAAAATAATAATAAAAACATCCCGCTAGCAGCAGTTCAAAATCGTTAGCAGCAAACACCTTTTTAGAGCAAAAAGTTAAAAGTTGCAGGAATTATATACTAAAAAACAGAAGAGGGAAAAATCCAGCTGGCAGCCACCTAAAAATAATATTTCCTACCCCTAGAATAACTCACAGTTCCTACCGCATCCAGTTTCTCTTCTCAACGGAGAAAAAAAAAGACGTTGCTTTTCTCGACAAAAGGGGAAATAAAAGCCGCTGCTTCAATCGATCAAATCGATTATCTCAAGGTCGAGATTACCGCTGTTGGAGTATAATCTTCAACGTTATAAGCTCGCGCAAACAGAGAAGGGGGAGAAGAAAGTGTAAGAGCTGCTGGAGTTTTCGATTTTATTTGAGTTGTTGTAAGTAAAAATTCTGTGAATTTACACGTTTCTTCTTTTCACATGCTCCTTTTCTGCGTGAATAGATTCGATTTTTGTTTTCTTTTTTCTGTGCCCTAAAACCGAAACCGATTTTTAGGGACGAATCCGGACCGCCACCCACCGAAACCGATCCGGTAACCCCGAAATCTCGGGGTGCCGGACGAGTTTTTAAACCTTGGTTGTAAATCAATATCCTATGATTGAAAATCATATGCAAACATACTTTTAAACTATATAAATATATTTATAAAATTATATGGTTTTAAACTATATAAAGTATGAATATAGAGTATATAAAAAAGTTAAGTTTGAAAAACAAAGAAGAATAAAAATAGAAACACACAGAAAAACAAAATAGAGAGGATTGAGAAAAAAATTGAAAACCAAAATATTGAGGATAGAATTGAAAATCAGATTTTGAATTTGAATTTGAACCTGGAGTGCTGTTTAGAGTCTTACAAAATCTAGACTCTATAATTATATTAATCTTGAAATCTTGATTACTCGTGAGTCTTGAAATTTCTCTGATCTTTGAATCTCTATCATCTTTATAACTGTACAGTCTTCAGTAATATTTCTTGTATATAATTCCTGCATATACATACATATATATATATATATATATTCTATACAAAAAGTGTTAGCATATATTTTGTAACCAATGATAATTGAAATAAGGTTGTTGTCATCAAAGCTCCATTTTCCAACACGTACAACTTGTTGTGTATTCAATATTGTAGTTATAATATATACCTAAACATATATTAGAATTTCACATTTTAACATTTATAAGGAGGAACTATATATATTAACATGGCTGCTATCAAATTCAAACCTATGACACAACCTAGACAGCATCTAACACCAACTATACCAAACAACACATTGTTATATTTCAGTCAGTGAAATTTGTCTAAATAATCAATATTGAATACATTAGAGGATAATTTACTCCTATAAAACTGTGGTTTTGGATTTATTGAAGTGTAACTGGCCTTCAAAACATTTCATAGGCGACTTTTTTTGGGTTCTAATGTATTCAACATATTTCCGTTTTAAATGTAATAAATAAAATTGGTCTTCTTTAAACCATGTGCAGTTAAAGCGTTTGGTAGTTCATAGCGGTTGAGGAGCAAAAAGTTGTAATGGGGATAAAGCGAGGATATAGCGGAGGTGCAAAAGGTCCATTTGATGTAAAACCAAATATTTGAAATTAATTAATTATCATTTACACGTATTTGTGTAAAAGAAACTAATACTAATTAATCTTATATTACAAAATCAAATAATACCATGGTTATGCACACGATATTTGATGACTATAATAGATTTATACCTTATGTTGGACGCTTATGCCTTAAAATTAGTTCTTTATACCGCCTTTTTGATTTGTGTTAGAACTAGTCACATCAACTTTTGTATATTAATATTGCTAAAGTGAATGTTAAAAGACCTTGATTTAGCCGGTGTAGCAGAAAATAGCGGAGTTTAAAGTGAATCTACTGTTCATCAGCACTGATTTGAAATAACATAGCGGTCAAAGAGTGCTATGGGCTATAGCAAAGATTTAATGGGGCTTTAACTACATAGGTTGAACCATGGTCCAAAGGTTTTAGCACTTCACCGCACAAGTATAGTTTGTTCTAATTGTGGACCATGCTAGACCGCAGTTCACGGGTTTCAAATTGTATGTCGGACGGATTTGATTTTTACAACAGTAAATTTAAGCATTTTAGTATTTAACTTCAGACTTGCAGCTTTCAAACTTTTTAAACCACCCCTATTACTTTTAGTCTCGGTACACGTAAGTCTATCGTTGTTTGTCACAAGAGTCAACAATCCATGAATAATTAAACAAAGAAGAAATACAATTCACATATTTTTACAAATCATATTCGGGTGGGTTGTTACAAGATTATATTGAAATACAAATTTAGAATGTTTGTTTCATGTATAATTTGGGATTACCTTTTTCAAAGATAATTTCAATGTACTTTTACATGGTTCAAGTATTTCTACATCAATATCGTTGTCCATCATAAAAGATTTGCGATCATCCACGTGTTCATAAATAATAATAGTAGTAGTAATAATAATAATAATAATAATAATAATAATAATAATAATAATAATAATAATAATTACTAGACCAAACACATGTTTCAACCCACTATTTGTTAGCATAATGGTAAAGGTCTAAGTAACCTTTATTGGATTGGACATGGTTATATACCGCATATCCATCAGTTGCATGTTGCATCCTCGAATACAATCGTATGAGTTTGTGTTGAAGTTTTCTTATAAACAAAGGAAGGACTAACGTTCTTAACTTCCTTTTTTGTTGCTATGGCACTTCCCAATGTAGTGATCAGTCTTGCCGCAAATAGCAAACTAGCCTCTTGCATATTCTTATCTTTGTTTACTTCGGTATCCGATCCAAGATATTTTGTTATGATCTTGTGATCGAGCTAGTCTGGATTAGCATTATGATGTATTTACTTAGTTCAAGAAGTATTGAGCTCAACTTCGAGTTGTCATGGAAGTGTCTTGATTGAAATTTCAACACTTGCACTCATAAGAGATGTGGAGTTTATGGGAATACATTATCATTAGGAAAAAAATTAAATTTTTTGCATGAAGGAAGCTCATTATGCATCTTTCTAGTATTCATGGATGATATGTTAAAGGTTGTTAGTTTGCTAAAATATGTCCTTTTATTTTAAAAAACCATATTTTAGAGAGTAGAGCTAAAAAATTTGGTGTGCTGCTATTCACACCTCGCTTTCCTCTTTCGGCCACCACACGTTTTTGTTCGGCCGTTAACCGAACCCCCTTCACGTTCGTCGGCCATAAACGGCCGCCTAACAGTGTAAATTTGGGGGGGTAAGCCGTTCGGTGGTGAATGGACGAATGACGTGGTGGCCGGAAGAGGGAAGTGGGATGTGAATAGTAGCACACCATTTGATCGAGTCATCCGATCGATCCCGTGTTCAAGCTAGATTTTCGCAAAAACACTTTCTATTCGATGATTTTCAACTTATTTTAGGGATTATTATATGTCCGTGCAAATAATAGAGGCCTAAAATGAGGTGTCAAGGCTCGAACCCTCTACTTGCCCGAAGCCGAGAACTCATACCAACCCCACAAGAGCTATGAGTTAATTGCTAAAATAAGGTTTGTTATCAATGTATTTCAATTTTAACAATCTATTCAACTTTGTAAGTCTTAAATCTTACCTCCTTTATAGAGCATTCATGTATAAAGGTTTTTAAGGCTTTTGACTCTATTAGTATTATAATGTGAGAAACGGTGTAGTACTAACATGAATGAATCATAAGGCTACTATAACACTAAAGAGGAGGGGTTGAATAACGTTTTAACATTTACGAAAGTTTTTAATTAAATCTAAACACAGATAATTGATCACGCACGCGCGCGCGCACACACACACACACATCTATACTAGCAAGCAGTCGCAGAAATAAATATAAGTAGTAAAGTAAATAGCTAGATGACATTAGGAATTTTTATACTGGTTCGTATTTATCTTACATTCAGTCCTGTACAATTTGTTGTGCAGATTTCTTTTTAATCACCTAATTTGTATGATAGAGAGCAAATCATATTACAATTTCAATTTAAGGCTACGAGAGACATCCTTGTCTTACAAGTTCTAGGCCAATTTACTTGATTTGAATGGGCTATATGCATACTTGCTTGATTTGAACGGATAACATGCACATCCACTTCATTTGAACGGACAACATACACATCCACTTGATTTGAATGGACAATAAGAACACTCAAACAAATAAGTTGAGTTGATTTTCAGATATCTACAGTTGTACTCAAGATACAAGATGTCTTATAGTCCTTCTGATTGTGGTTAGATCTTTGAATTGAAGAGTGTTTACTTGTTGATGATTGAATAGTTTGTAGAGTGTAAAGTATAATTCGAATATGAGAGAATAAGTAGTGAGAATCCACAAGGAAGTAGTAATAGACAAAAGGAATCCAATATAGCCCTATTGATAGGCGAGTGCCATTTGTTGTGTCATGTGTTGAAGTTTTCACACCTCTTAGCATTTTCACATGCGCACAGTTCATTTACCGTAGAAACCCCTAACATATTTACATGCGTGCACTTCGTTCAGCTTAGAAGCATCAAAGATCGCTAAACGAAACTCATCTGGTGTCAGCACTATGATTGAATATCCCTATTTTCCCTGGAGCACGCATATGTTCATGACAATATCTGATTGTAACAAAAGGAATCCTTTATTATTGCATACCACCAATCTCATATATACTCGTCTATTTTAAGATATCTTATTATGTATGACTAATTGCAAATTCAATGTATGCACTCACTTTAATACAATGTGAGCCACACCTAGCAGATCTCTGCCCTAATGAGTATTTTTTCAATTCAACTTGAAGTTATATAGAGCCCTCAACCACTTGGATAAGATCGCTAACACCTCCAGTGGTTTATATTAGATCATTAACACTTCCAGCAGTTCGATTGAGGTCATTACCAGTCTTTACGATTGAGTCAAACCGTGATCTAACATATAACTCCACCTTAATGAGAATTCGGAATTCAAGCTACATATTGGAGCAAACTTAGGTCAACGCTATATTATATTGGTCCACTCGAACCATCAGCTGCGATACCATATTAAATTTTCCGCACTGCCTAGCATCTTCACATGCAGTCACTTCCTTCAGCGTAGAAGTACTGATGACCGCTGAATGAAGTCCTCTTGGTACCAGTGTCATAATTGGAGATCCTTACATCCCCTAGAGTATACACGTTTCATAGCAACATTTAATTGTAATAAAAAGGATTCCCTGTTGTTACTTGCCATCAGTCTCATATATGTACTCATCTATTTTTAAGATATCTTACATTGTGAGATTAATTGCGAATCCAATCTACGCACCCATTGTAATACAATGCGAGCCATAACATCATGCACCAAGGAACCATGGAGATTTTGCCTTTTTGTTGTGCTGTACACCATTTATAACGATGATTGCGAAGGAGATGACGGTAAATGTAGCAAACTGATTATGAGATTCCACTGGCCGTGAATGGTTATTATCTAGGCATTTGTGGAATTTTAAATGAACATGGTGGAAATCGTATTAATTAAAATTTAATTATTTGCAGCAGAGATAGAGATAGAGAAGTAGAGATGTATATTATGATGTCGTATTCACGCCACTGTTTTTTAATCAAATGGGAGGAGGGAGTAAAAAACTAGTAGTTGATGCAATTGACGAAACAAAAGATTGTGAGGAATGTGGTTAAATTGCTGCTATTCTCAGGGTTTTGTTACTTGAAAGTTATTGTCTGGGTTCAAAGTAGGTTGAACTCACCAACTATATTTGGCCTTTAAATTGTAATATTTGGATTTATGCTTATGTGGTTTAGCTATTAGTTTCAACTCAAGGTTATGGGAATATTTTGGCAAACCTATCCATCTAATATCTCATGGTTAAAATCCAGTACCCAAATCTTCAGTGGAATTTATAAAATCAATGAAACTTCCTGAAACTTAAGGAGTCTCAAGAGACCAGAAATATCAAAACCGAGGTTCCAGGTATTGAGTTTAGTACATTAGTAATTGGTTTCACATTAGATGTAACACGTGGAATCCAGCCTCTCATATTTAATGTTTATTGTGTAATTATTTATTTTGTGAACGTAAATGGAAAAGTTGAATCACAATTTTGTAACGAGTAGATGTTTGTTTGTTTATCTCCGTCTACCATTTATGTTTATATTTGCGAGCATCAGGCAAGAAATCACATAGTAAAGACAGTTCAACCGAAAAGAAACCACAAACTAATATCTTCAATCATCCGAGTAAATAATTTCTATGATAATCGAAATTGGTTATTATAACCAGAAAAAGTTCTGTCATTTCATTAGCTGTAATTCTCATTGATAGATGAAGTTCAAGATTTGTGTCCTAGCGCATGCACATGCATGTTTGTTTAAAGTATAAACAAATATACAGTCATCTTTATAATTGTAACTCTAATAAAAAAATTATATGGAGATGTTCCATTTTAACATCAGTGTGTAAGATTTACCTTGAATATTAGTTGTGACATCATATTTTTTACTATTGCAGCTGGTTATTGGAGGACCTTTTGAATCTCATATTGAAAGCATTATAAGGAAAAAAGCTACTGCCTTGAACTGCCCAGTTGTTTCAGCTTGTGATCCAGGAATTAAGAGTGATATAAAATACACTGGCCAAGGATTTGATATGCCCCATCAAATTTGTGACATATGCATCCAAATTCATAATGATTTGAAGGAGGTGCAATCCTGGACATGGTTCTTTTACATGTCTTGTAGATTTCTTTGTACTTACCCAGCATTTTTCTTTTTTCCAACAGTCTGTTGAATTGCATAACGTGAAACTCAGAATGCTTGGAAAACATCAACTTCAAAATGCGATTACGGCCATATGTACAGCATTTTTTGTGCGCAATCAAGGTAAGAATATGCATCTTTTTATACTTCTACATGTATGTTTAATGTTTAATTGGTAGTTCCAGTTGGCCTAAATGAAATTATTACGTGATCATTTTACCTCCATTTTTTTTGGGCACTTATTTAAATTACCAAATGGCCTGATTTGATTCAAGATATAGCACAAACTTCTATGTTTAACTTGTATTGAAAACTAAGCATTCAAACAAACTGATGCTTACTACTATATACACTGTATTAAAAAAATTAGGACACTTGGACATGGTGCAAGAGCTCACGGGTTTGACTCCTGTCTTGCGGGATCGAATATGCTTGCCATGTAGTATGTTATATACTACCTAAACCCCCCCCCCCCCCCCCAAACCAAACCAAAAAAAAAAACTTGGTGAGCTCTTGCACATTCAAAATGAATATATGTGACTTTTTTAGTCATTCTGAAAATTGAATGTGTGCAAAAGAGCAAACATTGTCTTTTGAAATTATATCACTCTTAATATCAGGATTCGCTATTTCGGATGAAGCAATTCGAGCTGGTATAGAGAAAACCCAGTTAACTGGAAGAAGTCAGTTCCTGACACATAAGGAAGCTGAGGTTGTCGGCATATCTGGATCATTGCTACTTATTGATGGAGGTTCTCATCTGATATTAATTGTAATAATATGCCACTAGAAGTTGATGTTTTTATTGGATTTTAAATACTAACAGCACATACGGAGGCATCT
Organism: Allium sativum; assembly: GCA_030737875.1. Taxonomy (NCBI): domain Eukaryota; kingdom Viridiplantae; phylum Streptophyta; class Magnoliopsida; order Asparagales; family Amaryllidaceae; genus Allium; species Allium sativum. The sequence goes on along the minus strand of CM060922.1, from coordinate 79,592,095 downwards.
GCTAAAGGGCTGTCGGAGGTTATTAAAATGACAAATCGTGATGGATCGGTAGCTCTTGTGGTAGCAATGGCAAATGATAAAGATCAGATAGCATTTGCTAGACAACTACTTGCAGGTATAATTATCCCCAACTTTTTTGATTGGGTACTAAAACTATAGGAGAGATATAATTTTTAAAAGGATGATCACAAAAAATAGGATTAGGTCTTTCACATTTTTCTTTTATAAATTACATCTCTATTTTTTTTCTCAAAGGTGAAATCCACGGTGTATTTAGGTAATTTTACTAACCTTAATACACGTTTTTAAAATATACGTATATAACTTGTAACCGTGGTAATTCATATCGGCGGGTTACTTTTAAATTTAAAAACTGAAGAAGTAAAAAAGAAAGAAATTGAGAAAATAAGGATGCAAAAAATATGTTTTAAAATGGAATAATGTAAAACAAATAAGTTTATAAAAGATGGACATGCCCATAATTCTGGCAAAGTTTTATTGCTAAACTTCACTAGTTTTTCTTTTTCCTCAAAACCCTGTACATAAACAATGACAGCATTTTTTTTTTTTTTGGGCCTTTTCTTTTTGCATTTCTAAGGAAATCCTTAACGGTCCAAGTGGCAAAAAATGAAAAGAAGTGAAATCTACGTTTAGGAAATGCAATATTTCATCATATTAAGGTTTGAATGATAATCAGTGTTCAATTAGGATAGATTAAAGTTTGGCTTATTCTGTTTGTTAATTGTTCTACTTAGAAAGGAAAAATTTTCCCCTTTTTGGGACAATATAATTTCAACTTCAAGAGCTGATAAACATAATTCTTTTCAAAAAATAACTGACAATGATTTAAAGCATCTGTTTGTTTCTGTTGGCGTCACCTTTTGTGTTTTAATCGAGATAATTACCAGATTTTGGATCCAATTGGTATGGCAGGTTCAACACCAAAGATGGTGCTGTTTACCGAGGTGAGCATTGCTGGATCAAAAACTCGTGCTACTCCAGCTTCAGTGCTAAAAGATATATGGATCAAGGTCTCAAAGGAAACTGGTTTAGAAGTCAAGGACCTGGGAACGATCGAGCCGGAGAAGAATGTTGATAAGGAACCGTCTACCTATTTACGCGAATCAAGCGGAAAGAAAATGATTGTATATGCTGCCTGTCAAGAGTTAACGATTTACGAGACCTTGAGAGCCGCCGATCAATTTCTCACCGGCAATGGCAATGGAAGTTTTAACAGTAATTTGGTGGTTGTCACCGGCTCCTTGCATATTGTTTCCACTGTTTTAGCTGCTCTCCCAAACTGTAGGGAACAACATCCTTTAGCGCCTCATCTGTAATAGTTTCCAAGGAGGTGGTATTTGAATATTATTTATCATTCAGTATCTGAATGGTGCTTTTGTGTAATGGCATTTATCCATGCCTTAGAATAAGAAATCAATCACGTAATGTGTCTGCAATAAGGGCATGATCATAATTTGTAATTTTAAAATTGCACAATATACTGTAATGTATGACCATGGTATTTGTAACCATAGCAGTTTTGCATGATCATATTTTTGTAATCGTTAAGGTATCGTTCAGAGTCTTTTTTGGTCGGTTGACCTTTGCTATCTCGTCCGACATATCGTACGCACGAATGGTAATAATTAAAATTTTAATTGCTGAGCCAGACTTCAACCGTTCAACTTTCAAACGTCCATACAAAAACGTAACCAAATCACTTTCAGCTCCACAACTCACTCAACTTTTGCACACGTTTCTGACAGCACACTCAATTCAACTTCTGACTACCATTCGTACTCCACATAAACTCAACACAAAAACACATAATGTTCGACTGCAGGCTTGACTCTGATCATGAAGATTTGGAGGAATTAATTATTTTGAGAGAGTACAACGCTAGAAAAATGAATCGAATCTGTCAATTACAGACATCAACTTTTACTGGTATAAAGTGGGTAGAAGAAATATTCAACGAGTTTAATGCTGAATGATGTCAAAGAAATTTTCTTATCGGAAGATTTTGTTTTCTCTCATTATGTGATATCCTACAAAACTACTGTTTAACTACAACACCACTTATATTAAAGAAGCAGTTGTCATATTTCTATATATAATTGTCATATCACTATTAAACAGACAATTAAGTGAAAGACTTTAAATGTCAGATAACATAATTTCAGTATATTTTCATATTGTTTTAGAAAGTGTACTGTTACTAGCTAAAGATATTGTAGAATCCGTAGATCCTCTATTCAGCACTATACTAGAACAAATTACAAGTTCAAACTGATATTATCCTTATTTTAAGAATTGCATTGACGCTATGGATGATACTCATAAAATGGCGCACTCACCTTCTGAAAAAGTTGTGTCTTACATTGGACGAAATGATATGCTATCCAAAATATCTTAGCAGTTTACTCATTCGATTTACAATTTACTTATGTGGTGGCTGAATGGGAGGGGACTGCACACGATACTAGAACTTTTAATGCAGTTATAAACGATAAAAACTCAAACTTTTCTCATCTACCACGGAATTGGTTGACTCAGGTTATTCTTTTCTTAATAATTATTAACCACTTTATCAAAATGTAAGGTAACATATTCATCGTTCTCGATATACAGTGAATTAACCAAAATCGAACATAGTTTTTTAATTTTCACCACTCAAGTTTGCGTATGATCGGTATTGAAAGAACCTTTGGCATGTAGAAGAAAAAATTACTATTTTAAAGGGTATGCCAGCGTAGAGTTTTGAAATTCAAGTCAAAGTTGTAGGTACTACAATGGCTATGCATAATTTTATTGGGAAATACAATAACGACGATCTATATTTTATTGCATTTGGTGATAATCGTGATCTTGTACCGCATGAATATCAAAATATGAGAAATAATAAGGGCGACATACAGTTAATGGAAAGTGGTGTTAATGAAGTGATCATACTCAGAGATTCGATAAGGGATGAATTAATTACAATAGGAATAATGGACATGTATAAAAAAATTAAGTAGAAATCATGGAGGCATTCATAAAATGAAATTTTATATAAAGCGACCTCCTGTATAACTTTCTATTCAAAACGGGTCCATATTTTACTGTAGCAACATCATTTCGTGAATTTATGAGTTGCTATGTATAAAAAAATTGAAAAATTGTAAGTATTAACGGAAGGATTGTAGATTTTTTTCTCGAAATATCTGCATTTTTTGTGAATAAGTGCAGACATTTCTGCAGTTATTCACATAGTGCATTGCTGGTTTTGAAAGAGGGAAGAACAGGTGCAGCGATGTCTGCACTTACTATAAATAATTGCAGATATATCTGCAACTGTTTTACAGTGTAGGGTAGTAATGTGCTACTATATCGAAAAATTGCAAATATGTCTACAACTATTGCAAATAGTTGCATCTTTTTTTAGCAATTTACTGAAAATAAAATATTTTTGTTTGTCTGCATTTTTCATCATTTTTTTGATGATGTTTTTTTTACAACAATGTAATGTTTGAATAACTGTATGTATTGAATTTGAAATTCCGAAGCAAATCAGCAAAAATTACATGAATATCAGCAATTTTTTAATATTATTGTTGCGATGTCTGCAATTTTTCGAAAAATTGCAAGATTTCGTTGGAATGTGAATATTTTTTGTTTTTGAAGTATTTTTTTATTTATATTGTTGCATGAATATGCGGATGATTATGTGTTGAATTAAATTCTGAAGTTTGGTAAATTTTCACGTAGATTTTTTTTGATGATTTTCAAAAAACATGGAACCTTATTTATAAAGTCTTAAGGAAGAGGTTTTTTTTCCCCATACATTTTGAAACTTAAACCGAAGTTGAGCCAAACCGTCTCAAATTTTAATTAGTTATCGATGTATTTGCATTTTTATTATTTATATATTTGCATTTCTTTTATTCATGTATTTCTAGGGTTGTCAACGGATACTTTCGGATACATATAGTGTTATATCTGTATCCATATTCGAAATCATTTTCGGATATCTGATATCCATATCCGTGGATGCGGACGGATATCGGATAATTACCCTATCCGCCAACGATCGATAAACCAAGAAATATAAATGAAAATTTCTAGTTCAACATGAATGTTTTTCAATTCCATTTATCACTAAAGTGTTAAAAATAAACTTATACGATGAAATTATATAGATGTGATAGCTAATATGCATTTAGAGCATACAATATAAACCTTCGACTTAGTAAAGCAATAAAAAAAATTTGATTCATTGTGCTAAAATACATATAATCTTGAGCATAATGTTAAAAAAACCGGACGAATAATTTTCGGATGCGTATCTATGTATCTGTATCTACATCCGTTTTTTCGGATACAGATGCAAATGGATATCGGATTTTATGGGTATCCATTGTCAGCCCTCTATGATAGTTTCTATCAGTTATTAATATTTTATTTTTCTAGGTAAAAGAGTAGTAATTGTTTTTTTAACTGGAAATTAAATCTGAATGATAATAGCAACTTTTTATGGTTGGAATACCTATTTTGATTTTCTTTTTTAAGAAGTTACAAATATTTGCAAAGAATTCTAGAAAAACTCTGCAAATATTTGTAACATAGAAACTTTAAATACTTGTTGGAAATTACATATGTTTTTTATAGCATACCTTTGAGACTGTTGTGTATTTTGAAACTTAAAATGTTATTTCACAAAATTTTCCAAAAACAAATGTAAGTTTATAGAAATTGCTACCCAATGAAAGGTGTAGTCTTGTCTTTCTCTGCTCGGAAGGTATAGTTTCTCAAATGTCGTTGTGGATAAAAAATTAAATGGATAGGAGTAACTATCATGTTATACTTGATAACTCCTGAGAAGAGATTTTCCGCCGTGAATGACTAAGGTCGGAGAAGGCTTAACCGAGGATGAGCTAAAAATGAAATCAAATTTTTTAAAAGTGGAATATATATTAGCGCTTGAAAAATGGGACACCATTTTAGCGAAAGAGAGAATGGCTATAGGAATGGAATGGAAACCACTAAGGCTCCTATTGATCCTAATGTAGTGGGTCCAGTAGAATCGTCGATTTTGACGTCTGAAGAGCCTGTAATATATAGCTGGCTACCTCCGAGGTCGCCCACACTAAAATTCCTTTCTCCGTTGCGATGGCCGTTGAAGAAGCTTTAATTCTTGTTTGAGATTGTCGCTGATATTTATTTTACTGTTTGTGAACTTACAATACATTCATCAATTCCTCATTCTCCACCACTAGTAGTCACTCAGGGTTTGGTCCATAATGATATCTCTATCACATCAACCTTCGTTGTTACAAAACCAATTATCTCAACTCCTCCTTCAATTCTAACCTCGATCCTGATTCGCAAAAATAGAGGCAACCTAAGGGTTTGGGAAGCCAGCCAATCCCTTGAGGAAGATGCATTACAACCATAAGCAAAAAGGAACTAGATGACCGCATCACAAAGTGGCTGGTTTTGACAAAATTAAAATAAGCTTGGGCTGCAAACAAAAAAGAATTATCATCTATGTTGTAAAGTTATCATCTATGTTGTAATTCTATAATTGATCAATTCATGATGATGTTTCATATGCTAGTTTGGTTATGTTGATTCATATGATAAATCATATGTATGTATGCAAGTTTAGGTGTTGATTTAGATGTGGATCATATGCAAGTTAGTAAAGATTATGTATAACCTTACATGTTTCATGACATCTATTTTAGATCTAAAGTTAGGCTATGACATGTGTGAGTTATATGCTAAATTCTACATCATAACACCAAAACAAGTGATTGCCAACGAGTATAACCATCGCAAACAATTTCAGCAACGCTTATTAGTGTTGCTACGGGGGCGTGGCAATGTAGTACCAACGCTTATAAGCGTTGGTAGATTTTCTCCCAATGCTTATAAGCGTTGGTATATTTTCATTCGCAACACTTATAAGCGTTGGTAGTTTTTTGTTTGCAACGCTTATACATGTTGCAATATTTTTGTTTGCAACACTTATACATGTTGCAAGATTTTCATTCACAATAACTAACATGATTATAATATAGACGATATTTAATATGAATCCAAAATAGATATTATTCTCAATTTAAAAAGTATAATTCAATGAATACCAATAGACAACATTCATAATTAAGTAACGACATAGAATTAATATCAGTTAACAATATACACGTATAATACATAACTAAGTTGCTAAATTCGATACATAATTAAGTCGCAAAATTCAATAGATAAATGAAATTCTACAAATACCGAATACAAAACATGGTAGTACTTCTCTCGAATTTCTTTTATGTCCAGCCTTCCAAATCGTCGTTCGTTAAATATTTGCTTTTGGATTTGCTAAGGCCTACAAGAAAGATCAAAGTTGACAACAATAATTAACATAACATTCTATAAACAATTTACAAAAGATAATTTTAATACCAATTATTTGGCTTGGCATTTAATTGTGTTTTTGTTGGGTAAGTTAACTAAATTCTTTTAAGGCATTGAACTATAATGCATCTATCAATGTGACCACATCAAAACTGGTATAAGGTCGTGTATTTACGCACGACAAAGTTGAAATGTTGAACGATACAGAAAACCCCAAAAAAATCAGTGTTACTTCGTTCCTTTTACAGTTATAGATCTGATTATCTCAATTCTAATAATTGCAATCATCTACGAATAGTTTCTTCTAATGAAAAATAAGGGGATGAGAAATAAGAATATGAAAATTTTACCTGGATTGATGTCTGAATCGATGTAGTAAAACCTATAATTCCAGCAACAAATTGCATTGTGAATGACCTCCAGACTTTCTAATCAGCACAGCAAAAGTGGCATAAAATCCCAAATACCTATGAATAAACAACAAATATGGTGCAAGTTATGAAATTCGGACAACGTTGAAAAGTACAATAACAAAATATGCATGGAATCATTGGGGTTTAAAAAGATCTGGCATCAACACCCTAATATGAATATTCAAACCTGGAAAATGCACAATGAGATCTGTTTCATCTAGCTGATTCTTTTCAGTGATGATCCCTTCCCACCATCTGTAAGAATTGGAAAAGAACCATCATGTCAGAATAAAGTCAGGAAAAGCAAAGATGATGCAAAGCATCTGCAAGTCTTCTAGAATTCACCCTACCCTTCAGAAATCTAGAAGGGAAATGATTTAAAGAAAAGGAAAATGGGCAATTCAAACAAACCTGAAATGTTTCAAGAACATACAACTTAAATGTCTAAGCACATGTTTATCCATCAGTATTGTCTAGAACTAAAGACATAGATTTCATATGCTAAAATAACGAGGCATACAAGAAGATAAGCTTGAACATTGGAAGAAATTTTTTTAAGAAAAAAAAAACATTAACAAGGCAAAATTAAGGTGTTAAAAAATAATTGTAATACTAACCCATCACGCATCCATGCATCTACATGATCACCTACTTCCCATACATAGTTATCGGTAGCCTCTCTCCTCCGTTTCTTTGTTCCTTCATTTTTTGTGACAATACCTGGATGTGCAATAAGAATTCTAGGGGCTCCATTAATTTCACTGTCAAGCGACACCCATTCTTTAAGCTGTTCTGGACCTGAAAATTGAACTGTTTTAGTTTTTTTTTCCTTCAAAAAAAGAAAGAAAATAAACCTACATAACTGCATAAAAGACTGCATGACATGCATGACATTTATTCAATTTATCAGCCTTAGGAATGTCATAAGGATAACATATAATTAATACTAAAGCAAAGACTGCATGACATTTAATCAATTTATCATTCTTTACTGTCATTCATTCCCACCTCAATCAACATCTATCGTTGGTCCACGGTTGCAATTATAATCTAATTTTACTCCACCATAGCAAAAATTCAAACTAATTAAATTCAGTTGAAGAGAAAAATATAACATGCATTTAATTCGCTTCTGTAATGTTGAAGAGAAAAAAAATAAACCTGAGCCGTAAGGCTCAGAATTGTTTGCACAGCAGCTTGTAGCTGCTGTTGCACAGCAGCTTGATGCTTCTGTGCAAACAGCAGCTACAAGCTGTTGTTTGCACAGCAGCTTATAGCTGCTGTGCAACAACAGCTTGAAGCTGCTGTTGCCAATGTAACTATGTTTCATCTCCAAAACCGAGTGGCTCTGTAACAACCCGCATTCTACGCATTGAAGGATCGTAGAATATTTATTTCTTTCCCATATGAAGTCGTATGGTCATGTAACTTTGGGAAATAACCATTTGACTCATTTCCCATGTTCATGATTTTTGTCGATTTTTAAATGACTGTTTTGCCCCTAGCTGATCTTGTTTTGGCCATAACTTTTGATTGGAAAGGAATTTTGATCTGAAACCACTTCCATTAGATTCGTTTGATGGTTTACCTTTCCGAGAGTGGTCACATGTGAAAAACGGACTTACCGTTTGGGAGATATGGCTGAAATAAGGTTTGGAAGGTGAAAAACTGCTTAATCGGGCCAAATAGGGTGATTAGTGAGTGGGCTCATAACCCATTTCGGGATTAGGGTTATGGGGAGGCTGAAAGGAGTTAGAGAATCATTCCATTTCAGTTTTCTAACTTCCACTTATCTCCAAGAAACCCTAAAAATGGCCTCTAACCTCTAAATCACCTCTAAATCATCTTCTAATCAAGGATTAAGCTTAGCAACGTCAAATCAAGGGAGATCTACACAAAATCAACATTGGAGCTGCTGTTTAGCATTGGGATTCGCATCAAATCAGAGATTTATTTCAGATCTTAGTTTATTTGTGGCTAAGGTGAGTGATTTGCATAGTTCCTCACTAATTGTGGCTAATTAAGGGTCATTAGTGTTAATTAGCGAATTTAAACATGATAAAATTCTGTAAAAATATTTATAAAATCTGAAATGATGTTTTAGACCTCTGATATGAATTTGGGTTAATTTGGTTAAGTTTGGCTAATCACATCATTAGCTTCACCTAAACATGCTTAAGGGGAAATATGGGGTTTTGGATATGTTTGATCCATTCTAACCTATCATATTGATGTTTTGATGTTTGTGGTTGATTACACATGTTGCTATGACTGTATGGTATGTTTTGTGATTGATTTCAATAGTTAGAATGGTCGAAAACGTCGTCGAATGACGTAAAACACTCGCTGGAAAAGTCTCAGGAAAAGTGCAGGTTTTGAACCGGATCGGATCGGATATGGGGCTCGGATCGGATAAGTGGATGGGCAAAGACATCCGAATCGGATCGGAACTTAACACTTGGGAGGCTTGGCAAAAAGGAAGGCCATGTTGGTTAAGCTGGGGATCGGATCGACTTAAGGACGAAGGGCTCGGACCGGAGTATGGTGAAGGGATCGGATCGGATTAGAATAGGGAACGGGACCAGACGAGGCAACATGAGCTGGAGCACGAACTGGATGGGAGATGGCAACCCGACCCGAAGTGGGACACCCGACCCGAACCAATGCGACGTTGTGAATCCGAACCGAACCGTTACCAGAGGAAGACCACGAACCGAACCAATTCAAAGTAGAGGACCCGACCCGAACCGATGGCTAGAAGAGGACCCGACCCGATCCAGTATTAACCAATAACCCGAGATGCAAAGGTAGTCCAAATGAAAGTTAGAGCTCAGGATCCAATGGGGAACAAATGAGTTCACTTCATGGTTGGGCTTTGCTGCGGGACGTGTGCTAAGGAGTTGTCGACGTTCATAACTTCGATTCACCACTAAAAATGGATGATGGGCTACTTATCAGTGCAGTAGAGTCATTATGACTCGAGGGGCAAGGTGATGGTAGCAAGACTACGTTATCAGTGCAGTAGAGTCATTATGACTCGAGGGGCAAAGTGATGCATAGTGAGACTATGAGCCAGTGCAGTGGGGTCATTGTGACTCCATGGGGCAAAGTGGACATAGAAAAGGATTAGTGGCTACGTTATCAGTGCAGTGAAGCCATTTATGACTTCATGGGGCAAAGTGATCGTAGCAAGGTATGTTGGGTGATCGAAGTGGTGAATATCGTATGCTTTATGCACTGAGTGAGAGATGTGAGGATGGATGCTATGTTTGATCGTTTGCCATCACTATGACATGCACACCCCACCCCCGTTACCTTTGCACCATTTGAAATGGCACCTTAGAGTGTTGTACAGTATGTAGTGCTAACTCTTTGGTTGCAGGTCCAGGTTCAGGTATGTTTTAGTCTGCCTGTTATTGTTCTGTTTAGATGCTTATCGCTCATACCAGGCTTTATGTCTGACCCAGAGTTTTATGTCTCTTCTTATTACTCTGGGTGCTCACACGAGCAGACTAGAGACAGGTTAGCTGGTGATGCGCGAGTAGCTGATTCGGAGGCGAGCAGGAGGCTTCCACGTATGATATATAGATATTCTCCCTGTGTCGTTGGTGGTCGCTACTTGGGCATTAGTAGTGTACCTCCTTTATCTTGCTTTTGCTTTTGAGACAGTTTGAAAATTTGTAATAATGTTTAACTTTGGATCATAAGGTGTACTTGGATTTTCCGCTGCTATGTTAGTTGTTTCAGCTTATGCACTGTCTTACCTGTTTTATGTCAAGTATGTTGTTATTATATTTTGTTCTATGCGCTGTGAGACATTCTACAGGTTCCTTGTTAGTTCATTTCCTTCTTCCCTTTCCTTCTGACGATCCGTCCCGTGCTGACTGGACATGTGTACAGCGCACATTTGGAGTAAATGTCGGTTGGTGCGGGGCGGGCCGTCACAGGCTCAGTTTAGAAACTGCGCCTTTCCAACTCAGTTTCGGATCCGAAACTGAGACAGGCTCAGTTTTGTTCCTTTTAAGTTCACTGATCCTTCTCACTACCATGTACACAACATGCTTTTCACCAAGTGAAGCCTGTAAGTCTAGGTATTCTGATCGTATGAATATCAGTGATTGTCTAAATGAAAATGATAGGTTGACTCTAGCATCAAAGATTTGAGGTAAAAAATTCCTTTATTCTTCAAATTTCAATAAACATGCAATTTAACGAAACCCTTTGCCAACATAAATTTGAGAAGAAAAAAACAGTATATAATTTCATAATTGCAGATTTAAAATATCATGCACCACATAACCAAATATAACATTCATCACAAGTAGTAAGAAGCAAACACATACTGAAAGTGCATCGGTACCACAGCCTCTGAGAAGTTGTTGCGCTTGCTCAACAACCAGTCGTAGATTATCAGGTTTTGGCAATCCTCTTGCACTTGATGATTGATTTTCGGATTGAGTTACATGCATGTTATTGGAAGAAGGATGCATACCTTCACATGTTAAATGTTTAAAATCAAAGGTGAAAACATGCACTTTTTACACAACTAAATTTTACGTTATGCATTTCAGTAAGCAAAACCTACAACCATTATGCAGTGCCACCTCCATGCGACCAATGAACTCGGAAAGTGTCCAAAGAATCAAGAATATTCTAAATGGAAATTTTGGTATCAAATAAAAGGATGATGTTGTCACAGTACAAATAAAAAGCGATGGCATGGGAAAATAATACTACCATATTTGGAAAAGGCAATGAAAATGGCGTAATCTGATTGGGAGATTGAAATGAAATGGATACGTTCCCTGCCGTTTGACTGCCAGTGGTTTGATCTTCTCCTGTTCCAGCATTGGCGGGGGCTAATTTGTACCAAAACAACATTACTAAACACGAAAATATAACCATAGAAAGAAAAAAAATGGAATCATAATATAAAATAAAATAAACTCACTGTGTTATTAGAAGGTTGTCCAGTAGCAGATCCAATAGCATTCACTCCAAGAGAATTCAAAACTGCCCCAACTAGCTGTAGAAAACATATTGAGTAAAACAGGATAAAAATTATTGTCTAGCTTAAATATTTCAGCCAACATTTCATATTTTCAAACCATAATCACAAATAAATTTAAGTACCCAATATTTGCCAATCACAAATAAATTTAATATTTTGACCCGATTAACTACTAAGCCTCAAGCAACCTCCTTTCTGCAAATCACCCCCAATAACCTGAACAAGCTAAGCCTCAAGCACCAAAATCAAAATCCGAAAAGCGACTGCACACTGAAGCCAAAACAGTTGGAAATAGAAAATAGGAGAACAATTAATAAAAAGATTCATTTGCGAGAATAGAAAAATAGGGGAAAACCCAAAAACTTGCGGAAATCACCTGAAGCCAATGTCGAACTGGAGGAGAGCAAGGCAAAGTTGATTCTTCAAATTTGCGAGATCTTCAAATCGCGGAAATCAACCGTGAAGTCTTCCAATTTGCGATTGGTATGGATTGGTAATAATTAATTAGTTGATCAGAAATTGATGGATTGAGATGAAAAAAAGCGGAAATCAACCGTGAAGTCTTTTCTATTTCCAAAGAAGAAGTCGCTCTTTTCTATTTCCAAAGAAGCGGCCTTGCAAGTGAAAAGCGTTTAGAAAGGGGATGTGAGAGCAGTTAGGGTTTACAGACTGAAAATAACTGGGTGTTTACATTTTTGCCCCAGCGAACCAAGCCTACCAACCCATATAAGCGTTGCCAATAAAAAAATATATAATTATGTATTTTTGGCGACACTTTTTTAACATAGCAACGCTTATTATTGTTATTACCCTGCAACATAAATAAGTGTTGGCGATTGTGAAAAAAAGGGTTGCCAAATGACCATTATGGTGTAGTGCATGCTAGTTTACATGTAAGTTTACACCATTGTTATGTTGCATAAATCACATATGCAAGTTTATATAAATATATGAGTTTGGAATATGAATCATGTTATGCAAGTTTGTGGTTATTGCCTATGCAAGTTTACACCTTTAGATGTAGATCTATGACATACATGATTTATGCAAGTTGTGACCATTACCTAAGCAAGTTTACACCTTTAGATTTGGATCTATGACATATGTTATTTTATGCAAGTTGTAACTTTGGCCTATGCAAGTTTTAGATGTAGAACATCATTCACACATGCAAGTTCACCCCTATGTTTAAATCTAGTTTTATCTATATGTATGTTGTGATGTTTTCTCTTTATTCCATGAGTTAGACTATTCGAGTCTAACGTATATTTTACGTTAAACGAACAAACGTACAACGTGAGGTATAGGGGATAATATTAAAAGATTTAATATTGAGATTTGGCATAAATGCCTTAAATGGCCTAAAATTAATATGTGAAGATAATTGGTATGATTTTGCATACCATAAATAGGTGGACATAATTGAGTCAATTATGGCCACAGTTAAATTTGGAATTAATTGATAATTTGAATAGGGAAAGAAATTCAAATTGGGGAATAATTAATCGTCTAAGACACGAGGTTAGGCTCTTTTGTGGTGTAAGACTGCCCGGACCCGCCCGGCAAATCCAGCTGCTACAAATGACAGCCTAATGTAGGAGGTCTTAGGCATAAATTAAATGCGTAACAGTTGTAAAGACACGAGGTTAGGCTCGTTTGTGGTGTATGACTGCCCGGACCCGCCCGACAAATCCAGCTGCCACAAATGCCAGTCTAATGCGAGAGGTCTTTATAAGGTTACGGTCTTAATGAATTAAGGAACACTTAACCAGATAAATATGTTGGTGGGACATAGGGGTTAAGTGGGTGCCTTGGGTGGCATGTGGAATCTAATGGGTGCCTTGGTAGCATTTGAAATATGATTAGAAACACTTAACCAAAATTGAAACATGTAAGTGAACATGAATATGAAGAGGGTTAAGTGGGATGTACAAGAGGGGACCAAGCTTAGGTGGATAGCTTGTGTCAAGTAATGGGGGCCCATTTCAACCAGTAACCCATACGTATCTTAGTGGGCTCGACCCAAGTCGAGGACGGGACACGCATACTGGGCTTGACTGTAAGAGGCCAAAACGGGTTAGCGGTGGCAACGCAAGTCCAACGGGTTCATATGCGTGTGTGGGCTCGAACTAGTAGGTAAGACGTTGTTGCATCGTGTAGGTATAAGCCGTGCATTGTTGGTTGTATCGGGTTGCCACTTTGGGGAGTGATACACCCCACTGTGGGGCCAGCACGGGTATTTACGAGTTAGGGAGCCGATCACATGGGGGTAGTGGGTACACCTAGTGGAGATAGGGGCATGCGTCACCTATGAAGGCAGCTAGGGGTGCACGAAACTACCATTATCATTATTAAGTTCTGTACGCGGGATCAACCTTAGGGTGACTAGTGGTGGTGCAGTATAGCAGTGGTGGGGCAGTGTAGTAATTACCTTATAATGGTTTAGGTTCGCCTTTAACGTTATCTTTGTTCATCTTATTTCCTTATTTACTCTGTCTTACCCAATTGTTCACAGTCATTTACTTATTTTCTAACTTATGACTTAGCCTAATTATTTTGGTAATTATATTGTTAAAGTTATCGCACTCGCCAGACTTTTATTTCCTCCTCTTTTTTGCCTTTTCCCCCAGGTGCTCAGGGTGGAACTAGCACTAGTGGAGCTTGATTTTGGACTGCTTTTAGAAGTTGCTTGGATCGTTGAAGTAAAAGTTCAACCTATCTTATTTATGGTTATTTTGTGTTGGGGTTATGTCATTCAATTTATGTACTTTGATTTAGTCAAGATGGATATTAAGTACTTTGACTCTGGTTTTTGATGATGTAATCAAACTTATGTGTTTACCGCTGCAATGAATAAAGTTTTAAATTTCTAAGTACTGTTTATATCTGTCTAGTTGTTAAGTTTCTGATCTATACACACTTAAAATGCTCCATAAAAGTTAATGCATTTCCTTTGTGAGTGACATTAATGGACGTGGGGTGTTACATGCATTGTTCTAGCGAATCATACATTCAATAAAAATGTAATTTTAATTGATTAACTGATTTATTTCAACTATGCATATTTCTCATCATTTCTATATACAATAAAAATGAAATTTTTTATTGTCAAACTTTTCTAATTCAACCAAGTGATCATTTTACATGAATCATGCTTCACATTTAAAAATGTAATTTTTAATGTTTCAACATTATTATCCAAACTATTAATACTTTACATAATTCCTTTTTTACATTAAAAATGTAAATTTTAATGTCTCAACCAATTTATCTATACAATGAATATTTGTATAGTTCCTTCTTTACATTAAAAATGTAAAATTTAATGTTTCAACCATTTTATCTTTACATATAAATTCTAATATATGCATTGTACATAAAATGATATTTTATCCCTGTAGATAAATTCTATTATATGCATTTACAATAAAGTGATATTTTAACTTGCATATAAATTCTAATATATGTAAGTAAAATAAAACAATCTTTTATACTTGCATATAAATTCTAATATATGCAAGTACAATAAAAGTGATTCTTTCACTTTTGATGACAATTCTAGTTTATTTTAGTTTAATCCTTTTGGATTGACAAAAAGGTATATTTTTGTTTCATCCTTTTTAAATGCACAAAAATGCACATTTTGGTTTAATTCTCTTTAATGACCCAAAATGTATATTTTGATTTCACTCTTTTGAAATGACAAAAATGTATATTTTGTCTCATTCCTTTTAAATGACAAAATTGAATATTTTTGTCTCATTCTTGTTAAGTGACAAAAATGAATATTTTGTTTTCCATTCTTTTTAAATGACAACAGTGAATGTTTTTGTTTCATTCTTTTAAATGAGAAAAGTGAATGTTTTAGTCTCATTCTATTTAAAAGACAAAAATGAATGTTTTTATTTCATTCTTTTACATTTGACAAAAATGAATATTTTTGTCATTCTTTTATATTATAGAAAAGTGTAATCTTTTATTTCTTTGATTACATTCTAGAAAAATGTAATCTTTTATAATCTTTTATTACATTATAGAAAAATGTAAACTTTTCTTTATTTTATTACATTATAGAAAAGTGTAATCTTTTATTTCTTTTATAAAAGAAATGTATTTTTTATTATTTTATTACATTTAATTTTCTTAATATAAGCATGTTTTCATTCTTAAAACATGAACAATTTTCATACATTCTAAATTTACATTAAAATGGAATTTTTAATGTTGAACATGTTTTATTTTCATAACATGATTTCAACATAAATGACATGTTTTATTTTCATAACTTTCTAACTAAAATGATGTCTTTATATTAACAAACATGTTTGGCTAAAAATTGATGTTTTATATATTAACAAAACATTTCTAACTAAAAAGGACGTCTTTATTTATATGACAAAAGCAACTTCTAACTAAATGACATATTTAGGTTCAAATTATGTTTTCTAACAAAAATGTTATATTTACTTACAAATATGTTTTCTAACATGAGTGGTATGTTTTTTTACAAACATGTTTTCTAATTCAACAAAAGGACCAAAAATGTATATTTCATTTTGTTGTAAACTCTAGTACAACAAAATGACAAAACTGTATATTTTAATTCAACTAATCTATTTCAACAAAACAATAAAGATGATGACTTTGTTTTGTAGACAATTCTAATTCTACAAAACAAATAAAGTGATATGTTTATTTGTCGAAAATTCTTATTCAACAAAACAAACAAAGGTGATAGTTTTATTTGTTTACAATTTCTACTTAACAAAAAAAATGATAATTTAATTTGTTTACAATTTCTATTTCACAAAAACGATATTATCGTTTTAACACCAATCTATCTGACAAAAATGTAAATTTAGTTCTAACTCAATTCTAATTTACAAAAATGTAAATTTTGTTTTAACTAATATATTTTGACAAAAATGCCAATTTTGTTTCAACTGTTACGTTTTGACAAAAGTGGCAAATTTGGTTTCAACTTTTATAATTTGACAAAAATGGATATTTTGTTTTAACTAATGTATTTTGACATCTATTCAACCATCAATCACAGGCATCAATAGTCCTAAGAAAAAGATTTCTAATGCTTTCATGGTCATATGCATAGTGTGTGTATATGTCCTTATCTAATGCAAAATCAGGCAGTCTACTGATTCAGTTCACCTCCTTAATGCGAATTATGTCAGTGCCATGAATCCATCATGTATGCAAATCGTACTTCCTAATTATAACTTCCACATGAGTGTTGAATGAATAGCAATCATCAAACAATAATGGCGACTGAAACTTCTCGTTCTTTCTTGTTGAACAATTCTGGTTCCTATTCGCTTTCTTTTCAATCTTATATGAACAAATCAAGTTCGAATGCGAAGGGGACTAAATCGAACGCATCTAATAGTTCTGGTTGGGCTCCGGTGATATCTCAGATCCGGTCAGACAGAGGTTTTGGGGTTGGAATTGGCGATCATGATGTGAGAGGTGGTGTGAATCAAATTCGATGTTTTAATTGTGGTCTTTTGGGCACAAAAGGGTCAATTGTTCGATTTCTTCAGGAAGTATATTTCCTTGGCATAATCAGGAAAACGTCAAAGAATCACATTATCAAATTCTTAGTTCTGGTATGATATTATTAAAGAATTTCTTAAGCCTTAATGATCATATACAAATCGTAAATAAGTGTCAAGAATTAGGGCTCAATGATGGAGGCTTCCACAGACCAGGGTATGAGAATGGAGCAATGTTGAATCTTCTTATGTTGTGTTTGGGTAGGAATTGGAATCCTCAAACTAGACAATATGATGACAGGCGGTATAATGATGGTGGTACCCCTTCAGAAATCCCTTTAGATTTCAAAAAATTGGTTAACGATTCCATGTTGTTAGCGCATAAAGAAACAATGAGCAATGGTGGAGAAGCTGTTGATTTACCACTTATGTCTCCTGATGTGTGTATAGTCAATTATTACAACCTAGATTGAAAATTGGGATTGCATCAAGATAGAGATGAAAGTAACGAAAGTCTATTGCTTGGTCTTCCTGTGGTTTCTTTCTCGATAGGGGATTCGGCCGAGTTTGTGTTCAAGGAAGATAGATTCAAAGGTTTGGAAAGAATTTTTTTACTTGAATCAGGGGATGTCCTCATTTTTGGTGGCAAATCAAGAGGCATCTATCATGGCATATCAGGCATTCGAAAAGACACGGCTCCATTTTCACTTAGAGAAAGGACTAATATGAAAGTGGGAAGATTGAATTGACATTCAGACAATGTGAGGCTTCAATTGAAGGGGTGAGTCTTAATTTTCCATATAGCAAGGTTAGTTACCCGCATTAGCTTAATACAAAGTTTATTCGATCCTTTGCGGAAGTGGTTAAGCAACCACCAACCAATATGCCAAACTGGAACTCGTCTAAAAAGGTTCGTTTTCAGAAATTTATGGGTAATCGTTTTTGTTTTCATTGTGGTGACACAAATCATTTAGTGAAGGATTGTAGAAATGGGTTGCGATGTTATAATTGTGGTGGAGTAGGGCACCGTAAGGTTGGTTGTCCATTGAGATACTCTAGTAAATCAGTTAAGGAGTTAATCCACTTTAATTGTTTGATGATTTGTCTAAGACTGATGGACTTACTGGAATTTTATTCACTAGATTTTTCGAATAACAAGAATGAAGGGGCTTATCTGCTTCTATTATTGGGTTCGAATTTGGAAGGGTTGGTTGAAGGAATTTTGTGGGACAACTGCGTTGATATCATGAAGATTTATCCTCCACTACCACAACCTTTGACAAGAAAAGAGCATGCTTTCGCTTTCAGTTTGAACCTCATTAAACTGAGGAGATTATACACGGATTTGATTGTCAGAAATAAGAGAGCAGTTTTTAGTTTGTTGGATAAGATTCTAGAGCATTTTGATGTTCTAAATACGGCCATTAACTGTGATGTTGGTGATAGGCAGTATAAGTCTGCATGTTTTGTACCAGTCAATGCGGGAATGAGTAACAGTAGTCAGAAGGTAGAGGATATGGGGGCAAGGTCTGATTTGGTAAATGCTGGAGAGGCTTGTCTTATAGAACAGGCAACGGATGATGAGGGTTTATGTTGGTTGTCGATGTGTGATCCAATGTTATTCGATCCTTCGGTTCTGAGTTGTTTGGGTAATAGTGATATGAATTTGCATACTGTTGGGCTTAAGGGGAGTTTGACTGCCACTAAGGGGAAGGGGAAGGAAGTGACGACGGGAGTGGATCTAGTGGACATGGGAGACTATGTCCCATATTGTGCCTCGGACTTAGAGCCGGTTTGTTTTCCGGAGGTGGAGGAAGGGCTTGACTGGTATGTGGCGAAGGGAGTGGACCTTTCGAACAGTTTTGAAATTTTAAGGGAATGGGATGAGCGGTTGGTTTCGAAGAAGGTGGGGTTAGAGGAAGCTAAAACTGCGGTTGTCTCGAAGTTTGGATCCTTATCGACGAATGGCTTTAGTCTGAGACGTTCAAAATATGGGAGTTGTTTCAAATGAAGAATAGAAGGCATAGTGGTTGTGAGTGAGACAAGATAAAGAGGGGTATGTATGTAAATAAGGCAAAGGCTATAAGCCTTAATGTCATGGATGTAGGGGATGAGAACGGCAGTGGGACTTTGGATAATACAGAGGTGGATAAGTGGACAGGTCAAAATGATGAGGATATGGAATTGTATAGTATGGTTAGTACTATTATTAGCTTGCCTACCAGTGGTGATTTAGCCGTAGTGGCTAAAGGCTTGGTTGGCTTAGATTCTGTGTTTGATTGCCAGTCGAGTGGTTTTACAATTTCATGGGGTAAAGATTCTTGCTCGGTTGTTGTGTGCGACAAGTTAGTTAAGCTTCTTTTTATGTATTTGAGACCAAGCCATGGTATATTTGGTGGGGAGGAAGACTGCCTATGCTCGATGATTGTTTCTGAGGTTGATACTAGTATCTCGAGTGCTGTTGGTTTGATGGAGCCTAGTGTGGTCCTTTGTCACAGTAGAGTTGTTGCTCCTTCTTCTTCATCTAGGAGGGGGAGACGCAAGAGAGTAATCCCCAGTTCTAGTGTTATTCGTCGCAGTGCTAGGATCAGATCGAGTTCTTATGATTTTTGAGGTCGGTCCCTTAGTCCGATTGCTAGTAGTAGTAATTCGGACTTGGGCTCGGGTATGACTTCCGTTTACGGTAGTGATTATTCTCCCTATGCTTTGAGTAGTCTGTCGACTAGTCAGTTACTTCAGCTTGCCAGTGATACAACTTTTATTTTTACTGATATTGAGTTAGATTCTGATTTTATTAGGAGTAGGGAATTAGAGAGAGTTTCTGACTCGAGTAGATGAGGATCATTAGCTGGAATATTAGGGGTTTAAATGAACCTAAAAAATGTGCTAAAGTTAGGTCGTTTTTGGTAGATTATCATATTGACATTGCATTGTTCTAAGAGACTAAAATTGAAAGTCCGGACTTCAGCTTTTACGCTAGATTAGGTGGATCCCATTTACGTGATTGGGCCTGTCTACCGTCTATTGGTAGTGCAGGAGGGCTTATGATTGGTTGGAAGGATAACCAATATAGATTAGTGCAGGAATTTTCTAAGTTACATTCATTACATATTATATTAACTTCACTTAGTGATAATTCTTTATTGGGCATTACAAATGTGTATGGCCCTCACTCTAAGATTGAGAGCAGACGTTTGTGGGATGAATGTTCCGAATTTAGGGATCTTGCCCGAAATCTTTGGATTGTAGGGGGAATTTTAATGTTACTAGGTTTTTAGGAGAGAGATCTCCTAGAGAAGGCGATTTCTCTGGCATGGAGGAATTTAATGATTTCATTCTAGATAATAATTTGATAGAGATTCCTCTTAGCAATAGATCATTCACCTGGTCTAGTGATAGGGATAGTCCATCTTATGCCTTATTAGATAGATTTTTTATAAGTACTGAGGTTGATGATAGATTTCCAATTTGTAAAGTAAAGGGTTTACCATTTTTGTTTTTGGATCATTGTCCTTTAATTCTATCATGTGATTCGAACATTTTAATTAGTAATAATTTCAAATTTGAAAAGATGTGGCTTTTGGATACCAGTTTTATTAAACTAGTCACTGTTAAATGGAATTCGTTATTCTACTTTAATAATTTGTACAAGGGAAATTCAGCAAAGATTTTTGTCGCAAAGCTTGGTAAATTAAGATTTTTTCTTAAGAGGTGGAATAAATACATTTTTGGAAGTGTTCACATTAAGAAAGATAAGATTTTATGTGAGATGTTAGACTTAGATAAGTTGGGTGAATCCAGAACTCTTAACCTAGTTGAGAGAGATAGACTATATAATCTTAGAAATGACTTCAAACTGATTTTGGAAAAGGAAGAAATAATGTGGAAGCAAAGATCACGTGTTCAATGGATTAAGGAAGGAGATAATAACACGAATTTTTTTCATAGTATGGCTAATAAGAGGAGACGTGATAATTTGATTCATTATATTTTCTTAAATAATGAGGAATTGACAGTTCAGCGAGATTTAAATGAAGCTTTCACAAATTATTACAAACAAAATTTTGGGACTAGGATAAAGAGAAGAATTAACGTTAATTGGAAGGATATTTACCCTAATGATGTTAGGGGAGAGTTGTTAGATTTAGATAAACCTTTTTCTGAGCAGGAGATTTGGAAGGCTATCTGTGATATGCCTAGTGACAAAGCTCCGGGGCCTGATGGTTTTTCTGTTCTGTTTTACAAACAGTTTTGGGAGGTCTTGAAACCTGATGTTATTAATTTATTTAATGATTTTTATAGCGGAGATTTGTGCCTAGGTAACTTTAATTTTGCTAACGTTATACTTATTAAGAAGAGAGAGGGTGCAAAAATTTTAAAGGATTTTAGACCTATCTCTTTGATAAATGTATCTGTTAAGATCATTTCTAAAGTTCTAGCGAATATGCTAAGTGGGAAGATGAATGATCTTATAGATCATTCACAAACATCCTTTATTAAAGGTAGGAAAATAGTAGATGGAATGGCAGCGGTGCAGGAGTACATTAACGTGTGTGTTAAAAATAATTTTTCATGTGTTATTTTGAAATTAGATTTTGAGAAAGCATTTGATTCTATTGACTGGGATTACATATGTGAAGTATGTCTAGCTAGAGGCTTTAGTGTTTGATGGATTAATTGGATAATGCTTTTACTTAGGTCAGGTAGTTATAATATTTTTGTCAATGGGGTTGTGGGAAAGAAGATCCAATCTAAGAGGGGTCTTAGACAGGGGGATCCCCTGTCACCTCTACTATTTAATTTAGCGGCTGACGTTTTTTTATAGAATCATTAAGCGAGCTGGGAGATTAGGTGTTTTGGGTTATGTTGGTAATGACGAATT
Organism: Allium sativum; assembly: GCA_030737875.1. NCBI lineage: Eukaryota > Viridiplantae > Streptophyta > Magnoliopsida > Asparagales > Amaryllidaceae > Allium > Allium sativum. The sequence continues at coordinate 79,569,883 of CM060922.1, read as the reverse complement.
TAACAATGAATTATCCATACTCCAATTTGCGGATGATACTTTATTATTTTCTTCTCATTTACCAAAACACATTATTGCTCTTAAGTTTATACTTTATTGTTTTGAGATGTTATCAGGACTTAGAATTAATTTTGACAAGAGTTCTGTTATGGTCATTAATGATTTTGATAATGCTGAGGCTATAGTTGCTAACACATTAAACTGTTCTGTCATGAAATTTCCTTTTGATTATTTAGGTTTTAAGATTAGGCCGTCAAAATTAAAGAAGGAGGACTGATTAGTCATAAATGATAAGATTAATAGTAGACTATCAAGTTGGAATAATAGATTCTTGTCTAGAGCAGGTAGATTAGTTTTGGTTAATTCAGTACTTGTTCATCGCTTTCCTATGAACTAGAAAAGCGCGAATTTTAAAATAAATACTGCAAGCGCACAGGTGTGTAGCATACAGGTCGAACACAGGGAGGTAGATTAAAATTAAATTATTTATTTAATCTCTTGGGCGAGTTAGACGATTTTCGAGGATGGTTTTTGAAAACAATAAAAATTGAAACTGCGATCCGATTCAGAACCAATCTAATTGAACCGACGATCAAATCACAACTATCAATTGGAAGCTAAAATGCAAAACAGAAATAAAATGCAGAAAGTAAAATTGCAGGAAAAGAAGAACAACAAAAAGTAAATTAGGATTGTCGTTGAAATTAATCAAACGACTAATCACTAACAAAAAATGTAAAATACAATTGGTGCTCTTCCAAAACTAATTGTGAAGACAACACCGATTGCTAAGAAAGAGAAATGCAGAAATAGTAAAAAGAAGAACTTTTGTTAATGGAGAAGAGAATACAGAAAAATGGAGATGGTGGCTACAATGACATTACAAGGGTATTTATAGGATAGATAGCCAAACCCGAACCCTAATTACAAATGATAGATGGGCCTTAGGGAATTCACCAAAAGAGTTTACAATGAGAATCTCAAATGGGCCTTAGTTAAATCTATTAAATCTTTGGCCTTTCTTCTTTTCCTCTTGGTTCTTTGACAAGCTTCCCTTGATTTGAGAAATTCTTGGTCTTTCTACCAATCATTTTCTTGTCCAACAGCAACTAGATGTGAGATCTTCATCTACAATTCTTCAAAATGTAAATATATACCAATTTGATCTCCATTTCTCTACTTTTCTGGTTGCATGCGGGCTGGGTTGGAATATCTGTAAAAGTCACAAAACAATACCCAAGTAATATTCATTTATATACAAAAGATAAGATATAAGAGCATAAAATAAACGCATTTCTGTGTCAATCAAATACCCCCACACTTATCTTTTACTCGTCCTCGAGTAAAACAAGAAATGAAAAACTAGACTAGATAGGTCACACTTTCGTAGAAAACACGATTGCATTGAGCCTATGCAACAAGCCGTTAAACCTCTAGGTGTCCCTAGTCGGACGAGTGTTGTCTCGTGAGGGTTTTCAGTGGATACTACCCACAAAATCCAAATGCAGTATGCTATGATTCTAATGAAACTACATGAATGCAGTGGACATATGCAACATAAAAACAAAAAATGAAAACAAGACTTGTTTAAGGAAAGTGGTACAACAAATTAAATTAACAATTTCTAATCAGTTGATTTTATTTTAGATACCTCAATTTGTCACAAATTTTCAACACAATTCAAGTTTTCAAATGTTAAATTCCAGTTTGGCCAGTTGGTTCAGTCGATAACATAGTGCGGCCATGAAATAAATTCTTAGTTTGTTTGGCACAGTTTGTAAAGTGGTATTCTAATTTCCTTGTGTATGGCTAGTCAAATCAATAAGGTCAAGAAGTGTTTGGGCATCATCGCTTATTCTTTATTCTATAAAATTTTAAAATTTATAATTAAGTACATACAACTAACTTAGAAGACCAAGGTTTACCACCCATGCACTGCCTCGTGGACTAACGGAGAGTGGGTAAAGAGCTTGGCGGATTGTGCAGGCCGACTTTGACTTTGTCAACAACGTGTCGGTAATCCTTAGGTGTCCAATCTCATAAAATGAGACCAAGATATTCCAACGCTGACTTTGTCAACAACATGTCGGATAGAGCTTGGCGGGTTTGCACACCAACGCTTGATATACAAGTAATGTTGGATACCCTTGGATTACTATTATTATTATTGAAAATATAAGCACAAAAGAGAGTTGTGCGAATTCAGCTTAACACAACTTAGTTTAAAGATTCGAAAAGCCAACATAAGTCTTTTAAGTCCTCCACTTATTTAAACAAAGTCTACAATATAGAATAGATTTCATGGCCATCACCTAAGAATCTCCCTATGTACCGGTTACACTATTATCCCTCATAATTAAACTTTTCATTAAATTTCTTTATTCGATCTAAGTTGAGAGAAAAAAATACTATAAACTAACTAATAATTGTTAACTTATTTTGTTGTATCAAACTAAAATGAGTCATGTTAAAAAAAATGGCATGTTAGTACAGTCTAAAATGCATGATGGTCCTATTTAAGTGGCTGAAATTGAAAAAGAAAGAAAAATAAAGAAAAAACGAAAATGAGTGAAATGCAGACTCCCCCCGCACTAGAACTAAACAGTGTCCACACTGTAAATGTTTCCTAAATTTGAAAGATCGTACCCAAAGGTGAATGAGATGCAAAATTATTTGAAGAATGAAATGCAGTCCAGCTATATGTAAGAATGGATCATATGTACATTGATATATGTGTTTACGATGCATGCGATGCAAAGAATTCCACCATCTTTTTCCCCCACACTTGGTTCTTGCCCTATGAATCCCATTCCCACTATGTCTAGGCATGTTTTCTAATAAGCAAAGGTTTTTGAAAACCATCTCATCTTTAAACCTAGATTTATAGTCCAGTAGATAAATATCCAGGGCCGTCCTAACAAGAAGTTTTTCAATCAAGCCAACATTCCAAAAGTAATTCATGTATTTAACAAATTTGTCAGTGTAATTTTTCAAAGATTTGTGATCGTATATAAATTCAGTGAAATTTGAAATCTGAGTGTTGTTCAAGAGTATGTGATCACATTTCTCATCATTAATTGACAACGTATTTTCGACACTGACAAATTCTGGTTCGTTTGAAACCTCAAAATCAAAATTTTCAAACTCGTGACGTGAATCCACTTCTTCCTTATTGGGCAACTCATCCTCGTACAATCCAAAGAATTCATGTTCGTTAAAATCCTTTTCCAAATTAGAATTGAAAAATTCAACATTTTTATTCCGTTCAATTCCTAGAATTTCAAGTTTCTCACAGCCTGAAAGAGGAAGATCAAAATCTGAGCTTAAATCATTTTCCTGAAAAGAATTGAAGTCTAAATCATTTGCTGAATTGTGAACAACTTCATTTAGATCGTCATTTTCAATTTCCAAAGTTGTAATCTGAAAATTTTCAATGTCAGCAAAGAATGGATTATTTCCTGAATCATCGCATGTTTGAATTTGATTTTGTTGCTCGATTTGTTCTTTAAAAGATGTCATTAAAGAAAGAAGTTCATCAAGCTGTCTATTTTTTCATCAAGCTGTTTATCTTGCTTTTCTACCCTCTCACTAAGAATGTTAAGATGATATTCTTCAGAATCATTGATTTGAGAGCTCTCGTTTTGTATTTCTTGATTTTCAAAATTATAGTCCACATCAATTTCACCATCAATATTATTTCCAATGTGGTGGTTGTTTGAATTTTCAGAAAAATGGTATTGGAAATCATTTTGATTTTGAAAATTAGGTTCATAACCAAAACTGTCGAAATTCGAGGGAAAACTGCAATTTTGGTCATATTCAAGATGTGGATATGAGTTGTTATTTTGAAGATTTTGATCAATTTGAAAATCATTTTCATATCCAAAATTATTTTCGAATTGGTTTCCAACCCCGTATTGATGTTGATCAAAGGTATATTGGCATTCAAAGCTATTTTGATATGGATGTGGCCCATAATCGAAATTATTGAAATTTGAATTGAAGTCGCCATTTCGATCATAACTTTGAAAATGCTGGTCATTTTGAAAATTTTGAAAATTGTTGACATTTGGCTCGCGAAATTTTGGAAAATTTTGCTTCATGAGTTGTAATTCAAAATCATACTCTTCAAGAGGACGTCTACTCCGATTATTATCCCACATATCTCTCAATGATTTTTTTGAATCAGACATTTGAATGAAATCATGGAAAGGCAGAATTTATTCACTTCAAAATAATATAAAATGTCGAGTTGTGCTCTATTAATTAACTGACTCAATTAGAAGGGGGAAGAGGGTCTTATGGACGTTCATGTATAGTATAAATACTAAGGGATACGACCAATGTTTTACGGGTAGTATGCAACCTCTTTTGCTAATAGTTCAATAAATTGAACTACTATATATCCACGATCCAATTGTACGAGACAGTCAACTTCACAAAACACCACTTTTCAATTATATTATTTTGCAAACGTCAAATTTTATTGTTGAAAAAAAAAACGAGAATGAAGATTTCAGTCAAGATATCAGTCAACCACAACGATCAGATAATAATAACTGCAAAAAAATGTAAAATATTGTACAAGCAAGCCACTGCCCCTGCAGAATATTTTTGCAAGCAATTTCTATATTTTTCAAAGTAGCTGCAGAACCTGTAGAGTTCAGAAAATTTTACAGTGTTGTATGGCAGTCTGTCTGGAAAATTTGAGCAGTGTTAGCGATTCAATTCCACTATTTGCAAATTCGCTTGACCTTTGAATTTTTGTTTTGCTCGAAGTCTGCTCGTTTGATTCCTCCCTTTTCCTTTGTTATTATTATTTTTCTTCTTTTGAAAAAGAAAATGATATGGGAAAATGGAAATCAAAAGGAGGAAATAAAAAGAATTGAGCAAATTGAAAAAAATAACAAAACCAAACCTATCGAGTAAAACAATTGATTAACGAAAATCACAGATAAACATTATAAGTGCCACAGACTAACCAAACAAAACACGCCCAAGATCCTTAAATGGCAAAATTGACAAGTAGGGCACACAGGTCACGTTTGTGATTGGTTTAGTCAAAAATAAAACCTCACCTTTCTTTATTTAATACTCCTTTTTCACCCCTTAACCCAATCTCTCAGAAGAAAAAAAAGTCTCTCAACAATCGGAGACAAGGTTTCTCAAAAAAAAAAAAAAATTGGAGATGAGGTATCGAGTTGGGGGTATTTTGATTTCGGTTGATGTATTAGATTGGAATCGGAATCTGAAGTATGTTGTGGGTTTTGCGATTTGGGTTCTTCGAAGTCGAATCAGGTTCGGTTGTTTGTGTTCAAGGTGCTTGCGGTGTTCGTATCGGGTGCGTGACTTGATGAGGTGCTGAGGATGATGTTTGTGGATGTAGTAGCTTTAGGCGGAGGCGAACGGTGGGAGAAGTAGGAGGTGATTTTGTGGATTGCTGGAACTTGGATTGCGAAGTGGAGGGTGGACGGTCTGATGTTATTGGAGATGAAGGATGGGTTCAGATTTCGTGGATGGTGAGGGGTTTTGTGGACGTGATGGTTGGAAAAAGTTTGGTGAGGATGTTGCTGTGAACGGTGAAAGGGTGCAGAGTTGAAGGATTGGTGGTTTGTTTTGGTGGGATTGAGAATGGGCAGAAAGGTTTGTAGATGAAGACGAATTGGGGTGTTTGATTTTGGCTTATGGCAGACGGGTTCAATTTGGGGTTTATTGCGTTTTCAAGTTCGAAGTTGGAGCAGTGGTCTCCGTTGGTTTCAGTGTGAGTTGTGATTGGTGCTGGATTGTTGAAGTGATGATGTGAAGGAAGATGGGTGATTTTTGGTGAACGTGGGTTGAGAAGATGAGGGGAGCTTTAGGGTTCGGCTACGAGGGTGAAAGAACGTGAAGACCGGATGGTTGAAGTTGTGACGGATCTGCGGCGGTGGAACTGGCAAGACAGGGTTACGAAGGTGGATCTGCGATGGTAAAGGCGATGCTTGGTGTTTGTTCTGACTATTGTGAATGTTTGATGGTGGATTTTAGAAATGTGGGTATGATGTAAGGCGGATGATGTAGGGAAAAGAGGATGTTTTTGTGAACTTGCGTTTGAAGTCTGATGGTGTTTGAGGATAGGGGTTGTCGAATTCAGATATGGTAGTAGCTTGTGGACGTGTTTGAGTTGTTTGAGCGTGAGGGATGGATGATGAAAGAAAAGTGGTAATAGGTATGAAAGCAGATCGGATGTGAGGTGAAAGCAATGGAGAGATTTTGTAATGAGAATTGGAAAGAAATTGACAGAAAAAAAGGAAAGAAATAAAGGAAAAGTTGGTAAGTTTTTTTTAGAAGATCACGGTATCAATAATTAACACCCAATCGACCAGTCAAGATTTTTTTCTACACGTACAAAATAGACAAAAGGAAACAAAATAAAAAAAAACTAACACGAATCAGAAATTAAATAAATAATAAAATTTAACTGTTACCTCCCCGGCAACGGCGCCAAAAACTTGTTCGTCGCTTTCCTATGAACTAGAAAAGCGCGAATTTTAAAATAAATACTGCAAGCGCACAGGTGTGTAGCATACAGGTCGAACACAGGGAGGTAGATTAAAATTAAATTATTTATTTAATCTCTTGGGCTAGTTAGACGATTTTCGAGGATGGTTTTTGAAAACAATAAAAATTGAAACTGCGATCCGATTCAGAACAAATCTAATTGAACCGACGATCAAATCACAACTATTAATTGGAAGCTAAAATGCGAAACAGAAATAAAATGCAGAAAGTAAAATTGCAGGAAAAGAAGAACAACAAAAAGTAAATTAGGATTGTCGTTGAAACTAATCAAACGACAAATCACTAACAAAAAATGTAAAATACAATTGGTGCTCTTCCAAAACTAATTGTGAAGACAACACCGATTGTTAAGAAAGAAAAATGCAGAAATAGTAAAAAGAAGAACTTTTGTTAATGGAGAAGAGAATATAGAAAAATGGAGATGGTGGCTACAATGACATTACAAGGGTATTTATAGGATAGATAGCCAAACCCTAACCCTAATTACAAATGATAGATGGGCCTTAGGGAATTCACCAAAAGAGTTTACAATGAGAATCTCAAATGGGCCTTAGTTAAATCTATTAAATCTTTGGCCTTTCTTCTTTTCCTCTTGGTTCTTTGACATGCTTCCCTTGATTTGAGAAATTCTTGGTCTTTCTACCAATCATTTTCTTGTCCAACAGCAACTAGATGTGAGATCTTCATCTACAATTCTTCAAAATGTAAATATATACCAATTTGATCTCCATTTCTCTACTTTTCTGGTTGCATGCGGGCTGGGTTGGAATATCTGTAAAAGTCACAAAACAATACCCGAGTAATATTCATTTATATACAAAAGATAAGATATAAGAGCATAAAATAAACACATTTCTATGTCAATCAGTACTATCGGCTATCCCTGCGTATTGGATGTCAGTACATAGATTTCCTTAATGGGTTATTGATAAGATCGATAGAATAAGACGTAATTATCTATGGAGTGGGGGTAGAGATCCTATCTGTAGGGGTTTCAAATGTTTAGTAAACTGGGAGGTGTGTTGTAAGCCTAAGAAAGATGGGGGATTGGGAATAATTTATTTATTTAATTTTGACTCTTCCTTATCAGCCAAATGGTTATGGAAATTTAGGTCTCCTGTAGTGTCGACAACGTGGAAAGTTATTGTATCAAAAGTTTATTATTCAGGAGGAGAGTTCATTGTTGGTTCTAGTGGTAGTTGGTATAATAGATTATCTCATTTTTGGAAGTCAGTATTAAAGTTCTTTGACTTTTTTAACTTCGGTTATAAGGTGATTATTCATTCTGGTAATACAACTTACTTTTGGCATGATAGGTGGATTTCCCGTTTACCACTTAAAATTGAATTTAGGGAACTCTTTAATAATTGTAGTTTTAAAAATGCATTGATAAAAGATATCTTCAGAAGAGATTTGGATCCCCAATGGCAGTTTTCTTTTGATAATATCTTAGAAGGGGAAATGTTAAGACAATTAGCTTTACTTAATGCTAAGTTATCATTATATCACATCGATGAGTGTAAGGACTTTATTAGTTAGGGTTTGGATAAAAGTCAAGTTTATTCGGTAAATTCCATGTATAACTCTATAAATTTTTCGGGAATTTCATTTCGACCTTTTAAGTTTATTTGGAAATCTAATTCTCCTCCTAAAGCTAAATTTCTAATGTGGTTAATCGCTCATAAGAAACTTAATATGGTTGAGTTTCTTAAGAGGAAGAATATCATTTTTGATGTTAAGTGTTATTTTTGCAATCTTATGAATGAGGATGTTGATCATTTATTTTTCTCATGCAATATCACAAACTTTATACTTAGTATGGTTTTACGGATATTTGTTTTTGATTGTCATTTATCTTTCATTTGTTGTGCTAATTATTGGGATTCCTATAGATTTTTTTATAATGCTAGTAAAAGATACATTTTAGATTCTTTAGTCACTATCGTATGTTGGTTCATTTGGTCCAAGAGAAATCAGTGATCTTTCCATTCTAATTCTGTTTCTACGGATAATTTAATCATTAAAATAGTTTATTTTTGCTTGAATTGGATGTCTAATTCGAACTACAAGCTATTTGGGAAATTGGGCTTTGAGAGTTTATTGATTAAGGTTAGATTCAATTTGTGAGACGACCCGAATTCCCGTTCTCACGGAAACAAGGTTATCTATTTGGTTTAAAAACTCCATTCATTCTAATGTTACATAAATAGGTGCAAATCATTTCATTAGCTAATTAATGAATATTTCAACTCATATATGTTTATTTTGAACAAGTGGCTATTTTTAACACTTCACATTTCAACGATTTATGCATACAATAAAAATATGATTTTTATTGTAAAACAATCCATTTCAAAACACTATTCTTCTATATAGTTCAAGTTGGTGATAAAAATGGGATTTTTATCATAAAACAATTTCTTTTAAGACGAGATTATTTTACACAGTTCATATAGTCAATAAAAGGTGATTTTTATTATCAAACAATTTATTTCAAAATATGAATATCATTCAACACATGAATTTCTAAACAACGAATGAATAGCAATTCAACACATGAATGTTTTCTATAGTTTCTATATATAGATAAAAATGTGATTTTTATTATCTAACAGTTTATTTCAAAATATGAATACCATTCAACACATGAATTTCTAAACAACGAATGAATATCAATTCAACACATGAATGTTTTCTATAGTTTCTATATATAGATAAAAATGTGATTTTTATTATCGAACGGTTTATTTCAAAATATGAATATCATTCAACACATGAATTTCTAAACAACGAATGAATATCAATTCAACACATGAATGTTTTCTATACAATGCATAAATATAGTTTAAGCATATGAAAATAATTCAAACACAAGAATATTATTCAAAATTTCGGCAGCATAACGGCAGGGTAGTTACACCGGCACCGTCCCTAGTACGGCTCCTCGCTCTACCTTAAAACCTCGCGGTTTTTGACAATGGGAATCATGCATCTAGTTCGCACGCAGGCGGCATGTATATATTTATTTCATTTCCACAAACTAATCCTATGTGGTTTCAACCAAATATTTCACAACCACCAATGGGTATTTTTCAACCACAATCAACCAATATCAATCACAAACAATCCCAAACAATCATTCGCTATCAATCAATTTCACAACAATTTCAACCAATAAATGTCGTCCATGGTTTGTGGACGAGGGGCGTATATATATATATATATAGATATTTATATATAGTTATTCACTTTCATTTCAACACATATATATAATATTTTTAAATCAGAAATCTCACCAATAGCTATCCAACTTCATGACACTTCACTTATAGAAAGCTTCGCCTTTTGTCGCTTTCGCCCGTATTCTCTACATATGTAAAAATCGAATTTTTACGATGCTATTCAATATATAAATATATGATTTTTCCTTTTAAATTCCTAATCTCCTTTTAGTTTATAAATCATTTTAAAACCAGTTTTTATATTCCTTTATAAATCAGTTTTTAAAATCTCAGAAAAATCAGTTTTTTTTTTATATTTTTATAAATCAGTTTTTTTTTATTTCTTAAAACAAAAATCAGTTTAAATCCTTTTATAAAAACAGTTCTATACTTTAAAAAAAACAGTTTTTACTTTATTTATAAAAATCATTTTTTTCCTCTAAAAAGAAAATCAGTTTTAAACTAATTAAAATCCAGTTTTTAATTTTTAAAAACCAAATCAGTTTTCAATTCTTTTATAAAATTCAGTTTTTATCTTTTTATAAAATCAGTTTTATTACTTTTTAAAAAATTACAGTTTTATACATTTTAAAAAAAATTCAGTTTTATTACTTTTTTAAAAATTACAGTTTTATTACTTTTTAAAAATTACAGTTTTATTACTTTTTAAAAATTCAGTGTATAACAAAAATAAAAATAAAAAAAATAAAATTACCTAAATTCTCACCGCAGGTTGCGAAAAAAGGGCTCGATGGTCACCTCGGCGCTGGCTTCGAGGTATGGACGGCGGCTTCAGCGTCGTCAGCGAGGGGGGGGGCTTCGTCGGAGCTCGTGCGATGGGGGGGGGGGGGGGGAAGGCTTCGTCGGAGCTCGAGGGATCGTGGGGGGGGGGGGGAAGGCTTCGTCGGAGCTCGAGGGATCGGGGGGGGGGGGGGGAAGGCTTCGTCGGAGCTCGAGGGATCGGGGGGGGGGGGTGGGGGGGTGGGGAAGGCTTCGTCGGAGCTCGAGGGATCGGGGGGGCTGGCGATTTGATTTAGGTTTTCCTTTTCTTTTTTTTTCTCTTTTTTTTTTTCTGGTTATAGAATCGGGGGGGGGGGGGGGGGCAAGCAGAAGAATAAAGGGAGGGAGGGAATTAATTTTTTTTTTTTATTATTATTTAATTATTATATTTTGCAAAAAGGTTGACTTTTACATACGACCTCGAAACGAGGCCCACCGCCTGTCGCCCATAGCGTTTCACCCCCATTCCGAACACAATGGGATATGTATCGCAAGCTGATTTGATCGTTACAATCAGTTTCCTTTTGAATTTTCATTTAAATCTCTATATTGAATTTTAAACGTACATTTCAAATTACCGGGGTCACATACTAACACTAAAAATTCCAGAAAAATATTTTCTAGCTTCGTATTGACGATACGGTCCTAACAAAACTAGTTTCGTCTAATTCTGAGGCCGTTGGAAAAATGGCCAATTTCCAGTCGATTAAATTCAACAGAAACTGGTCAAACGCGTTTTCCTTTGCCACGCTCACATATTGATTCGAAAAATTATGAAATTTGAAACCTAGCAATAACTTGACACTACGGATCCAATAAAAGTGGTTTCGTCGAAATCCGAGGTCATTTGCAAAATGTCCATTTTTAAGGGCCTGAATTCCATAGCGACTATTCAGAATTTTCAACTGGACATATCCTTTGATTCCCGCTATCAAATTTCGATTGGCCGGATTCGTTAGAAAGATATAATCAATTAGATTCCATTATTTTTGGTTTCACTAAAATCCGGATTGTTTTGCACCCGGTATATTCAATTTAAGTTTGAAATCGAATTATCGAACTACCGCGCCATTTTCAATTCTATATATAATTATAATTAATTATATTCGTTTTCAAATGTCGATTCAAACTCGGTTTTCATCGCCATTATTTAAAATATTTATTTTAAATATTTTAAATCCATTATTTTAGCAAATTTAAAAAATTTAAATTGGTTCAGATTTTCTGGGTCGTTACAATCTCCCCCACTTAAAACTTTTCGTCCCCGAAAAGGAATAAAGTCGAAAGTGGTTTGATAAATCTATAATCATACAACACAACAACCAATTTGTTTCTAACCTTTCAAAAATATTCTTATCAACTCCTATATTCTTTTAAAAATCATTCGGAGTATAAAATAAATAGTGCACATCCATAGGAAGAAAATAGCAACAGAATAGAGAATTAAACGGTAATGCAAAGTAGGGTAAATGTACCTTGCACCGGAGTCATTCAGAGATATCCACTTGGCATCTAGGATAAGCTTTCTGAATGCTCTCCTCAGTTTCCCAAGTACAATCTCGCGGATCTCCACTCCATTGCACTTTGACTAAGTGAACCTTCTTGTTTCTCAGCTCTTTGGTTTCTTTGCCGATAATCTTTAGCGGCTCACGCCTCACAGCTAGTTCTGGAGTTATTTCAATATCCTGCTGAGCTGCTTCTTCCACGATCAAGTCTGGATCATGAACGTGCTTTCGAAGTTGAGATATATGAAATACATCATGAACTCCAGGCAACCAGTCTGGCAATTTAACTTTATATGCGAGAGTTCCGATCCGTTCCAGAATAGGAAACGGACCAATGAATTTGGGTGCCAACTTTCCAGTTTTACCGAACCTGATAACTCCTCTCATCGGCGATACTTTCAAATATGCATAGTCGCCAACTTCAAAGGATATATCTCTTCTTCTTTTATCGGCGTAGCTCTTTTGTCGGCTTTGAGCGGCGAGTAATCTCTTCTTAATAAAATCGACTTTGTCGGCAGCTTCTCGAATCATATCAGGACCCAACACAAGTCTATTTCCAGGCTCGACCCAACAAGCAGGAGATCGGCACGGTCTACCATATAATGCTTCGAATGGCGACATTGTCAGGCTTGCCTGATAGCTGTTGTTATAAGAGAATTCAGCCAAATGTAGATGGTCTTCCCATGATCCACCGAAATCTATAATACAAGCCCGCAATAGATCTTCTAAAATGCGATTCACCCTCTCAGTCTGACCGCCTGTCTGAGGATGATAAGCGGTGCTCAAGTTTAACTTCGTTCCCAGCTCGACTTGAAATGCTTCCCAGAATTTACTAGTGAATATTGTATCTCTATCACTGACTATACTGAGCGGCACTCCATGTAGTCTAACTATTTCCCTGAAGTAAATCTGCGCCAGACTCAGAGCAGTTCTGTTTGATTTGACAGGTATGAAATGGGCGGTCTTCGTGAAACGATCTACGATCACCCAAATATTGTCATTTCCTTTTCTGGTTCTGGGCAAACCATCAATGAAATCCATAGAAATATGCTCCCACTTCCAACCAGGCACTTCTAGCGGTTGTAATAATCCAGCTAATTTCTGCTGGTCGCTTTTGACTAGCTGACAAGTAGGGCATCGGCTAACATATAAGGAAATGTCCCTTTTCATCGACTTCCACCAGAAAGTGCGTTTGATGTCATTATACATTTTGCTTACTCCCGGATGGATACTGAGTTTTGACTTGTGGCATTCATCCAGTACTTCCTTTCGAAGTTCAGGAATGTTAGGGACACAGATTCGACCTTTGAGCCTTAAAATCCCATCATTATCAACTTGAAAACTCGAGGGTTCGCCTTGTTGAATTATCCCTCTGATCTTCTGAATGAAGTGATCATCCTCCTGAAGAGCAGATATCTTATCTAGCAATGAAGTCGTGATAATAAAACTGGCGATCATTACATTCTTTCTGCTTAATGCATCGGCCACGACATTGGCTTTTCCTGGAGTATATATAATTTCAAAGTCATATGCTGCTAGAAACTCCAGCCAACGTTGTTGCCTCAGGTTTAAATCCTTCTGAGTGAACAGATACTTTAATGACTGGTGGTCTGTAAACAGTTCAAACCTCTCGCCTAGAAGATAGTGTCTCCAGATTTTCAAAGAGAATATGATAGCCAATAACTCAAGATCATGAGTTACGTAGTTCTTCTCGTGTGGCTTCAGTTGACGGCTAGCATAAGCAATTACTTGGCCTCTTTGCATTAACACTGCTCCAAGGCCTTCTCTAGACGCATCAGTCCAGACTTTTAGATCTTGGTTGCCATCGATGATGGTTAACACTGGAGCTGTCGTCAATCTTAACTTTAGCTCTACGAAAGCCTCCTCACTCTCTTGAGTCCATTTGAATTTAGAATGCTTCTTTGTAAGCTTCGTTAAGTGACCAGATATCTTCGAAAAGTCTTTAACGAACTTCCGATAATAGCTAGCCAATCCAAGAAAACTGCGGACTTCAGTGGGAGTACTAGGCTGTTTCCAATTCTGAATAGCTGTGATTTTGCTTGGGTCCACAGCGATTCCATCTTTCGATACGACATGGCCCAGAAATTTCACTTCATCTTGCCAGAAGATACATTTGGAAAATTTGGCTTTTAACACATTCCGTCTCAGAATTTCTAGAACCTGTTCCAGATGCTTTTCATGTTCGGCCTTTGATTTAGAGAAGATTAGAATATCGTCAATGAAAACCAAAACAAATTTATTCAATACTCCTCTGAATACTCTGTTCATTAGATCGACGAAGTAAGCTGGAGCGTTACATAAGCCGAACGGCATTACTAACCACTCGTAGAATAAGTCGGGGCCTCTGAACGCTGTCATTGGAACACACTCTTCGGCAATTCGAAGTTGATGGAATCCTGTAGCTAGGTCCATTCGTGAGAATACTTGTGCTCCATTTAATCGATCTAACAAATCATCAATCCGCGGCAATGGATATTTGTTCTTTATAGTCTGCTTGTTCAGATCACGATAATCCACACATAGACGTAGAGTACCGTCAGATTTTGGGACAAACACCACTGCTGCACCCCAATCAGAGAAACTAGGCCTGATCAGACCTTTCCATACCAGCTGTCGTGTTTGATTGTCTAATTCCTCCTTCTCTTTCAAGGACATTCTTCGAATAGCGTGAACTACCGGCCTTGCATTGGGAATTAAAGCAATCTTGAAATCTATTTCTCTTTGCGGAGGTAAGCGAACAACTTCCTCAAACACATCCGCATAGTTCTTGACGACAGGAATGTCTTTGATGAGGTCAGGAATATTCTCTGCGACCTCAGGGATATTTTCTATTTGAGATGGAGAAACATTTAGAGCTGCCCAGAAGTCTTTTCTATTAGCATTCTGACCTTCACACGGTATGGTTATATAACTCCCGGATTTAATCTTAGCTCTAACAACTCTCTCGGCGCATCTAACCTCTGCTTCATATTTGGTTAACCAATCCAATCCCAAAATAAGATCGAATTCATCAAAGTTCATGACGACAGAGATAATAGGGAATTTATAGCAAGAAAAGGAGACGGGTACTGCACAAACCCAACTGAGATTGATGGAACCTCCAACTGGATTTCTGACAGTCATTGGCTCTTTGAGTTTCTTCAAATTCAAATCCAACTTCTTGACTGCACCCTTTGCAATAAAGCTTCTTGACGCGCCTGTGTCAAACAGTACTTTAACTGGAATGTTTTTGACATTGAGCATGCCTGCTAAGACATCAGACCTTTCTTGACTAGCTGAGGGCTCAGAAGTTTCTGCCAATTCATTTACATGTACTGCTTCGGCCTTGTTTAAGAGCGGGCAATCCTTTGCAAGATGACCGGCCTCGCGGCACTGTTTACAATGCCTATTCTCTTGAAACTCCCCATCTTTTCCCAGCCTTTTCTTCTTTTGCTTTCGATTGGCTCTATATCCATCCTTTATTGGTTTCTTTAAAGATTTACATTTCCTGGACAAATGCCCCCTCTGATTGCAGTTCTTGCATAAGGCAGTCGTGCCAGGTTCTTTTTCAGATCTAGCCCTTTTTCTCTTGGCACTGGGCTTCTTACTGGCTTCAGGAATATCAGTTTCTGACTCTGTTTTGTCACTAGAATAGACTTCTTCTTCGTCGCATAACATTCCTTTCTTATCTAGATCTTCATATTGATAAGCCATATAAATCATTTCTGAAAAAGGAAGCTTCACATGCCCCAATACTTTATTCTGGTATTTCCTTTGAAGCCCGTGAATAAATCTCATATTTTTACTCTTCGGATTTTGAATTAGGTGAGGGGCAAAGTGAGAAAGTTCATTGAATTTCTTATGATATTCGGGAATGGTCATGTCACCTTGTATTAGATAAGAAAATTCATCACATAGTCGTTCAGTTGCTTCGGGAGGAGTAAATCTTTCTAAGAACATCACTTTGAATCTATCCCAGGTGATATCACCTTCTGGATTATTCTGTATAACCGAATCCCACCAGAATAAAGCTTCATCTTTGAGAGCCCAGGAGGCCAGTAATCTTTTCTGGTTATCCCTCAGCTTTAATGCTTCGAAGATTTTCTCAGCCGAACGAATCCAAGCTTGTGTCTTCATAATAGATTCTTCACCAGAGAACGGTATTCCACCCATATTTCGATATTTGATTAATAGGGCCTCAATATCCGGTTCTGCATTCCTTCTGCTTCTGACACTCATTTTTCTAGTACTTCTGCAAATGGCAGATCAAGTGTCAGGTCACAGAAAAGATATTTCAAAATATAGAGACAAATACTTGAATGTAAATGTGTCTATCAAGGTGTAATTTCATTCTGCTTTACTCATACTAGGATATTGCTGATCCTATCTGTATTGAGTTACCCGTCCTAGAACACTACTGGTTCTATTTCTGACGAGTTCGTTCAAATGTTATATTCCAGAACTAAGCTTAACCAAAGCTCTGATACCACGTTGAGACGACCCGAATTCCCGTTCTCACGGAAACAAGGTTATCTATTTGGTTTAAAAACTCCATTCATTCTAATGTTACATAAATAGGTGCAAATCATTTCATTAGCTAATTAATGAATATTTCAACTCATATATGTTTATTTTGAACAAGTGGCTATTTTTAACACTTCACATTTCAACGATTTATGCATACAATAAAAATATGATTTTTATTGTAAAACAATCCATTTCAAAACACTATTCTTCTATATAGTTCAAGTTGGTGATAAAAATGGGATTTTTATCATAAAACAATTTCTTTTAAGACGAGATTATTTTACACAGTTCATATAGTCAATAAAAGGTGATTTTTATTATCAAACAATTTATTTCAAAATATGAATATCATTCAACACATGAATTTCTAAACAACGAATGAATAGCAATTCAACACATGAATGTTTTCTATAGTTTCTATATATAGATAAAAATGTGATTTTTATTATCTAACAGTTTATTTCAAAATATGAATACCATTCAACACATGAATTTCTAAACAACGAATGAATATCAATTCAACACATGAATGTTTTCTACAGTTTCTATATATAGATAAAAATGTGATTTTTATTATCGAACGGTTTATTTCAAAATATGAATATCATTCAACACATGAATTTCTAAACAACGAATGAATATCAATTCAACACATGAATGTTTTCTATACAATGCATAAATATAGTTTAAGCATATGAAAATAATTCAAACACAAGAATATTATTCAAAATTTCGGCAGCATAACGGCAGGGTAGTTACACCGGCACCGTCCCTAGTACGGCTCCTCGCTCTACCTTAAAACCTCGCGGTTTTTGACAATGGGAATCATGCATCTAGTTCGCACGCAGGCGGCATGTATATATTTATTTCATTTCCACAAACTAATCCTATGTGGTTTCAACCAAATATTTCACAACCACCAATGGGTATTTTTCAACCACAATCAACCAATATCAATCACAAACAATCCCAAACAATCATTCGCTATCAATCAATTTCACAACAATTTCAACCAATAAATATCGTCCATGGTTTGTGGACGAGGGGCGTATATATATATATAGATATTTATATATAGCTATTCACTTTCATTTCAACACATATATATAATATTTTTAAATCAGAAATCTCACCAATAGCTATCCAACTTCACGACACTTCACTTATAGAAAGCTTCGCCTTTTGTCGCTTTCGCCCGTATTCTCTACATATGTAAAAATCGAATTTTTACGATGCTATTCAATATATAAATATATGATTTTTCCTTTTAAATTCCTAATCTCCTTTTAGTTTATAAATCATTTTAAAATCAGTTTTTATATTCCTTTATAAATCAGTTTTTAAAATCTCAGAAAAATCAGTTTTTTTTTATATTTTTATAAATCAGTTTTTTTTTATTTCTTAAAACAAAAATCAGTTTAAATCCTTTTATAAAAACAGTTCTATACTTTAAAAAAAAACAGTTTTTACTTTATTTATAAAAATCATTTTTTTCCTCTAAAAAGAAAATCAGTTTTAAACTAATTAAAATCCAGTTTTTAATTTTTAAAAACCAAATCAGTTTTCAATTCTTTTATAAAATTCAGTTTTTATCTTTTTATAAAATCAGTTTTATTACTTTTTAAAAAATTACAGTTTTATACTTTTTAAAAAAAATTCAGTTTTATTACTTTTTTAAAAATTACAGTTTTATTACTTTTTAAAAATTACAGTTTTATTACTTTTTAAAAATTCAGTGTATAACAAAACAAAAATAAAAATAAAAAAAATAAAATTACCTAAATTCTCACCGCAGGTTGCGAAAAAAGGGCTCGATGGTCACCTCGGCGCTGGCTTCGAGGTATGGACGGCGGCTTCAGCGTCGTCAGCGAGGGGGGGGGGGCTTCGTCGGAGCTCGTGCGATGGGGGGGGGGGGGGAAGGCTTCGTCGGAGCTCGAGGGATCGGGGGGGAAGGCTTCGTCGGAGCTCGAGGGATCGGGGGGGGGGGGGGGGGAAGGCTTCGTCGGAGCTCGAGGGATCGGGGGGGGGGGGGAAGGCTTCGTCGGAGCTCGAGGGATCGGGGGGGGGGGGGGGGCTGGCGATTTGATTTAGGTTTTCCTTTTCTTTTTTTTCTCTTTTTTTTTTCTGGTTATAGAATCGGGGGGGGGGGGGGGGCAAGCAGAAGAATAAAGGGAGGGAATTAATTTTTTTTTTTTATTATTTAATTATTATATTTTGCAAAAAGGTTGACTTTTACATACGACCTCGAAACGAGGCCCACCGCCTGTCGCCCATAGCGTTTCACCCCCATTCCGAACACAATGGGATATGTATCGCAAGCTGATTTGATCGTTACAATCAGTTTCCTTTTGAATTTTCATTTAAATCTCTATATTGAATTTTAAACGTACATTTCAAATTACCGGGGTCACATACTAACACTAAAAATTCCAGAAAAATATTTTCTAGCTTCGTATTGACGATACGGTCCTAACAAAACTAGTTTCGTCTAATTCTGAGGCCGTTGGAAAAATGGCCAATTTCCAGTCGATTAAATTCAACAGAAACTGGTCAAACGCGTTTTCCTTTGCCACGCTTACATATTGATTCGAAAAATTATGAAATTTGAAACCTAGCAATAACTTGACACTGCGGATCCAATAAAAGTGGTTTCGTCGAAATCCGAGGTCATTTGCAAAATGTCCATTTTTAAGGGCCTGAATTCCATAGCGACTATTCAGAATTTTCAACTGGACATATCCTTTGATTCCCGCTATCAAATTTCGATTGGCCGGATTCGTTAGAAAGATATAATCAATTAGATTCCATTATTTTTGGTTTCACTAAAATCCGGATTGTTTTGCACCCGGTATATTCAATTTAAGTTTGAAATCGAATTATCGAACTACCGCGCCATTTTCAATTCTATATATAATTATAATTAATTATATTCATTTTCAAATGTCGATTCAAACTCGGTTTTCATCGCCATTATTTAAAATATTTATTTTAAATATTTTAAATCCATTATTTTAGCCAATTTAAAAATTTTAAATTGGTTCAGATTTTCTGGGTCGTTACAATTTGTATCTATTTATTAGAATCAACAGTTTTTTTCGCATTAGATATCGCATTGGTTGTTAATTTCTTTTATTAGTTTTCCATTGTTTTTTTTCTTCTACACATATATGTATGGTAAATAAATATGTATGAATATATATATATGCTTATATAATATATATATATATATATTTAGATACATATATTCCCATATATATATGTGTGTGTGATTAATTTCTAATAGTTTGTTGAGCTTTTCGCAGATTCAGGTTGTTGATTAAGAGGAAGTGTTTAATGGATAGCTGGATGGATTGGTAGCAGTTATGTACTTTTCAGGTGTTCAGATTGATGGATATTATTGTCAAGCTTAGACGATTGCTGTTTGGATTGATGATTCACATTTTATTTGGGCTTCTTGTTAGAGAGTTTTTTGATGTTGTACTTGATTATTTTTGATATTACATAGAGAGTATGGGTTATTGTATTGGAGTAGATATACTTCAATATCGGGTGGTGGCCTTGCCGGAATTCGATATTGGAGTAGATGGGCGGTGGTTTATCCGGAGCTCATCTATCTACGATCCTTACATCCCTAGAGCCATGTTAGATCTTATCTTGTATTCTTATGTTCTATAGTCGGACTCTGTATCTTTGACTTTATTATATATATATATGTGTGTGTGCTATCTTCTCATCAGAAGATCACACATTTTTGTTTCAAAAAACTAATGTATTTTGACAAAAAAAGTATATTTTGTTTAAACTAATGTGTTTTGACTAAAATGTCTATTTTTGTTTTTAACTAACATGTTCGACCAAAAATGTTTGTTCTTATTACAACTAACATGCTTTGACAAAAATGTTTATTTTTATTTCAACAAATATGACTCATTAATTTTCATACCATTTTCTATGTACTCTAATGACAAATAAAAGAATATTTTATTTGTTTACATTTCTCTCTGTATTCTAATAACATATATAAAAGAATATTCTATATGTTTACATTTTTCTAAGTATTCTAATAATATATAAAAGTATATTATATATATATACGTTCTAATAACAAATAAAAGGATAATTCATTTGCTACTTTTTCTAATCTAACTTAGCAAATAGAAATGCTAATTTTAATTCGACAGAGGGTGTAAAACTTGTTTCATCTATTTCATTTCAAACAATATGATTCAATCAATCAACAGATCGGCATAACAGAATTCATCAATCCACAGCAAAGCACGAATAACACAAACAAATTTTAACAGCGGATTGTCAAAGCAAAAATCACAATTAATAAATTATAATTATATTAAAAAAAGAATTCTCACATCGCGTTTTATCTGAATTTTCAAAGTGCTCCGCTTCAGATCTGATTTGTTCCATCGTCTAGATCTCGTTTTTCTGATTCCAACGCATTTTGAACTGTCAAATTCTGAAAAAATACGAGCGACGTATGGTCATTTGAAGATTTAATTACATTAGTTAATAATTAAATATTATTTAATTAAGAAAAATTAGGGAATAACTCTTTCTTCTTCCACAACTGAATCGGTCATAAGTTTCAACCTTTCGTTCAATTCTAGGTCAACAAATTTCATCCAAACTGCCGAGCTTCGCGACGATCAGAGATCGCCATACCGGAGAGATACGAGTGGCGCACGCAGGGTGGCCCCACTATGTCACGTGCGATGGCAGCAGGGGGAATGGGCGGCGGCTGCAAGGGTGCGGGTTTGGGTGCACGGTTCTGGAGTTTTACAACTTGAGGAGGAGATCCAACTGTATGAAATTAAAGAGGAGGAAAAGGACCTCGATATTGCCAAAAGGAGTAGTGGTTTTTGGTGAATGGATCGATGGATTTTAGAGGGAGAAGCAAGGAAGGACATCGGCCATGGATAACAAGGGCCGGCGGCGCTGGTTTATACAATTAGGGTTTTAAAATTGAATTTTCCTATTATTTCTAATATTTTAATTGTAATTTTGCAAATAAATCCGTAACTTCTTAACAGTTCCAATTCCAGTCCAGCAGAAATTGTCTGGGTTAGGTTCCGTCATCCAAAACGGTTGTCTATGGCCTGAATTCTTTAATTTAATATTTAAATCATTTATTTAATTAATACGATCGTGCATTTAAATTCATCGGGGCCACATATGAACTCTAAAAATTCCAAAAAAATTATTTCTAGCTTTATTTTGTCGATACAGTCCTAACAAAATTAATTTCTTCGAATTTCGAGACCGTTTGAAAAATGGCCATTTTCTGGTTGATCCGATTTGCTTGAATATGACAAAATACGTTTTCCATTGCCACGTTCACATATTAATTCTAAAAATTATGAAAATTTAAACCTAATAATAATTTGACATTCCGGTTCCAATAAAAGTGGTTTCGTCGAAAACGGAGGTCATTTGCAAAATGACTATTTTTAAGGGCTATATTTTATATTAAAATATATATAAATTCTATAGCAACTTTTCTAAATTTTAAACTGAACATAACATTCAATTTATAAAGTGAAATTTCAGTTTTTCAGATTTTTTAGAAAGATATGATTAAACAAATTCAAATATTTCTTGTTTCGTCCAATTCTGATTTAAAATGAATTCTATATATTAATTTGAAATTAGAAATCGAATTCTCGAACTGCCTTGCCATTTCTAACTCCTTTTATAATTAAATTAAATTTATTCATTTTAACTTTGATTAAAAATAGATTCTTAGTCATTATTATTTAATAAATTATTTTAAATATTTAAAATCATTAAAATTTCTAAAATAAAAATTTTAAATTGGTTCAAAATTTCCGGGATGTTACAATCTCCCCCACTTGAAATCTTTTCGTCCTCAAAAAGGAACGGAGCAGAAAGTTGTTTAAATCTATTTCAATTTTTTTTTAATTTTATCAGTTCATTAACTTTTCAAAAATATATAACTTTTATATATTCAAAAATCATTTCTTCAGAGATTGGATTATATATAATCACAAATACGCTGATTATAATCTTATCACTGTCAACTTATTCTAGGGCATTGCTAACCCCATCTCTAATGAGTTTTTCTCGTTCTAGGATCCAACTGATCCTATCACTAATGAGTATTCTTATTGGATATTACTAATCCTACCTCTGATGAGTCTTTTGTTCAGTTCTAACGAGTTGTACCCCAAAGATTTGAGCTAACCAGAGCTCTGATACCAACTTTAAAGACCCGAAAATCCCCACCCTTTGAATTGACCATAAACCACACAAGTCTGACCCAAAAGTTAGAAACCTTTGAATACTTTAACTTTGGGAATTCAACACATCAGAACAACAACAGAAGACTTTTTTATAAAACATAATAATGTCACATCAGAGTACATAATGTCAGAGTGCATCGGAATAAATACAACAGAAAATAATTTACTCTAAACTTAATACAAAGCAGCGAAAATAAATAAACTGGTACATCAGAAGTCTATCAACTCTCTGGACACACCTTTAAGCTTCGATCCAGAATCCCGCTAAATATATCTGCAAAAAGCTACTCGACTGCCCATGTGGAAAATATGGGCACCCGAGTTTGCAAAGTGAAACAAACTACGGGTCAGTCATGGGACTGGTATAAGAATTCTAACTAATGTATCTAACAATGTGGAAAATCACAGGACCATTCCGCTAAAGCGGAACTGGTTTACTCCATTGGATTTCTAGTGCATAAATTAAAGTAAATCGTTAAACAGCGCAATGCTTTTTAGAAAAATGAAACCATTACAAGACTCAAGTCCCATCACACAATGCAACACAAACCGGAGAATAGAGTTTTACCTTATAATGGTCAAAAGATGCTTGATATGATAAAAACGGATTTGATATTATTATTAGTGTATATGTGTTTCAAAAACAATTTCAATCATAATGTATCAATCATAGACGACATAGTACCCCATCCTACTATGTCGCCATACTAGTTCTACAATCAAAACCCCGTGGTGTCGTATTGGAAATTGGGTTTCCATCATGAGTCGAGGCTAGGGATCGTCCTCTCCGATTCGAGACACTCTAGCAAATGCCTCAGGATTCCCTGCAGTGAACCCTTGGATCTTCAGGGTCGGTCCACAAATAACGTTAGTGGATTAGTTATGCCTGAACACACGCATTTCGTTCCTTTTGAACCTATAATATGTCCACTTCCGGCCTATAAAAATCCGAGGTACCTCATAATCCATCATCCACATGAGTAAAAATGTCAGGGCTGGTAAGTCGCTGACACCACTTCAGCTAGAAAGAAACATGTGCACTCCCTGCAGTCCTGATCCCGTTTTTGACCCATATTGGGGTGTGAGGTTTGCGAAGTCACGCCATACACAAAGCTATGCCGAAATAGGCTATGCTTTGATCATCAATCACAAGGCCCTGCTTTTCAACAAAAGCCTTGATCATTAGCAGCTTGGCGTGCCACATTGACAATCCACGCCACGCGATCAATCACTATCAATGTATACCCTCTAAGGGTGTTAAGCAAGAGAATAAATTCTCCGCCACCAAATGGATATATATTAATAGAAATCAATTTAATTTACATGGAATGAAATCCAATGCCAGACACGCATCCATTTACAAGTCCGTTCTAGGTCTGAACGAAACCAGAGTCACCTTATTCCTCCCCGTATGTCCAATACGAAGGAGAGGCGCTCACATATCCGGACAATCAATAAGTACAGCCAGAAAACTACCACTTTAACCCTTTACTGGTAGCTAGCCAATGTCAGGCATCAGTAGTCGTCCATTCGATGTGAAGATCGCCAGTCTTCAATCACTATCTTCAATATCTTCGACTTAAATCGTCGTATAATCATTTGAAATGTGATTGAACTCAGTCTTCTCAAATGATTTTCGCATATATATAATTTAAAATCATTTTATATCGTTAATATTATTTTATAACGATTTATCACTATTTTTATTTATATAAAATAGCTCAATTTAATTTAACGACGCTTCAGGTCGCTATGCAGCCCTGGCGCTGTTTTTATCAGAATTTGATTTACACATTCCCCGAAATCTAACCGTTGGATTTTAACAAAATTTATATCGTCGGAAAGATCTTCCCAAAGCGGTCCTAATGGTTCCAGTTTTGGGAAAATCCGATGGCCTGATCATTCGGTATAATCGTTTGAATTACGATTTCGAAACGTGAACTACCATGCGCGATTCGTTTAATTTTAATTTATATTTATATATATAAGTATATATATCTATAATTCGCTCGATGACTTCAAAACCATTAATTGATCAACTAAATTATTTCTACTATGCATTGTTCTAGCGAATCATACATTCAATAAAAATGTAATTTTTATTGATTAACTAATTTATTTCAACTATGCATATTTCTCGTCATTTCTATATATAATAAAAATGTAAATTTTTATTGTTAAACTTTTCTGTTTCAACCAAGTGGTTATTTTACATGAATCACGCTTCACATTTAAAAATGTATATTTTAATGTTTCCACATTATTATCCAAACTATGAATACTTTACATAATTCCTTCTTTACATTAAAAATGTAAATTTTACTGTTTCAACCAATTTATCTATACAATGAATATTTACATAATTCCTTCTTTACATTAAAAATGTAAAATTTAATGTTTCAACCATTTTATCTTTTCATATAAATTCTAAATATATTCATTGTACATAAAATGATATTTTATCCCTGCATATAAATTCTAATATATGCATTTACAATAAAGTGATATTTTAACTTGCATATAAATTCTAATATATGTAAGTAAAATAAAATGATCTTTTATACTTGCATATAAATTCTGATATATGTAAGTACAATAAAAGTGATTCTTTCACTTTTGATGACAATTCTAGTTTATTTCAGTTTATTTCTTTTTGATTGACAAAAAGGTATATTCTTGTTTCATCCTTTTTAAATGCACAAAAATGCACATTTTGGTTTAATTCTTTTTAACGACCAAAAATGTATATTTTTGTTTCACTCTTTTGAAATGACAAAAATGTATATTTTGTCTCATTCCTTTTAAATGACAAAACTGAATATTTTTGTCTCATTCTTGTTAACTGACAAAAATGAATATTTTGTTTGTCATTCTTTTTAAATGACAAAAGTGAATGTTTTTGTTTCATTCTTTTAAATGAGAAAAGTGATTAATTTCGTCTCATTCTATTTAAAAGACAAAAATGAATGTTTTTATTTCATTCTTTTACATTTGACAAAAATGAATATTTTTGTCATTCTTTTACATTATAGAAAAGTGTAATCTTTTATTTCTTTGATTACATTCTAGAAAAATGTAATCTTTTATAATCTTTTATTCCATTATAGAAAAATGTAAACTTTTCTTTATTTTATTACATTATAGAAAAGTGTAATCTTTTATTTCTTTTATAAAAATGTATTTTTTATTATTTTATTACATTTAATTTTCTTAATATAAGCATGTTTTCATTCTTAAAACACGAACAATTTTCATACATTCATTCTAAGTATACATTAAAATGGAAATTTTAATGTTAAACATGTTTTATTTTCATAACATGTTTTCAACATAAATGACATGTTTTATTTTCATAACCTTCCTAACTAAAAATGATGTCTTTATATTAACAAACATGTCTAGCTAAAAATTGATGTTTTATATATTATCAAAACATTTCTAACTAAAAAGGATGTCTTTATTTATATGACAAAAGCACCTTCTAACTAAATGACATATTTAGGTACAAATTATGTTTTCTAACATAAATGTTATATTTACTTACAAATATGTTTTCTAACATGAGTGGTATATTTATTTACAAACATGTTTTCTAATTCAACAAAAGGACCAAAAATGTATATTTCATTTTATTGAAAACTTTAGCTCAACAAAATGACAAAACTGTATATTTTAATTCAACTAATCTATTTCAACAAAATAATAAAGATGATGACGTTGTTTTGTCGACAATTCTAATTCTACAAAACAAATAGAAGTGATATGTTTATTTGTCGACAATTCTTATTCAAGAAAACAAGTAAAGGTGATAGTTTTATTTGTTTACAATTTCTACTTAACAAATAAAATGATAATTTAATTTGTTTACAATTTCTATTTCACAAAAACGATATTATCGTTTTAACACAAATCTATTTGACAAAAATGTAAATTTTGTTCTAACTCAATTCTAATTTACAAAAATGTAAATTTTGTTTTAACCATTATATTTTGACAAAAATGCGAATTTTGTTTCAACTGTTACATTTTGACAAAAGTGGCAAATTTGGTTTCAACTTTTATAATTTGACAAAAATGGATATTTTGTTTTAACTAATGTATTTTGACAAAAAAAGTATATTCTATTTAAACTAATGTGTTTTGACAAAAATGTCTATTTTTGTTTTCAGCTAACATGCTGGACAAAAAATATTTATTCTTATTTCAACTAACATGTTTTGACAAAAATGTTTATTTTTATTTCAACAAATATGGCTCATTTATTTCCATACCTTTTTCTATGTACTCTAATGACAAATTAAAGAATATTTTATTTGTTTACATTTCTCTCTGTATTTTAATAACATATATAAAAGAATATTCTATATGTTTACATTTTTCTAAATATTCTAATAACATATAAAAGTATATTTTATATACTTACGTTCTAATAACAAATAAAAGGATAATTCATTTGCTACTTTTTCTAATATAACTTAGCAGATAGAAATGCTAATTTTAATTCAACATAGGGTGTAAAACTTGTTTTATCTATTTCATTTCAAACAAAATAATTCAATCAATCAACAGATCGGCATAAAAGAATTCATCAATCCATATCAAATCACGAATAACAGAAATAAATTTTAACAGCGGATTGTCAAAGCAAAAAATCATAATTAATAAATTATAATTATATATAAAAAAAGAATTATTACATCGCTCTATCTAAATTTTCAAAGTACTCCACTTTAGATCTGGTTTGTTCCATCGTCTAAATCTCGTATTTCTGATTCCAACGCATTTTGAATTGTCAAATTCTGACAAAATGCGAGCGATGTATGGTCATTTGAAGATTTAATTACATTAGTTAATAATTAAATATAATTTAATTAAGAAAAATTAGGGAATAACCCTTTCTTCTTCCACAAATGAATCATTCGTAAGTTTCAACCTTTCGTTTACATCTAGGTCAACAAATTTCGTCCAAATCGCCGAGCTTCGCGATGATCAGAGACCGCCATACCGGAGAGCTACGAGTGGCGCATGTAGGGGTCCCACTACGTCACGTGCAATGGAAGTAGGGGGAACGGGCGGCGGTCGAAAGGGTGCGGGTTTGGGTGCACGGTTCTGGAGTTTTACAGCTTGAGGAGGAGATCCAACCATATGAAATTAAAGAGGAGGAAAAGGACCTCGATATTGCCAAAAGGAGTAGTGGTTTCTGGTGAATGGATCGATGTATTTTAGAGGGAGAAGCAAGGAGGGACGTCAGCCATGGATAACAAGGGGCGGCGGCGCTGGTTTATACAATTAGGTTTTGAAATTGAATTTTCCTATTATTTATAATATTTTAATTGTAATTTTGCAAATAAATCTGTAACTTCTTAACAGTTCCAATTCCAGTCTAGCGTAAGTTGTCACTACCCAATTACCCCCGTTCCGGAAGCAATGGGCTAGGTCCTGTCAGCCCAAACGACTGTCTGTGGCCTGAATTCTTTAATTTAATATTTAAATCGTTTATTTAATTAATACGATCATACATTTAAATTCACCAGGGCCACATACAGACTCTAAAAATTCCAAAAAAAATATTTTTGGCTTTGTTTTGATGATACGATCCAAAAAAATTATTTTCTTCGAATTTCGAGACCGTTTGAAAAATGGCCATTTTCTGGTTGATCCGATTTGACTGAATCTGACAAAATACGTTTTCCTTTGTCACACTCACATGTTAATTCTAAAAATTATGAAAATTTAAACCTAATAATAATTTGACATTCCGGTTTCAACAAAAGTTGTTTCGTCGAGAATAGAGGTCGTTTGAAAATGACTATTTTTAAGGGCTATATTTTATATTAAAATATATATAAATACTATAGCGACTTTTCTAAATTTCTGGACATAACTTTCAATTTATAAAGTGAAATTTTATTTTAAAGATATGATTAAACAGATTCTAATATTTCTTGTTTCATCCAATTTTGATTTAAAATGAATTCTGTATATTAATTTGAAATTAGAAATCAAATTCTCGAACTACCACGCCATTTCTAACTCCTTTTATAATTAAATTAAATTTATTCATTCTAACTTTGATTAAAAATAAATTCTTAGTCGTTATTATTTAAAATAAATTATTTTAAATATTTTAAATCTATTAAAATTTCTAAAATAAAATTTTTAAATCAGAATTTCCGGGGTGTTACACAGAGGATATGACTTTAGAGTAGTAAAATATTATTTATACACTTTATTTTTTATAAGCTATGTGTTTTATATAAACCGATAAAAAGTATGACAATTGCAAAATATCCAACTAAAAGCAAGACAGAAAATGGTTTCAATCACGGGAAGAGGAAATAACAATCATTATTTCAACATAAATAATAATACTAATCAGAATTCATAATTGATATATCATGGCCACCTTTTCCGCTTTCTAAGTCGAGTTCTAAGAGTCATAAATGTCCTACATTTTATTTGTTCCCAAAGAAACATTGCTAGCAGTAAGAGTTGCTCCTTCAATAAGTCGCTAGTAGTAAATGATCATGTTTATACTTGACAATGGGTACGTGGATAGGGAAATTTTGGCATGTGAAAATCCACAGCGCATGTGCCCTTTTAAATATACATTTTGTTTAAGTTTTTAATGAAGTTTAGCGGTATTCCGTTACATAAAACTCCGTTTGCATACTAGCTATTACAGAAAAAAATAAAAATATGGTCGTGACAAGAAATGTGCCACGATTTCAAAAATATAATAAGATAGACAAATTGATTTATATTGTGATATCTCAAAACGCTGATACAGGGTGTAAAATACTTTAAATAAAAAGTTGCCTATTTTTCAAAATAAAATTTACAAAAAAATCTATAAATTAAATTATAACTATGTCTCAAAAATCTCGTCCAAATTCGAAACCCATATTTAATTATATTAAATAAACCGTTACGGCTTATACATGATTCCACAACGACTATTTGAAAATTTGATTTGGGCATAACTCACAATCTACAAGACAAAATCCTGATTTTTCTCTTTCATCAAAAAAATATAATCAAATAGATCCAAACGTTTCTTATTTCAAAGTAATCCAACTTATATTGGATCATGTATGTTCGATTGAAGTTCAAACGATAAATTTCGAACTACCACATCATTACGAGCTCGTTTTAATTTATATTTCAAATAAAATATTAAAAAAAATTCAGAATTAAATGGAATAAAATCCAGGTCGTTACATTCCTCCCTCTTTAAAAGAATTTCGTTCCCGAAATTGCTAATTAGTAAAAATGTTATAAATCTAATTCCTCATAACCTACTTAGTTGAAATCTTATATTCCGTAACTTCATAACCCAATTCTTACCCGGCCTTCGAATTCTCGTACTAATAATCGACCATTCATAATTCTTTCCAAATGATCTGTCCACCATTTTTGGACAATCCATCATTACTTTCTTATCTTCAATTCACATGCTCTTCTGCATATCTACACCCATTCCAATTAATTTTAAATCCATTTATCAATTTCATTATTCCACTTGAAATTTTATTAACCAATCCTGGTTTTCTTATTTCAATTACAATTAACAACTCGATTTTAAATTATCAAAAAAAAAAATTGAAAATTTTCTAACTCTTTAAATTTTTGAAAAATTTCGCCAGCATCTCCTTTGCATGGCTCAATCGGTACAACCAAAACTTGCCTTTCTAGGCCTTCTCTAATCCAAAAGAAAATCAAAAAGCCAAGCGGCTTGCCCCGTAGGCTCATAAAACTATCAAATCCATGTAATATTGTAAACATGTACCTTTTTGTCGGGCATAATTCTATCTCTTGCATTTGCTTCCATTCAATATCTGCTTAGCATAGATATATCCATTTCCAGTTGGTTTCAAGTAAATCCAACTTCCAGTTTTTAACAGTCTAATTAACCTATGATTAGTTCACTTCTATTCACTAATCCAAACTGAGTTCTATTTCAAAAAGCAACCCTCTTATTCTGCTTGAGTTCGATTTCATCACAACTTAATTCCAAACAACAACATCCAATATATATTCAACTTTTTATACATAAGTCGAATTAACTTTATTAATTCCAATTTCAAGTATTTCTCTTTATTTAATTTCATCCTGAATTTTCTCTAATCCAATCCAATTTCCTTTAACTTAAGTTAAATTTTAAGTTATTTGACTCACTTCTACCATCAGTCTATTTAACTTCACAAGTTAAATTTTAATTTCAAAATTTCAAATTCTTGGGTTTTATTTCAAATCGGTTTAGAATCATATAATTATACACATATATTTATTATTATTTACAATTTCAAAGCATTTGAATATATATATGTGTGTGTATATATATATACAACTTGTTCTTTTTCAAATAGATTTCCATTAATAAATTATAAAGGTAGTAATCAATCACTCAGAAACTTCAAAATGAATATCGATAATGTCGCGATCCATTATCATAATTATTTTCTTGCCACTGAAGTGATTTCAGTGCTTAATCATTTTCAAAATCAATTTAAAACCATTTTTTTTTCAAAAATATTTCAAAATAATGTTATATTACTTTAAAAAGAAATACTTTTGAAAACACTTCTAAACATCCGGGATTTAAATCCACAATTCTGTTCTAAGTACAATTCTAATTTAGCTTATTTGTACATTCAATTCATATACAAATTCAATTTGGATTTATATGACCATTTCAGTATTTTATAGTTTCATTTGATTGTAATAACAACCAATACATCCATATATTATAATAATTCCGAAATTATTCCTTCTACATCAAAAATAATTTTTGGGAAAACTTATTTCATTTACCCATTTTAAAACCATACTGTATCGAATTGCTTTGTTCGTGAGTTTATAAATACCTATTGATGAAGTTGTACATTCTGTACTGACCAGGATTCATAAACCATTCAACAAACTAGTCAACACGATATAAAATAATTTAATATCAATCTACAAATACGTTCGCTGGAATATATACTCAAACTCAACCTAGGGCATTGCTATCCCCATCTCTATTGAGTTACGCCACAGAGCCAAGGTTACTACTTAACCTTCAGCTTTGATACAAATGTAATGGCCCGAATTTATGTACTTTTTGAGTCGACTAATAACACCACACGTCTAACCCAAATTGCACAGAAATACGAATCATTATTAGAAAAAA
Source organism: Allium sativum (assembly GCA_030737875.1). Lineage (NCBI taxonomy): Eukaryota > Viridiplantae > Streptophyta > Magnoliopsida > Asparagales > Amaryllidaceae > Allium > Allium sativum. The sequence continues at coordinate 79,537,845 of CM060922.1, read as the reverse complement.
GTTAGAGGATGAGAAATAGAAAGAAAGAATTAGTAGAATAGAAGAAAACGAAGATCACAAACTCACACGGAACGAGTAAAATATATTAGGTAACATAAACTTTGAAATACAATTCAGTAATTTTATACACATATCATCATCAGAGCACATAAGCTATTTCTGGAATAGTTATAAAAACCTGTTTCCAGATACAGACATGGTACACATCAGAATGTGTAATAGTCTATAGCTAACTGGTGAAGCCTCCTGCTTCAAACTCCTCCAAGTGAATCTGTAAAATCCCAACTACTTGACTGCCCGTACAAGTTTGGGCACCCAAGAGTTTAGGAAAAAAAATAAAAATAAACTCTGGGTCAGTTATGGGACTGGTGTGAGTAAACTCCAACCATTTGTTTAACTCTCAAAATCCTTTCAAAAGAAATGATAATCGTAAGACCGATCCACACACAAAAAAGGATGGTTTTTACCTTACAATAACTAAAATATTTTGATATCAAAATCTGGTGATATTATAATAGTGTCTACATCAAATAAATAGAAATCTAGCGGAACGCTTGCATCTCACGCTCCATATATAATATAAAATCAAAAACCGCAGGGCGCTTATTGGGGATTGGATTCCGACTATGACAAGGTATGGAACCACCTTCCAATAGTGTATCTCTAGAGGGGAATATACTGGGTTCAACAAGAACGTGTTGCAACCCCGCCCACACATGGCTGACCACTCATTTAACTTGAGTGTATCGAGCATATTATCACCAATGGTTGTGATCAGCAACCATTACCGAAAGCGTGCAGCAGTAAATAGAATAAGAAGCAAATGAATTTTTTCTAGATCAGGTGATAATACCCCTAATGGGAATGACCCACATGGCCATGCTGCATGCCTGATTTTTGTCATTTCCCGGTTGATGAGGCAAAACGCAAGCTAAAACGTTGGTCGATCAACAAAAAAATTTTGTGTGGATTTTCTGGAGAAAATATTTTGTTTTTTAAATATTTAAAAATATTAATTTTTAAATATTTAAAAAAAAAATTAAATTTTTTTTGAAAATGTTTTCGATGGAAGTGCTCTCCTGAAAAAATTTTAAATTTTTTTGTTGCGATCTCGAAAAAGTTTGGTTTTGGTTGGATTTTACCAGTTTTTCCGAAAACTGGGCAAATCTAGCCAGAACCATGCTGAAATGTGGGCATTTACAGGAAAGCTTGGTTTTGGTTGGATTTTTCCGGTTTTTTCGAGAATAGGACGTATTAAGCACAAACCTTGGTAAAACATGGCCGCTCATGGTAAAGTTCGGTTCTGGCGAGATTTCCCAGTTTTTCGAAAACTGGACGTATTAAGCAGAAACATGGGCGATTACGGGAATCTTTGGTTTTGGCGAGATTTTCCTATTTTCTCGAAAATGGGACTGATCAGGAAGAAACCATGCTGAAACGTGGGCGATATTTCGGAAAAGTTTGGTTTTGGTTGGATTTTACCAGTTTTTTCGAAAACCGGGCAAAAATAGCCAGAAACATGCTGAAATGCGGGCATTTACAAGAAAGTTTGGTTTTGGTTGGATTTTTCCGGTTTTTTCGAAAATAGGACGTATCAAACACAAACCTTGGTGAAACGTGGCTGCTCATGGTAAAGTTCGGTTCTGGCGAGATTTCCCAGTTTTTCGAAAACTGGACGTATCAAGCAGAAACATGGGCAATTACGGGAATCTTTAGTTTTGGCGAGATTTTCCTATTTTCTCAAAAACGGGACTGATCAGGAAGAAACCATGCTGAAACGTGGGCGATATCTCGAAAAAGTTTGGTTTTGGTTGGATTTTACCAGTTTTTGCGAAAATTGTGCAAATCTAGCTAGAACCATGCTGAAATGTGGGCAGTTACAGGAAAGCTTGGTTTTGGTTGGATTTTTTCGGTTTTTTCGAAAATAGGACGTATCAAGCAGAAACCTTGGTGAAACGTGGCTTCTCATGGTAAAGTTCGGTTATAGCTAACTGGTCAAGCCTCCTACTTCAAACTCCTCCAAGTGAATCTGTAAAATCCCGACTACTTGACTACCCGTACAAATTTAGACACCCAAGAGTTTAGGGAAAAAATAAACTCTGGGTCAGTCATGGGACTGGTGTGAGTAAACTCCAACCATTTGTTTAACTTTCAAAATCCTTTCAAAAGAAATGATAATCGTAAGACCCATCCACACATAAAAACGGGTGGTTTTTACCTTACGATAACCAAAAATATTTTGATATCAAAATCTGGTGATATTATAATAGTGTCTACATCAAATAAATAGAAATCTAGCGGAACGCTTGCATCTCACGCTCCATATATAATATAAAATCAAAAACCGCAGGGCGCTTATTGGGGATTGGATTCCGACTATGACAAGGTATGGAACCACCTTCCGATAGTGTATCTCTAGAGGGGAATATACTGGGTTCAACAAGAACGTCTTGCAACCCGGCCCACACATGGCTGACCACTCATTTAACTTGAGTGTATCGAGCATATTATCACCAACGGTTGTGATCAGCAACCATTACCGAAAGCGTGCAGCAACAAACAGAATAAGAAGCAAATGAATTTTCTCTAGATCAAGTGATAATACCCCTAATGGGAATGACCCACATGGCCATGCTGCATGCCCGATTTTTGTCATTTCCCGGTTGATGAGGCATGAGGTTACGATTATCCTTTTAGAACATCTTGCCACCGTTTACTTGGAATATCACGTCGTCAGACATTCATCCATATACGTTGTCCAGGGACTGGGCAAACCGAAGGCACCATTCTATTAATCCATCTTGGGCAATTTCTACCTAGGATAAGTAGAACAAACCTTGCACTTTACTCCGTCTTCAATTATCTTCAGCATAAGTTGATTCGAATGCTTTTGCCCATACGGACTAGTTTTCAGACAATAAATCTGATTCCGGTCTCTCCGTATTGACAACGGAGGTATAAAATAAATCAAACTTTAGTAGCTGGTAATTTATCTATCAAAGAAAACATCCATACAACCAACGATCCTATTTCCAAATGGAAATTCTAATGATCAACCATCAAACAACACTGGCCCCGTTTTAAATTAATTTCTTATTATCTTATCATTTCCAATTCCTATTTTCCCATCTTTCGTAATCTTTCAAAACTTTGTTTTCTCTCTCGATCCTTGCAACAAACATTTCCAATATTATAGTTTTTTTCTTTGAGAAAATATCTCTTATTCCAATTTGAAAACATCTAGATATATTCACGAATCCTTATTTTCTATATTCAAAAATATACGTCATTAATATAGGAAAACATTCCAATATTCCTTTTCATAATTCTTTATCCACCAATGCATTTCCTTTTCTATGCATAGAAAATACCTCCCATTTTGTTTGAGGAAAACATTTCAAAATCCTTCAAATTAACGCGATGTTATAAAACATCGTTATTATAACTCAAATCATTAATCAATTATTAACTAACCATACTACTAACCAACTTCACTATCGAACCTTAACCATTTCTCCATCAATCATGAAGTCAATCAAATTGGGGTATAAATACTTCTCAGACCTTAACTGAACAACATTCTCAACTTTGAAATAGTCAAAGATCACAACTTCTAACAAAACCTCGCTTACGTGACTTTCAACTTCAGTCTAAGAATCCGCTTCTTTTACAGAAAAACCTTGATGGTAACAGTAGCATTAAAATCATTGTCTAGTTATTATAACAACAATGTTAAAATCGCTGTTTTGATTTACAAAACATTTATCATGACGATAGCGTTATAATCGCTGTTTTCAAATATTTGGTTTATAAAAATATAACTTGCACATATTTATTTCAATAATAAATTAATAAGTAAACAAATAATTAATTAAATAATTAAATTTGATTCAAAACGAAAGGTGAAAAAACTACTTCCCTAAATTCAATATACAATAAACAACTCTCTGTCGAATAATCTATATTCGATTTATATTCCTAACTTCGGAATTTATCTACCATTTCAGATTAACTCAATTTCCCTTGTGATTATTTCCTTTCGCAAAACATTTGCTTTTGATCATTATTCATTTTCAAATGTCAGTATCTTTACTTAATAGGAATCTAGACTTGTTTAATAATTCTAATTTAAAATAAATCTTAAATTATTTCAAAACATGGAATTGTATTTCCATAGCTATAAATATTGACATATTCACTTCTTAATATATTTCATTGAAATTATAGTTCTGTACTAAATAGAATTCAAATATCCTTCCTGAACTAAACCATTATAATAAAATTCGACCTAATCAAAGTATAATTATAAATCCCTTGGGTTTATTTTGATTTGTTTTATATTCCGAACTTTGGAATAAAATCCAACGTTTTCTTTCGAAAATGATTTCCATTTCCCTTATCATTCGAATTTTTATTTGAATTCACATTTCCAACCCAGATTTCTTTTATAAATGCTTCCATTTGCAAAATATCTGCTTTAAACTATTATTCACTTTAACTGTGAATAATATTTCCTTTTCCATAATCTAATCCATTTGATTTTACCATATCAAATCCAAATTCCCTTTATAACTTCTATTAATTTACAATTTCTTATAGAAAATCTCATTATTAATATCAAACATTTATAATCTCATATATAATTTACTAAGTTCAAATTTATTTTCAAATATTGGTCTCAAAACCGATTTTTGCCTTCACATATAAATTCATATTTTAAATTATATTTCAATTAATCCAATGATTAACGATTCACTTAATTTATATTCTTATTTATAAACAACTCCTTGATTTATCCACTTGAACAGGTTTCTATTTTCAACTCTACTCGAAATTTTATTTATTTTGAAATTAAATCCCAATTTCCATTTTCACATTCAAATTTATTTTACGGTATCTAAAATACTAGGTTTCTAGGGCCAGGGTAATTCAAACACAACATATCCTATAATGGATTATATAACACATCATATAGCACAATCAAATAAAAACAGTAATATAAATATTGAGGAATCTAGTTGGATGCCTCCAACCTGTTTCCCTACATCCACAGATGTTAATCAACATTAATAATATTAATTTGACATCAATATGAAATATCATGGTGAACATAATTAATAATCGATCAATGATTAACTATATCAACCATTTCAACCAATTTTATCAACCATACAACCAAACAACCATCACACAGTATAGAATTACTATGAATTAATTTAATCGTTTATATAAAAATATAAACGAGTCAGAGTTAGTGAGTTTACTCACTTAGCTTGGCTGATGATCCTATTTTTGTTTTTTTTGAAATCAAAAAGACGTTTGATTTTTCCAGGAAATTCTAGTAGCCTTGTTTTTAAGCACGTCAGATCCATGATGTAGATTCCGTTGCTATATTCCTTATGGATCCGGTCATGTTCAATTCTGGTAATAAATGAATCAAATATATGTGTGACAAGTTTTGTTTATCGAGTTAAATTGATAAAATTTGAACTAATTACTTTATTAATGATAAATACCACGGTTCAGGCTTAACCATGTATTAGCAGATTAAATATTCCGATCTTTACACATAACCTGATCCTCCTCTTTGTAAAAACAATGTAGCCCTTTCTTTTCCCATTCACTTATTCGAGCCTGCTGAAGCAAATACCCATGACCAAACTTCACCGCCTTATTTCTCTTAAACTCCTTCATTGTTCTACAAACCTTCAGTACGCCGTCCTCCCCGTCTCATACTTCACGAACGAAACAATAACAGTATTCTCCACAGTCAAAATTCCCTTTCACATGTATCATCTCGCAAGTCTCCTACTCCAATGTTTCATCGACTATGCTCCACATTTCTTCCTTCCATCGATCTAGCCTCAATACATCTACTTCTCTACACTAAAACAATTGGATCGAAGCCAGTAGCTTCCATTCCCACTCATGACGGACCTCTCCTCCTTCTATCCTTCAATGCTTCCTTGAGGAGAAAAATATATGATTAACAGCACTAAACCCTCCTTATCCATACCACTCGCTCCTCCCATCTATACCCCGACGCCATCGGTCCCCACATCCTCACCTTCGATGTCCAGAAAACTCCATTTAACCTTCGTCGTTCAACTCCATATCGCCACCACCTCGCCCCATCGGGCCGTCCCTGTAACAATCCAGATTTTTGACCATTCAAATCGATAATAAACCACACACGTCGACCCATACAAATCATAAATACAGGCAGTTATTAGGAAAAGAAGAAAAAGTAGAAAGGAGAGAAAAACAATAACAGAGTTCTCACAGTGGAAGGACAACATATAATCAATAACTAACAGTTTAAACCAGTTGAAGTACATACATTTGTCTATACCGTACAACGATTATCAGAGCTACATATATACATCTCTACATAACAGCAGCGGAAACAAAATGCAGCGGAAATAATTATATATAGTAGAAATATACCAAATCTTCGTTTTCGTGCTCCAAGGAAAGAAAATCTTTGCTAACTGCAAACCTCTACTGACCTGAGCATATTGCATAAAAAGAAAACACAACAAACACTCGGATCAGCACTAAATCATTCCCATATTAGTCAAATTAAAATATGAAATAACTTGAGTGTCATAGGTGTAGTAACTAAAGAGATGTTACATGATTTCCATCTCTCAAGGATCCGTTCAACTAATACATACATAGTACAATACGCTATTTTTTTGTCTATTCAGTAAAGTAAACATAATGAAAATAGCGTAAGCAGGATTACATATTTACCCTTACGCCGTTTATATTACCGTAGTCTATACAATACCGTAAACCCAACCTAACACGGATGGCATCAGAGGGCACTCCATAGGTATGATACAAATCAAAATCGTACGGGGCTCGATAAGGATAATATGACAAGGCACTCGAGGCAATGCTTAGGGTAGGATTCTACCAATTGCACTCCCGGACCAGTGGTAACGCATAGCAGCCACGATCGCCCACCTCAGAACACACTTCTAAATCAAAAAGGGCCCTATTTCATCATCATCATAGTCATAGAAATAGTATCGGAGGAGTACGTCCGATTAGAGGTGCTACCTCAATTAGTCATGGTATAGTTCCTGTTTTAGTCATTCCAATTATGGCCCGAAGGTCAAGGCTATTCCATCATCGTTCTCTTTCTTCTAATCCAATAATCGCCTCTAAGTCATCATATTTCATTCTGGATACGTCATAACTTTAACAGTTGTTAAAGTGGTATCGACACTGACAAAGAGTATGCCATTTGTCAACTCCGATCTCTTTAACAACCAACGTTTACATTTTCCACATCGGTCGGTTCTTTTACTTTTCACAAAGGTTCGCTTTCATATCAAAATATCATATTTTGTTTGGAACCCAATTTATATTCAAAAAAATATAATTTTCATACCAACATATCATAATCATTCCAAACCGATCTATATTTCAATTAGAATATTATTTCTAAATCCATACATCATAGTTCCATAATATCCCAAAATCGATTTATATTCAAATAGAATACACTTCATATCAAAGATCATAATTATTTCAAAATCGATTTATGTTCAGAATCCATTTATATTCAAATAGTATATATATTTTCATTATAACTCATTTCAATCATTTAGGAAGTCGATTTATATTCGAGTATAATATAATTTACATTTCCATATTAAGGTCGGTTTAAAATCTATTCATATTCAAATAGCTTTATTCCAACGCAATAAACCGCGTCCAAATCCGAGCTCGTATGCAATAGTTATAAGCGTTTTTAGCATTTGGATTTTTTAAATATATAAAATTAATAACTAATTTCTCATCAATTAAATAGGGCCACGTCAACAACGGGATTTGTTCTTCCCACTTTCCATCTGTCCAACTACAGTACCCAGTATGACAAACCCATGAACCATCCAAACTTTGACGGGATCGTGCTCCCATCTCCGACAAAATCAAGACCGACAGCCACCTACATTCGAAAGCCTGACGTGAGGCGCACCTTCTAGCGCAAGTCCGGTCATCTCCGGTGCTCCAATCTGACCACGCCACCATGCCCTAAAACCGCCACTCAAGTTTTTAACCACCAAATTCGAGCACCTCAACGACTTCTACCTCCAAATCGAAATGGTTCGACTCTATAGACGAATCTCTATAATACCTAGAAGTTGATTTCTCCGATTGTAGCCCAATTCACAAACGCCCAATTTAGGCCCTAGGGTTACGAACACGGCGCCTTTGACCACGATTTCTGGCAAATTCGAGCACTGCATGTCAAAACGAATTACACCAGAAGCTTCGTATCGTTGAGAGCTACAATTCAGTATATAATTTGCATGGTTTTATGGAAATTAGATTTCCAAGTTTTTAATTGAATTAGGGTTGAAGATGTTATTTCAGCCATTGGAGAAAATTCTGATGGAAGAAGTATACGTTTGGTGAAAAATGACTGAAGGAGGTGGATAAGGAGTTTTGGTGTATATAAATAGGAGGCCCAATTAGAGAAACTAATAATTGTCCTATTCCATTGATTCCTTTAACACTTTATCTCGTAGAGTCAAATGACAAGTCCGTTTGTAACGCAAACTGAAATCCTACCATAATTCACTGTTCCAAATCCAGTGAAGTTGGTTTCGTCAGAGTCTGAGACAGTTGCCAAAACAGTTAAATTTCACAATAAATTAATAAATAAAATATTCAATTATTCATTTAACTAATTAAATTCAATTTAAATATTTATAAATTTCCAGTTTAAACCAAATTCTATCTTGGATAAATTCTATAAATCAATTTCATAAATCTTAACTTCCCAATTTGATTATTTGAATTTTAACTTAAACAACTTAAATGTAATTTAGTCATTTAAATATTAAATCCCAGATAACAACATTTCTAAAAAAACTAAATTTGAAAATCTATCTATACTCAATTCACACGATCATCATTATTATAATCAACAAAATTTGGTTTTTAACCCATTTAATTCCCTTTATTTATTTTAAATCTAATTTTAAATATATAGAAAATCATGGGTTGTTACATTCTCCCCCACTTAAAAATCTTTTCGTCCTCGAAAAGAGAATGAAATAAGGTATTAAACACATTCATACATTTAAATCCACACTTATAAAATAAAATTTATAAAATAAGTTATATAGTTGTAAAATATCATAAAATTTTCTAACTCCCGAAATCACAGAAAATTTCGGTAGCATCTCCTTTGTACGGAGAGGTCCGAAAAAATCACTTACATATGAAACTCAATTTACATTTCATCATTCGATGAGGCATCCCAAAATGGGGAAATCATATATATACGTACCTTCTTTAGTGTTATATTTGCAAATTATTTACTTTAGCACTTTGGTATTTAGCGCAAGCGAGCTCCAAAGGGTAGCGCGACTTCCCTACACCTGCTACATACTCTCCTACGCATGAGGATTAAACATATATACAATACATATCAAAGGCATACAACTTACACAACATATATTGAACATTTCAGCTTTAAAACCATAATGTTAATGACAGGCCAGCGAACAAAATGAGGTTTATCACCCTTTAGATGTTGGAATTTGACAAAAGCACACTAGGAAAAAGTTGTTGCCTTCTTTCAGGCTTTCTGAATTGTCTGGATTCATCGAATTCGGATAATTCGTTCAAAAGTTATGACCGTTTTGGTGAAGGCGAACACCTCAGCCCGTATATTAAAAAATGCAGGTCTGAGTTGTTCAACCCAGTTTTTACCCCTTTAAATCTCAAAATCTTACAAAGCATATTAAGTGAAGTTTTAGTTCAGATCCTGGGCTTTCCGAATTGTACTCGTACATTGAAATCCGACGCTCCGTTAGGAAGTTATGTTCAAAACAATATAGGTATACGCTTTAGATTTTTATTTTCTGCGCGTTGAACTACAACTAACGCTTGGATTTCAGCCTAACAAACCTTAAAATTTGACAGGGCTCTATAAACGAAAGTCCTAGTTCAATTTCTAAGGTTTCCAAAAAGTCCGGATTCGTCGAATTCCGATCAACCCATCAAAAGTTGCTAAGTTTATTTTACTTCATCTCATCGAGTATTTCAGATTTTTCTCATTAACGTTGGTTTATTTTATTTGAAGTTTCAAACTTTTCGATTCCATAAATTTGGTAATTCTTTAACACTTCAAATTTGTATCACTTCCTTACTCGAGAAATAGATTCGCATTCGATTGCTCACTCTATTTCGATATATTTTCTATCCATTTCCCCCCATTTCATTCCAAGCACTAATTTTAATTAAAATTTGAATCCATTTTACTTTCCGAACTAACTTGATTATATTAAATCATTAATTCGTTAACCTTGGTCGATTTGACAGTTACATGATAATTATTAAAGTTTATCTATACTTTGTTCCCATTCACATTTATTTGGTTTTAAATTGACCAAATTTAAAATTCCTCGAGTTCAGTTCTATTTATACTAATTCAATTTGATCTAGTCCCAAATTCTTCCGATATTCTAATTTAATAAATTAGATTTTGGTTTATCTTTCCCATGCCTTATTTCATATTTCCAATTCCCAATTTATTTCATTTCCTCGTTCGATTTAGTTAACTTCGAATCTATATCAATGGATTAAGGTCAGTTATGGTCTTATATAAACCATTCCATTTTATCTCGCTTACCAAATTTTTATTTACCTACTTACCCGTATATCTTTAGTATGGATCGAGTTTCACTTACTCAACCCAACTATATATATAACTCTAAATCGACTTATTTCATTTCTTTAAGTTGATTCCACTTTATTAAATCCATTCAACTTAGGTTAAATTTTATTCTTGTACCTCACTTCAATATTTCTAATCCTCAAATTAGAATTCGTTTAACTCCATTATCTTATTCCGAATGGGGTAAATTTATATTTGCATCACATCTATCTTGTTTTGACACTTCTCTTCGTTCATTTAGCCATTCCTTATTTACTTATTCCAATTTCCATTTTAAGCTAAATGTATTCCATTAACTCAATTCTTCACTCAAATTAAGTTATATTTCAATCGACACAATGTTTACGTTCCATCCATTCTATTATTCATACCCATATTTACATTCGACATAATGTCTTCATTTCACATGTACCCAAATACACCATTAAATTCCTTCATTTTAAATTCATCGACAATTCACATTCCATCAACAACATAAATTCCTTTGTATTTCCTCTCGAACTAGCTTAGTCCACTTGTTAATAAATTCAAGTCATAAGTTGTTGCCATTTTTATTTACACGACAAAGTTTCCAATTAAATTTTGCCGATTTCGATTGAACTTTACTTCGCGATTAATTTAAATTTCCTCGAACACTTATATTGTCCAAATTCCGGAATTTGTTAAACTTATTATCATCCATATTTAAGAATTTTGAATGACTATTTCCCCTTTCTCTTAATATTTAAGCCCATTTTCGGGTTTCAAAAATCTAAGATTCGAATGAATCGAGTTATCTTAGCCCTCCAATCATTATTATTAGTCAATATGAACTTAAATACTTGATCCTGGGTTCATAAACTAAGTTTTTAAAATAATCAATGTTCTTATACTATTTTATAGAAATCATGCCATATAAAATTTTAAATTCAAATCTTTATTCACCAAAAACTTAGAGTTTTTTTTCAAAGTATGTATAATTTAAATTTTCAACTTTAAATAACATATTCTAATACCATATATATAAAAATTTATATCATATGGGATTAAATCCAAATCCTTTGCCAAACAAGTTATAATAACCATTGGGTGGTCTCCCCCACTTAAACTCTTCAGAATAACATCGAAAATATGTGCACTCATTACCGAAGTTATCCTAAGTCCAAGAAGGGATAATACTCTTTTCATTTAAAATTCTTTAAAACCGTTTTCTTTTCGAACATACATATAATACTATATTTTTTTCAAAAACTTGACAAATCTATTTCCAAAAGCAATAGAATCAAATTCTCAAGTTCATTTCCATTTTAATCGCAAACCATTTGCACCCAATTATAATTAAAGGTATCATTTCATTTTCAAATATTTTCTAACCATTAAATTTTCCTTATTGGATTTATTATCTAATCAACTATAATAAGTAATAGCTTAATATTATTACTTACTAAAACGGATATATATATATATATATATACTTGAACCAATAATATATATTTGATATATTTTAAAATATAATTGAAACCCATATTATGTCGTTCATTCTGATCGATTATTTAGAAACCCCAATCGATTCTATGGCGTCCTATATATCGACCAGAATCCATAAATATTCAACAGAATAAGTCAACACAACATAAACCAATTTATATCAAAAATACAAGTACGCTCTCTCATATCACTCAAACTCATTCTAGGGCATTTCTAACCCCATCTCTAATGAGTTAATTCCCAAACAGAGTCAAGGTTATTGTTAACCATCACTCTGATACCAACTGTAACGACCCATATTTTTGACTTTTCAAATCGACAATAAACCACACATGCCGACCCAAACAAATCATAAATACAGGCATTTATTAGGAAAAGAAGAAAGGAGAGAAAAACAATAACAAAGTTCTCACAGCGGAAGGACAACATATAATCAAGAACTAAAAGTTTAAAGCAGTTGAAATACATACATTTGTCTATACCATACAACGATTATCAGAGTTACATATATACATCTCTACATAACAACAGCGGAAACAAAGCGCAGCGGAAATAATTATATATAGTAGATATATACCAAATTTTTGTCTTCGTGCTCCAAGGAAAAAAAGTCTTCACTAACTGCAAACCTCTGCTGACCCAAGCGTACTGCATAAAAAGAAAACACAACAAACAGTCGTATCAGCAGTAAATCATTCTCGTATTAATCAAATTAAAATACGAAATAACTTGAGTGTCATGGGTGTAGTAACTCAAGAGATGTCATGGGATTTCCATCTCTTAAGGATCCGTTAAACTAATACATACATAGTACAATACGCTATTATTTTATGTCTATCCAGTAAAGTAAACATAATGAAAATAGCATAAGCGGGATTACATTTTTACCCTTACGTCGTTTATAATATCGTAGTCTATACAGTGCTGTAAACCTAACCTAACACGGATGGCATCAGAGGGCACTCCATAGGTACGATACAAATCAAAATCGTACGAGGCTCGATAAGGATAATACGAAAAGGCACTCGAGGCAATGCCCAGGGTAGGATTCTACCAATTGCACTCCTGGACCGGTGGTAACGCATAGCAGCCACTACTACCCACCTCGGAACACACTCCCAAATCAAAAAGGTCCCTAATTCATCATCATCATAGTCATAGAAATAGCATCGGAGGAGTGCGTCTAAACAAAACCCAAAATTTCACAGTCTCCAAACGCAGCCAAAATAGTCTCAGAGTGTCCGCAATTTCACCACAATCCCAGCGCAACAAACCGCGTCCAAATCCGAGCTCGTATGCAATAGTTATAAGCATTTTTAGCATTTGGATTTTTTAAATATATAAAATTAATAACTAATTTCTCACCAATTAAATAGGGCCACGTCAGCAATGGGATTTGTTCTTCCCGCTTCCCATCCGTCCTGCTACAGTACCCAGTGCGACAAACCCATGAACCGTCCAAACTTTGACCGGATCGTGCTCCCATCTCTGACAAAATCAAGACCGATAGCCACCTGGGTTCGAAAGCCCGACGTGAGGCGCATCTTCCAGCGCTTGTCCGGTCATCTCCGGTGCTCCCATCTGACCGTGCCGCCGTGCCCTAAAACCGCCACCTTAGGTTTTTAACCCCCAAATTCGAGCACCTCAATGACTTCTAGACCTCCAAATCAACATGGTTCGACTCTATAGACGAATCTCTACAATACCTAGAAGTTGATTTCTCCGATTGAAACCCGAATCATGAACACCCAATTTAGGCCCAAGGGTTACGAACACAGCTCCTTTGACCATGATTTCTAGCAAATTCGAGCACTGCATGTCAAAACGAATTACACCAGAAGCTTCGTATCGTTGAGAGCTTCAATTTGGTATATAATTTGCAAGCTTTTGTGGAAATTTGATTTCCAAGCTTGTATTTTTAATTGAACTAAGGTTGAAGATGTTGTTTCAGCCATTAAAGAAAATTCTGTTGGAAGAAGTATACGTTTGGTGAAAATGACTGAATAAGGTGGATAAGGAGTTTTGATATATATAAATAGGAGGCCTAATTAGAGAAACTAATAATTATCCTATTCCATTGATTCCTTTCACACTTCCTCTCGTACAGTCAAACGACAAGTCCGTTTGTAATGCAAACTAAAATTCTATCATAATTCATTGTTCCAGATCCAATGAAGTTGGTTTCGTCGGATTCTGAGACAGTTTCCAAAACAGTTAAATTTCACAGTTAATTAATAAATAAAATATTCAATTATTCATTTAACTGATTAAATTCAGTTTAAATATTTATAAATTTCCATTTTAAACCAAATTATAACTTGGATAAATTCTATAAATCAATTTCATAAATCTTAACTTCCCAATTTGATTATTTGAATTTTAATTCGAATTTGAATTTTAACTTAAAAAACTTAAATGTAATTTAATCATTTAAATATTAAATAAATATTATATCCCATATTACAACATTTCTAAAAAAACCTAAATTTGAAAATCTATCTATACTCAATTCACACGATCATCATTATTATAATCAACAAAATTTGGTTTTTAACTCATTTAATTCCCTTTATTTATTTTAAATCTAATTTTAAGTATACAGAAATTCATGGGTTGCTACAGTCCCCAACCACAACCAAAATTGGTGCCTTCTCTTCACGAACCCATGATAGTAGCGACGCACCTCCAACTTCACCACTTCAACAGAAATCGTCAAGAACTATCGCGCCTTATAGCTCCGACTTCACCCTTCTCAGGCCATCACAGGTCACCCTACCATCACTGAAATCTCGCCCTCATTCCACACTTCATCTTTCATGTTGAACAAGTTTCCCAATACCCAATACCCCATTGTTTTAGAGTAGTGATCGATCGAAGGAAAGGGGTTGGCTGCGTTACAGAAAATCACGTGTAACTGCTTCGTTTTTTTTTGAAATGAGAGAGAATGCATTGTATATTTATAGGCTAAACAGCTTGGTGGCCACGTTTATAGGGAAAATAGGCTAGACTTGTAGCTAATTTAATATAGCAGGTTGATGCGCAGAATGCATGTGACTTATTTAAAGCCGCAGAGTACTTTAAGCTTAAGTGAGATGGAAGTCTTCAATTGGCCATGTGCAATGGCATGTGCAAGAGTCTATCTGATTTAAAACAAAGACTGTGATTCATAAATTTGATGATGGTCCATGCATGAGCATGGTTTAAATTTTCACGTGGGTTCTCAGATCTTATAAATGTTGATATCCAAGGATTTAGTCCTAGGTATATATATTTAATTGGACATGCAGGTTGTCCATGTGCTAGGAAAACTGAGGATACGACTTTAGAGTAGTAAAATATTATTTATACACTTTATTTTTCGTAAGGTATATGTTTTATATAAACCAATAAAAAGTATGACAATTGCAAAATATCCAACTAAAAGCAAGACAGAAAATGGTTTCAATCATGAGAAGAGGAAATAATGATCATTATTTAAACATAAATAATAATACTGATCAGAATTCATAATTGATATATCATGGCCACCTTTTCCACTATCATGGACGAGGTCTAAGAGTCATAGAAGTCCTACCTTTTATTTGTTCCCAAAGAAACATTGCTAGCAGTAAGAATTCCTCTTTCAATAAGTCACCAGTAGTAAATGATCATGTTTATACTTGACAATGGGTACATGGATAGGGAAATTTCGGCATGTGAAAATCTGCAGCGCATGTGCCCTTTTAAATAAAAATTTTGTTTAAGTTTTTATAAAATAAAGTTTAGCGGTATTCCGTTACATAAAACTCCGTTTGCATACTAGCTATTACGGAAATAAATAAAAATATGGTCATGAAAGGAAATGTGCCACGATTTCAAAAATATAATAATATTGACATGTTAATTTATATTGTGATATCTCAAAACGCTGATATAGGGTGTAAAATACTTTAAATAAAAAGTTGCCTATTTTTCAAAATAAAATTTACAAATAAATTCTATAAATCAAATTATAACTATGTCTCAAAAATCTTATCCAAATTCGAAACCAATATTTAATTATATTAAATAAACCGTTATGGATTTTACACGATTCCATAATGACTATTTGAAAATTTCATTTGGGCATAACTCACAATCTACAAGACGAAATCCTGATTTTCTCTTTTATCAGAAAAATATAATCAAATAGATCCAAACATTTCTTATTTCAAAGTAATCCGAATTATATTTGATCCTGTATGTTCGATTGAAGTTCAAACGATAAAATTTGAACTACCACGTCATTACAAGCTCGTTTTAATTTATATTTCAAATAAAATATTTAAAACAAAATTTAAATATTCAGAATTAAATGGCAAAAAATTTGGGTTGTTACATGTGTTTTGATGTGCCCTCTGATACAACTAGTTTAAGGTGGGTCTATGGTACTGTATAGACTACAGTGCTTATAAATGATGTAACAGTAATACGGTAACCTCATTTATGCTATTTTCAGTAGTATATTTATCATAGATACTAGTATAATAACATGTTATATTATATGTATCTAGTTCCATGGTATAGTGACCCGAAAATCCCCGCCCTTCGAATCGACCGCAAGGCCCGATCCGAAAGTCAAAAATCGTCGGTTCGCTAACTCTGGGCATACAACACATCAGAACAACAACAGAAGAGTTCTATGAACATCATAATAATGTTACATCAGAGTATATAATGAATTAAATAATACAGCGGAAGATAAATTTACAATAAATGTAATACAATGCAGCGGAAACAAATAAACAAACACAGCGAAAGACTATCAATGCTTTGGACACAACTTTAAGCTTCAATCTAGAATTCTGCTTATATATCTGCAAAATAAACTCCTCGACTGCCCGAATGGAAAATACGGGTACTCGACTTTGCAAGGCAAAAGCAAACTACAGGTCAGTCATGGGACTGGTATGAGAACTCTAAATAGTTATTAAACTTATTTAGTAATAAGACAAATCACAGGACCATGCCGCTAACGCGGAATGGGTTTACCCCCATAAATGCCAGTGTATAAACAACAATCAGTAATAGAGATATGGATCTACTATGTATCAATCAACATGCAATATCCCAATCTTCCCATTTAGATTAATCACCACACTTAGATTTTCCAAATCTAATTCAAATTACAGAAATTATTCCTTTGGACTTTATTTCCCGATTTCTATTTCAAATCATTTGAAATACATATCTAACTTTTATATCAAAGTAGATTTCACTTCGGGACCTCAAACCAAATTGTTTGGAAATATGAATTCCAAAATATAACAATGCATACAAACAACTATGCAACCAAATATCGGGAATCTTCCCTCAGACCAGGTAGTAAGCGCCCCTCCAACTCAATATATATATATATATATATATATATATATATATATATATACGTGTGTGTGCACCTCCCACGCATGGAGTAGGCTACACTGCTGACCACTCACCCTAAGGCACTGGATCCATCCCATACTTTTAGTTGCTATCGGGTCACCCGAATCTTTAGCTACACACTAAACCATTTTATATCCCGAAGTAGCGAAAATCATTTCACAACATAATAATCACAAGTACATTCAAACTGAAGTACTTCACATCAGCAATTCACACATATGATCAGTCATTATTAATCTTATAACCTTTGAGCTCGTACGTCTCAAAGAAGGGTGTTAAGCAAGAGAATAAATTCTCTGTCACAAAACAGATATGTTTTCAATAGAAACTAATCGAATATGTGATGAACTGCAATGTAAAACCATAATACGTTACCAAATCATTTCGAAATTATCGCGTTTTAGCCCTCGAAATCCTTTCTGTTTTATAAAACATTTTTATAAAACATTCCCTGTCCAAAATCGGGAATACTATTCTTTTCATTTAAGAAAAATATCATTTCAAAATCATTCATTAAATTTTAAATGAACACAACAACATCGCTACACATCTCATAGTCAAATCGTGAAGTGTTTCACAAGATGTTAGCATACCTGTATTTCTACCCAACTCAATGCTAAATGTAAAAGCATATCTTGCTCAAAATCTGGTCGAGGACAATCCAAACAATCAATCAATCACAATCATGAATATCAACAACCAAGAAGATTTGGTTTAATCACATCAAGTGTTTTGGTAAATTCAATTACCATTTATTCATTCACAATCTAGTTAAAGATTTATTCAAACTCCAATTGGTTTCAATCCCAAAAATATTTTCTTATTGATTGTTCTACTTTCTGGAAATTAATCCTGCTTTTATTCGGGTTAAAGAACCAATGTGATTTAAATACAGTTCACGACAAACCTAAAATCTAATTCGATATTAAATAAAAGGCTCAGAGTAGAAATTATATCGGCTTCAATATCAAATTCTGAAAACAGCGGATATCGTATTGGAATAACGATATTAATATCTTCTAAATTCCCACAACAATATCCGTATAATCATGGAATCCAATACCGAAATATTTTGAAGACGATTTCCATTTAAATACATTCCAATTCATATATTGGGAATTTTTGATTATATTAAAACCCTTTGTGATGACCGCCCATAACCCCCGCACTATACAAGGGGAATAATGCACTGAAGGATGTGCCAGGCAGTCATGGACGATCATCAGAGTAGGTAAACACAAGCAGAAACTGTTGTAAACTCACAGTGGAAGGATAAAATATAATAGAACATATACAACAGGTAGTAATAGTGAAGCAGAAACACAAGACTTTCATACAATTAGAAAGTAATATCCATAACTTAGAAATAATGTTTGTACAAAGTTGCCTCACTACATCACTTAGAAAAGAAAACAGTGGAAATCCAATTATTATATAGTAGTAAAACTGGTACGTGAGCCTCCTGCACGCCATCGATCAGCGTAGTCGTCCTCACTAAAGCATTACCTATCACTTGTTACTTAATTTGCCGGTCCACAACCGGATGAACAACCCAAGGTAATAAGAAGAAACATAAAACCTTGAGTCAGACAACAGTCTTAGTGAGCGATAAAACAGCCAACAAACTTCAACAATAAAGTGCATGAGAAAGGATAGATAAACATACTAACCTACCCACGACACCAGAGAAGAACTCAACCCTATCTTCCCTACATCGGACAGTGATAACCTTTACAATCTATTCAACCAAAGGAATAACAATTCATACATGGGAACCAGAACAAGCATTGATAATGTTTACAGCATCCAGATTACATAGGTCTCACGTAGACAACCCTAATTGAGTTTTGCATTCCCCAAGTACTCTCCCCAGAGGCCTAAGGCAATATCAGTTAAGCACTCAAAGAACATCTCCCTCGACTTTGGATAATCTATATGAGATAGTATAAACAGAACAACCAATCATCCATGACTGACTCTGGCTATCACCGCCAATCTTGCTTTGAAATCATCGTTAATCGTATGACGGCCAACCTTGCCGTATGTCAAGGGCTAATGGTAACCCCAGTTCTAGAATAAACTCCATATATCCAACCTTGATAATGTCCAACCTTGACAACTTGGCCTTTCAACGATACCCAAGGTACTCGACCTACAATCGGTCTTTTGGGTGCCCCTATCGTACCCCTGCTTTGAGCCTGCTAGAAATTACGACAACGATAATCTCTCAGCCTTCAATATATCTAGTCGTCCAATCTTGACGGCTATTTACTGCTCAAGCGACCTTCTCGAGCAACCATTATCCGCCAACTCACGACCTTTGAGTTGTCTGCCTATTCGTTGCTTTTCATCGATCAACGAAAATATCACATCACTTTGAACATCCCCTTCTGGACTCCTGTCGAAGCCACCACCATCGTTAAACCAACCAACATCTTTATGAGGTTCAAAGCAATACATAGCATTATTTTAGCACTTCCTGACTTCCCAATTAAATTTACTTTAAAGTCACACCATCACTGGAAATGTCCAGGTCACTTTAGTCCGAATCACTTCTGGCTGATCCAATCCTGGCTGAGCCAATTCTGCCCGATCCAACTTCTTCCCGATCCAACTTCTGCCTGATCCAACTTCTGCCCGAGCCAACTTCTGGATGATCCAACTTCTGCCCGATCCAATTTCTGCCCGAGCCAACTTGTGTCCGATCCAGCTTCTGCCCGATCCAACTTCTGGCCGAGCCAACTTCTTCCCAATCCAACTTCTGCCCGATCCAACTTCTCACGAAGCCAACTTCTGCCCAATCCAACTTCTGTCCGAGCCAACTTCTTCCTGATCCAACTTCTGCCCGAGCCAATTCTGGCCGAGTCAATTATGACCGAGTCAAAACCTGCATATTGCAATTCAACTCTGATTAACTCAACCAAAATCATCAAACACAATCATAAACATATCATAAAATTACTAACTACATGAATATGACGATTACCACAAAAATGATGTAAATCTCACCAAAAACCATTAAAATGAACATATGATCAAAATGAGAGATCTAAATAACATAAACATGTAAATTGGCATGAAATTAACGAATAAAACTTGTTAGATTAGATCATAGGATGATGCATATAAAAATGAACATGTAATGGTGTAATTCTATGGTCAAACATTCCAATTTCATGAGAAACATGCACAAACACTCATATACTTCATTGCATTCATGCGAGAGATGTAAATCACTCACCAATTATCCAAAACAAAGCAAAATGATGAAATAGAATTCCGGACAGCGAAGAGATAGCTCCTAGCCCTTCGATTTGATGAATCCTTACTTGAAATGATGTCGATCTAGCCTCCAGTTGTGTAGATTTATGATTTCCCTCCTTAGATTAGGATTTTTAATTGTGGAAATATGTTAGAGGAAGAAGGAGATCAACGCGTCCAAATGAGAGAATGTGAAAATAAACTTTTCCCCTCCACTCCCACCCCCTATTTATAGGATTCCACCAAGGCTCCAAAACCTGAATAGCCAACTGCAAAACCTTAAAACAGCGATTTCTCCGAAACCGCTGAGCCAAATCTTTAATGTAACCACTCTACGGAAAGGCAATTATCAATTCCTTTCCAATGGCACAAGTCTTACCTTCTGATTCAACCTGAGTCAAAAGTTATGCCCTGTACAAGGCTGACAGGGGCTAAATGGTCGCAAACAAAATCGATAAAAATTATGGACATGTCCCACATCCGCATAAGCAACATATTAAAAGATGAAAATAATCTAACCCTCAGAAATGAAATAAAAATATTTTATGATCTTTTGATACATAAAATGTGGGTTGTTACATTCTCCCCTCCTTAAGAATTTCGCCCCCGAAATTCCAAATAAACACAAGTAATCACAATGATTCCGCATGCCTATCATCCACGAAAAGCCAATTCTATCAATCAAACTAGCAACCATCAAGCAATGCATCCATAGCCTTATCCTACCGACGAAGAGTTCTGGATGAGTCGCTCTCATACTCTCTTCCGTCTCCCACGTAGAACCGTCTCCATCCTCACTCCATTGTACCTTGACTTGCTTAACCGTCTTCCTCCTAAGCTGTTTCGTGTCATTCCCTACAACACGAAGTGGCTTACGAGGTCTCGAAACTACGGTCTCTACTTCTAAGTCTTCGTACTACTCTGGATATACCACCACATTCGAATCATGCACGAACTTCCGTAGAAACGACACATGGAACACATTATGCACACTCGACATCTCCTCGGGTAACTCCAATCTATACACGACCTTTCCAATTCGCTCGACTATCGGAAATGGTCTAACAAACCTTGGAGCCAACTTTCCTTTCTTACCAAATCTAACCATGTGCTTCAACGGCGAAGCTTTCACGAAAACCATATCGCCTATGTCGAATTCCAAGTTCTTACGACACTTGTCGGCATAACTCTTCTGATGATCCTGGGTTGCCTTCATTCGTTACCAAATTATCTCGATACAATCCGAGGTTTCTCTAATCATCTCTGGCCCAAGTACTAACTTATCTCCAATTTCTATACAACATGCTGGAGAATAGCACGGCCTTCCATACAATGCTTTGTATGTTGCCATCCCAATGCTAGACTTGTAGCTATTATTATACGCAAACTCAACTAGATGTAGATGGTCTTCCCATGATCCTCCGAAGTCTAACACACAAGCCCTTAGGAGATCTTCCAAAACTCGATTGGCTCTCTCGGTCTGACCATCAGTTTGGGGATGATATTCCGTGTTCAAGCACAACTCGGTTCCCAAAGCTTTTTTAGACTTTCCCAAAATGCACTCGTGAATAATGGATCTCGGTCACTCACTATACTCTTTAGGACACCATGGAATCGAACTATCCATTTCACATAAAGTTCAGCCAATTTCGATGCTGTCCTAGTCGACTTGACAGGAATAAATCTCGCACTTTTGGTCAAACAATCCACGATAACCCAAATCCCTTGATTTCATGCCCTTGTTCTAGGTAGTCCATCGATAAAATCCATCAATACTTGCTCCCACTTCCACGTAGGAATTTTCAATGGCCGAAGCAAACCGCTCGGATTCTTCTGTTCAGCTTTCACCAACTGACAGTTCATACACTTGGAAATGAACTTTTCAATATCTCGCTTCATCCCTTCCCAGTAATAGACTCTCTTCATGTCCTGATACATCTTATTTCCACTGGGATGAATCGTCAGCTTCGAGTGATGACATTCTCTCAGAACCTAATCCCTCAATCCGTTGATATCAGTAACAACTAATCGCCCTTGCTTTCGAAGCCAACCTTCTTGATCGACCTCGAACTCTTTATCTTCTGGTTCCAGTTTCTAAATGAACTCGACAAGCTTCGCATCTTTCTTTTGGCTCTCGCAAATTCTTTCCATAAGAGCAGGTCTTATCGACAAGCTTGCCAACATTTTAGGATTCAACTCACACCTTGGCCTGAAATCGAACCTTGCCAAGTATTCTAGGCTCTTCCATTACGAAAACATCGCTCCCAAACTTGCATGTCTTCGGCTGAACCCATCTGCAACCACGTTACCCTTGCCTGGAATATAGGCTATGCCAAAATCATATGATGCCAGAAACTCTAACCAACTTTGCTGCCGAAGATTCAAATCCTTTTCGAAGAAAAGATACTTCAACAACTTGTGATCCATAAACAACTCGAATCGATCTCCCAACAGGTAATGTCTCCACATCTTCATAGAAAATACAATCGCCGCCAACTCCAAATCATGAGTTAGGTAATTCTTCTCATGCGGCTTTAGCTGTCGACTTGCGTAGGCCACAACTTTATCCTTCTGCATTAGTACTGCTCCAAGTCCAGTACCACATGCATCGGTATATACCACCATCTTTTCATTCCCACTTGGAATGGTCAACACAGGTGCACTCGTCCATCTCTCCTTCAGGATTTCAAACGCTTGTTCACACTTTGCATCCCATGTGAATGCTTGGTTCTTCTTCGTCAATCCTGTCAACGGTGCAGCTACTTTGGAGAAATCCTTGATAAACCGTCGGTAATATCCTGCCAACCCAAGGAAACTCCGAACATCCGTCGCATTCTTAGGTCGATCCCAGTCTTGGATTGGTGCAACTTTAGCGGGGTCAACCGCTATCCCTTTTCCAGAAACTACATGACCTAAGAACCTCACTTCATCCTTCCAGAAGTGACACTTTGAGAACTTAGCCTTGAGCTGATGCTTCAGCAAGATCTCTAGCACAACTCTCAAGTGCGTCTTATGGTCTCCCTCATTTCTGGAGTAAACCAGAATATCATCCACGAACACAAGCACAAACTTGTTCAGCTGGTCTCTGAATACTCTATTCATATGATCCACAAAATACGTTGGTGCGTTAGTCAACCGAATAGCATCACCAACCATTCGAATAAACCGGATGGTGTCCTAAAAGCGGTCTTTGACACACTATCCTTAGCCACCCTCAACTGGTGAAATCCTATTGCCAAATCCATCTGAGAAAACACTATGGCTTCGTGAAGCTGATCGAACAAGTCATCTATCCTTCACAACGGATGCTTGTTCTTCTTTGTCACCTTGTTCAGCTCACGATAGTCCACACACAATCTTAACAAGCCATCCGCCTTGGTTGCAAATACGACTGGTGCACCCCACCTGGAAACACACCTCCGAATGAATCCTTTTCCCAAAAGGTCATGAACTTGCACCTCTAACTCTTGCTGTTCCCTAGGCGCCATCTACCTAAGAGGCATAACAATTGGTCTAGCACCTTCGACCAAATCGATCCTAAACTCGATCTCACGATGCGCCGGCAACCCTTTGACCTCATCAAAGACATCTACATACTCATTAGCGATCAGCACTGAGGACAGGTCTTCTTGTGGAGTCCCAACCGAATATAGATAACTCACGAAGACCCCGTCTTCGCGCTTACATCTAATCAACACATTTCTCCCTTCCACATCCCCGACCCTCACCTCTAGCTTCTCGCAATTCACCCTGGCCGCATACCTCTTGAGCCAATCCATGCCCAAGATGATCCCAAACCCAGCGAAGTTAAGAACAAAGCAATCACACACAAAAGAGCAACCATGACTCAACAACACTAGACCACGACATATCATGCAAAGATTTGACGAACCCCCAATTGGATTAGTCACTACGAAGGGTCTATCACAAATCTCAGGTTCCAAACCCAAGAGACACACAAGCTTATTGCAAATGAAAGAATGTGATGCTCCAGTATTGAAAAGCACACGAACTGAAACATCTTTAATAGAAAGAGTACCTTGCACCACGACACCCTTTCACTTCTCCTCTGCGGTAGGAGCTCTCGAAGAAGATGGCATAGCTTCCAAAGCATATGCCTTCACAATCTGCTTGCCCATAGCTGATTCTGGACAATCTTTCTTCTCATGCCCAGGCTTCCCACATTTGAAGCACTTCTTCTCAGCTTTGGGATTCTTGCACTCACTAGCAAAATGGCCTTTCTGTTGGTAGTTAAAGCAAACCACCTCACTCTTAGGCTTCTTTTGACCATCTTTTCCTTTTTTTCTGTTGCTGCTTCCTCTTCTTATTATTACCACCCTGTTGTGGTTTCTGAGCCTCTTTGGTCGCAGCGACAACATTTGCTTCCTCAGGAAACAAGCTCTCATGATGAATAACTTTTTCCACAATCTTCTCAAATGAGTCAACAAGATGGTCCACTAACAGCTTTCCGATATAAGCATCCAAACCCAAGACAAACTTCTCGTTCTTCTGATAGGGTGTATCAATGTATGAACGAGCATATCTAGACAAAGCCTCAAAATCAGAAATGTAGTCAAGAACTGATCTGCCATTTTGCTTCAACTCCACGAACTTCTTGAAGAGAACAGACTTCTGAGCAATGAAGATAAGATTTGCTTCAAACTTAGCTTGGAATAGCTCCCATGAAATTTCTTCCTCTGGAGTCTCGAGTGTAACAGAATTCCACCATTCCATGGCCCTGCCTTGCAGTTTCCTTGATGCAAGCTTTCTCTTTATTGCATCCTCAATACCCAAGTCTCCAAAGATTCGGACACATGAATCCATCTACCTCTGAACCTCTTCAGCTGGTTCAGTTCCATTGAATGGTTTTCCCCCTAGAGATGTAAAGCCCTTGCACAACTTTGCAAAATCTACTACTCTAGTAACTCGCACACCAACATCTACCGTTGCTGCCACTGGAGCATGAGCCCTTCGCATAATTGCTTCTGCCATGGCTTCAAACATGGCTGGGTAATTAGGTTCAACACCATTTCCCCCTCCAGTATTGGCTCCCCTAGTAGCGTGTCTTGTTTCTTGTCTACTCATTCTAAATCTGCAATTTAGAACAATTAGTCACTTTCAAGAAAAACTGCTAAAGGAAAACAACCATTACTACTATATATGCTATGCTAATATATATATATATATATAGTAAGCATCCAACCGAAATCTACAAGTACATCCCTTATACGTGATTACGTCCTTGAACTATGGCCAAAAATCATTGACTAGAGCTCTGGTACCAAATGTGATGACGACCCATAACCTCCACACTATACAAGTGGAATAATGCGCTAAAGGATGTGCCAGGCAGTGATGGACGATCATCAGAGTAGTAAACACAAGTGGAAACTATCATAAACTCACAGTGCAAGGATAAAACATAATAGAACATGTACAATATGTAGTAATAGTGAAGCAGAAACACAAGACTTCCATACAACCAGAAAGTAATATCCACAACTTGGAAATAGTGTTTGTACAAAATTGCCTCACTACATCAATCAGAAAAGAAAACAACAGAAATCCAATTATTATATAGTAGTAAAACTGGTACCTGAGCCTCCTGCATGCCATAGATTAGCATAATCGTCCTCACTAAAGCATTACCTGTCACTTGTTACTTAGTCTGCCATCCACAACCGGATGAACATCCCAAGGTAATAAGAGGAAACATAAAATCTTGAGTCAGACAACAGTCTTAGTGAGCGATAAAACAACTAACAAACTTCAACAATAATGTGTATGAGAAAGGATAGATAAACATACTAATATGCCCACAACACCAGAGAAGAACTCAACCTTATCTTCCCCACATTGGACAGTGATAGCCTTTACAATCTATTCAACCAAAGGAATAACAATTCATATATGGGAACCAGAACAAGCATTGATAACATTCATAACATCCAGACTACATAGGTCTCATGTAGACAACCCTAATCGAGTTTAACATTCCCCAAATACTCTCCCAAGAGGCATAAACCAATATCAGTTAAGCACTCAAAGAACATCTCCCTCGACTTTGGATAATCTATATGAGATAGTATAGACATAACAACCAATCATCCATGACTGACTCTGGCTATCACCGCCAATCTTGCTTTGAAATCATCGTTAATCGTATGACGGCCAACCTTGCCATATGTCAAGGGCGAATGGTAACCCCAGTTCTAGCATAAACTCCATATGTCCAACCTTGACAATGTCCAATCTTGACAACTAGGCCTTTCAACGATACCCAAGGTACTCGACCTACAATCGTTCTTCTGGGCGCCCTCATCATACCCCTGCTTTGAGCCTACTGGAACTTATGACAACGATAATCTCCCGGCCTTCAATATCTCTAGTCGTCCAACCTTGACGGCTATTTACTACTCAAGCGACCTTCTCGAGCAATCATTATCCACCGACTCATGACCTTTAAGTTGTCTGCCTATTCGTTGTTTTCACCGATCAATGAAAATATCACATCACTTCGAACATCCCCTTTTGAACTCTTAGCGAAGCCACCACCATCGTTGAACCAACCAACATCTTTATAAGGTTCAAAGCAATCCATAGCATTATTTTAGCACTTATTGACTTCCCAATTAAATTTACTTGAATTCACACCATCACTGGAAATGTCCGGGTCACTTTAGTCCAAATTACTTCTGGCTGATCCAATTCTGGTTGAGCCAATTCTGGCTGAGCCAATTCTGCCCGATCTAACTCTGTCCAATCCAACTTCTGCCCTATCCAACTTCTACCCAAGCCAACTTCTGCCCGATCCAATTTCTGCCTGAGCCTACTTCTGCCCGAACCAACTTCTGTCAGATCGAACTTCTGGCTGAGCCAACTTTTGCCTGAGCCAATTTCTGCCCGACCCAACTTCTGCCCGAGCCAATTGTTGCCTGATCCAACTTCTGCCCGATCCTACTTCTGGCTGAGTCAACTTCTGCCCGAGCCAACTTCTGCCCGATCCAACTTCTGCTCGAGCCAACTTCTAGCAGAGCCAACTTCTACCCAAGCCAACTTCTGCCCGATCCAATTTCTGCACGAGCCAACTTTTGCCCGAGTCAATTATGGCCGAGTCAAACCTGCATATTGCAATTCAACTCCGATTTCGACCAAAACTTAGCCAAACGACGAATCCGACGAAATCAACTCAACCAAAATCATCAAACACAATCATAAACATATCATAAAATTACAAACCACATGAATATGACGATTGCCACAAAAATGATGTAAATCTCACCAAAAACCATTAAAATGAACATATGATCAACATGAGATATCTAACTAACCTAAACATGTAAATTGGCATGAAAGTAACGAATAAAACTTGTTAGATTAGATCATAGGGTGATGCATAAAAAAATGAACATGTAATGGTATAATTCTATGTTCAAACATTCCAATTTGACGAGAAACATGCACAAACACTCATATACTTCATTGCATTCATGTGAGAGATGTAAATCACTCACCAATTATCCAAAACAAAGCAAAATGATGAAATAGAATTCCAGACAGCGAAGAGATAGCTCCTTGCCCTTCGATTTGATGAACTCTTACTTGAAATGATGTAGATCTAGCCTCCAATGGTGTAGATCTATGATTTCCCACCTTAGATTTGGATTTTTAATGGTGGAAATGTGTTAGACGAAGAAGGAGATCAATGCCTCCAAATGAGTGAATGGGAAAGCAAACCTTTTCCCTCCACTCTCACCCCCTATTTATAGGATTCTACCAAGGCTCCAAAACCAGAGTAGCCAACTAAAAAACCTTAAAACAGCGATTTCTATCAAACCGCTAAGCCAAATCTTTAATGTAACCACTCTACGGAAAGGCAGTCATCAATTCCTTTCCAATGGCACAAGTCTTACCCTCTGATTTGACCTGAGTCAAAAGTTATGCCCTATAAAAGGCTGACAGAGGCTAAACGGTCACAAACAAAATCGGTAAAAATTATGGATATGTCTTACATCCCCATTAAAAGATGATAATGATCCAACCCTCAGAGAATTAAATAAAAATATTTTACGATCTTTCGATACATAAAATGCGGGTTGTTGCACTCTCCCCTCCTTAAGAATTTCATCCCCGAAATTTCAAACAAACACAAGTAATCACAATGATTCTGCATGCCTATCATCCATGAAAAGCCAATTATATCATCCAAACTAGCAACCATCAAGCAATGCGTCCATAGCCTTATCCTACTGACGAAGAGTTCTGGATGAGTCGCTTTCATACTCTCTTCCATCTCCCATGTATAATCGTCTCCATCCTTACTCCATTGTACCATGACTAGCTTAACCGTCTTCCTCCAAAGCTGTTTCGTGTCATTCCCCACAACGCGAAGTGGCTTACGACGTCTCGAAACTACGGTCTCTACTTCTAAGTCTTCGTATTACTCTGGAGATACCATCACATTATAATCATGCATGAACTTCCATGGAAAAGACACATAGAACACATTATGCACACTCGATGTCTTCTCGGATAACTCCAATCTATACGCGAGCTTTCCAATTCGCTCGACTATCGGAAATGGTCCAACAAACCTTGGAGCCAACTTTCCTTTCTTAGCAAGTCTAACCATGTGCTTCAACGGTGAAGCTTCCACGTAAACTATATCGCTTACGTCGAATTCCGAATCCTTACGACGCTTGTCGGCGTAACTCTTCTGACTATCCTGGGCTGCCTTCATTCGTTGCCAAACTATCTCGATACAATCCGAGGTTTCTCTAATCATCTCAGGCCCAAGTACTAACTTATCTCTAATTTCTAACCAACATGCTGGAGAATTGCACGACCTTCCATAAAATGCTTCATATGATGTCATCCCAATGATAGACTGGTAGCTATTATTATACGCAAACTCAACTAGATGTAGATGGTCTTCCCACGATCCTCCGAAGTCTAACACATAAGCCCTCAGGAGATCTTCCAAACCTCGATTAGCTCTCTTGGTCTGACCATCAGTTTGGGGATGATATGCCATACTCAAGTCAACTCGGTTCCCAAAGCTTCTTGTAGACTTTTCCGAAATGCACTCGTGAATAATGGATCTTATCACTCACTATACTCTTTGGGACACCATGGAATCGAACTATCCATTTCAGATAAAGTTCAGCCAATTTCGATGCCGTCCTAGTCGACTTGACAAGAATAAATCTCGCACTTTTGGTCAAACGATCCACGATAACCCAAATCCCTTTGTTTACTGCCTTTGTTCTAGGTAGTCCATCGATAAAATCCATCGACACTTGCTCCCACTTCCACATAGGAACTTCCAATGGCTGAAGCAAACCGCTCGGCTTCTTCTGCTTAGCTTTCACCAACTGACAGTTCATACACTTGGAAATGAACTTTCCAATATCTCGCTTCTTCCCTTCCCAATAATAGACTCTCTTCATGTCCTGATACATGTTATTTCCATCAGGATGAATCGTCAGCTTCGAGTGATGACATTCTCTCATAACCTCATCCCTCAATCCGTCGATATCAGGAACAACTAATCTCCCTTGCTTTCGAAGCCAACCTTATCGATCGACCTCGAACTCTTTATCTTCTGGTTCCAGTTTCTGAATGAACTCGACAAGCTTCACATCTTTCTTTTGATTCTCGCCAATTCTTTCGATAAGAGTAGGTCTTATCGACAAGCTTGCCAACATTTTAGGTTCCAACTCACACCTTGGCCTGAAATCGAACCTTGCCAAGTACTCTAGGCTCTTCCATTCTGAAAACATCGCTCCCAAACTTGCATGTCTTCGGCTTAACGCATCTACAACCGCGTTACCCTTGCCCGAAGTATAGGCTATGCCAAAATCATATGATGCTAAAAACTCTAACCATCCTTGCTGCCGAAGATTCAATTCCTTTTGGAAGAAAAGATTCTTCAACAACTTGCGATCCGTAAACAACTCGAATCGAACTCCCAACAGGTAATTTCTCCACATCTTCATAGCAAATACAATCGCCGCCAACTCCATATCATAAGTTGGGTAATTCTTCTCATGCGGCTTTAGCTATCGACTTGCATAGGCCGCAACTTTATCCTTCTACATTAGTACTGCTCCAAGCCCAGTACCACATGCATCGGTGCATACCACCATCTCTTCATTCCCACTTGTAATGGTCAACACAGGTGCACTCGTCAATCTCTCCTTCATATACATATTTTTCACATTTCGTGTATATATATATATATCATTTTCATTTCATATATATATTTTATTCATTTCATATATATATTATTTTCATTTCATACATATATATTATATATATATTATTCGTACCTTACAGTCACAATCATAACACAATCAAATAAATCGTCCATGGTCTGTGGACGACAGGGAGCAGTTCATATATGCAGTTCTAAAATAAATAACTGTACAAACATTTATAGTGAGAGAAGTTCTCACCTTGACCGATTTTGAAATCGTTAATTAACGATTGTTTTAACTGAATTAAACCATGCATTCAGTTTAGTAAAAAATCTCAATTAGCTTCGTTTCTGTTCCGATCTCTTCTGAAATGTAGAGTTCATCGACACGAGTTCAAAGCAACCGACCGTTCGTCTTTCCGACCTCGTATGAGAGAGATGCAATATTTTTTTCATTTCATTACATTAAATAAATAATTAATATAATAATTAATACATCATTAAGAAACAAATGCCGCTCCTTTCTTCTATATTCTTCTGCTAACCGAGAACCCATCATTCACGATCCATCCTTCACCGCTGCACCACCATCGGACCTCCAGGATCTGATCCGACTTCACCACATGAAAGCCCCACGTGCCGCTGACATCCTCCCTCCACCACCCTGAATTCGAAGCCGCAACGTTGCTGGGATTTCCCTCTGAACAACAGGAGTTTATAGCGCAGCCACGCGCACCACGTCGAGCAAGAACAAATCATACCTGTATGATTTTAAAGCTCGAAGATTGCTCTACATTTTTGTTTTAGGGTTGGGTTTTATTTCGATTTGGATTGACAGAAACTTGGGATTGAAAATGGGATGATTTCGTATGTCGTTTTCACTTGGGGGCGGCAGCAATATCAGAATGAAGGAGATAGGGTTTTTAAACCCTAATATATAGTATTTTAATATGTTTAATTCTTTTATTTTCAAAAATCCATGTTTACCGATATGAACTCCAATTCAAACCCAATGACTGTTACCCCTAGCCAAACACCCCCATTCCGAACACAATGCGATATGTTTAATCCAATTTGGCTGTTACGATCAGTTTTTGCTAATTTTCAAATATAAATCATTATATTTTAGATTCAAACGCACATTTTAATTTACCGGGACCACATACTAACTCCAAAAATTCCCGAAAAATTAATCTAGCTATGTTTTGACGATGCAGTCCTAACAAAACTAATTTCATCGAATTTGGAGACCGTTTGAAAAATGGCAATTTTTTGGTCGATCCAATTCAAATTGAAATTGCCGACCGTGTTTTCCTTTGCCACGCTCACATATTAATACCAACAATTATGGAATTTGAAACCTAGCAATAATTTGACGTTCCGGATCCAACCAAAGTGGTTTCGTCGAAATCGGAGTCGTTTGCAAAATGTCTATTTTTAAGGGCTATATTTATATTAAATTTCATAGCGACTATTCTGAATATTCAACTGGCCATAGCTTTTGATTCCCGCTATGAAATTTCGATTTTTCACATTCACTGGAAAGATATTTTCGAACAGATTCAAATATTTTTGGTTTCACTAAAATCCGGTTTATTTTGAATCCTGTACATTCATTTGAAATTTGAAATCGAATTTTCAAACTACTGCGCCATTTCCAATTCCATTTATAGTTAAAATAAATATTTATATTCTAATTTCGATTTAAATAAATATGTATGTTCTAATTCTACTCAAAATAAATTTCTAGTCGTTATTATTTAAAATAAATCATTTTAAATATTCAAAATTCATTAAAATTACCAAAATAAAATTTTAAATTGGTTCTGATTTTTCCGGGTTGTTACAATCTCCCTCATGTAAAATCTTTTCGTCCTCGAGAAGGAACGGAGCTGAAAGTTGTTTAACTAATCAACTCAACTTTAAGTTTGGTTTTCATTCTTCAACTGTTCAGTTTCTAAGTTTTTTCAAATTTTTCAAAAATTTGGCTAACACTCTAAATTTTTGGAAAATTTCTCCATAACCTTCTTTGGACGGGGAGCATCGGGAAAATCCCCAAACCTCCACACGGGCCCTCTTATCTCAAAAAGAAAAAGAAAAGGCCAAGCGGCTAGCCAATCGGCTCATAAAATCAAACATACCCAATAAATTAGTAAACATGTACCTATTTGTCGGGAATACAATTTTATTCCTCTTCTCTAGCCTCCTTGCTATGACCAGTTCAGTGTATATGCATGTATATGTACGCAATTGCAATCAATTTTCAAGTCAGTTCAATATTTGATTGAATGTGGCCTAATGGTTCAAAATTTTAATTAATCAAACCAATAATCAAACAACACAATCAGCAATAAATTTGTTGATTATCATTTCAAACACATAACTTTTATCTATTCAAAAATCATATTTTTAAACTAAATTATATATATAATCACAAATATGTTATTTATAAACTTGTCACTCTCAACTCATTTTAAGGCTATACTAACCCCATCTCTAATGAGTAACTCATTTTATAATGCTGCTGATTCTATCTATAATGAGGATTCTTCTATTGGACATTACTAATCCTACCTCTGATGAGTCTTTTATTATGTTCTAATGAGTTGTACCCCAACGATTTAGTTAACCAAAGCTCCGATACCATATGCAGTGAACTGAAAATCCCCGCCCTCTGCAAGGCCCGATCTAAAAGTCAGAAATCGTCAGTTCGCTAACTCTGGGCATACAACACATCAGAACAACAAAGAAGACTTTTATAAACATCATAATAATGTTACATCAGAGTAAAGAATATTAGAGTATAATGAATTAAATAATACAACGGAAGATAAATTTACAATAAATGTAATACGATGCAGCGGAAACAAATAAACGAACACAGCGGAAGACTATCAATGCTTTGGACACAGCTTTAAGCTTCAATCTAGAATCCTGCTTATATATCTGCAAAATAAACTCCTCGACTGCCCATGCGGAAAATAGGGGCAGCCGAGTTTGCAAGGGAAAAGCAAACTACAGGTCATTCATGGGATGGTATGAGAACTCTAAACAGTTATTAAACTTATTTAACAATAAGACAAATCACAGGACCACGCCGCTAACGCGGAACGGGTTTAGCCCCATGAATGCTAGTGTATAAACAATAATCAGTAATAGAGATATGGATCTACTACGCATCAATCAACATGCAATGTCCCAATCTACCCATTTAGATTAATCACCACACTTAGAATTTCCAAATCTAATTCAAATTACAGAAATTATTCCTTTGGACTCTATTTCCCGATTTCTATTTCAAATCATTTGAAATACATATCTAACTTTTATATCAAAGTAGAATTCACTTTGGGATCTTAAACCAAATCATTCGGAAATATGAATTCCAAAACATAACAATGCATACAAACAAGTATGCAACCAAATATCGGGAATCTTCCCTCAGACCAGGCAGTAAGCGCCCTTCCAACTATATATATATATATATATATGTGTGTGTGTGTGTGTGTGTGTGTGTGTGTGTGTGTGTGTGTGTGTGCACCTCCAACGTATGGAGCAGGCTACACTGCTGACTACTTACCCTAATGCACTGGATCCAGCCCATACTTTTAGTCGCTATCCAGTCACCCGAATCTTTATCCATACACTAAACATTTTATATCCTGAAGTAGGGAAAATCATTTCACAACAAAATAATCACAAGTACATTCAAACTGTAGTGCTTCACATCAGCAATTCACACATATGATCAGTCACTATTAATCACATAATCTTTGAGCTCGTACATCTCAAAGAAGGGTGTTAAGCAAGAGAATAAATTCTCCGCCACCAAACAGATACGTTATAATGTAAAACCATAATACATTTCCAAATCATTTCGAAATCATTGGGTTTTAGCCCTCGAAATCCTTTCTGTTTTATAAAATATTTTTATAAAACATTCCCTGTCCAAAATCGTGAATACCATTCTTTTCACTTAAGAAAAATATCATTTCAAAATCATTCATTTAATTTGAAATGAACACAAAACATCACTACACATCTCATAGTCAAATCGTGAAGTGTTTCACAAGATGTTAGCATACCTGTATTTCTACCCAACTCAATGCTAAATGTAAAAGCATATCTTGCTCTTAAACTGGTCGAGCACAATCCAAACAATCAATCAATCATAATCATGAATATCAACAACCAAGTAGATTTGGTTTAATCACATCACGTGTTTTGGTAAATTCAATTACCGTTTATTCATTCACAATCTAGTTAAAGATTTATTCAAACTCCAAATGGTTTCAATCCCGGAAATCTTTTCTTATTGATTGTTCACCTTTCTGGAAATTAATCCTGCTTTTACACGGGCTAAAGAACCAATGTCATTTAAATACAATTCACGACAAACCCAAAATCTATTTCGATATTAAATATAAGGCTCAGAGTAGAAACTATATCGGCTTATATTCAATATCAAATTTAGAAACCAGCGGGTATCGTATTGGAATAACGATATCAATATCTTCCAAATTCCCACAACAATTTCCATATAATCACGGAATCCAATACCGAAATATTCTGAAGATGATTTCCATTCAAATCCATTCCAATTCATATATTGGGAATTTCTGGTTATATTAAAACCCTTTCCAAATCCAATTTATTTATTTAAAAATTATTGGATTATTATTCCTAGTGAATAACTAGTTCATTTCAATAAAAATATATTTTTATCTTTTCAAATATGGAATTTTTCATCCCAATTCTTTCCAAATCATTTATTATGATTTTACACAAATTATTGATATTTTTAATAATTTTTTCAAGGCCCGTACAGTCGATTTCCATAAGGGTAATCGAACTGCACTTACAACGACCTTTTCCAAATTTGATTTGGACATAATTCCAAATCCAACCATTAGATTTCAAATCCCTTATATTCGTTGGAAAACTCTTTTCGATACAAACCCAATGGTTCCACTTTTAGGAGAATCCGATGGTCAGATCTCCCGTAACATCAATTTGAAGTTAATGGTCGAAATTCGCGAACGGCCGCTGCGCGGCGTGTTCTATTCAGCTCATTATAATATATATATATATATATATATATATATATTATATTTCGTCGATTTCTATTTAAAACGAATTTTATAAATCGTTTTAAATTAGTTTTAAAAACGATTTCCACTTCCATTTCAATTTCAAATCAAAATTGAATATTCCATTATAAATTCATTTTAAAACGATTTCAATTTGATTTTCAAATTTAAATCAAAATTGAATATTCCATTATGTGACAATTTTATACATCTCATATATATGTTAAAAATAATATTTTTAACCAATATTTATTTCATTCACACTTCATATATATATTTTTCACATTTTATATATATATATCATTTTCATTTCATATATATATTTTATTCATTTCATATATATATTATTTTCATTTCATATATATATTATTTGTACCTCACAATCACAATCACGACACAATCAAATAAATCGTTGGTCTGTGGACGACAGGGAGCAGTTCAAATATGCAGTTATAAAATAAATAACTATACAAACATTTATAGTGAGAGAAGTTCTCACCTTGACCGATTTTGAAATCGTTAATTAACGATTGTTTTAACTGAATTGAACCGTGCGTTCAGTTCAGTTAAAAATCTCAATTAGCTTCGTTTCTGTTCTGGTCTCTTCTGAAATGTACAGTTCGTCGACACAAGTTCAACGCAACCGACCGTTCGTCTTTCCGACCTCGTATGAGAGAGATACAATATTTTTTTCATTTCATTACATCAAATAAATAATTAATATAATAATAAATCTCTTAATTACATCATTAAGAAACAAATGCCGCTCCTTTCTTCTTTATTCTCCTGGCAACCGAGAACCCATCGTTCACGATCCATCCTTCACCGCCGCATCACCATCGGTGTGACGGCAAGGAATTTCGCTCGATCCGAATCAGTCGTTATACCGATCTAGACCGTTCGAAACCCCTGATCGTTTGAGAACAGGACAAAATAGAACGCAGACGGAAGAACATTTCATTGTTATTACAACAATACCATCAGATACAAGAATATAAAGAGTATAAATGAATAAATTACATTCAATAAATATCAGAGATTACAATAAATTACAAAGCAGCGGAAAAATAATACAAAGCACAACTGAAGGTGATATACGGATACAGAGCTTTATGGATATCATTCCAGCTGTAAACCAGGATCCTATGAATATAAATCTGCAAAACCAAAACTACTAGCTGCCCGTGTCGAAAATGAGGGCACCCAGAGTTTAGGTTAAAA
Organism: Allium sativum; assembly: GCA_030737875.1. Taxonomy (NCBI): domain Eukaryota; kingdom Viridiplantae; phylum Streptophyta; class Magnoliopsida; order Asparagales; family Amaryllidaceae; genus Allium; species Allium sativum. Next base: position 79,500,500 of record CM060922.1, on the reverse strand, counting down.
CAATAAACTCCAGGTCAGTCATGTGACTGGTGTGAGAACTAAAACAGTTATTTATCTTTATTTTCAAAGTTAGGTAAATCAAGGGACCACGCCGTATAACACGGAACGGGTTTCCTCCCAAGAATACCAGTGCATAAAACAACAGCGCAATGCTAAATAAAGAAAAATGAAGCTATTATAAGACCCAGGTCCCATCACACAATGCAACGCAAGCCGGAGGATAGGGTTTTTACCTTATAATAGCCAAGAATGCTTGATACGTTTAAAACAAATCATTTGATACTATTATAAGTGCATATTGTATAAAACATCTTCAAATCATAAGTATCAATCATAGACGGCATAAGCGTCCCATCCAACTATGTCGCCATACTAGGCTCTACAAATAAAACCGGAATACACGTATTGGAAATTGGATTTCCATCATGGTGGCTCCTGATTCAAAAGATTGATCGCGTAATGCAATTCACCATGGCTTACGTCCCAACAAGAGAAAACACCGTCTGCACATCCGCACATTTGGGACCAGTGTACCACCGCGGCTTACGTCCGAGCGATAGGAAACACTGCCTACTCTATATATCCCTGAGCACTAAGCTCATCTCGGTCGACCGAATCCACGACACCACTAAGGTGCCCATCCACTAAAAAGCATACTGATCAAACCATCAGTTTACCACCATACTGGGATGTGAGGCTCGCGAATCAACGTTATACACAAAGCCATGCTATATCAGCTGCGCTTTGATCATCATCCACCAAACTTTGCTTTTCAACAAAAGTCTGGATCACTGCATCTCAGCATGCCACACTATCAATCCATATCGTACCACTGATTTCTGCCAATATATAACCTCTGAGCTCGTATGTCTCAGAGAAGGGCGTTAAGCAAGAGAATAAATTCTCCGCCGCCAAACAAATATATATTTATCAGAGATCAACGAATACAATATAAAGGAATACAATGTCGGACACACCATCCATTTACAAGTTCGTTCTGGGTCTGAACGAAACCGGAGGCACTTTCCTCGCATATCCATCCATCTCCAAGTACGTCTGGATGACCACCAACTATTTCCATCCTCTTGGGTGTACAGCCCAATCAGGATCGTCAGTAATTATCCAAACGATGTGAAGACTTCCGGTCTTCGACCACCCTCTTCATCTTCGACTTATCGTCGAATCGGTTATTCAGAATGGGTATAAACCCGGCCTTTCCGAACAACCCGCGTATATTAAAAGCAAATGTTAAACAAACACAACATACGCCTCATTCCAATTCATATTCTCAGGGAAAGGTTCCCATTAATTTTATCCAAGATAAATTCTTTAAAATTTATTCTTTAATCTTCCTTTGGATGTCATTTCAAACCTAATTATGGTTTTTCCAACTAGTCGAGATTAGCGAACCACACCGAAGTAATTATTTATTTTATTTCCCAATCCCAACCTATTCATCCCATGAAGCAAAACTGGTAATACTCCATATCTAACACCACGGTGTTACCGGTAAAATTAATTACCATTTCACGTTCAAATCTAATTAAAGATTTAACTATCGCTTTGGAGCAAAACTGGTGATACTCCATTCTCGCTTATTTTCCAAATTTGATAATTTAAATTATCAATTCACATTTCAATCTAATTGCAGATTCATTAAAACTCTTTTTACTAGGTTAAAGAATTAATGTCATTTAAAACACAATTCACGATAGACCCAAATCACATTCTATTTATTATCGAGTTAAAGAACTAGTGTTATTTAAAACACCGTTCACAATAAACCCACAAATCAATTCTAATTCAATTCAAATCAAATATATTAGGAATTCCGATTATTTAAAACCCCTTTTTAAATCTAATTTTATTATTTAAAAAAAAAATTGGGTTTTAAATTTAGTTCAAACTAGTTCATTTCGATAAAAATCTATTTTTATCTTTTCAAGTATGGAGTTTCTCATCCCAACTTTTCCCAAATCATTTCTTATGATTTTACACAAATTATTGCTATTTTTAATAATTTTATCAAGGCCCGTAAAGTCGATTTCCATCAACGGCCATCGAACTGCACTTACAACGACCTTTTCTGAATTTGATTTGGACGTATCTCCAAATCCAACCGTTAGATTTCAAATTTCTAATATTCTTAGAAAGCTCTTTTCAATACGAACCCAACGGTTCCGGTTTTAGGAGAATCCGACGGTCGGATCTCCCGTAATGTCCGTTTGAAATAAATGGTCGAAATTCACGAACTACCGCGGCGCGGCGCGTTCCATTCAGGCCATTATATTATATATATAATATATATTGCGTCGATTACTATTTAAAACGAATTTTATAAATAGTTTTTGAATTCGTTTCAAAAACAATTTCAACTTCCATTTCAATTCAAATCAAAATTGAATTTTTTTCTTATAAATTCGTTTTAAAATTCATTTCTATTCAATTCAAATTTCAATTCAATTTGAATTCAATTCAATTCGTTTTCAATTCGATTCTAATTCGTTTTCTATTCGATTCAATTCAAATTGGCTTCGTTTTCTATTTGAATCAAATTCATTTCGTTTTCTATTTGAACCAAATTCATTTCGTTTTCTATTTGAATCAAATTCATTTCGTTTTCTATTTGAATCAAATTCATTTCGTTTTCTATTCAATTCAATTCGAAATCGTTTTATATTTAATTCATTTCGAAATCGTTTTATATTCAATTCATTTCGAAATCGTTTTATATTCAATTCATTTCGAAATCGTTTTATATTCAATTCATTTCGAAATCGTTTTCAAAATATTCGATTTCGAAATCACTTTTCAATATTCATTTTAAAATGAATAAAATCGATATAAATATCGTTTACGTCAAAATGGCGTCAATCTAATCCACACGGCTTCATATAATTCTATTTTCAAATATTCTATTCAACAAATGAATATTTATTTTTGTCAACACACGACTAATCTCAACGAGTGAGTACTGTCCACGTGTGACTATTTTTGTTATTTAATATATTTTATAAAAATTAGGGTATCTATCGTTTGATATCGAATCAGACTCCAACCGTGACGATTCCCTAAATATTAACCCCGAAGGACGAAACCAACATCAGATCAATATCCAGGAGACCACTCATCTTATCTACCTTCCAGTTAGTTTCTAATTTCAAATATGATAAAGATGTAAATTTTATTGTTAAAATATTTCGTTCAACACATGACTAATCTCAACGGATGAGTACAGTCAACACATGAACCTTTATTTTATAAAGATAAAGATATAAATTTTATTATTAAAATATTTCGTTCAACACATGACTAATCTCAACGGATGAGTACTGTCAACACATGAACCTTTACTTTATAATATTCTTTATTTTCTAAATTGGAATGAGGCCAAATCAATCACCATATAATGTTAATTATATGGAATTTCATACATCACACGTATATAATAGCATTGAAAAATAATCAACCATCAACCAAAGTGCACTACATTGTACAAGCATCAAATATAGATATCTAACACTTATAACAGCCTGTCAATCAATCGATCGACATATTTAATCAATCAGGATGAGTGAACTTCAAATTTCATCCCAACACCCATGTGGGGTTTTCAAACAATCAAACACAGATTTTATTTGTGCAGTTGGGTGATGTGTAAAATTTATCGACCCAATCAATATCAGTCAAATAAGTGTATATAAACAAATCGGCCGATTTATTTATAAATATTTATTTATTCACTTTCACGTTAAAAATTATATTTTTAACGATAAAATAATTTATTTCAACACATGAATTTATTCTATCGTTCATTTATTAAATAAAATGATCTCTTTATTTTTCTAACTTATTTTAGAAAATTTCGGCGGCATAACGGCACGATACTAGAAACAGGACGAGGCCTAGCCTTATTCCCGGTCTAGTGAAGGCCCACGCCATTCACACATCAATCAAATTAATTTCATTTCACCAAACAATTCAATTCAATCAAATAATCTAACTAATTTTTGCACTCAAACAAACAAGTCCATGGTCTGTGGACGATTGTGTCGGGTGCTACTAAGCACCGTCTGCATCCTAGTATATATATATAAAACTAGAAAGGAAATTGAAGAGTGAGAAATTCTCACCGATAGCTATCCAAATTCACGACAATTCCTTTAGAGAAATCATCGCCATTCTCGCCTTTTGTCGCTTTCGTTGCCCGTAATCACTACATATATAAAAATCACATTTTTATATTGCTGTTCGATATATAAAAATCGAATTTTTACTATGCTATTCAATATATAAAAATCGAATTTTTTTACTTCGCTATTCAATGTATAAAAATCGAATTTTTACTTCGCTATTCAATATATAAAAATCGAATTTTTACTTCGCTATTCAATAGATAAAAATCAAATTTTTACTTCGCTTTATTCTATATATATAAATCGAATTTTTTTACTTCGCTTTATTCTATACATAAAGATTTCGCCTTTTCTTCTCATCACTATAAGAATCACATTTTTATTTCAACGTATATATAATAAAAATCAGATTTTTATTTCTCTACTTATATAAAGATGATATTTTTACTATCTTACCTATGTAAAGATCATATTTTTATATGGCAACTTCTATAAAGATCACATCTTTATTACTCTACACTATATAAAATCGTATTTTTATATTTTCTACCTTATAAAAATCATATTTAAAAATCACAACTTTATAATAATGAAAGTCATAGCCTTTTATTTTATAAACTAATTCTAACATCGTAGACATATGTAATTAAACTGAAAATAATTGGCAGTGGACCTTTCTTCTTCGCTGGACTGGAGGAACCCAAGCCTCTCTTCCTCAATCCACTTGCGCAGCGGAGCCTGGAGGTTCTGGAGACGCTGCTGTCCCTGATGGAGGGGGAGTAAGGGTTCGACGTTGGAAGTTTTTGGGCTTCGCGATGGATGGGGGCGCGAGTGGTGGAGGTGTGGTCGGAGAAGAGGTGGGGGTCTCGTGACTGGAGGGTGAGCGCGAGGTAGAGGGGTTCGGAGAAGAGAAGAAGGAGGCGGGAGGCTAGGCGAGATCGGAGAGAGGGGAGGAAGAAGAGGGGGCGGCGTAGGAGGAAGATCGGCAAGAGGGGGGAATCGATTTTCTTCTTTTTTCTATTTCTGTTGAAATGATTTTGAACGGGGGGGATGGGGGCAGAGGTTATAGAAGGAGAAGATTTTTTTTATTATTTAATTATTTTATTTATCACTAAAAAGCAACTTTTATTTTCGACCTCTAAACGGGGCCCACCGCCTGTCGTCCATAGCTAATTACCCCCATTCTGAACACAATGGGATATGTATCGTAGGTTGATTCGATCGTTTCGATCAGTTTCCGTTAAAATCTACATATAACTCTATATATTGAATTTGAACGCGTATTTCAATTTACTGGGGTCACATACTAACTCGAAAAATTCCAGAAAAATATTTTCTAGCTTCGTATTGATGATACGGTCCTTACAAAACTAGTTTCGTCGAATTCCGAGACCGTTGGAAAAATGGCCAGTTTCCAGTCGATTAAAATCAACTGAAACTGGTCAAACGCGTTTTCCTTTGCCACGCTCACATATTGATTCGAAAAATTATGAAATTTGGAATCTAGCAATAACTTGACATCACGGACCCAACAAAAGTGGTTTCGTCGAAATCCGAGGTCGTTTGCAAAATTCCCATTTTAAGGGCCTGAATTCCATAGCGACTATTCAGAATTTTCAATTGGACATATCTTTTGATTCCCGCTATGAAATTTCGATTTTTCGGATTCGTTGGAAAGATATTATCAATTAGATCCTATTGTTTTTGGTTTCACCAAAATCCGGATTGTTTTGCACCCGGTACATTCAATTGAAGTTTGAAATCGAATTATCGAACTACCGCGCCATTTTCAATTCTATTTATAATTATATATAATTATTCTATTCTAACTACGACGTGTATAAATATATACGTTCTAATTATATTCAAAATAAATTTTTCGTCAATATTATTTAAAATAATCTATTTTAAATATTCAAAATTCGCTAAAACTGCCAAAATAAAAATTTTAAACTGGCTCAGATTTTCGGGTTATTACAATCTCCCCCACTTAAAACTTTTCGTCCCCGAAAAGGAACAAAGTCAAAAGTGGTTTGATTAATCAACTCTACTTTCATTTTGGCTTCCATTCTCCAACTTTTCAGTTTCTGAGAATTTTCAAATTCTTCAAAAATTTGGCTAACACCCTAAATTTTCGAAAAATTTCGCCATAACCTCCCCTGCACCGGGAGCTGCGGGAAAATCCCGAAATTTCCATACAGGCCTTGTGATCTCAAAAAGAAAAAGAAAAAGAAAAAGCCAAGCGGCTAGCCAATCGGCTCATAAAATCATCATCACCCAAACAAAACAGTAAATTATAGTAAACATGTACCTATTTGTCGGGCAAATAAATTTTATTCTCTGCTCTAGCCTCCTTGCTATGACCTGTTCAATGATATACATGTATATGCAAGCAAATGCGACCAATTTTCAATACAATTCAATATTTGATTCAATTAGGCATATGGTTCAAAATTATCAAACAAATAAACAAACAACACAAACATCAATCAATTAGTGGATTAGAGTTTCAAATCCATAATTTTGATATATATACTAAAATTCATGTTTTTGATGCCAATTCACAACAAATAAATCTAGCTATATTGGTTTTGGTTCTCACACCAGTCTAATGGAAATATATAGAAATCACACCTTCGAAACACGAACATAAATATTGATAATGCGGCAGCATTACCAGAATTATCTCCGGGCAACTAGAATGTGACTCTATATCTATCCAATATATTAAAACTTCGAATATACGTTCATGACGCGTATACGCGAAATCTTTATATACTCGATTGTCCAAATTCAAAATAAATAAATAATCAAATACGTATAAAGTGATTTAAATTTCAAAACAAAATTGTTTTCATTTGAAAAATATACTCTTCACACCCGTTCTAGGATACTACTGATCCTATCTCTAACGAGTCATTCTAATTGGATATTACTAATCCAATATCTGGTGAATTCTTTCGTATGGTTCTAATGCGTCTTGTTCTCGAGCTCTGTAAACCAAAGCTCTGATACCAAATGCGACGGCAAGGAATTTCGCTCGATCTGAATCAGTCGTTAAACCGATCTAGACCGTTCGAAATCCCTGATCGTTTGAGAACAGGACAAAATAGAACGCAGACGGAAGAACATTTCATTGTTATTACAACAATACCATCAGATACAAGAATATAAAGAGTATAAATGAATAAATTACATTCAATAAATATCAGAGATTACAATAAATTACAAAGCACCGGAAAAATAATACAAAGCACAACTGAAGGTGATATACGGATACAGAGCTTTATGGATATCATTCCAGCTGTAAACCAGGATCCTGTGAATATAAATCTGCAAAACCAAAACTACTAGCTGCCCGTGTCGAAAATGAGGGCACCCAGAGTTTAGGTTAAAACAATAAACTCCAGGTCAGTCATGTGACTGGTGTGAGAACTAAAACAGTTATTTATCTTTATTTTCAAAGTTAGGTAAATCAAGGGACCACGCCATATAACACGGAACGGGTTTCCTCCCAAGAATACCAGTGCATAAAACAACAGCGCAATGCTAAATAAAGAAAAATGAAGCTATTATAAGACCCAGGTCCCATCACACAATGCAACGCAAGCCGGAGGATAGGGTTTTTACCTTATAATAGCCAAGAATGCTTGATACGTTTAAAACAAATCATTTGATACTATTATAAGTGCATATTGTATAAAACATCTTCAAATCATAAGTATCAATCATAGACGGCATAAGCGCCCCATCCAACTATGTCGCCATACTAGGCTCTACAAATAAAACCGGAATACACGTATTGGAAATTGGATTTCCATCATGGTGGCTCCTGATTCGAAAGATTGATCGCGTAATGCAATTCACCACGGCTTACGTCCCAACAAGAGAAAACACCGTCTGCACATCCGCACATTTGGGACCAGTGTACCACCGCGGCTTACGTCCGAGCGATAGGAAACACCGCCTACTCTATATATCCCTGAGCACTAAGCTCATCTCGGTCGACCGAATCCACGACACCACTAAGGTGCCCATCCACTAAAAAGCATACTGATCAAACCATCAGTTTACCACCATACTGGGATGTGAGGCTCGCGAATCAACGCTATACACAAAGCCATGCTATATCAGCTGCGCTTTGATCATCATCCACCAAACTTTGCTTTTCAACAAAAGTTTGGATCACTGCATCTCAGCATGCCACACTATCAATCCATATCGTACCACTGATTTCTGCCAATATATAACCTCTGAGCTCGTATGTCTCAGAGAAGGGCGTTAAGCAAGAGAATAAATTCTCCGCCGCCAAACAGATATATATTTATCAGAGATTAACGAATACAATATAAAGGAATACAATGTTGGACACACCATCCATTTACAAGTTCGTTCTGGGTCTGAACGAAACCGGAGGCACTTTCCTCGCATATCCATCCATCTCCAAGTACGTCTGGACGACCACCAACTATTTCCATCCTCTTGGGTGTACAGCCCAATCAGGATCGTCAGTAATTATCCAAACGATGTGAAGACTTCCGGTCTTCGACCACCGTCTTCATCTTCGACTTATCGTCGAATCGGTTATTCAGAATGGGTATAAACCCGGCCTTTCCGAACAACCCGCGTATATTAAAAGCAAATGTTAAACAAACACAACATACGCCTCATTCCAATTCATATTCTCAGGGAAAGGTTCCCATTAATTTTATCCAAGATAAATTCTTTAAAATTTATTCTTTAATCTTCCTTTGGATGTCATTTCAAACCTAATTATGGTTTTTCCAACTAGTCGAGATTAGCGAACCACACCGAAGTAATTATTTATTTTATTTCCCAATCCTAACCTATTCATCCCATGAAGCAAAACTGGTAATACTCCATATCTAACACCACGGTGTTGTCGGTAAAATTAATTACCATTTCACGTTCAAATCTAATTAAAGATTTAACTATCGCTTTGGAGCAAAACTGGTGATACTCCATTCTCGCTTATTTTCCAAATTTGATAATTTAAATTATCAATTCACATTTCAATCTAATTGCAGATTCATTAAAACTCTTTTTACTGGGTTAAAGAATTAATGTCATTTAAAACATAATTTACGATAGACCCAAATCACGTTCTATTTATTATCGGGTTAAAGAACTAGTGTTATTTAAAACACCGTTCACAATAAACCCACAAATCAATTCTAATTCAATTCAAATCAAATATATTAGGAATTACGATTATTTAAAACCCCTTTTTAAATCTAATTTTATTATTTTAAAAAAATAATTGGGTTTTAAATTTAGTTCAAACTAGTTCATTTCGATAAAAATCTATTTTTATCTTTTCAAGTATGGAGTTTCTCATCCCAACTTTTCCCAAATCATTTCTTATGATGTTACACAAATTATTTCTATTTTTAATAATTTTATCAAGGCCCGTACAGTCGATTTCCATCAACGGCCATCGAACTTGAGTTACAGCGACCTTTTCTGAATTTGATTTGGACGTATCTCCAAATCCAACCGTTAAATTTCAAATTTCTAATATTCATTAGAAAGCTCTTTTCGATACGAACCCAACGGTTCTGGTTTTAGGAGAATCCGACGGTCGGATCTCCCGTAATGTCCGTTTGAAATAAATGGTCGAAATTCACGAACTACCGCGGCGCGGCGCGTTCCATTCAGGCCATTATATTATATATATAATATATATTGCGTCGATTACTATTTAAAACGAATTTTATAAATAGTTTTTGAATTCGTTTCAAAAACAATTTCAACTTCCATTTCAATTCAAATCAAAATTGAATTTTTTTCTTATAAATTCGTTTTAAAATTCATTTCTATTCAATTCAAATTTCAATTCAATTTGAATTCAATTCAATTCGTTTTCAATTCGATTCTAATTCGTTTTCTATTCGATTCAATTCAAATTGGCTTCGTTTTCTATTTGAATCAAATTCATTTCGTTTTCTATTTGAACCAAATTCATTTTGTTTTCTATTTGAATCAAATTCATTTCGTTTTCTATTTGAATCAAATTCATTTCGTTTTCTATTCAATTCAATTCGAAATCGTTTTATATTCAATTCATTTCGAAATCGTTTTATATTCAATTCATTTCGAAATCGTTTTATATTCAATTCATTTCGAAATCGTTTTATATTCAATTCATTTCGAAATCGTTTTCAAAATATTCGATTTCGAAATCACTTTTCAATATTCATTTAAAAATGAATAAAATCGATATAAATATCGTTTACGTCAAAATGGCGTCAATCTAATCCACACGGCTTCATATAATTATATTTTCAAATATTCTATTCAATAAATGAATATTTATTTTTGTCAACACACGACTAATCTCAACGAGTGAGTACTGTCCACGTGTGACTATTTTTGTTATTTAATATATTTTATAAAAATTAGGGTATCTATCGTTTGATATCAAATCAGACTCCAACCGTAAATTAGTAAGAGAACGATTCCCTAAATATTAACCCCGAAGGCCGAAACCAACATCAGATCAATATCCAGGAGACCACTCATCTTATCTACCTTCCAGTTAGTTTCTAATTTCAAATATGATAAAGATGTAAATTTTATTGTTAAAATATTTCGTTCAATACATGACTAATCTCAACGGATGAGTACAGTCAACACATGAACCTTTATTTTATAAAGATATAAATTTTATTATTAAAATATTTCGTTCAACACATGACTAATCTCAACGGATGAGTACTGTCAACACATGAACCTTTATTTTATAATATTCTTTATTTTCTAAATTGGAATGAGGCCCAATCAATCACCATATAATGTTAATTATATGGAATTTCATACATCACACGTATATAATAGCATTGAAAAATAATCAACCATCAACCAAAGTGCACTACACTGTACAAGCATCAAATATAGATATCTAACGCTTATAACAGCCTGTCAATCAATCGATCGACATATTTAATCAATCAGGATGAGTGAACTTCAAATTTCATCCCAACACCCGTGTGGGGTTTTCAAACAATCAAACACAGATTTTATTTGTGCAGTTGGGTGATGTGTAAAATTTATCGACCCAATCAATATCAGTCAAACAAGTGTATATAAACAAATCGGCCGATTTGTTTATAAATATTTATTTATTCACTTTCACGTTAAAAATTATATTTTTAACGATAAAATAATTTATTTCAACACATGAATTTATTCTATCGTTCATTTATTAAATAAAATGATCTCTTTATTTTTCTAACTTATTTTAGAAAATTTCGGCGGCATAACGGCACGATACTAGAAACGGGACGAGGCCTAGCCTTATCCCCGGTCTAGTGAAGGCCCACGCCATTCACACATCAATCAAATTAATTTCATTTCACCAAACAATTCAATTCAATCAAATAATCTAACTAATTTTTGCACTCAAACAAACAAGTCCATGGTCTGTGGACGATTGTGTCAGGTGCTACTAAGCACCGTCTGCATCTTAGTATATATATATAACTAGAAAGGAAATTGAAGAGTGAGTCTCACCGATAGCTATCCAACTTAACGACACTTCCTTTAGAGAAATCATCGCCATTCTCGCCTTTTGTCGCTTTCGTTGCCCGTAATCACTACATATATAAAAATCACATTTTTATATTGCTGTTCGATATATAAAAATCGAATTTTTACTATGCTATTCAATATATAAAAATCGAATTTTTTTACTTCGCTATTCAATATATAAAAATCGAATTTTTTACTTCGCTATTCAATATATAAAAATTGAATTTTTACTTCGCTATTCAATATATAAAAATCGAATTTTTACTTCGCTATTCAATATATAAAAATCGAATTTTTACTTCGCTATTCAATATATAAAAATCGAATTTTTACTTTGCTTTATTCTATATATAAAAATCGAATTTTTTTACTTCGCTTTATTCTATACATAAAGATTTCGCCTTTTCTTCTCATCACTATAAGAATCACATTTTTATTTCAACGTACATATAATAAAAATCAGATTTTTATTTCTCTACTTATATAAAGATGATATTTTTACTATCTTACCTATGTAAAGATCATATTTTTATATGGCAACTTCTATAAAGATCACATCTTTATTACTCTACACTATATAAAATCGTATTTTTATATTTTCTACCTTTTAAAAATCACAACTTTATAATAATGAAGGTCATAGTTTTTTATTTTATAAACTAATTCTAACATCGTAGACATATGTAATTAAACTGAAAATAATTAGCAGTGGACCTTTCTTCTTCGCTGGACTGGAGGAACCCAAGCCTCGCTTCCTCAATCCACTTGCGCAGCGGAGCCTGGAGGTTCTGGAGACGCTGCTGTCCCTGATGGAGGGGGAGTAAGGGTTCGACGTTGGAAATTTTTGGGCTTCGCGGTGGATGGGGGCGCGAGTGGTGGAGGTGTGGTCGGAGAAGAGGTGGGGGTCTCGTGACTGGAGGGTGAGCGCGAGGTAGAGGGGTTCAGAGAAGAGAAGAAGGAGGAGGGAGGCTAGGCGAGATCGGAGAGAGGGGAGGAAGAAGAGGGGGCGGCGTAGGAGGAAGATCGGCAGGAGGGGGGAATCGATTTTTTTTTCCTGTTTCTGTTGAAATGATTTTGAACCGGGGGGGGGGGCAGAGGTTATAGAAGGAGAAGGTTTTTTTTATTTAATTATTTTATTTATCACTAAAAAGCAACTTTTATTTTCGACCTCTAAACGGGGTCCACCGCCTGTCGTCCATAGCTAATTACCCCCATTCTGAACATAATGGGATATGTATCGTAGGTTGATTCGATCGTTTCGATCAGTTTCCGTTAAAATCTACATATAACTCTATATATTGAATTTGAACGCGTATTTCAATTTACTGGGGTCACATACTAACTCGAAAAATTCCAGAAAAATATTTTCTAGCTTCGTATTGACGATACGGTCCTTACAAAACTAGTTTCGTCGAATTCCGAGACCGTTGGAAAAATGGCCATTTTCCAGTCGATTTAAAATCAACTGAAACTGGTCAAACGCGTTTTCCTTTGCCACGCTCACATATTGATTCGAAAAATTATGAAATTTGGTATCTAGCAATAACTAGACATCACGGACCCAACAAAAGTGGTTTCATCGAAATCCGAGGTCGTTTGCAAAATTCCCATTTTTAAGGGCCTGAATTCCATAGCGACTATTCAGAATTTGCAATTGGACATATCTTTTGATTCCCGCTATGAAATTTCGATTTTTCGGATTTGTTGGAAAGATATTATCAATTAGATCCTAATGTTTTTGGTTTCACCAAAATCCGGATTGTTTTGCACCTGGTACATTCAATTGAAGTTTGAAATCAAATTATCGAACTACCGCGCCATTTTCAATTCTATTTATAATTATATATAATTATTCTATTCTAACGACGACGCGTATAAATATATACGTTCTAATTATATTCAAAATAAATTTTTCGTCGATATTATTTAAAATAATCTATTTTAAATATTCAATAATCGCTAAAACTGCCAAAATAAAAATTTTAAACTGGCTCAGATTTTCGGGTTATTACAATCGGACCTCTAGGATCCGATCAGACTTCACCACACGAAAGCCCCACGTGCCGCCGACATCTTCCCTCCACCACCCTAAACTCGAAGCCGCCACCTCGCCGGGATTTCCCTCTGAACGACGGGAGTTTACAGCGCCGCCACGCGCACCACGTCGAGCAAGAACAAATCATACCCGTATGATTTTAAAGCTCGAAGATTGCTTTATATTTTTGTTTTAGGGTTGGGTTTTATTTCGATTCGGATTGACGGAAATTTGGGATTGAAAATGGGACGATTTCATTTGTCATTTTCCCTTGGGGGCGGCGACTATTTCAGAATGAAGGAGATAGGGTTTTTAAACCCTAATATATATAATATTTTAATATATTTAATTCTTTTATTTTCAAAAATCCATGTTTACCAATACGAACTCCAAATCAAACACAACGACTATCGCCCCTAGCCAAACACCCCATTTCGAACACAAGCGATATGTTTTGTAACCCAATTCGGCTGTTACGTTAAATTTTCGCTAAATTTAAAATATAAATCATTATAATATAAATTCAAACGCACATTTTAATTTACCGGGACCACATACTAACTCCAAAAATTTCCGAAAAGTAAATCTAGCTATGTTTTGATGATATGGTCCTAACAAAACAAATTTCGTCGAATTTGGAGACCGTTTGAAAAATGGCCATTTTTTGTCGATCCAATTCAAACTGAAATTACCAAACGCGTTTTCCTTTGCCACGCTCACATATTGATACCAAAAATGATGGAATTTGAAACCTAGCAATAATTTGACATTCCAGATCTGACCAAAGTGGTTTCGTAAAAAACGGAGGTCATTTGCAAAATATCTATTTTTAAGGGTTATATTTATATTAAATTTCATAGCGACTATTCTGAATATTCAACTGGCCATAACTTTTGATTCCCTCTATGAAATTTCGATTTTTCACATTCATTAGAACGATATTTAAGGAACAAATTCAAATATTTTTGGTTTTACTAAAATCCGGTTTATTTTGAATCTTGTACATTCATTTGAAATTTGATATCGAATTTTCAAACTACCGCGCCATTTCCAATTCCATTTATAATTAAAATAAATATTCTAATTTCGATTTAAATAAATATATATGTTCTTATTCTATTCAATATATTTCTAGTCATTATTATTTAAAATAAATCATTTTAAATATTCAAAATTCATTAAAATTGCTAAAAAAAATCATTGGTTTCGATTTTTCCGAGCTGTGACACATGGATCCTTAAAGGATGGTGAATCCCAGACATGATTTAAGTTATTGATGCATTTCATTAAACAACTCACTTGATTTGATTCACTTTTATGAAAATGTTTATCCTAACTCGAATGTTTTATTTTTTCATTATGCTTGGATCAGGCTGAGTATTACAGGTTTGAGAACTCACCTTTTTGAGCTGGAGATTTTCTGAGGAGTCGTCTATTTTTTTAATTTCTGTTAATTCCATATGTATTAGAAATCCATGTATCTAAACTTTCTTAGAATTTGTTCAATATAAACTCTAATATTGTATTATTTTATTCCGCTATGAGATATTATGATTCTATGATTTGATTCTCATTAAACCCTATGGCAATGACAATCTGCTGTTTCAAGCGATTTGAGTTGGTTTTATTATTGACCTGAAACGGTTGAAAGAGCAGGTCATTACTGTTAGTAATGGAGCTTTGGTTTGATCGAAACCTTAGCTCCATGGGTTTAAACTCATTGGAGATAAGGTTGTAATACCCTAGAATGAGTGGAATCGCCACTATAATCACTCTTGGGAGAGCATATTTTGAAAATATAAATTGTTTTATAGTTTAAATCTTTTTTGAAATTCCCACTCCATTGAAACCATCTTTCTTGCTAGGGTTCTCATCGATTAGTTTTTCCTTCGTTCTATACCTTAATATTTCTCTAAAGGGTTCGTTTGGCGCAGGTCCTTATTATGCTTCAAAATTAGGCTCAGATCCAGTCCAAAACTTAATGTAAATAACATCCCTATTTTTCGAAAATTCAGTAAAAAAAATATAAAATATAAAAAAAACGTAAATTCTATTTAAATAGAACACATAATTGTAAAAAAATCAGATCAAAAAACCACCGTAAACACGTTAAAAGCCAAAAAAATAGAAAAACAACGAAAATGTAGTTAAATGCATAATAGTATGAACATATTTGAATATTTATGCATACATCCATGCAAGTATTTTAGTGATGCATCTGCGTTGATTTTCTTGCATACATCTGTGCAAGTATTGCATCATTCTTGCATACAATTGTGCAATAATTCGTAGCCAGGCAAATCAATTTAAATTTATTTGCATTCAAATGTGCAATAATTTATAAAAAGCAGCACGCATATGTGAAACAATCTGCAGGTGTAATTTCTGTTCAGTTTTCTTCTTGAAATACTTGCATACACGTGTGTAAGTATTTCAAATAATAACACACACGCATGCAAGTTTTGGTCCAGATTTTCAATGAAAACAGGTTATGCAATAGACGCATACATATAAATTTAGAGCGAAATTCAAGGTTTTGAATATCGTTCATCTCGCCCGAGATTTGCCCGAGATCCAAGATTTGGTAGCATTTTTAGTTACAAGTGTTATAAATATCATCCATTTTGACTGAGATATATACCCAGGGTTTTCTCCAAAATCCGTGATCTAAAACCTTGAGTGAATTAATAACTTACTTTATCAACTATTAAACTTGAATCACGTATATCGAAATATTGTAACAACCCAGAATTTCTGAACCAATTTAAATTTTTTATTTTTATTATTTTAATGGATTTAGTATATTTAAAATAATTTATTTTAAATAATAACGACGAAAAATTTATTTTAATTATAAAATGTGCCTGAAATGCTGAAACGACCAAACTTCCCCGTAAAGGAAAGCCCGGATTACTTTGAGAACAACACACATCAGAACACAAAATAAAGAACATTTCGTTGTTACAACAAATACATCAGAGTACAAGAATATTCCAGAGTATGAATAAATGATATACATTGGGAATACAATATCAGAGTTCAAATTACATTTAAATAGCAGCGGAAAAATAATACAAAACACAACTGAAAGAAATACACGGATACAGAGCCGTCTGAATATCACTTTAGCTGTAGACCAGGATCCTGTGAATATAATATCTGCAAAACCAAAACTACTAGCTGCCCGTGTGGAAAATATGGGCACCCAGAGTTTAGGTTAAAACAATAAACTCCAGGTCAGTCATGGGACTGGTGTGAGAACTAAAACAGTAATTAATCTTTAATTTAAAAGTGAGATAATCATGGGAACACGCCGTATAAAACGGAACGGGTTTACTTCACATGATTCTTAATTTTAGAAAAAAAAACAACGCAATGCTTTTTGGAAAAATGAAGCTATTATAAGACTCGGGTCCCATCACACAATGCAACGCAAGCCGAAGGATAGAGTTTTACCTTATAATAGCCAAACATGCTTGATACGTATAAAACAATATTATTTTGATATTACTAAAAGTGTATAGCGTATGAAACAACTTCAAATATAAATGTATCAATCATAGACGGCATAATACCCCATCCAACTATGTCGCCATACTAGTTTTACAATCAAAACCAAAATGTCTCGTATTGGAAATTGGGTTTCCATCATGAGTCAAGGCTAGGGAGGAGCTCCTTACCAATTCGAGACACTCTAGCAAATGCCTTAGGATTCCCCGCAGTGAACCCTTGGATATCTGCAGGGCCGGTCCGCCAATAGTGCAATGGCTGGATTAGTTATGCCTGAACACATGCTTCCTGGTTCCTTTGAACCTCAATATGACCACTAACAACCTATAAAACCGAGGTACCTCATAATCTGTCATCCACATAAGTAAAAATGTCAGGACTGGTAAATCGCTGACACCACTTCTAGCTAGAAAGAAACGTGTGCACTCCCTGCGTTCCCTTCTCCCATTTTAGACTCCATTCGGGGTGTGAGGCTCACGAAGTAACGCTATACACAAAACTACGCCAAAATAGGCTATGCTTTGATCATCAACCATAAGGCCCTGCTTTTCAACAAAAAGCCTTGATCATTTGCATCTTGGCATGCCACATTGTCAAACCATACCATATCATTGGTCGTCTACCAATATATAACCGGGTGTTAAGCGAAGAATAAATTCTCCACCACTAAACAGCTATAGGTTAAACAGAGATCATCGAATACAATATAAAGGAATACAATGTCAGACACACAATCCATTTACTAGTCCGTTCTGGGTCTGAACGAAATCGGAGGCACCATATTCCTCGCATTTCCGTCGATCTCCAAGTACGTTTGGATGATCATCACATTTTCCATCGTTTTGGGTGTACGGTCCAATCAAGATAGCAATAACCATCCAAATGATGTGAAGAACTCTGGTCTTCAACCACTGTCTTCATCTTCGACTCTTGATCGTCGTATTAATTATTCAGAATGGGTTAAACCCAGTCTTTCTGAATAAATCGTGTATTTTATAATCAAGTGCTATAAATACATAGCATACGCCACATTCCAATTCAAAATATCCTTTTAATAAAATGTTCATATTACTAGGGAAAGATTCCCATTAATTTTATCAAAGATAAATTCTTTGAATTTATTCTATTCAATCCAATTAAGAATTTATTAAAACTCCAATTTGGTTTCATTATCAAAAATCATTTTTTAATGATAAACCAAATTTAAGAAATAAATCTTATCTTTTGACTGGGTTAAAGAACTAGTGTCACTCAAAGCACGGTTCACGATAAACCCAAAATCATCTTCCATAAAATATGGAATCTTCACGGAAATTAGATTAACATATAATCGATATAAATTTCTGTATCAGACCAATAATATAAATGGAATAATGGCAAAACCTTTTAAATTCCATATATAGTAGCAGTCTTCATCCACAGGAGTTCATCTCGATTATTAACCAATCGAATTCCTTTCAATTCCAATTTATTCTATTTAATTGGAATTCTTCACTTCAGAAAACTTTTCATTTAAATATTAAATAAAGATTTATAAATTCATTTAAATCTTAATAAAAGATTTAAAATTTCCAAATTATATTTCTACTGTTAATTGGGGTTAAAGAACAAATGTCGCTTAAAACATAGTTCACGATAAACCCATAATCAACTTTCATTTCCATTCTAATTAAATAATTAATTTATTAGTAAACTTCTCTGAATCTAAATTAAAAGATTTATTCTATTCACACAGGCTTAAGAACAGTGTTATTTAAGACACCATTCACGACAAACCTGAAATCCAAGTTTCTCTTCTTTCAATTCAAATTTAATATATATTGAATTGGAAAACTTCTCTTTAGAAAATTCTATTAAATTTTAATTAAAAGATTTCTAAATCACAAATCATACTTTAACATCAAATTCTTTTTTAATGCAACGCATTCAATGAATATATAATCTTTGTAGTCAAATCTTTTCTTAAAAACATGATTCATTATAACTGAAAACAAGACCATGTTAAAAATATAATCTTTATTTTCTAACCTTTTGCTTGAAAACATATTATTATGAAAATGTCATCCTTATTATCTAGTCTTTCTAATGAAACAAATTAACTATAAAAATGTATTCTTTCTAATGTAATCAATTTTAAATAAAAATGAAATCTTTTTAATGTAATCTTTTTTATTTCAACCTCTAATACTTTGGAAAAATGTAATATTTTTAATTCTACCTTTATTACATTAAAAAATGTGATATTTCTAATTCAACCTTTATTACATTGAAAAATGTAATATTTTTCTTCAATCTTTATTACAATGAAAAATGTAACAATCTCATTTCAAACTTTATTACAATGAAAAAATGTAACAATTTCATTTCAATCTTTATTACATTGAAAAATGTAATAATTTCATTTCAAACTTTATTACAATGAAAAATGTAACAATTTTATTTCAATCTTTATTACATTGAAAAACGTAATAATTTCATTTCAAACTTTATTACAATGAAAAATGTAACAATTTCATTTCAATCTTTATTACATTGAAAAATGTAATAATTTCGTTTCAATCTTTATTACATTGAAAAATGTAATAATTTCATTTCAAACTTTATTACATTGAAAAATGTAACAATTTCATTTCAATCTTTATTACATTGAAAAATGTAATAATTTCATTTCATTAAAAATGTTCTGGTACATTAAAAAGTTCGTTTATATTATTTACACTAAAGTTGTACTTTAACATAAAAATGTTCTTTTATATTATCTTCACTAAAAATGTACTTTAACATTTTTTACACTAAAAATGCACTTTAACATTATTTACACTAAAAATGTACTTTAACATTATTTGCACTAAAAACGTACTTTAACAGAAAAATGTTCTTTTATATTATCTTCATTAAAAATGTTTTTCTTTCTATATAAATGTATCTTTTACATAAACATGTCCTTTTACATAAAAATGTATCTTTTATATATAAATGTTCTTTTTACGTATAAATGGTTCTTTTCACATATAAGGTTCTTATACAAAATGTCCTGTTATATAAAAATGACTCTCTTACATGAAATTGTTCTTTTACTTATAAATGTCTTTTTATACTAAAATGATCTTTTATTCTAAAATGATATTTTATTCTAGAATGATATTTTATTCTACAATGATATTTTATTCTACAATGATATTTTATTCTACATTATTCATAAAACATTATTTATTATAAATCATTATTTATTTCCGAATCGGAATGCGACTCAATTAATTACCATATAACTTTAGTTATATGGATTTCATACACTGCATACATTCTATAACAATGATAAAATATCCAGATAACAACCAGAGTACAATTTACAACTAATCACAAGGGAGATGTGTGATCAGAATATCATCTCAAGACCCGTGTGGGGTTTCATCCAACAAATAATTAAATAATAGATTATTATTTGTGCACTTGGGCGATATGTAAAAATTATCGTCCCTTTCACATATATAAGTCGGGTAACTTGTAAATTGCAGTGTAACATATTTAAATTATCATAAATAATATAACATTCTTTTAACATATTAAATGTTTTCAATTTCAAAACATAACATAACATCCAAATCAACAATCACTCATGTAATAGACATAATTCAAAAACACAGATTTCAATTTTCGACCATTTATTTACATTTAGTAAATTACAAATAAATAACTGTTCAAAATATTTAGTGAGAAAGATTTCTCACCTTGGTCAGGCTTTTAATTGACGGTTCAGGTCTAATTTTAGCCCAAAATCTAACATGCTCCAAATTTGACAAAATTAGTGTCGTTGCGAAGCTCTCGACTCACTGATCATGGCAAATACTGTTTTGCATGATTTCGAGTTCGTAGCAAAAAGATATTAATTTCTGAAGTTTAAACAAATTAAATAACTAATTAAATTTGAGATTTTACCCAAATTTCGAACTTTCCCCAAATTGAACGTAGTTAGTGTCATTGCGAAGCTCTCGACTCCACGATTACAGTGGATCTGAAATCGTCAGATTTTGAGTTAGTTTGAGAGAGTTATACAATTACGAAGTTTGAATAAATTAAATAATAAATTAATTAAATAATGCTTTACTATTCATCTTCTTCTATTGCTCAGAACAGCCGCTATAGGTCTAAACTTCGCCGCCGCCGCCGCTATAGGCCATCTGATGATCGCTGGCCGCCACCCCCGCCTCCGCCTTTGCGAGGCGCTCCTTCGCCGGCTGCCGTGACCCACGATCACCGCCGATGATGCCAGAATCGACTGAAAACCCGAAACCCGATCGTGGCTCCTTCCCGTCGTCTCGCTCAATGATTTGATCTGAAAATTGGTGTGCATACAGATCTCATGTAGACGAAGAAGTTTCACGTTAGAGCCATTGCCTGAAAACGCCTGTATTCGCTGGAAATTGATGATGTTTGTTCTGAGCTCGCCGGAATTTGTATTTGCTGATCATCTCGATTTTCGCGCCAATCCGTCCACTTTCAGACCAAATTATACAAAGCAAAGTTGTTCGCCTTTCTCCCCTCTACAATTTCTCCAATTACGCTATCATCTAACTCTTCACGGTTTGGCCAGAAAACACCAAAATCCGAAATCAGTTTTCAGGCTTTGGACGTCAATTCCGGTGAATCCGTGCGACGATAGGTTCTGGAATTTTTGTGGTAGGTAGAGATCAACAAGATCTACAATACCTAGAAACGGTTTGGTTTCATTTTGTATGGATTGAGAGATATAAATTATTTAAGATCCAGCATCCTTTTCGCAGAATTACAAGAGAGAAAGAGGAAGATGACCGCTGTCAAATTTTTGAGGAAGAAGAGAAATAAGGGTTAGTGAAGGGGAAAAGATAATATATAGATGTGGGTTAGGATTATTATTTTTTAATAATTTTCTAGCGTTATTATTAATTCTTTAGTTCACGCTCTCTTCATTTGACAATTATTGATGCCCCGACCAGATACGAACTCAATTGGCGATGAAAATTGACGTGCGGCGATATTTTGATGATACAGTCCCAATAAAGCTAATTTCGTCGAATTCCGAGTCAATTTGCTCAAAAATCTCTGTTTTCATCTTTATATGACTAATCGATTCAAAATTAATTTCTCACGGTCACACACTAGCTCTAAAAATTACAGAAAAATTATTTCTAGCTTTGTTTTTATGATACGGTTCCAACAAAACTAATTTCGTCGAATTTGAAGACCGTCTGAAAAATGGTCATTTTTAAGGCGTATATATATTATATTAAAAATACATATATAAATAAATAAATTCTTTTTCTCGAAATATATCAGTGTTTATAATTTTTCAATGCAGAAACATCATTTTGAACTCAATGGAAGTGGTTTCGAGTCCAAATTCATTCGTATGTAAAAAGTAGCGTTTTGGGTCTTATATAATAATATATATAAATTCCATAGCGTTTTCTGATATTTTGATTTTGTCATTACTTACAAATTATAAACTAAAATCTTAATTTCTTACATCTGTTGGAAAGATAGTGTGTCCAGTTTTATCCATTTCCGACTTAAGATCAATTTTATATAAATTTTCAAAGTTTAAAATCGAAAACTGAAATTACCGCGCCATTTCAAGCTCGTTTTATAATTAAAATAAATTTATACATTCTAACTTCGATTTAAATAAATTTTTCGTCGTTATTATTTAAAATAAATTATTTTTAATATACTAAATCCATTAAAAATAAAAAATTTAAATTGGTTTAGAAATTCCGGGTTGTTACAATCTCTCCCACTTAAAATCTTTTCATCCTCGAAAAGGAACGGAGCTGAAAGTTGTTTAATTAACTAACTCAACTTTCAATTCTAATCAATTTTCAATTCAGTTCAATATCAAATTCGATATAGCTAAATTTATCATTTATTAATTATCATTCCAATATTTTAATTAGTTTAACTAATTACCAAACATCACAACCAGCAATCAATTAGGTGATTAACTTTTCGAATATATATAGCTTTTATATATAGTCAAAAATAATATTTTTAGCGCAAATCACAGCAATAATCTCTATCTAGTTTTGGTTTTCACATCAATCAATGGAAATATATAGATATACCACTTTCGAAACTCGAACATAAACTCTGATGATGATGCATCAATCATCAGAATCATCTCCGGGCGACTAGAGTGTGATTCTATATCTATCCAGTATATTAAAACTTCGAATATCCGTTAATTACTCGTATATTCAAAATCTTTATATACTCGATTGTCCAAATTAAAATAAAATAATATATTCAAATATGTATTTTAAGATAAAATTTTCAAAAAAAAATTGTTTTAAAGAAAATAATACTCTTCACACTCGTTCTAGGATGCTACTGATCCTATTTCTAACGAGTTATTCTTATTGGATATTACTAATCCAATCCCTGATGAATTCTTTCGTTCGGTTCTAATGCGTCTTGTTCTCGAGCTCTGTAAACCAAAGCTCTGATACCAACTGAAACGACCTAAACTTCCCCGTAAAGGAAAGCCTGGATTACTTTGAGAACAACACACATCAGAACACAAAATAGAAGAACATTTCATTGTTGTTACAACAATTACATCAGAGTACAAGAATATTCCAGAGTATGAATAAATGATATACATTGGGAATACAATATCAGAGTTTAAATTACATTTAAATAGCAGCGGAAAAATAATACAAAACACAACTGAAAGAAATACACGGATACAGAGCCTTCCGAATATCACTTCAGCTGTAGACCAGGATCCTGTGAATATAATATCTGCAAAACCAAAACTACTAGCTACCCGTGTGGAAAATATGGGCACCTAGAGTTTAGGTTAAAACAATAAACTCTAGGTCAGTCATGGGACTGGTGTCAAAACTAAGACAGTAATTAATCTTTAATTTAAAAGTGAAGAAATCATGGGACCACGCCGTATAACATAGAACGGGTTTACTCCACATGTTTCTTAATTTAAGAATAAAACAAAGCAATGCTTTTTGGAAAAATGAAGCTATTATAAGAATCAGGTCCCATCACACAATGCAACGCAAGCCGGAGGATAGAATTTTACCTTATAATAGCCAAACATGCTTGATACATATAAAATAATATTATTTTGATATTACTATAAGTGTATAGTGTATAAAACAACTTCAAATATAAATGTATTAATCATAGACGACATAATACCCAATCCAACTATGTCGCCATACTAGTTTTATAATCAAAACCGAAATGTCTTGTATTGGAAATTGGGTTTCCATCATGAGTCAAGGCTAAGGAGGAGCTCCTTACCAATTCGAGACACTCTAGCAAATGCCTCAGGATTCCCCGCAGTGAACCCTTAGATATCTGCAGGGTCGGTCTGCCAATAGTGCAATGGCTGGATTAGTTATGCCTGAACACACGCTTCCCGGTTCCTTAGAACCTCAATATGGCCACTAACAACCTATAAAACCAAGGTACCTCATAATCCATCGTCCACATAAGTAAAAATGTCAGAGCTGGTAAGTCACTGACACCACTTCTAGCTAAAAAGAAACATGTGCATTCCCTGCGTTCCCTTCTCCCGTTTTAGAATCCAATCGGGGTGTGAGGCTCGCGAAGTAACGCTATACACAAAGCTACACCGAAATAGGCTATGCTTTGATCATCAACCACAAGGTCCTGCTTTTCAACAAAAAGCCTTAATCATTTACATCTTGGCATACCACATTGTCAAACCGTACCATATCATTGATCATCTACCAATATATAACTGGGTGTTAAGCGAAGAATAAATTCTCCACCGCCAAACAGCTATATGTTAAATAGAGATCAACGAATACAATATAAAGGAATACAATGTCAGACACACAATCCATTTACAAGTCTGTTCTGGGTCTGAATGAAACCGGAGGCACCTTATTCCTCGCATTTCCATCTGAATGAAACCGGAGGCACCTTATTCCTCGCATTTCCGTCGATCTCCAAGTACGTTTGGATGATAACCACTTTTTCCATCGTTTTGGGTGTACGGTCCAATCAAGATAGCAATAACCATCCAAACGATGTGAAGAACTCCGGTCTTCAACCATCGTCTTCATCTTTAACTCTTGATCGTCGTATTAATTATTCAGAATGGGTTGATATACACGTAAATGTGTATATTTTATCCGCATATTTATCTTATTTTATCTTTTAAATAATTGGTACTGTGCATTTATAGCTATGTTTACAGATTATTTGTGATGAATGGATTAATGCATCTAATTGTTGAAAAGCTTGAAGAATTTGTGCAAGAAGAGTGTTGAATTTTAGAGCTGGATTAAAGCTTGAAGACCTGAAGAAATGTTGTTATTCAATCACCTTTTTGCTGCGTATTTTAAAGACAAGATTCAATGCTTTTCCATAATAATCACTTGGAGTTGTTATTCATTCTCAAGGCAATTGGAGTTGAAGCCCGCAACCTATATTCCATGACATCTGCATGCATTCACATTGGTCTAGTTGCTAATTGGGCTAAGTTATTTGCAAGGCTTCTCATTCATGCGCTGCACGCGTTCACATTAAGCTATTAGTTTATGTGTTATAGTTTGGAAAAGGGGATTTGTCCCACATTATGGAATTTGCCAAGTAGCCTTTGTCATATCAGCTATAAATACACTTTATCTCATTCATTGTAAAATACACTTAGTTTTATTTTGTAATTCTCTTCTTGGAATAAAACTCTTCTCCCTTTCTCTTAGTTGTTATTTTATTTTAATGTCTGTTATTTTCTTTTTCTCTTCTTCTTTAGCTATGTCTAGCTAATGCCCTTTGATTAGGGGGTGATGACGCTAATAGATATGATTCAACATGAATCACATAGCCAATAGAAGAAGACTTTATACATGTAGATCTGGATCTGAATCAAGGGTTAGATCTGAACCTTCATATTATGTGTCGTTTAAGAGCTATGCTCCTTCACAGGGTATATTCGTGTTCGATCTAACAATTATCAGATTTAGATCTAATTTTTGGGTTTTAGAAATTAATTAGTGAATCTGTCCTGATAGTCTATGGTTGTTTAAGAGCTCAGCTCCTGCATAGGCAATGCTTGTTGTTACTTATTTGTTTCTGAGAACCTAATTATCGTTGATTCATGTGTGTGACAGAAACATGAATTAGATCTATATTTATTTATTGGCTATTGATGAGTGTGAATCCAATCTATGTCATTATCCCCTAATTGTTTTCTCTTATTATATAAATCTCTCTTTTTATTTAATTACTGTTATTTTCTGTGTTTTCAACCAATCAAAATCCTGGAATAACTTGATTGGATTTATTAATTAAAATATTTTTGGTCCCAGAGTTCGACACCCTCTACAACAGTACTTGTTGTTTAGGAAAGCCGAACGGATTTTACAGTTGTTTACAATTGTATAATTTGTTCGCAAACAAATTTTGGCGCCATTGCCGGGGACCAAAATAATTTTTATTTTTAAATCCTTCGTTTTATATTTTCTTATTTTTCATAAATAAAAAATTTATTTTTTCTTTTTGTTAGTTTTATTTTCATTTTCGTTGTAGTTTGTTTCAAAAAAAAAAAAAACAATTCAATCTTTTTCTTTTTATTCCTTTTGTTTTGTTATATATAGAAAAAAATCTTGATAGCTGATTTTGTGTTAACACAGTTGATACTACAATATGTAAATCAAGGAAAAAATAATTTACTTGCCAATTTTTGTTTTCGGTTTCTTTCCCTTTTTCAATTTTTTTTCTTTTCCCTTTTCAATTTTTTTCCTCTTTTACATAGTTCTCAACTTTCTTATTTTACAATTTTCAAAAAAAAAAAAACCATAAACTGATTTTCTTATTGCAAATTTCTTTTTCTGCCTTGCAATTTTTTCCCCCCTTTTCTAAGATCATCTTCCTGCCATACACCATTTACCACCGCCTTCCTTTATTCACCAATTCAACAATTCACCAATTCATCATTCACCATCACTACCCTTTACCATAGACATACACCCATAGCCTCGCCTGAACTGACAAACCACATACTCAACGCTCTCCTGCTACTCACGTCACTAACACTGCAGCATCGCAACCATATCAATTCCCTCACCACAACAAAGCCGTGACTTTCATCACAAAAGACTCACAAAAAAAATCTGTAACAACACGGGTTTCGCCCGACCTTAATCGATCGCAAAATCGACCAAGACCGTTCAAAATCCGCATACGTTAACTTTGGGAATACAACACATCAGAACAATAACAGCAGACTTTTATTACATCATGATAATATAACATCAGAGTACAGAATATATCAGAGTGCATCGAAATTTAAAATACAGCGGAAGAAAATTTTACAATAAATTTAATACAGTGCAGCGAAAATAAAATAACTAAGGCAGCGGAAGGCTTCCAATGTTCTGGACACAGCTTTAAGCTTCAATTCAGGATCCTGCTAAAAAGATAAACCAGTAGACACTGCTCGACTGCCCGTGTGGAAAGAGGGCACCCGAGTTTGCAAAAAGGTGGAAACAAACAACGGGTCAGTCGTGGGACTGGTGTGAGAATTCTTAACAAATAAATCACTATTAATAGGGCAAATCCAATGACCACGCCGCTAATGCGGAACGGGTTTACTCTAATGGATTGCCGTGCATAACTTAAAGTAAATCGTAAAACAACGCAATGCTTTTTAGAAAAATGAAATCACCATAAGACTCAGGTCCCATCACACAATGCAACGCACACCAGAAGATAGAGTTTTACCTTATGGTGATCAAACATGATAAATACGGCAAATACGAGTTTGATATTATTATTAGTGTGTATATGTTTTAAAAACAATTTCAATCATAATGTATCAATCCTAGGAAGCATAGGTACCATATGTTATGCCTCCGTACTAGTAATACAATCAAAACCGAATGGCGAGTATTGGAAATTGGTTTCCATCATGAGTCAAGGCTAGGGAGGAGCTCCTTACCGATTCGAGACACTCTAGCTAATGCCTCAGGATTACCCGCAGTTAACCCTTAGAAATGGCAGGGCCGGTCCTCAAATACAGCTTAGAGGATTGGAAATTCCTAAGCACACGTTCCCCGGTCCTATAGGACCTATCCGAGGCGCCTCATTCCATCATCCACATAAGTAAAATGTCAGGGCTGGTAGGTCACTGACACCACTCTAGCTAGAAAGAAATGTGCTGCTCTCCCTGCGTTCCCTTCTCCCGTTTTAGACTCCGCCGGTGTGTGAGGCTCGTGAAGTCACGTCATACACAAAGTTATACCTAAACAGGTTATGCTTTGATCATCCCACAAGGCCTGCTTTTCAACAAAGCCTTGATCATATGCATCTTAGCGTGCCACATCATCACTCCATATCACACTACCAATCCTTTGCCGAAATATATGAATGGGTGTTAAGCAAGAGAATAAATTCTCTGCCACCAAACATCCATACATTCGACAGAAGATTAATAACATGATATATAATGGAGTACGATGTCAAACACACAATCCATTTATAAGCTTATGCTCTTGGTCTGCGCGAAAGCCAAATCCGTTCAATCAACGTGTTCGTTCGGACGACGACCATGACATTGACTTGGGAGCAAATCAATTCAAAGTCTCAATCGCTGTCCTCCTGAGGGGAAGATTGACGGTCTTCATTAGTCGTCTTCTTCTTCAATTCTCATCGTCGTTTGATTATTTGGAATGAGATTAACTCGGTCTTCCCAAATAATCTTCGTATATATATATGTAAATATATTGAAAACTCTTCCTTATCGTTATTTCTAATTTATAACGATTATTTCCTATTTTATTTAATTAAAAATAATTAAATCTTTAATCAACGACGATTCAGGTCAATGGCGATTTTGGCGCTGTTTTCAACCAATTTTGATTTTCACATATCTCAAAATCTAACCGTTGGATTTTGACGTATTATATATCGTTGGAAAGATTTTTCCAACACGGTCCTAACGGTTTCAGTTTCAAGAAAATCCGACGGTCGGATCTCCTTGTATAGTCATTTTAAAGATATAATTTTAAAACGCGAACTACCGCGCTTGATTCGTTTAATTTTTTATATATATAAATATATATATAAATAATTCGTTTAATTCATCGTTCTTACATACATCTCCCCTTTTCCTTTATTCTTTTTTTTCCATTTCTTAATCTTACATGAAAATGTAATTTATAATTAGACGGTGAATTATTCCCTTTTATTTTATTTTTATTTTAAAATCTTTATAATTTACATTAAAATGTAAATTATAATTCATCGCTCTATTCATTCCATTTCATCTTTCAATTATATTATGATTCCATTTACATATATAAAATACTCATTCTCTTTCTAAATGCATTCTCAATCTCAATTACATCTAAAATGTAATTTTATTTTACGATGACATTTCCATTCTATTCACATTATAAATAATGTACATTTCCTACGATGAAAAATTCTCTTTTAATATACATTAAAAATAATGTATTTTTATCCTACGGTATGTTTTTCTTTTTATTAACATTGAAAATAATGTTACCTTAACATACAATGCATTTTCTATTTTTATTAACATTGAAAATAATGTTAATTTTTCTATCTTTACATTACACATGAAAAATGTATATTTTGATACATCGCAAATTCCTACTTTATATTTACAAAATAAAGAGTAAACCTTGTCATGCGGTGAATTCCTACCTTATTTTACAAATAAAAAGTAAATCTTATCATACAGTGAAAATGCCAACTTACTTTTACAAATAAAAGTGTACATCTTATCATGTGGTGAAAATACCCTAATATTAACATTATAAATAAATGTTAATGCCAATTTCTCTTACAATGTAAATTTCTCTTTTTATACATACATTAATAAAAGTGTGTTAATACGTACGGTGCAATCTTCTTTTTAATCAATATCAAAAATAATGTTAAACAATCTTTTCTTTTTATATAACATTAAAATAATGTTAATAAATCATATGGTCCATTCTCTTTTAATATTTACATTAGAATAATGTAAATCAATCTTTCCTTTTCATATACATTTATAAATAATGTACATTTTTCTTACGAGGTAAATTCTCTTTTGTTTAACATTATAAATAATGTTAATCTTACATACGGTTCAATTCCTTTTTATTAACATTAAAAATAATGTTAAATTTACATACGGTTCAATTCCTTTTTATTAACATTAAAAATAATGTTAAATTTACATACAATGCATTTCCTATTTATTAACATTAAAAATAACGTTAAATTTACATACAATGCATTTCCTATTTATTAACATTAAAAATAATGTTAAATTTACATACAATGCATTTCCTATTTATTAACATTAAAAATAATGTTAAATTTACATACAATGCATTTCCTATTTATTAACATTAAAAATAACGTTAAATTTACATACAATGCATTTCCTATTTATTAACATTAAAAATAACGTTAAATTTACATACAATGCATTTCCTACTTATTAACATTAAAAATAACGTTAAATTTACATACAATGCATTTCCTACTTATTAACATTAAAAATAACGTTAAATTTACATACAATGCATTTCCTATTTATTAACATTAAAAATAACGTTAAATTTACATACAATGCATTTCCTATTTATTAACATTAAAAATAATGTTAAATTTACATACAATGCATTTCCTATTTATTAACATTAAAAATAATGTTAAATTTACATACAATGCATGTTAATAAACCATACGGTGTGTTTTCTTTTTAACATTAACATTAGAAATAAATGTTAAAGAATCATACGATGTATTTTTTTTCTTTTTTTTTCACTAACATAAATGTCATTTTCCTACGATGAACATTTTCATTCTATAAATTTGATCAATTCAAATCCTGACACAAACTATAACATGTGATAGCGATAATCAATTTCTTTGATGATAAATTAAATCAATACAAAATGATAACATGGCAGTGATAACATGACATCGTATAAACATGACATCAAAAGGGATACATCCTAACTACTCAATCATAGAACAAAGCATCACAAACAGATCTGAATCATTCATCGTACTAGAATAGTTTAATTTTATTAAATTTTAAATAAAAGAACTCTCACCTTGTTTGGATAAAATTATAATAAACCCAAGAAATGTTCAGAATGTTCCAGTCAATCACAGCAGGTCCTAATCGTCGTCACGGTTCTAACGGTTCTGAAATTTTCAGAATCGAAGTTCATATGCATTAGTTATCAATGTTTTAAACATACTGGTTTTTAACAACTGCTGCAGTCACGCTTAAAAGCGTCGCAATTTCTGAAATAAGAATTACCTTAGAACCCACTTTTGTTCAAAAATTCAAATCCGATTTTCTGGAGTTGTAGTTGATGAAACGACGAGCCGTTTGTTGGAGAAGGATCGGCCCGGAGAGGGCTTTGATCGGCCAGAGGGGGGTGGCGTTCGGCGGCGGCGTGTGGGGCCCAGGGGGCGCGAACGGCGGCGGCTTCTTGGCCTTGGTGGCGGCGCTACGGTGCACGGGGAGGGGCGAGACTTGTCGGAGATCGAAGAGCTCGGGAAGAGCTTCGAAATGAGTACTCACACGCTAAATTTCGTCGAAAAATGGAAGAGAAATCGAAACTCAAAGTTTGGAGCTTCTATGGATTCGGCGGCTACAACATACGGAGGAAGAAGATGAAGGAGGCCCGACCTTTATATAATATTATAATATTAGGGTAAATTAATTATTATTTAATTAGCCCGCTTAAGCCCGTTTTGGTCCGAACTCCGATTCGCGCTCAACGACTGTCGATCTTAATGTTTTGACGTCTTCTGAACGCGATGGCGTTATCCCCGAAGTCCAATTCTGAAGTTATACGCATGTTTCTTTTATTTTCAAAATAAATCCTTTATTTTTAATTCAAACGCACACAGAAATTCACCGGGACCACATACGGACCCAGAAAAATCCAGAAAAATTATTTTTGGCTTTCTTATGACGATACGATCACAACAAAATTTGTTTCTTTCAATTCTGAGCCTTTTTGAAAAATGGCTATTTTCAAGGCGAATATATTTAATATTAAAAATACATTTTGAAACAAATATTTTCTGAAACTCAAAACGTATAAGTGTTTACTGTTTTACAATGCAGAAAAGTCATTCTGAACTCAATGGAAGTGGTTTAGAGTTCAAATTCCTTCGTATGCAAAAAGTAGCATTTTTGTCCTATGCAAATTACCCAACGACCTTTCTAAAAATTGAATTGGCCATAACTTTTGATTTCCGCTATGAAATTTCGATTTTTCGGATTCGTTGGAAAGATATTTTTAAATAGATTCTAATATTTTCAGTTTTACTAAAATCCGTTAAATTTTGCATCCTGTATGGTCAGTCAAAGTTCAAGTTTGACTTTTCAAACTACCGCGCTATTTCTAGCTCTTTTTATAATTAAAATTAAATTATTCATTCTAACTTCGATTTGAACCAAATTTGTGATCCTTATTATTTAAAATAGATTATTTTAAATATCAAAACTCATTTAAAATCACTTAAAATAAATTTTAAATTGGCCCCAAAATTCAGGGTTGTTACAGTCTCCCCCACTTAAAAACTTTTCGTCCTCGAAAAGGGACGAAGCTAAAAGTTGACTAATTAACTAACTAATTTATATATATATATATTCTCCATTGGTTTAAATAATTTCATTAGTTGATTAACTTTCAAATATATAACTTTTTGTATATTCAAAATCATATTTTCCAAAATAAAGTATAATTAGTCACAAATACGTATATTATAGGCTTGCAACTCCCAACTCATTCTAGGGCATTACTAACCCTATCTATAATGAGTTTTCTCATTCTAGGATACTGCTGATCCTATCTCTAATGAGTATTCTTATTGGATGTTACTAATCCAATCTCTGATGAGTCTTTTGTTCAGTTCTAATGAGTTGTACCCCAAAGATTTGAGCTAACCAAGGCTCTGATACCAACTGTAACGACACGGGTTTCGCCCGACCTTAATCGATCGCAAAATCGACCAAGACCATTCAAAATCCGCATACGTTAACTTTGGGAATACAACACATCAGAACAATAACAGCAGACTTTTATTACATCATGATAATATAACATCAGAGTACAGAATATATCAGAGTGCATCGAAATTTAAAATACAGCGGAAGAAAATTTTACAATAAATTTAATACAGTGCAGCGGAAATAAAATAACTAAGGCAGCGGAAGGCTTCCAATGTTCTGGACACAGCTTTAAGCTTCAATCCAGGATCCTGCTAAAAAGATAAACCTGTAGACACTACTCAACTGCCCGTGTGGAAAGAGGGCACCCGAGTTTGCAAAAAGGTGGAAACAAACAACGGGTCAGTCGTGGGACTGGTGTGAGAATTCTTAACTAATAAATCACTATTAATAGGGCAAATCCAAAGACCACGCCGCTAATGCGGAACGGGTTTACTCTAATGGATTGCCGTGCATAACTTAAAGTAAATCGTAAAACAACGCAATGCTTTTTAGAAAAATGAAATCACCATAAGACTCAGTTTCCATCACACAATGCAACGCACACCAGAGGATAGAGTTTTACCTCATGGTGATCAAACATGATAAATATGGCAAATACGAGTTTGATATTATTATTAGTGTGTATATGTTTTAAAAACAATTTCAATCATAATGTATCAATCCTAGGAAGCATAGGTACCATATGTTATGCCTCCGTACTAGTAATACAATCAAAACCGAATGGCGCGTATTGGAAATTGTTTTCCATCATGAGTCAAGGCTAGGGAGGAGCTCCTTACCGATTCGAGACACTCTAGCTAATGCCTTAGGATTACCCGCAGTTAACCCTTGGAAATGGCAGGGCCGGTCCTCAAATACAGCTTAGAGGATTGGCAATTCCTAAGCACACGTTCCCCGGTAATATAGGACCTATCCGAGGCGCCTCATTCCATCATCCACATAAGTAAAATGTCAGGGCTGGTAGGTCACTGACACCACTCTAGCTAGAAAGAAACGTGTTGCTCTCCCTGCGTTCCCTTCTCCCGTTTTAGACTCCGCCGGTGTGTGAGGCTCGTGAAGTCACGTCATACACAAAGCTATACCTAAACAGGTTATTCTTTGATCATCCCACAAGGCCTGCTTTTCAACAAAGCCTTGATCATATGCATCTTAGCATGCCACATCATCACTCTATATCACACTACCAATCCTTTGCCGAAATATATGAATGGGTGTTAAGCAAGAGAATAAATTCTCCGCCACCAAACATCCATACATTCGACAGAAGATTAATAACATGATATATAATGGAGTACGATGTCAGACACACAATCCATTTATAAGCTTATGCTCTTGGTCTGCGCGAAAGCCAAATCCGTTCAATCAACGTGTTCGTTCGGACGACGACCATGACCTTGACTTGGGAGCAAATCAATTCAAAGTCTCAATCGCTGTCCTCCTGAGGGGAAGATTGACGGTCTTCATTAGTCGTCTTCTTCTTCAATTCTCATCATCGTTTGATTATTTGGAATGAGATTAACTCGGTCTTCCCAAATAATCTTCGTATATATATGTTGACACATTTTTTTTGGCAAAAACTGTCACACATGGAATTCCTGAATGATAACATGCTCGAGCGATAGAAACGACGTCAGAAGACATTGAGAGATTTGGTCAAAATCACATCTTCAACATAAACAGGCCCGAAACTCCTGTCAGACGACCTCTTTTGGGCCCGAAAACAGCGATTTCGGAGCTGAGCTCTGTAACATTTGTAGATCTCTGAGTTTGCTTCAGTTTGAGCTTCGGTTTGGCTCAATCGGACTTACGGTTTGAAAGTTATGCCCGTTTCCGTGAACAGGTATAATCTGGGAATTTCCTGATGAAGCATCATGGGCTCGGATCGCCCCCTCTGGTTCGTGAGCACCGATTCGGATCGCTCCCATCAGCTCGCCCTCGATTCGGATCGCTCCCCTCATGCACCACGATCCGACCCGTCATCACCCTGCTCGCTACCTCCAACCACGTCCCGTTCGTGGTACGCACCCTTGATCCGCGATCCGATCCTATCACCACGATCCAACCACCGAGCCTGCAGAAACGCTCCCTGTTTTGACCTATTCTCATGCCACATCTTGCTCCTATTATCCCGGATCGTGTGCCACATACCCCCCCACGATCCGATCCCCGCACCTGCTCCTGCGCAGCCTGTTCTGACCTATTCTCAAGGCTATTTTCACTCCAACTTGCATGGATCTGATTACACATGTCATATGACGATTTGAAGATGATATCTGGACGTTTTCCACCACATTTCGAGATTTTTGGGATGCGTGCCATGTGTCCCATGAACCACCTTCAGGAAGCGGCTATAAATACACCATTTGAAGGCATTTTCAAAGGATCTCTTTTGGCCATTCTTCTTCACTACTTCCACCATTACTGAAGTGCAAGGACTTTGCACCTTCAAACATTCAAATTCTTATCTTTTCAATACAATTAACACACGGATTGTGTGTCTACATGTAACTGATTCTTGTAATCTGTCAGTATAACAATAAGATTATAAAGTGGACGTAGGCTACATCTACAGCCGAACCACTATAAAAACCTTGTGTGTCTCCTCTTTATTTACTTTTTTCTGCATTCTGTGATCTGTGATCTGCATTTGGGTGTTAGGCCCAATTTTTGGTCTAACAATATATATATGTAAATATATTGAAAACTCTTCCTTATCGTTATTTCTAATTTATAACGATTATTTTCTATTTTATTTAATTAAAAATAATTAAATCTTTAATCAATGACGATTCAGGTCAATGGCGATTTTGGCGCTGTTTTCAACCAATTTTGATTTTCACATATCTCAAAATCTAACCGTTGGATTTTGACGTATTATATATCGTTGGAAAGATTTTTCCAACACGGTCCTAACGGTTTCAGTTTCAAGAAAATACAATGGTCGGATCTCCTTGTATAGTCATTTTAAAGATATAATTTTAAAACGCGAACTACCGCGCTCGATTCGTTTAATTTTATATATATATATATAAATATATATAAAAATAATTCATTTAATTCATCGTTCTTACATACATCTCCCCTTTTCCTTTATCCTTTTTTTTCACTTCTTAATCTTACATGAAAATGTAATTTATAATTATACGGTGAATTATTCCCTTTTATTTTATTTTTATTTTAAAATCTTTATAATTTACATTAAAATGTAAATTATAATTCATCGCTCTATTTATTCCATTTCATCTTTCAATTATATTATGATTCCATTTACATATATAAAATACTCATTCTCTTTCTAAATGCATTCTCAATCTCAATTACATCTAAAATGTAATTTTATTTTACGATGACATTTCCATTCTATTCACATTATAAATAATGTACATTTCCTACGATGAAAAATTCTCTTTTAATATACATTAAAAATAATGTATTTTTATCCTACGGTATGTTTTTCTTTTTATTAACATTGAAAATAATGTTACCTTAACATACAATGCATTTTCTATTTTTATTAACATTGAAAATAATGTTAATTTTTCTATCTTTACATTACACATGAAAAATGTATATTTTGATACATCGCAAATTCCTACTTTATATTTACAAAATAAAGAGTAAACCTTGTCATGCGGTGAATTCCTACCTTATTTTACAAATAAAAAGTAAATCTTATCATACAGTGAAAATGCCAACTTACTTTTACAAATAAAAGTGTACATCTTATCATGTGGTGAAAATACCCTAATATTAACATTATAAATAAATGTTAATGCCAATTTCTCTTACAATGTAAATTTCTCTTTTTATACATACATTAATAAAAGTGTGTTAATACGTGCGGTGCAATCTTCTTTTTAATCAATATCAAAAATAATGTTAAACAATCTTTTCTTTTTATATAACATTAAAATAATGTTAATAAATCATATGGTCCATTCTCTTTTAATATTTACATTAGAATAATGTTGTAAAGACCCGCAAATTCCCACCCTTTGGATCGACCATAAACCACACAGGTCTGACCCAAAAAGTGAAAATCTACGAATACTTTAACTTTGGGCATACAACACATTACAACAGATAACAGAAGACTTTTATAACACTATAATAAATGTTACATCAGAGTACAGAATATACATATCAGAGTACATTGGAATATAATTACAGCGGAAGAATAAGTTACAATAATTGAAATATATTGCAGCGGAAGAACACAGCGGAAGACTCTCTATCTCTGGACACAGCTTTAAGCTTCAACCCAGAATCCTGTTTAATATATCTGCAAAAATAGCTACTCGACTGCCCGTGTGGAAAATATGGGCACCCGAGTTTGCCAGTGGACAAACTACAGGTCAGTCATGGGACTGGTGTGAGAATTCTACTTAACCTATATAATATAATAAGGCTAATCACAGGACCACGCCACTTTCGCGGAACGGGTTTTCTCCTATGGATTGCCAGTGCATGACTAAAGTAAATCGTCAAAATAACGTAATGCTTTTTAGAAAAATGAAACCATTATAAGACCCAAGTCCCATCACACAATGCAACGCAAACCGGAGGATAGGGTTTTACCTTATAATGATCAAAAGATGCTTGATACGATAAAAACGGTATTATATAATAATAATAGTGTGCAAACAATTTGAAATACATCAAAGTAAATGTATTAATCCTAGACGGCATAAGTGCCTCATCCCACTATGTCATCATATATAGGTATACAATCAAAACCGTGTGATGTCGTATTGGAAATTTGTGTTGCCATCTGAGTCAAGGCTAGGGAGGAGATCCTTACCGATTCGAGACACTCTAGCAATGCCCCAGGATTGGTACTCTGTCCAACCCTTGGATCCTGCAGGGCCGGTCCACACTTACTTTTGTGGATTGGTTATGCCTGAACACACGCTTCCCGGTCCTTTTGGACCTATACTACGGCCAGTAGCGACCGCATAAACCGAGGCCTCGAAAATCCAACAACCACAATGAATAAATGCCAGCGCTGGTAGGTCCCTGGCACCACTCTAGCTAGAAAGAAACGTGCGCACTCCCTGCGTTCCCTTCTCCCGTTTTAGACTCTACCGGGCTGTGAGGCTCGTGAGGTCACGTCATACACAAAGCTATGCCTAAACAGGCTATGCTTTGATCATCAACCACAAGGCTCTGCTTTGCAGCAATAAGCCTTGATCAAGTGCAACTTGGCATACCACATCAACAACTCATATCATGCGATCGGTAAATATTTAACATACAAAAGGGTGTTAAGCAAGAGAATAAATCCTCCGCCACCATGCATTTATATATTAAATAAAAACCAATTTAATTACATGAAATAAATTTCAATGTCAGGCATGCTATCCATTTACAAGTCCGTTCTGGGTCTGAACGAAACAACGTATCCGTCGATCTCCAGTACGTCTGGAAGATCATCACTTTTACCTTGCCTTGGGGGATCAGTCCCAATTCAAGATATTAGTCACCATCAACCAAACGATGTGAAGCTCTCCGGTCTTCAGTCACCGTCTTCATCTTTGACTCTTGATCGTCGTGATGATTATTCAGAATGGGTTAGACCCGGTCTTTCTGAATAACTCGCGTATTTGTAATTAAAACCAACCATACGCCACATTCCAACTTTGAATATCCTTTTAAATAAAAATTATTATTTATGTTAAAAGGTTCTCATTAATTTTATCAAAGATAAAATAAATTACATTTTAATCTTTCTAAAAAGATGTATTAATATTCCAATTTTGATTTAATTTATAAAATAGATTTATAAATTTCAAATAGTAATTTCAATGTAAATTGGATTAAAGGATAAATGTTATTTAAAACATCGTCCACTACAAATCCAATCTACATATCAATCACCAACCATAATTGTTAAGATCTAATAATCTTAAATAAAAGATTTATCTTAAAGATATTAATTCATTACTATATAAAAAAAACACATTTTAAAATAATCAATAAAATATTCTATATATAAAAGATTCTGAATGTAAAATATTCTTTATAATACAAAATCTTTTATTTTACAAAGATCCTTTCATTATATAAAAATTCTTTATTTAAAAAGAAATTCTGCATTGGAATGCGACTCAACCATGTACCATATAATTTGGGTCATATGGGTTTCATACATTTCATGTATAGGGTAATAACAGGAAATAATCCTCAATCCATCCATTAACAACCAGAGTGGCAATGTCAACTGTGTGAGCATTAAAATAAAACAATAACGCTCATCGCAGACTGTCGATCAATCGATAGACATATAAATAACATTGGGATTTGTGTCAGTCAAGTATCGTCCCAATACCCGTGTGGGGTTTTCAGCCAACAAACAAATAATAAATTATTTGTGCACTTGGGCGATGTGTAAAAATAATCGTCCCAATCACATAAACAAGTCGGATGACTTGTAAATGGAAGTGTAATATTCAAATTTGAATATACTAACATCACATTTAACACATCAAAATACAACAACACAGGCAAATATTTCAATACTCTTTATTATGAGCATATGACAATAAAAATCGTGACTTTTATTTATTTACAAAAATGCATATTTTTGGTCTCATTCATTTTAATGACAAAATGAATAATTGACTTCATTCTTTTTAATGTATAAAAATATACATCCTTAATTCATTCTCTTTAATGTATGAAAACATACATTTTAAATCCATTCTTTTTCTCAACATAAACAAATATGATTATTTTGTTTCTTAACTTCTAATGCAACAAAATGAGAATTTTGTCTAATCTTTTTCAATGAATAAAGATGTCTATTTTTACTTCATTCATTTTAATGTGCCAAAAATGTCCATTTTGTCTAATTCACTTTTAATATACAAAAATGAGTATTTTGTTTTAGTCTCTTTTCTTATGCATAAAAAAATGTTTATTTTTAATTTATTCTTTTTTTTTTAAATGACACCAAGTGTTCATCATGTCCAATAAGAATTCACATGTCTTGTTCTTTTATTTACCATAGAAATACCAATAAAATGATCAACATATTTTGGTCTTTTCATTTACAAAAGAAGTTGTAAATAAAGTGGTCCTCATATTTTTACTCTTTTCACTTACAATAGGAGTTGTAAATAAATGATTCTCATGTTCCTGTTCTTTTTATCACATCTAAATGACGATAGAAATGTACCATTAACATCGCTATTTATATCGCATCAAAAATGTCGAATAAAATGAATCACTAACATTGTCTATTTCTATCGCGCTAAAAATGTCGATAAAAATGAATCACTAACATTGTCTATTTCTATCGCACTAAAAATGTCGATAAAAATGAATCACTAACATTGTCTATTTCTATCGCACTAAAAATGTCGATAAAAATGAATCACTAACATTGTCTATTTCTATCGCACTAAAAATGTCGATAAAAATGAATCAGTAACATTGTCTATTTTTATCGCACTAAAAATGTCGATAAAAATGACAACATTAACCATTCTATTTTCACCGCGTTCAAAATGACGATAAAATATTCAACATTAACCATTCTATTTTTACCGCATTCAAAATGACGATAAAATATTCAACATTAACCATTCTATTTTTACCGCATTCAAAATGACGATAAAATATTCAGCATTAACAATTCCATTTTTACCGCATTCAAAATGACGATAAAATATTCAATATTAACAATTCTATTTTTACCGCATTCAAAATGACGATAAAATATTCAATATTAACAATTCTATTTTTACCTACTATAGAAAATGTAAATAAATATATTTCTAAATTCTATTCTTTTTATTTACATAACTGATTAACATGTTTTACTCTTTTTCTTTTACAAAGAAAATGTAAACAAAGTGATTAACATGTTTTACTCTTTTTCTATTACAAAGAAAATGTAAACAAAAAGATTTACATATTTTACTCTTTCTCTTTTACAATGAAAATGTAAACAAAGTGATTAACATGTTTTACTCTTTCTCTTTTACAAAGAAAATGTAAACAAAAACCGTTCACACATTATGTTCTCCTTTGGTTTCCATATAAAATGTAAACAATATGATTTACCCATTATGTTCTCTTTTGTTTTACATATAAATGTAAATAAAAACAATTCACAAATTATGTTCTCTTTTGGTTTACATAGAAAAATGATTTTTCTTTATATTTCTGTTCATTTATTTACAAAACAATGTAAACAAAATGACTAACAAAACTTTATTTCTTTTCTTTCACCATATAAACATCAAAAATGTGAATAACATATTTTTGGTCTTATCATTTACAATGGAAGGTGTAAAAAAAAAGGATTAACCTATTTTGTAATGTAAAAATATGACCTCTTCTATTTTACAATGTAAAAATGATAACTCCTCTATTTTAAATATAAAAAGATCATCTTTATATTTTCATCGTCAAAATTACATCTTTTTTTTTCAATATAAAAAGATTGTCTTTTTATTTTAAAACATAAAAATATTGTCTCCTTATTTTCAACATAAAAAGATTTTGCTTTTTTTATTATAATCAAAAACAAAGTTGTAATTTTTGTAACCAAAATCAAAGTTGTAATCTTTGCAAACAAAATCAAAGTTGTAATCTTTGTTAACAAAATAAAAGTTTAAATTTTTATAAAGTTTTAATCTTTATAAATATAAATAAAAGATTTCATGTTTTATAAATAAAACAAAGATTCATTTTATACAAACAAAAACAAAGATTCATTTTAAAGATCGAATCTTTATTAATGTTATTCATTTCAAAATAAAAATCAAAACTTTGATTTGTAAATCATGATAAAAGATTAAAATTTTATCTATAAATCAAAACAAAAGATAAAAAAATTATTCTTTTCATTTACCATAGAAAATGTAAATAAAAACGTATTTTCTAAATTTGTCCTTTTATTTACAAAAGAAATGTAAATAAAAACTTGCTTTCTAAATGTGTTCATTTATTTACAAAGAAATGTAAATAAAAACTTGTTCTTTTATTAATAACAGAAATGTAAATAAAAACTTTTTTTTTTTTTAAGGACAAAAAGAAATTCATTTGTGTACATGTTCTAAAAATAAAAGAGGATTTTATTTGTTTTACAAGTTCTAATCCAATCTTAACATATATATATATATATATATATATATATATATATATATTATATATATATACTGAATAAAATATGTTATGATCTCATTTTAGATCCCATTTCTCCAACCGCAAAATAAGATATATATAAATCCAAGCGGATTTGCAAATCATGTACAACAATCATTCAACAAACAACAATTATCACTCCAAACAACACCCAACATTTCAGGTCAGAATTAAACGATCAAACGATTATTTTTAATGCAAGAAAATAATTTATAATTAATTAAACAAATAAAATTAGAATCCTCACATTGAATTTTTGGCCAAAATTTTACTGTCTCCTTTTCAGCTGCAGTCTGCGCCATCGCGAAGCTCTTAATTTTGTGATTCAAACGCAATTTACGGTTCGTCAAACGGACCTCGTATGAAAGAGTTATGAATTTTTAAAGATCGGGTAATTAAATAATTAATTAATATTCATGAAAATACCTAAAAATTTCACTGTCTCAGAATTGGACAAAATTAGTGTCCACGCGTCCATGTCGTCGCCACGATCCCAACGCACCTGAAATCGTCGATTTTCGACTTCGTATGAGTGTGTTATGCAATTTTAAAGTTCTGGAAATTAATTAAATAATTTAAAAATAAAATAGAAAATACCCTCAGCCCATTGACCGCGAAACACTGTTCACCTCCGAACTTTGACCGCGATTTGCCGCTGCCTCAGGCCACCTGACGCCACGGGACCACCGCCAACGTCTTCGTCTTGGCGAGACGCACCACCACCAGAAAGAGCCGCCCCTAAAGCTTCTCCGATCATTGGGAAATCGCCTAGAACGGATTTCGCCTCGCGGGTCCCACAGGCCGCCTCACACCTCCAAACTGCCTGAAATTTTCTGAGCATCTTCGTCTTGCGTAGACGAAGAACTTCCGTGTTCGCCACTTCCTCCAGTTCTCGCTAGATTCGCGGGAAATTTGTGATTTAGGTTTTGAGCTTCTGAATTTCGAAAACAGCGATCTTTAAGACGAGATTCCGGCGAATCCGAGCGCTGTTTGACGAAACCGAGGACACCATTAGCTTCGTATCGTCGAGACCTTCGAGTGGACATATAATTTGCTATGTTTTGAAGAAATTTTATTTTTTATGAATTTTAGAGGAAGAGGGAGACACCATGGAAATTGGGAAAAATGATGGAAAAGAGAAGTGGCTGCTATGCATTTCGAATTTCAGCCCTAAATCTCAGAAAAAAGATAATATATAC
The DNA here is from genome assembly GCA_030737875.1 of Allium sativum. NCBI lineage: Eukaryota > Viridiplantae > Streptophyta > Magnoliopsida > Asparagales > Amaryllidaceae > Allium > Allium sativum. The sequence goes on along the minus strand of CM060922.1, from coordinate 79,456,889 downwards.
TATGGGTTTAATTTTGGTTTGGGCCCAAATATCATTACGTGCCCAATTACTCAATTTTCAACTGTTTTCTTCAATTCAGAAATTCTTATAAATACATGCGAATTTCAAAATTAATAAATTTTTAAACATAATTATTTCAGGTCATTACGAACCCAACGAACCTGATTTCGTAATTTTCCGGTTCCGTATGAATTTATTATAAATTTCCGAATTCTGAAAATAGGCTGTATTTCCACTGTAAAAATTATACAGGCCACAAAATAATTCCAAAAATTACAAATTTTAGAATTTAACCTTAATTTAATATTCCGAATCCATAGAAACTGGTTTCGTCGAATTCGGAGTTCGTTTGCAAAAATTCTATTTTTCAGGTGTATATTTTAATATTTAAAAATACCAAAAATAGTGGAATTTTTCCGAAACTCAAAAATATAAGTTCTTATAGTCATTTTTATATGTAAACAACATTCTAAAACCAATGGAGATGGTTTCGGGTCCTAATTCCTTATTCTGCAAAATGTAGCATTTTGGCCCTTATAAATTTCATAGCGACCTTTCTAAATATTGAATTGGCCATAACTTTTGATCCCCGTTATGAAATTTCGATTTTTCGGATTCGTTGGAAAGATATTTTTAAATAGATTCTAATATTTTTGGTTTCACTAAAATCCGTTAAATTTTGCATCCTGTACGGTCAGTCAAAGTTCAAGTTTGACTCTTCAAACTACCGCGTTATTTCTAACTCTTTTTATAATAAAAATTAAATCATTCATTCTAACTTCGATTTAAATCAAATTTGTGATCATTATTATTTAAATAAATTATTTTATATTGTCAAAATTCATTATAATTTTCTAAAATAAAAATTTTAAATTGGTTCTGATTTTGCGGGTTGTTACAATCGCCCCCACTTAAAAACTTTTCGTCCTCGAAAAGGAACGTAGCTAAAAATTGTAAAATTAACTATCTTAATTTTAAATTTTAATGGTTAATTATAAATTCGTAACTCTGAACTCGTTCTAGGGCATTACTAACCCCATCTCTAACGAGTTTACTCATTCTAGGATACTACTGATCCTATCTCTAATGAGTATTCTTATTGGACATTACTAATCCAATCTCTGATGAGTCTTTTGTTCAGTTCTAATGAGTTGTACCCCAAAGATTTGAGCTAACCTGTGCTCTGATACCAACTGTAAAGACCCGCAAATTCCCACCCTTTGGATCGACCATAAACCACACAGGTCTGACCCAAAAAGTGAAAATCTACGAATACTTTAACTTTGGGCATACAACACATTACAACAGATAACATAAGACTTTTATAACACTATAATAAATGTTACATCAGAGTACAGAATATACATATCAGAGTACATTGGAATATAATTACAGCGGAAGAATAAGTTACAATAATTGAAATATATTGCAGCGGAAGAACACAGCGGAAGACTCTCTATCTCTGGACACAGCTTTAAGCTTCAACCCAAAATCCTGTTTAATATATCTGCAAAAATAGCTACTCGACTGCCCGTGTGGAAAATATGGACACCCGAGTTTGCCAGTGGACAAACTACAGGTCAGTCATGGGACTGGTGTGAGAATTCTACTTAACCTATATAATATAATAAGGCTAATCACAGGACCACGCCACTTTCGCGGAACGGGTTTTCTCCTATGGATTGCCAGTGCATGACTAAAGTAAATCGTCAAAATAACGTAATGCTTTTTAGAAAAATGAAACCATTATAAGACCCAAGTCCCATCACACAATGCAACGCAAACCGGAGGATAGGGTTTTACCTTATAATGATCAAAAGATGCTTGATACGATAAAAACGGTATTATATAATAATAGTGTGCAAACAATTTGAAATACATCAAAGTAAATGTATTAATCCTAGACGGCATAAGTGCCCCATCCCACTATGTCGCCATATATAGGTATACAATCAAAACCGTGTGATGTCGTATTGGAAATTTGTGTTGCCATCTGAGTCAAGGCTAGGGAGGAGATCCTTACCGATTCGAGACACTCTAGCAATGCCCCAGGATTGGCACTCTGTCCAACCCTTGGATCCTGCAGGGCCGGTCCACACTTACTTTTGTGGATTGGTTATGCCTGAACACACGCTTCCCGGTCCTTTTGGACCTATACTACGGCCAGTAGCGACCGCATAAACCGAGGCCTCGAAAATCCAACAACCACAATGAATAAATGCCAGCGCTGGTAGGTCCCTGGCACCACTCTAGCTAGAAAGAAACGTGCGCACTCCCTGCGTTCCCTTCTCCCGTTTTAGACTCTACCGGGCTGTGAGGCTCGTGAGGTCACGTCATACACAAAGCTATGCCTAAACAGGCTATGCTTTGATCATCAACCACAAGGCTCTGCTTTGCAACAATAAGCCTTGATCAAGTGCAACTTGGCATACCACATCAACAACTCATATCATGCGATCGGTAAATATTTAACATACAAAAGGGTGTTAAGCAAGAGAATAAATCCTCCGCCACCATGCATTTATATATTAAATAAAAACCAATTTAATTACATGAAATAAATTTCAATGTCAGGCATGCTATCCATTTACAAGTCCGTTCTGGGTCTGAACGAAACAACGTATCCGTCGATCTCCAGTACGTCTGGAAGATCATCACTTTTACCTTGCCTTGGGGGATCAGTCCCAATTCAAGATATTAGTCACCATCAACCAAACGATGTGAAGCTCTCCGGTCTTCAGTCACCGTCTTCATCTTTGACTCTTGATCGTCGTGATGATTATTCAGAATGGGTTAGACCCGGTCTTTCTGAATAACTCGCGTATTTGTAATTAAAACCAACTATACGCCACATTCCAACTTTGAATATCCTTTTAAATAAAAATTATTATTTATGTTAAAAGGTTCTCATTAATTTTATCAAAGATAAAATAAATTACATTTTAATCTTTCTAAAAAGATGTATTAATATTCCAATTTTGATTTAATTTATAAAATAGATTTATAAATTTCAAATAGTAATTTCAATGTAAATTGGATTAAAGGATAAATGTTATTTAAAACATCGTCCACTACAAATCCAATCTACATATCAATCACCAACCATAATTGTTAAGATCTAATAATCTTAAATAAAAGATTTATCTTAAAGATATTAATTCATTACTATATAAAAAAAACACATTTTAAAATAATCAATAAAATATTCTATATATAAAAGATTCTGAATGTAAAATATTCTTTATAATACAAAATCTTTTATTTTACAAAGATCCTTTCATTATATAAAAATTCTTTATTTAAAAAGAAATTCTGCATTGGAATGCGACTCAACCATGTACCATATAATTTGGGTCATATGGGTTTCATACATTTCATGTATAGGGTAATAACAGGAAATAATCCTCAATCCATCCATTAACAACCAGAGTGGCAATGTCAACTGTGTGAGCATTAAAATAAAACAATAACGCTCATCGCAGACTGTCGATCAATCGATAGACATATAAATAACATTGGGATTTGTGTCAGTCAAGTATCGTCCCAATACCCGTGTGGGGTTTTCAGCCAACAAACAAATAATAAATTATTTGTGCACTTGGGCGATGTGTAAAAATAATCGTCCCAATCACATAAATAAGTCGGATGACTTATAAATGGAAGTGTAATATTCAAATTTGAATATACTAACATCACATTTAACACATCAAAATACAACAACACAGGCAAATATTTCAATACTCTTTATTATGAGCATATGACAATAAAAATCGTGACTTTTATTTATTTACAAAAATGCATATTTTTGGTCTCATTCATTTTAATGACAAAATGAATAATTGACTTCATTCTTTTTAATGTATAAAAATATACATCCTTAATTCATTCTCTTTAATGTATGAAAACATACATTTTAAATCCATTCTTTTTCTCAACATAAACAAATATGATTATTTTGTTTCTTAACTTCTAATGCAACAAAATGAGAATTTTGTCTAATCTTTTTCAATGAATAAAGATGTCTATTTTTACTTCATTCATTTTAATGTGCCAAAAATGTCCATTTTGTCTAATTCACTTTTAATATACAAAAATGAGTATTTTGTTTTAGTCTCTTTTCTTATGCATAAAAAAAATGTTTATTTTTAATTTATTCTTTTTTTTTTTAAATGACACCAAGTGTTCATCATGTCCAATAAGAATTCACATGTCTTGTTCTTTTATTTACCATAGAAATACCAATAAAATGATCAACATATTTTGGTCTTTTCATTTACAAAAGAAGTTGTAAATAAAGTGGTCCTCATATTTTTACTCTTTTCACTTACAATAGGAGTTGTAAATAAATGATTCTCATGTTCCTGTTCTTTTTATCACATCTAAATGACGATAGAAATGTACCATTAACATCGCTATTTATATCGCATCAAAAATGTCGAATAAAATGAATCACTAACATTGTCTATTTCTATCGCGCTAAAAATGTCGATAAAAATGAATCACTAACATTGTCTATTTCTATCGCACTAAAAATGTCGATAAAAATGAATCACTAACATTGTCTATTTCTATCGCACTAAAAATGTCGATAAAAATGAATCACTAACATTGTCTATTTCTATCGCACTAAAAATGTCGATAAAAATGAATCAGTAACATTGTCTATTTTTATCGCACTAAAAATGTCGATAAAAATGACAACATTAACCATTCTATTTTCACCGCGTTCAAAATGACGATAAAATATTCAACATTAACCATTCTATTTTTACCGCATTCAAAATGACGATAAAATATTCAACATTAACCATTCTATTTTTACCGCATTCAAAATGACGATAAAATATTCAGCATTAACAATTCCATTTTTACCGCATTCAAAATGACGATAAAATATTCAATATTAACAATTCTATTTTTACCGCATTCAAAATGACGATAAAATATTCAATATTAACAATTCTATTTTTACCTACTATAGAAAATGTAAATAAATATATTTCTAAATTCTATTCTTTTTATTTACATAACTGATTAACATGTTTTACTCTTTTTCTTTTACAAAGAAAATGTAAACAAAGTGATTAACATGTTTTACTCTTTTTCTATTACAAAGAAAATGTAAACAAAAAGATTTACATATTTTACTCTTTCTCTTTTACAATGAAAATGTAAACAAAGTGATTAACATGTTTTACTCTTTCTCTTTTACAAAGAAAATGTAAACAAAAACCGTTCACACATTATGTTCTCCTTTGGTTTCCATATAAAATGTAAACAATATGATTTACCCATTATGTTCTCTTTTGTTTTACATATAAATGTAAATAAAAACAATTCACAAATTATGTTCTCTTTTGGTTTACATAGAAAAATGTTTTTTCTTTATATTTCTGTTCATTTATTTACAAAACAATGTAAACAAAATGACTAACAAAACTTTATTTCTTTTCTTTCACCATATAAACATCAATAATGTGAATAACATATTTTTGGTCTTATCATTTACAAAGGAAGGTGTAAAAAAAAAGGATTAACCTATTTTGTAATGTAAAAATATGACCTCTTCTATTTTACAATGTAAAAATGATAACTCCTCTATTTTAAATATAAAAAGATCATCTTTATATTTTCATCGTCAAAATTACATCTTTTTTTTTCAATATAAAAAGATTGTCTTTTTATTTCAAAACATAAAAATATTGTCTCCTTATTTTCAACATAAAAAGATTTTTCTTTTTTTATTATAATCAAAAACAAAGTTGTAATTTTTGTAACCAAAATCAAAGTTGTAATCTTTGCAAACAAAATCAAAGTTGTAATCTTTGTTAACAAAATAAAAGTTTAAATTTTTATAAAGTTTTAATCTTTATAAATATAAATAAAAGATTTCATGTTTTATAAATAAAACAAAGATTCATTTTATACAAACAAAAACAAAGATTCATTTTAAAGATCGAATCTTTATTAATGTTATTCATTTCAAAATAAAAATCAAAACTTTGATTTGTAAATCATGATAAAAGATTAAAATTTTATCTATAAATCAAAACAAAAGATAAAAAAAATTATTCTTTTCATTTACCATAGAAAATGTAAATAAAAACGTATTTTCTAAATTTGTCCTTTTATTTACAAAAGAAATGTAAATAAAAACTTGCTTTCTAAATGTGTTCATTTATTTACAAAGAAATGTAAATAAAAACTTGTTCTTTTATTAATAACAGAAATGTAAATAAAAACTTTTTTTTTTTAAGGACAAAAAGAAATTCATTTGTGTACATGTTCTAAAAATAAAAGAGGATTTTATTTGTTTTACAAGTTCTAATCCAATCTTAACATATATATATATATATATATTATATATATATATACTGAATAAAATATGTTATGATCTCATTTTAGATCCCATTTCTCCAACCGCAAAATAAGATATATATAAATCCAAGCGGATTTGCAAATCATGTACAACAATCATTCAACAAACAACAATTATCACTCCAAACAACACCCAACATTTCAGGTCAGAATTAAACGATCAAACGATTATTTTTAATGCAAGAAAATAATTTATAATTAATTAAACAAATAAAATTAGAATCCTCACATTGAATTTTTGGCCAAAATTTTACTGTCTCCTTTTCAGCTGCGGTCTGCGCCATCGCGAAGCTCTTAATTTTGTGATTCCAACGCAATTTACGGTTCGTCAAACGGACCTCGTATGAAAGAGTTATGAATTTTTAAAGATCGGGTAATTAAATAATTATTTAATATTCATGAAAATACCTAAAAATTTCACTGTCTCAGAATTGGACAAAATTAGTGTCCACGCGTCCATGTCGTCGCCACGATCCCAACGCACCTGAAATCGTCGATTTTCGACTTCGTATGAGTGTGTTATGCAATTTTAAAGTTCTGGAAATTAATTAAATAATTTAAAAATAAAATAGAAAATACCCTCAGCCCATTGACCGCGAAACACTGTTCACCGCCGAACTTTGACCGCGATTTGCCGCTGCCTCAGGCCACCTGACGCCACGGGACCACCGCCAACGTCTTCGTCTTGGCGAGACGCACCACCACCAGAAAGAGCCGCCCCTAAAGCTTCTCCAATCATTGGGAATCGCCTAGAACGGATTTCGCCTCGCGGGTCCCACAGGCCGCCTCACACCTCCAAACTGCCTGAAATTTTCTGAGCATCTTCGTCTTGCGTAGACGAAGAACTTCCGTGTTCGCCACTTCCTCCAGTTCTCGCTAGATTCGCGGGAAATTTGTGATTTAGGTTTTGAGCTTTTGAATTTCGAAAACAGCGATCTTTAAGACGAGATTCCGGCGAATCCGAGCGCTGTTTGACGAAACCGAGGACACCATTAGCTTCGTATCGTCGAGACCTTCGAGTGGACATATAATTTGCTATGTTTTGAAGAAATTTTATTTTTTATGAATTTTAGAGGAAGAGGGAGGCGCCATGGAAATTGGGAAAAATGATGGAAAAGAGAAGTGGCTGCTGTGCATTTCGAATTTCAGCCATAAATCTCAGAAAAAAGATAATATATACTATGGGTTTAATTTTGGTTTGGGCCCAAATATCATTACGTGCCCAATTACTCAATTTTCAACTGTTTTCTTCAATTCAGAAATTCTTATAAATACATGCGAATTTCAAAATTAATAAATTTTTAAACATAATTATTTCAGGTCATTACGAACCCAACGAACCTGATTTTGTAATTTTCCGGTTCCGTATGAATTTATTATAAATTTCCGAATTCTGAAAATAGGCTGTATTTCCACTGTAAAAATTATACAGGCCACAAAATAATTCCAAAAATTACAAATTTTAGAATTTAACCTTAATTTAATATTCCGAATCCATAGAAACTGGTTTCGTCGAATTCGGAGTTCATTTGCAAAAATTCTATTTTTCAGGTGTATATTTTAATATTTAAAAATACCAAAAATAGTGGAATTTTTCCGAAACTCAAAAATATAAGTACTTATAGTCATTTTTATATGTAAACAACATTCTAAAACCAATGGAGATGGTTTCGGGTCCTAATTCCTTATTCTGCAAAATGTAGCATTTTGGCCCTTATAAATTTCATAGCGACCTTTCTAAATATTGAATTGGCCATAACTTTTGATTCCCGTTATGAAATTTCGATTTTTCGGATTCGTTGGAAATATATTTTTAAATAGATTCTAATATTTTTGGTTTCACTAAAATCCGTTAAATTTTGCATCCTGTACGGTCAGTCAAAGTTCAAGTTTGACTCTTCAAACTACCGCGTTATTTCTAACTCTTTTTATAATAAAAATTAAATCATTCATTCTAACTTCGATTTAAATCAAATTTGTGATCATTATTATTTAAATAAATTATTTTATATTGTCAAAATTCATTATAATTTTCTAAAATAAATTTTTTTAATTGGTTCTGATTTTGCGGGTTGTTACAATCGCCCCCACTTAAAAACTTTTCGTCCTCGAAAAGGAACGTAGCTAAAAATTGTAAAATTAACTATCTTAATTTTAAATTTTAATGGTTAATTATAAATTCGTAACTCTGAACTCGTTCTAGGGCATTACTAACCCCATCTCTAACGAGTTTACTCATTCTAGGATACTACTGATCCTATCTCTAATGAGTATTCTTATTGGACATTACTAATCCAATCTCTGATGAGTCTTTTGTTCAGTTCTAATAAGTTGTACCCCAAAGATTTGAGCTAACCTGTGCTCTGATACCAACTGTAAAGACCCGCAAATTCCCACCCTTTGGATCGACCATAAACCACACAGGTCTGACCCAAAAAGTGAAAATCTACGAATACTTTAACTTTGGGCATACAACACATTACAACAGATAACATAAGACTTTTATAACACTATAATAAATGTTACATCAGAGTACAGAATATACATATCAGAGTACATTGGAATATAATTACAGCGGAAGAATAAGTTACAATAATTGAAATATATTGCAGCGGAAGAACACAGCGGAAGACTCTCTATCTCTGGACACAGCTTTAAGCTTCAACCCAGAATCCTGTTTAATATATCTGCAAAAATAGCTACTCGACTGCCCGTGTGGAAAATATGGGCACCCGAGTTTGCCAGTGGACAAACTACAGGTCAGTCATGGGACTGGTGTGAGAATTCTACTTAACCTATATAATATAATAAGGCTAATCACAGGACCACGCCACTTTCGCGGAACGGGTTTTCTCCTATGGATTGCCAGTGCATGACTAAAGTAAATCGTCAAAATAACGTAATGCTTTTTAGAAAAATGAAACCATTATAAGACCCAAGTCCCATCACACAATGCAACGCAAACCGGAGGATAGGGTTTTACCTTATAATGATCAAAAGATGCTTGATACGATAAAAACGGTATTATATAATAATAGTGTGCAAACAATTTGAAATACATCAAAGTAAATGTATTAATCCTAGACGGCATAAGTGCCCCATCCCACTATGTCGCCATATATAGGTATACAATCAAAACCGTGTGATGTCGTATTGGAAATTTGTGTTGCCATCTGAGTCAAGGCTAGGGAGGAGATCCTTACCGATTCGAGACACTCTAGCAATGCCCCAGGATTGGTACTCTGTCCAACCCTTGGATCCTGCAGGGCCGGTCCACACTTACTTTTGTGGATTGGTTATGCCTGAACACACGCTTCCCGGTCCTTTTGGACCTATACTACGGCCAGTAGCGACCGCATAAACCGAGGCCTCGAAAATCCAACAACCACAATGAATAAATGCCAGCGCTGGTAGGTCCCTGGCACCACTCTAGCTAGAAAGAAACGTGCGCACTCCCTGCGTTCCCTTCTCCCGTTTTAGACTCTACCGGGCTGTGAGGCTCGTGAGGTCACGTCATACACAAAGCTATGCCTAAACAGGCTATGCTTTGATCATCAACCACAAGGCTCTGCTTTGCAACAATAAGCCTTGATCAAGTGCAACTTGGCATACCACATCAACAACTCATATCATGCGATCGGTAAATATTTAACATACAAAAGGGTGTTAAGCAAGAGAATAAATCCTCCGCCACCATGCATTTATATATTAAATAAAAACCAATTTAATTACATGAAATAAATTTCAATGTCAGGCATGCTATCCATTTACAAGTCCGTTCTGGGTCTGAACGAAACAACGTATCCGTCGATCTCCAGTACGTCTGGAAGATCATCACTTTTACCTTGCCTTGGGGGATCAGTCCCAATTCAAGATATTAGTCACCATCAACCAAACGATGTGAAGCTCTCCGGTCTTCAGTCACCGTCTTCATCTTTGACTCTTGATCGTCGTGATGATTATTCAGAATGGGTTAGACCCGGTCTTTCTGAATAACTCGCGTATTTGTAATTAAAACCAACCATACGCCACATTCCAACTTTGAATATCCTTTTAAATAAAAATTATTATTTATGTTAAAAGGTTCTCATTAATTTTATCAAAGATAGCATAAATTACATTTTAATCTTTCTAAAAAGATGTATTAATATTCCAATTTTGATTTAATTTATAAAATAGATTTATAAATTTCAAATAGTAATTTCAATGTAAATTGGATTAAAGGATAAATGTTATTTAAAACATCGTCCACTACAAATCCAATCTACATATCAATCACCAACCATAATTGTTAAGATCTAATAATCTTAAATAAAAGATTTATCTTAAAGATATTAATTCATTACTATATAAAAAAAACACATTTTAAAATAATCAATAAAATATTCTATATATAAAAGATTCTGAATGTAAAATATTCTTTATAATACAAAATCTTTTATTTTACAAAGATCCTTTCATTATATAAAAATTCTTTATTTAAAAAGAAATTCTGCATTGGAATGCGACTCAACCATGTACCATATAATTTGGGTCATATGGGTTTCATACATTTCATGTATAGGGTAATAACAGGAAATAATCCTCAATCCATCCATTAACAACCAGAGTGGCAATGTCAACTGTGTGAGCATTAAAATAAAACAATAACGCTCATCGCAGACTGTCGATCAATCGATAGACATATAAATAACATTGGGATTTGTGTCAGTCAAGTATCGTCCCAATACCCGTGTGGGGTTTTCAGCCAACAAACAAATAATAAATTATTTGTGCACTTGGGCAATGTGTAAAAATAATCGTCCCAATCACATAAACAAGTCGGATGACTTGTAAATGGAAGTGTAATATTCAAATTTGAATATACTAACATCACATTTAACACATCAAAATACAACAACACAGGCAAATATTTCAATACTCTTTATTATGAGCATATGACAATAAAAATCGTGACTTTTATTTATTTACAAAAATGCATATTTTTGGTCTCATTCATTTTAATGACAAAATGAATAATTGACTTCATTCTTTTTAATGTATAAAAATATACATCCTTAATTCATTCTCTTTAATGTATGAAAACATACATTTTAAATCCATTCTTTTTCTCAACATAAACAAATATGATTATTTTGTTTCTTAACTTCTAATGCAACAAAATGAGAATTTTGTCTAATCTTTTTCAATGAATAAAGATGTCTATTTTTACTACATTCATTTTAATGTGCCAAAAATGTCCATTTTGTCTAATTCACTTTTAATATACAAAAATGAGTATTTTGTTTTAGTCTCTTTTCTTATGCATAAAAAAAATGTTTATTTTTAATTTATTCTTTTTTTTTTAAATGACACCAAGTGTTCATCATGTCCAATAAGAATTCACATGTCTTGTTCTTTTATTTACCATAGAAATACCAATAAAATGATCAACATATTTTGGTCTTTTCATTTACAAAAGAAGTTGTAAATAAAGTGGTCCTCATATTTTTACTCTTTTCACTTACAATAGGAGTTGTAAATAAATGATTCTCATGTTCCTGTTCTTTTTATCACATCTAAATGACGATAGAAATGTACCATTAACATCGCTATTTATATCGCATCAAAAATGTCGAATAAAATGAATCACTAACATTGTCTATTTTTATCGCGCTAAAAATGTCGATAAAAATGAATCACTAACATTGTCTATTTCTATCGCACTAAAAATGTCGATAAAAATGAATCACTAACATTGTCTATTTCTATCGCACTAAAAATGTCGATAAAAATGAATCACTAACATTGTCTATTTCTATCGCACTAAAAATGTCGATAAAAATGAATCACTAACATTGTCTATTTTTATCGCACTAAAAATGTCGATAAAAATGACAACATTAACCATTCTATTTTCACCGCGTTCAAAATGACGATAAAATATTCAACATTAACCATTCTATTTTTACCGCATTCAAAATGACGATAAAATATTCAACATTAACCATTCTATTTTTACCGCATTCAAAATGACGATAAAATATTCAGCATTAACAATTCCATTTTTACCGCATTCAAAATGACGATAAAATATTCAATATTAACAATTCTATTTTTACCGCATTCAAAATGACGATAAAATATTCAATATTAACAATTCTATTTTTACCTACTATAGAAAATGTAAATAAATATATTTCTAAATTCTATTCTTTTTATTTACATAACTGATTAACATGTTTTACTCTTTTTCTTTTACAAAGAAAATGTAAACAAAGTGATTAACATGTTTTACTCTTTTTCTATTACAAAGAAAATGTAAACAAAAAGATTTACATATTTTACTCTTTCTCTTTTACAATGAAAATGTAAACAAAGTGATTAACATGTTTTACTCTTTCTCTTTTACAAAGAAAATGTAAACAAAAACCGTTCACACATTATGTTCTCCTTTGGTTTCCATATAAAATGTAAACAATATGATTTACCCATTATGTTCTCTTTTGTTTTACATATAAATGTAAATAAAAACAATTCACAAATTATGTTCTCTTTTGGTTTACATAGAAAAATGATTTTTCTTTATATTTCTGTTCATTTATTTACAAAACAATGTAAACAAAATGACTAACAAAACTTTATTTCTTTTCTTTCACCATATAAACATCAATAATGTGAATAACATATTTTTGGTCTTATCATTTACAAAGGAAGGTGTAAAAAAAAAAGGATTAACCTATTTTGTAATGTAAAAATATGACCTCTTCTATTTTACAATGTAAAAATGATAACTCCTCTATTTTAAATATAAAAAGATCATCTTTATATTTTCATCGTCAAAATTACATCTTTTGTTTTCAATATAAAAAGATTGTCTTTTTATTTTAAAACATAAAAATATTGTCTCCTTATTTTCAACATAAAAAGATTTAGCTATTTTTATTATAATCAAAAACAAAGTTGTAATTTTTGTAACCAAAATCAAAGTTGTAATCTTTGCAAACAAAATCAAAGTTGTAATCTTTGTTAACAAAATCAAAGTTTAAATTTTTATAAAGTTTTAATCTTTATAAATAAAAATAAAAGATTTCATGTTTTATAAATAAAACAAAGATTCATTTTATACAAACAAAAACAAAGATTCATTTTAAAGATCGAATCTTTATTAATGTTATTCATTTCAAAATAAAAATCAAAACTTTGATTTGTAAATCATGATAAAAGATTAAAATTTTATCTATAAATCAAAACAAAAGATAAAAAAAAATATTCTTTTCATTTACCATAGAAAATGTAAATAAAAACGTATTTTCTAAATTTGTCCTTTTATTTACAAAAGAAATGTAAATAAAAACTTGCTTTCTAAATGTGTTCATTTATTTACAAAGAAATGTAAATAAAAACTTGTTCTTTTATTAATAACAGAAATGTAAATAAAAACTTTTTTTTTTTTAAGGACAAAAAGAAATTCATTTGTGTACATGTTCTAAAAATAAAAGAGGATTTTATTTGTTTTACAAGTTCTAATCCAATCTTAACACATATATATATATATATATATTATATATATATATACTGAATAAAATATGTTATGATCTCATTTTAGATCCCATTTCTCCAACCGCAAAATAAGATATATATAAATCCAAGCGGATTTGCAAATCATGTACAACAATCATTCAACAAACAACAATTATCACTCCAAACAACACCCAACATTTCAGGTCAGAATTAAACGATCAAACAATTATTTTTAATGCAAGAAAATAATTTATAATTAATTAAACAAATAAAATTAGAATCCTCACATTGAATTTTTGGCCAAAATTTTACTGTCTCCTTTTCAGCTACGGTCTGCGCCATCGCGAAGCTCTTAATTTTGTGATTCCAATGCAATTTACGGTTCGTCAAACGGACCTCGTATGAAAGAGTTATGAATTTTTAAAGATCGGGTAATTAAATAATTAATTAATATTCATGAAAATACCTAAAAATTTCACTGTCTCAGAATTGGACAAAATTAGTGTCCACGCGTCCATGTCGTCGCCACGATCCCAACGCACCTGAAATCGTCGATTTTCGACTTCGTATGAGTGAGTTATGCAATTTTAAAGTTCTGGAAATTAATTAAATAATTTAAAAATAAAATAGAAAATACCCTCAGCCCATTGACCGCGAAACACTGTTCACCGCCGAACTTTGACCGCGATTTGCCGCTGCCTCAGGCCACCTGACGCCACGGGACCACCGCCAACGTCTTCGTCTTGGCGAGACGCACCACCACCAGAAAGAGCCGCCCCTAAAACTTCTCCGATCATTGGGAAATCGCCTAGAACGGATTTCGCCTCGCGGGTCCCACAGGCCGCCTCACACCTCCAAACTGCCTGAAATTTTCTGAGCATCTTCGTCTTGCGTAGACGAAGAACTTCCGTGTTCGCCACTTCCTCCAGTTCTCGCTAGATTCGCGGGAAATTTGTGATTTAGGTTTTGAGCTTCTGAATTTCGAAAACAGCGATCTTTAAGACGAGATTCCGGCGAATCCGAGCGCTGTTTGACGAAAACGAGGACACCATTAGCTTCGTATCGTCGAGACCTTCGAGTGGACATATAATTTGCTATGTTTTGAAGAAATTTTATTTTTTATGAATTTTAGAGGAAGAGGGAGGCGCCATGGAAATTGGGAAAAATGATGGAAAAGAGAAGTGGCTGCTGTGCATTTCGAATTTCAGCCCTAAATCTCAGAAAAAAGATAATATATACTATGGGTTTAATTTTGGTTTGGGCCCAAATATCATTACGTGCCCAATTACTCAATTTTCAACTGTTTTCTTCAATTCAGAAATTCTTATAAATACATGCGAATTTCAAAATTAATAAATTTTTAAACATAATTATTTCAGGTCATTACGAACCCAACGAACCTGATTTCGTAATTTTCCGGTTCCGTATGAATTTATTATAAATTTCCGAATTCTGAAAATAGGCTGTATTTCCACTGTAAAAATTATACAGGCCACAAAATAATTCCAAAAATTACAAATTTTAGAATTTAACCTTAATTTAATATTCCTAATCCATAGAAACTGGTTTCGTCGAATTCGGAGTTCGTTTGCAAAAATTCTATTTTTCAGGTGTATATTTTAATATTTAAAAATACCAAAAATAGTGGAATTTTTCCGAAACTCAAAAATATAAGTTCTTATAGTCATTCTTATATGTAATCAACATTCTAAAACCAATGGAGATGGTTTCGGGTCCTAATTCCTTATTCTGCAAAATGTAGCATTTTGGCCCTTATAAATTTCATAGCGACCTTTCTAAATATTGAATTGGCCATAACTTTTGATTCCCGTTATGAAATTTCGATTTTTCGGATTCGTTGGAAAGATATTTTTAAATAGATTCTAATATTTTTGGTTTCACTAAAATCCGTTAAATTTTGCATCCTGTACGGTCAGTCAAAGTTCAGGTTTGACTCTTCAAACTACCGCGTTATTTCTAACTCTTTTTATAATAAAAATTAAATCATCCATTCTAACTTCGATTTAAATCAAATTTGTGATCATTATTATTTAAATAAATTATTTTATATTGTCAAAATTCATTATAATTTTCTAAAATAAAAATTTTAAATTGGTTCTGATTTTGCGGGTTGTTACAAATGTAAATCAATCTTTCCTTTTCATATACATTTATAAATAATGTACTTTTTTCTTATGAGGTAAATTCTCTTTTCTTTAACATTATAAATAATGTTAATCTTACGTACGGTTCAATTACTTTTTATTAACATTAAAAATAATGTTAAATTTACATACGGTTCGATTCCTTTTTATTAACATTAAAAATAATGTTCAATTTACATACAATGCATTTCCTATTTATTAACATTAAAAATAATGTTAAATTTACATACAATGCATTTCCTATTTATTAACATTAAAAATAATGTTAAATTTACATACAATGCATTTCCTATTTATTAACATTAAAAATAATGTTAAATTTACATACAATGCATTTCCTATTTATTAACATTAAAAATAACGTTAAATTTACATACAATGCATTTCCTATTTATTAACATTAAAAATAACGTTAAATTTACATACAATGCATTTCCTACTTATTAACATTAAAAATAACGTTAAATTTACATACAATGCATTTCCTATTTATTAACATTAAAAATAACGTTAAATTTACATACAATGCATTTCCTATTTATTAACATTAAAAATAATGTTAAATTTACATACAATGCATTTCCTATTTATTGACATTAAAAATAATGTTAAATTTACATACAATGCATTTCCTATTTATTAACATTAAAAATAATGTTAAATTTACATACAATGCATGTTAATAAACCATACGGTGTGTTTTCTTTTTAACATTAACATTAGAAATAAATGTTAAAGAATCATACGATGTATTTTTTTCTTTTTTTTTCACTAACATAAATGTCATTTTCCTACGATGAACATTTTCATTCTATAAATTTGATCAATTCAAATCCTGACACAAACTATAACATGTGATAGCGATAATCAATTTCTTTGATGATAAATTAAATCAATACAAAATGATAACATGGCAGTGATAACATGACATCGTATAAACATGACATCAGAAGGGATACATCCTAACTACTCAATCATAGAGCAAAGCATCACAAACAGATCTGAATCATTCATCGTACTGGAATAATTTAATTTTATTAAATTTTAAATAAAAGAACTCTCACCTTGTTTGGATAAAATTATAATAAATCCAAGAAATGTTCAGAATGTTCCAGTCAATCACAGCAGGTCCTAATCGTCGTCACGGTTCTAACGGTTCTGATATTTTCAGAATCGAAGTTCATATGCTTTAGTTATCAATGTTTTAAACATACTGGTTTTTAACAACTGCTGCAGTCACGCTTAAAAGCGTCGCAATTTCTGAAATAAGAATTACCTTAGAACCCACTTTTGTTCAAAAATTCAAATCCGATTTTCTGGAGTTGTAGTTGATGAAACGACGAGCCGTTTGTTGGAGAAGGACCGGCCCGGAGAGGGCTTTGATCGGCCAGAGGGGGATGGCGTTCGGCGGCGGCGTGTGGGGCCCATGGGGCGCTAACCGCGGCGGCTTCTTGGCCGGCGCTACGGTGCACGGGGAGGGGCGAGACTTGTCGGAGATCGAAGAGCTCGGGAAGAGCTTCGAAATGAGTACTCACACGCTAAATTTCATCGAAAAATGGAAGAGAAATCGAAGCTCAAAGTTTGGAGCTTCTATGGGTTCGGCGGCTACAACATACGGAGGAAGAAGATGGAGGCCCGACCTTTATATAATATTATAATATTAAGGTAAATTAATTATTATTTAATTAGCCCGCTTAAGCCCGTTTTGGTCCGAACTCCGATTCGCTCTCAACGACTGTCGATCTTAATGTTTTGACGTCTTCTGAACGCGATGGCGCTATCCCCGAAGTCCAATTCTGAAGTTATACGCATGTTTCTTTTATTTTCAAAATAAATCCTTTATTTTTAATTCAAACGCACACAGAAATTTACCGGGACCACATACGGACCCAGAAAAATCCAGAAAAATTATTTTTGGCTTTCTTATGACGATACGATCACAACAAAATTTGTTTCTTTCAATTCTGAGCCTTTTTGAAAAATGGCTATTTTCAAGGCGAATATATTTAATATTAAAAATACATTTTGAAACAAATATTTTCTAAAACTCAAAACATATAAGTGTTTACTGTTTTACAATGCAGAAACGTCATTCTGGACTCAATGGAAGTGGTTTCGAGTTCAAATTCCTTCGTATGCAAAAAGTAGCATTTTTGTCCTATGCAAATTACCCAACGACCTTTCTAAAAATTGAATTGGCCATAACTTTTGATTTCCGCTATGAAATTTCGATTTTTCGGATTCGTTGGAAAGATATTTTTAAATAGATTCTAATATTTTTGGTTTCACTAAAATCCGTTAAATTTTGCATCCTGTATGGTAAGTCAAAGTTCAAGTTTGACTTTTCAAACTACCGCGCTATTTCTAGCTCTTTTTATAATTAAAATTAAATTATTCATTCTAACTTCGATTTGAACCAAATTTGTGGTCCTTATTATTTAAAATAGATTATCTTAAATATCAAAACTCATTTAAAATCACTTAAAATAAATTTTATATTGGCCCCAAAATTTAGGGTTGTTACAAAATCCCATCAATCCACTACCTTCATCCATCAACTTTCAACATTTTCTGATCATCAACAAATTTCAACATCATTACCATGACGTCATCTCCAGAGTCATCGCCGCTCCATGAACAAACCAGTCACAAATTGCACCAGAAATTCCGTCATGCAACAAGCCCCAGTTGCCCCCACAAGCCTTCAACTATTCCACCGAAGTCCGCAACCTTCTATAGTCAAGGAACCCCTCAAATTCACACAGCAAACCACACAGCATCAATCACCTAACTAACTGCTCCAAACTCCTCAAACAATAAAGCCAAGCACCCAGCTATCCCTCATCCAAAACCTTGCTCAATCTGCAACGGTTACCATCACAAAAATACTCCAAGTTCACCGCAAATCACTCAACATTACACTGAAACCGACCCTCGACCAATTCTCCCAAAATCAACTGCTATTCACGAACTTCAGAACCCTAAATTTACTAACCCGAAACCACTAAATAACCCTTAGTTTAACCCACGCTTCACCCTAGTCCAACAGAGCAACTTCCGTACTGCCCTCAACCACCATCTTCGCTACCCACAAAACAGTACCAGACCGGAATCCTACACACCGGAATTCAACCTCACTCTCGACCAATTCCGACACTACTCCTCCAAACAGTATTGCCGTGGAATTCCCAGTTACACAACTCCCTCATGCCAACCCCAATCTTCAACCGACTCGCGCCTTGGAAAGACCAAAACGCCCCCCTTCCGAGTTCGATTCTCCATCACCAAAACCCACTCACAATCCGTAAGCGATTGCGAACCATCAAAACCCAATCTAAATTCAAATCGTTTATTGAGTTATATGCGAATTTTCTGAGTTTCTGTGTTTGCGGATTGAATCTCTGCTTATTTATGGCTTCTGGACTGTTCCAGTTGAGTGCGATTTATTTTAAATAGGGGAGGAACTTTGTTTTGAGGTGGGCTGAATTCTGTCTGAGCTCACGTGGGCTTGTGAATGTAACTAGGTTGATGTGGGCTTGTTCAAGTTTGGTTGTTGATTTTTTCTTTTGAGTTTCTAGTTTGAGTTTCTTTTTTTCCTTAAGGTCTTTAGAAATAAATTTATTTGTCTTTATTTTCATTTTTATTTTAGTTCTCTTAAAAAAAAGGTTTGAGGAATTTTTTTCCGAAAACAGGACCCCGAACCCGTGCCGCAGCGCAGTCAAGCAAATAATAGGAGGCGACAACAACTTAAAGCAGCAGACAATTCAGGGTTCGAGTGGTTGCACACCAAGTGGGGTGTGAACGCGCTAGCGCGACTCAATTGCACTGGACGGCCTGCCGATCTAGTTGAGTATTTTCTAACTCTACAGGGACTGCTGTTGCAAATAAAAAAAATATAGACATTGCTTGTAAAAATCTTCTGCCGGGCATCGGCTTGCTTGCAAAAAAAATTTGTTTTTTTTATTTATTTCTGCAATTGACTGTTATGTGACTGTTCTGAGACTGTTTATTCTGTGACTGAAAAAAAAATCGCGTTCATCTCAGTTTTTTTTCTAAGGACTTCATTATATTTTGACAAATTGGTTTAGTTCTAACGGATTATTTCTCGGTGTCTAGACTACGGCAGAGTAATAACCGTTTATAAATATTACGGTGATTCAAAAATATTATATTGGTTGTTCCTCTGAAGGTACTTAAACCTTTGGCTGCATTGCTAGGGTGATTCCTGGTGCACCGATAGCTCCTGTCCGTTAACTGGATGAGAAATATTTTGTTGAAATAAATCAAACCGTCATTATATAATTCTATAAATTGTAAATTAGGAATTTGCATTAGGTTCATTTAAAAAAACAATTTTCTTTTGTGTCTAATTCTTTTTCTATAAAAAAAAGAGAGTTGTTCAAAACAATTCTCGTTTGTAAAAAAATTCGCTTCTCAAATTTGTTTTTTCTTGTCTTCCCTTATTCTTCTCGCTAGTGCATGCGTAATTGGACGCGTGATCCTTTAGATAATCGTTTAGTTCGAACAAACATTCCTTTAACCATGGCCGAAGAAAATCCCCCTCAATCTCTTATGGATAGAATATTCCTCGATCGAGTTTCTATTCCTTTTTGCATCATATTGCCCGCCCCAATAGGTAATCACTTTGTAATTCATTCAAATCACATAAATACTCTTCCTAAATTCGGAAATTTTGAATGTGATGACCCTTACATTTTCTTGACCAAATTTGAACAAGTTTGTGAAACCATGAAATTTCAACAACTAAGTGACGATAGAATCAAACTTAGGTTAATTCCATTTGCACTTACCGATTACGCCGAAAAATGGTTGTATAGCTTGCCTTCAAATACGATTGGAACGTGGGATGAATTTGTGAAAGTTTTTTTAAAGAAATTTTACCCCTTGGAAAAAACATCCAAAATTCGAAATGAAATCGTAAATTTTCATCAATTTGGGGGAGAATCCTTTGCAAAATATTTCGAAAGATTTAAAGAACTTCTAGTCAAATGTCCACATCACAATTTCAAAAAATGGACTCTTTGTCAAATTTTATACGATGGACTTGAAAATAACTCTCGAACCATGCTCGAATCGATGTGCCAAGGAAACTTTCTAGCCCAAAATCACGATTCCCTTGGCAATTTCTCGAAAACTTGGCCGAAAAATCAACTCAATGGGAATAATCTAACGAGAAATCGATTTATTCCCGATCAAACGCTCATTCAGTAGGATCTTCATCGGTTTTAGAAGTGAAAATCGACGCGATGTTAACCAAATTCGATAATGTGCTTTCATCAAATCAAATAAATCAAGCTCAAACTTCTCAACCCTCGTGTATCAAATGTAACGATCCTACCCATATCGCCGATCAATGCCCACACTCGTTAGAACAACTCAACGCTTTCAACAAAGTTAGGAACGACCCATTCTCTCCAACATATAATCCTGGTTGGAGAAATCATCCTAACTTCTCGTGGACCCAAAACAACCCAAATTCGAATTTCGTTCGACCCTCATTTCAACCATTTCCGAATAATCCTTCGAATCCCCCCTTTCAACAAAATCAATTCCAAAATTTTGTGCCACCTTCTCAAAATCAAGCACAACAATCTTTCGTTCCCCAAGACGAAAAACAACTGACTTCACCTGAGAAAAGTCTCGAAACATTGACAAAAGCAACGACTCAAAACCTCCAATCAAATAACAATTTGCAAAATTTATTGACTTCGTACATGCAAAACACGAGTCAATCGATCGCTAAACTTGAAATGAAAATGAGTCAGTTAGCCACGTCCGTAAGTGAACGGGAAAGAGGCACTTTCCCGAGTCAACCCATTCCAAACCCCAAGAGCCAGAATCCAAATCAACACTAACCTCACGTCGTTTAGGATAGCAATGTAACTCAGTTGAATGTTGTCACGACTTTACAATCCGGTAAGAAAATCGATAATCAAGTTGAAAACCCAAATAATGTACCGGATCTTCCTATCGACTCTTCTAAAACCACAAATGATCTTGATCCAAATCTCGAGTCTAATTCTTCTCCAACTCAAGTAGACCGACCTATTGAGTTTCGTATTCCATTTCCTCATCGTCTTCGACCAAAGAAACATTCCGAGTTGGAAATTTTCAAACAAGTGAAAGTTAACATCCCTCTTCTTGACATCATTTAACAAGTCCCCACCTACGCTAAATTTCTCAAGGACTTGTGTACCCAAAAACGACACACTTATGTACCCAAGAAAGTCTTCTTAGCCGCTGGGCTTAGCGAAGTCTTGACCCAATCGATCCCCGTTAAATACAAAGATCCTGGATGTCCTACGATCTTGTGTACGATAGGAGATAAAACAATTAGCAAATGCTTAGTTGATTTGGGTGCAAGTGTCAATTTGATTCCATATTCCGTTTACCAACAACTTGGTTTGGGTGAACTTAAACCAAGGAAAATTACTCTTCAGCTTGCTGATCATTCAATTAAGAAACCCGTTGGAGAAATCGAGGACGTACTCATCAAAGTTGGTCAATTCATATTCCCTGTCAATTTCATTGTTTTGGAAACTCAACCTGTAAATAATCCAACCAGTCAAATTCCATTGATTTTAGGACGACCCTTTTTGGCTACTTCAAATGCTTTAATAAATTGTCGCAACAGTTCAATGAAAATCTCTTTTGGAAACATGACTCTAGATCTTAATATTTTCAAACTTGAAAGTCATTCGAATGAATCGTGTGGCCAAACCTTGGAAGTTAATGCCATTCACGAAAATCCCGAAAACGAATCGATTGACCTTAATGATAAGTGTGAGGCCGAGTACAAAAAATTGTTCCATGCCGCTCCTAACGAAGTTGAACATACACTTCCATTTGAATCACTTTCAGTTGAGCCTGAATCTCAACAAAGTTCTTTGATCGAGAAACCACCAATGTTGGATCTTAAACCTCTTCCCGATCACCTTAAGTACATTTACTTAGGTGATAATGATACTTGTCCTGTCATAATTTCTTCAAATTTAACTCGTGATCAGGAAATTTCTCTTCTTTCAACACTTTCAAAAAACAAAGACACGATCGGTTGGTCCATTTCTGACATCAAGGGAATTAGCCCCGCAGTCGTTCAACATCGAATTCACTTAACCGACGAAGCCAAACCCACTCGCGAAGCGCAACGTAGGCTTAACCCTAAGATGAAAGAGGTATTTCGAGAAGAAACTCTTGAACTTCTTGACAACGGTATCATTTACCCCATTTCAGATAGCTTATGGGTAAGCCCCATTCATGTTGTTCCTAAAAAGTCCAGACTTACCGTCGTAGCAAACGAACAAAACGAACTTCTTCCTACTTGGACTCAAACGGGTTGGCATGTAACATTGATTATCGAAAATTGAATGCTGCAACACGTAAAGATCACTTTCCTCTTCCCTTCATCGATCAAATGCTCGAACGTTTAGCCGGTCATGAATTCTATTGCTTTCTTGATGGTTATTCTGGCTATAATCGCTCCCGAAGATCAAGAGAAAACGACTTTCACATGTCCATTAGGTACCTACGCTTATCGACGTATGCATTTCGGACTTTGCAACGCTCCTGCGACTTTCCAACGATGTATGGTTGGCATCTTTTCCGATATGATCGAGCGCTTTCTTGAAGTTTTTATGGATGATTTTTCGATCTTTGGTGACTCCTTTTCCTCTTGCTTACATCATCTTGAACTTGTTTTGAATCGATGTAAAGAAAAACACTTAACGTTGAATTGGGAAAAATGTCACTTTATGGTCAAACAAGGCATTGTCCTTGGACACATAATTTCAAATAATGGCATTGAGGTAGATAAAGCGAAAGTTGACGTTATTTCAAAACTAACCATTCCAAAATGCATTAAGGACATCCGTTCATTTCTAGGGCATGCTGGCTTTTACCGACGCTTTGTGAAAGATTTCAGCAAAATCGCTCGTCCTTTGACTACTCTTCTAGGTAAGGACATCCCATTTGACTTTAATGCTGAATGTGTCGCTTCTTTTGAACGTCTTAAAAATGAAATCATTTCAGCCCCGATAATCCGCTCTCCCAACTGGGAACTTCCTTTTGAAATCATGTGCGACGCTTCTAACTTCGCGGTTGGTGTTGTCTTAGGACAACACATCAACAAAATCGTTCACGTAATTTACTATGCGAGTATGACCTTGAACGACGCTCAAATTAATTATACGACCACTGAAAAGGAACTCTTGGCAGTTGTTTTTGCTCTAGAAAAATTCAGGCCTTATCTAGTTGGCTCACACATCACTGTTCATACGGATCATTCCGCACTTAGGTATCTTTTCTCTAAAAAGGATGCTAAGGCTCGTCTCATTCATTGGATCCTTCTACTTCAAGAATTTGGCCTTACCATTAAGGATAAAAAAGGATCTAACAACATTATTGTGGACCACTTGTCTCGTCTTCCAAATGCCCCGTCTTCTCCTCTTCCGATCAACGAGAACTTCCCTGATGAACAACTATTTTCTCTATCCACTGATCCTTGGTTCGCTGACATTGTCAACTACTTAGTCACCAAGCAGACCCCTTCTTTTGGTCTAAACAGGATAAACACAAATTCTTTTCCCAAGTGAAACATTTTTATTGGGATGACCCCTATCTTTTCAAATACTGTCCAGACCAAATCATTCGAAGGTGTGTTCCCGACACTAAAACTCACAATGTCCTCTCTTTCTGTCATGACCAAGCCTGTGGTGGTCACTTCGGTCCCAAAAAGACAGCCGAAAAGGTTCTCCAATCGGGTTTCTACTGGCCCAACCTTTTCAAAGACGCGTACGAATTTTGCAAAACTTGTGATCGATGTCAATTCTTAGGGAAAATTTCTAAACATAATATGATGCATCTAAACCCCATTCTAGAGGTCGAAATTTTTGATGTTTGGGGTATAGACTTCATGGGAACCTTCCCTAATTCTTTTGGGAACCTTTACATTCTCTTAGCTGTTGATTATGTTTCCAAATGGGTCGAAGCTGTTCCATGCAAAACAAACGATAACAAGGTTGTTGTGCGCTTCTTGAAAGAAAACATCTTTTCTAGGTTTGGCACACCTCGCACGATAATCAGTGACAACGGAACACACTTCTGTAATCGTTCTTTTGAAGCGCTCATGAGAAAGTATTCGATAACCTACAAGTTATCCACTCCTTACCATCCTTAAACTTATGGGCAAGTTGAAGTATCGAATAGGCAGATTAAACAAATCCTTGAGAAAACTGTGAATCAAAATCGTAAAGATTGGTCCCAAAATTTAACCGATGCTCTATGGGCTTACAACACTGCTTTTAAAACAAACTTAGGTATGTCTCCTTATCGGTTGATTTTTGGTAAGCCATGTCACTTGCCAGTTGAACTAGAACATAGGGCGTTATGGGCAATAAAAACTTTGAATCTTGATTTAGAGCAAGCAGGAGAACATAGGAAGCTTCAACTTAACGAACTTGATGAAATTCGAAATGATTCCTATGAAAATGAACGAATTTACAAGGACAGAACAAAAGTTTTTCATGATAAATCAATTTTACGTAAAACTTTCATGCCAGGTCAAAAAGTTCTGTTGTATGACTCAAAACTGCATTTATTTCCAGGTAAGTTAAAATCTAGATGGACAGGACCTTACACTGTACGGACTGTTTTTCCGTATGGTGCGGTAGAAATTAAGAATCCAACCGATGGATCATCCTATAAGGTCAATAGTCAACGTCTTAAACCTTACTTGGAACCAATACCCAACCAAGAGGAAGAGCTCATGGTCCTCCATGAGCCACATTACATTCGGTAAGACGCACTAACCCTCTTTTGTACATATGTAAATATTCTCTTAATTGTTTTTTCCCTTTCACTAAGATATGTCTGATTAAGACTGTGAGGACATAGTCACACTCAAGTGTGGGGGGGGGGGGATTTACATTACATCAGCAATCAAATTTTATGAACTAGGTCATTCATTGAATAAGGATTAACTTAAATTCATAAATAACACCTTGGTTCTTGTTTGATAAGTTGAATTGTTGGGTGATGGGAATGAACATTATCTATTCATTGAGTCGTAATGTGTCTTTTTAAGATGCTAGCTTGAGAGTGTGCAGACGTTAGTCGTGTTATGGAGTAAGAGTGTCAACCCTTGTTATACATGTTAAAATGTGCAAGTAAAAACAATAAAAAAAATCAAATAATAACAATTTTGCACTTACATTTGATTGGATTTTCTGAGTTCGTTTTCATGAATAATATTTTCTTTTCACTCAAATTTTCAAAATCGTAAGTTCTAAAATCCACTTGGCCCAATTAAGGAGAAATGACTCATTGTAGCGTTCTTCTTCGATACCCCACATTATTCAAACCCAAGTTTTAGTCGATTTACATCCATGTTTCGACAAGTTTATCTTATATTGGTATACTCAAGAACCTTTGTTTAAAGGTCAAAAACGTCACTTTTTATACCAATATTACACCACCCACTCCATACTTGTTTTAAAGTAGGATAATCATATACCACATCTTATTTTATATGGGTTATCTATCTTACGAAACTTTGCTTATCATTCCTTTCAGCTTTTTGTATAACATCAATCCAGACTTGTGTGTTGAATTAGGGTTATAGAAGTAGAGTAACTAGGGCACAAAACTTTCCTTTCATGAAGTGTTGGTTTAGTAGAGGAGGAATCAAATGAAATAATGTACAACATAATTCCATTCCATCTCTATTCATCATTCATCATGCAAAAGAAAAAAAGAAAGGAAAAAGAAAAAAAAAGAGAGAAAAAAGAAGAGAAAAAGAAGAAAGAAAAATGAAATAAAGAGAGAGTCTCTCTGAATAAAATAGTCATTCATCATTCTTGACTATAAAGCATTCAGTTTCATTCCATCCACATCCATCATACGTGCTATACTTGGAAGTGAGGATTGTAGTAGAGGAGATGAAATGAAACAAAAATGTTCATATGTGCCTTAGTATTACTTTATCTTTTGTAGTCTGAAGTTTAACTAATACACTTGCCCTCTTATCTAGAATATTTTTAGAACTTACAAAAATTTCCTTCATCTATGCATAACTCATATCCAATACATTACAGTTACATTGGTACAAAATTATTCAAAAAAAAAGAGTAAAGAAATGATTGGGTGCACATTGTCGATGTGTAGAACTTTGGTTGACACCACGCTCTTAACCTTCACGACAATTACAGTGTTATCAAGGAATTACGATTCAGCTTGAAATTTTTTATTCATTTTTGCACTAATTATGGGATGGACAATTTGGGGCTAAACCATTATTATTGAAGTTAGGCGAAATCCTTGGAATATGAAAGACCTTAAATATATTGTTTGATTAATCCGCGTACATAAGACGCTTTGGATTTTGTGGGTAGTATCCGCTGAAAACCCTCACGAGACAACACTCGTCCTACTAGGGATACCTAGGTGTTTAACGGATTGTTGCATACGCTAAATGCAATCGTGTTTCCTACGAAAGTGTGACATATCTTAGCTTAGTTTATTCGAGGACGAATAAAAAGATAAGTGTGGGGGTATTTGATATACACGTAAATGTGTATATTTTATCCGCATATTTATCTTATTTTATCTTTTAAATAATTGATACTGTGCATTTATAGCTATGTTTACAGATTATTTGTGATGAATGGATTAATGCATCTAATTGTTGAAAAGCTTGAAGAATTTGTGCAAGAAGAGTGTTGAATTTTAGAGCTGGATTAAAGCTTGAAGACCTGAAGAAATGTTGTTATTCAATCACCTTTTTGCTGCGTATTTTAAAGACAAAATTCAATGCTTTTCCATAATAATCACTTGGAGTTGTTATTCATTCTCAAGGCAATTGGAGTTGAAGCCCGCAACCTATATTCCATGACATCTGCATGCATTCACATTGGTCTAGTTGCTAACTGGGCTAAGTTATTTGCAAGGCTTCTCATTCATGCGCTGCACGCGTTCACATTAAGCTAGTTAGTTTATGTGTTATAGTTTGGAAAAGGGGATTTGTCCCACATTATGGAATTTGCCAAGTAGCCTTTGTCATATCAACTATAAATACACTTTATCTCATTCATTGTAAAATACACTTAGTTTTATTCTGTAATTCTCTTCATGGAATAAAACTCTTCTCCCTTTCTCTTAGTTGTTATTTTATTTTAATGTCTGTTATTTTCTTTTTCTCTTCTTCTTAAGCTATGTCTAGCTAATTCCCTTTGATTAGGGGGTGATGACGCTAATAGATATGATTCAACATGAACCACATAGCCAATAGAAGAAGACTTTATACATGTAGATCTGGATCTGAATCAAGGGTTAGATCTGAACCTTCATATTCTGTGTCGTTTAAGAGCTATGCTCCTTCACATGGTATATTCGAGTTCGATCTAACAATTATCGGATTTAGATCTAATTTTAGGGTTTTAGAAATTAGTTAGTGAATCTGTCCTGATAATCTATGGTTGTTTAAGAGCTCAGCTCCTGCATAGACTATGCTTGTTGTTATTTACTTATTTGTTTCTGAGGACCTAATTATCGTTGATTCATGTGTGTGACAGAAACATGAATTAGATCTATATTTATTTATTGGCTATTAATGAGTGTGAATACAATCTATGTCATTATCCCCTGATTGTTTTCTCTTATTATATAAATCTCTCTTTTTATTTAATTGTTGTTATTTTCTGTGTTTTCAACCAATCAAAATCCAGGAATAACTTAATTGGATTTATTAATTAAAATATTTTTGGTCCCAGAGTTCGACACCCTCTACAACAATCCTTATTGTTTAGGAAAGCCGAACGGATTTCATAATTGTTTACAATTGTATAATTTGTTCGCAAACATGGGTTAAACCCAGTCTTTCTGAATAAATCGTGTATTTTATAATCAAGCGCTATAAAAACATAACATACGCCTCATTCCAATTCAAAATATTCTTTTAATAAAATATTCATATTACTAGGGAAAGATTCCCATTAATTTTATCAAAGATAAATTCTTTGAATTTATTCTATTCAATCCAATTAAGAATTTATTAAAACTCCAATTTGGTTTCGTTATCAAAAATCATTTTTTAATTATACACCAAATTTAAGAAATAAATCTTATCTTTTAACTGGGTTAAAGAACTAGTGTCATTCAAAACACGGTTCACGATAAACCCAAAATCATCTTCCATAAAATATGGAATCTTCATGGAAATTAGATTAACATATAATCAATTTAAATTTCTGTATCAGACTAATAATATAAATGGAATAATGGTAAAGCCTTTTAAATTCCGTATATAGTTGCAGTCTTCATCCACAGGAGTTCATCTCGATTATTAACTAATCGAATTCCTTTCAATTCCAATTTACTCTATTTAATTGGAATTCTTCACTTCTGTAACGACCCGCAAATTCGAACCCTTTGAATCCACTAAATATAATACAAGTCCGACCCAAATTGCATGAAAATACGAATCATTAATAGAAAGAAGTTAGAGGATGGGAAATAGAAGAGATTGAAAATTAGAATAGAAGACATAAGATAGAAGAAAAAAACTGAATAACACTGAAATCTCACAATCGTAGTGGAATAAAATATAATATAAATATAAGCTTTGGAAAATACAGAACGTATCTGAACTTACATACAACATCAGAGTACATCATATATACATCACAACGAAAATAAACTATATATATATATCTAATGCTGAAGCCTCCTGCTCCAAGCTCCTTCCATATCATCTGTAAAATCCTGATCTACTTGACAGCCCGTACAAATTTGGGCACCCAAGAGTTTAGGGGGAACATGGAAAAATAAACTCTGGATCAGTCATGGGACTAGTAGGAGTAAACAATTTTGAATAGTTTGCTTAACTTGGAAAATTTCTTTAGAAAGAAAAGATAATCGTAAAACCAATCCACACATAAACGCGGATGGTTTTTACCTTACGATAACCCAAAACATTTTGAAATCATAATTATTCTGATATTATAATAATTTCTAGGGTTTACACAAATAAATTAGAGTCTAGCAGAATGCTTGCATCTCACGCTCCACATATATAGTATACAAACAAAACCGCATGGAGCTTAAGGATAATGGATTCCCAACTATGACAAGGTATGGAATCACCTTCTGATAGTGTATCTCTAGAGAGGAATACACTGGGTTCAACAAGAACGACTTGCAACCCGGCCACACATCACCGACCACTCATTTTGCTTGAGTGTATCGAATATATTGCCACCTATGGTTGCTAGCAACATAACCGTTCCCAGGAGATACAAAATTGAAAAGAAGTAACAAAATGAATATTCTCTAGATGGTGAAAATACACCCTAATGGGAGCGACCCACATAGCCATGCTGCCTGCCCGATTTTTGTCATTTCCCGGTTGTGAGGCTTGAGGTCATAACATACCATTTAGAACAACATATCTTCATCCACTTTGAATGCCACATCGTCAGACCCGTCAAATCACAAATTGACTTACCCAAAACCACGGGTAAAAAGCCAAGAGAAACGAATTTCTCCGCCACTAAACATAGTTTTGAAGAGATCAACTTACGCGATTTATTAGGTATACTCTGTCAGACATTCGTACATACAAGTTGTCCTAGGTTTGGACAAACCGAAGACACTATTTTGTAAACAGAACTCCTTGCATAAACTCCGTCTTCCATGGTCTTCAATTTGACTTTAAACTAATCAACGCCTAGGTCGATACAAAGTGGTATTTGGATTTCATTTTAGAAAACCAATTCCGGTCTCTTTGAACCGATGAACGTTAATATCTTTTAGGGTCAAGTGATACTTAAAGTAATCAGATCAACATATTTCATATGTGTTTCTATATCCTTAATTTATTATCAAGATTTATCTTAATAAGACATGTAAATGATTAAATTTTAACTAACCAGTTAATTGGGCCATGACATAGCATTTCAAACAATCACATTACCAAATCAATTATCACCACAGTTCTGGTCTATCACAATTTAATAATTCAAATAACCATCGTTCATCGTTGGTTGATCTTGGAGAAATCATTTCCAACTCACATTTATCAAAGGTTTAATTTCGTTTAAGAATCTCATTTGTTGATCTAACAGTATTGTTATCATCCATACTTCACTGTTTACAATTTTAAAATATAATTACTATTTTATTTCCTTAGATAAATAACTAATTCACTATACATATATATATATATATATATTATTAGTTTAAATATTTATTTAAAACGAAAAGTAAACGATACTTTCCTCGAATCCAACTTATTCAATACAACATCTCTTGCCGATTATCTCAATTCCAGTTACCTTCCAAACGTTGGAACCTCATCGTTATAAGTCAAACAAATTTCCAATATCTTCCATATCAATTTGATATTATCTTGCAAAGCATCTATTTCCACCGTTATTTAATTTGGAATGTGAACATTATTCCTTTTGTCCTAGTTTAACTCATTAACTAATAAATATTAGTACAAGGTTAATACGGTTATCTAGTTGTTATATAAGTTCACATTTACATAGATATTAACATTTAGTTTAAACGTCGTTAATCTAACCTTTAAACCGTTTCTTGACTTACTATGTATTTATTTACCTCAGTCGATGAAATTAAAAATAATATTCCAATGCTTATTCAACATAGTTGAGCTCATTACATACAATGTTATTGACGATCGACCATCATTCGATAATCACAACATAACATTGATTATAGTTTAACAAGTACGACTTGAACTTGATATTTGGTTTTTAGAAACAATGGGATTTATATTTAAGTTCTAATTCTAACTAGTTAGAAAAGAAATAAATTGGCTCTGTTTATTTAAAATATAATGACTTCATTAAATTCAAACTACGTCCAACCCCGTCTACAATGATCCTTGTTCGATCATCTACATCTGCTTCTCTCGGATATTATCAATCATATTAACACTTCTTCCTTTTATTTCCTTTTTGATAGATATATATTTTATTTATATCTTTAACGCTAAATTTATATAATGGAAACAAACCCTTTTCTTTTCTATTTCTAAGATTTATTTTCTACATTTACTACTACCTTCTCCTCTCTTTTTTTTCTTTCCTTCTTTTCTTCTTTGGTTTATTCTTCCTTTCATTTACTTCTTTTCTTTTTATTCTTTTTATTTTCTCCTGGCCCAATAAGGTCCAATTTCTCCTTCCCTTCTCCTTATTTTTTTCTTCAGCCCAAAGCCCATATCTCAGTTCCAAAACAACGCACGAACTTTACTTTCCTTCCTTAATACTGCCACCGTCCCTCTTTATTTCTCCAGACCACAACGTCTCCCCTCTTTCCTTCTTTTCTTTGCCCTGTTTCCCTGTATCATTCATTTTGTGAACCCACTCCATTCTCTTATCCCATTTTCTCTCTACTCCTCTTTCTAGTGTCCAACTCCATGTCATACACCTCACAAGTACATGAACTCCCCATACATGTCACAGCCAAACCCATGATGCATGCTCCTATAAACTTCCTGATACACATCTCATATTGCCTGTCCCATTTTCGTTTTCATGACCAACAATTGTTATGTGTTCTCTACAGGTACAGGCATTTCAGCAGCGAGTTAGAGAACGTTTCTGCAAGCATCCTTATTTCTTTGCTTTTATCAAACAACTTTTCCCATTTCTTTGCTTCTATTGTCCTGGTTTGCGGAATCACGGTGCACTATGTGCATGGTGCACATGCACGGACACACCATCGACCGTTGTGCTTCCTTGACCATCACTGCAAATCACTCGTTGCTTCCTGAATCCATTCACTATCCCACGATTATCATGCTGCTTGCAACACACTTATGCTTCTGTCGACTCAAACCGGCATCTCTCGATGCTTTCAAGCGTCGGCACGTCACCTAGCAAACTGAGCACAAAGAAGATTAAACCTTAAAAACTATACATATTGCTAGGACTCCAGACTTCATCGGAATTCAGAAGCCCCATTCGTATCACCGTGCTCTACCACGCCAGCTGACAATTATTCAACCTCAGCCTTGCTCCGAGCCTCCATTAAATCAAATGGATCTGATTTGATCTCCATATTCATTCAAACAAAAGTTTGGCCTTGCATACTTGTCTAAGAATCCTGAAACTTGCATCTTAATTTATGATGTTCACCCATTGAACCAGACATATCATTCAAGTTACAATTTGCGATGATCAGTGGTGGAAAAAATCTGACTCTTTACTGATATCCAACAATATCTTAACACGCGCGCAAACAAAGAAACCTCTAACCATTTATACAATGATCTATGCAAACATATTGACAGCATTTTCTATTTGGACATCAAATGCAGACTTTCAAATATTAGCCAGCTTGTTGTTTTTAACACCTCGAAGTTCTATTTTACAGTTCTATGGCCTTTTATTTATTCCATATTTTTATTTTATTTTTTTCCGTTTGCTTATATGATTAATTTATGCTGAAGACGTGAAAATGATTTCAGGTTTAAAAGTTTGACATCTCTACTTACTTTGTTATATGTTTTACTCAAAAACTCTAAAGACTTCTGCTGAAACTTGATAAAATCACCTCTTGCAACACTACATAACATCCCAATCAATACAACATCTTAACCTTGCATTCAAAAATTTAACAAACCAACATTTCAAGTGAGTTACTCTCAGTTTTATGTCTCTGTATCAGTTTTTACTTCTCTGATTTAGTTTCAGATTTTGACAAGTAGATTTTGTTAACTAATCTTACCCATCTAGGACATATATAAATATATAACTACATAGATCTACATCATATTATATATAGTTAATAACTAATGGGAAAGTTTACTCACCAAAATTGCTCTTCCATTTACAGGTTCATTTCCATCTCTGTTTTAATGTTGTCTCGTCCATTTCCTTCTTCAATCTCTTACAGTTAGTTTCCATTTTAAATTCATGTTTTGGTTCCAGGATTCAAAACTATCTTTGTTGTCTGGTTTTATGATTTCAACCATTTTTCTTTTAGTTTTCCATTCGAATGGTTTATGCAAGAAGGCTGTGGCACTATGTGTATTTATAGATGCCTAAAATTACCAAACAAATGAGGCATTAAATACTTGCATTGGAAATGAATCCTACAGAGTAATAGCTGTAACTGTAGTTAGTGATTGAAATGGATGTCGACAAGGCTTCACACTGAATTTGTAGAAAAGGCAAGGCTGAAGTTGTTTGAGGTAAAAAAACACATGTATTTGAGTATATGCTAATGGTTACTAGGGTGTTGGTATATAAGTAGGGATAGAAGGTGTATGTGAGAAAGGTTCTTGGTTATTTATACATGATTTGAAATGGAGACTTGCTGGGTCATTTCTTTTATCACTCCTACATGTGCTAGATGAGTTATCAGGTGATCTTATGTGCTTAATGTGATAGGCATATCCATGTAATTGGATGTGTATACTCTGTGCACATCCATGTGCAAAGGGTAGAAGCTTATAGGCAGGTTTGTACTGGTGGTAGGTGCTGTTGTACTTGGTTTGATTGAAAAGAGGTTATTGTTTTGTCAAAGCTTTATACAAGAGAAAAAAAATGCGGCTGACACTATATGTTTGGGTACAAACATGTGCAGATCTGTCTAAATGTATTGCTATTAAGTAACTCAAACCATAAATGCTCACATGCATTCTATTTCCAATTCCACTTCATGGTACTTTCACATTAAATGTTTAGATGCTAGTATCTCAGAATATATACACGCCTAGGTGCTAGTAGTTATTCTTTACTCTTAAGCAATCCAGAATGTCAATTTCATTTGATGTAAACGTGTGAATGCTAGTGCACTATATGTGAATTCAAATTGGAAGATCAATGTATACAAAAATATATTCTCATATATTTAATTTGACTTGCTTTCATTACATGTTCTTTGTTTTTTTTTAATTACCATATCATCTTTATGTATAAATGTGAAGAGACAAAATGTTTTACATCAGTATAAACAAAAATTTATTATCTTGATTGCACATACATGTATATATATACATATATTTATATATATACTAAAGATCATATCTATATAAAAAGATTAATTTAATTTTTCTCTGATATGGAAATTAAATTTTACTTAGACAATTATGTTTCTGCATAAATTAAAATAAGTTTTAAATGTAAAATAAAATGTTAAAACATCATTTGCTGGTATGTATAAATCGCAAGTTAAATATACACAAGGGAATTTTAAACTAATGATCATTAAAAATTATCTAAAAATATTCAAATTCAAATATTTTTTGAATTAATTTTATTACCAGCACAATCGAAAGTTAGATTCTCAAGTTGATCAGAATCCAGGACATTAAAATCTAACCCCCTTAAAAGAATTTTGCCCCCGAAATTGAAAAGTAGCAGGAAAATTCCCGTTATAATTAAAATCATAGATTTATCTCTACACATAAACATGGGTCATCCTCTAGCAATCACAGTAAACTGGGCATCCAAAGCATACTGACTAATTCACAAACATTTCACAACAATCAAAGCATTTAGTACACATCAGTAATCAGCCAAAAACTCTGCATAGATTCATCGTATACTATCTTCAACTTCTCATATCAAACTTCTTTGTTTCCTTTCCATGTTCTCGACAAATCGTTGATGAAATCCGTATTTATTAAATCGAGCTATTAACCTCTCTTTTTTTATTTATCTTGTTCTCAGTAAACCAATTTTTAGTTATCAAAATTCTCTTTGGAATTAAATTCTTAAATTCTCAAGGAATTTGACATCGTCTCTCTCATACGGCTTTATCGTATAACCCCAAAATCCGTCACCCTATATGTAACAAACTGCAAATTCTGAACAAATTTAAAAATTTTATTTTAGAAAATTTTAATGAATTTTGAGGTTATAATATAATTTATTATTAATAATAATGGCTAGAATTTATTTTTGTCGAAGTTAGAACGAATAAATTTAATTTAAATACAAAAGGGAATTAGAAATAACGCAGTAGTTTGAAAAGTCAAACTTGAACTTTGACTGACCATACAGGATGCAAAATTTAACGGATTTTAGTGAGACCAAAAATGTTAGAATCTATTCTTTCTTACAAATCTGAAAAATTGAAATTTCATAGCGGAAATCAAAAGTTATGGCCAATTCAATTTTTAGAAAGGTCGCTATAGAATTTATATAATATATATGGCCCGAAAGGCTACTTTTCACATATGTAGGAATTTCGACTCGAAACCACTTCCATTAAGTTCGAAATGACGTTTCTGCATTGAAAAACAGTAAACACTTATATATTTTGAGTTTCAGAAATTATTTTTTTTAAAATGTATTTTTAATATTAAATATATTGCCCTTGAAAATAGTCATTTTTCAAATGACCTCCGTTTTCGACGAAACCACTTTTGTTGGAACCGGAATGTCAAATTATTAATAGGTTTCAATTTTCAGAATTAATATGTGAGCGTGGCAAAAGAAAATGTGTTTTGACAATTTCAGTTAAATTTAAACGCCGTAAAAATAGCCATTTTTCAAACAGTCTCAGAATTCGACGAAAATAATTTTGTTGGATTCGTATCGTTATAAGAAAGCTAAAAATATTTTTTTTAGAATTTTCTGAGGTCGTTTGGGGCCCCGGCATATTTAAATGTACGGTCAATATTTAATTAATTAATTTTTAATGCAATTTTAAATAAAAATCGTACATATTTCGGAATTGGGCCACGGGACCTATCCCATTGCGTTCAGAAGGTGTCAAAACCTTAAGAACGACAGTAAGCAGGCCCAAATCAGAGAAAGTCCGAAAATCCACCTTTTAAGCACAATTTTCGAGATTTTATATTAAAATATTATTAAAAAATTCGGGCTGAAACCCTAATTTCAATGGCCAGCAGCCGGGTCTGTTCAGTGGCCAGAATTGTCCGAATTTCAAACCTTAATATCTTTCAATCCGCTCAACGAAATTTTACAAACTATACGTCAAATCGAAGAGAATTCTGAGCTCTTCAAATCCATACGGCGATGATCGAGTTTCAGTGCACGGATTTCGCGAATTTCGAGGCCAAAGTGGCTGGTTTTGCACGCGCCGTGCGGCTCAGGGAGGAGGCCGATCTTCAGGCGGTTCTGGGCGGTGGTGGCCCGTGGGCGGGGCTACGACGTGGCGGAGTCTGATCGGGTCCTAGACCCTCGGATTAGGGTGCACATGGGGGTTTGGAGGACGCGAGATGGGTGCGGCTTGGT
Organism: Allium sativum; assembly: GCA_030737875.1. Lineage (NCBI taxonomy): Eukaryota > Viridiplantae > Streptophyta > Magnoliopsida > Asparagales > Amaryllidaceae > Allium > Allium sativum. The sequence goes on along the minus strand of CM060922.1, from coordinate 79,419,592 downwards.
TTCTACGATGAGGAAGAAGGTCCGTTCTTTTTAATATTATTATTTTATTAATTTAATTATTTAATTTATGCAATCTTTAAAAATCAATATCTCTTTCATACGAGGTCCGATTGACGAACCGTCAGTTGCGTTGGACTCGTCTTTCCGAGATCTTCGCGATGGCATAGACCAGAGTTGATTCCGAGACAGTCGAATTTTCAACCATACCGATGTGATAATTTCTGATTTTAACATTTAAATAATTAAATAAATTGTTTTATTGCCGTTAAACGTCTGTTTGTGTGTTATATATGCAGAACTATGATGTAGTGAATTTTTGTCTGTGATTTAATGAATTGTTTTGTACTGTATTGCTTGGATCTGTTATTGTATGAATAGATCTGTATTAAATCAACAAATATACTACATACATGATTTGTTGTGTTAGAATTGACAACGAACAAATATACTACACATATGATTTGTTGTGTTAGAATTGACAACGAACAAATATACTACATATATGATTTGTTGTGTTAGAATTGACAACGAACAAATATACTACATATATGATTTGTTGTGTTAGAATTGACAACGAACAAATATACTACATATATGATTTGTTGTGTTAGAATTGACAACGAACAAATATACTACATATATGATTTGTTGTGTTAGAATTGATGACGAACAAATATATTACATATATGATTTGTTGTGTTAGAAGCGACGACAACAAAATCTTCATTTTGTTAAATAGAAAAGTATAAAAACAAACTATTCATTTTGTTAATAGAAAAATATGGGAAACATAAAATATTCTTTATGTTAAAATAAAAAGTTAGAAAAGTGGCTAAACATAAATTATTCTTTATGTTAAAATAAAAAGTTAGAAAAGTGGCTAAACATAAAATATTCTTTATGTTAAAATAAAATGTTAGAAAGGATTTAACATAGGATTGAAAAGACATTATTTTATTTACATTTTTGGTAAATTGTAAAATTTAAAGTGATATTTTTATTTACATTATATATATATATGTAAATAAAAGTTGGTATCAGAGCTCTGGTTAGCTCAAATCTTTGAGGTACAACTCGTTAGAACTAAACAGAAGACTCATCAGAGGTTGGATTAGTAATATCCAATAAGAATACTCATTAGAGATAGGATTAGCAGTATCCTTGAATGAGAATACTCATTAGAGATTGGGTTAGCAATGCCCTAGAATGAGTCAGAGTGAAGAAGGATTCATAATTAACGTACTTGTTATTATATATAATTCGATTTTAGAAAATATGATTTTTGAATATATAAATGTTGTATATTTTTGAAAATTTAATCAATTAATTGATTGATGATTGTGTTGTGTGAATAAGAATTCGACTAATAAAATGATTAAACAATTAAAGAATGAAAATTAAATTAGTTAAATAAACAACTTTAGCTTCATTTCCTTTTCGAGGACGAAAAGATTTTAAGTGGGGGAGATTGTAAAAACCCGTAAATTCTGAACCAATTTAAAAATTTTATTTTAGAAAATTTTAATGAATTTTGAGGTTATAATATAATTTATTATTAATAATAATGGCTAGAATTTATTTTGTCAAAATTAGAACGAATAAATTTAATTTAAATACAAAAGGGAATTAGAAATAACGCAGTAGTTTGAAAAGTCAAACTTGAACTTTGACTGACCATACAGGATGCAAAATTTAACGGATTTTAGTGAGACCAAAAATGTTAGAATCTATATAAAAATATCTTTCTTATGAATCTGAAAAATTGAAATTTCATAGCGGAAATCAAAAGTTATGGCCAATTCAATTTTTAGAAAGGTCGTTGTAGAATTTATATAATATATATTGCCCGAAAGGCTACTTTTCACATATGTAGGAATTTCGACTCGAAACCACTTCCATTGAGTTTGAAATGACGTTTCTGCATTGAAAAATAGTAAAAACTTATATATTTTGAGTTTAGGAAATTATTTGTTTAAAAATGTATTTTTAATATTAAATATATTGCCCTTGAAAATAGTCATTTTTCAAATGACCTCCGTTTTCGACGAAACCACTTTTGTTGGAACCGGAATGTCAAATTATTGCTAGGTTTCAATTTTCAGAATTTTTCGAATTAATATGTGAGCGTGGTGAAAGAAAATGTGTTTTGACTATTTTAGTTAAATTTAAACGCCCTAAAAATAACCATTTTTCAAACAGTCTCAGAATTCGACGAAAATAATTTTGTTGGATTCGTATCGTTATAAGAAATCTAAAAATATATTTTTTTAGAATTTTCTGAGGTCGTATGTGGCCCCGGCATATTTAAATGTACGGTCAATATTTAATTAATTAATTTTTAATGCAATTTTAAATAAAAATCGTACATATTTCGGAATTGGGCCACGGGACCTATCCCATTGCGTTCAGAAGGTGTCAAAACCTTAAGAACAACAGTAAGCAGGCCCAAATCAGAGAAAGTCCGAAAATCCACCTTTTAAGCACAATTTTCGAGATTTAATATTAAAATATTATTAAAAAATTCGGGCTGAAACCCTAATTTCAATGGCCAGCCGCCGGGTCTGTTCAATGGCCAGAATTGTCCGAATTTCAAACCTTAATATCTTTCAATCCGCTCAACGAAATTTTACAAACAATATGTCAAATCGAAGAGAATTCCGAGCTCTTCAAATCCATAAGGTGATGATCGAGTTTCAGTGCTTGGATTTCGCGAATTTCGAGGCCAAAGTGGCCGGGTTTGCATGCGCCGTGCGGCTCAGGGAGGAGGTCGAGCTTCAGGCGGTTCTAGGCGGTGGTGGCTCGTGGGCGGGGCTACGACGTGGCGGAGTCTGATCGGGTCCTAGACCCTCGGATTGGGGTGCGCATGGGGGTTTGGAGGACGCGAGATGGGTGCGGCTTGGTTCTGCGATGAGGAAGAAGGTCCGTTCTTTTTAATATTATTATTTTATTAATTTAATTATTTAATTTATGCAATCTTTAAAAATCAATATCTCTTTCATACGAGGTCCGATTGACAAACCGTCATTTGCGTTGGACTCGTCTTTCCGAGATCTTCGCGATGGCGCAGACCAGAGCTGATTCCGAGACAGTCGGATTTTCAGCCATACCGATGTGAGAATTTCTGATTTTAATATTTAATTAAATAAATAAATTGTTTTATTGCCATTAAACATCTTTTTGTGTGTTATATATGCAGAACTGTGATGTAGTGAATTTTTGTCTGTGATTTGATGAATTGTTTTGTACTGTATTGCTTGGATCTGTTATTGTATGAATAGATCTGTATTAAATCAACAAATATACTACATATATGATTTGTTGTGTTAGAATTGACAATGAACAAATATACTACATATATGATTTGTTGTGTTAGAATTGACAACGAACAAATATACTACATATATGATTTGTTGCGTTAGAATTGACAATGAACAAATATACTACATATATGATTTGTTGTGTTAGAATTGACAACGAACAAATATACTACATATATGATTTGTTGTGTTAGAATTGACAACGAACAAATATACCATTAATATGATTTGTTGTGTTAGAATTGACGACGAACAAATATATTACATATATGATTTGTTGTGTTAGAAGCGACGACAACAAGATCTTCATTTTGTTAAATAGAAAAGTATAGAAACAAAATATTCATTTTGTTAATAGAAAAATATGGGAAACATAAAATATTCTTTATGTTCAAATAAAAAGTTAGAAAAGTGGCTAAACATAAAATATTCTTTATGTTAAAATATAAAGTTAGAAAAGTGGCTAAACATAAAATATTCTTTATGTTAAAATAAAATGTTAGAAAGGATTTAACATAGGATTGAAAAGAGATTATTTTATTTACATTTTTGGTAAATTGTAAAATTTAAAATGATATTTTTATTTACATTTTATATATATGTAAATAAAAAAAACCTGAATTTGGGAAAGGCATTTTTGTTTAACATTGTTTTTGTTAAATGAAAGAACAAGATCAAACAATACATTTTATTTGTACATTTTACTTTTGAATAAAAGAACCATTCTTTTATTTGTGTTTTTCAACACAAATAATAACATAGAAATTGAACCATTCTTTTATTTGTCCCTCGACACAAATATTAACATTGAAATTAAATTGCTTCTTTTCATTTGTGTATTCAACACAACTATATCATAGAATTGGAGTCACCTTTATTTGTGTCTTCATCACAAATATGAACATTGAAATAAAGTTATTCTTTTTATTTGTGTTTTCAACACACATATTACATAGTAAATAAAGCTATTCTTTCTATTGTGTTCTTAACACAAATATATGCATAGCAAATAAAGTCATTCTTTTTATTTGTGTTTCAACACAAATATATACTTAGAAATAAAATCATTCTTTTTATTTGCATTTACAATGCAAATATTACATAGAAATATAAGTTTTACTTTTTATTTGCATTCCACCATGTAAATAAAATGTTGGAAATGAAAGTACACTTTTTTTTATTGACATTCTACAATACAAATAAATATAGAGATTAAAAGTTCACTTTTCATTTGCATCTCACAATGCAAATATTCTTTGAAAATAGAAATTGTTCTTTTATTTGCATTTTCAAATGCAAATATACTTTGAAATAAAAACTGTCCTTTTATTTGCATTTTCAAATGTAAATATACATTGAAATTCAAGTTTATTCTTTTATTTGCATTTACTAATGTAAATAAACATTAAAAATAAAATTTATTCTATTATTTGCATTCACAAATGCAAACACATATTGAAAATAAAGTTTGTTCTTTTATTTGCATTCGCAAATTTAAACATGTTTTGAAAATAAAGTTTGTTCTTCTATTTACATTCAGCCATGCATATATATATATATATATATATATATATATATATAGAGAAAATAGAAATTGTTTTATTTTTTTTAATTTTTTTTGCATTTACCAATGCAAAATGTATATTGAAAACAAATTATTCATTTGCATTCACCATTGCAAATACAAACATATACTGAAAATAAAGTTTATTTCTTTGTTTGCATTTATCAATATATATGCATTGAAAATTAAGGTTTATTCTTTTATTTGCATTTATCAATGTAAATATCCAATGAAACTATAGTCTATTTTCTTTGTCTACATTTTCCAACCCCAATGTACACACTTTTATACATTTAACAGAATTTGTTTAAATTATACTTTGAAAATAAATTTTGTTCTCTTATTTACATTCACTAATGTAAATAAAATTTATAAACAAAACTATTCTTTGTTTGCTTTCACAAATGTAAATGCTCATTTAAATAAAATTTGTTTCTTTTATTTACACTCAATAATGTAAACACACTTTGTAAATGAGGTTCTTTTTACATGCGCACAAATATACTTTTAAATAAAATAAAAGTCACATTGGTTATCTGCATTCCTTGTTGCAAATAAAACCTTAAAATAATGTTCATCTTTGTTTGCAATTCATTAATGCAAACAAATCATCAGATTGGAAATTATATTCTTGATTTACAATTTTGATATGAATAAAAATTGTTTGAAATAAAGGATAGAATTTATAGTTACATTTTAATAACTAAACATTCACATTTTTATCATTAAAGTAGAATAGACAAAAACACTCATTTTGTCTAAATTAAAAGAATAAAACAAAATATAGCATTGGCATGTTTATTAGATTTGAAACACAAATTATTCATTTTTGTAAATTTATATTAGTTAAAACCAATCATTCATTTTTGTTAATTTACATTAGTTAAAAATAATTATTCATTATAGTCAATTTATACTAGTTAAACCAAATTTTACATTTTGTCAGAAATATTCATTTTTGTCAAAAAGAATTAGTCGAAGCAATTTATATAAAGATATATATATATATATATATATATGTTTGGCAAGATATATACTTGTCAAGATAGGTTAGTTAAATCAAAATATTTATCATTTTGCCTCATTAGAATTGCCAAAACAAAATAACCATTTTTGTTTAGAGTCTAAATTAGCAAAATAGAAATTGTCAATAGGGACAAAGTTATTATGCTTATTCATTCATTGCAATAGGGATATTTTCTTGTCATCATTATATGTATTGTGTATTACACTCCCATTCACAAGTTACCCGACTTGTGTATGTGATTGAGACGATAATTTTCACACATCGCCCAAGTGCATAAATTAGTTTATCATTTGTTTGTTGGTTGAAACCCCACACAGGTGTTGGGATGAAAATTTATATACACTAATCCCAATATTTAATTGTTTGTTGATCGTTAGATCGACAGGCTGTGATGAGCGTTATTATTTAATTTTAACGCTTACACAGTGGAATTTACACTTTGGATGTAAATGGATGATTTGATGATGTGTGTGAAATCCATGTAACCCAAATTAGATGGTAAATGTTTGAGTCGCATTTCGATTCAGGTGTTCTTTTAAATAAGAATATTTTTACATTAGAAAACCTTTTTATATAAATATATATTTTCAAAATATAGATTGTTAATTAAGTATATGTTAAAACAAGGAATATTTGTAAAAGATAAAGAATTTGTAATATAAAGAATACCTCCCATTTAGAGTCTTTTATATAAAGAATATTTTCAATGATTACTTCAAATTATGTTTTTTTTATAATTAAAATTTAAGAAGAAATCTTTTAATTAAGATTATTAGAAGTCGCAATTATAAATAAACTAAGATGTGAAGTGGATTTATCATGGACGATGTTTTTTAAATGACATTTGTCCTTTAATCCAATTTACATTGATATTATTATTGGGAATTTATAAATCTATTTTATAGATTTGAAATAAACGATCTTGTAATAATGATTTTTGATATCAAATCAAAACTGGAGTTTTACTAAATCTTTTAAGGAAGATTTAAGATTCAGAGTTTATCTTTGATAAAATTAATGAGAATCTTTTTAAGCGAATATCTTATTAAAAGAACATTCTGAGTTGGAATGTGACGAAATGTGTGATTTTCCAATATTTGTTTTTAGTCCCAAAATACGCGAGTTATTCAGAAAGACCGGGTTTAACCCATTCTAAATAATCATCACGACAATCAAGAGTCGAAGATGAAGACAGTGATTGAAGACCGAAGGTTTTCACATCGTTGGGATGATGATGACTGGTATCTTGAATTGGGATTGGCCTTCCAAGGCAAGGTATTTGGTAATGATCGTCCAAACGCATTTGGAGATCGACGGACACGTTGTTTCGCTCAGACCCAGAGCAGACTTGTAAATGGATTGCGTGTCTGACATTGTATTCCTTTCTACTGTATTTGTTGAACGCTACTGATTATATATTTCTGTTTGGTGGTGAAGAATTTATTTTTTAATTATCACCCTTCTCTAAGACATATGAGCTTAGAGGTTATATATATATTGGTAGATGATCAGTAATATGGTAGGGTCTGACAATGTGACATGCTAAGATGCAAATGATCAAGGCTTTGTTGAAAAGCATGCCTTGTGGTTGATGATCAAAGCACAGTCTCTTTAGGCATAGCTTTATGTATATCGTGACTTCGCGAGCCTCACACCCTGGTATGAGTCAAAAACGGGATATGGACCGTAGGGAGTGCATACGTTTCTTTCTAGCCAGAAGTGGTGTTTGGGCTTTAACACAACCCGACATTTTACTATGTGGATTTTGGATTGAGGTACCTCGGGTTTTTATAGGCCGAAAGTGGTCATATTATAGGTCCATAAGGACCGGGAAACGTATGTTCAGGAATTGCCAATCCACTACCGTTAGGTGGGGACCGACCCTACCGTTCCAAGGGTTGCCCATAGGTTTGATCCTGAGGCATTTGCTAGAGTGTCTCGAATCGGAAGAGGACGATCCCTAGCCTCGATTTCATGACAGAAAACCAATTTCCAATACGACATTACGGTCTTGATTGTAAACTTATATACGGCGACATAGTAGGATGGGGTACTATGCCGTCTAAGATTAATACATTTATATTGAAATGTTTTAAATATATATACACACTAATAATAATATTGTTTTTACGTATCAAGCATCTTTTGACCATTATAAGGTAAAAACCTATCCTCTGGTGTGCGTTACATTGTGTGATGGGACCTGGGTCTTATAATGGTTTCATTTTTCTAAAAAAGCATTGCGTTATTTGACGATTTACTTTATTTTTGCACTGGCAAATCCAATGGAGTAAACCCGTTCCGCGTTAGCGGCGTGGTCCTGTGATTAGCCTACTTATTAGATAGGTTAAGTTAAGAATTCTCACACCAGTCCCACGACTGACCTGTAGTTTGTTTCACTTTGCAAACTCGAGTGCCCTCTTTCCACACGGGCAGTCAAGTAGCTTTTTGCAGATATAGTTAAGCAGGATCCTGGATTGAAGCCTGAAGCTGGGTCCAGATTATTGATGGCCTTCCGTTGAGATTAGTTCCGCTGCAATGTATTTAATTTATTTTAAATGTATCTTCCGCTGTATTATTTATCGATGTACTCTGATATATTCTGTACTCTGATGTAACATTTATTATTGATGTTATAAAAGTTTGTGTTGTTGTTCTGATGTGTTGTATGCCCAAAGTTAAAGTACGTAGGTTTTGAACGGTCTTGATCGATCTTGTGATCGATTGGGGTCGAGCGAAATCTGGGTCGTTACACTATACCTTCTCCAATCATCAGAGAGTCCACGAAGCCAACTAGTTTTCCTTAGAGGCTCCCCAAATCCAAATAAAAATACTAACTTGTATTTTCTATTTGTATTCAACTCATGTACCTTCATCTATAAGCATCCACCAATCCAAACATATTCATATGTATAACCGAAATTATCTGTTATTACAGTCTAAAAATATTTCCATTCTTACTCACCCATCACTATTTTCAACATTTCTTTAGTCCTTAACCGTAAATTGATAAGAACATAATCTTCTAAGTATCAACCCCGAAGACCGAAACCAACATCAGATAAACACTCAGAAAATCATTTAACTTAACCAATATCCAGTTAGATTCCAATTTATTACAGTTCCCAAAAATTAATTTGTTCAATTCTCATGAGTTCATATCCAGTTAATTATCCAAGTCTCAATTTGTTTGGTGAAATTCCAAATTTTTACTGATTCAAAATTTATTCAAAACTCATTCAAAATTCCCAAAATTTCAAATTCCATTTCTGGTTTGTCTTATCTGTATATTTCATTCTTACACAAAATTCAATTCGGTTGTATATAATCACCTCAAAGTTATAATCTGATTATTGGATTATAATAGCAATCAACACATCTATTCATAATAATTTAAGAAAATTATTCCTTTATATCAAAATATAATTTTGAGTACAATTATTTCATTTACTCAGCTTTTAAAACAACACTATGTCGAATTACTCTATTCAAGAGTTTAAAAACACTTTTCAATACAGTGTCGACTCTTGTATCGATCAGAATTATTAAACCACTCGATAAACCAATCAACACAATATAAAACAACTTTTATATCAATTAACAAATACGCGCTCATATATATACACTCAAACTCAATCTAGGGTATTACTAACCCCACCTCTATCGAGTCACGCAACAGAGCCAAGGTTATTCTCAACCTTCAGCTCTAATACCAACTGTAACGACCCGCGAATTCGAACCCTTTGAATCAACTAAATATAATACAAGTCCAACCCAAATTGCATGAAAATACGAATCATTAATAGAAATAAGTTAGAGGATGGGAAATAGAAGAGATAGAAAATTAGAATAGAAGAAATAAGATAGAAGAAAAAAACTGACTAACACTGAAATCTCACAATCATAGTGGAATAAAATATAATATAAATATAAGCTTTGGAAAATACAGAACTGTATCTGAACTTACATACAACATTAGAGTACATCATATATACATCACAGTGGAAATAAACTCTCTATATATCTAATGATAAAGCCTCCTGCTCCAAGCTCCTTCCAGATCATCTGTAAAATCCTGAACTACTTGACTGCCCGTACAAATTTAGGCACCCAAGAGTTTAGGGGGAACATAGAAAAATAAACTCTGGGTCAGTCATGGGACTGGTGTGAGTAAACGATTTTAAACAGTTTGCTTAACTTGGAAAATTTCTTTAGAAAGAAAAGATAATCGTAAGACCATTCCACACATAAACACGGATGGTTTTTACCTTACGATAACCCAAAACATTTTGAAATCATAATTATTCTGATATTATAATAATTTCTAGGGTTTACACAAATAAATTAGAATCTAACAGAACGCTTGCATCTCACGCTCCACATATATAGTATACAAACAAAACCGCTTGGAGCTTAGGGATAATGGATTTCTAACTATGACAAGGTATGGAATCACCTTCTGATAGTGTATCTCTAGAGAGGAATACACTGGGTTCAACACGAACGTCTTGCAACCCGGCCACACATGACCGACTACTCATTTCGCTTGAGTGTATCGAATATATTGCCACCTACGGTTGCTAGCAACATAACCGTTACCGGGAGATACAGAATTGAAAAGAAGTAATAAAATGAATATTCTCTAGATGGTGACAATACACCCTAATGGGATCGACCCACATAGCCATGCTGCCTGCCCGATTTTTGTCATTTCCCGGTTGTGAGGCTTGAGGTCATAACTTACCATTTAGAACAACATATCTTCATCCACTTTGAATGCCACATCGTCAGACCCGTCAAATCACAAATTGACTTCCCCAAAACCATGGGTAAAAAGCTAAGAGAAATGAATTTCTCCGCCACCATACATAGTTTTGAAGAGATCAACTTACGCGATCTATTAGGTATACTCTGTTAGACATTCGTCCATACAAGTTATCCTGGGTCTGGACAAACCAAAGACACTATTCTGTAAACAGAACAGTCCTTGCATAAACTCCGTCTTCCATGGTCTTCAATTTGACTTTAAACTAATCAATGCCTAGGTCTATACAAAGTGGTATTTGGATTTCATTTTAGAAAACCAATCCTGGTCTCTTTGAATCGATGAACGTTAATATCTTTTAGGGTCAATTGATACTTAAAGTAATCAGATCAACATATTTCATATGTGTTTCTATAACCTTAATTTATTATCAAGATTTATCTAAATAAGACATGTAAATGATTAAATTTAAACTAACCAGTTAATTGGGTCATGACATAACATTTCAAACAATCACATTAACAAATCAATTATCACAACAGTTCTGGTCTATCACAATTTAATAATTCAAATAACCATCGTTCATTGTTGGTTGATCTTGAATAAATCATTTCCAACTCACAATTCATCTTTGTTATTGTATACATGTCTTGTAGAAAATCCATATAATTAACATTATATGGTAATTGATTGGGCCTCATTCCAGTTTTGAAAAGGAAATACTTGAATAGAAATATTTGAAAAAGAAATATTTGAAATAGAATATTTGAAAATAGAAATATATGAAGCCGTGTTGATTAGATTTACGCCATTTTGACATGAACGATATTTATATCGATTTTATTCATTTTATAATGAACATCAAAAGTGATTTCAAAATCTGATATTTTGAATAGAAATGAATTCGAATTGAAATTGAATAGAAATGAATTCGAATTGAAATGAATAGAATTGAATAGAATTGAAATTGAATAGAATTGAAAAGAAATGAATTCGAATTGAAATTGAATAGAAATGAATTCGAATTGAAATTGAATTGAATTGAAAATGAACTGAAATTGAATTCAAAATTGATTTGAATGGAAATCAATTTGAAATGAATTTAAAACGAATTTGTAAAGGAAAATTTAATTTTGATTTGAATTTGAAAAAGAAGTTGAAATCGTTTTGAAAACGAATTTAAAACGATTTATAAAATACGTTTTAAAAGGAAATCGACGAAGTATATATTATATATATATTATATATATATATATATATAATATAATGGCCTGAATAGAATGCGGGGCGCCGCGGCAGTTCGCGAATTTCGACCATTGACTTCGAACGAATATTACGGGAGATCCAACCGTCGGATTCTCCTGAAACCAGAACCGTTGGGTTCGTATCGAAAAGAGCTTTCTAACGAATATTAGAAATTTGAAATCTAACGACTGGATTTGGAATTATGTCTAAATCAAATTTGGAAAAGGTCGCTGTAAGTGCAGTTCGATGGCCGTTGATGGAAATCGACTATGCGAGCCTTGCTAAAATTATTAAAAATGGTAATAATTTGTGTAAAATCATAGGAAATGATTTGTGAAGATTTGGGATGAAAAACTCCATATTTGAAAAGATAAAAATAGATTTTTATCGAAATGAACTAGTTTTGAACTAGCATTATAATTCTATTTATTTTTAAATAAATAAATTGAATCTGAAAAGGGTTTTAAAAGTAACCAGAATTTCCAATAATTGAATTGGAATGGATTTGAATCGAAATTGTCTTTGGATTATTTCGATGTTGGATTTCATGATTATACAGATATTGTTATGGAAATTTGAAAGATATATATATATCGTTATTTCCAATACGATATTTGTTGGTCGTAGAATTTGATATGGAATATAAGCCGATATATTTTCTATTCAGAGCCTTATATTTAATATCAAATGTGATTTGGGTTTGTCGTGAATGGTGTCTTCATTAGCACTGTTCTTAAGCCCAGTTGAGAAAAAGATTAAATCTTTTTATTTAGATTTAATGAAGTGTACCAATTGAATAATATTTAATTGGAATTGAATTGGTATTGATTTTTGGGTTTATCATGAACAGTGTTTTAAATAACACTTGTTCTTTAACCCGATAATTAATGAAATGTGATTTTGGGTTGTAGTGAACGGTATCTTCAATAATACTGTGCTTAGACCCAAAGGATTTAAGAAACTCAGAATCTAACTGGAGGTTAGCTAAGTTGAATGGTTTCCGGGGTATTTATCTGATGTTGGTTTCGGCCTTCGGGGTTAATACTTAGGGAATTGCTCACTTACTATTTTACGGTTAGAGATTGATTGAAATGTGATGTGATTTTGGGGTTTATCGTGAACCGTGTTTTAAATGACACTGATTCTTTAACCCAGTTAAAGATTAAAACTAAGTGGAGTTTTAATGAATCTTTAATTAGATTGAAAAGATCGAGAATGGAGTATCACCAGTTTTGCTCCAGGCGATAGTTAAATCTTTAATTAGATTTGAACGTGAAATGGTAATTGAATTTACCGATAACACTGTGGTGTTAGATATGAAGTATTTCCAGTTTTACTTCATGGGATGAATAGGTTGGGATTGGGAAATTAAAATAAATGATTACTTCGGTAAGATTCGTTAATCCCGACTAGTTTGGATAAACCAAAATTTGGTTTGAATTGATTTTCGAAGGATGATTAAAGAATAAATTTAAAGGAATTTATCTTCGATAAAATTAATGGGAACCTTTCCCTAAGAATGTGAAATTTAGAAACTAACTGTAGGTTTGCTAAGCAGAACGGTTTCCTGGGTATTGATCTGATGTTGGTTTCGGCCTTCGGGGTTAATATTTGGGGAATTATTCTCTTGTTAATTTACGGTTAGTGACTGATGAATTGGAATGAGGCGTATGTTGTGTTTGTGTAACACATGTTTATTATATACGCGAGTTGCTCAGAAAGACCGGGTTTATCCCATTTTGACTAACTGAATCGACGATAAGAAATCGAAGATGAAGACGGTGGTCGAAGACCAGAGATCTTCACCTCGTCTGGATGGTAACTGATGTCCTGATTGGGAGGCATCCCAAAATATGGATAATGAGTGGTGATCGTCCAGACGTACGTGGGGATCGATGGGTTTGCGAGGTATATAGTGCCTCCGGTTTCGTTCAGACCCAGAACGGACTTGCAGATGGAATGTGTGTTTGACATTGGAATTCATTCTGTGTGATTGATAGCCATCAGTTGCACGGTGTGAATTGCCTGTGTGGCATGCAAAGATGCAATGATCAGGACTTCAGTTGAAAAGAAAAGTCTTGTGGTGATGATCAAAGCACCGCCTGTGTGGCGTAGCTTTGTGTATAACGTGAATTCGCGAGCCTCACACCCCGGTATGAACCAGAAACGGGAGAGGACCTCAGGGGGGACGTGCGTTTTCTTTCTAGCTAGAAGTGGCGTCAGTGGTTTTACACGCCCTGACGAGTTTGACTTATGTGGTTGTTACTGGTTCGAGGCGCCTCTGTTATATCGGTTGATCCGGGACCGATGGAGTCATTCTTTGGCTCATTGATGCCCCAAAGGGCGGAGAAACGCATTGTTCAGGCATTATAATCCACTCCGTGTTGACCGGCCCTGACGATCCAAGGTACGGTTCCGGCTGTGCCTGAGACACGGGCTAGAGCGTCTCGAATTCCGTAAGGACTATCTTTTGCCTTGGTTCATGACGGAAGTCCAATTTCCAAATACGTGATTTTGCGGTTTTAATTGTAGAACTAGTAGGCGACATGATATATGGTACCCATGCCGTCTATGGTTGATACTTATGATTTGAAATTGTTTTGACACTATACACTTATAATAGTATCAAATGATTTGTTTTAAACATACTAAGCATGTTTGTCTATTATAAGGGAAAACCCTATCCCCCGGCTTGCGTTGCATTGTGTGATAGGACCTAGGTCTTATAATAGCTTCATTTTTCCAAAAAGCATTGCGCTGTTTTGTTATATGCACTGGTATTCTTGGGAGGAAACCTGTTCCGTGTTATACGGCGTGGTCCCTTGATATATCTGATTTAAAGTAAAGTTTTAAATAATTGTTTTAGTTCTCACACCAGTCCCATGACTGACTTGGAGTTTATTGTTTTAAGCTAAACTCTGGGTGCCCTTATTTTGACACGGGCAGCCAGTAGTTTTGGTTTTGCAGATTTATATTCACAGGATCCTGGTTTACAGCTGGAACGATATCCGGAAAGCTTTCTATCCGTATATATCCTTCAGTTGTATTTTGTATTATTTTCCACTGCTATGTAATGTATTTTAATCTCTGATATTTATCGAATGTATATTATTTGTTTGTACTCTGTATATTCTTGTATTCTGATGAATTGTTGTAATATACAATGAAATGTTCTTCCGTCTGCGTCCTGATGTGGCTTGTTCTCGACTCAATCCGGTCTTTCCTCACCGGGGAAGTTCGGGTCATTTCAGCCATGGACATTCGAAAAGATTAGGTTGGAAACCTTACGCATTCAAGATGAAGCGACCCGAAACTTCCCCGGTCTCCGAAGAGATGAGAAAGAACGAATTACTGTGAGGACAAGACAAATCAGAACGCAGACGGAAGAACATTTCATTGCTATTACAACAATTCCATCAGATACAAGAATATACAGAGTATAATTGAATAAATTACATTTGATAAATATCAGAGATTACAATAAATTACATAGCAGCGGAAAATAATACAAAGCACAACTGAAGGTGATATACGGATACAGAGCTTTCCGGATATCATTCCAGCTGTAAACCAGGATCCTGTGAATATAAATCTGCAAAACCAAAACTACTAGCTGCCCGTGCGAAAAATAGGGGCACCCAGAGTTTAGGATAAAACAATAAACTCCAGGTCAGTCATGTGACTGGTGTGAGAACTAAAACAGTTATTAAAACTTTATTTTTAAAAGAGAGTAATTCAAGGGACCACGCCGTATAACACGGAACGGGTTTTCTCCCAAGAATACCAGTGCATATAGATAAATAACGCAATGCTTTTTCGAAAAATGAAGCTATTATAAGACCCAGGTCCCATCACACAATGCAACGCAAGCCGGAGGATAGGGTTTTCCCTTATAATAGCCAAACATGCTTGGTACGTTTAAAACAAATCATTTGATACTATCATAAGTGTATAGTGTCAAAACAATTTCAATCATAAATATAAATCATAGACGGCATAGCATCCCATGCTACTATGTCGCCATACTAGGCTCTACAAATAAAGCCGTAATACACGTATTGGAAATTGGATTTCCATCATGGTGGCCCCTGATTCGAAAGATCGATCGCGTAATGCAATTCACCACGGCTTACATCCCAACAAGAGAAAACACCGTCTGCACATCCGCACATTTGGGACCAGAGTACCACCGCGGCTTACGTCCCAGCGAGAGAAAACACCGCCTACTCTATATATCCCTGAGCACTAGGCTCATCTCGGTCGACCGAATCCACGACACCACTAAGGTGCCCATCCACGAAAAAGCATACTGATCAAACCATCAGTTTTCCACCATACCGGGGTGTGAGGCTCGCGGATCAACGCTATACACAAAGCCATTCTATATCAGCTGCGCTTTGATCATCAACCACCAAACTTTGCTTTTCAACAAAAGTCTGGATCACTGCATCTCAGCATGCCACACTATCAATCCATATCGTACCACTGATTTCTGCCAATATATAACCTCTGAGCTCATATGTCTCAGAGAAGGGCGTTAAGCAAGAGAATAAATTCTCCGCCGCCAAACAGATATATATTTAGCAGAGATCAACAAATACAATATAAAGGAATACAATGTCAGACACACCATCCATTTACAAGTCCGTTCTAGGTCTGAACGAAACCGGAGGCACTTTCCTCGCATATCCATCCATCTCCAAGTACGTCTGGACGACCACCAACTATTTCCATCCTCTTGGGTGTACAGCCCAATCAGGATCGTCAGTAATTATCCGAACGATGTGAAGACTTCCGGTCTTCAACCACCGTCTTCATCTTCGACATATCGTCGAATCGGTTATTCAGAATGAATATAAACCCAGCCTTTCCGAACAATCCGCGTATATTAAAAACAGTGCTAGAAAACACAATATACGCCTCATTCCAATTCTGAATATTCTGTTATTTAAATATCCACATCTTTTGGGAAAGGTTCCCATTAATTTTATCCAAGATAAATTCTTTAAAATCTATCCTTTAATCTTCCTTTGGATGTCGTTTCAAACCAAATTATGGTTTACCAAACTAGTCGAGATTAGCGAACCACACCGAAGTAATTATTTATTTTATTTCCCAATCCCAACCTATTCATCCCCTGAAGCAAACTAGTAATACTCCATATCTAACACCATGGTGTTATCAGTAAAATTAATTACCATTTCACGTTCAAATCTAATTAAAGATTTAACTATTGCTTTGGAGCAAAACTGGTAATACTCCGTTCTCGCTCATTTCTAAATTTGAAAATTTAAATTATCAATTCACATTTCCATTTAATTGCAGATTCGTTAAAACTCCTTTTACTGGGTTAAAGAACTAGTGTCAATTAAAACACAGTCCACGGTAAACCCAAATCACATTCTATTTATTGTCGGGTTAAAGAACTAGTGTTATTTAAAACACCGTTCTCGATAAACCCACAAATCAATTCTAATTCAATTCAAATCAAATATATTAGGAATTCCGATTATTTAAAACCCCATTTTAAATCTAATTTATTTATTTAAAAATAATTGGGTTTTAAATTTAGTTCAAACTAGTTCATTTCGATAGAAATCTATTTTTATCTTTTCAAATATGGAGTTTTTCATCCCAATTTTTCCCAAATCATTTCTTATGATTTTACACAAATTATTGACATTTTTAATAATTTTATCAAGGCTCGTACAGTCGATTTCCATCAACGGCCATCGAACTGCACTTACAGCGACCTTTTTCGAATTTGATTTGGACATAACTCCAAATCCAACCGTTAGATTTCAAATTTCTAATATTCGTTAGAAAGCTCTTTTCGATACGAACCCAACGGTTCCGGTTTTAGGAGAATCCGACGGTCGGATCTCCCGTAATGTCTGTTTGAAATCAATGGTCGAAATTCGCGAACTGCCGCGGCGCGGCGCGTTCTATTCAGGCCATTATATTATATATATATAATATATATTTCGTCGATTACTATTTAAAACGAATTTTATAAATAGTTTTGAATTCGTTTCAAAAACAATTTCAACTTCCATCTCAATTCAAATCAAAATTGAATCTTTCCTTATAAATTCGTTTTAAAATTCATTTCTATTCAATTCAAGTTTCAATTCAATTTGAATTCATTTCAATTCGTTTTAAATTCAATTCGAATTCGTTCCAATTCATTTCGAAATCGTTTTCAATTCATTTCATTTCGAAATCGTTTTCAATTCATTTCATTTCGAAATCGTTTTCAATTCATTTCATTTCGAAATCGTTTTCAATTCATTTCATTTCGAAATCGTTTTCAATTCATTTCATTTCGAAATCGTTTTCAATTCATTTCATTTCGAAATCGTTTTCAATTCATTTCATTTCGAAATCGGTTTCAATTCATTTCATTTCGAAATCGGTTTCAATTCATTTCATTTCGAAATCGGTTTCAATTCATTTCATTTCGAAATTGTTTTCAATTCATTTCATTTCGAAATCGTTTTCAATTCATTTCATTTCGAAATCGGTTTCAATTCATTTCATTTCGAAATCGGTTTCAATTCATTTCATTTCGAAATCGGTTTCAATTCATTTCATTTCGAAATCGTTTTCAATTCATTTCATTTCGAAATCGTTTTCAATTCATTTCATTTCGAAATCGTTTTCAATTCATTTCATTTCGAAATCGTTTTCAATTCATTTCATTTCGAAATCGTTTTCAATTCAATTCATTTCATTTCAAAATATTCGATTTCAAAATTACTTTTCAATATTCATTTTAAAATGAATAAAATCGATATAAATATCGTTCACATCAAAATGGCGTCAATCTAATCAACACGGCTTCATATATTCCTTTACTCTATTCAACAAATGAATATTTATTTTTGTCAACACACGACTAATCTCAACGAATGAGTACTGTCCACGTGTGACTATTTTTGTTAAATTATTTCGTTCAACACATGACTAATCTCAACGGATGAGTACAGTCAACACATGAACCTTTATTTAATAGTGATAAAGATATAAAATTTATTGTTAAAATATTACGTTCAACACATGACTAATCTCACGAATGAGTACAGTCAACACATGAATCTTTACTTTATAATATTCTTTATTCTCTAAATTGGAATGAGGCCCAATCAATCACCATATAAAATTAATTATATGGATTTTCATACAACACATGTATATAATAGCATTGAAAAATAATCAACCATCACCCAAAGTGCACTACACTGTATAAGCATCAAATATAGATATCTAACTGTAACAACCCGAAAATCTGGGCCAGTTTAAAATTTTTATTTTGGCAATTTTAGCGAATTTAGATTATTTAAAATGAATTATTTTAAATAATATCGACGAGAAAATTTATTTTGAATATATTTAGAACGTATATATTATATACGCTGTCGTTAGAATATAAATAATTATATATAATTATAAAAGGAATTGAAAATGGCGCGGTAGTTCGATAATTTGATTTCAAACTTCAATTGAATGTACCGGGTGCAAAACAATCTGGATTTTAGTAAAACCAAAAACATTAGGATCTAATTGATGATATCTTTCTAACGAATCCGAAAAATCAAGATTTCATAGCGGGAATCAAAAGATATGTCCAGTTGAAAATTCTGAATAGTCGCTATGGAATTCAGGCCCTTAAAAATGGACATTTTGCAAACGACCTCGGAATTCGACGAAACTAGTTTTGTTAGGACCGTATCGTCAATACGAAGCTAGAAAATATTTTTCTGGAATTTTTCGAGTTAGTATGTGACCCCGGTAATTTGAAAGGTACGTTTAAAATTCAATATAGTGATTTAAATGTAAATTTAACGGAAACTGATTGTAACAGCCGAATCGGCCTACGATACATATCCCATTGTGTTCGGAATGGGGGTATTTAGCTATGGATGACAGGCGGTGGGCCTCGTTTCGAGGTCGTATGTAAAAGTCAACTTTTTGAAAATAAATTAATTAAATAAAATAAAAATTAAACCTTTCCTCTCCTATACCCAGGCCCCCCCATTTCGTTTGACAGAAAAAAAAAAACCCTAAGCTATCGCTCCAAACCCGAACCCGATGCCAACCCTCCCCGTCGCGATTCCGCCTAACGCCGCAACCTCGCGTCGCCTCCTCCGGCGATGGGCCTCAGCCTCCCCCTGCTCCTCCACCTCTCCCCTCCTCTAGCTGAATCGAACGCCAAGCCCTTGAAGAAACCGCGAGCGCGAGATGGGGAGGCGGCGTTCAGCTCCATCCTCCGCCTGAAAGACTCCGGCGACCCCTTCAACAGCTCAACCACTCCTCCGACCAACTACCGCCTCCTGTGCCGCCTAGCAGCCCTCCTCCCCCTTTGAATACAATAAAAATGTGAGTTTTTACCTTTATTTGTATTTATTTACTATTTTAATTCGATTTTCATTTGTGTTTACATAAAAAAAAACTGATTTTGTATTGTACGGATAGCAAAATAAGGAGGTGGGTTCTTACCATAGGAAAGTAGCGGTTTTTATTATAGAAAGTAATGATTTTTATATATTGAACATCGAAGTAAAAATATGATTTTTATATATTGAACATCGAAGTAAAAATATGATTTTTATATATTGAACATCGAAGTAAAAATATGATTTTTATATATTGAACATCGAAGTAAAAATATGATTTTTATATATTGAACATCGAAGTAAAAATATGATTTTTATATATTGAACATCGAAGTAAAAATATGATTTTTATATATTGAACATCGAAGTAAAAATATGATTTTTATATATTGAACATCAAAGTAAAAATGTGATTTTTATATATTGAACATCGAAGTAAAAATGTGATTTTTATATATTGAACATCAAAGTAAAAATGTGATTTTTATATATTGAACATCGAAGTAAAAATGTGATTTCTACATATGTAGTGGCTACGGGCAACGAAGATGACGAAGAGGCGATAACGATGAAGATTTCTATCAATGAAGAGTCAAGATGATTGGATAGCTATCGGTGAGAACTTCTCACCTTTCAATTTAATTATTCTAGTTATATATATATACTAGGATGCAGACGGTGTTTAGTAGCACCCGACACCCGTCATCCACAGACCATGGATGGCTTGTTTGTTAAATTGTTTGGTTGAGTAGTTAGTTAGGATATTTGATTGAATGGAATTGTTTGGTGAAATGAATTGATTTGATTGATGTGTGAATGGCGTGGGCCTTCACTAGACCGGGGATAAGGCTAGGCCTTGTCCCGTTTCTAGTATCGTGCCGTTATGCCGCCGAAATTTTCTAAAATATGTTAGAAAAATAAAAATATCATTTTATTGAATAAATGAACCGAATAGAATATTCATAGGTTGAATAAAATGTTTTATCGTTAAAAATATAATTTTTAACGTGAAAGTGAATAAATAAATATTTATAAACAAATCGACCGATTTGTTTATATACACTGATTTGACTGATATTGATTGGGTCGATAAATTTTACACATCGCCCAACTGCACAAATAAAATCTGTGTTTGATTGTTTGAAACCCCACACGGGTGTTGGGATGAAATTTGAAGTTCACTCATCCTGATTGATTAAATATGTCGATCGATTGATTGACAGGCTGTTATAAGCGTTAGATATCTATATTTGATGCTTATACAGTGTAATGCACTTTGGTTGATGGTTGATTATTTTTCAATGCTATTATATGTGTGTAATGTATGAAAATCCATATAATTAACATTATATGGTGATTGATTGGGCCTCATTCCAATTTAGAAAATAAAGAATAATATAAAATAAAGGTTCATGTGTTGACAGTACTCATCCATTGAGATTGGTCATGTGTTGAACGAAATATTTTGATAATAACAACTATTTTGAAAAAGAAATATTTGAAATAGAATATTTGAAAATAGAAATTTATGAAACCGTGTTGATTAGATTGACGCCATTTTGACGTGAACGATATTTATATCGATTTTATACATTTTAAAATGAATTGAATTAAAAACGATTTCGAAATGAATTGAATTGAAAACGATTTCGAAATGAATTGAATTGAAAGCAAATTGAAATGAATTCAAATTGAATTGAAATTTGAATTGAATAGAAATGAATTTTAAAACGAATTTATAAAGAAGAATTCAATTTTGATTTGAATTGAAAAGAAAGTTGAAATTGCTTTTGAAAACGATTTTAAAACTATTTATATAATTCGTTTTAATTAGAAATCGACGAAGTATATATTATATATATACAATATAATGGCCTGAATAGAACGCGCCGCGCCGCGGCAGTTCGTGAATTTCGACCATTTATTTCAAACGGACATTACGGGAGATCCGACCGTCGGATTCTCCTAAAACCGGAACCGTTGGGTTCGTATCGAAAAGAGCTTTCTAACGAATATTAGAAATTTGAAATCTAACGGTTGGATTTGGAGTTACGTCCAAATCAAATTTGAAAAAGGTCGTTGTAAGTGCAGTTCGATGGCCATTGATGGAAATCGACTGTACGGGCCTTGATAAAATTATTAAAAATAGTAATAATTTGTGTAAAATCATAAGAAATGATTTAGAAAGAATTGGGATGAAAAACTCCATACTTGAAAAGATAAAAATAGATTTTTATCGAAATGAACTAGTTTTGAACTAGAACTATAATTCTATTTATTTTTAAATAAATAAATTGAATTTGAAAAAGGGTTTTGAAAATAACCAAAATTTCCAATGATTGCATTGGAATGGATTTGAATCGAAATTGTCTACGGAATATTTCTATGTTGGAATTCGTGATTATACAGGTGTTGTTATGGAAATTTGAAAGATATATATATTTATATCGTTATTTCTAATACGACATTTGTTAATCGTAGAATTTTATATTGAATATAAGCCGGGATATTTTCTATTCAGAGCCTTGTGTTTAATATCAAATGTGATTTGGGTTTGTCGTGAATGGTGTCTTCATTAACACTGTTCTTGAACCCAGTTGAGAAAAGATTAAATCTTTTTATTTTAGATTTAATGAAGAGTACCAATTAAATAATATTTAATTGGAATAGAATTGATATTGATTTTTGGGTTTATCGTGAACAGTGTTTTAAATAACACTTGTTCTTTAACCTGATAATTAATGGAATGATTTTTGGGTTTATCGTGAACCGTGTTTTAAATGACACTGATTCTTTAACCCAGTCGAAGATTAAAACTAAGTGGAGTTTTAATGAATCTTTAATTAGATTGAAATGATCGAAAATGGAGTATCACCAGTTCTTGTTGCAGTCGTGATGGGGGGGTTCTCGCTTCGCGGTTTGGTGGCGAACGGGAGACTCTTACCCTCACATGTCCCTTGTGGTGGGGGTTGGTTAGGCAGTGGCCGGGAGACTCGAGAGGGTCGCCGTAAAACAAGTAACTGGGGGACCATGTGAAAGCCACGGTGGGTTTTACCTGCTGCTTTGGGGGATGAAGGGATGGTTGCAAAGCCTACCGGATTTCGTCGGCTATTTTACAGTTGGTATCAGAGCTTTGGTTTACAGAGCTCGAGAACAAGGCACATTAGAACCATACGAAAGAATTCATCAGATATTGGATTAGTAATATCCAATTAGAATGACTCGTAAGAGATAGGATCAGTAGTATCCTAGAACGAGTGTGAAGAGTATATTTTTCAAATGAAAACAATTTTGTTTAGAAAATTTAATCGTTCTAAACGTATTTGACTATTTATTTATATTGATTTTGGACAATTCAGTATATAAAGAATTTGCATATACGCCTTGCAAACGTATATTCAAAGTTTTAATATATTGGATAGATATAGCATCACACTCTAGTCGCCCGAAGATGATATTGATGATAGCGATCGCATCATCAACATTTATGTTCGAGTTTCGAAGGTGTGATTTTCTATATATTTCCATTAGACTGGTGTGAGAACCAAAACAAATATAGCTAGAATACATTGTAGTGATTTGGCATCAAAACATGATTTTTGTATATGTATCAAAGTTATGAATTTGAAAAGCTAATCAACTAATTGATTGATGTTTGTGTTGTTTGTTTATTTGTTTGCTAATTTTGAACCATTATGCCTAATTGAACCAAATATTGAACTATATTGAAAATTGGTCGCATTTGCTTGCATACATGTACTTACATTGAACAGGTCATAGCAAGGAGGCTAGAGCAGAGAATAAAATTTGTTTGCCCGACAAATAGGTACATGTTTGCTACATAATTTACTGTTTTGTTTGGGTGATGATGATTTTATGAGCCTATTGGCTAGCCGCTTGGCCTTTTCTTTTTCTTTTTGAGATTAGAAGGACCGGGGAAGCTATTTGAAATTCCCCGATGCTCCCGGTGCAGGGGAGGTTATGGCGAAATTTTTCGAAAATTTAGGGTGTTAGCCAAATTTTTGAAGAATTAGAAAATTCTCAGAAACTTAAAAGTTGGAGAATGGAAGCCAGATCGAGCGTAGAGTTGATTAATCAAACCACTTTCGACTTTGTTCCTTTTCGGGGACGAAAAGTTTTAAGTGGGGGAGATTGTAACAACCCGAAAATCTGGGCCAGTTTAAATTTTTTATTTTGGCAATTTTAGCGAATTTAGATTATTTAAAATGAATTATTTTAAATAATATCGACGAGAAAATTTATTTTGAATATATTTAGAACGTATATATTATATACGTCGTCGTTAGAATATAAATAATTATATATAATTATAAAAGGAATTGAAAATGGCGCGGTAGTTCGATAATTTGATTTCAAACTTCAATTGAATGTACCGGGTGCAAAACAATCTGGATTTTAGTAAAACCAAAAACATTAGGATCTAATTGATGATATCTTTCTAACGAATCCGAAAAATCAAGATTTCATAGCGGGAATCAAAAGATATGTCCAGTTGAAAATTCTGAATAGTCGCTATGGAATTCAGGCCCTTAAAAATGGACATTTTGCAAACGACCTCGGAATTCGACGAAACTAGTTTTGTTAGGACCGTATCGTCAATACGAAGCTAGAAAATATTTTTCTGGAATTTTTCGAGTTAGTATGTGACCCCGGTAATTTGAAAGGTACGTTTAAAATTCAATATAGTGATTTAAATGTAAATTTAACGGAAACTGATTGTAACAGCCTAATCGGCCTACGATACATATCCCATTGTGTTCGGAATGGGGGTATTTAGCTATGGATGACAGGCGGTGGGCCTCGTTTCGAGGTCGTATGTAAAAGTCAACTTTTTGAAAATAAATTAATTAAATAAAATAAAAATTAAACCTTTCCTCTCCTATACCCAGGCCCCCCCATTTCGTTTGACAGAAAAAAAAACCCTAAGCTATCGCTCCAAACCCGAACCCGATGCCAACCCTCCCCGTCGCGATTCCGCCCAACGCCGCAACCTCGCGTCGCCTCCTCCGGCGATGGGCCTCAGCCTCCCCCTGCTCCTCCACCTCTCCCCTCCTCTAGCTGAATCTAACGCCCAGCCCCTGAAGAAACCGCGAGCGCGAGATGGGGAGGCGGCGTTCAGCTCCATCCTCCGCCTGAAAGACTCCGGCGACCCCTTCAACAGCTCAACCACTCCTCCGACCAACTACCGCCTCCTGTGCCGCCTAGCAGCCCTCCTCCCCCTTTGAATGCAATAAAAATGTGAGTTTTTACCTTTATTTGTATTTATTTACTATTTTAATTCGATTTTCATTTGTGTTTACATAAAAAAAAAAACTGATTTTGTATTGTACGGATAGCAAAATAAGGAGGTGGGTTCTTACCATAGGAAAGTAGCGGTTTTTATTATAGAAAGTAATGATTTTTATGTATTGAACATCGAAGTAAAAATATGATTTTTATATATATTGAACATCGAAGTAAAAATATGATTTTTATATATTGAACATCGAAGTAAAAATATGATTTTTATATATTGAACATCGAAGTAAAAATATGATTTTTATATATTGAACATTGAAGTAAAAATATGATTTTTATATATTGAACATCGAAGTAAAAATATGATTTTTATATATTGAACATCGAAGTAAAAATATGATTTTTATATATTGAACATCGAAGTAAAAATATGATTTTTATATATTGAACATCGAAGTAAAAATGTGATTTTTATATATTGAACATCGAAGTAAAAATGTGATTTTTAAATATTGAACATCGAAGTAAAAATGTGATTTTTATATATTGAACATCGAAGTAAAAATGTGATTTTTATATATTGAACATCGAAGTAAAAATGTGATTTCTACATATGTAGTGGCTACGGGCAACGAAGATGACGAAGAGGCGATAACGATGAAGATTTCTATCAATGAAGAGTCAAGATGATTGGATAGCTATCGGTGAGAACTTCTCACCTTTCAATTTAATTATTCTAGTTATATATATATACTAGGATGCAGACGGTGTTTAGTAGCACCCGACACCCGTCATCCACAGACCATGGATGGCTTGTTTGTTAAATTGTTTGGTTGAGTAGTTAGTTAGGATATTTGATTGAATGGAATTGTTTGGTGAAATGAATTGATTTGATTGATGTGTGAATGGCGTGGGCCTTCACTAGACCGGGGATAAGGCTAGGCCTTGTCCCGTTTCTAGTATCGTGCCGTTATGCCGCCGAAATTTTCTAAAATATGTTAGAAAAATAAAAATATCATTTTATTGAATAAATGAACCGAATAGAATATTCATAGGTTGAATAAAATGTTTTATCGTTAAAAATATAATTTTTAACGTGAAAGTGAATAAATAAATATTTATAAACAAATCGACCGATTTGTTTATATACACTGATTTGACTGATATTGATTGGGTCGATAAATTTTACACATCGCCCAACTGCACAAATAAAATCTGTGTTTGATTGTTTGAAACCCCACACGGGTGTTGGGATGAAATTTGAAGTTCACTCATCCTGATTGATTAAATATGTCGATCGATTGATTGACAGGCTGTTATAAGCGTTAGATATCTATATTTGATGCTTATACAGTGTAATGCACTTTGGTTGATGGTTGATTATTTTTCAATGCTATTATATGTGTGTAATGTATGAAAATCCATATAATTAACATTATATGGTGATTGATTGGGCCTCATTCCAATTTAGAAAATAAAGAATAATATAAAATAAAGGTTCATGTGTTGACAGTACTCATCCATTGAGATTGGTCATGTGTTGAACGAAATATTTTGATAATAACAACTATTTTGAAAAAGAAATATTTGAAATAGAATATTTGAAAATAGAAATTTATGAAACCGTGTTGATTAGATTGACGCCATTTTGACGTGAACGATATTTATATCGATTTTATACATTTTAAAATGAATTGAATTAAAAACGATTTCGAAATGAATTGAATTGAAAACGATTTCGAAATGAATTGAATTGAAAGCAAATTGAAATGAATTCAAATTGAATTGAAATTTGAATTGAATAGAAATGAATTTTAAAACGAATTTATAAAGAAGAATTCAATTTTGATTTGAATTGAAAAGAAAGTTGAAATTGCTTTTGAAAACGATTTTAAAACTATTTATATAATTCGTTTTAATTAGAAATCGACGAAGTATATATTATATATATACAATATAATGGCCTGAATAGAACGCGCCGCGCCGCGGCAGTTCGTGAATTTCGACCATTTATTTCAAACGGACATTACGGGAGATCCGACCGTCGGATTCTCCTAAAACCGGAACCGTTGGGTTCGTATCGAAAAGAGCTTTCTAACGAATATTAGAAATTTGAAATCTAACGGTTGGATTTGGAGTTACGTCCAAATCAAATTTGAAAAAGGTCGTTGTAAGTGCAGTTCGATGGCCATTGATGGAAATCGACTGTACGGGCCTTGATAAAATTATTAAAAATAGTAATAATTTGTGTAAAATCATAAGAAATGATTTAGAAAGAATTGGGATGAAAAACTCCATACTTGAAAAGATAAAAATAGATTTTTATCGAAATGAACTAGTTTTGAACTAGAACTATAATTCTATTTATTTTTAAATAAATAAATTGAATTTGAAAAAGGGTTTTGAAAATAACCAAAATTTCCAATGATTGCATTGGAATGGATTTGAATCGAAATTGTCTTCGGAATATTTCGATGTTGGAATTCGTGATTATACAGGTGTTTTTATGGAAATTTGAAAGATATATATATTTATATCGTTATTTCTAATACGACATTTGTTAATCGTAGAATTTGATATTGAATATAAGCCGGGATATTTTCTATTCAGAGCCTTGTGTTTAATATCAAATGTGATTTGGGTTTGTCGTGAATGGTGTCTTCATTAACACTGTTCTTGAACCCAGTTGAGAAAAGATTAAATCTTTTTATTTTAGATTTAATGAAGAGTACCAATTAAATAATATTTAATTGGAATAGAATTGATATTGATTTTTGGGTTTATCGTGAACAGTGTTTTAAATAACACTTGTTCTTTAACCTGATAATTAATGGAATGATTTTTGGGTTTATCGTGAACCGTGTTTTAAATGACACTGATTCTTTAACCCAGTCGAAGATTAAAACTAAGTGGAGTTTTAATGAATCTTTAATTAGATTGAAATGATCGAAAATGGAGTATCACCAGTTTTTCTCCAGGCGATAGTTAAATCTTTAATTAGATTTGAACGTGAAATGGTAATTGAATTTACCGATAACACGGTGGTGTTAGATATGAAGTATTACCAGTTTTACTTCAAGGGATGAATAGGTTGGGATTGGGAAATTAAAACAAATGATTACTTCGATAAAGTTCGTTAATCCCGACTAGTTTGAATTGATATTCAAAAATAGATTAAAGAATAAATTCAAGGAATTTATCTTGGATAAAATTAATGGGAACCTTTCCCTATGAATGTGAAATTAGAAACTAACTGTCGGTTAGCTAAGCAGAATGGTTTTCTGGATATTGATCTGATGTTGGTTTCGGCCTTCGGGGTTAATATTTGGGGAATTATTCTCTTGATTAATTTACGGTTAGTGACTGATGAATTGGAATGAGGCGTATGTTGTGTTTGTGTAACACTTATTTAAAGTATACGCGAGTTATTCGGAAAGACCGGGTTTATCCCATTCTGAATAACTGATACGACGATAAGTCGAAGATGAAGACGATGGTCGAAGACCGGAAGTCTTCACGTCGTTTGGGTGATTACTGATGATCTTGATTGGGCGGTACACCCAAGAAGATGGAGACCGTTGGTGATCGTCCAGACGTACTTGGAGATCGATGGATATGCGGGGTACTAGGTGCCTCCGGTTTCGTTCAGACCCAGAACGGACTTGTAAATGGACTGTGTGTCTGACATTGGATTTTAGTCTGTATGATTGATTTCTATTAAATATATATCTGTTTGGCGGCGGAGAATTTATTCTCTTGCTTAACGCCCTTCTCTGAGACGTACGAGCTCAAGGGTTATATACTGATGGATATCAAACACATAGAGTGAATTGCCTGTGTGGCATGCCTAAGTGGAAATTGATCGAGGCTTCTGTTGAAAAGCAAAGTCTTGTGGTGATGATCAAAGCAAGGCCTTTGTGGCGTAGCTTTGTGTAACGTTTACTTCGCGAGTTTCACACCCGGTATGAACCAAAAACGGGAGACGGACCTCAGAGAGGGCATGCGTTTCCTTCTAGCTAAAAAGTGGCGTCAGTGGTTTTACACGCCCTGACGAGTTTGACTTATGTGGTTGTTGCTGTTGCGAGGTGCCTCGGATTGATCGGTCGTTCTCGAACCGATGGAGTCATTTAGTTGACTCACTTACACCCCATAAGGTGGGGAAACGTAGTGTTCAGGCATAATAATCCACATCGGTGGACCGGCCCTGTCGCTCCATGGGGCAGTTGCGGCTGTTCCTGAGACATGGGCTAGATTGTCTCGAATCGGTTGAGGACTATCTTTTGCCTCGGTTCATAGACGGAAATCCAATTTCCAAATACGTGACATTTGCGGTTTTATTTGTAAACCTATATATGGCGACATAGTGGCATGGGACGCTCATGCCGCCTATGATTGATACTTATGATTTGAAGTTGTTTTATACACTATGCACTTATAATAGTATCAAACGATTTGTTTTAACCGTATCAAGCATTCTTTGGCTGTTATAAGGGAAAACCCTATCCTCGGCTGCGTTGCATTGTGTGATGGGACCTGGGTCTTATAACAGCTTCATTTTTCTTTATTTAGCATTGCGCTGTTTGTTTTATGCACTGGTATTCTTGGGAGGAAACCCGTTCCGTGTTATACGGCGTGGTCCCTTGATTTACCTAATGGTTTAAAATAAAGATTAATAACTGTTTTAGTTCTCACACCAGTCACATGACTGACCTGGAGTTTATTGTTTTAACCTAAACTCTGGGTGCCCCTATTTTCGCACGGGCAGCTAGTAGTTTTGGTTTTGCAGATTTATATTCACAGGATCCTGGTTTACAGCTGGAACGATATCCGGAAAGCTTTGTATCCGTATATCTCCTTCTAGTTGTGTATTGTATTATTTTCCGCTGCGATGTATTTAAATGTAATTTAAATCTCTGATATTTCTGTGTAATATTTATTTGTTCATACTCTGTATATTCTTGTAATCTGATGCATTGTTGTAATATACAATGAAATGTTCTTTTGTATGCGTTATGTTGTGGCTTGTTCTCGAACTATCCGACACTTTCCTTTACGGGGAAGTTACGGGTTTTTACACTAACGCTTATAACAGCCTGTCAATCAATCGATCGACATATTTAATCAATCAGGATGAGTGAACTTCATATTTCATCCCAACACCCGTGTGGGGTTTCAAACAATCAAACACAGATTTTATTTGTGCAGTTGGGCGATGTGTAAAATTTATCGTCCCAATCAATGTCCTTCAAATAGGTGTACATAAACAAACCGTCCGGTTTGTAAATGAATATTTTATTTTATTCACTTCACATTAAAAATTATATTTTTAATGATAAAACATTTTATTTTAACATATGAATTTCTATTCAGTTCATTCTTTAAATAAAATGATATTTTTATTTTTCTAACTTATTTTAGAAAATTTCGGCGGCATAACGGCACGATACTAGAAATGGGACGAGGCCTAGCCTTATCCCTGGTCTAGTGAAGGCCCACGTCATTCACACATCAATCAAATCAATTCATTTCACCAAACAATTCAATTCAAACAAAATATTCTAACTAACCACACAACCAAACAATTTAACAAACAAGCCATCCATGGTCTGTGGATGACGGGTGTCGGGTGCTACTAAACACCGTCTGCATCCTAGTATATATATATTAACTAGAAAAAGAAATTTTGAGTGAGAAGTTCTCACCAATAGCTATATAATCATCTTGACTCTTCTTTGATAGAAATCTTCATCGTTATCGCATTTTTGTCATCTTCGTTGCTGTAGCCACTACATATGTAAAAATCGAATTTTTACTTCGCTATTCAATATATAAAAATCGAATTTTTACCTTGTTATTCAATATATAAAAATCGAATTTTTATTACCTTGCTATATGGATAAAAATTCCATTTTCACACCGCTACTATATAGATAAAAATTCTATTTTTACTTCGCTCTTCTCTATATAAAGATTTCGCCTTTTCAAATATATCATTATAAAAATCACATTTTTATTTTTCTACACATATAAAGATGGTATTTCTAATATTCCTATCATGAAAAAATTATATTTTTACTTCTCTACATAAACAAAAATCATATTTTTACATCATCTATATAGTAAAGACTATATTTTTAATATTTTAAAAATATAGAAATCATATTTTTACATCTCCTACATAATAAAGATCGAATTTTTATTTTCTATACCATATAAAAATTATATTTTTAGCCTTTCTATAATATAAAGATTATATTTTTATCATCATCACTATATCAAAATCCGATCTTTCTACATTCAAATAAAAATACGATCTTTTCACCTTTAAAAATATCGTCTTTCATTTATTAAAAATCCGCCTTTTTAAGGTTAAAAATATCGCCTTTTCTATATGAAAAATTCTAACTTTCTATTTAAAAATCCTATCTATAAAAGAAATAAATAAAATTAAAACAAATAAAACAAAATAAATAAAGAAAATAAAATAGAAAGAAACTTACAGATGGAAGGAAGGGGGTGTATGCGCGTCTGCTGTGGTCGAAGGGGGGGTCTGGGCGTCGAGGTACGGGGAGAAGGGGGAAGCGGGGTGCAGTTTGGTGGCCGCGGGTGGTGGGGTATGGTGGCAGGGCGTTGGCTGAGGGGGGAGAAGGAGAAGCATCGGAGGAGGGGTTTTTTTGGGTGGCACGGCTTCATCAGAGGAAGGGGGCGGAGCGAGGAAGAACGGGGCAGGGAAGGGGGAGAACTAGCGGAGGGGAGAGCGGGGCCAAGGGAGGAGCTCCTCCGCCGGAGTGCCGGCGGCGCAGGGGCGACGCGCCCTCCTGGAGGCGCGGCTCCGGTCGCCAGGGCACAGCCCTTTTTTTTCTGCTGTTCGATTCGATTTTGAAAGAAAAGGGGGGCCAGAGCGATTTAAGGAGGAGGGAGAGGTTTTTTTTAATTTTTTCAATTTATTTAATTATTTTAATTTCTAAAAAGTTGACTTTTACATACGACCTCTAAACGAGGTCCACCGCCTATCGTCCATAGCGTATTACCCCCATTCCGAACACAATGGGATATGTATCGTAGGCTGATTCGTCCATTTCGATCAGTTTTCGTCAAAATCAACATATATCTCTATATATTGAATTTGAACTCGCATTTCAATTTACCGGGGTCACATACTAACTCGAAAAATTCCAGAAAAATATTTTCTAGCTTCGTATTGACGATACGGTCCTAACAAAACTAGTTTCGTTGAATTCTGAGACCGTTTGAAAAATGGCCAATTTCCAGTCGATTAAAATCAACTAAAACTGGTCAAACGCGTTTTCCTTTGCCACGCTCACATATTGATTCGAAAAATTATGAAATTTGGAATCTAGCAATAAATCGACATCACGGATCCAACAAAAGTGGTTTCGTCGAAATCCGAGGTCGTTTGCAAAATGCCTATTTTTAAGGGCCTGAATTCCATAGCGACTATTCAGAATTTTCAACTGGACATATCTTTTGATTCCCGCTATGAAATCTTAATTTTTCGGATTCGTTGGGAAGACATTATCAAATAGATCCTAATGTTTTTGGTGTCACTAAAATCCGGATTGTTTTGCACCCGGTATGTTCAATTGAAGTTTGAAATCGAATTATCGAACTACCGCGCCATTTTCAATTCCTTTTATAATTATATATAATTATTTATATTCTAACGATGACGTATATAATATATACGTTCTAAATATATTCAAAAATAAACTTCTCGTCAATATTATTTAAAATAATCCATTTTAAATAATCAAAATTCACTAAAATTGCCAAAATAAAAATTTAAACTGGCTCGGATTTTCGGGTTGTTACAATCTCCCCCACTTAAAACTTTTCGTCCCCGAAAAGGAACAAAGTCGAAAGTGGTTTGATTAATCAACTCTACGTTCGATCTGGCTTCCATTCTCTAACTTTTCAGTTTCTGAGAATTTTCAAATTTTCAAAAATTTGGCTAACACCCTAAATTTTCGAAAAATTTCGCCATAACCTCCCCTGCACCGGGAGCCACGGGAAAATCCCGAAATTGCCATAGTGGCCTTCTGATCTCAAAAAGAAAAAAAAAGCCAATAGGCTCATAAAATCATCATCACCCAAACAAAACAGTAAATTATGTAGTAAACATGTACCTATTTGTCGGGCAAACAAATTTTATTCTTCGGCTCTAGCCTCCTTGCTATGACCTGTTCAATGGATATACATGTATATGCAAGCAAATGGGACCAATTTTCAGTACAGTTCAATATTTGATTCTATTAGGCATAATGGTTTAAAATTATCAAGCAAATAAACAAACAACACAAACATCAATCAATTAGTGGATTAACGTTTCAAATTCATAATTTTGATATATATACAAAAAATCATGTTTTTGATGCCAATTCACAACAATGTGTTCTAGCTATATAAGTTTTGGTTCTCACTCCAGTCTAATGGAAATATATAGAAATCACACCTTCGAAACACGAACATAAATTTTGGTGATGGAGCTCCATCGTCAAAATCATCTCCGAGCGACTAGAGCGTGATTCTATATCTATCTAATATATTAAAACTTCGAATATACGTTCATGACGCGTATATACAAAACCTTTATATACCAGATTGTCCATATTCAAAATAAATAAATAATCAAATACGTTTAAAACGATTTAAATTTTCAAAACAAAATTGTTTTCATTTGAAAAATATACTCTTCACACTCGTTCTAGGATACTACAGATCCTATCTCTAACGAGTCATTCTAATTGGATATTACTAATCCAATATCTGATGAATTCTTTTGTATGGTTCTAATGTGTCCTGTTCCCGAGCTCTGTAAACCAAAGCTCTGATACCAAATGAAGCGACCCGAAACATCCCCGGTCTCCGAAGAGATGAGAAAGAACGAATTACTGTGAGGATAAGACAAATCCGAACGCAGACGGAAGAACATTTCATTGCTATTATAACAATTCCATCAGATACAAGAATATACAGAGTATAATTGAATAAATTACATTTGATAAATATCAGAGATTACAATAAATTACATAGCAGCGGAAAATAATACAAAGCACAACTGAAGGTGATATACGGATACAGAGCTTTCCGGATATCATTCCAGCTGTAAACCAGGATCCTGTGAATATAAATCTGCAAAACCAAAACTACTAGCTGCCCGTGCGAAAAATAGGGGCACCCAGAGTTAGGTTAAAACAATAAACTCCAGGTCGGTCATGTGACTGGTGTGAGAACTAAAACAGTTATTAAAACTTTATTTTTAAAAGAGAGTAATTC
This sequence comes from Allium sativum, assembly GCA_030737875.1. NCBI lineage: Eukaryota > Viridiplantae > Streptophyta > Magnoliopsida > Asparagales > Amaryllidaceae > Allium > Allium sativum. The sequence continues at coordinate 79,384,722 of CM060922.1, read as the reverse complement.
AAGGGACCACGCCGTATAACACGGAACGGGTTTTCTCCCAAGAATACCAGTGCATATAGATAAACAACGCAATGCTTTTTCGAAAAATGAAGCTATTATAAGACCCAGGTCCCATCACACAATGCAACGCAAGCCGGAGGATAGGGTTTTCCCTTATAATAGCCAAACATGCTTGGTACGTTTAAAACAAATCATTTGATACTATAATAAGTGTATAGTGTCAAAACAATTTCAATCATAAATATAAATCATAGACGGCATAACATCCCATGCTACTATGTCGCCATACTAGGCTCTACAAATAAAGCCGCAATACACGTATTGGAAATTGGATTTCCATCATGGTTGCCCCTGATTCGAAAGATCGATCGCGTAATGCAATTCACCACGGCTTACGTCCCAACAAGAGAAAACACCGTCTGCACATCCGCACATTTGGGACCAGAGTACCACCGCGGCTTACGTCCCAGCGAGAGAAAACACCGCCTACTCTATATATCCCTGAGCACTAGGCTCATCTCGGTCGACCGAATCCACGACACCACTAAGGTGCCCATCCACGAAAAAGCATACTGATCAAACCATCAGTTTACCACCATACTGGGGTGTGAGGCTTGCGGATCAACGCTATACACAAAGCCATGCTATATCAGCTGCGCTTTGATCATCAACCACCAAACTTTGCTTTTCAACAAAAGTCTGGATCACTGCATCTCAGCATGCCACACTATCAATCCATATCGTACCACTGATTTCTGCCAATATATAACCTCTGAGCTCATATGTCTCAGAGAAGGGCATTAAGCAAGAGAATAGATTCTCCGCCGCCAAACAGATATATATTTAGCAGAGATCAACAAATACAATATAAAGGAATACAATGTCAGACACACCATCCATTTATAAGTCCGTTCTAGGTCTGAACGAAACCGGAGGCACTTTCCTCGCATATCCATCCATCTCCAAGTACGTCTGGACGACCACCAACTATTTCCATCCTCTTGGGTGTACAGCCCAATCAGGATCGTCAGTAATTATCCGAACGATGTGAAGACTTCCGGTCTTCAACCACCGTCTTCATCTTCGACATATCGTCGAATCGGTTATTCAGAATGGGTATAAACCCGGCCTTTCCGAACAATCCGCGTATATTAAAAACAGTGCTAGAAAACACAATATACGCCTCATTCCAATTCTGAATATTCTGTTATTTAAATATCCACATCTTTTGGGAAAGGTTCCCATTAATTTTATCCAAGATAAATTCTTTAAAATCTATCCTTTAATCTTCCTTTGGATGTCGTTTCAAACCAAATTATGGTTTTCCAAACTAGTCGAGATTAGCGAACCACACCAAAGTAATTATTTATTTTATTTCCCAATCCCAACCTATTCATCCCCTGAAGCAAACTGGTAATACTCCATATCTAACACCATGGTGTTATCGGTAAAATTAATTACCATTTCACGTTCAAATCTAATTAAAGATTTAACTATCGCTTTGGAGCAAAACTGGTAATACTCCATTCTAGCACATTTCTAAATTTGAAAATTTAAATTATCAATTCACATTTCCATTTAATTGCAGATTCGTTAAAATTCCTTTTACTGGGTTAAAGAAGTAGTGTCAATTAAAACACAGTCCACGGTAAACCCAAATCACATTCTATTTATTGTCGGGTTAAAGAACTAGTGTTATTTAAAACACCGTTCACGATAAACCCACAAATCAATTCTAATTCAATTCAAATCAAATATATTAGGAATTCCGATTATTTAGAACCCCTTTTTAGATCTAATTTATTTATTTAAAAATAATTGGGTTTTAAATTTAGTTCAAACTAGTTCATTTCGATAGAAATCTATTTTTATCTTTTCAAATATGGAGTTTATCATCCCAATTTTTTCCAAATCATTTCTTATGATTTTACACAAATTATTGACATTTTTAATAATTTTATCAAGGCCCGTACAGTCGATTTCCATCAACGGCCATCGAACTGCACTTACAGCGACCTTTTTCGAATTTGATTTGGACATAACTCCAAATCCAACCGTTAGATTTCAAATTTCTAATATTCGTTAGAAAGCTCTTTTCGATACGAACCCAACGGTTCCGGTTTTAGGAGAATCCGACGGTCGAATCTCCCGTAATGTCCGTTTGAAATCAAGGGTCGAAATTCGCGAACTGCCGCGGCGCGGCGCGTTCTATTCAGGCCATTATATTATATATATATAATATATATAATATATATTTCGTCGATTACTATTTAAAACGAATTTTATAAATAGTTTTGAATTCATTTCAAAAACAATTTCAACTTCCATCTCAATTCAAATCAAAATTGAATCTTTCCTTATAAATTCGTTTTAAAATTCATTTCTGTTCAATTCAAGTTTCAATTCAATTTGAATTCATTTCAATTCGTTTTAAATTCAATTCGAATTCGTTCTATATTCAATTCATTTTGAAATTGTTTTCAATTCATTTCATTTCGAAATCGTTTTCAATTCATTTCATTTCGAAATCGGTTTCAATTCATTTCATTTCGAAATCGTTTTCAATTCATTTCATTTCGAAATCGTTTTCAATTCATTTCATTTCGAAATCGTTTTCAATTCATTTCATTTCGAAATCGTTTTCAATTCATTTCATTTCGAAATCGTTTTCAATTCTTTTCATTTCGAAATCGTTTTCAATTCATTTCATTTCGAAATCGGTTTCAATTCATTTCATTTCGAAATCGTTTTCAATTCATTTCATTTCGAAATCGTTTTCAATTCATTTCATTTCGAAATCGTTTTCAATTCATTTCATTTCGAAATCGTTTTCAATTCATTTCATTTCGAAATCGTTTTCAATTCATTTCATTTCAAAATTACTTTTCAATATTCATTTTAAAATGAATAAAATCGATATAAATATCGTTCACGTCAAAATGACGTCAATCTAATCAACACGGCTTCATATATTCCTTTACTCTATTCAACAAATGAATATTTATTTTTGTCAACACACGACTAATCTCAACGAATGAGTACTGTCCACGTGTGACTATTTTTGTTAAATTATTTCGTTCAACACATGACTAATCTCAACGGATGAGTACAGTCAACACATGAACCTTTATTTAATAGTGATAAAGATATAAAATTTATTGTTAAAATATTACGTTCAACACATGACTAATCTCACGAATGAGTACAGTCAACACATGAACCTTTACTTTATAATATTCTTTATTCTCTAAATTGGAATGAGGCCCAATCAATCACCATATAAAATTAATTATATGGATTTTCATACAACACATGTATATAATAGCATTGAAAAATAATCAACCATCACCCAAAGTGCACTACACTGTATAAGCATCAAATATAGATATCTAACGCTTATAACAGCCTGTCAATCAATCGATCGACATATTTAATCAATCAGGATGAGTGAACTTCATATTTCATCCCAACAACCGTGTGGGGTTTCAAACAATCAAACACAGATTTTATTTGTGCAGTTGGGCGATGTGTAAAATTTATCGTCCCAATCAATGTCCTTCAAATAAGTGTACATAAACAAACCGTCCGGTTTGTAAATGAATATTTTATTTTATTCACTTCACGTTAAAAATTATATTTTTAACGATAAAACATTTTATTTTAACATATGAATTTCTATTCAGTTCATTCTTTAAATAAAATGATATTTTTATTTTTCTAACTTATTTTAGAAAATTTCGGCGGCATAACGGCACGATACTAGAAATGGGACGAGGCCTAGCCTTGTCCCTGGTCTAGTGAAGGCCTACGTCATTCACACATCAATCAAATCAATTCATTTCACCAAACAATTCAATTCAAACAAAATATTCTAACTAACCACACAACCAAACAATTTAACAAACAAGCCATCCATGGTCTGTGGATGACGGGTGTCGGGTGCTACTAAACACCGTCTGCATCCTAGTATATATATATATTAACTAGAAAAAGAAATTTTGAGTGAGAAGTTCTCACCAATAGCTATCCAATCATCTTGACTCTTCTTTGATAGAAATCTTCATCGTTATCGCATTTTTGTCATCTTCGTTGCTGTAGCCACTACATATGTAAAAATCGAATTTTTACTTCGCTATTCAATATATAAAAATCGAATTTTTACCTTGTTATTCAATATATAAAAATCGAATTTTTATTACCTTGCTATATGGATAAAAATTCCATTTTCACACCGCTACTATATAGATAAAAATTCTATTTTTACTTCGCTCTTCTCTATATAAAGATTTCGCCTTTTCAAATATATCATTATAAAAATCACATTTTTATTTTTCTACACATATAAAGATGGTATTTCTAATATTCCTATCATGAAAAAAATTATAATTTTACTTCTCTACATAAACAAAAATCATATTTTTACATCATCTATATAGTAAAGACTATATTTTTAATATTTTAAAAATATAGAAATCATATTTTTACATCTCCTACATAATAAAGATCGAATTTTTATTATCTATACCATATAAAAATTATATTTTTAGCCTTTCTATAATATAAAGATTATATTTTTATCATCATCACTATATCAAAATCCGATCTTTCTACATTCAAATAAAAATACAATCTTTTCACCTTTAAAAATATCGTCTTTCATTTATTAAAAATCCGCCTTTTTAAGGTTAAAAATATCGCCTTTTCTATATGAAAAATTCTAACTTTCTATTTAAAAATCCTATCTATAAAACAAATAAATAAATAAAATTAAAACAAATAAAACAAAATAAATAAAGAAAATAAAATAGAAAGAAACTTACAGATGGAAGGAAGGGGGGGTGTATGCGCGTCTGCTGTGGTCGAAGGGGGGGTCTGGGCGTCGAGGTACGGGGAGAAGGGGGAAGCGGGGTGCGGTTTGGTGGCCGCGGGTGGTGGGGTATGGTGGCAAGGCGTTGGCTGAGGGGGGAGAAGGAGAAGCATCGGAGGAGGGGTTTTTTTGGGTGGCGCGGCTTCATCAGAGGAAGGGGGCGGAGCGAGGAAGAACGGGGCAGGGAAGGGGGAGAACTAGCGGAGGGGAGAGCGGGGCCAGGGGAGGAGCTCCTCCGCCGGAGTGCCGGCGGCGCAGGGGCGACGCGCCCTCCTGGAGGCGCGGCTCTGGTCGCCAGGGCACAGCCCTTTTTTTTTCTGCTGTTTGATTCGATTTTGAAAGAAAAGGGGGGCCAGAGCGATTTAAGGAGGAGGGAGAGGTTTTTTTAATTTTTTCAATTTATTTAATTATTTTAATTTCTAAAAAGTTGACTTTTACATACGACCTCTAAACGAGGTCCACCGCCTGTCGTCCATAGCGTATTACCCCCATTCCGAACACAATGGGATATGTATCGTAGGCTGATTCGACCATTTCGATCGGTTTTCATCAAAATCAACATATATCTCTATATATTGAATTTGAACTCGCATTTCAATTTACCGGGGTCACATACTAACTCGAAAAATTCCAGAAAAATATTTTCTAGCTTCGTATTGACGATACGGTCCTAACAAAACTAGTTTCGTTGAATTCTGAGACCGTTTGAAAAATAGCCAATTTCCAGTCGATTAAAATCAACTAAAACTGGTCAAACGCGTTTTCCTTTGCCACGCTCACATATTGATTCGAAAAATTATTAAATTTGGAATCTAACAATAAATCGACATCACGGATCCAACAAAAGTGGTTTCGTCGAAATCCGAGGACGTTTGCAAAATGCCTATTTTTAAGGGCCTGAATTCCATAGCGACTATTCAGAATTTTCAACTGGATATATCTTTTGATTCCCGCTATGAAATTTTAATTTTCCGGATTCATTGGGAAGACATTATCAAATAGATCCTAATGTTTTTGGTTTCACTAAAATCCAGATTGTTTTGCACCCGGTATGTTCAATTGAAGTTTGAAATCGAATTATCGAACTACCGCGCCATTTTCAATTCCTTTTATAATTATATATAATTATTTATATTCTAACGACGACGTATATAATATATACGTTCTAAATATATTCAAAAATAAATTTCTCGTCGATATTATTTAAAATAATTCATTTTAAATAATCAAAATTCACTAAAATTGCCAAAATAAAAATTTTAAACTGGCTCGGATTTTCAGGTTGTTACACAAGATAACAAAAAGGAGATGTAGAGCCTTATGATCCTGATCATTGGAGCATTAACCCTTTTCATTTGGGACAAACCCCGATCTTTGCCCTAAGCAATTCTACAACAGAAAAACATAATACTTTTCTTTGATTCAAGGTAGCCATCCAAACACAAGCCGAAGGAACAATATGCGGGCCAAGGATTGAAAAAGGTTCCACTTATCCTACTGCAAAAGAGCCTAAAAAGAATATACCCTTGTATCAAGGCATGGCTAAAAGAAAATTCAAGGACAAGGAGGAAACAATGGAATCGAATAGTAAAAAGGCTAAGTTCCAACATCGAAAGAAAGCCTTTGAATCAAGATTTCCAAAAGGTTGTGAGCTTACTACATCAATTGAGAATATCTACTTCCTAACCAAATATGAGCTAAACTTTTGGCCTTCATCAAAGAAGAAACCCAAGAATGAAACCAAGTTGGGAGGATCTTATTGCTAGGGGTGAGCGTTTGGTTGGTTTGGTTTATCCGATGATAAATTTGTCAAACCAAACTAAAACCAGCAAAAATGAAAACCAAACCAACCAAATTAAGTTTGGTTGGTTTGGTTGGTTATCCGATTAAACCGAACTAAAAATGTTCACTTTGTGTTTGAAATATTCACCATAATCTGAAACAAATTATAAATATATGATTACAATTTTTTTTTTTTATGCTTTTTAATGTCAATTTTGACACATAGGTGATGATTAATATATACTTAAATAACTAAACTAACCTAAAATATTTATTATAACACCGATAATTTTGAAAATATAGTAAGTATTTGGTTAATTTGGTTAAACCGATAACCGAACTTAATATTTTTTTGGGCCGATTACAAACCAATTTAATTTCAAAACCAAACCAAACCGACCAAAGTAAATTGGTTTGGTTGGTTTATTTGGTTTAACCGAATAATGCTCACCCCAAAGCAAATTGCTACTACCAAATGATGAATGGACATGAAACCAATCATTGCAGAGTCTTAGAAGGAATGATTATCAACTTATTAAGCCAAGGAAAGCTACACAAATATGTAAAGAAAACATGGCTAACTACAACAACAGATTCTTTGAAAAAGGGATTGTCTACCTAATTACAGGGATGGAAACCCCCTCAAAACTTGAAATGCCCAAAGGTGGGTCAAATCACAAATGGATAAAAACCCTTGTCACTACCGAGTTGGCTAGGGCAAGGCGCCCCCGGAGGGGAGTTGTGTGTAAGCCTTTCCCCGCGCCCGAATCAGAAAGAGCCAGGTTAAAGCATCAAAAGTATAAGCCTCCGACCTACACCAGAAATGGTCATAACAGAGCATTTAATTAGCATGCCCTACTTCTACTCGCAGAACAGTACACCCTACCTCTTCTAGGAAATAAGCACGTCCTACCTCTGCTTGCAGAAGAGCATGTCCTATATCTACTTATGTTCCGCATTACCCACAGAAGGGAACGCAAACCCCTATCATCGCCTATGATGGTCAGGATAGGGAACCCTTAGAGGGGGTTGGAGAGCAAGCCTCAATCACCACTTACGATGGCCAGGGTAGAGAATCAAAAGAGTAAGACTTAATTCTGTGTCTACGATGACCTGATTTAAGAATTTAAGACCTTATCATCGCGTACGATGGTCAGGATAAGGCGCCACCTGGAGGGAGGTTGGGTTAGTCCTTGGGACCTGCTAGTGGATAAGCTAGCCAAGCGCACCGGACGCACAGGCCCCAAGAGTGGCCAACAAAGCATGTACATCCTTTGCTTTGATAACCAAATGCCCAGAGAGTGGCTTAGGAAGCACGTACATCCTCTGCTTCTATGATCAAACCCAGAGGGGCAAACAAAATTAATTAATTACCAGAAATGGGTTTTTGGTCTTCTATTAAATGCCCAAATTTGGGTTAGTTCGAGACCTCTATTAAATATCCAAATCTGGGTTAATTCAAGAATCCTATTAAAACACCGGAATCGGGTTCCTGGTTCTCTATTAAGCAACCTAAGTCTGGGTTGGATCTAAAACTTTTATTATTACCGGAGGAGAATTCCCAAATTTCATCCTAAAATGCTAATTTAGAGTATTGACCAAAGCTTCCAGTCTTTACCAGAAAGGGTGCCCAAGCCATCTTCTGTCAGTACTATCATTTGGATCATAAAGACTTAAAACTTCGCTTTCGAAGAGGGATCAGCAAAGCAAAACTTAGAGGGAAACTCATAATCTACTATTAAAGGGTTTTCGAACAAAGATTGTCGTCTTTCATCTCGCTCGGGGAGATTTCTTAAACTTTTGTGTACAAATCATTATTATTTCTATTCAATATAAATAATAAGTCACATGACAAGTAGCACCCACAATTTACAAGCTTATTTACAACAATTGTGTCATTGACTATTTAAATATGGATATGTATACATTGCAATTGCAAACATCAAATGTCCTTCCACCCTTCATCCTCTGGAAAAGGGGGATTGATAGCATGACGGATCGCGATGCTAAGGAACTCGTTAAGTTTTCGTACCTTTCTACTGAAGTCACCAAGGTTGTCAGAGGGTTTGACCTGAAGTTTCAAAGCCTAATCATAGGCTCTACACATGACCCTAAGAGACCTGTTGTCTTTCTCCAACTCAAATACTTTTACATGCAAATCATTTTTTTCCTCTATAAATGTCTAATTTGGTCAACGTACCGGTTAACACAGCCAAATGAATCCTTAATCAATTTGGTATCATAAATACTCTTCATCTCAGCTACAACCTTGTTGTACCAGTCAGAAGCAACTGATTCTTCTAACCATCGAGGGGGGTTCTTTAAATAAAAATGATTTTGAGAAGCGGAGGCCCTAGGCGCAGTCGCATCACTAGAAGATTAGGACACCGTTATAATAAGAATATTTCTGAAGGAGTGTTCCCATGTATTACATTTTGCATTAACATTGTCTAACTCGATTTCCAAGTTAATGACATGTTGGCATAAATCTCTTAACTCATCTTCGAACTCAATAAAGGGTTTGGTCTTTATATACGTCTTCAATCCAAGTATAAGTATGCCCTTCCCCTCTAATTGACCTTTCAAAGCATCTATTCTCTCATTCAAATGCTTAATAGATAAATCTCAAAGAAAGATCGTTCTCTCTCGAGATGCAAAGAGTCCATCACTTATCCTGCTCTTTTTCTCAAAAACTAATGGTAGCTCATCTTAAGATGGAAAAATCCTATGTTGATCCGCCTGCTCACAAAAAACAAAAAAGTTGTTATGCATGTCTTTTACCCAAAGGTATGGTATTAATTTCTGGATAAAAGTTTTTACATAAACTTCATTTTAAAACCAGTTTTTAATCGCTTCGATACACATGTAGGCCAAACAGGGTAAGAAAGGTTCAAACTCATGTATCAATACATTTATCGTTTACATATCAACTTGACATGCTCAATCCTAAGCCTTTTTAAGGTTACCTCACAGTCTTCACCAAACAAGTTAAGGGAGAGATGAAGGAATTTTGTGTAAATACTCTTAAGATTTCTTAGAAAATGCTTTCTTTTGAAAATGTGAGGTGCTGTTAAGAATTCCTTTCATAGCTCACAGATTGAACGTAATGCGTCTTCATGATAAATGAAATTCTATCATAATATAAATAAGAGAATTAGCAACTGTAAGTAGCAAGTAGAGTTACGAACACATTTCATACATTCATAATATCAGGTTTACAAATACTGTTCCTGTTTATACAAAATTGATTTCTTGAACAATTTGGTAATAAACATATCCTTGTTATACTCAAGCTTTTCTGGGGAAAGATCCCCAGGAATTGTAAGAACCCTTTCAAGGTTCCAACAACCCCCGGGATGTGGTTCAACACCAAACTATCTAGATAAAGCCTATGAAGGCGACATATTAAATCGCCGCTATGTTCCCCTAAAAAGGAAAAATCCACCATTGTTTATCGTTTATAGACTTCATACAAAAAGTTAACTAAGGTATCTCTATCCTTAAACAATATCCAAAATAGGGTCATCAGTTCCTTGTTTTCCTTCCGAAGAACTTCCCTATGCTTGCGGGCTTTCCTTATTCTAGGTGCCGCTTCATGCTCCTTGTAATACATAAGCTTATACGCGCTCTTCTCTAAGTCATGATATCTTTGGTATAAAGCATTATTGTCTTTTAACAACCTTCCTTGTTCTACGCAAGATCGATTTATTTCCCTCTGTTTTTTAATATAATTCTTCTCTAAGGCGAGAAATGATATTTCTTTTGGCATATTCAATATAATGACAGGAAACTAGTTACCTTCAAATACTTGAGAAAGAAAAGAGCGTTACGAAAACGAAAGCTATACCTGAGAAGGAGAAACCCCAGGGTCGGTGGATTGTTCTCTTCTTGAGGGCCCAGATGTACCACCTTCCTTGATAGAAGGAGCTTCGGAGTCTTGAGTAGCATGAGTACCTCCTACTTCAGCCTATATCATATACAATCACATGAGGAATAAGGGGTTGCAGAAGGATCACTTCCATCCTTATCACGCTCATCTCTGTGGTTATTGCCATTGGGACCATTACTACCATCGTCTCCGCCATCATCAACAAAAGCCGAATGTTCTTCTTCCTCATTAGAATTGTCAGAAAGATCATCAATATATAAGAGATCTTCATCTTTGAGTTTGCCCTTCTATGACATCTCGACTCCTTGATTTCTCGACCCAATTCTTTCCATAACCTTATCCCTGACGAAAGGAGGAATAGTAGTAGTCTGAATCTTTGAAGGATCCGAAGGTTATCAGAAAAAACATGAAATAAGGCATCCTCGTAGTACGTAGTCTTGATCTGCGGGAAATGAACTTGAAAAAAGTTAGAAATTCTTCCTTTTGCCTCATAAATTATTTGCGCACCATGGGAGAGCTTCTCATCCTTCCTCTTAAGTTTGCCAGCATGACTAACCACGTTTTCTGCTATTTGGTGCTCTAAGGCTAAAACTTGGTCAGGTAATGAAATCGTCGTATGCCTTTCTTTTTCGAGAGCTGCTTTGACATGTTCAAGGGAAGCTTTCAGCCTCTCACCATTCATCACTTAAAGCCTCATTAGCTTCTCGGAGTCGAGTAACCTTGGAAGAAGAGGAAGAAGGATTTGCTTTAGACAAAAGCCATCTTTTAGTAACCTAAGAAAGAAATAGGATCCAATTAGCTATCATAACAAGTTAAAGATAAAAGAAGAATTAAGAAAGAAAAATCTATACCAAGAGCTGCTGATTGATTAAATACTGATAAAAATCCTCCCCATCTGAAGAAGTGAAAGGTAACAAAATGTTCGTAGCTTTATGAAAAGAAAAGGCAAGATTCACAAAGTCATCAAAGCTCATTGGGGGTGCAGGAGACCTCAGGGGCTCGACATGTTGAGAGTTAGAAGTTTGAGTCATGGCACGCATGTCCACTTTTGACGTACTTGGAAAGGTTGGCGGTAGAACACGGCCCTCATGTAACGACCCGGAAAATCTGAACCAATTTAAAATTTTTAAATTGGCTAAAATAATGGATTTTAAATATTTGAATTAAATATTTTAAATAATGGCAATGAAAACTGAGTTTGAGTCGACAATTGAATACGAATATAATTTATTATAATTATAAACAAGGCTTGAAAAGGCGCTGCAGTTTCAAAAATTGAATCCAAACTTTGTCGGACTGTACCGGGTGCAAAACAAAACGGATTTTAGTGAAACCAAAAATATTTAAATCTGTTAGTGGATACCTTTCTAACGAATCTGAAAAATCGAATTTTCATAGCGGAAAGCAAAAGTTATGGCCGAATGAATTTTCAGAACGGTCGCTATGAAATTTATATAGCCCGTGAAATTGGCCATTTTGCATATGACCTCGGAATTCGACGAAACCACTTTGGTTGGGTCCGGGATGGGAAGTTATCGCTAGGTTTCAAATTTCATAATTTTTGAAGCTAGTGAGTGAGCGTGGCAAAGGAAAATGTGTTTTGGTCAATTACAGTTAAATTGGATCGACCAAAAATGGGCCTTTTTGCAGACAGTCTCAGAATTCGACGAAACTAGTTTTGTTGGGACCGTATCATCAAAACATAGCTAGATTTATTTTTCTGGAATTTTTCGAATCAATTTGTGACCCTGGCAAATTGAAATGTTCGTTCAAATTAAATATTGAATATTTTATATTTTAATTTGAAGGAAAAATGACTGAAACATTCGAATGGGCCTTCGAAACATATCCCATTGTGTTCGGAATGGGGGTTAAACGCTAGGGACGATAGTCGTTGGGGTTCAATTGGTGGTCGTGTCAGAAAACCCCTTTAAAGACCCACCGACCAATCAGAATTTAGGAAAAAAAAAGAAAAAAGTCCTCAGACCCCCCCGATCGACGGCGATAAAGTTTCCCCCCTTCTCTCCTCCGCCGCCGCCGCTACAGGCCACCAGAGCCGCCACCACCACCTCCAGTCAAAGCGCCTCCATCCCCCCTTCAAATCCGACCTGGCCCCACCCTCTCTCCCTCCGCCTACCTCGAGAACAAAGCCCGCAAAATCAACGACTTTGTCACCGTCGTTCTCCGCCGTCTGACCACCGGAATTGCCGCCACCACCACCGATCTGAGCGTCGTTCGTAGCTCTACGACGCTGCAACACCCGACCGTCCTCTAGTTTCACGGATTTCGCGATAATTCAAAACCTAGTTTTGAATCAAAAGGAAGGTATCGGCTGATATTATTTAATTTGATTTTAACACCTTTAAACCGTTGCAAACCTTTGAAAAATCATATCTTTTTCATTCGTTAACGAAATTCGATAAAACATGAAACATCGTGACCGTGTGGACGCCTTCTACATTTTAGAAGAGACCGCATATTTTTCTGAGCCTTCTGCTATTTTTGGTGGAGTGGAACCCAATGTGAGATTTCTGATTTAAAAACAATATGGAAAACGACGATGTATAAATTATATAGTCGATGTATGAGTTATATAAGCGTTGTACACCTCATGTATAAGCGTTGTATAAGTTGTACGTTCGATGTATAAGTTGTATATGCGTTATAAAAATTATATATGTGTTGAAATAAAAGTGAATTGCTATATATATATATATATATATATATATATATATATATATATATATATATATATATATATATATACGCCCCTCGTCCACAAACCATGGACGATATTTATTGATTGTGATTGGTGTGAAAATTGATTGATAGCGAATGGTTGTTTGGGATTGTTTGTGGTTGATATTGATTGATTGTGGTTGAAAAATACCCGTTTGTGGTTGAAAAATATTTGGTTGAAACCACATAGGATTAGTTTGTGGAAATGAAATAAATATATACATGCCGCCTGCGTGCGAACTAGATGCATGATCCCCATTGTCAAAAACCGCGAGGTTTTAAGGTAGAGCGAGGAGCCGTACTAGGGACGGTCCCGGTTTTAACTACCCTGCCGTTATGCTGCCGAAATTTTGAATAATATTCATGTGTTTGAATTATTTTCATTTGCTGAAACTATATTTATTCATTGAATATAAGACCTTCATGTGTTGAATCGATATTCATTCGTTGATTAGAAATTCATGTGTTGAATGGTATTCGTGTTTTAAATATAAAAATCACATTTTTATCTATATATAGAAACTATAGAAAACCTTCATGTGTTGAATCGATATTCATTCGTTGATTAGAAATTCATGTGTTGAATGGTATTCATATTTTGAAATAAATTGTTTTACAATAAAAATCACCTTTTTATCATCCATATGGACTATGTAAAATAATCTCGTTTTAAAAGAAATTGTTTTATAAGAAAAATCCTATTTTTATCACCTATATAAACTATATAAAATAAATAATAGTGTTTTGAAACGAATTGTTTTACAATAAAAATCCCATTTTTATTATACATATGAATTGTTGAAATGTGAAGTGTTAAAAATAGCCACTTGTTCAAATAAATATATATGAGTTGAAATATTCATTAATTAGCTAATGACATAATTTTTGCCTATACATGTAACATTAGAATGAATGGTGTTTTTAAACCAAAAGGAATCAAATATGAAGTTGAATGGAAAATGATAAACGATAAGAACTGTATATATGTACATGCATATTTATTGAACAGGTTATAGCAAAGGGGCTAGAGAAGAGGAATAAAATTTTGTGCCCGACAAATAGGTACACATTTACTGTTTTGTTTGGGTGATGATTTTATGAGCCTGTTGGCTTGCCGCTTGGCTTTTTCTTTTTCTTTTTGACATGAGACGCCCGTGTGGCTATTTGGGAATTTTCCCAGCCCCTCCCGTACAAAGGAGGTTATGGCGAAATTTTCCAAAATTTTAAGGCGTTAGTGAAATATTTGAAGTGAAAACGATATTGAAATTGTTGAATGAACTATATTTATATAAATATATAAATAAAATTAAAACGAAACGTGGCCGTGCAGTTCGTATTTTGAAACCGTGATTTCAAACAACTAGTGCGGGAAATCCGACCATTGGATTTTCCCGAAACCGCAACCGTCGGGTTCGCCTTGGAAATATCTTTCCAACGGCACCAACCTTGTAAAAATCCAACGGTTGGATTGTCTGGAATGTTTAATTCAAATCTAAAGAAAAACAGTGCCAGAAACGATTATATTTATTTATATTTATAAATATAATTATATTTAATCAAATAACGACGCTGCAGTTCGTGTTTTGAAATCGAAACTTCAAACGATTGTACCGGGAGATCCGACCGTCTGATTTTCCCGAAACTGGAACCGTTGGATTCGTTTTGAAAAGACCTTTCTAATGATGTAAATTTTATGAAGATCCAACGGTTAGATTTTCAGATATGTGTAAATCAAATCTGAAGAAAAACAGCGCCACGGCCGCGCTATGGCCCGAAGCGTCGTTTTGAATAAATAGGCTATTTTATAATAAATAAAAATAGCGATAAATCGTTATAAAATATCATAAACGATATGGAATGGAAATAAACTGAATTTGCTCGATTTATGTGGCTTTTGATGGTTGAATGTGTTTGGTGTGAAAATTACATTAAAGAACAAAATTGGTGTTGTCAAATAATTTAACCATTGAAATAAATTGATTTGAAATTCTAAATATACGTGAATTATTTGAAAAGGCCGAGTTAGTTCTCATTTCAAATAATTGACCGATGATTGAAAGTCGAAGATGAAGACGATGGTCGAAGACCGGAGATCTTCACCTCGTTTGGATGGTAACCGAGGTCCTGATTGGGAGGCATCCCGAAATATGGATAATGAGTGGTGGTCGTTCAGACGTACGTGGTGATCGAAGGGTTTGCGAGGTATTTAGTGCCTCCGGTTTCGTTCAGACCCAGAATGGACTTGTAAATGGACTGTGTGTCTGACATTGGATTTTATTCTGTGTTGATTGATCTCTATTAAATATACATCTGTTTGGCGGTGGAGAATTTATTCTTTTGCTTAACGCCCTTCTCTGAAACGCATGAGCTCAGAGGTTGTATATCAATGGACATCAGTCGCATGGCATGAATTGCCTGTGTGGCATGCTAAGATGCAGTGATCAGGGCTTCTGTTGAAAAGCAAAGTCTTGTGGTGATGATCAAAGCACCGCCTGTGTGGCGTAGCTTTGTGTATAACGTGAAATCGCGAGCCTCACACCCCGGTATGAACCAGAAACGGGAGAAGGACATCAGGGAGGGCCTGCGTTTCTTTCTAGCTAGGGTGGTGTCAGTGACCTACCAGCCCTGACATTTATATACTTTTCACCTGTGTGGTTGTTGCTGTTGCGAGGCGCCTCGGTTTGATCGGACGATCCGGGTCCGATGGAGTCATTCATTGGCTCGTTTACGCCCCAAAGGGCGGGGAGACGTAGTGTTCAGGCATAATAATCTACATCGGTGGACCGGCCCAGACGATCTAAAGGGTTGATGCGTTCTGATCCTGTGGCTCGGGCTAGAGAGTCACGAATTCGGTAAGGACTATCTTTTGCCTTGGATCATGACGGAAATCCAATTCCCAAATACGACATCGTGCGGTTTTGATTGTATATATATATATGGCGACATGATATATGGTACGCATGCCGTCTATGATTGATAGTTATGATTTGAAATTGCTTTCAAAACATATAAACACTAGCAATAATATCAAATGCCTTTGTTTTATTCATATCAAGCATATTTTGGCCGTTATAAGGTAAAAACTCTATCCTCCGGTTTGCGTTGCATTGTGTGATGGGAACTGAGTCTTATAATGGCTTCATTTTTATAAAAAGCATAGCGATGTTTAAAAGAAAGATTTGTTTAAAAGCACTGGCAATCCAATGGAGTAAACCCGTTCCACGAAAGTGGCGTGGTCCTGAGATTAGCCAAATTATATATGTGTTGAGTAGATTTCTCATGCCAGTCCCATGACTGACTCGTAGTTTGTTTCACTTTCAAACTCGGGTGCCCCTTTTTCTACACGGGCATCCTTGTATTCAGGTTTAGCTGGTTCTTTCTGGATAGCTGGAGCTGAAGATGGATTCTATCATTTATCTCTTTTTATGCTGTTCAGCTCCTATTGTACATATTTGTTTGTTTTCCGCTGTAGACATTTATGTATAGCTGAACTGTATTTGTACTAAGTAAGATACTGTATACTGTGTAACTCTGATGATTACTTTTATCCAGTATATTCTATTGTTCATTATCTGGTGTATTTATTTAATTTTGTTCTGCTATTATCTGTTTCTGTGTTATATTCCAAAGATAACCCTTGCCACCGTCAGTACGGGGTTTGGGGTCGTCTCATTTTGGTATCAGAGCTTTGGTTAAGCTTAGTGCTGGAATATAACATTTGAACGAACTCATCAGAAATAGAACTAGCAGTGTTCTAGGACGGGTAACTCTATACGGGTAGGATCAGCAATATCCTAGTATGAGTAAAGCAGAATGAAATTACACCTCGATAGACACATTTACATTTGAAGTATATGTTTCTATTTTTAAAAAATTATCTTTTCTGTGACCTGACACTTGATCTGCTAATTGCAGAAGTACTAGAAAAATGAGTGCCAGAAACAGAAGGAATACAGAACCCGATCTAGAGGCTCTATTAAAGAGATATCGAAATCTAAACGGGGAACAGTTCTCGGGCAAGGAATCTATAATTCAAACTCAAGCTTGGATGAGTTCAGTCGAAAGAATATTTGAGCGTATCCAGCTGAGGGATGATCAGAAACGGTTAGTAGCATCTTGGGCGCTCAAAGAAGAAGCTTTAATCTGGTGGGAAACAATCATCAAAGATAATCCAGAAGGTGATATCACCTGGGGCAGATTCAAAGAGATTTTCCTAGAAAGATTTACTCCTCCCGAAGCGACGGAGCGATTATGTGATGAATTTTCTTATCTAATACAAGGTGATATGACCATCCCAGAATATCATAAGAAATTCAACGAACTTTCTCACTTTGCTCCTCATCTGATTCAAGATCCAAAGAGGAAAAATCTGAGATTTATTCATGGCCTGCAAAGGAGATATCAGAATAGTGTAATGAGGAATGTGAAGCTTCCTTTTTCAGAAATGATATACATGGCTTATCAGTATGAAGATCTCCATAAGAAAGGAATGTTACGCGACGAGGAAGAAGTCGGTTCTAGTGACAAAGCAGAGTCGGAAACTGATATTGCTGGAGCCAGTACGAGGTCTGAGGTCAATGAGAAGCCTAGTGCTAAGAGAAAAAGGGCTAAGTCTGGGAAAGAACCAGTGACAACTGCTATGTGCTCTAACTGCAATAAGCAAGGACATCTCTCAATAAGTTGCAGATCTCTAAAGAAACGAATCAAGAGTGGATCTAAATCAGAGAAGAATTTCCAAGAGAAAAGAGGTTGCAGTAAATGCAGGCAGACTGGTCATATTGCAAAGGATTGCTGGCTCTTGAGGAGGCCTGAAGTAGTTCAAGTGAATGTAGTAGCAGAAACTTCTGATCCCTCAACAAGTCAGGGAAGATCGGATGTTTTAGAAGGAACGCTTACTGTCAAAAACATTCCAGTTAAAGTACTGTTTGACACAGGCGCGTCGCGAAGCTTTATTTCAAAGAGTGCCGCTAAGAAACTAGATTTGAACTTGAGGATGCTCAAGGAACCAATGACTGTCCAGAATCCGGTCGGGGGTTCTATCAATCTCAGCTGGATTTGTGCAGTACCTGTCTCCTTTTCTTGCTATAAATTCCCTATTATCTCTATCGTCATGAATTTTAATGAATTCGATATTATTCTGGGATTGGACTGGCTAACCAAATATGAAGCAGAGGTTAGATGCGCCGAGAGAGTTGTTAGAGCTAAGATTAAATCAGGGAGTTATATAACCATTCCCTGTGAAGGTCAGAATGCTAATAGAAAGGACTTCTGGGTAGCTTTGAATGTCTCTCCATCCCAAATAGAAAATATCCCTGAAATCACAGAGAATATTCCCGACCTAGTGAAAGATATTCCTGTCGTCAAGAACTATGCGGATGTGTTCGAGGAAGTCATTCGCTTACCTCCGCAAAGAGAAATAGATTTCAAGATTGCTTTGATTGCCAATGCAAGGCCGGTAGTTCACGCTATTCGAAGAATGTCCTTGAAAAAGGAGGAATTAGACAATCAAACACGACAGCTCGTATGGAAAGGTCTGATCAGGCCTAGTTTCTCTGATTGGGGTGCAGCAGTGGTATTTGTCCCAAATCTGACGGTACTCTACGTCTATGTGTGGATTATCGTGATCTGAACAAACAGACAATAAAGAACAAATATCCATTGCCGCGGATTGATGATTTGTTGGATCGATTAAATGGAGCACAAGTATTTTCACGAATGGACCTAGCTACAGGTTTCCATCAACTTCGAATTGTCGAAGAGTGTGTTCCAATGACAGCGTTCGGAGGCCCTGACTTATTCTACGAGTGGTTAGTAATGCCGTTCGGCTTATGTAACGCTCCAGCTTACTTCGTCGATCTGATGAACAGAGTATTCAGAGGAGTATTGAATAAATTTGTTCTGGTTTTTATTGACGATATTCTAATCTTCTCTAAATCAAAGGCCGAACATGAAAAGCATCTGGAACAGGTTCTAGAAATTCTGAGACGGAATGTATTAAAAGCCAAGTTTTCCAAATGTATATTCTGGCAAGATGAAGTGAAATTTCTGGGCCACGTCGTATCTAAAGAAGGAATCGCTGTGGATCCAAGCAAAATCACAGCTATTCAAAACTGGAAACAGCCCAGCACCCCCACTGAAGTCCGAAGTTTTCTCGGATTGGCTAGCTATTATCGGAAGTTCGTTAAAAACTTTTCGAAGATATCTGGTCATTTAACAAAGCTTACGAAGAAGCACTCTAAATTCAAATGGACTCCAGAAAGTGAGGAGGCTTTCGAAGAGCTAAAGTTAAGATTAACGACAGCTCCAGTGTTAACCATCATTGATGGCAACCAGGATTTAAAGGTCTGGACTGATGCTTCTAGAGAAGGCCTTGGCGCAGTGTTAATGCAAAGAGGCCAAGTGATTGCCTATGCTAGCCGTCAACTGAAGCCGCACGAGAAGAACTACGTAACTCATGATCTTGAGTTATTGGCTATTGTGTTCGCTTTGAAAATCTGGAGACACTATCTTCTGGGTGAGAGATTTGAACTGTTTACAGATCACCAGTCGTTAAAGTATCTGTTCACTCAGAAAGACTTGAATTTGAGGCAGCAACGTTGGCTGGAGTTTCTTGCAGCATATGACTTTGAAATTTTATACACTCCAGGGAAAGCCAATGTCGTGGCCGATGCATTAAGCCGAAAGAATGAAATGATCGCCAGTTTTATTATCACGACTTCATTGCTAGATAAAATATCTGCTCTTCAGGAAGATGATCACTTCATTCAGAAGATCAGAGGGATGATTCAACAAGGCGAACCCTCGAGTTTTCAAGTTGATAATGAGGGGATTCTAAGGCTCAAAGGTCGAATATGCGTTCCTAACATTCCTGAGCTTCGGAAGGAAGTACTGGATGAATGCCACAAGTCGAAACTTAGTATCCATCCGGGAGTAAGCAAAATGTATAATGACATCAAACGTACTTTCTGGTGGAAGTCGATGAAAAGGGACATTTCCTTATATGTTAGCCGATGCCCTACTTGCCAGCTAGTCAAGAGTGACCAACAGAAATTGGCTGGATTATTACAACCGCTAGAAGTTCCTGGTTGGAAGTGGGAGCATATCTCCATGGATTTCATTGATGGTCTGCCCAGAACCAGAAAAGGGAATGACAGTATTTGGGTGATCGTAGATCGCTTCACGAAGACCGCCCATTTCATACCTGTCAGATCAAACAGAACTGCTCAGAGTCTGGCGCAGATATACTTCAGGGAAATAGTTAGACTGCATGGAGTGCCGCTCAGTATCGTCAGTGATAGAGATACAATATTCACTAGCAAATTCTGGGAAGCATTTCAAGTCGAGCTGGGAACGAAGTTGAACTTGAGCACCGCTTATCATCCTCAGACAGACGGTCAGACTGAGAGGGTGAATCGCATTTTAGAAGATCTATTGCGGGCTTGTGTTATAGATTTCGGTGGATCATAGGAAGACCATCTGCATCTGGCTGAATTCTCTTATAACAACAGCTACCAGGCAAGCTTGACAATGTCGCCATTCGAAGCGTTGTATAGTAGACCGTGTCGATCTCCTGCTTGTTGGGTCGAACCTGGTAATAGACTTGTGTTGGGTCCTGATATGATCCGAGAAGCCGCCGACAAAGTCGATTTCATTAAGAAGCGATTACTTGCCGCTCAAAGCCGACAAAAGAGCTATGCCGATAGGAGAAGAAGAGATATATCCTTTGAAGTTGGCAACTATGTATATTTGAAAGTATCGCCGATGAGAGGAGTTATCCGGTTCGGTAAAACGGGAAAGTTGGCGCCCAAATTCATTGGTCCGTTTCCTATTCTGGAACGGATCGGAACTCTCGCTTATAGGGTCAAACTGCCTGACTGGTTGCCTGGAGTTCATGATGTATTTCACATATCTCAACTTCGGAAACACGTTCATGATCCAGACTTGATCGTGAAAGAAGCAACTCAACAGGACATTGAAATTACTCCAGAACTAGCTGTGAGAAGAGAGCCGCTAAAGATCATCGGCAAAGAAACCAAAGAGCTGAGGAACAAGAAGGTTCACTTAGTCAAAGTGCAATGGAGTGGAGATCCGCGAGATTGTACTTGGGAAACTGAGGAGAGCATTCAGAAAGCTTATCCTAGGTGCCGAGTAGATATCTCTGATTGACTCCGGTGCAAGGTACATTTACCATACTTTGCATTACCATGTAATTCTCTATTCTGTTGCTATTTTCTTCCCATGGATGTGCACTATTTATTCTATACTCTGAATGATTTTTAAAGAAATATAGGATTTGATTAGTATATTTTTGGAAGGTTAAAAACAAATTGGTTGTTGTATTGTGGGATTGTAGATTTATCAAACCACTTACGACTTTTTTCCTTTTCGGGGACGAAAAGCTTTAAGTGGGGGAGATTGTAACGACCCAGAAAATCTGAACCAATTTAAAATTTTTAAATTGGCTAAAATAATGGATTTTAAATATTTAAAATAAATATTTTAAATAATGGCAATGAAAACTGAGTTTGAATCGACAATTGAATACGAATATAATTTATTATAATTATAAACAAGGCTTGAAAAGGCGCTGCAGTTTCAAAAATTGAATCCAAACTTTGTCGGACTGTACCGGGTGCAAAACAAAACGGATTTTAGTGAAACCAAAAATATTTAAATCTGTTAGTGGATACCTTTCTAACGAATCTGAAAAATCGAATTTTCATAGCGGAAAGCAAAAGTTATGGCCGAATGAATTTTCAGAACGGTCGCTATGAAATTTATATAGCCCGTGAAATTGGCCATTTTGCATACGACCTCGGAATTCGACGAAACCACTTTGGTTGGGTCCGGGATGGGAAGTTATCGCTAGGTTTCAAATTTCATAATTTTTGAAGCTAGTGAGTGAGCGTGGCAAAGGAAAATGTGTTTTGGTCAATTACAGTTAAATTGGATCGACCAAAAATGGGCCTTTTTGCAAACGGTCTCAGAATTCGACGAAACTAGTTTTGTTGGGACCGTATCGTCAAAACATAGCTAGATTTATTTTTCTGGAATTTTTCGAATCAATTTGTGACCCTGGCAAATTGAAATGTTCGTTCAAATTAAATATTGAATATTTTATATTTTAATTCGAAGGAAAACTGACTGAAACATTCGAATGGGCCTTCGAAACATATCCAATTGTGTTCGGAATGGGGGTAAAACGCTAGGGACGATAGTCGTTGGGTTTCAATTGGTGGTCGTGTCAGAAAACCCCTTTAAAGACCCACCGACCAATCAGAATTTAGGAAAAAGAAAAAAGAAAAAAATCCTCAGACCTCCCCCCCCCCCCCCCCCCCGATCGACGGCGATAAAGTTTCCCCCCTTCTCTCCTTCGCCGCCGCCGCTACAGGCCACCAGAGCCGCCGCCACCACCTCCAGTCAAAGCGCCTCCCTTCCCCCTTCAAATCCGACCTGGCCCCACCCTCTCTCCCTCCGCCTACCTCGAGAACGAAGCCCGCAAAGTCAACGACTTTGTCACCGTCGTTCTCCGCCGTCTGACCACCGGAATTGCCGCCACCACCACCGATCTGAGCGCCGTTCGTAGCTCTACGACGCTGCAACACCCGATCGTCCTCTAGCTTCACGGATTTCGCGATAATTAAAAACCTAGTTTTGAATCAAAAGGAAGGTATCGGTTGATATTATTTAATTTAATTTTAACACCTTTAAGCCGTTGCAAACCTTTGAAAAATCATATCTTTTTTGTTCGTTAACGAAATTCGATGAAACAGGAAACATCGTGACTGTGTGGACGCCTTCTACATTTTAGAAGAGACCGCATATTTTTCTGAGCCTTCTGCTATTTTTGGTGGAGTGGAACCCAATGTGAGATTTCTGATTTAAAAACAATATGGAAAATGACGATGTATAAATTATATAGTCGATGTATGAGTTATATAAGCGTTGTACACCTCATGTATAAGCGTTGTATAAGTTGTACGTTCGATGTATAAGTTGTATATGCGTTATAAAAATTATATATGTGTTGAAATAAAAGTGAATTGCTATATATATATATATATATATATATATATATATATATATATATATATATACGCCCCTCGTCCACAAACCATGGACGATATTTATTGATTGTGATTGGTGTGAAAATTGATTGATAGCGAATGGTTGTTTGGGATTGTTTGTGGTTGATATTGATTGATTATGGTTGAAAAATACCCGTTTGTGGTTGAAAAATATTTGGTTGAAACCACATAGGATTAGTTTGTGGAAATGAAATAAATATATACATGCCGTCTGCGTGCGAACTAGATGCATGATCCCCATTGTCAAAAACCACGAGGTTTTAAGGTAGAGCGAGGAGCCGTACTAGGGACGGTCCCAGTTTTAACTACCCTGTCGTTATGCTGCCGAAATTTTGAATAATATTCATGTGTTTGAATTATTTTCATTTGCTGAAACTATATTTATTCATTGAATAGAAAACCTTCATGTGTTGAATCGATATTCATTCGTTGATTAGAAATTCATGTGTTGAATGGTATTCGTGTTTTAAATATAAAAATCAAATTTTTATCTATATATAGAAACTATAGAAAACCTTCATGTGTTGAATCGATATTCATTCGTTGATTAGAAATTCATGTGTTGACTGGTATTCATATTTTGAAATAAATTGTTTTACAATAAAAATCACCTTTTTATCATCCATATGGACTATGTAAAATAATCTCGTTTTAAAAGAAATTGTTTTATAAGAAAAATCCTATTTTTATCACCTATATAAACTATATAAAATAATAGTGTTTTGAAACGAATTGTTTTACAATAAAAATCCCATTTTTATAATACATATGAATTGTTGAAATGTGAAGTGTTAAAAATAGCCACTCGTTCAAATAAATATATATGAGTTGAAATATTCATTAATTAGCTAATGACATGATTTTTGTCTATACATGTAACATTAGAATGAATGGTGTTTTTAAACCAAAAGGAATCAAATATGAAGTTGAATGGAAAATGATAAACGATAAGAACTGTATATATGTACATGCATATTTATTGAACAGGTTATAGCAAAGGGGCTAGAGAAGAGGAATAAAATTTTGTGCCCGACAAATAGGTACACATTTACTGTTTTGTTTGGGTGATGATTTTATGAGCCTGTTGGCTAGCCGCTTGGCTTTTTCTTTTTCTTTTTGACATGAGACGCCCGTGTGGCTATTTGGGAATTTTCCCAGCCCCTCCCGTACTAAGGAGGTTATGGCGAAATTTTCCAAAATTTTAAGGCGTTGGTGAAATATTTGAAGTGAAAACGATATTGAAATTTTTGAATGAACTATATTTATATAAATATATAAATAAAATTAAAACGAAACGTGGCCGTGCAGTTCGTATTTTGAAACCGTGATTTCAAACAACTAGTGCGGGAAATCCGACCATTGGATTTTTCCCGAAACCGCAACCGTCGGGTTCGCCTTGGAAATATCTTTCCAACGGCACCAACCTTGTAAAAATCCAATGGTTGGATTGTCTGGAATGTTTAATTCAAATCTGAAGAAAAACAGCACCAGAAACGATTATATTTATTTATATTTATAAATATAATTATATTTAATCGAATAACGACGCTGTAGTTCATGTTTTGAAATCGAAACTTCAAACGATTGTACCGGGAGATCCGACCGTCGGATTTTCCCGAAACTGGAACCGTTAGATTCGTTTTGAAAAGACCTTTCTAATGATGTAAATTTTATGAAGATCCAACGGTTAAATTTTCAGATATGTGTAAATCAAATCTGAAGAAAAACAGCGCCACGGCCGCGCTATGGCCCGAAGCGTCGTTTTGAATAAATAGGCTATTTTATAATAAATAAAAATAGCGATAAATCGTTATAAAATATCATAAACGATATGGAATGGAAATAAACTGAATTTGCTCGATTTATGTGGCTTTTGATGGTTGAATGTGTTTGGTGTGAAAATTACATTAAAGAACAAAATTGGTGTTGTCAAATAATTTAACCATTGAAATAAATTGATTTGAAATTCTAAATATGCGTGAATTGTTTGAAAAGGCCGAGTTAATTCTCATTTCAAATAATTGACCGACGATTGAAAGTCGAAGATGAAGACAATGGTCGAAGACCGGAGATCTTCACCTCGTTTGGATGGTAACCGAGGTCCTGATTGGGAGGCATCCCGAAATATGGATAATGAGTGGTGGTCGTTCAGACGTACGTGGTGATCGAAGGGTTTGGGAGGTATTTAGTTCCTCCGGTTTCGTTCAGACCCAGAACGGACTTGTAAATGGACTGTGTGTCTGACATTGGATTTTATTCTGTGTTGATTGATCTCTATTAAATATACATCTGTTTGGCGGTGGAGAATTTATTCTTTTGCTTAACGCCCTTCTCTGAAACGCACGAGCTCAGAGGTTGTATATCGATGGACATCAGTCGCATGGCATGAATTGCCTGTGTGGCATGCTAAGATGTAGTGATCAGGGCTTCTGTTGAAAAGCAAAGTCTTGTGGTGATGATCAAAGCACCGCCTGTGTGGCATAGCTTTGTGTATAACGTGAAATAGCGAGCCTCACACCCCGGTATGAACCAGAAACGGGAGAAGGACATCAGGGAGGGCCTGCGTTTCTTTCTAGCTAGGGTGGTGTCAGTGACCTACCAGCCCTGACATTTATATACTTTTCACCTGTGTGGTTGTTGCTGTTGCGAGGCGCCTCGGTTTGATCGGACGATCCGGGTCCGATGGAGTCATTCATTGGCTCGTTTACGCCCCAAAGGGCGGGGAGACGTAGTGTTCAGGCATAATAATCTACATCGGTGGACCGGCCCTGACGATCTAAAGGGTTGATGCGTTCTGATCCTGTGGCTCGGGCTAGAGAGTCACGAATTCGGTAAGGACTATCTTTTGCCTTGGTTCATGACGGAAATCCAATTCCCAAATACGACATCGTGCGGTTTTGATTGTATATATATATATATATGGTGACATGATATATGGTACCCATGCCGTCTATGATTGATAGTTATGATTTGAAATTGCTTTCAAAACATATAAACACTAGCAATAATATCAAATGCCTTTGTTATATTCGTATCAAGCATATTTTGGCCGTTATAAGGTAAAAACTCTATCCTCCGGTTTGCGTTGCATTGTGTGATGGGAACTGAGTCTTATAATGGCTTCATTTTTATAAAAAGCATAGCGATGTTTAAAAGAAAGATTTGTTTTAAAGCACTGGCAATCCAATGGAGTAAACCCGTTCCACGAAAGTGGCGTGGTCCTGAGATTAGCCAAATTATATATGTGTTGAGTAGATTTCTCATGCCAGTCCCATGACTGACTCGTAGTTTGTTTCACTTTCAAACTCGGGTGCCCCTTTTTCTACACGGGCAGCCTTGTATTCAGGTTTAGCTGGTTCTTTCTGGATGGCTGGAGCTGAAGATGGATTCTATCATTTATCTCTTTTTATGCTGTTCAGCTCCTATTGTACATATTTGTTTGTTTTCCGCTGTAGACATTTATGTATAGCTGAACTGTATTTGTACTAAGTAAGATACTGTATACTGTGTAACTCTGATGATTACTTTTATCCAGTATATTCTATTGTTCATTATCTGGTGTATTTATTTAATTTTGTTCTGCTATTATCTGTTTCTGTGTTATATTCCAAAGATAACCCTTGCCACCGTCAGTACGGGGTTTGGGGTCGTCTCACCTCACGCTCTCGATCATGGGCACCTTCGGGAGAGTCAGTAGCCACCAAGGTAGAATCGACATCGGAGGCTGCAGAAACAACAATTCTTGATCAACAATCTCAATAGTGTCTTGAGAAAGAGGAACAGAAGCGACATGTTTTAATCTTTTAGCTTATAGCTCAACGAACGATTCGGCCAACCTTTTAATAGCGACCGTGGTGGATTGATCTAGAGCATCAGTAAGAGTTATGGCTTCAGAAGCCAAGGACCCTGATCGAACGTAAATACAAAGATAAGCTCAGGAATGGAACTTTTACATTTAAGGATGCTTCTAAAAGAAAGTAGCACCCCCAATAAGGATACCTGGAAACAAGGGAGAGAAAATTGTAATCACATCCAAGCCAAAGTCAAATGATTGGATCCTAAGAAATTAATAGGTGAGCGCCCCAAGATCCTTTGCCCGTCAGGAAGGAGGTTATGTTGATGCAATCTGTCCAAGGTCAACAAAACTAATCGGGTCCACGGTTCTTCAAATGCTTTAGAGATAATTTCAAGCATGCGAGACTGACTCCCCATTAAAGCAACTCTTTTGGATGCAGGATCTAGAAAGCGAGTAAAAGTTAAACAACGTACAGAAGAAGAAAAAAATATGACTACTAATGAAAATTAGAGGAACTCACCAAAATCTGCAAAGTTGCCTAAAATACAAGTAGGACATCTGATGAAAAAGAATTGGACTTCCTAGGCTATAGTCTTACTAATGCTATCGCTAATGATTTTCTTCAAAGGGTGGGCTTGTAAAATGTGCGAGTCTATACCTTTCGAAAACCGCACCAAATGCTGAATATGATTAGAAGAACGGGAAGCCTGACCCGATTCAAGTGCTAGTGTTGTATATAACGGTGTTGTATACACAATTATATGATTTTTTGTTTGATGATAACAACCAAATAAATATTATTATAAATGTGTTTGTAGTCGTATTGTTATATCACATCACAGACAGGAATATAATATTTATATTTAAATAAAATACGACTGTGAAAACATTCAAATATTCACATAGTATTTTATTTAAGTATAATATTCTATTTCAACATTCAAACAGTACAGATTTATAACTCCACTATTTATATATTCTTCACATGACACTGTACTTGTATATAAATTGAATACGATAAACAAACTTGCTTGAACACAGATTTGAGCACAATGAAATAATATTTTATTTCAATCAAATTTGTTTAATACAAACATCAGTACAATTCTTCCATTTGATACACAGCTCCTCACGATAACACTCTGTCTATACATCTCATATATATATATATATACAATCATTTAGTTTACATTTCAATTTACAGACACATTAACACTGATACATTGACACGGCTTCATATTGTCTTCCTCTTCAATCTTCTGTCTTCACAGCTCAATCAGTCCAGTCTTCATACGTGTCATATACAGAAACACACACGGTATATGGAACAGAAATAATTTTCAAAATACATGTGAATATAATTTTTATTTTTAAAATTTTAGTTGCCTCAGATTTCTGGTGTGTTTCTCATCATTTTTCGTGACTTGATCTGATTCATTTGTGTCTAGTCAGTTTGTATATGTATAGCACAGGAACAGGAAATCTTGTTTGATGGCTGCATGTACACACGTGTGCATTGCCATTCCAATCAGTGTGTAACTGAGGAGTAGTCACGTGGACCATTCAACTCAGTGCAACATAGTCAACAAAGCCAAGTGTCAAGTAAAGCAATAATGAATACTCATGCAAAGCCAAAACAGCAAAAACAAGGGTAATCAAGGCCAAATTGTCGGGCCATGTATATGAACATGTTTCAGCACAATTCAAACATAAACATGGTGCAACATATCAAGAACATCCTCAAAACTAGTGGACAAACACTTGGGATTGGCATGGCAAAACAACTCAAGTGCAAGGGTCTAACTTCATGTGGCATGACAGGAAAAACAGTGGGATGCAAGAATTTCACAAACACAAGTTTATATATAGCAGCATACAAGTTTCAAGTAGGAGCACAATTCAGCATGGATCAAACAGCAATATTGGAGATAAACAGCATCAAATGCATATGGGAACAATAACAAATCAGTTCAGGTTCAAGCAGCATTCAAAGAGAAATGTACAAAGTAGTGATTGCACAAGATTTCAGAGCTACATATGGAAAGCATTCAAATTGCATGGATTTAATTTACAATATAGGAAATTCAGACATGCACAAGGCAGCATGGGTCAAGCACAATGGTGAGACAAGGGTGGTTTATGGCAACCCAGATACAGGTGTTCATAAGTGCATGTGAACATGCATAAGTGCATGGCACTAAAAACGACAAACACAGTGTTCATATATACATGAAAGGTGCAACTTCATGTAAATATACAAGAACAAGGGTCGAGCACATGGTGCCAACAGCAAGTCTAAAAGTTTTTCAGTTCAAACATGGTAGAGTAAGATCATGCAAGTGACATGGGAAGACAAATCAATTGACTTCCAGTTTTCAAGAATTAACATATCCAAATCATAGCCATCAAGGATTATTTCCAGAACTTATACATTCAAAAAGGCATAGCAGAATATCAATCAAAGAATCCATCTTTGGCATGTTTTCTTTCAACTTTTAAAACAAATCAATATGCATTGGTTTGGAGAATTTTTAAAGGGGTAATTTTCAGAAATTTCCACTAATTCAGAAATTCATTGAAGACTATTTTATGGAAAGATTTAAACTGCTAACCAAAGAATTCAATCAGGTTTCGGTATGCATTTATTTATTTCTAGTATCATAAAAGAAAATCACTTTCCAGTTTTTGACAAAGTTTTCAAGTCGAAAATATTTGACTAATTGTTTTGGTATTAAACATTTTCTAGCAAAAATATATTTCCTGGAATCAATCTGTGAAAATCAGAGAAATCGTTTTTTTGACAAGAAATCAAATGTGACCTAGTGATTCCAGTTATCTAGCAAAGGACTGCAGAAAATTAAATATGAATTAAGTGCATGGAAACAAGGTAAATGTGCAGGAGATTTTCCAGTTTATCATCAACCATATATAGCAAGAAATCATGTGTGTATCGAGATAAACCTGAGGACACATATATGGCAGAGAAAAATTCACGCAAGTAAATAAAAGCAGCAAAAGGGGCAACAAGAAATCAGCCAAGTCATATATACGAAATCAGAGACTGTCAAGGATTTTTAATCCAATATTATAACACCACTTCATCACAGGCAATAGAGTATCGAATCTACAAACAAATTCAAAGAGAGAAAATTCTGAAAACTCACATTTTTCTATCTGGATTTTGATCGCCGCAGTTTCCCCAAATCAGATAGCAGTTAATCGAAGAAGAAAGCAATTCAAGATTGAATCCACATAAGATTTCATCAAGCAATCGTTTTTTATTTGGGAACGAACAAGAAACCCTAGAAAATTTCCATATCGCCGCCGCCCTTTTTCTTTCCAAAGATTAAAAGAGAATCGGGTCAAAGCAAAAGAGGAGGGTGCAACACAGTTTAACATGGTCGGCCATGTTCAAATAGGAAGGAGGCTGACCCTTCATAATTAAACTCATTTATTCATTTACAAGGGTTTCTTTGTTTTTATTTTATTTTGTATTTTTTTTATTTTGTGTTGTGAAAACAAAAGACTATTTCTAGAGTCTGTAAAATCTAGGGTATACAGGTTACGGGTTTGTAATCTGGGGAAATCTGGTCTAGGGGATATAGACCAGTCTAGGGTTTTGAGCGTAGTGTTAGGACAGGAACAGGCGCCGCAAGTTTACATGGGATTGTAAGCGGGATCTGTTTATAGCACTTAGTAGAAACCTTAGGAATGCAGCAGTAGGCAGGATTTTGCCAAAGCTGGGTATCTCTGTGTGTTATTTCTTTTCTGCTTTATATTTCTGTTGTATTATGTGATCTGTTTATTATCTAATATCCTGTCAGTTTTTTTAACTCAGCGAAAAACTATGAAAAAACCCTATTCTCCCCCTCCCTTTAGGGTAATTCTAGATCCAACAAGTGGTATCAGAGCAGGTATTTTTGTTTAACTCTAGAGTAATGGGTCATCCTAGTTGTCAGTCCTCTGAGAGTCAGTCCAGTCGTGTTCCATCTATTTTTAATGGTACAAATTTTTTAAATTGGAAATTAGAAATGGAGTTATATTTAAAACCTGTTGATATTAAATTTTGGGATACTGTTATTAATGGATATGATATTGTTAGTAGAAAAGATATTAGGTCTAATTCTCGTGCTATTCATATTTTATATTCCTATATTGATGATGTTCAGTATGGCCTTATCTCCCACTATTTAACTGCACAGGAAATATGGAAAACTCTCGATACAAGGTATGGAAAAATTGACAACAGCAACTCAAAACCCAAAAAGATCAACTCAGATTCAGATTTATGCTCGAAAGAAGAAACAGATGAAAATTCAAGTAGATCAGATGACGGAGACTCAACAGACAATGAAACTAAAAGCTTCTCATATGAAGATTGGTTTTATATGTGTACTGCTTTAAGAAAAAACATTGATAATCTCCGTCATAAAAATAAATCTGTAAAATCTAAAAATCACAAGTTGAATAGAAAAATTAACTATTTAGAATCGGAATTTACAAATGTCATAAAATTAGAAAATTCCGATTGTGAAAATTGTTTAAAATTAAAATCTGATCTCGTTCATCTCAATAATAACATTCAAAGGCTTAAAGAAGAAATTCTGATTCTAAAAGATAACGAGATTGAGCTGAAAGATGCAAACAATTCTTTACAAAAGGAATTTAAAATTTTTAAGACTATCAAAAATTCCAAGCATGATATTACTGAAAGTGATAGTTTGTTGAAAACAGATCTGATTTTGAGTGAGCTAGAAAAAGAGATTGGAAATCTCAAGAAATTTGAGTTTGAAAAACAGAAACATTTTGAAATTGAGATTGCTGAGTCCCGAACCAAAATTAAATCTCTTAATGATGAAAATTTGATTTTGAAAACTGAATTTGAAAAGAGTAAGATCACTAGAAACCATTGTTCAGATTTAATGAAAGAAAACTGCGATCTTAAATCTAAAATTCAACAATTTGAAACAACATTGGCTAAATTTTCAAACAGTGAAAATTCTTAAATATGTTGTTGAAAAATCAATTTTCATCAAGAAATAAAAGTGGACTTCACTTTGGGAATGTCAATCGTTTTGATAGAATGAATTCAAACAATTTTGAAAGCTCTTCAAATTGTTTTGGAAAAGATTGTTTTGAAATTTTAAACTCTGGCAATTCAAAAGATTTTTTGAATCATAAACAAAATAATAATTTGTTTTATAACATATCATTTAATCATTCCTGGACCCCAACAAGAAATAAGATGAATTCGTCTAAATTCAAACAGATTTGGGTCCCTAAAGGCATTTTTGTAAATTTTGATGGTTTGTTATATAATCAGGTTTCGGTACCAAAACGTACAAACATAACTGAGAGTGGTTTTACAAACTTTGTCGGACTACTCGATCATTCAAACTGTTAGGTACCAGAGGAGGCCGAGGAACTACTGATCAAAAAGAGAATTGAAATCAAACTGGTCTATATTTCTGTATCATCCACGGTTCCTTAGCCAAGTCTGTTTGAGTTAGAGATTCCGATTTACATTGGATTCTGGTATGATCTCTAAACTCACCTTTGTAAATATTCTTTGTTTTTATTTTCTGTATATTTCTCCTTCTACCTCTTCTTCTATTTTTTTAGTTTGTCACAACCATATTTTTTGTTTTTGTTTCTTTTTTGGGCTTCATTAACTTCCAATTGCAGAATTCATATTTTTATTGAAATTCTCTTCATTTAATTAGAACTCTGATGTTCTAATCATTTACAAATCTTGAATTTAAATTTGAAATTATCTACAATTGTTTTGAAGTTTATTTTCTGTTTTACGAATTCATAACAGTGCTGATGTATTCTTATCATATCTTGAACACTGTTAATTAGAATTCTAAATTCTTGAAGATCTGAAAGTTTAACAGAATTTCACACACCCCTACTGTTTTGAGTTTCTTCTAATTCAGTTTGGAAGGGCTTGAAAATTTATACTCATTACAGCACCCTGTTATTTATCAGTTGTGGTAATTTCATTGTTTTTCAGATTGGCTTGGATATTTTGTTTGGTCTTGAATCATTGCTTACATCTTGAAATCCATTATTATTCATGATCATCTAGTTTGGTTTTTTAATTGTTTGAGATCACTTGAAAATTTATGATATTTTGAATCTCACACACCTCTCAGATATGAAATTATTAATCCTGTGCGATTGCTTCATTGTATCTCAAGATTTACAGTTGTTCAAGTGATTTTGAATAAACCACTATTTTTGGATCATGAATTATTACTCAGTCTTGATGTAAATGATCTGGAATTTCTCTTGTGATTGTCAGAAAAATTTGTGAAAAATTATTTTGAAAAATGGTCATTTAAGCTCACTGCTATTTCATGATGTATTTGATTTGAATATATGTTTGTTTAAAATCATTTGAAATTATTGATTTATTGAATCTCACACATATCTTGAATCTGAAATTTTCATTCTGGTGTGACTGATTCACTGAATCTTGAGAGTTTTATATTCCTCAAATGATTTCAAGTAAACAGTATTTTTAATCATTTGATCATGAATCATCTTATGCGACCGTCATCTTGACAAGTATGATTTGAAACTATTTTCTGTGCTGCTCTGATACTGTTTTGAAAAGTGTTAGTTTTGGAATCATCTGTTTGCTACTCTGATACATGTGCATAATTTGTTATCTTGTCTACTTGGGCGTTGTATTTAATAATTCTTTTGTCTATGATATTCTTGTTTAGTATCATGTTAAAATTCTCATGAATAGAGACGTCAAATGGTATTAGTTTAGAAGTGCTGAATATTTTTTGCTGTATATATATTTTTAATCCTTCTTGGCCTGTATAGTTTTCATATCCCTCTTGTAATTGATTTTCAATTTTAAAATTATTTATTGATTATTCATTTAGAAATTGAAATCAATATCCAAATTAACTGTATTTATAAATCATCAAAATCATTATCATATTTTGAAATTTTGATGAATTGTGACTACAGTATATTTCACAACAAGAGGAGATTTTATTAGATTTTCATGATGGTTGAACATTTATTATAATATCTTTGAATCGGCAATTATTTCACGACCATCTCCTTTATCTATCATCATTTTGCCATCCATGGTAATTTTATATTAATGTGGAGAGTTAATATGTTTTAAAATCTTTTTGAATAAATAGTGGAAATATTTGTGATAGAAATGGGACTATATTTTTTTTAGAATTAGTGACACTTGAAAATTTTCAATGACCCCGTTACAGTCAATTGTATTTCATAATATAATTAATTTAGAAATTTATTTCACAGTCCATTTCTGTACCTACCACATTTCTATCATTCATATTGGTTGTATACACTGAGGAGTTTTCTATTTAAAGCTGAAAATGATAAAATATATAATTAATACATAAGTGTGTCTCTGACCTCATTTAAAAATCCAAGCTCTGGTCATGCATGGTTATGAGACAACTTATAATTTAAGCTGCGACTGACCTTATTTAAAAATCCAAGTTCTGGTTATGCGTGGTTAGTGTGCTCTTAAATAAATAAAAAATTAAAAGAATAGGAAAATGTGCCATAAATAGAAATTAATTTGAGATTCTTCTTGGTGTGTAAAAATCAACCTATCAATCCATATTCTAATCTGTGAAATGTGTTGAAATATTATTACTTGTTGATTGATAGCTACTGGGATTTGAGATTATATGATTGCTTCACTTAAATTGAATTATTAATTATAGTCCAAATCCATTACTGTTTTTGCGCTCATTTTTTTTACAAAATTCTTTTGAAAATAATTGGAAATCATATTTTTATAACTCTCCCCATTTGTATAAATTTCATCGTAAATCCTTCATTCTCTACAATGTGAAATATGTCACTAGTTCTTAGAGTATTATGATTTTTGTTTGACTGGTTGAGATTTATGATGATCGTTCTTCCTCTTAAGCTGAATTTATACTTTCAGTCATTTTTTATCTGTATTTTAAATTCTGAATCCTTTTGATGATAACAAAAGGGGGGAGAATGGGTTGAGATTTTGATTTATGAGTGAATATTTTATAAATATTTTTAATTTTGAAAATTCATTATATTTTATAAATATTTTTAATTTTCAAAATTAATTATTATTTATTTCACTCATGCATAGTTATAGGGGAGTTTCTGTTGTAGGGGGAGCTAGTGAATAGGGCGAGTTCAATTTTCACTGTCAAACACATTTGTTGTGCTCAAAATCTTTTATTGGTTTGTCATCATCAAAAGGGGGAGATTGTTGTATATAATAGTGTTGTACAAACAATTATAAGATTTTTTTGTTTGATGATAACAACCAAATAAATATTATTATAAATGTGTTTGTAGTCGTACTATTATATCACATCACAGACAAGAATATAATATTTATATTTAAATAAAATACAACTGTACAAACATTCAAATATTCATACAGTATTTTAATTAAGTATAATATTCTATTTCAACATTCAAACAGTACAGATTTATAACTCCACTATTTATATATTCTTCACATGACACTGTACTTGTATATAAATTGAGTACGATAAACAAATTTGCTTGAACACAGATTTGAGCACAACAAAATAATATTTTATTTCAATCAAATTTGTTTAATACAAACATGAGTACAATTCTTTCATTTCATACACAGCTCCTCACTATAACACTCTATCTAAACATCTCATATATATACAATCATTTAGTTTACATTTCAATTTACATACACATTGACACTGATACATTGACATGTCTTCATATTGTCTTCCTCTTCAATCTTCTATCATCAAGCTCAGTCAGTCCAGTCTTCATACATGTCATATACAGAAACACATACACAGTATATAGAACAGAAATAATTTTCAAAATACTAGTGAATATAATTTTCATTTTTAAAATTTTAGTTGCCTTAGATTTCTGGTGTGTTTCTCATCATTTTTCATGACTTGATCTGATTCACCTGTGTCTAATCAGTTTGTATATGTATAGCACAGGGACAAGAAATCTTGTTTGATGATTGCATATACACACGTGTATAGCTATACACATGTGCACTGCCACGCCAATCAGTTGCAACTGAGGAGTAGCCACGTGGACCATCTCAAATCAGTGCAACACGATCAACAAAGCCAAGTGTCAAGTAAAGAAATAATGGATACTCATGCAAAGCCAAAACAACAAAAACAAGGGTAATCAAGGCCAAATGGTCGGGCCATGTATATTAACATGTTTCAGCATAATCCAAACATAAACATGGTGCAACACATCAAGAACAGCCTCAAAACTAGTGGACAAACACTTGGGATTGGCATGGCAAAAAAACTCAAGTGCAAGGGTCAAACTTCATGTGGCATGACAGGAAAAACAGTGGGATGCAAGAATTTCACAAACACAAGTTTATATATAGCAGCATACAAGTTTCAAGTGGGAGCACAATTTAGCATGGATCAAACAGCATTGTTGGAGCTAAACAACATCAAATGCATATGGGAACAATAACAAATCAGTTCAGGTTCAAGCAACATTCAAAGAGAAATGTTCAAAGTAGTGATTGTACAAGATTTCAAAGCTACATATGGAAAGCATTCAAATTGCATAGATTTCATATACAATATAGGAAATTTAGACATGCACAAGGCAGCATGGGTCAAGCACAGTGGTGAGACAAGGGTGGTTTATGGCAACCCAGATACAGGTGTTCATAAGTGCGTGTGAACATGCATAAGTGTATGGTACTAAAAACAGCAAACACAGTGTTAATATATACACGAAAGGTGTAACTTCATGTAAATATACAAGAACAAGGGCCGAGCACATGGTGCCAACAGCAAGTATAAAAGTTTTTCAGTTCAAACATAGCAGAGCAAGATCATGCAAGTGATATGGGAAGACAAATCAATTGACTTCCAGTTTTCAAGAATTGACATATCCAAGTCATAACCATCAAGGTTTATTTCTAGAACTTATGCATTCAAAAAGGAAGAGTAGAATATCAATCAAAGAATCCATCTTTGGCATGTTTTCTTTCAACTTTTAAAACAAATCAGTATGCAATTATTTGGGGAATTTTTAAAGGGGCAATTTTCAGAAATTTCCACTAATTTAGAAATTCATTGAAGACTATTTTATGGAAAGATTAAACTGCTAACCAAAGAATTCAATCAGGTTTCGGCATGCATTTATTTATTTCCAATATCACAAAAGAAAAACACTTTCCAGTTATTGACAAAGTTTTCAAGTCGAAAATATTTGACTAATTGTTTTGGCATAAAACATTTTCTAGCAAAGAAATATTTCTTGGAATCAATCTGTGAAAATCAGAGAAATCATTTTTTGACAAGAAATCAAGTGTGACCTATGATTCCAGTTATCAAGCAAAGGTCTACAGAAAATTGAATATGAATTAAGTGAATGGAAACAAGGTAAATGTGTAGGAGATTTTCCAGTTTATCATCAACCATATATAGCAAGAAATCATGTGTGCATCGAGATAAACCTGAGGACACATATATGGCAGAGAAAAATTCACGCGAGTAAATAAAAGCAGCAAAAGGGGCAACAAGAAATCAGCCAAGTTATATATACGAAATCAGAGGCTGTCAAGGATTTTTAATCTAAATTATAACACCACTTCATCACAGGCAATAGAGTATCGAATCTGCAAACAAATTCAAAGAGAGAAAATTCTGAAAACTCACATTTTCCCAAATCGGATAGTAGTCAATCGAAGAAGAAAGCAATTCGAGATTGAATCCACACAAGATTTCATCAAGCAATCATTTTTGATTTGGGAACGAACATGAAACCCTAGAAAATTTCCATATCGTCGCCGCCATTTTTCTTTCCAGAGAATAAAAGAGAATCGGGTCAAAGCAAAAGAGGAGGGTGCAACACAGTTTAACATGGTCAGCCATGTTCAAATAGGAAGGAGGCTGACCCTTCATAATTAAACTCCTTTATTCATTTACAAGGGCTTATTTGTTTTTGTTTTTATTTTGTATTTTTTTTATTTTGTGTTATAAAAACAAATGACCAGTTCTAGAGTCTGTAAAATCTAGGGTATACAGGTTACGGGTTTGTAATCTGGGGAAATCCGGTCTAGGGGATATAGATCAGTCTAGGTTTTTGAGCATAGGGTTAGGGCAGGAGCAGGCACCGCAAATTTACATGGGATTGTAAGCGGGATCTGTTTATAGCACCTAGTAGAAACCTTAGGAATGCAGCAGTAGGTAGGATTTTGCCGAAGCTGGGTATCTCTCTGTGTTATTTCTTTTCTACTTTATATTTCTGTTGTATTCTGTGATCTTTTTATTATCTAATATCCTGTCAGTTTTTTTAACCCTGCGAAAAACTTCGAAAAACCCTATTCACCCCCCCTTTAGGGTTATTCTAGGTCCAACAGCTAGAACTTTGAGACATAGAAGCAAAGTATAGGTGTTCAGCAGAAGTTGAATAGGTGCAATTTACAAGTCCTGAAGGAGTTGGGATATAAAAGTCAAAAAGGGAAAGAACCCCCATGCCATATATGGATGGCTGAATATGCGAAGTAACCTTCCAGAGGATTCTTGATATTATCCTGATTAATGGCAGTAATAGCATCTGCATCAGATATTCCAAAGCTATTAAGGATGGAGTTTACTTCACCTTGAGAAGTAATTATAGATTTCTTCAAAGAGAATGGCTTTCGCTTGGAAAAGTGCTGGGAACGCCAAGCTTTGATTGACTAAAACTCTTTTTATCGGATATAGTGCTTCCAGGTGATATAATTTCATAAATACATGAATTTGTACCACATTCATTAATATGAAATGGGTAGATGACATGTAAAGTTATTAGTGCTAAATACTCAAATCATTGCATACTAAGATTGTCCTAAATATTAACCTAGACCGAGTCCATGCCAAGTTTGCATTCACTTAAGAGAAATCAAGCCCTTAGTGATGATAAGATTAACCATCCCGACCCCAAAAGAAGAAGAAAATGTAGAAATGGCACCGAGAAGACTAAAAGGGTTTGGTAACGGTTAGACTGGAACCAAAATGATCCTAATTCATCACCGAAAGCCTGCTTCGTCCTTGGGAACGACACACTAAACCAAAGTCAAAAAGTTACGACAATAAAGCTCCCAAAACTTTATAGACACCAAAACCGGAGAAAGAATCATCTTTTCGGCAACACTATTAGATGATTCACCATTTTTGGGTCAATTTGGCACCTACATGCTACACAAATTCTAGGGATTGGTGTCGGTAAAATTGGAACGACTAAGCCGGTAACTTTAGAAATAAATTCACCAGCACCAAAGACATGAATTTCACTTTTTAGCTGTAAAATAGCCTTTCTTATGAAAATTGTACATCTCACACCCTAGGAAATAACATTGGGGGAAAAAGCAATCATGTAGTTCACCACGTATCGTAATCTGAATCGATTATGATTAAATAGCTTGCATATAACATGCAAAACCCTAATAAAGTCAAGTGATTAATTTAAATTTTTACTCGTAATTAATAGTAAGAATACTCACCGGGGATTGAATCGAAAAGAAAAAGCTTTGGTAATTTTCTATGAGCAGTAATCTGGTTTAAGTAATTAATGTCACAGGAAAAAATGAGGAAGAAGAAGCAATGGTAATTTGATCAAATTACCTTTAATCCAAGCGTACTGGCAAGAGCAAATCAACGGGTCCGATCAAGGAAGATCAAGAGACAAGAAACCCAAACACCAAAAGGACATCGAAGTTTGACTTGGAAAGTCGAAATTACCCCTTCACTAGGGGGTAAACGTTACAACCAAAATAAAGCACCGAAACAGGCTGACGGTGAAGGGGTAGCGGGCCGCCACAAGAATAAAAGAATCCTCCTGAAGCAAAAGTCGAGCGCAAGGAAGAACAGAAGGCATAAGTGAGCAATCCGAGAGTAATGCATCCGATACCATTAATAAATAAAGGATCTCAGAAGCTATACAAAGAAAGGATACCAGCAGGGTGGTTCTAGTATGATGAGTAGACAATGGAGGGTCACCCAAAACCGAAGCCAATGAAGAGAAAGACCAAGAATCCCACAAACCGGGACCCAAAAGGATGAAAGGGCTATCAATATTAACTTGCTTAATGCTGATATATAAGGAGACAAAAGCATCAAAGATACAGAGTTCGAGGCATATGGAGATTATCTAAGAACTAGAGACCGATACCCCCCCATTAGATGGACACCGAGAAGCTATACTAATAAACAACAAACAAAGCACCGGAAGCAACCCTCCAGGAACCCAGGATACACTCTAGGAATCTACCAAAAGTGTAACCACCCGGCTTTTTGATCGGTTCTCGCCGATAATTAGCCAACTTATACCGTTCATAAGGACCGATAGTTATGGGCACTTACATATTTGCATAAAAATAACAGAACTTTTCATTACACTACCATAATATAACATCAGAGTTATAAGGAATACATCAAAGTACATTGATTACACAGCGGAAGAGATACTAACCCAGCAGAAGAATGCAAATGCTCCAAAACATAATTGCTCCAGCAAAAACCAGAACCTAGCTCCAACCAACTCCAAGGCTAAATGTAACGACCCGGTTTTTTAGCGACTTTGGTTATCGCCATAAACTCAATGATGACTAACCAAACATCGAAAAATACCGGAAAGTTAATAGAAAGAAATTAGAGGGTGAGAATAGATAAGATAGAAACTTAGAATAGAAGAAGAAGAAGAAGATACAACATCAGAGTAACATGAATCTCATAGCGGAACGAACAACATATAATAGATAACATATCCTTGAAATAAAATCAGTATATGTATACAGTAACATAATCAGAGTACAACACATACAACACAGCGGAAATAACTATAGCTATATAATCCTGAAGCCTCCTGCTCCAAGCTCTCCAAGTATATCTATAAAATACTGACTACTTGACTGCCCGTATAAAATTGGGCACCCAAGAGTTTAGGGAAAACAAAACAAAATAAACTCTGGGTCGGTCATGGGACGGGTATGAGTAAAACAGCTTAAAACAGTTTGAACAAGTAAAAGATATCTCATAAGACCGTGCCATAGAACGGAACGGGTTTTTCCCTTATTAGAATCCAAATTATCTTTATATCAAAAACCTTTTGATATTATAATAATGTCTATCATCCACAATATAATATTCATCTAGCAGAAACGCTTTCATCTCACGTTATATGTATATAGTATACAATCAAAACCGCAAGCACGTATTGGGTAATGGATTTCCAACTATGACATGGTATGCAACCACCTTTCTCTAGTGTATCTCTAGAGAGGAATACACTGGGTTCAACAAGAACATCTTGCAACCCGTCCACACATGACCGACCACTCATTTCGCTTGAGTGTATCGAATGTATATCACCAACGGTTGGGATCAGCAACCGTTTCCCGAATGGGACAGCATCGACAATAGATTTTTAGAAGTAAATGAAACTCTAGATCAGGTGATTATACACCCTAATAGGTGCGACCTACATAGCCATGTTGCCTTCCTGATTTTTGTCATTTCCGGATGTGAGGCTAGAGGGCACGCCTATTTCTGACGGATCACACATTTATTCACTTTGAATGTAACATCTCATACCCGCCAAATCACAAATTGATTTCCCTAAAAATACCACGAGTATACAGCTAAGAGAAACGAATTCCTCCGCCAGCAAACGTAAATACATTTGAAGATATCAACTTACGTGATCTATTAAATATACTCTGTCAGACATTCTTCCATACTGCTTGTCCTGGGACTGGACAAACCGAAGGCACTATTCATTATATCCATCTTAGGCAATCTTTACCTAAGATTTATGCAACAGCCCTTGCACTTAACTCCGTCTTAAATTATCTTTGGCATATATGATTCGCAATGCTTATGCCAATACGGAGTGGTTCTTCGGATAATAATCCAACCGGTCTCTCCATATTAACAACGTTAAAATGGTCAAAAACTTCGATAGTCGGTAAGTTAACCATCAAAGAAAAACACGTGTGGAAACATAGATATTATTTCCAGATGGAAATTATATCGATCAGTCATCATTTAACATTTTATCTCTTTAGTTCATTAATTTACTTATCTCATGTTTCCATATATTCTAAATACTTATTTTTCTATTATCAAAAAACATTTCTGATTCGTATTTGGAAAACATTTCCAAAACTCCTTCAGTATCAAACCT
The DNA here is from genome assembly GCA_030737875.1 of Allium sativum. Lineage (NCBI taxonomy): Eukaryota > Viridiplantae > Streptophyta > Magnoliopsida > Asparagales > Amaryllidaceae > Allium > Allium sativum. The sequence goes on along the minus strand of CM060922.1, from coordinate 79,342,345 downwards.
TACCATTCCTTAGTTAAGAAGGAAGTCAATCAAGTTAGGGTATAATTACCTCTTGGACCTTAACTGAACAACGTTTTAACTTCGAAATAGTCAAAGTTTATCTTTTAAACCTTTAACAATCTCCCTTACGTAACCCTCGGATTCTATTTACGTATCCACTTCTTTATTGAAAACATTTATTATAATGATAACGTTATAATCCCTACTTTTGAAATATCTAACTTCAATTATAACTTTTATTCTTTAATGTGAATAAATAAATAAACACCAAATTTATAAATAAACAATCTTGATTTAAACACCGGAAAGTATAAGTACTTTCCCGAATTCAATATAATCGAATTCGACGGTTAACTCTCTTCGAGTAATCTCTATTTGATTAACTCTCCTTCGAATAACCTATATTCGATTTTCTCTCTTTGAATAACTTATATTCCATTAACTCAGTTTGAATAAACTATATTCGATCTCTTTCTTTCGAATACGCTATATTCGATAATCTCCTTTCTTTCGAATACACTATATTCGATAACCTCCTTTCGAATAACTTATATTCGATAATCTCACTTTCGAATAACTAAATTCGATTAATTCCTTTCGATTAAACTAACATCGATAACTGCTTTCGATTAAACTATAACCGATAACTCCTTTCGATTAAACTAACATCGATTAACTTCTTTCGATTAAACTATAATCGATAACTCCTTTCCTTTAACTCTATTCGAATAACAAATATTCGACTAACTCCTTTTAACTCCATTTAACTCTATTCGAATAACTAATATTCGATAACTCCTTTTAACTTTATTTGAATCGCTAATATTCAATTAACTCAAATTTGATTAACTCCATTTAATTACTCTATCGATTTAACTCTAACTGGTTAACTCTAACTGGTTAACTCTAACTGTTTAACTCTAATTGGTTAATTCTAACTTATTAACTCTAACTGATTAACTCCAACTGGTTAACTCTAATCGATTAACTATTATTTGATTTAACTCTAATCGATTACTCTATTTGAATAACAGATATTCGATTTAACTCTTTCGATTTATTCCTTTGAATTAACTCCTTTGATTAATTCCTTTTCTGTTTGTTTATACAAATAATTCCTTTTCGATTTGTTTACTTAACAAATAACTATTCCCTTTCAATTCTATTTATTTAACCAATAAATATTTCTTTTCAATTCTTTTTATTTTCCAAATGAATATTCATTTTATCCTTCTATTTATTTCCTAAATAAATATTTCCTTTATACTTCTATTTGTAAATGTTTTACAAATATTTCCTTTATATTTGTTTTCACAAATCCTTTATAATTGTTTTCCTAAATAATTTTCTTTATATTTGTTCTCACAAATAATTTTCTTTATATATGTTTTCACAAATAATTTCCTTTATATTTGTTTTCCCAAATAATTTTTTTTATATTTGTTCTATTTATTTACTAAATAAATAACCCTTTTATACTTCTATTTATTTCTTAAATAAATATTCCATTTTTAATTCTATTTATTTAACCCAATAAATATCCCTCTTTATAAAATCCTTGATTTTATAAATAAATTCTCTTCTTATAAAATCCCTTGATTTTATAAATATTTTATTTTCAATAAACACTTTGAAAAATCCCTTTTTAACATTCCAGTATTCCTTATGGTATTTAACATACCATATAACAATGATCGGTATCATTCAAACATATAAAATCATCAACAGATTTCATATCACATCATTTAACACAATATATGAAACAAACAGTATTTTATATATTGAGGAACCTAGTTGGGTCCCTCCAACTTGTTTCCCTGCATCATAGATGTTAAACAATATAATTAACATCGATTTCGTTTCAATATGAAATACTCTGCTAAACAGAATCAATATTTGATTAACGATTTATATATATATATCGTTATCTATAATTTCAACCAACACAAGCAATTCAACCAAACAGTTAACACATAACAATCAATAGATGATTAACAGTTCTAAAAATACGTTATAAAAATACAACTGTTCGGAGTTGGTGAGTTTTACTCACATTGGCAGTTCATCGTTAAAGAACGATAAACTATTGTTTGACTTGAATCAAACAATTTATTTTGCCTTAAATTTAAATGAGCTCCAATCCACTCTCAGTCAGTTCCATTGGGTAGTGTTCGTCCGCACGATCCCGATGGATCTTATTTTGCCTAATTCTGATAATGTACGCAATAGTTATGATATTAAGAAGTAAGTATACAATTTAAATTAAATAAAAATTTAGAGTTTTAATTCATTGGGCCTCACTCAAATTTCCGGCCTAATTCCCCTTTCTAAAAACCCACGTCGGCTTGCACCAGTCCTTCTTCCCTATGGATGAAAATAGTGATCCACCCCTTCACCATTTTGCCAACTTCAACAACTCCTCACGACCTCATTCCTCAATGAAACCACCTTCTTCTTTCACCAAAGTTCATCTTGTCCTGACCCGTCCTCTCCATACCCTTAAGCTCAAATTCGACTTCCTCTTTCCAGATGCGATGTACAGCATCGTGACGCCCTTCGAGTACAGACATCGAACTATTTTAAGTTCGAACTCCCCCAAATATCCACACACAAACTCCATTTGATGCTCTCAATCCAAAACAAATCACAAACCCTGAATCGTTGCTTTCATTTTTGAGAATATCGAAACCCTAGGTTCTCTGTTGGTCCACGCTGCGAGCAAAGTGGTGTTCGAGCCCTTGGAAGGTTGTATCAAAATGAGAAGGAGGGTTCAAGTATCACTGATTTACAAGTGTCCTGATTTATTGATGTCATTTTGATTTTCTGTGATTTATGGAAGTTGCGATTTTGTGTTATGGGAAAAAAAAAATTGGCGGCTTGAATTTCTGTTCTCACGTTTTTAACCTTTCGGTTGTGGCTGAGAAGGAGGTTAGGTGGCTTTGCTTTGACCACATATAGATTAGGATATTTTTATTTAATATCATTTAATATTTGTTCTGACTTCTAAAAATTCATGTGGTCACACATGATACCCAAAAATCACAAAACTAGACATGTAGCTAAAGTTCGATATTTCGGTCCCAAAGAAACTGATTTCGTCGAATTCCAACTCCGTTTGGTCACACAACGTATTTTTAACCATCGAAATATCGATTGTTTTTCACTTTAAAAATCGGTAAGGCCACATACTGACTTCAAAAATCAAGGAAATTGAAATCTAGCAATAATTCAATATTGCGGATCCAACAAAATTAGTTTCGTCGAATTCTGAGGTCGTTTGCAAAACTGGTTATTTTTAAAGTTCTAAATAACCATTTTAAATATATGAATATATTTAAAAACAATTAAAGTTAATATTTAAAAATAAATATTATTATATATATATTCACAGTGGAATACCATACAGCACCCGTTGGGTTTATAACTCGATATTCAAATCCTGGGTTAAATCGATATTCAATTTATATATATATAAATCCATTTATAATATAAATAAATTGTTATAAATTATAAAGGAATTCCACAGCGACTTTTATAAAATTTTATTTGGCCATAAATAAAAATCTACATGACGAAATCCCGATTTTTCTCTTTCATTGGAAAAATATACTCCACCAGCTCCACATGTTTCTTGTTTCACAGAAATCCGACTTAAAACGAATCCTATATTTCCAACTGAAGTTTAAATCGCCAAATCGCGAACTACCGCACCATTTCGAGCTCGATTTTAATTATAATATATATTATACGTTCAGACTTTGTTTAAATAATATATTCGTTAATATAATTCAATATAAACTGAATTATATATTGTATATCGTCCAATTCACACCATATTGTGAATTCTTCTATTTTCGATTATTTCTGAATTATATATATATTATTCTATTTTTTGTATTAACTAAATATAATTATTATTTAATTCTAGTTATCGATATCGCTAACGCGATATTTAATAATTAAATTAATTAATTATTTGACAGCTAAAAATGCGGGTCATTACAATCTTTCCCCCTTAAAATAATTTCATCCTTGAAATTGCTAAGGTAGGGGACGACCCTATCTACTTGGTAAAAATTTATCTGTTTACCACTTAAATTCAGTTTAAACTGAACCAATTAATATCGACTAAAATATTAATTTATTCCGACTAACTAAAATTTTCAAAAATCCTGAAAATTTTCTAACACCTTAAATTTTCGGAAAATTTCGCCATAATCTCCTTTGTATAGTCCTATCGGTAAAACCACAACTCACCTCTCTAGGCCTTCTCCAACCCAAAGAAAATCAAACAGCCAAACTGCTTGGCAAATCGGCTCATAAAAATCTCATACCCAATATATATATATATATATATAAACTTGTACCTTTTTGTCGGGTATATCATTATATCACTTTCACTTGCTTCTACTCAATACCTGTAGACCACATATCCATCTATACCAATCGAATTCCAATAAATTTCAATCAACCAAATCTCAACACAATTATCGCTTATATCGAAACCCCAATTTCATTCTAATCCCAAATCAAAATTTTCCGAACTCTTAACTTATCCCTCAATTCTAGTTCAGATTATTCTCTGATCAACTCCAGATTTTAAATACTTTTATCAAACTCCTCTTACTTAACTTTACAAGTTAAATTTAAATTCTAGAAATTTTAAATTCCTAGGTTTTTCTTTCAAATCAATTTGAAATCATAATACCAATTCAAAACCTTTGAATTTCTAAATAACTTGTTTCCTCAAAACAATTTGAAAACAAAATCTTTGGTAGTAATCCGTTACTTACAACTCGAAAATGAACACCGGTGATGCAACTGTTATCGTCAGAATCTATTTTCCAGCGATCAAGTGAGATCAATACTATACCACTTTGAAAATCATTTCCACATACTTCCATTTTTGAAATCAGTTCAAAACATCATTTCAATGCTTGTAATAAATTTAAAATCTCCCAAGATTTAAAAATTCACGTATATTTAATCTATATTCTTTTACAAACACTTCTCCAAATTTTTAGGTTTAAATTCCAATTCTGATTTAATTTCAGATTTACCTCATTCGTAACACTTATACGAATCTTGATTGGTTATTTACATAACCGTTCCACTTTCATAATCTTACTCGATTATAATAACAACCAATACATCCAATATATTATAATCATTTCAATATAAATCCTTTATATCAAAATCTAATTTGGGTAAAATTATTTCATTTACCCTCTTTTCCAAACATGCAGTGTCGGTTCATTATATTCGAGTGTTTATAAATCCCTACCGATACAGTGGATCAAACTGATCGACTGGAACCCATAAACAACTCTACCAACAAAGCTCCATAATATAAAATCATTTTATATTGAATAAAAAATATGTTCACTCGTATATATATGCTGAAACTCAATCTAGGGTATTACTAACCCCATCTCTACCGAGTCATGCCACAGAGCCGAGGTAATTACTTAACCTTAAGCTCTGATACCAACTGTAACGACCCAGTTTTTTATGACTTTGGTTATTGCCATAAACTCAATGATGACTAACCAAACATCGAAAAATACCGGAAAGTTAATAGAAAGAAATTAGAGGGTGAGAATAGATAAGATAGAAACTTAGAATAGAAGAAGAAGAAGAAGATACAACATCAGAGTAACATGAATCTAACAGTGGAACGAACAACATATAATAGATAACATATCCTTGAAATAAAATAAGTATATGTATACAGTAACATTATCAGAGTACAACACTTACAACACAGCGGAAATTACTATAGCTATATAATCCTGAAGCCTCCTGCCCCAAGCTCTCCAAGTATATCTGTAAAATGCTGACTACTTGACTGCCCGTATAAAATTGTGCACCCAAGAGTTTAGGGAAAACAAAACAAAATAAACTCCGGGTCAGTCAAGGGACTGGTATGAGTAAAACAGCTTAAAACAGTTTGAACAAGTAAATGATATCTCACAAGACCATACCGTATAGCGGAACGGGTTTTTCCCTTATGAGAATCCAAATTATCTTTATATCAAAAACCTTTTGATACTATAATAATGTTTATCATCCACAATATAATAATCATCTAGCAGAAACACTTTCATCTCACGTTCTACATATATAGTATACAATCAAAACCGCAAGCACGTATTGGGTAATGGATTTCTAACTGTGACAAGGTATGGAACCACCTTTCGCTAGTGTACCTCTAGAGAGGAATACACTGGGTTTAACAAGAACATCTTGCAACCCGGCCACACATGACCGACCACTCATTTTGCTTGAGTGTATCGAATGTACATCACCAATTGTTGGGATCAGAAACCGTTTCCCGAATGGGTCAGCATCGACAATAGATTTTTAGAAGGAAATGAAACTCTAGATCAGGCGATTATACACCCTAAGAGGTGAGACCTACATAGCCATGTTGCCTGCCCAATTTTTGTCATTTCCGGATGTGAGGCTAGAGGCCACGCTAATTTTTGACAGATCACATATTTATTCACTTTGAATGTCACATCGTCATACCCGCTAAATCACAAATTGATTTCCCAAAAAATACAATAGGTATACAGCTAAGAGAAACGAATTCCTCCGCCACCAAACGTAAATACATTTGAAGAGATCAACTTACGCGATCTATTAAATATAGTCTGTCAGACATTCTTCCATATAGGTCGTCCTGGGACTGGACAAACCGAAGGCACTATTCAGTATATCCATCTTAGGCAATCTTTACCTAAGATTTACACAACAACCCTTGCACTTAACTCCGTCTTCAATTATCTTTGGCATATATGATTCGCAACGCTTATGCCAATACGAAGTGGTTCTTCGGATAATAATCCAACCGGTCTCTCCACATTAACAACGTTAAAATAGTAAAAAACTACGATAGTCGGTGAGTAAACTATCAAAGAAAAACACGTGTGCAAACAACGATATTATTTCCATATGGAAATTATATCGTTCAATCATCATTTAACATTTTATCTCTTTAGTTCATTAATTTACTTATCTCCTGTTTCCATATATTCTAAATTCTTATTTTTCTATTATCAGAAAACATTTCTGATTCATATTTGGAAAACATTTCCAAAACTCCTTCACTATCAAACCTTACCATTCCTTAGTTAAGAAGGAAGTCAATCAAGTTGGTGTATAATTACCTCTTAGACCTTAACTGAACAACGTTTTAACTTCAAAATAGTCAGAATTTATCTTTTAAACCTTTAACAATCTTCCTTACGTAACTCTCGGATTCTATTTACGTATCCACTTCTTTATTGAAAACATTGGTTATAACGATAACGTTATAATCCCTACTTTCGAAATATCTAACTTCAATTATAACTTTTGTTCTTTAATGTGAATAAATAAATAAACACCTAATTTATAAATAAACAATCTTGATTTAAACACTGGAAAGTATAAGTGCTTTCCTGAATTTGATATAATTGAATTCGTCGATTAACTCTCTTCGAGTAATCTCTATTTGATTAACTCTCCTTCGAATAACCGATATTCGATTTTCTCTCTTCGAATTACTTATATTCGATTAACTCACTTTGAATAAACTATATTCGATCTCTTTCTTTCGAATACGCTATATTCGATAATCTCCTTTCTTTCGAATACACTATATTCGATAACCTCCTTTCGAATAACTTATATTCGATAATCTAACTTTTGAATAACTTAATTCGATTAACTCCTTTCGATTAAACTAACATCGACAACTGCTTTCGATTAAACAATAATCGATAACTCCTTTCAATTAAACTAACATCGATTAACTTCTTTCGATTAAACTATAATCGATAACTCATTTCCTTTAACTCTATTCAATACTCCTTTAACTCTATTAGAATAAATAATATTTGACTGACTCCTTTTAACTCCATTTAATTCTATTCGAATAACTAATATTCGATAACTCCTTTTAACTTTATTCGAATCACTAATATTCGATTAACTCAAATTTGATTAACTCTATTTAATTACTCTATCGATTTAACTCTAACTGGTTAACTCTAACTGATTAACTCTAACTGTTTAACTCTAATTGGTTAACTCTAACTTATTAACTCTAACTGATTAACTCTAACTAGTTAACTCTAATCGATTAACTCTAATTTGATTTAACTCTAATCAATTGCTCTATTCGAATAACTAATATTCGATTTAACTCTTTCGATTTATTCCTTTGAATTAACTCCTTTGAATTAACTCCTTTGATTATTTCCTTTTCTGTTTGTTTATACAAATAATTCCTTTTCTATTTTTTTACTTAACAAATAACTATTCCCTTTCAATATTATTTATTTAACCAATAAATATTTCTTTTCAATTCTATTTATTTCCCAAATGAATATTCCTTTTATCCTTCTATTTATTTCCTAAATAAATATTTCCTTTATACTTCTTTTTGTAAATGTTTTACAAATATTTCCTTCATATTTGTTTTCACAAATAATTTCCTTTATAATTATTTTCCCAAATAATTTTCTTTATATTTGTTCTCACAAATAATTTCCTTTATATTTGTTTTCACAAATAATTTCCTTTATAATTGCTCTATTTATTTTCTAAATAAATAACCCTTTTATACTTCTATTTATTTCTTAAATAAATATTCCATTTTTAATTATATTTATTTAACCCAATAAATATCCCTCTTTATAAAATCCTTGATTTTATAAATAATTTCCCTTCTTATAAAATCCCTTGATTTTATAAATATTTTATTTTCAACAAACACTTTGAAAATTCCCTTTTTAACATTCCAGTATTCCTTATGGTATTTAATGTACCATATAACAATGATCGGTATCATTCAAACATATAAAATCATCAATAGATTTCATATCACATCATATAACACAATATATGAAACAAACAGTATTTTATATATTAAGGAACCCAGTTGGATCCCTCCAACTTGTTTCCCTGCATCACAGATGTTAAACAATATAATTAACATCGAGTTCATTTCAGTATGAAATATTCTTCTAAATAGAATCAATATTTGATTAACGATTTATATATATATATCGCTATCTATAATTTCAACCAACACAAGCAATTCAACCAAACATTTAACACACAGCAATCAACAGATGATTAACAGTTCTAAAAATACGTTATAAAAATACAACTGTTCAGAGTTGGTGAATTTTAATCACATTGGCAGTTCATCGTTAAAGAACGATAAATTGTTGTTTGATTTGAATCAAACAATTTATTTCGCCATAAATTCAAACGAGCTACAATCCACTCTCAGTCAGTTCCATTGGGTAGTGTCCATCCGTACGATCCCGACGGATCTTGTTTTTCTTAATTCTGATATCGTACGCAATAGTTATGATGTTAAGAAGTAAGTATACAATTTAAATTAAATAAAAATTTAGAGTTTTAATTCATTGGGCCTTACTCAAATTTCCGGCCCAATTCCCCTTTCTAAAAACCCACATCGGCCTGCACCAGTCTTCTTCCCTACGGATGAAAATAGCGATCCACTCCTTCACCATTTTGCCAACTTCAACAACTCCTCACAACCTCATTCCTCAATGAAACCGCCTTCTGATTTCACCAAGTTCATCTCATCCTGACACCGTCCACTCCATACCCTTAAGCTCAAATTCGACTTCCTCTTTCCAGATGCGATGTACAGCATCGTGACGTCCTTCGAGTACAGACATCGAACTATTTTAAGTTCGAACTCCACCAAAAATCCACACACAAACTCCATTTGATGCTCTCAATCCAAAAGAAATCACAAACCTTAAATCGTTGCTTTCATTTTTGAGAATATCGAAACCCTAGGTTCTCTATTGGTCCACGCTGCGAGCAAACTGGTGTTCAAACCCTTGGAAGGTTGTATCAAAATGAGAAGGAGAGTTCAAGTATCACTGATATACAAGTGTCCTGATTTATTGATGTCATTTTGATTTTCTGTGATTTATGGAAGTTGCGATTTTGTGTTATGGGAAAGAAAAACTTGGCGGCTTGAATTTCTGTTCTCACGTTTTTAACCTTTCGGTTGTGGCTGAGAAGGAGGATAGGTGGCTTTGCTTTGACCACATATAGATTAGGATATTTTTATTTAATATCATTTAATATTTGTTCTGACTTCTAAAAATTCATGTGGTCACACATGATACCCAAAAATCACAAAATTGGACATGTAGCTAAAGTTCGATATTTCGGTCCCAAAGAAACTGATTTCGTCAAATTCCAACTCCGTTTGCTCCCATAGCGAATTAATTTTAACCATCGAAATATCGATTGTTTTTCACTTTAAAAATCGGTACGGCCACATACTGACTTCAAAAATCACGGAAATTGAAATCTAGCAATAATTCAATATTGCGGATCCAACAAAATTAGTTTCGTCGAATTCTGAGGTCATTTGCAAAACTGGTTATTTTTAAAGCTCTAAATAACCCTTTTAAATATATAAATATATTTAAAAACAATTAAATTTAATATTTAAAAATAAATATTATCATATATATTTTCACAGTGGAATACCATACAGCACCCATTGGATTTATAACTCGATATTCAAATCCCAGGTTAAATCGATATTCAATTTATATATATATATAAATCCATTTATAATATAAATATATCGTTATAAATTATAAAGGAATTCCACAGCGACTTTTCTAAAATTTGATTTGGCCATAAATAAAAATCTACACGACCAAATCCCGATTTTTCTCTTCCATTAGAAAAATATACTCCACCAGCTCCACACGTTTCTTGTTTCACAGAAATCCGACTTAAAACGGATCCTATATTTTTTGTTGAAGTTCAAATCGCCAAATCGCAAACTGCCGCGCCATTTCGAGCTCGATTTTAATTATAGTATATATTATACGTTCAGACTTCGTTTAAATAATATATTTGTCAATATAATTCAATATAAACTAAATTATATATTTATATCGTCCAATTCACACCATATTGTGAATTCCTCTATTTTCGATTATTTCTGAATTATATATATATATATATATTATTCTATTATTTATATTAATTAAATATAATTATTATTTAATTCTAGTTATCGATATCACCAACTCGATATTTAATAATTAAATTAATTAATTATTTGACAGCTAAAAATGCGGGTCATTACACTAAATCTGCGAACCATACTACTAGCTGCCTGTGTCAAAATTATGGGCTCTCAGAGTTTAGGTGAGGGAACAATAAACTCCAGGTCAGCCATGGGACTGGTGTGAGAACTCAAAACAACCATTATTGAGGATTCATTTTAAAGTTGGGTAATTCAACGAACCACGCCGTTAACACGGAATGGGTGTACTCCATATGAATTCCCGGGCATACAAATTTTCTGTGACTATTGAAAAATGAAACTACCATAAGGTCTCGCGGCACACACAATGCAAACGCACATATGAGCGAGGTTTCTCCTTATGATAGTAAAAAATGCTTGATACATGAAAATCCTCTGATATTATTATTTGTGCATAGTGTGAAAACAATTTTGCAAATAAATGTATAAATCCTAGCCAGCATAATGCCCCATCCCATTATACAGCTTGTAGCAGGATATACAACTAAAATCATGCGGGATCGTAGTGGAAAATTGGATTTCCAACAAATGACTAGGCAAAGGAACTTCCTTACCTAACCGATGGGTATGCCTCTAGATGGATGCCCTGAGAACCAAATCAGGCTCTCTGCCAACACGAGGACGAGTTACCCCTTAACTAGGTAACTTAGAGCACGCTTGAGTATATCACTTCTTGGTCGTTACCAACCTTTAAACCAAGGCATCGCAACATCAACATCCATATAAATAGAAGTTATCCACATAGGTTAATACCTGGGCTCCATACCATAGTACACCTTTTATCTAGAAGGAAATGATTACCCTTAACCTCGCTGTATCTTTCCTATTTTAGCCATTTACGGGGTTGTGAGGCTTGTTGAGGTCATGATATACACAAAGCTATGCTTAAACAAGCCATGCTTTAATCATCCATAGCTCATCACATAACTTAAGTATGCCACATTGTCCATTCACAAAGCATCACTGAATTTTATCAATATATAACCTCTAAGCTCATACGTCTTAGAGAAGGGTGTTAAGAAAGATAATAAATTCTCCGCCACCAAGCAGATATATATTTAATAGAGATCAGTACTATGCAGTCAATTACAGTGTCAGACACACAATCCATATGATTCCATTCTAGGTCTGAACGTAACACCAATCCGAAAATCTCCAAATATATTCAAACCTCGTGCCACTTATAACCTCGTATCGGGTGCCCTACCCAACCAAGACATCAGCAATCAACCCAAATAATTCAAAGAATGCCTTCCTTCATTCGTCGTTTTCCAAGTCTTGAATTACTCCATAACGTCTTATTATTACTTGGTTATATATTCGTCATTATTTCTTTCCTAAGCTTCAAAACCACCAAATCTTAATTTGGATTTGAATCTCCATTTATGGTAAATCAAATGACTCACATTTCAAATATAAGTTTAAAACAGAATTTAATTGACTTATATTTGATATCGATTCACAAAGTCGGGAAATACAATCAAAATTTGGATATGAATATGGTTTAACTATTTCTGATAGTATTCGTCCAATCCTGGAATTCCATATCAAATATCCGACGACTAACTCTATTCAAAATTCATTTATTTTTTATTCAAATTTCCCATATCTTACTTACCATAAATTTCATACCATACATTTTAAAATCTTTTAACATATAAACAAACCTTTTTCCCATAATTTAAACAATGGTTTAAAACCTTCAGTTTCAATCATTTCAAAGAAATGGTATAACAACATTAAAAGCGTTACGAAAAGCGCTGGAAATGGCGATTTAACCATATAGATATAAAATATAAATCCATCGTTTTTTGTTTCAAGTCAATTCGATTCAAAATGTTAGAGTTATATTCATTTAAAATCGACATTATTGAACTGTCATTACATGACACATTTGATTCAAACCATATAACATTTTTAAATATAAATCACCAAATTCCTCTTTCCAGAATAGATTAAATTCCATAACTTAGATTCAAAACCATATTCGAATTTCCTTTTCCCAAAATAATATTACATTTCCATTCCGATTTCAGAATAACTTTATTTCGAAACCCATTATTTGAAATTTAAATATGAATGGTCACTATGCCACCTTTATTAATTTAAATTCCAATTTATTTCTAAGTTTAAACAATTTAAAATTTAAATTTCAAATTATATTTTGAATTAACTGTCCCATCCGTCGGACCAGTTGGGGATAGCCAGGGTGAGCAGGAAACTATATTTCCAAACCCAAGCCTAGACACTATCCTCTGTGTCATCTTGGAATGTTCTGATATCATATTATATTTTAAAACATTATCAATATATAAAGCCATAATCAAATTTTCGAAACCTCATTTCGAAGTAAACTGAACTTGATAATATTTAAATATTAGAAAATCAATCTTCATATGGAAGGGGAATAAAATCGATCACCTGTATAATTCCACAACTACAGTGTGTGTGTGATTTCATCCAATCATAATAAATCAACCATATAAATAAGATGAACATGAATTATAATCACAACCAATAATAACCATTTCAGTTGTGCACAAGCATTACAGTTAATAACGCTTATCAGTGTTCAATGTGCTATCTACACATCCAATCAAACAATAACATCCATATACAACCAATCATTATTAACTAATTATAATCAATCACAGCTAAATATAATTATCCAATCACTATAAATTTAAATAAATTATTTAAATTAGGAGTTCTCATCATAATATGTAACGACCTGCAAATCCATACTATCTGAGCTGACTAATCCAACACACGTCCAACTAAAATAATACAGAAATACGAGTCATTAGGGTTAAAGAAAATAGAAAAGATAGAAGAAGAACAGAAATAACAATACAGAATCTCACACCGGAACGAATAAACTATATTGTATAACATAAGCTTTGAAATACAAAATTTTGTATCATACATACATACCATCATCATAGCACAATACAATATTTGATACAACGGAAATAACTCTAGAATAACTAGCGGTGAAGCCTCCTGCTTCCAACTCCTCCAAGTGTATCTGTAAAAGCCTGAAACAATTGACTGCCCGTACAAATTTGGGCACCCAAGAGTTTAGGAAAAACAAAACAAAATAAACTCTGGGTCAGTCATGGTACCGGTGTGAGTAAACTCCAATCATATGATTTAACTTCAAAAATCTTTTGAAAGGAAAGGATAATAGTAAGACCAGCCCACACATAAACACGGACGGTTTTTACCTTACTATAACCCAAAACATTTTTGATATCAAAATCCTATGATATTATAATAATGTTTAATCAAATAAATAGCCAAATAGTAGAATGCTTGCATCTCACGCTCTACATACATAGTATAAAATCAAAAATCGCAAGGCGCTTATTGGAGATTGGATTCCAACTATGACAAGGTATGGGACCACTTGCCGATAGTGTATCTCAAGAGGGGAATACACTGGGTTCAACAAGAACGTCTTGCAACCCGGCCCACACATGACCGACTACTCATTTCGCTTGAGTGTATCGAAATTATATCACCAACGGTTGGGCTCAAACCACCGTTTCCCGAAAATGGACAGCATCGAAATATATTAAAGAAAAAGGAATTTCTCTAGATAGGTGATTATACACCCTAATGGGAGCGACCCACATAGCCATGCTTCCTGCCCGATTTTTGTCATTTCTCGGTTGTGAGGCTTGAGGCTACGTCTATCTTTCAGAACATCTGGCCACTATACACTTTGAATGCCGAATCGTAAAATCTGTCAAATCACTTGTTGAACTTCCCAAAAATATTACGGGTATAAAAGCTAAGAGAAACGAATTTCTCCGCCACAAGACGTAATATCTTGAAAAATCGTCTTTAATGACCGTTGGGAATACTTTGTCAGACATTCGTCCATACAATTTGTCTTGGGACTGAACAAACAAAACAGCCCTTGCATTTCACTCTGTCTTCAATTATTTTCAGCATAATCTAATTCGCAATTCCTATGCCTATACGGAGTGATTTTCGGATAATAAATCCAACTGGTCTCTCTGTATTGACAACGATGGTCAAAAATCTTTGATAGCCAGTGTTTTAACTATCAAAGGAAAAATAAACATCCATCAAATAATTTCACAATCACTGGCCCTTTTCTAATATTTTAGTTTTAATTCATTTTTTTAGCGAATTCAATATATATATAGTTATATCGATTTCTATTATCAAAATTTCTTAAAAATATTCTAACTCCTTAAATTTCCGGAAAAATTCGCCATAACCTCCTTTGTACCGACAAATAGTTCAAACCTCAACTCGCTTCTCTAGGCCCTTTCCATTCAAAAAGAAAATCAAAAAGCCAAGCGGCTTGCCGATTCGGCGCATAAAACCTCATATGGAAATTGAAACATGTACCTTTTGTCGGGCACTTAAATATATTCTTCATACTTTCTTCGTATTCCTCATCTAATACCTGTTTAAAATAAACACGACCATTTCCAGTTCATTTCAACAAATCATCCCCATTTTACGTAACTCGTTTTACATTTGCTAACTAAATTTCAAATTAGCTTCTTGGTTCCATTTTGCTTTTAAACTTGGACATAACACGTTCACATGTGTTTGTATTCACTTACTCCCAATTCAACTCAATCTTCTTTCTTACAATTTCAAATCCAAGTTCTACATTTGAATTTCCAATCTCGATTTTCAAATTTGATTTATTTAACTAAGTTCAACGCGAATCATATTCTATTAACTAATTCTTTTTGGAATTAGTTAACCTCAATCGATAAACAAATAAAAATCTGTTTTTCTTTAATCCGGAAATCTACCCAATTAATGGCCTGAGTTTATATTTAGTTCATAACTCAAATCTGGATCTTAAATGGAAAATCGGATTTTATCCACTTAAAATTCTTTTAATTTATTTAATAAACCATTATGGTTTAGAAACGATTATGGCGCTGTTTTTCTAAAAAAATGATTTGATTTAACTCAAAATCTATACGACGAAATCAAGATTTTTCTCTTTTATTTGAAAACTATCATTTAGTCGGTCCGGGCATTTCTTGTTTCATCGAATTCCGACTTATATTGAGTTCTATATACTCAATTGAAGTTCGAAACACCAAATCACGAACTACCGCGCTGCGGCGAATTCGTTTTAATTAAATTTAATATAAACGTTTAAACTCTTCGTTTATAAAATAAATCGACTCCATTTCCAATAAATTAAAAATAAATTAAGCTCGTTATCCCAAATCTAACTTCACAATTCAGATTATTCATCTCATGGATTTCTTATGCTATATTGATAACTTAGTTATGACTTTAATCAAAACTCAACTCCTGTAACAACCCGGAATTTTGGGGCCAATTTAAAATTTTAATTTTAGGAATTTTAATGGATTTTAATATTTAAAATAATTTATTTTAAATAAGTATGACTAAAAATTTATTTTAAATGAATAAATTCAATTTAATTATAAAAGGAGTTAAAACAGCGTTGTAGTTTGAAAATTTGAAATTGAACTTTGACTGGCTATACAGGATTCAAAACAAATCGGATTTCAACAAAACCAAACATATTTAAATCTATTTAATCATATCTTTCCAACGAATCTGAAAAACTGAAATTTCATCGCAGGAATAAAAAGTTATGTCCAGTTTAAAATTTAGAAAAGTCGCTGTAGAATTTATATATATATTAATATAATATTTAGCCCTTAAAATAGCCATTTTTCAAACAACCTCGGTTTTCGACGAAACCAATTTTGTTGGAACCGGAATATAAAATTATTGCTAGGTTTCAATTTTCATAATTTTTTGAATTAATATGTGAGCGTGGCAAAGGAAAATGTGTTTTGTCAGTTTCGGTCAAATTTAATCGTTTAGAAAATGGCCATTTTTCAAACGGTCTTAGAATTCGACGAAATTAGTCTTGTTAGAACCGTATCGTCAAAACATAACCAAAAATAATTTTTCTGTAATTTTTAGAGGTAATATGTAGCCCCGGTAATTTAAAATATACGTTTGAATTTAATAATTAAATGATTTTTAATTAAATTTAAAGAAAAACATATCGTAACAGCCGAATTGGATTAAGAAACATGTTCCATTGTGTCCGGGACGGGGGTTATTAGCTAGGGGCGACATTCGTAGGATTTAATTTGGAGTTCCGGACGATATACAAATTTAATAGAATTAAATGAATTAAAATAAATGGAAAATACACGTATAAATACGCTTGCCAATACGAACCCTAGAAACCTAATAAGAGCAGCCGCCAGTTTTATCTTTTTAATGGCCAGAAATGCACGATCTTCAAACCTTAACCATTTCCAATCCACAATGAATTAGATCAAGTGCCATATATCAAACTGAAGAGATTTCTGTGCTCTTCGAAACCATACGGGTATCATTGGTTATCGGCTCCTGGATTGATCGGAATTGGAGGAGGAAGGTGGCTGTTTTGGGCACGTTTTCCGAGGCAGTGGGACCACCGCACTGGCAGCGGTGCTGGGCGCGAGGAGCTCTGGCGTGGGGCTTCGACGCGGCGATCTTCGATTGAACTCCGGTGTTGTATTTTGGGTAATAAAAATCGAACCCTAAAGGGAAGCGCAAGTCCAGTAAAACGATTGAAGGAAGAAGAAGATTTAACGGATGATTATTGTAAAAGATAAAGGTTATAGAATATTAGTGAATTAATTAAATTTAATTATTTTAATTATGTGATTAATAGAAAAACGGTCATATCTTATTCAGATCTTATCGGAATTAAACGAAACAAATTGCGATGGACTCGTATTGAAAAGATCTATAACGTGAAGCTGAATAGAACCATTTCTAGGCAAATCAAATCTGGACCAAATTTCAGATCTGAATCACTTAGATTCAAACCAATGTAAGATTTCTATATTTAAAAATAATTAAATTTTAATTATATTTCGTTATTCAAGTTCCATGTGTGTATGTTAATTAAACTCAGATCTGTGATGTATGATGTTGTATTTGTTGCTTGTTGATTTTGATGACTGTGATGTATGTGTTTGGTTAGATCTGGATCTGAAATAAAAATCATATTTTTATTTTAGACCTGTATAGATTTATTTCATAATAGAGTTCTTTTTCTATTTTGACACACGAACATTGGAAATATGATTAGAGGAATAAAATGACAATTTTGTCAAATATGATTAGAGGAATAAAAATCACAATTTTTGTTAGAACTCGTTTTTAGCGAAAAAATATCACATTTTGTCAAAAGAATGATTAGCGAATAAATATCACATTTTGTCAAAAAAATGATTAGTGAATAAATATCACATTTTGTCAAAAGAACGACTAGTGAAATAACACTGTTTTTGCCAAAGGAATAATTAGTAGAACAAAATCATTATTTTGATTACATAAAGAGGATTAGAACAAAATCATTATTTTGTTTACATAGAAGAATTAGACAAAATTATTACACTTCCATTTTTTTTATAAAAAGAACATATTTAGTGTCATATTCCTTTTTTTAATACAAAAAGAACAGTTAGATTATGTTAGACCAACATGACATTTTTTTTTTGAAATCAACATTTTTATTTGAAGTGTATTTTGCAAATCAAAATGACATTTTTGATTTGAAATCTGTTATGAAAATAAAAACAACATTTTGACAACATTAGAATTAGAATCTCATTTTTAGTGAAAAAATGTACATAAGAATTTAAATCTCATTTTTTTAGTGAAAAATGTACATTAGAATTAAATTAACATTTTTGATTTACATTAAAAGGATTTGATAACACTACTACAAATCAGGTCTGTTGCTTTGCCTTATTTGCTTCAGTTGTCCCTAGAACATAAGCAAATAACGTTATTTACTTCGGTTACCTGTATAACCGAAGCAAATGCACCGAAGCAAATAACACTATTAGCTTCGGTTGTCCTTACAACAGAAGCAATTGAGTTATTTGCTTCTGTTGTCATTAAAACCGAAGCAAATGAACCGAAGCAAATAACATAATTTGCTTCGATCACCCTACAAATGAAGCAACTAGCGTTATTTGCTTCAGGTGCACTACAACCGAAGCAAATGCATCAAAGCAAATGATATTATTTCTATTTTTTAACTTATAATTGGCAATAGTGCAAATAATTGATAATTTAACACTTAATAACAAATATTAAATATTTGCTAATTAATTTGTAAATGAAAAATTACAATTAATAATTATCAATGATGCTTTATACAGGTCATTACTAATTTTATGTAATTCGGATTATAAGTTTATTTATATATCTAATTATTAGTTATAATCAATAATTGCATTCATATATAATAATTTATTATTGTTGATTATTAATAACAAGTAAAACTTAGATAATATTTATTAATTATATTTAGTAGTAGTAAATATAATTAATATTGAAATTCACAATTAAATAATTATTATTTGATATATATATATATACATGTTAATTACTATTTAATAGTTAATATATTTAATATTTATTGGTTATCAATTAATAGTTACTATTAAATAAATTAATAATTAATAGTAGGTACCTAAAGTTAATAATTAATGCTTAATACTAAATAAAAATAACAATATTTAATATATTACTATTTTAGCAATTAGTATCAAATGATTAATGAGAAATAATAATAATAATAATTTATTAGTATTAATAAATAACGAAAAAATTCAATGAATAGTACTAATCATTTAATAATTAGTAATTAACATTTTCTTTTGAATAATTAAGAAGTAATATTAAAAGTAATTGATTAATAATTGATTACCAAGACTAATATTAAAATTAATTGATTAAAAGTAATAGAACATTCAAATTTCTAAAAGGTATAATTTATACTCGACAATTCATTAATGATATATAATTCATTAATTATGATTACTAACTTTAATTCACTTTTATATAACGACTTACAAATGATACTAAAAAGTAATTTACATTTTTCAACAAAGAAAAACTGAATTATCATTGGCCTAAAATTTGGATAAGAACTAAAGATATATCATATTTTTTTATGTTTAATTTTTTTCCTTGAAAATGATTAAAAATAGTATAACAAACCATGAAGATGTCACAACTGAACTACCCCAGGCCCAAACGAAGCAGCCCAAACCCGAAGTAGCTAACCTTAAATACCCAGCCGCCACTGTATTCGTTTTCTTAACCCTAGTTCTGAAGAAATCATGCGGTTAAATCTATCATCGATCCTCTCTTCTCCGACCTTACTTTTGCTTGGCGATCAACTCCGATACGTCAGATTTGGAGACCCAATCCACCGTTTGCTGTTTCAAAATTTATCTGGATCCCTTTGCTTTTGCTGGCAACTATGAACGACGCTCAGATATATTCCAAGTTAGCGCAATACTGCTGATAACAGTCTCATCCAGGTGCCATTTTTTCTTTCCTCCTGTTGTTTTCTTGTATTTTAAAGTTCGAATCGTTCTATTAATCAATGGAAAATGCTTCGAGCAGTTAAATAAATAGTGAAAGTTTGATGGTTTGATGCTATTGCGATGATTAATCAGTTAATACGAGAGGACAAACTGTGCGACTTCAAAAAACAAAGACTTCGCAGTCGGTCCCATTATTTCTTTTACTTAAGTGTAAAAGCAAAGAATCAAATGACGAGTATATTTTTAGGCTTTGGCTTTCACATGCATTTTGATACGCCATGTGATCCCCATTTTGGATTAATCATACCCCTGTTGTACAAACCATATTAGTAATAAGATTTGAAAGTGAACAAGCAGACTTCATTTTCATTCATAACCTACAATGCAACTTCGCGACAAAAACCGATTAGGAATAAGGTGGAACAATACCTTTTACTGTTAACGACTAGCAGTAGCATGTGGATTTGATCCATACATGCAAATCTAAAAGTGACTGAAAATAATAGACTTCAACTAATTTCATCTTACTGTTCAATCACACTCAAAATGCATTGTCACATATTAGATAATGTTTACTTTTTTTGTGTGTAACAATAATGATAAAGTACAAGATTCAGGTTTGACAAATTAACCACTTAAAAGCACTCCCAAATGTTTTAACTTTTTTTATAATAAAATGTAGTTGAGAAATGTGTGTTGCATGTCCAAAGATTCTGTTAATCACAACTTCGTCAAAAAACTGATTGATGGATAGTCGGAAAAAAATTGATAATGAAGATTACGAAAATATGATGATATTCATTGGTACATATGGGTCTTTTTAAAATTTCAAAATGATACCATGAATACCAGTTCATTTGATTATTATTATTTCAACATTCATCCATTTCAACAATCGTTCTATTGATCAATGTAAAGCATTTCAACAATCGTTCTGTCACACATGCTAGGGTGCTCTCTCTCTCTCTCATCCGAAAATTTCACAAAATATTTTGATATTTGTATTATATTTATCCATACCAGGGTTTTATTTTTGTTTATGAAAATATCATCTATGAATTTTCTGTTAGTGATCCTGAATCATCCATTTTACTCTAATTATGTTTTTCAAAAATTCATGTTATTCACACCTTTGCCTTTTGTAACTATATCAAAGGAGGAGCGGCTAAAGTTTTTTTTTTTTTGTATGCACGTTTATATGGAGAAGCAATTTTTTTAATACCTAAAATCAAAAATCTCCCTACATATTTGGCTTACTGTCTTATATTACTTCAACTTAAATAATTTGAACAGTTTTAATACTGAATTTGGCATTATGCAAACAATATTATTAACAAGGGATTTAAACAAAATTATATATTATATTGTTAGTTGAATTACTGATTCCTTACGCTAGGTGCTGATTTATCTAATTTTGAAATTTGTAGAAGATGACCACTCGCTCGTACATTGTCACATATCATATCTATTATGGTGTTGTCTTCCAGAATATGTGACACAAAATACATATGTTTATAAATGTATGAATGATTTATTTCATTGAACATTGCCTTAAAACGTTCTTGTCATCTTTATTCAGCAAATACCCCTTCAAGACGTTACTAGCCCATGTACTTCGTACCCATTTCATCGATCAAATGTTCATCTTTTTTTAGAAGATTTGCGTTTGTTACTTACTGTGTCATTGAGTGATTGTTTGGTGATTGCTTTATCATTGCTTTGGTTTATTTCATCGCTTTGATCTATTCTCATTCTATAATTTTTTATTCACAGGCTAAAAGGAGTTGGTCTTTTTGTATCAAATTCACTAACATGCAGCACACATAATTTTGCAAGTCTGTATTAACGATCTTTGTTTGTCGTATACTGTCTTTTGCAGAGTACACTTACGAGAATCCAAGAATAACATTGAAGTGCGCTCACCATTATCCTTAGCTGCATATACGAGTGGAAAGAAAGAAGCGAGCTCTGTCCAGTTTGTTGCAAGGTAACTAAACACTGTTTCTTTTTCGCCAATTTACCATATTTTCATTGTCAGCCGGCTATAAACTTTGAACTATAAGAATGGATATGACAAAATGTAGTGCAATGCCGTCGTTACTTTTATGACACTGCCGTTCTGACCATTGAACGCTTATGTGATAATCCTGACGTTAATAAGCCATGATAATCCACATCCTACACCAATTTGCATTTGGCATAGTTTTCTTATAACATCACAGTTGAGTTTTAAGAGATATCGGCATAAAGTTAGCTAAAGTTAATCATCTGATTTTTTTTCCTTCTTCTTTAACACAACAAAGTTGGGTTCTACCAAAAAATACAACATCTGTGATTGCAACGCACATTAATCACAGAATACAAAACTTGACCTCAGTTTTTTTTCGAGCTTTTTAATAGCTTCCTCTATCTTTGGAATTGCTTTCCTGAATGCCTCCAATTGTTCTGCAGTTAAACTTATACCTGTATCGCTCTTTCTTTTTTCATAATTTTTTTCATAGATGCAAAACCATAATTATGTATGTATTTATGTTATTAAACAGCGAACGTTTCTGCGACTAATTTACTGCAATGTTTCTGCGTAACTTAGCTGAAAATAATCAAATATCATCAGCTTTTACCAATGTTTCTGCGACTAATTCACCTCTTTAATCAAATTTTTTTTGTTCAATTTATTAAATTTGATACACCCCTCTTGCTTTATCATTATTAAAATTATAAGCATCGGTACCGCAATATTTTTTTCATACCTTTTTTTTTCTTTTTCAAGTTGATCAGAAGAACTGAATTATATCATTGTTATTATTGTTATTATTATTATTATTATTATTAGCAGTCAGTATACTAAAATTTAATTGTATGCCTATTCTATTTGTTTGTTGGCCTTCAATTCTAACAGTGTAGGTTCAGCGCAATAATTAGCCCAATCAATAACCAAAAAAGATTCACATGAAATTTGTGAAATATAAACAACTGTATATCTATATTTTGACCGTTCAAAGGACTGTGGGTAATCAATGTTTTGGGCCTTTTGCTGAGTTTTCATGCAGGCAAAAGAAAAGATTTTATACTGGAAATTAATAAATATTGCTACAAATCAATTTTATTGCGCTACTTTTTATATTTCTTTTACCATAATAATATCCAGATTTCAATTCCTGCGTTCAAAAGAGTTTCACGCCTAATGGAGACGAAAATGAATAGACGAACCGTTTAAATTAACCATCTCCATTTACATTCATCGGTTGATGTTTATATGTGATTTTTCTGTGCTCATTTGCAAACTGAGATTATATTTCTAGTAGGGATTAGGGATAACCCACAGTGATTTACTACTGAACTAAAAATATATCATAAACAAAAATTTAGCAGTAACTAAACATTATAAATTTAAATTTAGAAGCTTAGTAAATTGAACACTGTTAAGTATTTGTTCAGTAGCAATTACTGTTAAAGTATTTTTTCTGTAGATGCTTAGATTTTTGTTAATGATGCGTCTACCTTAGATGTTGTAGTATTTGGGACTCCTGTAAATAATCTTACTGTTAAGTATTTGTTCGGACCATCATATTTGGGTCTGTTTAAGTGTGTTGATTTTAAGTGGATGATAGTTAGACCTGCTCTGCCTGCTCACATTTGCAACCTGCTTAGTTTAAGTGTGTTGATTTTAATTTGTTCCAACCTGCTCTGGCTGTAAAACCCAAATGTGAACTTGTATTGCAGTTAAGGTGTAAAGTTGCAAAATGACAATACTAACACACTTATTTGTTTACAGCTAATATTAAATATACCCTTAACAGAACTTTGGCTAAAATGTTTATGATCCATACTTAGAAAATGTCTTTATTTCAATCATTTTCGCTTTTTCTACTAGTCCACATGCATTCAAAGATGCCTGTAGTCTTACTGTATTATTGAATGGAGAGAGGTCAATCTCTCAATGTCATAAAACACCTTGGGCGCCAAGGAACTTATTTTGCATCATCTTTATTCCTAGGTCTGTTATGTCATGTAATTGTAAATTTTTCGTTAGCATACAAGTTAATCTATCACAATATTTATGTATAAGTAATATCAGACTATTTAGATTCGAAAACTTACCATTTTCTAAGGCAAATCAATTAGTGATATTACTGCAAAATCAACGTTATCATTAGCCCTATCAACTAATTTATAACACATTTAACATTTTTGTAATGTGTTTTATTATAAGCAGTTTGAAAAAAATAAATTATTAAATTTATTTTAGGAGCCGCATAAAATAATGTCTTTTATTAAAAATTACTTAAAATTGTATGGTGAAGCAACATTATAATGTAAAACATGTCAAGTTATTAATCATTTTAGATAAACTGTAATTTAACATTTATCTGTGTAATGATTATCAAATTATTGATATATTCTTTGTTTATTGAAGTTTTACCATTACTGAAATTGCACTTTGTTTTTGAAATTTTGCAGGTATATATATTCAAAGAGGCCATTGGTTTGTTTTTGAAGTTTGGATGTGGATCTTTCTGAAGTTGGGATTTAGTTGGCGTTTTGTTCATTCTTGTAGTAAGACCGGATTATATTGTATTTGGTTCTTTCTTAGAGTAAGACCGGATTATATATATCGTATTAGGTCTTGTAGTAAGACCGGATTATTGACACTATTTATGAATTATTGTTTTCTTATTAATATGTTGTTGCTATTAAATGTGTGGATTATTAACATTATCAATGAAATTATTAAACTTATTTTCTATATTGTTCAATCTGTATTGTTATGTAGTTCGAATATCATTAAAATTTTTGTTTTAAATATTGAGAATAATGGTCATTTATTTGGGAGAATAGTTGTTATGAAAGAAGTTCTTTTGCTTCGGTTGTGGTTACAACCGAAGTAATAAATTATTTTTTGCTTCGGTTTTTCATTCGAAGCTACAATCTTTACTTTGTTACGTCTTCTGCAGTTGCTTCTGATGTTAAACCGAAGCAACAACAAGAAATAACCGAAGCAACAAACTAGTATTTGCTTCGGTTGTTTGTCCGAAGCAACAGAATTTTGGTCTGTTGCGTCTACTGCAGTTGCTTCGGTTCCAGAACTGAAGCAACAGGGGGTAAATAACCGAAGCAATTGACCTGTTTTGTAGTAGTGTAAGAATTAACATTTTTGTTAACATTAAAAAGAGGAAGTTAAAAATGTATATTTTTATACATTAACAAGTTATGAAATGGAAATGTATATTTCTATACATTAAAAAGTTATGAATTGAAATTGTATATTTTTATACATTAAAAAGAGAATGAGTTAGAAATGAACATTTTGTTTAGAAATGTTAAATAGGGTTAAAAAGAACATTTTGTCAAATTGTACATTAGAAAGACAAAAAGGACATTTTGTTCAGAAATGATCATAGAAATAAAAATCACATTTTTATGAAAACATGATTATTGAAAGGGAAGATATACATTTTTATCAAATAAAGAAAATTTACATTTTTATCAAATGAAAAAGGATAAGAAAAATATGCATTTTTATCAAATGTAAAAGCATGATAAAATTATGCATTTTGATCAAAATTAAAAGAAGGACAAAAATATTCATCTTAGTCAAATGAAAAGAATGAAATAAAAACATTCTTTTTATCATTTAAGAAGAGTGAAATAAAAATTACCCATTTTTGTTTACATTGAAATGAATTAGATTTAAACATAATTTTCTTTGCTAGAATAAAAAGAGTACTTTTTGCTAGAAAATGAAAATTAGAATAAAAGGTATATTTCTGTTTGAAAATGTAAATAAAAATAAAAATGATCATTTTTGTCATATTACAAACCGTGGTTAGAATGTGTTACCATGTAAAATTGCATTTCTATGTAATTAATATTCATCTAAAAGAATTAAACAGAAATGTACATTTTACTCATTTAAAAAGGATGTTATGAGCAAATATCATTTTTGGGTAAAACATGATTAGTGAAGAAAAATTATCACATTTTTGTTTATTTAAAAAGAATTATAACACAATTTTACATTTGGTTTACATTAAAGGGATTATAACAAGATTCACATTTTGTTTACACAAAAAGGATTAAACAAAATCATCATATTTTGTTTACATTACAAAGAATTAGTTAATTCTGTCATTTTGTTTACAATAAAAAGACTGAGATAAAAGTGAATATTTTTATTGACACTTTGTTTACAATAAAAAGATTGTACAAAAAAAATTACATTTTCAATGTAGTTTAGATTCCATTGAAAGGATTAGAATAAAAGCATTATATCTTTATAGTCGTTTGGTTACAATGAAAAGATTAGAAAATTAAGATAACACCTTTAGGGTAATTGAAATAAAAGATTAGTTTTATTGTCATATTGAATTAAAGGATTACCTTTTATTGTAACATTGTTTACAATAAAAGAATTGAATTAAAAGACTAGGTTTTTATTGTCATTTGTTCATAGCAAAAAGAATAGAAATATATGTCTAAATGTTGAAATGTGTGAGGTGTCAAATATAATGTTTATTATGTTCAAGTTTGAATATTACACTTTCATTTACAAGTTATCCGACTTGTTTATGTGATCGGGACGATAATTTTCACACATCGCCCAAGTGCACAAATAATTTATTATTTGTTTGATGGATGAAACCCCACACGGGTATTGGGATGATATTGGACACACACTAATCCCAATATTTAATTATCTATCAATCGATGGATTGACAGTCTGTGATGAGCATTAGTTATTTACTTTAATGCTCACACAGTTATAGATTCCACTTTGGTCGTCATTTGGATGTTTGATAATTATTTATCATGATTTTTGATTTCATACAAAATATGGTTGTTGTTTGAGTCACATTCCAATAAAGAATATTCTAGAAAAAGAATATTTTAGAAAATGTATTTTTGAGAAAGAATATCTTAGAAAAAGGATATATTTTAGAAAAATATATTTTATTGGAATGAACTAGTTATTAACTAAAGTAAATCATTAAATTTAGATTTAATGAAGTTTCCAATATGTTAATATTTAATTTAAGTTAAATTAAATAAATTGGATTTTGGGTTAGTCGTGAATAGTGTCTTAAATAACACTATTCTTAAACCCCATATGAAAGGAACAATCTTTAATTTAAGATTATTAAAAGTTTTCAATTATACTTAAAAGTTTTCAATTATACTTAGTAATTGAAATAAGATGAAATGTGAGTTGGGTTTAGTGTGAACTATGTTTCTAAGCGACATTTGTTCTTTAACCCAACTGGCAATGAAAATATGATTTGGAATTTGTAAATCTTTTATTAAGATTTAAATGGGAATTTTCCCAAAAGTAAAGTTTTCCAATTTAATATATTAAATTGGAGTCGAATGGAATTTGAATTAATAATAACCGAGATAAGCTTCTGTAAAAGAAGATCGAAACTACATATGGAATTTAAAAGGCTTTGTCGTTATTCCATTTATATTATTGGTCGGATACAGAAATTTATAATGATTATATATTGATTTGATTTCTGTGAAGATTCCATATTTTATGGAGGATGATTTTGGATTTATCGTGAACGGTGCTTTAATATGACATTAGTTCTTTAACCCAGTTAAAGATAAGAATAATATCTTAAATTTAATTAATCATTGAATAATGATTTGTGATATTTAAAAACCAAATTAGTTTCTTAATAAATCTTTAAAGAAAAGATTTAAGGATAATTTAAAGAATTTATCTTTGATAAAATATTGCGAATATTTTATTAGAAGAATATTCTGAATTGGAATGAGGCGTTGGATGTGTTTTTATAGTACTTGATTTTTAATTATAAAATACGTGAGTTATTCGGAAAGACCGGGTTTAACCAATTCCGAATAATTACTACGACGATGAAGAGTCGAAGTTGAAGACGGTGATTGAAGACCGATGATCTTCACATGGAATGGATGTGTTGCTACAGTGACCCTTGATGCGAGTAGCTACCTTGAAGGGGCTCCAAAATCTTCATTACCAGAGCGAACAAACCAATGAACACTGCTACCGCTACTCGTACTACTTTCGATTCACTTCTATTAGTAGTTGGTAATTTTCTGCTAATTATTTATATTGAAATTAAATTAATAACAACACTTTTTATATATTGTTATATATATATATATATACAGTGACATTTTATTTTATTATTAATTCATACTTGACCAAAATTATCAAAATTATATATCAACATGTTCTGTTTTCCTATACGGTTCTAACGAACCCAATGACGAGTTAAACGGGTTTAAATTGAATGATATGTCAATTTCTAAAGTTTAAACTAAATTAAAACTAAATAAACCGATAATAACACACCAAAAACAATTCTGACCCAAAGCCCATATCCTATTCACGTGTAAACCGGCCCACTCTCCTTCTTCTTCCGCACCTCGCGTCCTCCTCTTTCATAAATACTAGAACCCAATTTCCTGCGTGCATGTTTACAAGCCAAAAACTCCAGAATACTTGAATCCGAGACCACCCGCATACTCCACTTCACGTCCTCTCTCAACTTAACCCGATCACCCAAACTCCGGCCGCCTCAGTCCAAATCTGTCGTGAAATCCGAGACCCTGAAGCATGCAAAAACCCGCGTGAACCATATGTCGCACTAATTATTCTTCCATCGAAATTCTTCAAACTTTGTCAAATCGAAGCCTATTCTTCCCTGACTGCCCCGCCATGCTTCGTTTCTCCAAGCATCGCTCGATTCTCCATCAATCCTCAAACCTAATTTTCAGCTTTTTCAATCATCGACATAGAATCGCCTCATTTTTGCATGAAAAATACTACGTGTTCTGCTAATCATAACGGTGTAGACGGCGTCGAGCTATTCGAAGCGGATTAAGAGATATGATTTTTCGAAGCTTTGAACCCATTTCTTCCATTCTCTGTAATTTTAAGATTTCTCCTTCGTTAATCAACAAAATTTCGATCCGTCAATTTCAAAAAATCATAAAAGACGATCCAGACATTATTCGCGGAGATCATTCAAGCTAAACAAGAACGAATTGAGAGATGTGGATTTTTTTAATGAATGGAAATGCATATTTCCCCTTATAGGAAATGTAACAGAGACCTTAAAAGGAAGAAACAGCTTTGATCGTGAGATGCAAATTGAAGTTGGGGATTGATGTGCTTATATAGGCATCAAAAAGGGTATTATTGTCATTAAATCAAGGGATACTTAGCACTTCTCCATGAATATTATCCATGCATAATGACAACTAAATGGACAACTCATCTCCATCCTTATCCTAAGGCCTTTTAAAATTAGTTTATTTTAGTAACACTTTTGTAATACACATAAATGTGTCAAATTTTAGTTATACTTATAAATGTAATCATCTTATCAAAATATAACTTATTATTTTCACAAATATTTATCTATATATTTTACAAACATCTATACTAACAAATGGTTAAATAAATATTTATCAATCCTTATACCATTTATAAACACCATTACAAATTATTCAAATAATAAAAATAGAAATCATTCTTGTAAAATCTTAAAAATAAATTATCCATTACCAAATTCACATTTTAAAAATCAATATTGTCAAAATTAGAAAATATCGTTAAACATAAAATCTTATAATATAACATTTAAAATAAGTTCTCTTATATAAAATCATACTTATAAAATAAACCAGGTACTAATTAAAATTCAAAAATGAAATTTGTAATTAAACCTTATAAAATAAATTTATATTCATAAAATCTAAATTATAATATAAAATTCCAAATTAAACTTAGCTAAAAAAATTCCGGGATATTACAAAAGGCAATCCGGACCCCGAAGAGAGACAAGCTATCCACACTAATCTACTTAGTGCCGATACTGATAAGGTTGGTGGACCCGGCAACCATTCACTTGAATCATAAAGGCAATCCCCATGGAGTGATCATAGCAAGACCGGAAGTCCACATTCAGAAGCTTACATCCATAAGCCAAAACCTTCCGAAAGTTATTCACATCGACAGGCTTGGGATCAACACAAACAAGATGGGAAAGCAATCAAAAAGGAGTTCTGAAGACTGGGACCATTCATCCGAGAGCCGAAATCTGCACCTTAAAGAGCGACCGAAAGCTAAAGCGCCTGAAAACAAAGGGAGAAGCGGCCAATAAGGGCTTCTGCTAGCCTAGTAGCAAAAGGATCCCTAATTTTTCTATGAATAAAAATCCAGGGGTCTCATTTTTGGGGTGATTTTCTCATTTCTCATTCTTGTGCTCTTTTTCTCTAGAGTAAACCCTAATTGCTAAATCAATTTGGGGATTTCTATTGTAATCACTCATGTACTCTAAATCAAAGATCAATAAAGAGTGGATCAACACTTAGCATATTTTCTTATGAGTTTCTTATGTTCTTAGATATTTCCTACACAACCTGTTGTAGATTTCCTACACGGCTATGGGTTCCTACATAAGCTTAGACCCTTCGGCAGAGTTCTGGCAGAAACCCTTCCAACAAGCCATTTATCATTTTGTTGAGGGTTGTGTTTAAGGAGCCCTTGTCTCGAGATAACTGTTGGTTTCAGAGTTGTTTAAGCGTGATGCTTACCCCATTGAGGGAAGATTAACTTATCTTTTGGGCTCTAAACCTTGATATCTACGAAACGACAGACTAACTGAAACTCGCGAAAGCTAAATAACCTCATTTTACCCTTAGGTCCACTTATGTAGACCTATCTCCATTGTTGGCGAAAAATATCATTAACACTATCGGTACCACAACATCTCATATATCGATCGTAATTCTTACATTCTTTTTCAGATAAGTCAACATAAAAATAATCATAAGTCACTCTTAGTTGTGCTTTGTTTCATTGTCACTATCCTCTATTCATTTATAGTTCCAAATAAGTACGACTAACAATCTATTCATAATTTCCATAACAACACCACTGTACACCATTAAGTTAATTTCGTGTAGTGAGAAATTAATAATACATTTAAATGAAACCTCCCTCTAGTTTTTGTTGTGCTCTCTGATAGATTTTTATCTATACACATTTTATTATTCTGACACAAGGTTCATCTTATTATTTGATCATCAATTCAATCCTACGGCATTTGGACACATAAAGCAAAAAAGCAATGCCAAAATTTTGATTAGGTCTTTGTGTGTTAACACCATGATTCCATAGGGCAGGAAGAGCCTTAACATTGACCAATAAAGCATGTGACTCCACTGGAAAGGAACAATCACGGATATCACAGAAGGATAAGACCATTAGTCACCCATTTTCCTTTAATAACAATACCATAAATGGAATCGACATGAAACTCGGTCGTCCACCTGAATGGATGTAATCAACCCAAAATATCGAGGCGTATCATTGTCACCTCGAATTCCAAGATGAAAAACAAAGCAATTTGGATCCGTAATAGATATTCGAAATAGAAAGTACATCACATGAGGGAGTTCTCAACAACAGAGTCGATCCATCCACAAAAGTCATTCAAACCCTAAAGGGTGAATTATACCTTGATCCCACCAAGGTAAGTCAGTTAGATCCCAAAAGTCCTTGGCCTAAGAGATGCTACTTCAAAGTAGATACTAGTCCCATCCTGTTTCTTCTTCTTGTTAGACTGAGATGGTTTAGAATCTTAATTAGGATGCTTTTAATTTTTCGAGATTTTCCGAACTCCAGACTTATCTTCACTATCTTTTCTTTTCCCGACAACTTCAAGATGAAGCGCTACAGCAACAAGTTCTTCAAAGGAAAGCTGGAGTTGGAGCAAGAGGAATCTTCTTAAGTTCTTCTTAAGGCCACATACGAATTTTAGTTTCTTCTTCTATGGCGTGCTAATATGTTCTATGACATACTTAGAAAAAACTTCGAAAGAAGCCGCGTACATAGAAATTGAAGATTTTCCTTTCTTTAACTCAAGGTACAACGAGATAAAATCTCTTTCTTAGACTCAGATGCAAACTTGAGATGGAAATAATGTATAAATTGTATTCAAAGGTGGTCTCATCAATCTCTACGACAAGGAGCTCGTACCAATCAAGCACACAATCTTATAACATGCTTGATGTTATAAGAATGTGGTGGTGGTCAAAAATATCTATATAAGCAAAAATTCGCTCATAAGTACGGAGCCAAATATCCAGTAATGACTCGGAGCCTTTAAATGGCTTGCCCCTGAGATGAGTAAAATTGTTGCACATGCATGCAAACACGGATTTGCATGGAGGAGAAGAATGAGAAGGGAATGGAGGTTGAGTGCTCCTGATAAGCTCAAAAATCAGATCCATCGCAAAATAAATACCTTAAGGATGTGAACCGCTGGACTACTTAACCTAAAAAGGGCACTCGCTATCATTTCCATCCATCTTCTAAAAGGATAAAGAATAGATATGGATTATACATAGGCGTAGGATATTATCCACTAAGCTATTATATATAAGGAACACTATGGAATTTAGAAATGCATTCCTAAATGTATTCCCGCTTATCTACTCCTACTTGACTCAGAAAAGTTAAGGACAAGATTAGGAACACTTCGATCAAGGATGATGTTTGCACTCTATTATACGTTGATGTACTGTGGTAGGCATATTGTTATGTGTTTATCCATATTTTGTTCTAAATTTTTCTCTGATACCATGATGTAATGCCGCACCATAAGGCCTATCTAATAAAGAGCATTATAGAGTAATACTGTCTATCATAGCAGAAAATAGGGCCGGTTAGGAGCGACCATCTGTATATCTTGCATTGCCAAGTATCGAGTACATCGATTACGTGTATACTATATTTTTCTTACCTCAAGCAGTTCGGCATACTTGATGCTTACCCAATACATTGCTGCAGTGGATATCAGATTGATTCAAAATAAAACAGAATATATATTTATATATGTAAGCAACGCATATCACAGAACATCTGACATAGTCATAGATATATAGGTACATCAAATATAATACAAGTAACATAAATAAGTGGGTGTAAGCAACACAATATATATATATATAACACAACTTATTCCAAAAGAATATTAATACATCATAGGTCAAAACAAAACAACTAAGCATTTTGCTCCAAAACACGCCTAAGCATCCTAAAATATGATGATAGATAGTCCTTTACAGTAGTAAGAAAAAAGCCAATACCTACAACGAAGTGGACCTGAAACAACTCGGTCTGACCCGGGTTTAAGATACACGAGTAAATCTAGCTAAAACATGTAAGATAACACATGATCAATGAAAGATAATATCACATAAGGTAGAATACGATTAATACACATATTGTAGAATACATGAGATAAGATCACTATCTCATAACATGTCGGATTAGTCACACAATACACAATAATTATTTTCCATTTTCTAAGCGACCATTTCCTAATCTATAATTGTCTAAATAATCTCCAATCAATAAAAATTCGATCGAATACAAATAGTACAATAAGTTGAATTCTATTTAAGATTCTTCACACAATATAAAATCGCCATAAACCAACATCAAATATCACACATTAACGTAAAAAACTCGATACATATAAAATGGTGCCACAATATAAAACAACATAGAATTCTATAAACAAAGGCATTTGAAATCTAGAAATACATCACTCCTACAATCAACATGCCATACAGTCTCTCTCGTGGAAATAAAGGACAACAAACCACACAGTTTGGATCCAAAGAAAGTGGTAAGGCTCAGTAACACTCGCATGTGTACCACTTATTGACCAAAACCAACCAGTACCAACCACACAGTTTTGACACCCCTCACAGTTTCCTATATAAATATATTTTCCTTATAATCCTCACACCACCACCCCTACACAGGTAGACATCCATCAATCCACATAATATTGGCCCATCACAAACTAGTACTAGTAAAGAACAAACAACAAGAAGTGACCTGAAGGCCCCATACAGTTCCATGAGTATGTGTCACAGACTTCCCAACAGTAACCCAAATAGTGGTAATGATACATCCCATACTGTACGTTCTCATTTATCAATTTACTCCAAGTCAGTTAATTCCATTAAATAACTTCAATCGAACAAGTTGGGAATTAATTAATATAGTATAGCTTTATGGCCCATACCACGAGGTGTACAAAATCGCTTAATCCACTCTCTCATCCTCTCGAAGAGTGCAAAAATTTGTATTTATATCGAAAATGGGCTATTAAAAACTATTTAAAAATCATTAAGAAACGCTCTAATAACAATTATATGTTTAAAACCAATTTAGAATATATATATATATATATATGTATGTATGTATATATGTAAATTAAGGTTCCTTTAGAAATTAGCTTTATAAAACATGTATGTAAATCTAGCAATATTAATAGAAAACTAAACAAGTTCAATAAACCGCAAACTATAATTCACACAAATCAACCAATTCGTAACACTAGTTTGTATAAACATTGAGTCTTCCGATAAGAAGGAAACAGTAATGGAACAACATAACATAGCTCCAAGTATTGACTTATTATCGTACACAAAATATCTAAGAGCTTGGAACTTGATAATCATAGAATAGGCTACTAATATATACATCACCAATAATAACACAAAGGAGCAAAATGGCTCAAACAAGGTACAGGACATAGTGTAGCAAAGAAAAAGAAATGCACACAAATATTGCACTGCAGGGGTCGACCCGTCCTTAGCACGGGTTGACCCGTGGGTTGACCTCTTGGAGCCATCAGTTGAACCCAGCACGCAATTTATACAGGTTTTAAAACCTGTTTTGCATCCAACTTTGGGCACGGTTTCCTCAGACCAAAAAATTTAGAATAAGCTAAAAATTTATAGGAACGAACAACTGTTTCCTAACTTTGAATTAGTAAAAGAATGATCTAATTTCATCCAATAAGAGGGAGACATAGATCATCAAACACTTGCCTAGGCTTAGATTTTGATATAGAAGAATAACTGAATTCTGTTTCAGATTACATAGAGCAATTCTCATCCAAACTCATTTAAAAACAAAAACTACATACATCCTAGAATGTGTGATTTTTACAAATTTATCTTGTTTGTTGCAGCGATTTATAACATAAAACAATATTTTTTATGAAGATTTAGCCTCAAACAGCTTATAAAGGCTTGATAAGTGATTTATTGTAACAAGCAACTCCAATAATAAGATTACAGTAAGTAAATTAAGATTTTGATGGAAAATTTTTGTGATTCCTGTTGATATTACATGTAGGGGTTGAGATCAACAACGCATTTAAAATTTATAATGGATTTGAGGTTATTAACTTAAAGTTTTCGAGGAGGATTTAGTAATTCCTTTTCCTATAAATTCTCAGAAGGAGG
Organism: Allium sativum; assembly: GCA_030737875.1. NCBI lineage: Eukaryota > Viridiplantae > Streptophyta > Magnoliopsida > Asparagales > Amaryllidaceae > Allium > Allium sativum. The sequence goes on along the minus strand of CM060922.1, from coordinate 79,306,516 downwards.
AGAAGAGTTAACTTCTGAAAAAACTACATACAGGTAAAAGAGTTTTCCATACTTTTCTCTTTTTCCTCATTAGAAGATAACAGACTAGGTTTTTTAGCCCAAAATAATAAAATATAATAAGCCTTTAGGCCTTAATTTAGTTATAAGGCTAATTGATTTGAGAACATAACTTAGCATTTACAACAACGCTTTTATATATACTATTAACAACAAAAATTCTCAACAAGGTTGTGTTCACCTAAGAACACTAAAAAACATATGTTTAAATATTTTGAACCAATTTAAACACCATTTTAATAAAACTCACACCAAAATACACATCTTTACCAAACATACATTTTACGCTTTATGTATCCAAAACTTACATTTCTTAAGTTTAGATTCATATTAATTCACTTTCTTGTAAAAACAAACACTATGTTTTATATGAATTATCTTGACACACTTAAATATTTATTTTTAACAATATTTATACTTTTTATATTTTATTTACAACGTAATCAAATTTGGAAAACACCAATCCTTAAAAAAATTCATTATTTACAATAAATTTCAAAATTATTGTTTCAAGACAAATAAATTTTCTCGTACTTGTTTTGACACACATCTATGTTTTCAACATTTTGCAAACTTTATGAACAACATATTCAGATTAAATTTAACGTATAAGCATTGAATTGAACCATTTATAAATTTATTAGATTCAATGCAATGTTAAATTCAACAAATCACAATAAAATCATACACACCATAACCCAAATTAATTCACGAGCTAGTGCAAATCACCAAATTTGTAGACATAAGTGATTTTGCTAATTAAAAACTTTCAAGTTTATTTAATTCACAATTAAAAAATTGTAACTTCCATTATAATTCGTTTGCGCCAGTACCTGAAAATGCGGGTTGGTACATAAACGATCTTGATCGTTAAAGAAGAAGAGGAAAAGCGGTGGCTTAACTTTAGTTTAGGGTTTTAACTTAGGAATAGAAGTAAGTCTATATTAATAAACAAATTTTAAACCACTATTTATGTTAAAAAAATTCAACCTCAAAATAGGACATTCCCACAGGTGAACGTAGCTAATTACCTATACTCTGGAATTAACGGGACTAGTTTCGAAAGCCAATTCTAATATATTTAGCAGTTGTACTTAAAATTAAATTATATATATTTAAAAATTTCGACCATGTATCGATATGCATTTATATCGCGCATAATCACACAACAACTCCAATGGATTTGAAATGAAATCATATAATAATTTTCCATTTTAGTTCCAATGAAACAGATTTCGTCAAATAGTAAGATCCTTTTGAAAATGACTATATTCATGGTTAACGAGAAACAATTAATAATAAATCAATTTCAAAGGACTCAAATTCATTGATTATAGTTTATTACTATCGTTTATATTCAATCGGAGTTTACATAGCTTTAAAATAAACTGAATTAGAATTTAAATTCAAAATTTCCAATTTCAAGTTAATTCAACTTCAGAATATCTTTTAAATTTAATTTAAGTCAATAAATCTTAAAATTAATCATTTTAATATTTAAATTAATTAAATATTCATATATTAAAAATTCAGACCATCAACGTTTATCCTCAGCCAGGCATGTCTTATCAAGCCATAAACGTAATCTTGAAAGCCTCAATTATACATTGATTCTTTTTTCTAGGATTTGATGTTTAAGTGCCTATCTATGGGCATCCACTATCATCCTCACCTATCTTTAGGTATTCATCAAGAATACTCGTTAACCATCATCGTTGTTCCTCGAGCGAGCATTTCCACTGGTCTTCAAGCATAGTCGTGAAAGCATCAGTCACACCAATTTTTATTCTTTGGAATCGATGTTTTGGCCGTTGACCCTGGGCATACCTAATTGGTTTTGCCTATTTCTGGACATTAGTCAAGATCAAAGAATAAGGGCTTGTGCGATTATCAGTTGATCCAATCGTGGGTCAAAGGAGTTGCTTGATACATATCTTCATGTACCTGATTGTGTCGCCAATCACGCGGCACAAGATTTAACTTATAAGCATATGGATCCACTAGTTGTAGAAGATAGTTTTATTTGTAAACAAAGGAAATGACACGTCCTGAATTACTACATTGCCTCAAATTTGTCGATCCGACTTATTTTTTAGAAATAAATAAATCAAAGTGAAATAATATCTTTAGTATTCATTGTTCTATGCCTGTAGAATTAGGATCCTACCAATAGTTGCTAGCTTAAATTTTCCATCTTCAAGCATCTTTTCAGCCGCATGGGGACTTACCCAATTTAGATCAAGTGCCTTGCACTGAGGGTGACTTGTTTAAAAACTAGGTCCTCTGTTCAAATGTATCATTGGGGATTCGGTTGGTTATGTCGGTTTTAAGGTAAAAAGGGATAAACAGAATTAGAACCAAAAAGTTCAAAAATCAAAACTAAATGAATTTAATTAAATTCGGTTAACTCAGTCGATAGGTAACTAATTTAACCAAACTTCAAAGAAATGTTAGTACTCAAATGGTTTATTCACTCAAATGAAAATGTAAATTTATGTGTAAAGAGATTTTATTTAATATTTCTTATGTTTGTAATAATATTTGACTTATGGAAAATACATGAGCTCTACAGTGGCATCCAAAACCCTAAATTCACTTAGCTCAACATTAGTTTTTTCTAATGATCTAAAAATTGTAGATCAACGACATTTCGTTCCACCGGATAATCTTCAATCTTAAGCCTTGACGGTTTGTACTACCAAATCATCACAGATTAAACCATAAGGATTTAATCCAGTATCAATGGTGGCATTTCCAGGTTTGAATTCAGATATGGGAAGCAATGTAGAAACATCCAAGAATTTATACCTCAAATCATGGAAAGAAATTATCATTGAGAATAAATACCATGCCAGTTCAATTCATCTTTCTTATTACAAATCGACAATAAAGACAACATAAAGTATGCATTAATAGAAGAAAATCTAATAAAGAAAGTAAGAGAAAAATGGTTAAATTCAGTTGTATTCTATATTTATGGAAATAAACCTTATTACAAATATCTGAAAGAATACATTGATAGATCATGGGAAATTGAAGAGGGATATCAATTATTTACAATAGAAAATGTTCTTTATAACAAAATTTGACAACGCTAAAGATTGTGAACAAGTTCTAGCTACAGGACCTTATTTCTGTTCACGTGGGAAAACATCGCGGACTCAACGCACGCCAACACCCAAATGTATGTGCATTAGCAATACAATGGTCCAAATGTAAAGTAAAGTAATGCGGGATAATACAACTTTCTATAGTGGTTCAGCACTAACACCTACGTCCACTTTATAGCAATCATTCATCATATAATATTCGATTACAATTGTAGTACAAGTTCAGATGATATTTGAGTACAAAGCGTTATAATAGAACAACAAAATTATTGTTAATTTTATTCTTTGACTAAAATGCCCTTCGTCTTCTTTGTTGAGTGAAGAGAATGTTGACTTGGTCAACAATGTCCAATTTTAACTTCAATGTCTAAGAATCCAAAAATGCTCAAAAGTAGTGTAATCATCCTTGTGCATGTCCAAAAGTTAGTGGAAAACGTGTATGTAATATTTTAGTGGTCCATGATATGTCCAACAGTCATGGGGAAGAAGAGGGAAACCATTAATGGTGCTTGAGAGCTTCAAGAGTGAGAAAAATTCAACCCCTCGAATGAATGAGGTAAGAGGGTATTTATAGTAGTGGGATAGGTAGGAACAGGTGAGATTTGGGGACCACTAGTGGAAAAAAGGCATCCCAGAAGTGCAGGAACCAGAAATTGCATCCCTCCTTCGTGTTATAGAGGATCTCGCATCCATCTAGGGGATGCGAATTTCGCATCCCAGGGGCATGCTGGTTCGCACTCATGTGAGATCTCGCATCCAAGATGCAAGATCGCATCTGGGGGGATACGAAAACTCGCATCTAGGGGATTCGAAATCGCAGCCTTGGGAGGATGCGAGTTATGAAGGTGGGAAGCTTCGAGGGATGCAAGGCTTCGGGCGTGGTGTGGAGTCCCCGAGGATGCGAAGTACCCGATTTCGCATCCTAGGGGATAAGAATTTCTTGCGATAAGGAGGAGTCGAAGGAGGCGAGGTGAGGTCAATGTATGTGATGTGATGCAACGTGTGGCGGTGCTGGTGATGGGAAACTTTAGTGCCTACCATGTTGAGTTGCGCGAGCAGTTTTGAGCGATCAACGCGCGTTCACGGAAACAAGCATAACTTCCAAACCGTAGGGTCGTTTTAGCCAAATGGAAGTTATACCTAGAGCGAACTCAGAGGGCTACAAGAGTTACAGTGAAAAGCACAATAATACATAATTTTAGGCCCAAAAAAGGTCACCTAAATGGGTTTCGGGCCTTCTTTGTGCTTACGTCGCGACTTCGACCAAATCGCTTTGTGTTTGCTGACGATATTATTGACATGCGACAGCTTCGACCAAAAAGTGTGTCAACATTTGCCCTCCATAACATGTCTTTCTTGATAGGAGGAAGATGTGTTTTGTGAGAGAAGACCAAAAATCATGAAAACCAAAGCTAGGAGAAGTCCAAAGAGAACTCCTATAATTAGAAAAACGAAGAGCCACGATCGTGTCGGGTCGCATTATATATGAACTTGGAAACCAGAAAGTATGAAATCCAGTGGAAGCCGACGATCACTGATATCGTAATAGAATAGAAAACCGACGAACACTGAGATCATAATAATAGAAGTCTGACGGCCGTTGAGATCGTATTAATGGAAGCCCGACGATCGCTGGGATCGAATTTGGAATAGAAAGCCGACGATCATCGAGATCGTATATAGAATAGACTGTCGAGTCTGGAATGTTTGAGATCCATAAAATAAGAATCTATGGGCTTCTTTGGCCTTGCCGGAGCAAGTATGTACCTATAGAAGAGTGTTTTTCACTTAACGGACCAAGTTATGTAATGCTATACATATGGTGAGCCAGGATGTTAAGGTTCTCGTGATAAGAGGGTTGCGATAAGGAACTCTCGTGCTTGGCGGACCGAGTCCGGTGGTTCTTATGTTTGGCAGACATATCCAAGGAAGCTTAACATCTGATAGGCCCAACCTTTGGGGAAAGTTACGAAACAGAGTCCAAAGCTAAGAACCAGAGTACAAAGTTCATGCCCGACTGATCAGGGAGGGGGAGATCAGAGTCCTATATTTATACTGGATGGATCTAGTGTGGAGCGGGAGCTCGAACCACATTTATGCTGGACTGATCCAGTGTGTACTGCATTTATAATGGACTGATCCAGTGTGGACATCATTTATATTAGACTGATCCAATGTGGACTTTGTTTATACTGGGCTAATCTAGTATGGACTTTATTTATACTGAACTGATCCAGTGTGGACTTTCTTTATACTAGACTGATCTAGTGTGGACTTTATTTATACTATACTGATCCACAATATGGACTTTATTTACACTAGACTGATCCATTGTGGACTTTATTTATACTGGACTGGTCTAGTGTGAGACGGAGCTCGAAAGCAGTGTTTTATTAATTCCTTACAAGTACAGTGGTCGCTGGTCCAAACCCGAATTCAATTGGAGACCACAAGCTGGTTCCATGCATGTGGGTCGACGTTGCTACTTTGATTACATGGAAAAGAAAAAAAAACGAAAGAAGGGAGAGAAGCCTCTAACAACGAAAACAAAAAAAGTAACGGACTGAGCTCCGGGAGCCAAGAAGATCCTTTGAGTGGGATTAGTTGATGACAATGCCCTGGGGACGACCAATTCTGTCCCTATCCTGAGGTGTTGTAGGTGGCAGAGCAGGTGGTGCAACTGTTGTTGCAATCAGATTTAAGACGTACTACCGTATGTTGCCATGCGTGATGCGGGCTTCAAGGATATCGTTGAACACTCTGTAGTGGTCGGTGTCATAACCTGGCATTTCATGGAATAGACAGTTGCTGTCAGAGCTTGCCTGTTGCATAGTCGGGTCTCTCTTGGGAGGCTTTGGGAAAGGTGCAGTTTCTTGTGTGTTGAGATAAATCCTTTCCAAGCTTTGGTTGTGCTCAGTGTAGGTTGAGAACTTTGGCTCGGAACGAGGCCGTCAGTTCTGGTTGTCCCAAGATTTATCCTTGCCCTTGTTGAGCGAAGATGGCCATGATCCTTATGTAGAGTTGACCCACTGCACAGGCTTTTCGTCATGAGAGTCCTCCTCCCTTGAAAATGTTTTGCCTTTGTAACACCCCACGTCCATTAATGTCACTCACAAAGGGAATGCATTAACTTCCATGGAGGTTATAAGTGAATATAGAACAGAAAAATTACAACAAGACAGATAATAAGTAGTACTTGAAAACTAAAGCTTCATTTTATTGCAGCGGAAACATGTTTATTACATCACAAAACCATTAATCAGAGTCAAGTACATTATCCATCTTCATAAAAACAAAATACATAATCCCATTACACAAATATCCATTAAAGAAGATAACAAGCTGGACTTTACTTCAACGGTCCAAGCTTTCCAAAGAGAGATGAGCAATCCAATCAAACTCCACTAGAACTGGGCCCAACCTGAGGACCTGGAGGGGGAAAAGGATAGAAATGGAGGGGGTCAGACATAAAGTCTAGCGAGTATGACAATTCTAACAATACTATTATCAAGTTAACTAGACTAAGGCATAAGCTGGAAGACAAGTAAATGTCTATGAACTATTAGGTATGGAATGAACAGATAAGGATAACGTTTAAGATAACGTTAAAGATAACGGTAAGGGCATACCTAATTACTAACGAATAATTACTATACTGCACCGCACATTACTACACTGCACCGCACATTACTTCACTGCACCGCACCAGTCACCCTAAAGGTTGATCCCACTTGCTTCACACAGAAACAATATAAATAGCCTTACGTACCCCTAGCTGACTACATAGGTGTCGTCTGCCCCTATCTCCACTAGGTGTACCCCACTACCCTCTTAGAAATTTTATAAGTAACTTCGTGTACTCCTAGCTGACTACATAGGTGCCGTCTGCCCCTATCTCCACTAGGTGTACCCCACTTCCCTCTTTCGATCGGCTCCCTACTCGTAGATACCCGTGCTGGCCCCACAGTGGGGTGTATCACTCCCCTAAAGTCAACCCGATACAACTGAGAATGCACGGCTTATACCTACACGATGCAACAACATCTTACCTACCAGCCCGGGTCCACACACGCATATGAAACCCGTTGGACTTGCGTTGCCACTGCTCCCTGTTTTGGCCTCTTATAGTTAAACTCAGTATGCGTGTCCCGTCCTCGACTTGGGTCGAGCCCACAAAGATACGTTTGGGATACTGGTTGAAATGGGCCCCCACAAGCTACCCACCTAAGCTTGTCATTAATATATCCCACTTAACCCTCTTAGTCATGTTCATTTACATGTGTGTTTGGTTAAGTCTTACTAATCGTACTTCACATGCCACTAAGGGCAACCCCTAGATTCCTCATGCCACCCAAGGCACCTACTTAACCCCTATGTCCCACTTTACATGTTTATCTGGTTAAGTATTTCTTAATTCATTCAGGCCATAACCTCATAAAGACCTCTCACATTAGACTGGCATTTATGGCAGCTGGATTTGCCGGGCGGGTCCGGGCAGTCTTACACCATAAAAGAGTCTAACCTCGTGTCTTTACAACTGTTATGCTTTAGTTTAGGCCTAGGACCTCTCACATTGGGCTGACATTTGTGACCACTGGATTTGCCAGGCGGTTCTGGGCAGGTTTACGTCACAAATGAGTCCAACCTCGTGTCCTAAGCATTGATTGACAACTTTCAATCTTTTACCCCAGTTTTAATAATTCCCTATCAAAATTATTAATTAAGTCCACTTTTATTGATGTCCATAATTGACTCAATTATGGTCATCCACTCATGGTATGCAAAATCATATCAATTGCACCCCAACATCTTATTATTAAATCCTTAATATTACCCCTACCCCACGTTTATACGTTCGCTTATTCAACGCAGAATATACGTTAAACTCGAATAGTCTAACTCATAGCACAAAAATAAATTATCACAACATATAGACATTTAAAATGAATCTAATCATAATAGGGGTGAAACTTGCATAAATTACACATGTTAAGGATCTAAAGGTGTCAACTTGTTAAAGGTCACAATTTACATGATATGATCATAACCCAATTTTATGTATAAACTTGCATATGGGTTTTTAGGCAACATAATGATGGTGTGAACTAGCATAGAATTTCACATATGTCATAGCATAATTCTAGATGTCATAATAGATGTCATGGCATATGTTCATAACTTTTCTAATCAATCTAACTTGCATATGTGACTTGTCATATAGATCAACATAACCCAAACATAATAGATCAACATAGCCCAAACATGATGATTTGATTAACATGAACTAATTAGCATAGATAATAGCATCATGACTTTATAACATGTATGATTCATCTCAATTTAGCATAGAAACTCTCAACCTACATAACATCATCATAGCATGATTTACAACATATAGGATACATAGCATAGGATTTATAACATACATGATAGCATAAGGTTTACAACAACATGTATGACAATTCACATCATTTACCCATAATCCATTCATGACTTAACCTAATTAATTCAATAATAATCTTGTTAAGACTATCATACTCACAATTATAGAAGAAAGAGAGTCGAATTAGCGCTCTTTTGATGAAGAATCGCTGTTAGGGTTGGGTAGTTCTGATTTGGTTGCTTTTCTTTATCTTTAATTTGATGGCGGCTGCTCTAGGTCTCAAAATATCAGCATGACGGCCATGGTCTTTCTTTATTTTCTGATTTAGGGTTTGTGTATAGGGGTCTTTTTATAGAGTTATTAATTAATTTAAGCCGTCAGATGTTCTTAGGGTTAATCAAAACCATTTAATTATGATAGGGTGATGAGTCAGCCCTAATGACTCAGCAAGGAGTCAGAATGGACTCAACAACACGGGTCAGCCTGAACCAGAAAGCTGTGCAGGCTCCAGCCTCAGCCTGGGCGCACTTGGCAGGTGCGCCAGTGTAAATATGTACTGGCGCACTTCCCAAGTGCGCCAGTGCATTTATTTATTTATTTATTATTTTTTTCTTTGCCACCAAACTTCGTTCGTCCATAACTTTTTCATCCGGTACTCGTTTCCCACAAACTCGGACTCTAACTCCACTAGAATTCCGAGACGAACACAATGGCGCAACCTGTTTCCCACAATTCTCACATCTAACATTAGTTATTCTTTAATTTGTAAATATTAACAGAATTACAAGGTGTTACAGGCTTCAAAGTAGAATTTGGCAAGATCCCTTGGCGGGTCCTGTCATAATGAAGTCCTAAAGTCTGTCCTGTCAAGAATGCCGGAGACAACGACCATTAAGACCATGGACGGATCTAGCCTATTAAAAGAGGCCACTGCCGCATTGAATCGCTCAAGGAATTTGCGTAGAGTCTTGCATGTTTTCTTCTTAACGGACGTCAGAGTCATGACGTTCCTTGGTTTAAGCAATGTGAACTCTGAATTGCTCGACGAATCTCGTAACCAAGGCATTCCAACTGCTAATGGATTTTGATTCCAACTGTCTGAACCATAAAGCAGCAATGTTCGTAAGATAAAGAGCGTAGCACTTGGCCATGACGCCTTCTAAGGATGAGTGCACTTCCATGTGGCGCATGTAGCGCATGAGATGAACAGTAGGTTCTTTCCTACTGTTAAAAGGTTCTAACACAGCATCTTAAAGTCCAATGGGTTCTGATAGTTCCTGATGTTTGGAATGTAGTGGTTGCGAATAATGCACTCCACGCTGGATGGGGTGCCCTGCCACAGGCGTAGCATCGAATGACATCGGCGACTTGACTTTCAGTGCCCATGCTGAGAAGTTGATTCAGATTGTACAAGTTGACGCCATTGTCCCCGGCGTCAAGTTCAATGTTAGAAAAAGGTCGAGCACCAAGCAAAATATCCGGCTCGATCCTAGCTTGAGGTTCCTTGCTGCACAAATCCAAGATTAGGAACTGCGGGAGTTCCTGTGTCCAAAGCTATACGCAGTGACACATGAGTAGCGTTTTCGATGCCTGATCCCAAGATCTGGTTGATGTCAGCCTGAGCCGAACCTTGAACGGGATTGGAGGCGTTGCCCACGAGCCTAGCTGATTCGCTAGCTGTCTGTGGATTGGTGTCAACATAGGGTTGTTCTTCGGGAATTTCCCCCAAGTCCCAATCTAAGCCTTGTGGAACACTAGCGCTGGTTCCAATTGTTAGAGATTGTTAAACGGATCGTTAAGGAAAAACCAACACTAGAGGGGGGTGAATAGCGTTTTCGAGAAATTTAACAAAATCTAAAACTTATATGATCTACTATATGAATCACACACCACATAGATAATCACAGATACAAAATCAAACACAAACTAAGAAATAAACAAAAATGAAATGCAGAAAAGGAAAGAAAACATCAGAGTTTATACTGGTTCGGATTAATCCTAGTCCAGTCCCATGCAACGCTGGATTGCCCAGAGTTTTATTACTACATCAATATCCAAGTCAACCCCCTTGATTTCACGGCTAAAAGGTTAACACCAATTCCAAACACCCTTGATCAAGTATATTCCCCTTGATTTCCCGGCTACAAGGTTAACACTGCTCTGTTTCCTTGATTTAAAGGCTACAAGGACACACCTTTTCTCAAACGCTTCTCAAACAATTACAATAGCCCTATAGCTCTTTAATAGCACTTTGATTCAAAGAGTAATGTGTAGAGAGGGAGAATGCAAGAAGTCTTATGTAAATAGAATTGAATTCAGCAGGGTATAAGTGTAAAAATCATAAAAATAAGAAATTATAATGGTGTAGAGAAAGAAGATGAAAATGGATAAGAAGAATTTTGAAAAAATTCGAAATCAGCCCCTATTTATAACATTTGAATGGTTGCAACACTTCTTGAATGTTACAAATAATGAAAAGACGCTTCCTTTCAAAATGAAAAAAATGACAGTTATATGTCGACATATCAAAGTACAAAATTGAATTTTGAGCATTTTTCAAGTGTTTTGATATATATATATATATATATATATATAATTTTGGAAATTCTTGAATTAAAACATAGTGTTATAAATGAGTATTATAAAGTAGAAACTCATATGAAATCATAAATATAAAATATATGAACATATTTATAAAATTATAAAATTTAAAACTATATAAATATAAATATAAATATTTAAAAGTATAAATATATAAAACTTATAAACTATAAAACTTGAGTTTAAAATCAAAAAGTAAAAATAAAGAATAAAGATTGACGCTAGAATTTGAAAATAGAATTCGAAAATTTGAAAATCAGAAATTGAAAAGACAGAGTTTGAATTTGAGTTTGAACCTGGAGTGTTATTCAGAATATTACATAAACTAGACTTTATTACTATATTTATCTTGAGATCTTGAGCTCTTGAAATCTTGATTACTCATGAGTCTTGAATCTTCTGAATTCTGAATCTCTAAAAGCTCTTTAAACTGTGTAGTCTTCAGTGTTAATTCCTGTATATAAATCCTGCACATGTAATGTATGTATATATATATATATATATATATATTGTAGATTAAAAATGTTAGTATATATTTTATAATCAATTAATATTGAAATAAGGTTGTTATCATCAAAACTCCATTCTCCAACAATCTCTCTCTTTTTAATGATGACAACCTTAGTTTATAACATATCATACCTGTACATACCTATTGATGATGATCCTTCCAATACTCCCCCTGTCTATATGAATCCTATAAACTAAGTCTTTATTTTATAATTTCTCCCCCTTTGGCACTATCAAAAAGGAATTCTAAAAATACTCCCCTTAAATCCTATAACTATCTAAATAATATTGTATTAAGTTATATAAGTGTATAAATTGTGATTATAATACTTGATGTATATGACTCCCCCTAAATTCTTGCCTATATTACAAAGTAATAGAATGCTTATGTTGGACAAAAAAAACAATATATTTAAACATTGTTTTTACAAACGATATTACATGAACATGTCATATATTGAATTAATGGAAGGGAACGAAAATATACGACAAGAAATGAATCAAAACCTAAATTCTACTTGTCCTTAACTATAGGAGACTTATGGGTAGGACAATTTTGGTAATGGAGGCAAAAATCTCCATTTCGTTCAATAACATATCCATTAGTCGAACATGACTTCACCCACGCAATCGACTTGATCTTCCTCGTTTGAGACTTCTTGTTGTATCTCCTCGAGTTCCTCTTTCTCCATTATCTCTTCTTCCTTCATTATCTCTTCTTCTGGTTCCTCCTCTTCTTCCACAGGTACATTATCATCTTCGATGATGATTAGGTCGGCTTGGTTGTCCATTATGAACTTAGATTCCTTAACATCTTTCCTTGTCGATTTTTCTCTTGACTCATTCGAATTTGGAGCACTTGTATTTCAGTTAGCGTTTGAATAGTATATTCCATCTTCACTTAAAGTTTGATGACATGTGATAGGGTAGAATGTTGGAAAGAACCTTCGGATGGTCCAGTGGATTATTCAAGATTAATTTGGATGTTAAAATTGGTGGAGGCCATTGTTTATTTTATTTTAGAGTTTTTACAGAAATGAGAAATGAAAATGAAGAAGAAAATTTGAAGTGGAGAGTTTAAATGATTATTGTAACTAACAAATTTAACAAAATCCATATTTAACTTTTCTCTTTTAAAACACATCCCTTAAATTAAAGATAATTTAGCCTCGAAGCCTTAATTGATTTTTAGAGGAAACAGGGTTTTTGATAACGAGTTATCAAATTGAAAATTAATCAAGGCTTCGAGGCTAAATTATCTTTAATTTAAGGGATGTGTTTTAAAAGAGAAAGGTTAAATATTTTGGTGGGAATTAATTTTAAAAAAAATCTGGCAGTTATATGTTGACATATGACATATGTATGTCGACATTCTTGTATTTTTCATTTTATTATTCTGATTTTTAATGTTATTCTCTTATGTATATTTAATTATTCTAATTCACTTAGTGAACAAATACTTAATTCTCTTCTAAATTAAGTAAACGCTACTTCGTTTAATGGTTTTGTTAATATATCTACTATTTGTTTCTCTATTTCTATAAATTCAAGTGAAATTTTCTCTTTGCTTTCGTTTTCTCTTAGAAAATGATGTCGTATATCAATATGTTTAGTTCTTGAATGATGAGTAGGATTTTTAGATATATTTATGGTGCTCGTATTATCGCAGTATATTGGTGATTTATTTATATTTAATCCAAAATACTTTAGAGTTTGTTGCATATATATTACTTATGAACAAGCCAAAGCAACAGAGATATATTCTGCTTCAGTTGTTAACAAAGATACGATATTTTGCTTTTTACTAAACCACGAGACTAGTGAATGTCCTAAGAAATGACATGTTCCGCTAGTACTTTTTCGATCGGATTTACATCCCGCATAATCAGCGTCACAATAAGAAATTAAGTCGAATGAATCATCCTTAGGATAAAATAATCCAAAGTCTGATGTATGCTTTACATACCTTAAATTACGTTTAACGGCTTTTAAAGGTGTTTCCTTAGGTTGTGATTGATATCTTGCACATAGACATACACTATGCATTATATCCGATCTACTAGCGGTTATATATAATAACGATCCTATCATTCCTCTATATATATTTTGATCAACATCTTTGGAAGTATTGTCTTTACTTAATGCTATATTAGTCGCCATCGGTGTTGGTCTCCCATTAGTTGTTGTTAAACTATATTTATGAATTTGACCTCTTGCATATTTTTCTTGATTAATAAATATTTCATTCTTTAATTGACGAATTTGTAAGCCTAAAAAGAATGTTAGTTCTCCCGTATGACTCATCTCAAATTTTATGAAATCGATTGGATTGAAATTCAATAAGATAAGAATATATCAGAAATTTTATAAAAATCCTTACTTCTTATATTCTAGAACTAAAACTAATAAAACAAAAAAAAGTAAAATGGAAGTTCATTTTCTTAGCTAACGGAATATCTTGTTTAACATATTAACTACTATAAAATCCTTTTTGATCTAAGCTTGCTGTCTTTCTACGAAAGAATCGGTAGAACCTACTGCCACTATTACTGCAAACATATATATATTTTTTTTTCAATTTTTACTTGGATCATAATATCTGAAAATTCTTTATTCATCTTATCATTTGTTGATCCAAAAATTATATCGCCAACATATATTTGTACTAATTGTATATCCTTTTTATTATTTTTAATAAACAAAGTATTATCTAATTTTCCTATTTCAAAGTTGGAATGTAATAAGTAATTGCTTAATCTATCATACCAAGCCCTAGGAGCCAATTTTAATCCATATAATGCTTTCTTTAACTTATATACATGATTTGGTAACTTTTCGTCTTCACAAAAGAGGTGGTTGCTCTATATATACGTCTTCTTTAACAAATCCGTTTAGAAAAGCACTTTTAACATCCATTTGATATAATTTGAAATTATTATGGTTTGCAAAGGCTAGTAATATCCTAATTGCTTCTAATTTGGCTACAGAGGCAAAAGTTTCACCGTAATCTATTCCTTCTTCTTGAGTATAACCTTGTGCTACTAGTTGTGCCTTATTTCTAACGACCTCACTGTGTTCATTCATTTTATTTTTATAAACCCATTTAGTTCCTATTATAGTCTTATCCTCTGGTCTAGGAACAAGTTCCCATACATCATACTTAATAAACTGGTTCAGTTCTTCTTGCATGGCAAGGATTCATGAATCATCGTAAGATGCTTCCTTTGGATTCTTAGGTTCAATAGTTGAAATAAATGCAGTGTCACTCATATTATTTAATTGATTATGGGTTCTCACGATTAATTCAATATCTCCTAAGATATTTTCCACAGGATGGTCTCTAAGTAATCTAATTCATTTATTTAGTCGACTATATTCATGATTTGTTTCATTAATTTCATTTTCACATTCATCTTCATTGTTTTGTGTTGTACTTTTATAATTTTTGTCGAATGATACGTTTAAGGTTTCTTGTATAGTATTGGTTCTAGTATTGAAAACTCTATATGCCTTACTTCTTCCTGAATATCCAATAAATATTCCTTTATCAGATTTTAAGACTTAACTTTATCTAAATTTTCTTTAGTATTAAGTATAAAACATTTACTTCCAAATATTTTAAAATAACACAATTTTGGTTTCTTATTATACAAAAGTTCATACGGTGTTTTATGAGTTGAGGGTCTAATTGAAATTTTATCTAGAATATAACAAGCTGTTGCAACTGCCTCAACCCAAAAATTTCTAGGTAAATTACTATCAGATAACATAGTTCCTACACATTCTTGCATCGCCCTATTTTTACGTTCAACTACTCCATTTTGGTGAGGGGTTCTTGGAATAGAAAAATTATGGGTCATTCCCTTTTTATTACAATTTTTTTTAAAATTTTCGTTTTTGAATTCTCCGCCATGGTCACTACGTATTGTTTAGATTTTTAAGGATAATAAATTTTGAATTCTTTTAGAAAAAGTTTTAAATTGATCAGAAGCATCACTTTTTTTTTAAGAAACAAAATCCAAGTAAATCTAGAAAAATCATTGACTATTACACAAACATATCTATTATGATTTATCGATCGGGTTTGAGATGGACCAAACAAATCCATGTGAATTAACTCTAATTGTTTCGAGGTTGTAATTTCCTCTTTTGATTTAAATGAACTCCTTTTTAATTTTCTGTATTGACAAGCGTCGCATAGATTATTAACTTTAAATTTCATTTTGGGTAATCCCCTAATTAAATCTAATTTAGAAATCCTAGAGATGTATTTTATATGACCAAATCTCTTATGCCAGATCCAGGGATCACTTGTAATGGCCATAAGACATAGATTGTCGTTGGAGATTTTCATACTCAATATTTAGATATTTTACTTTCTATCTCCTTCAAATATTACTTTTTAATTCCTATCTTTTATAAAACATTTATCTTTTTCAAAGTTTATTTTATAACCCTTATCGCAAAGTTGACTTATACTTGGCAGGTTGTGTTTTAGATTCCTAACTAATAGAACATCAGAAATAATAGGAGTTTTAGAATTACTGACATTGTCAATTCCAATGATGTATCCTTTAGAGTTACCTCTGAAGTTTACCATTCCACCATCTTCATATACCAGATTGTTTAGTAATTCAGGACTTCCCTACATATGTCTCGAACAGCCACTATCCAGTATCCATTTGTCCTTTTTGATTTCCACCAATTGCTTGCCAAAATTTGAATTCTCAACGGCCATGTAACACACCAGTTCAGAGTTTGAATTTTCAACAACCACTTTACCCATCTTTTCAATTTTTGAATTTTCAAAAGCCATATAACACATATTTTCCTGTATTGAACAATATTTCAGTAGATCACTTGATTATTCAATACGATTACATGCAGACTCTTTCAACATTGATACAATGCATGAATTGACACTATTGTTAATAATTGTTTCAAAATTTGCCATTTAACAATTTTCAAAAATATGATTATGAACTTTTTGAAAGACCTTGCTCTGATTCCAATTGTTAGAGATTGCAGAACGGATTGTTAAGGCAAAATGTAACACCCCGTAATTTTAAAACGGGACATAAGAGATAATTAAAGAATAATTAATCTTTAAAAGAAGAATTGGGTGAAACAGGTTACGCCATTGCGTTCGTCTCGGAATTCTGCTTGAGATAGAGTTCGAGTCCATGTGAATCAGACTCCATATGAATAAGTTATGGAGGTTAGAAGTTTTCAAGTTTAAGCAGAAATTAAATTAAATTAATAATTAAATAAATCGAGTTCGAAATTCAAATCTGTAGAGACGGCTGGGCGGGAAAAGTCCCGCCATAGGGTGTCAACCCCCCCTCCCCAGGGGTGTCGACCCCCCTATAGGGGTGTCGACATAGGTGTCGACCCCCTGTAGGGGTCGACTCCAGCGAGCTGATCTGGACAGTGACGATTTTCAAAGGTGTTAGGGCATATGTGTCATGTTATGGTTAGCTCTCTTGGGTTTGTATGGCTTTGATGACTCCTAGGTTGATCTAAAGGCCCATATTAATCCTAAAATTCTATATAATCACCCCAAACCTCAACCCTAGACCTCACAACCCTAAACTATGATGCCGTCATGTTATTCATCTACAAACTAACCTAGATGCCACCATAACAAATCAAAATTCTAGATTAAAGATAAAAAGATAAGAGATAAAGATTCAAAGCCTAGGAATTGCGAAAAGGAATTCTAGAACAACAACGAACGAATCAACGTTTACATCAATGGATTAGCTTAGCAACTTCAGAAATCAAATCCCAAAATTCAAGATCCGTTTTCTGTGAGTGCAGTTACTGTCACAAGATAATTGTTTAAACGTAATTGTGATGAGTTATGAATTAGACTATATGAAAATGCCTGTAAATCATATAAAGTTTATATATTTGCGAACTATGTTTTGATTTATGCTTGATTTGATTCATTGTATGTAAGTTATGTTCTATGTTAATTCATATGCCTAATTACATATGCAAGTTATGTACGCTAGTTTGCTCGATCTATGCAAGTTATGAAAGATTATATGCAAGTCATGTTCATATATGTAAGATCATATTTTATATGTTCATATGTTTAGATCTACATGTTTATATGATTAGATCCATATCAGTCTATATGTTTAGAACTATATGTTCATATGTTTAGATCTACATGTTTATATGATTAGATCCATATTAGTCCATATGTTTAGAACCATATGTTCATATGTTTAGATCTACATGTTTATATGATTAGATCCATATCAGTCCATATGTTTAGAACTATATGTTCATATGTTTAGGTCTACATGTTTATATGATTAGATCCATATCAGTCCATATGTTTAGAACTATATGTTCATAAGTTTAGATCTACATGTTTATATGATTAGATCCATATCAGTCCCGCCATAGGGTGTCAACCCCCCCCCCCTCCCCAGGGGGTCGACACTTGGGGGTGTCGACCCAGGTGTCGACCCCCCTATAGGGGTGTCGACCCCCTGTAGGGGTCGACTCCAGCGAGCTGATCTGGACAGTGACGATTTTCAAAGGTGTTAGGGCATATGTGTCATGTTCTGGTTAGCTCTCTTGGGTTTGTATGGCTTTGATGACTCCTAGGTTGATCTAAAGGCCCATATTAATCCTAAAATTCTATATAATCACCCCCAAACCTCAACCCTAGACTATGATGCCGTCATGTTATTCATCTACAAACTAACCTAGATGCCACCATAACAAATCAAAATTCTAGATTAAAGATAAAAAGATAAGAGATAAAGATTCAAAGCCTAGGAATTGCGAAAAGGAATTCTAGAACAACAACGAACGAATCAACGTTTACATCAATGGATTAGCTTAGCAACTTCAGAAATCAGATCCCAAAATTCAAGATCCGTTTTCTGTGAGTGCAGTTACTGTCACAAGATAATTGTTTAAACGTAATTGTGATGAGTTATGAATTAGACTATATGAAAATGCTTGTAAATCATATAAAGTTTATATATTTGCAAACTATGTTTTGATTTATGCTTGATTTGATTCATTGTATGTAAGTTATGCTCTATGTTAATTCATATGCCTAATTACATATGCAAGTTATGTACGCTAGTTTGCTCGATCTATGCAAGTTATGAAAGATTATATGCAAGTCATGTTCATATATGTAAGATCATATTTTATATGTTCATATGTTTAGATCTACATGTTTATATGATTAGATCCATATCAGTCTATATGTTTAGAACTATATGTTCATATGTTTAGATCTACATGTTTATATGATTAGATCCATATTAGTCCATATGTTCATATGTTTAGATCTACATGTTTATATGATTAGATCCATATCAGTCCATATGTTTAGAACTATATGTTCATATGTTTAGGTCTACATGTTTATATGATTAGATCCATATCAGTCCATATGTTTAGAACTATATGTTCATAAGTTTAGATCTACATGTTTATATGATTAGATCCATATCAGTCCACATGTTTAGAACTATATGTTCATATTTTTAGATCTACATGTTTATATGATTAGATCCATACCAATTCATATGTTTAAATCCGTGCAAGTTTATGTTTAGATCTATGCTAGTTCGCATTCCATATTTTGATTGGATCTATTTTTATATGTTTACTAGATTTATGCAGTCTTAGATCTATATTTTTTATGCCAGTTATGATGTCATGTGTTTCTTCCCTTTTTCCTTTTTTTATGAGTTGGGCTAGTTGTGAGCCTAACGTATCACATGAACTATACATACGAACGAGATGGGAACGTTGGGGAAAAGTTTGGGTAAAAATTGAATATTATGTAATTGGCATAAAAAGGGGTAGTAATCATATAATTAATTTTGGGCATAACTAGAAAATGTGGCATAACTTGAATTGACCACACTTATGGATAATTTACATATAAACTTGGACAAGAATGGTAAATATGTAAATTGGCAAAAAGATGAATGTGCCTAACCCGAGGTTAGATTGATGTAACACCCCGCCTCCGCTAGGGTCACTCGCAAAGGAATGCACTAGCTTTAGAGGGGCATTATTGGTAAACATGCACAGAAATATCACAAGACAGAACATATACAATAGCGGAAGTAAAATCAAACTTTCATAACATGAATAAATAAGGTCTAAAGCCTTTTACATCAGAGTACATCAAAACCTGTCTTGCAATAGTAAAGAAGCATAAAGACATTTTCATAAATTATTCCCCAAGTAAAAACAGTAAAGTAGCTATTAGCCAAGAAAAGTCCAAGCCATCCATGATGACCTTCAAGCAGAAGAAGTCCGAACTAAACAACAGTATTTCCTCCCTGTAACCTGGGGGGGAAACGGAAGAAAAGAGGCGAAACAAAACGGGTCAGTCAAAAAGACTGAGTAAGCCCTATCTACTATTAGCATAAAAACTAGTAAAGTTAACTGACATGAGAAACTGAGATGAACATAAGCATGATAACAAGATAGATAAGCTAAATCAAAATAACAGGATGAACTACTGAACTCAGATAAACTAAGGTGTCATGATAAATTACGATGTCAAGATAAAACAAGGTATCACATCGTCAGGTTTCTATCAAGTATAATATCCCCAAGATATCTGTCACGTATAACGCCCCGTGATATCTATCCTGTATTTTAGCTCTGCACCTACCGTACTAGTATCCCCACCGTGTCATGTGTTAACCAAGAATGACCCTCACTCAAAAGTCGTGTAATGGTCCATGTCAACCTAATATATCGCATATATAGGTTACTCAACCTGTATGTTTTATTCCATGTAAATGTTCAGTCCCTTGCCGTAGACCATACGGGCTTTCCCATGAGATTCTATATTACTTTAACATAGTTCCATGATCCTTAAGATCGGTTTGGACTGTTACCCTAAACCTAGCTAGGGTCTTCCAACATGAATTATTGTTTGTACAACTAGGACTTATGCTACCTAGGGCTGCTAGGGATTATGCTTACCTATTGCACGTTTTCGTATCTCGGTTTGGGTTCAACCACCTAGGGCCACTAGGGATTACGCTAACCGCCAACCGCGCCCTTTTTCCCACGCATTCATCGTGAATCGCTTTTCCATGACTGTATGCACATGTATCACATCGTGCCATCCGAGTCCTGTCACAGGGCAAATCAAGAAATACAGGACTCGGTCGGGAGCTTTCGATTTATCTGCCGATGCAGATGCTAAGGTCTGTTTTTCTTATATGTGGCTATGGTCCCATGAGACCACTCCCTCAACTAGTGAAAGACAAGACAGGATAAATCCTGTATGAGAACACAACACTGGCCAACCCACATCCAAGCCTTACCGCAACCATAATTAGATAGCAATTATGGTCTTTTGGGTGTTCTCTGCCTTTCCATACGTACACGCTTGACCAAAGATGGTAGGTAGCCTGACGAAATGCTATCTAGGGTACGACCGTGTATCGTCGACTATCCCCTATCCATCCCCGTCTTTAGGTCGCTCGTATAGCAACCAAGGCATACTCTTGGTTCTTCTAACGCAGACCTTAACCTCTCATGAGCCTAGTATAATCACCTGGCAGCTCATAGAGGGATACCAAGAATATCCTCACGTTCCCCGAAGCCGCTGCTTCGTTACCCAGTTCGCTGGAGCCTTTATCTAAATCAGATACTTGCTCCTACTCGTATACTTAAACGATGACCTACCGTATCAGGTTACTCATCTATCTATGAACTGGTCTAAATTTCCTTGATTAAGAATCATTACTTAGTTATTCTTCAACTAAGGTTTACCACTTAGCATTGTTCCCGTTATCCTTGTTAACTACGGTTATCCACCTAATCCTCAGAACTAGGGTTTACATAATGGATTAAGTGTCACTTAAGTTCATGACTTAACCCGTCTACAAATCCTGTCAAAATTGGCTAAGTATCCAAGTTCAAGGCTTAACCCTACAAACCATGCTCAAGTTGGTTAAGTATATTAAGCAATTCACGACTTAACCTCGTCCAATTATCATTCTAGATTGGTTAAGTATATATAAACTTGACCCTATCAATTTACGTAGTCAAATCGGTCAAGTGTATTCAAGCGATTCGTGACTTAGCCTTATCATGTTTTCACGTTATATTGGTTAAGTATTGGTTAACTTAACCACAATAAATTAACGAGTTAGATTGGATAAGTATAGGTCACTTAACCACATCAATTCATCATGTTTAGATTAGTTAAGTGTTTAACTTAACCCCATTAAACTACCAAGTGGGATTAATTAAGTCTAGGCTAACTTAACCCCATCCGATTTCCATGTTTAGACTAGTTGAGTCTAATCTTAACCCCATTCGTTAACCGTATTTTTCGGTTAAGCGTCATTAAGAAAACTTACTTAACCTTACCAAGTTATCGCGTTGGATTGATTAAGTGTTGGTTAACTTAACCCCATCCACTAGTCATATAAAAATGGTTAAGTGTCATTAGGCAAATCAAGTTACTTAACCTACCCAACCTTGTCATGTTTTGTTAAGTATCATTAGCCTAATCAAATTACTTAACCCATTTTTCCATGTCATATTTGGTTAAGAGTCATTAATCAAATTAACTTAACCCTATCATGTGGCATTAATTACTTAATGCACCTTCACCTTTCACATTAGACTTTGTTGTGGTTACTAGTTAAGCCGGTCGGTTCCGGGTAGCTTTACACCACAACTTGGTCTAACCTCGGGTTCAAGCACAACATGACCAACTTCTCACATTGGGTCCTATTGTTTGCAACTACTAGTTAGGCCGGTCGGTTCCGGGTAGTTTTACGTTGCAAACTCAACCCAACCTCGAGTTGGCCACACTTATATTATCTAAGTGTCATGTCCATCATGTTTCCCAAAACATGTTACAAGTTTTCAAGCATTTGGGTAGACCTAACTTAATAGGTAAATTCCCAAAGGGTGGACCTAACTTAATAGGTAAATTCCCAAGCTTATGTTTTTATGCATACTTACATGTCAACTTCCATGTTATATTTCAAGTCATGTTTTCAAGTTGTATTTTCATGTCATTAGAAATTACCCATAACATAACCCAACGCTTTTAAACTCGCATATACGTTCGCGACAACGTAATGGATTAAAAGAAGAGACTTGGCAAAGGCATGACAAAAATGGATATTAAGCCACAAGTTAATCATGGTGGCAAATGAGGCACAAATGTGTTCATTAACTTGCATGTTACATTCTTAAGCCTCAAAACATGCATAAACCCAAACTTGGCACATAAGCGAATCATGGTGACAAAAGATATGGAATGATGACTAGTAACTCGCATATATCATCATATAAGGGTTATGACTTCATATGCAAGTTGACATAAAGGTTATGAGGGTTCTCGTGTTGCCTAATGCAACATTTCAACATAAAGGTTGTAGCTTTTAGCTCACAAGATCAAGATAATGACTTCATAAACTTGCATGACATGATAGCATGTATCATACTCAATGATCAAACCCAAACTTGCAACATGAACATTTAACTTCATAGTTAATATCTAAGAGTAGGGAAAGGGCTTACATTGCTATGAAGGCACAAAAGATATGACAAAGCCCTTATGCAATCAAATAGACCCAAAATGCAAGCTCTAACATAAAAACCCTTGAGCCAAAATGATCAAAACCCTTGCTTTATGATGCAAAGATAGAAACTTGACTTGAATGCAAGCTAATGACACTCATACAAGCTTGAAAACACTTGTATGCATGGAAAATCTCTCATAGAAACCATTTAGAAATTTTATGAAGAGAGTGGAGGCCATGAGAGGTAAAATTTTGCCATAGTTTAGTTGCATGAATGAATAATGAGGATTTAGGATAGGTTAGGGTCTTATTTATAGATTAGGCAAGTGTTTTAGGGCATAGGATTAAACCTAGATTCAATCCAAGCCATCAAAGCATGTCTTGGGGAAGAAGTCAAGTGTAGGAACCATCTAGGGCCACTAGATTAAAGATGAACCATGAGAACCATCCAAATGCAAAATATGCATTTGAGCGAATCGGCCCACGGGTTGACAGCCAAACACCCTGGATTAACCCCTAGTCGACCCAGCGAGCTCGGGTCGACCTCAAAAATCGGCCGGTTCGGTTATTCCCCTCTCCCAATTCGCTGTTTTGAACATTTTTGCATATTTATTTATTTAATTTTCAATTATATATATATATATATATATATATATATCAATATATATATATTTCTCTGCGCAACCCATTTCACTTAATTAAGTATACTTTAATTTGGGAATTTTTCGTGAAACTTCGCGAGGCCATATCTTGGTCATACGGACTCCGATTTTCGAAAACTCGGACTCTATTTCGCGTATTTTTCCGAGACGAACGCAATGGCATAGCCCGTTTCCCTTGATTCAGATTTTACAGTTTAATTCTGCCTCCATTTATGTTATAACAGGTTATTGAAAATACGGGTTGTTACATTCTCCCCACCTTTTAGGATTTCGTCCCCGAAATCTCCAAGTTAGGAAGAACATATCCTACCATCCATCATCCATCTACTCAAAACATCATCCACAAGCAACCATTGTCCTTAGATGATTTCTAATGCTGTATGAATATATTCAAAACGTGTGTGTACATGTTCCTTAGCTAATGCTAATGATCAGGCCTGAATAATCTTTCTAATGCAAAATATGTATAGTGCCATGAATCCAACATGTATGCAAATAGTCCTAGTCATATAGATACTATATGCGTGCACAATCATTCATTCATATGCAACAACCGCATGATAATACATTCGATTTCATCCATAAACAAGTATAAATACTCGTGCATATGCAATATGAAATGTGACCGAGTCGAGCTAGTATCTAATGTGTATTCGCGCATCCACGAGCAACCACTTGCAACCATATCAATCATAACATGTTTCAAATACATGTTTACATCCATAGGGTTCTACCTAGAATTCCCTGAAACAGGGTCGAGAAGATAAACAGGACAAACTCCTTATAGGGTTTGTAACGGAGAATAGGACCGAGAGGATGTCCACAAAAGATAGCCTACAAGTAAGCTCTACAGAAAACAGGGATCAAGGATATACTCCCAAAAAGAGATATCATGCGCGTATCTAGTCTTTGACCATCAAAGTCGTCTTTTAACTTCGCGATTTTGTAGCTTCTTATTCCTGTTTCCATAACATGAGCTGGAACTCATTTCTTCGTCGCCTCTCGTTCCACTTGCAGTTATCCTTTTCCTAGAATACTTGACGCAAACATGACTGCGTACTCATGATCTCATGCAAGCTTTCCAAAATTCACTAGTGAATCTTGGATCTCGTTTATATACTATAAGGCATTCCATGTAGAAGAACTTTCTCTTGAAAGTAAACAGATGTCAATCAGGTTATCATGCGCACTTACTAGGGTGATCTCTATAACCCATGCATAAATGAAGTAAACCATCCGTCTTATTGGCGAACACCACTCGATCGGGCTTCAAATTTCCAATAAAGGCATCAAGGGATTCTAAGTAACTAGTCATGACAGAACCTCAAAAAGGTTACCCGATACTTCGAGGGCATTACCAAGGCTAGTCAAAAGGTCTAACTACCCTCCTATCAAAACCGAGAGTGGCACCCCCTACTGGATAACCACTTCATCCCTAGAATCCATCCATAGCTTATAAACATAAGCATTATTTCCAAACTCAACACTTGGCATAGACATTCCCAAATCCAAACAAGTCATGTATAAATGGACTGATTCTCCAATAGGACTTTGAGACAAAAATGGGATTCTCTATTACGCTAGTACTTAAGGTGCAGAGACTCAACTATCGAAGCAGACTTAAATGATACGAACAACGAAGTCCTAACGGGATGATAGAGAAGAAAAGCTAAACCTTTAACAAGATCGTTACCCTCCTTCCGAGGTACTCTAGAAATGAGAGCATACTACTGCCCTCCCGATGATCTTGTCCTTGTCCCATAATACTTAATTATCCGCCCCGTTTTACCATGCCAAAGGTACTCTCTCGTCATGGGTTTCATTGTTCATCTTTCTCCCTCCTTTGAGGACTAAGCCATACCAACAAGTTGCTCATCCTTAAGCTCGTATCCTTTATCCTTCTTTCTCACGATCCTTTCTTATAACACGGCCACTGGTCTCTCGAGAACCACCTCCATCGTATGGAAAGCACTTTCGTAGGTAGAAAAGACTAGTCGCAGTTAAAACTACTGTGACTACAGATGGAGGAAAGAAAGGAAAAGAGACTCAATTAAGGAAGCAAGGATAGTGCTAATGGCCTTTGGGGAATAGCCCTTTTCTTTTAAAAGAAAATTTTCTTGAAAAATGCTTCTTTGTAAACGTTTTTTTTTTCAAATAGTTTTCAGAAGGTCTTTAAAAACTTTTGCCCAGTCTGGTAACCTTCTGCTCTGATACCACGTGTAACACCCCGCCTCCGCTAGGGTCACTAGCAAAGGAATGCACTAGCTTTAGAGGGGCATTATTGGTAAACATGCATAGAAATATCACAAGACAGAACATATACAATAGCGGAAGTAAAATCAAACTTTCATAACATGAATAAATAAGGTCTAAAGCCTTTTACATCAGAGTACATCAAAACCTGTCTTGCAATAGTAAAGAAGCATAAAGACATTTTCATAAATTATTCCCCAAGTAAAAACAGTAAAGTAGCTATTAGCCAAGAAAAGTCCAAGCCATCCATGATGACCTTCAAGCAGAAGAAGTCCGAACTAAACAACAGTATTTCCTCCCTATAACCTGGGGGGGAAACGGAAGAAAAGAGGCGAAACAAAACGGGTCAGTCAAAAAGACTGAGTAAGCCCTATCTACTATTAGCATAAAAACTAGTAAAGTTAACTGACATGAGAAACTGAGATGAACATAAGCATGATAACAAGATAGATAAGCTAAATCAAAATAACAGGATGAACTACTGAACTCAGATAAACTAAGGTGTCATGATAAATTACGATGTCAAGATAAAACAAGGTATCACATCGTCAGGTTTCTATCAAGTATAATATCCCCAAGATATCTGTCACGTATAACGCCCCGTGATATCTATCCTGTATTTTAGCTCTGCACCTACCGTACTAGTATCCCCACCGTGTCATGTGTTAATCAAGAATGACCCTCACTCAAAAGTCGTGTAATGGTCCATGTCAACCTAATATATCGCATATATAGGTTACTCAACCTGTATGTTTTATTCCATGTAAATGTTCAGTCCCTTGCCGTAGACCATACGGGCTTTCCCATGAGATTCTATATTACTTTAACATAGTTCCATGATCCTTAAGATCGGTTTGGACTGTTACCCTAAACCTAGCTAGGGTCTTCCAACATGAATTATTGTTTGTACAACTAGGACTTATGCTACCTAGGGCTGCTAGGGCTTATGCTTACCTATTGCATGTTTTCGTATCTCGGTTTGGGTTCAACCACCTAGGGCCACTAGGGATTACGCTAACCGCCAACCGCGCCCTTTTTCCCACGCATTCATCGTGAATCGCTTTTCCATGACTGTATGCACATGTATCACATCGTGCCATCCGAGTCCTGTCACAGGGCAAATCAAGAAATACAGGACTCGGTCGGGAGCTTTCGATTTATCTGCCGATGCAGATGCTAAGGTCTGTTTTTCTTATACGTGGCTATGGTCCCACGAGACCACTCCCTCAACTAGTGAAAGACAAGACAGGATAAATCCTGTATGAGAACACAACACTGGCCAACCCACATCCAAGCCTTACCGCAACCATAATTAGATAGCAATTATGGTCTTTTGGGTGTTCTCTGCCTTTCCATACGTACACGCTTGACCAAAGATGGTAGGTAGCCTGACGAAATGCTATCTAGGGTACGACCGTGTATCGTCGACTATCCCCTATCCATCCCCGTCTTTAGGTCGCTCGTATAGCAACCAAGGCATACTCTTGGTTCTTCTAACGCAGACCTTAACCTCTCATGAGCCTAGTATAATCACCTGGCAGCTCATAGAGGGATACCAAGAATATCCTCACGTTCCCCGAAGCCGCTGCTTCGTTACCCAGTTCGCTGGAGCCTTTATCTAAATCAGATACTTGCTCCTACTCGTATACTTAAACGATGACCTACCGTATCAGGTTACTCATCTATCTATGAACTGGTCTAAATTTCCTTGACTAAGAATCATTACTTAGTTATTCTTCAACTAAGGTTTACCACTTAGCATTGTTCCCGTTATCCTTGTTAACTACGGTTATCCACCTAATCCTCAGAACTAGGGTTTACATAATGGATTAAGTGTCACTTAAGTTCATGACTTAACCCGTCTACAAATCCTGTCAAAATTGGCTAAGTATCCAAGTTCAAGGCTTAACCCTACAAACCATGCTCAAGTTGGTTAAGTATATTAAGCAATTCACGACTTAACCTCGTCCAATTATCATTCTAGATTGGTTAAGTATATATTAACTTGACCCTATCAATTTACTTAGTCAAATCGGCCAAGTGTATTCAAGCGATTCGTGACTTAGCCTTATCATGTTTTCACGTTATATTGGTTAAGTATTGGTTAACTTAACCACAATAAATTAACGAGTTAGATTGGATAAGTATAGGTCACTTAACCACATCAATTCATCATGTTTAGATTAGTTAATTGTTTAACTTAACCCCATTAAACTACCAAGTGGGATTAATTAAGTCTAGGCTAACTTAACCCCATCCGATTTCCATGTTTAGACTAGTTGAGTCTAATCTTAATCCCATTCGTTAACCGTATTTTTCGGTTAAGCGTCATTAAGAAAACTTACTTAACCTTACCAAGTTATCGCGTTGGATTGATTAAGTGTTGGTTAACTTAACCCCATCCACTAGTCATATAAAAATGGTTAAGTGTCATTAGGCAAATCAAGTTACTTAACCTACCCAACCTTGTCATGTTTTGTTAAGTATCATTAGCCTAATCAAATTACTTAACCCATTTGTCCATGTCATATTTGGTTAAGAGTCATTAATCAAATTAACTTAACCCTATCATGTGGCATTAATTACTTAATGCACCTTCACCTTTCACATTAGACTTTGTTGTGGTTACTAGTTAAGTCGGTCGGTTCCGGGTAGCTTTACACCACAACTTGGTCTAACCTCGGGTTCAAGCACAACATGACCAACTTCTCACATTGGGTCCTATTGTTTGCAACTACTAGTTAGGCCGGTCGGTTCCGGGTAGTTTTACGTTGCAAACTCAACCCAACCTCGAGTTGGCCACACTTATATTATCTAAGTGTCATGTCCATCATGTTTCCCAAAACATGTTACAAGTTTTCAAGCATTTGGGTAGACCTAACTTAATAGGTAAATTCCCAAAGGGTAGACCTAACTTAATAGGTAAATTCCCAAGCTTATGTTTTTATGCATACTTACATGTCAACTTCCATGTTATATTTCAAGTCATGTTTTCAAGTTGTATTTTCATGTCATTAGAAATTACCCATAACATAACCCAACGCTTTTAAACTCGCATATACGTTCGCGACAACGTAATGGATTAAAAGAAGAGACTTGGCAAAGGCATGACAAAAATGGATATTAAGCCACAAGTTAATCATGGTGGCAAATGAGGCACAAATGTGTTCATTAACTTGCATGTTACATTCTTAAGCCTCAAAACATGCATAAACCCAAACTTGGCACATAAGCGAATCATGGTGACAAAAGATATGGAATGATGACTAGTAACTCGCATATATCATCATATAAGGGTTATGACTTCATATGCAAGTTGACATAAAGGTTATGAGGGTTCTCATGTTGCCTAATGCAACATTTCAACATAAAGGTTGTAGCTTTTAGCTCACAAGATCAAGATAATGACTTCATAAACTTGCATGACATGATAGCATGTATCATACTCAATGATCAAACCCAAACTTGCAACATGAACATTTAACTTCATAGTTAATATCTAAGAGTAGGGAAAGGGCTTACATTGCTATGAAGGCACAAAAGATATGACAAAGCCCTTATGCAATCAAATAGACCCAAAATGCAAGCTCTAACATAAAAACCCTTGAGCCAAAATGATCAAAACCCTTGCTTTATGATGCAAAGATAGAAACTTGACTTGAATGCAAGCTAATGACACTCATACAAGCTTGAAAACACTTGTATGCATGGAAAATCTCTCATAGAAACCATTTAGAAATTTTATGAAGAGAGTGGAGGCCATGAGAGGTAAAATTTTGCCATAGTTTAGTTGCATGAATGAATAATGAGGATTTAGGATAGGTTAGGGTCTTATTTATAGATTAGGCAAGTGTTTTAGGCCATAGGATTAAACCTAGATTCAATCCAAGCCATCAAAGCATGTCTTGGGGAAGAAGTCAAGTGTAGGAACCATCTAGGGCCACTAGATTAAAGATGAACCATGAGAACCATCCAAATGCAAAATCTGCATTTGAGCGAATCGGCCCACGGGTTGACAGCCAAACACCCTGGATTAACCCCTAGTCGATCCAGCGGGCTCGGGTCGACCTCAAAAATCGGCCGGTTCGGTTATTCCCCTCTCCCAATTCGCTGTTTTGAACATTTTTGCATATTTATTTATTTAATTTTCAATTATATATATATATATATATATATCAATATATATATATATATTTCTCTGCGCAACCCATTTCACTTAATTAAGTATACTTTAATTTGGGAATTTTTCATGAAACTTCGCGAGGCCATATCTTGGTCATACGGACTCCGATTTTCGAAAACTCGGACTCTATTTCGCGTATTTTTCCGAGACGAACGCAATGGCATAGCCCGTTTCCCTTGATTCAGATTTTACAGTTTAATTCTGCCTCCATTTATGTTATAACAGGTTATTGAAAATACGGGTTGTTACAATTGAGTTGCGGTGTAAGACTGCCGGAACCGCCCGGCACATCCAGTGACTGCAACAATATAGATCTAATGTGAGAGGTTAGCGCATTAAGCCCAAAAACTCGAGGTTAAAATGAGTTTGCGGTAGAAGTCTGCCCAAAACTGCCCGGCACATCCAACAACCGCAAACAACAGTTCTAATGTGAAGGATGGTGCTTTAATGAATAAATTAAAGCTAAGGAACATACATGCTAAGAATGGAAAGGTTAAGTAACATATGAACAGGCGACACTTAACCAATACAACATGTTAGGTGGGTGGGTTAAGTTAACATGGACAAGAAAACAACTTGACTAATATTACATGAACAAAGTGGATAGGGTTAAGGCAAAGCTTAACCAATAATACATATGGACCTGATAAGAGGAAGGGTTAAGTAAATCTTGGGTAAGTGGGTAATATTAGTATATATAGGCCCACAAACTAAACCGTTAAATAAACATGTGTGAGTCAATGAGAAGGTTAAGTAACATATGAATAGGCAACACTTAACCAGTACAACATGTTAATTAAGAAAATGGGTGGGGTTAAGTTAAATTGAGAACACTTAACCATTATAACACGTTGATTAGGAAACCCTAGTAACGGGGACCTATTTCAGCAGTAACCCACATAGATGTATCATGGTACCCTGAGCTAGGAAGGGTGGGGCACGATTACTGGGCTGATTATAAGCGGTCAAAATAGCGACGAGTGGTGCAGCAGTGTAGGTTCCGATGAAGTATGGGCATGCACGTGCTCCAAAGTGGAAAAAAACAGGCACCGGGCATCAGTAGTATACACTGTGCATCTTGAATCGTGTCGGTTTGCCATCATGGGAATTGATACATCTCATGATGGGGCCAGCACAGGTATCTACATACAAACGAGGCCGAATGGCACAAGTAATAATACATGCGAGTTAGGGAGCCGATCGAACGAGGAAGGTGGTGGGTACAGCTCATGGGGGTAGGAGCAAAAAGGGGCACCTACGATAGCAGCTAGGAGTACATGAAAGTACCATTATCATGATTAGTAAGAGGGATCAACTTTTAGTAGGGGACTAGTAAGGGTGAGGTGTAACTAGTAAACTACCATTATCATGATTAGTAAGAGGGATCAACTTTTAGTAGGGGACTAGTAAAGGTGAGGTGTAACTTGTATTGGTAAGGTGTTACTAGCATTGGTGCAGTGTAGTAATTATCCTGTAGTGATTAGAAGCGCAGTCAATGTTATATCTTGTTCATCTTGTCTGCTTTGTCGTGCCTATTTATTCTACAGTCATTTCTTGCTTTCTAGTTTATGTTCTTATCATGTTACTTTAATGATTATATTATTAAAGTCACTGGACTCACCAAATTTATATCTGACCTAGTTTGTTTCGCCTCTTTTCTTCCGTTCCCCCACCCCCCTCATGTTCTTAGTGAGGAAATACTCAAGCTTAGTTCAGATATCTCTTTCTTCCAGCTTGAAGTTGAAAGGTGTATTGCTTGGCTTTGATTCTGCGTATGACATTTTTCTATTGGAGATTATGGCTTTAAAATTATGTACTCTGAAGGTTTTGTACAAGACTAATATTATGTACTTGATTTTTGGTATTTGGAAATGTAATCAAACTTATTTTTGTTTCCGCTGCAATAAAGTTATAAAATTTTCAAGTACTACTTTTATATCTTGTAATATTCCATTCTGTTTACTTATAATGCTCCACGAAACTTAATGCATTCCCTTTGTGAGTGACATTAACGGACGTGGGGGTGTTACACGTGGTATCAGAGCTGAAGGTTACTAGAAAAGATAAAAGATTTTGAAAACCGTTTTCAAAAGTATTATTTTCAAAAACATGTTTCAAAGGAGTTTTCAAGAGAAAGATTTACTATGAAAAACATAATCCCCAAAAGCCATATATCTAACTTTCGATTCTTTGTTTCGACTCTCTTCCTTTTTCCTTCTTGAGTCTCTTTCTCCGTGTTTAGATGACTTTCGTAAGATATGGAAGGACTTCGGTGCGATGGGCGGAAAACCTTTTCATGGGACTGAGACGTTTGTCGAGGCTATAAATTGGCTCAAGGAAGTGAAGGACTCGTTTGGTATCTTAGAGATAGACAATGGAAGGAAAATTTAGCTAGCTGCTTGGTCGATGAGGAAGTTTAGGCTGAGGAACACAACCCAAGGATGAGGAATTTGTTGATATGGCTTTAATTCCACGAAGAAGGTAGAGGAGAAGTGGAAAGAATAATTAACCCCTATAACAAAAGAAGGTGTCTTTATTTTGGTATAATGGGCCACATAATTAAGGACTGCAGGAAGAAGAAGAAGAAGAAGAAGCATGGTTGTTACCATTGCGGCGAGGCAGGACATATGATTTACGATTACCCAAGGAGGTGAGGACAAGGGTATGGACAGAGGACAGGACTCATGCCCTCATGGCACCAGGACAGGAGAGAGATAGAAGCATTTCTGTTGAAAGTTGGATTTTCCTTTTTCGGTCATCTTATTCAAACTTTGTTTGACTCTTGCACTTCGCAATCGTTTGTATCTACTTCGTTTGTTGAAACACTGCACCTAAATACTAGTCTAGTTATGGATCCCATTTTAGTCTCAAATCCTATTGGTGGTTCGACTCACTTATCTATGGTTTGTCGGGTTTTGAGTGTGTCTATCTTGGGTGTTGGGTTTGAATGCAACTGTAACACCCCGTATTTTCTGTGAATACAAAGCAACAAAACAAAGTATAGTTAATTTTTAAGGGAAGAACTAGAGAAAACAGGTTATGCCATTGCGTTCATCTCGGAATTCTGCTTGAGATATAGTCCGAGTTTCGTAAATCGGACTCCGTATGAAGAAGTTATGGCACTTAGAAGTTTCAGGGATTTAAAATAAAAACCAGCCTGAATTCAAATTCAAAGTTTCAAAATTCAAATCACACACTTGGGCTAGGCAGGAAAATTCCCGCCTAGGACCCAGGTCAACCAGGGGGTCGACCTGGGTAGAACAGGTCGACCTTCCCCATTTTCCAGATCCGTGGACAGATTCGTTTTTCTGCATTTAGACGCCCATTCTGACTAGATCATTGCTCCTAAGCTATTTAAACACCCCCAAACCTCACTTTCTCTTCACACAATTTCATTACGCCTATACTCTGTCATAATTCATATTAATATAAATCAATGGCGTCGTTACTCTGCTTAAACCTAAGCTAGAACAAGTTCTCCTTCTTCTTCCAATCTGAATAGGATTAAACGAGAACAACTACAACCCTTTTTATTTTAGAATCCAACCAAGATGAGCACAGTTATTTTCATATATGAAATTTAATTATGATCTTGACATGCTTATAAATCTAAATTGGAGATTATGCATATTCTTGTTTATCGGATCTGTTTTCCTGTATAGGTCTATCTTATTCCTGTTTATCAGATCTATTTTTCTGTGTAGATCTATCTTATTATTGTAACTATTCGTGTTTCTTCCTTCCTTCTGTTCTATAGCCAGGCTACCACGAGCCTGAGCCAAATCTCATAAGAGATTGACGCACAAACGCAAAATTTGAGGAAAATAATGAATGATGCATAATTGGACATGACTGATTTGTGACTGATTTAAGAAAAGGGTATTGTTAATTTAAGATCTAGATCTAGGCATACTATATATGACGGTTTATGATTTGGAAGAAGGAGAATTATTATATGACAACATATGACTTGTAATTTGGGAACATAATGCATGTTATAATTCAAAATCTGATTTTGAGGACATAATACATGTTGTAATTTAAGATCTAGAATTGGGAGCATATTTTATATGACGATCTATGACTTGGAAGAAAAAGGATATATGATTTAGGCGTAAAAGATCTATATTAAAATAGGATAACTATTAATTGTGAATACGCCTAAATGGAGATTTTGGATATTTGACATACGCCGAAATCAAAGGCTATAATTTGGCATAATTCATATTGTATATCATGATTTGGGGTTTTTGGAGAATATTCTGTACTATGTAAATTTAACTAGAAATTTGGAGCATATGTTATATTGTGAATTATGACCATAATTTAAGCATGTAAAATTAGGCTTAATTTTACGATTAAGCGAGGTATGTCAATGGAATTTTAAGGGATGATTAAATCTGTTAAATTGCCTAATCTGCTAAGTCTGTTGAAACTGAATATGGTAATTTGGGTATGAAAATATGTAGACTCGATCTAAAATTGAGCAAAACATGTTAATAGAACTTTGGATAATCTGCTGTAACTTGTAAAGAAGTTAACTTGTTGAATTGGCATAATTAGTCTAATATTGGCATAATCTGTGAATGAATACTTTAGCTAAAATAAGAATGCTGAGACACGAGGTTAGACTCTATTTGCGCTAGAAGCCTGCCCGGACCCAACCGACTTAACCAGCAACTGCAAACTGTCAGTCTAATGTGAGAGGTCGTGTAACGACCCATAACTTCCCCGGTAAGGAAAGCCCGGATTACCTTGAAAACACGACAAAATAGAACGCAGACGGAAGAACATTTCATTGCTATTACAACAATTCCATCAGAATACAAGAATATACAGAGTATGAATAAATATTATACAACAAAGAATATCAGAGATTTAAATACAGTATTGCAGCGGAAAAATAATACAAAACACAACTGAAAGTAATACACGGATATAGAGCTTTCCGAGCATCGTCCCAGCTGTAAATCAGGATCCTATGAATATAAATCTGCAAAACCAAAACTACTAGCTCCCCGTGTCGAAAATAAGGGCACCCAGAGTTTAGGTTAAAACGATAAGCTCCAGGTCAGTCATGTGACTGGGGTGAGAACCAAAATAGTTATTTAAAACTTTACTTTAAAAGAGAGTAATTCAAGGGACCACGCCGTATAACACGGGACGGGTTTCCTCCCAAGAATACCAGTGCATAGAAAAGACAACGAAATGTTTTTTCGAAAAATGAAGCTATTATAAGACCCAGGTCCCATCACACAATGCAACGCAAACCGAAGGACAGGGTTTTCCCTTATAATAGCCAAACATGCTTGGTATGTTTAAAACAAATCATTTGATACTATTATAAGTGTATGGTGTCAAAACAATTTCAATCATAAATATCAATCATAGACGGCATAGCATCCCATGCTACTATGTCGCCATACTAGGCTCTACAAATAAAGCCGAAATATCTCGTATTGGAAATTCGATTTCCGTCATGAGTCAAGGCAAGGGGCAAGCTCCTCTCCGCTTCGAGACACTCTAGCGAATGTCTCAGGGCTACGCACTCTGGGCAACCCTTGGATGCTTCAGGGCCGGTCCTCTCTTACGTTTGAGGATTAGTATTCCTGAACACACATTTCCCGGTCCTTACAGACCTAAAATCGAGGCGCCTCATCCAACAACCACATAGGTGAAAAGTATATAAATGTCAGGGCTGGTAAGTCACTGACACCACCAAAGCTAGAAAGAAACGTCGTGCCCTCCCTGCAGTCCTTATCCCGTTTTTAACTCATACCGAGGTGTGAGGCTCGCGAATTCACGTTATACACAAAGTTGCCACGTAGGCCGTGCTTTGATCATCAACCACAAGACTCTGCTTTTCAACAAAAGCCTTGATCATTGCATCTTAGCGTGCCACACAGGCAATTCATGTCATGCGATTGATATCTATCGATATATAACCTCTAAGCTCGTACGTCTCAGAGAAGGGCGTTAAGCAAGAGAATAAATTCTCCGCCGCCAAACAGATATATATTTAACAGAAATCAATCAATATATAATAAAATCCAATGTCAGACACACAATCCATTTACAAGTTCGTTCTGGTTCTGAACGAAACCGGAGGCACTTTCCTCGCATATCCATCGATCTCCAAGTACGTCTGGACGACCACCAACTGATTCCCTCATCTTGGGTGTACAGCCCAATCAAGATCATCAGTAATCACCCAAACGATGTGAAGACTTCCGGTCTTCAACCACCGTCTTCATCTTCGACATATCGTTGAATCGGTTATTCAGAATGGGTATAAACCCGGCCTTTCTGAATAACCCGCGTATATAGTAAACAAATGTTACACAAACACAACATACGCCTCATTCCAATTTAGCAGCCACTAACCGTAAATCAACAAGAGAACAATTTCCCAAATATTAACCCCGAAGGCCGAAACCAACATCAGATCAATACCCAGGAAACCATTCTTCTTAGCTAACTTACAGCTAGTTTCTAAATTTCATATTCTTAGGGAAAGGTTCCCATTAATTTTATCCAAGATAAATTCTTTAAAATTAATTCTTTAATCTTCCATTGGATGTCATATCAAACCAGATTATGGTTTTCCAAACTAGTCGAGATTAGCGAACCACACCGGAGTAATTATTTATTTTATTTCCCAATCCCAACCTATTCATCCCATGAAGAAAAACTGGTAATACTCCATATCTAACACCACGGCGTTATCGGCAAAATTAATTACCATTTCACGTTCAAATCTAATTAAAGATTTAACTATCGCTTTGGAGCAAAACTGGCGATACTCCATTCTCAATCCTTTTCTAGATTTGATAATTTAAATTATCAATCCACATTTCATCTAATCAAAGATTCATTAAAACTCCTTTTACTGGGTTAAAGAATTAATGTCGTTTAAAACACAGTTCACGATAAACCCAAATCACATTCTATTTATTATCGGGTTAAAGAACAAGTGTTGTTTAAAACACCCTTCAAGATAAACCCACAAATCAATTCTATTTAAAACCCATTTCAAATCCAATTTATTTATTTAAAAATAAATGGGTTTTAATTTTAGTTCAAAACTAGTTCATTTCGATAAAAATGTATTTTTATCTTTTCAAACATGGAGTTTTTCATCCCAATTTTTCCCAAATCATTTCTTATGATTTTTCACAAATTATTACTATTTTTAATAATTTTATCAAGGCCCGTACAGTCGATTTCCATCAACGGCCATCGAACTGCACTTACAGCGACCTTTTCCAAATTTGATTTGGACGTATCTCCAAATCCAACCGTTAGATTTCAAATTTCTAATATTTGTTAGAAAGCTCTTTTCGATACGAACCCAACGGTTCCGGTTTTAGGAGAATCTGACGGTCGGATCTCCCGTAATGTCCGTTCGAAATAAATGGTCGAAATTCACGAACTGTCGCGGCACGGCGCGTTCTATTCAGGCCATTATACTATATATAATATATATAATATATATTTCGTCAATTTCTATTTAAAACGAATTTTATAAATAGTTTTGAATTCGTTTCAAAAACATTTCAACTTCCATTTCCGATTCAAATCAAAATTGAATTTTTCCTTATAAATTCGTTTTAGAATTCATTTCAATTCAATTCAAATTTCAATTCAATTTGAATTCATTTCAAATTGATTTTTATTCTATTTCAATTCGTTTTCAATTCAGTTCGAATTCGTTTTATATTCAATTCGAATTCGTTTTATATTCAATTCGAATTCGTTATATATTCAATTCAATTCGAATTCGTTATATTCAATTCAATTCGAATTCGTTATATTCAATTCAATTATAAAAACGAATATAATCGATATAAATATCATTCGCGTCAAAATAGCGCATCTCTAATCAACACGGCTTTATATATTTCAATAATTCTGTTATTCTATTCAACAAATGAATATTTATCCTATTCAATACATGAATCTATATTTTTGTCAACACATGACTAATCTCAACGAATGAGTACTGTCCACGTGTGACTATTTTTGTTATTTAATATATTTTATAAAAATTATGGTATCTATCATTTGATTTCAAATCAGACTCCAACCGTAAATTAGTAAGAGAACGATTCCCTGAATATTAACCCCGAAGGCCGAAACCAACATCTGATCAATATCCAGGAGACCACTCATCTTATCTATTCTCCAGTTAGTTTCTAATTTTATATATGATAAAGATGTAAATCTTATTGTTAAAATATTTCGTTCAACACATGACTAATCTCAACGGATGAGTACGGTCAACACATGAACCTTTATTTTATAATATTCTTTATTTTCTAAATTGGAATGAGCCCCAATCAATTACCGTACAAAGTTAATTATATGGATTCCATACAACACATGTATATAATAGCAACGATACATAATCAACCATCATCCAAAGTGCACTACACTGTATAAGCATCAAATATAGATATCTAACGCTTATAACAGCCTGTCAATCAATCGATCGACATACAACTAATTATTGGGATTAGTGTATGTCGTATTTTATCCCAATACCCGTGTGGGGTTTCAAATCAACACACACAGATTTTTATTTGCGCAGTTGGGCGATGTGTAAAATTTATCATCCCAATCAATATCAGTCAAATCAGTGTATATAAACAAATCGGCCGATTTGTTTATAATTATTTATTTATTCACATTCACGTTAAAAATTATATTTTTAACGATAATTAATTTATTTCAACTCATGAATATATTTCATTATCAATTTCACATCAACATCACAAACAATTTTCTCAACACAACAATCAAACAAACAAGCCATCCATGGTCTGTGGATGACGGGTGTCGGGTGCTGCTAAGCACCGTCTGCATCCTATTATATATATATAACTAGAAAAGGAAATTTAGAGTGAGAAGTTCTCACCGATAGCTAATCCAATACCACGACTCTTCTTATGTGGAAAATCTTGTCGTTCTCGCCTTTTGTCACTTTCGTTGCCCGTAGCCACTACATATATAAAAATCACATTTTTATATTCTTGCTATGTATATAAAAATCATATTTTTATAATCACTCCTTATGGATAAAAATTCTATTTTTACATTGCCACTATATAGATAAAAATTCTATTTTTACATCGCTATCCTCTATATAAAGATTTCGCCTTTTCAAATATAAAGATTATATTTTTATATTCTCTATTATATAAAAATTTTATTTTCAATATACTACTTATATAAAAATAGTATTTTTATATCTTCTACTATATAAAGGTCATATTTTTAATACTCTACACAAGTAAAAATCATATTTTTGATTCACTACTTACATAAAGATCAAATTTTTAACACT
This sequence comes from Allium sativum, assembly GCA_030737875.1. NCBI lineage: Eukaryota > Viridiplantae > Streptophyta > Magnoliopsida > Asparagales > Amaryllidaceae > Allium > Allium sativum. The sequence continues at coordinate 79,266,853 of CM060922.1, read as the reverse complement.
TTTATAATGTAAAAATCATATTTTTGATATATCTATAATATAAAAATCATATTTTTATTCTCTACCTCCCATAAAATATATATTTTTAACCTTTATAACAAAAATTATATTTTTACTTTATATAAAAATCAATCCTTTATAAAAATATAATCTTTGATCATAAAAATCATACATTTCTAACATGGAACCTCCCTCATTGCTAAACTGAGAACAAAATTAATTGTAAATAAATATAAACACTTACAGTGTTTTTTTTTCTCAGCGAAGAAGTGGGGTTTGCTGCGCTCGGCGGTCGTGGTGGGCCCTCCAGCAGGCGGCGGAGGTAGAGCATCGGCTTCAGGGGGGCGGATGGTGGCTGCGTCTAGCCGGGGGGGAGGTGTTGCGTGTAGTGAACGATTGGGAGAGGAGGAAGAAGATGGGGGAGGCGGCAGGCGAGGTGAGGGGGGGAGATCGACGAGGGGCGGTGGTTGTTGAGCACGATTTAGGGGGGTTTCGACACGAGGTGTGGTCAGAGGGGAGAGGGGCTAATCGGAAAAGAGGGGGTGAAGGGAGGGCGGCGATCGCCGGGGGGGCGCCTCAGGCGCGGTGGCGGGTGGGCTGACGAGCGGCGGTTCTTCGATAATTTTTCTTATCTGAATCGATTGAGAAAGAGAAAGGAGGGTGTGGGGTTAAGTGGGAAATTATTTTATTATATTTCATCTTATTATTTTCTCTCTCCTCAGTTGACTTTCCATACGAACTCGAAATCAAGTCCGCCGACTGTCGTCCCTAGCGTATTACCCCCATTCCGAACACAATGGGATATGTATCGTAGGCTGATTCGATCGTCTCGATCCGTTTCCGTTAAAATCAACATATAACTCTATATATTGAATTTGAACGCGCATTTCAATTTACTGGGGTCACATACTTACTCGAAAAATTCCCGAAAAATATTTTCTAGCTTCATATTGACGATACAGTCCTAACAAAACTAATTTCATCGAATTCTGAGACCGTTTGAAAAATGGCCATTTTCCAGTCGATTAAAATCAACTGAAACTGGTCAAACACGTTTTCCTTTGCCACGCTCACGTATTGATTCGAAAAATTACGAAAATTGAAATATAGCAATAACTTGACATCACGGACCCAACAAAAGTGGTTTCGTCGAAATCCGAGGTCGTTTGCAAAATTCCCATTTTTAAGGGCCTGAATTCTATAGCGACTATTCAGAATTTTCAACTGGACATATCTTTTGATTCCCGCTATGAAATTTCAATTTATAGGATTCGTTGGAAAGATATTCTCAAATAGATCCTATTATTTTTGGTTTCAATAAAATCCGGTTTGTTTTGCACCCGGTACGTTCAATTGAAATTTGAAATCGAATTATCGAACTACCACGCCATTTTCAATTCCTTTTATAATTAAAATAAAATATTTATATTCTAACGACGACGTATATAAATATATACGTTCTATTCTATTCAAAATAAATTTCTCGTCGTTTTTATTTAAAATAATTCATTTTAAATATGCAAAATTCATTAAAATTGCCAAAATAAAAATTTTAAACTGGCTCGCATTTCCGGGTTATTACAGGTCGTAGGCATAAAGATGCTTAGACACGAGGTTAGGTCTGGCTTATGGCATAAGTCTGCCCGGAACCGCCCGACACATCCAGCGGTCACAAGCTACCAACCTAATGCGCGAGGTCTGTGCATTAATTTCTAATTAATGCAAATCTAAGATAAATATGATGCCTAAAACGTATTGGGTAGATAAGGTTAAATCAACCGGACTGATGAATCTAATAAACCCGTTTGAAAAATTGGTAGGCCCAATACAAGGTTAGGTGAAACAATCTGTAAGTCTTGTTAATCTGCATATCTAATCCGTTAGTCTGAAAACTTGTTAAGTTGTATATCTGATTTGTTAGCCTGAAAACTTGTTAACTTATTTGTCTGATCTGAGAACTAGTTAATTTGAACTTAGTACATCTGAAATCTATAAGCAAGTTAATCTGGAATCTGTTAGTCTGGGGACGCAAGGTTAGGAGGGAAAATTACTTGTGTCATCTGTTGTTTGGGACCCATATTAATCGGTAACCGTTTCTAGTAACAAAACTATGACCCAACACTAGGTAGGGGTCCAGGGCACGCTTACTGAACTAATTGTAAGAGGTACACTCTGATAATGGCGAGTGGTGTTGATGGCGCATTCCAACCGGGTCATGTGCATGCATGGATCCGGTCTGCTCTGAGGATGTAAGACACTGTGACATCTGTAAATAGGTCTATGTCTATAGGTTGCTACTTTAGGGAGTGATACACCCTTCTGTGGGGCCGGCACAGGGTATTTATGTATTAGGGAGCCGATCGCTTAGGGTAGAATTTAGGGTATACTTAGTTCTGTCTGTTTCTGTTGGGGTACCGTCTGTTTCTGTTGGAGTGGTAACATCTGTCTGTTTCTGTGTGGTACCATCTGTTGGGGTGGTAAAGGCCCATTACTAGTGTACGCCTAATTCTAACATTCTGTTTTCAGAGGGAATATTCTATTTCCGTCTCGAATTCCGTTTCTGCTTCTGTTTCTATACTGTCTGTCTTTGTTCGGGTGGTAAATGGCCATTACTAGCATTATGTTTCTGTACATCTATCTCTGTTAGGGTGGTAAAGGCCCATTACTAGCATTGTGTTTCTGAAGAGATCGTTCTGTTTTCTGTTTAGATATTAGGACAACACCTAATTCTGTTATACGAATGTTAGTGTAGAGAAGTGAAAACCAAGTAAGAAACTTAGTTTAGCCTATATCATTCTGTCTTTTCTGTTAACCTGCTACTCCTGTTATGGTTATCTCTCATCCAGATTTATTTACATGTCATGATATTGTTATCTGTTTATATGCTGAAAGTCACTGGACTCACTAGACTTATGTCTGACCTAGTTTGTTTTGCCTCTTTTCTTCCGTTCCCTCTCCCCCCCCCCCAAGGTTCTCAGGGTGGAAACATAGGAGCTTGATTATGGTTCCATCTGGTTGAAGTGCTAGAAGTGCTGGAAATATTTCTTTGCTTTGATTCTACCTATTTATGGCATTCTCTATTGAGGATTATGTCTTTAAAATTATGCATTCTGAAGGATTTTATATAAGACTGATATTTGTTTACTTGGGTTTTGGTATTGTGATGTAACCAAACTTATTTATGTTTCTGTTGTAATAAAGAAATAAAATTTTAAAGTATTACCTTGCATATCTCTCTTGTAAATTTCTGTTCTGTTTACTTATAACGTTCCACCAAAGTTAAGGCATTCCCTTTGTGAGTGACCTTAACAGAAGTGGGGTGTTACACTTGGTATCAGAGCTGAAGGTTACCAGATTTGATAAAAAGTTTGTGAAAACTATTTTCAAAAAGGTTTTAAAAATGAAGTATTTTCAAAGGGAAAGTTTATTTTGAGAAACATAGTCCCCAAAGCCATATATCTATCTTTTGATTTTCTGTTTAATCCTTGTTTCCTTCTTTTCTAAGTCTCCGGGGCTCCTGGCTTTTTGGGAGGTAACTTCATCGTGACATGGTTCTGTTGGCATGATGAGACTACGGCGCTTGTCAAAGGGCAAAGAAGTGCCTAACTTCCATCTGTAGCCGCAGTAATTTCACCTACGGCTAATCCTCTTTCGAGCTTCGTAGGGTTTTCCGCGCGATGGGGGCAGCTTTAGAGAAAGACTTGTTAACATGTAAGAAGGCTGGTTGTTTTCAGTGCGGTGAGACAGGACATCTGATCAAGGATTGCCCCAGAAGGCAAGGGCAAAGGGCAGAATCTTCTGAAAGGTATGTGAATGCTTTCGTAGTTGGTGGACAAACTAGAGGTGGAAAATTTTCCATAGAAAGTTTAATTTCCTTATTTGATCATTCTGGCATTTTAATTCTATAGTTGAGTCTCTGCACTTTAATAATAGTCTTGTTTCTGATCCCGCTATAGTCTCAAACCCCATAAGGGTTACGACTCATCTGTTTGTGATAGGTTGGGGTTTGAGGGCATCTGTGTTGGGCACTAAGTTGACTATGACGCATACATTCTGGGTTTTGGTGGGATATATCATGCTTAGTTTCCTGAGAATCATTTGATAATCTGATCTGTACCAGTAATCTATAAGTATTCTGAATATTTCTGAAAAGGATAAGGGTTTTTACTCGAAGCGTGAAGTAGATTTCCAATTTTGACATTGTTTAATGGGAGTAATTCTCTGAGTGTCAATCTGATGTTGATTTCGGTCTTCGGGGTTGATACTTAGGGATTTATTCTCTTAACCGATGTCCGATGGGAACAGAACTTTTGTACTTGCTTCTATCACTCGGCTGTATCCTATCGATCGATTCTTCGACCTTTAGGTAGAAACTAATGGGTGTAAACATGTGTTTGAGACATGTTATGTTTGATGGTTGCGAATGGATGCAAGTGGTTACTAGTGGTTGCTCGTGGATTCATATACACACACTAGGCACTAGATCGGCTCAAAAACACTCTCATACTGCATATAGATGTGGGTGCATTTTTCAATTTTTGTGGTTGAAAAATGATTGACTCATCACATGGATGTTGCATTTGGATGAATGGTTATGCACTCATATAGAAATATGTGTATCAAATAGGATTTCTTGCATACATAATTGGACTCATGGCACTAACATAATTCGCATTAAGGAGGTCAACTGAATCAGTAGACCGCCTGATCTTTGCATTAGATAAGAGACATATACACACACTTTTGCATATGTTCATACAACATTAGAAGTTTTCTAAGGACAATGGATGCTTATGGATTATGGCTGAGTAAATAGGTGATTGGATGGTAAGAAACATTCTTCTTAACTTGAAGATTTCGGGGATGAAATCCTTTAAGGAGGGGAGAATGTAACACCTCGTATTTTCTGTGAACATAAAGTAACAAAGCAAAGTATACTTAATTTTTAAGAGAAGAATTAGGGAAAACGGGTTATGGCATTGCGTTCCTCTCGGAATTCTGCCTAAGATATAATCCGAGTTTGCATAAATCGGACTCCGTATGAAGAAGTTATGGCACATACAAGTTTCAGTAATTTAAAATGAAAACCAGCCCGAATTCAAATTCAAAGTTTCAAAATTCAAATCACACACCTGGGCTGGGCGGGAAAATTCCCGCCCAGGACCAAGGTCGACCAGGGGGTCGACCTGGGTAGAACAGGTCGACCTGGGGTCGAGCTTCCCCATTTTCCAGATCCGTGGACAGATTCGTTTTTCTGCATTTAGATGCCCGTTCTGACCAGATTCGTTGCTCTTGAGCTATTTAAACACCCCAAACCTCACTTTCTCTCCACACAATTTCATTACGCCTATACTCTGTCCTAATTCATATTAATATAAATCAATGGTCTCGTTACTCTGCTGAAACCTAAGCTAGAACAAGTTCTCCTTCTTCTTCCAATCTAAATAGGATTAAAAGAGAACAACTGCAACCCTTTTTCTTTTAGAATCCAACCAAGATGAGCATAGTTGTTTTCATATATGAAATTTAATTATGATCTTGACATGGTTATAAATCTAAATTGGAGATTATGCATATTCTTGTTTATCAGATCTGTTTTCCTATATAGGCCTATTTTATTCCTGTTTATCAGATCTGTTTTTCTGTGTAGATCTATCTTATTATTGTAACTATTCTGTGTTTCTTCCTTCCTTCTGTTCTATAGCCAGGCTACCACGAGCCTGAGCCAAATCTCATAAGAGATTGACGCACGAATGTTAAATTTGGGGAAAATAATGAATGACGCATAATTGGACATGACTGATTTGTGACTGATTTAAGAAAAGGGCATACATTGTAATTTAAAATCTAGATCTAGGCATACTATATATGATAGTTTATGATTTGGAAGAAGGAGAATTATTGTATGACAACATATAACTTGTAATTTGGGAACATAATGCATGTTATAATTCAAGATCTGATTTTGAGGACATGATACATGTTGTAATTTAAGATCTAGATTTGGGGGCATACTTTATATGATGATCTATGACTTGGAAGAAAAAGGATATATGATTTAGGCATAAAAGATCTATATTAAAATAGGACAACTATTAATTGTGAATACGCCAAAATGGAGATTTTGGATATTTGGAATAAGCTGAAATCAAAGGCTATAATTTGGCATAATTCATATTGTATATCATGATTTGGAGTTTTTGGAGAATATTCTGTACTATGTAAATTTAACTAGAAATTTGGAGCATACGTATATTGTGAATTATGACCGTAATTTGAGCATGTAAAATAAGGCTTAATTTTATGATTAAGCGAGGTATGTCAATGGAATTTTAAGGGATGATTAAATCTGTTAAATTGCCTAATCTGTTAAGTCTGTTGAAACTAAATACGGTAATTTGGGTATGAAAATCTGTAGGCTCGATCTAAAATTGAAAAAAAACATGTTAATAGAACTTTGGATAATCTGCTGTAACTTGTAAAGAAGTTAATTTGTGGAATTGGCATAATTAGCCTGATATTGGCATAATCTGTGAATGAATACTTTAGCTAAAATAAGAATGCTGAGACACGAGGTTAGGCTATGTTTGCGGTAGAAGCCTGCCCGGACCTAACCGGCTTAACCAACAACTGCAAACTGTCAGTCTAATGTGAGAGGTCGTAGGCATAAAGATGCTTAGACACGAGGTTAGGTTTGGCTTGTGGCAGAAGTCTGCCCGGAACCGCTCGGCACATCCAGCGGCCACAAGCTACCGACCTAATATGAGAGGTTTGTGCATTAATATTTAATTAATGAAATTCTAAGATAAATATGATGCCTAAAACGTATTGGGTAGATAAGGTTAAATCAACTGGGCTGAACCCATTTGAAAAATCGGTAGGCCCAATACTAGGTTAGGTGAAATAGTCTGTAAGTCTGTTAATCTGTATATCTGATCCGTTAGTCTGAAAACTTGTTAATCTGTATATCTAATCTGTTAGTCTGAAGACTTGTTAACTTGTATGTCTGATCTGAGAACTAGTTAATCTGAACTTTGTACATCTGAAAACTGTAAGCAAGTTAATTTGAAATCTGTTAGTTTGGGGACACAAGGTTAGGAGGGGTAATTACTTGTGTCATCTGCTGTTTAGGACCCATATTAGTCAGTATCCCTTTTGGGTATCAAAACTATGACCCAACACTAGGTAGGGTCCAGGGCATGCTTACTGAACTAATTATAAGAGGTTCACTCTGATAATGGCGAGGGGTGTTGATGGCACATTCCAACCGGGTTATGTGCGTGCATGGATCCGGTCTGCTCTGAGGATGTAAGACACCGTGAACTCTGTAAATAGGTCTGTGCCTATAGGTTGCCACTTTAGGGAGCGATACACCCTTCTGTGGGGTCGTCACCGAGTATTTATGTATTAGGAAGCCGATCGCTTGGGGTAGAATTTAGGGTACACTTAGTTCTGTCTGTTTCTATTGGGGGTACCGTCTGTTTCTCTTAGGGTGATAACACATGTCTGTTTCTGTATAGTACCGTCTGTTTGGGTGGTAAAGGCCCATTACTAGTGTACACCTAATTCTAACATTCTGTTTCCATAGGGAATATTCTGTTTCCGTCTCTGATTCCGTTTCTACTTCTGTTTCTATACCGTCTGTCTCTGTTTGGGTGGTAAAGGCCCATTACTAGCATTCTGTTTCTGTACATCTGTCTCTGTTAAGGTGTAAAGGCCTATTACTAGCATTGTGTTTCTGAAGAGATCGTTCTATTTTCTGTTTAGATATTGGGACAACACCTAATTCTGTTATACTAGTATTAGTGCAAAGAAGTGAAAACCAAGTAAGAAGCTTAGTTTAGCCTATATCATTACGTCTCTTCTGTTAACCTGCTACTTCTGTTATGTTATCTCTCATCCAGTTTTATTTACATGTCATGATACTGTTATCTGTTTATATGTTGAAAGTCATTGGACTCACCAGACTTATGTCTGACCTAGTTTGTTTCGCCTGTTTTCTTCCGTTTCCCCTTCCCCCTCCCCCCACCCCCCAGGTTCTCAGGGTGGAAACATAGGAGCTTGATTCAAGTTCAATCTGCTTGAAGTGCTAGAAGTGCTTGAAATATTGCTTGGCTTTGATTCTACCTATTTATGGCATTTTCTGTTGGGGATTATGGCTTTAAAATTATGCATTCTGAAGGATTTTGTATAAGACTGATAATTGTGTACTTGGGTTTTGATATTGTGATGTAACTAAACTTATTTTTGTTTCTGCTGTAATAAAGAAATAAATTTTTCAAGTACTACTTTACATATCTGTCTTGTAAATTTCTGTTCTGTTTACTTATAACGTTCCACCAAAGTTAAGGCATTCCCTTTGTGAGTGACCTTAACGGAAGTGGGGTGTTACAGCAATGCCTTCGTTCCTGGTTCCACGGGCTATCGCTTGATTCTAGCGATGGAATGGCTAGCCAGGCATGGTGCCATCCAAGACTGTGAAAAGAGGGTAGTTAGATAGTTGACTCGTTGTGGAAAGACCCTTGATATTTCTTATGACCCTAGGGGTTCAATGATGCTTATCTACCTAGAATCTTTTGATGCATTCATTGATGATTTGAAATTTGTTCGTGTATTCCATGAGTATGGTGACATCTTTGATGAGGTTCGGGGTCACCCCTGAGGCGCGAGATAGACCTCCGGATATACTTTGTAGATAATGAAAAGCCAGTTGCTTTGCCAGTGCCCTACATGGCTCCGAGAGAGAGAGAGGAGGGAACTCAGTAAACAAGTAAGGGAGCTACTTAAGAAAGGGTTCATAAGAAGAAGCATTTTGGAATGGGGTGCTCCGGTTGTTTTTGCTACGAAGACCGATGGTTCGCTTAGACTATGTGTGGACTATAGGGAGACGAACAAGCTCATGAAGAATAATAGACACCCATTGCCGAGGATAGATGATTTGTTCTATCAGTTAGCTGGTGCTTCGGTTTTCTCGCAGTTGGACTTAGCTACAGGATTTCACCAGTTGAGGGTAGCTGAGGATAGCATAGATAAGACTGCTTTTAGGACTCCTAACAGTTTCTTCGAAGGACTTGTCATTTTTTTTGGGTTGACGAATGCACCCACATATTTCGTAGACTTGATGAGTAGGGTGTTTAGGGAGTTCCTAAACATGTTTGTGGTGGTCTTTGTGGATAGTATTTTGATTTTCTCTAGAAGCAAGGAAGAGTATGCCCTACATCTTAGGAAAGTCTTAGAGACCCTAGAGCGCATCAACTCAAAGCTAAGTTCTCCAAATGTCATTTTTGGAGGAAAGAAGTGAGGTTCTTAGGACACGTGGTCTCTAAGGAAGGGATAGAAATGGATCCTACGAAGGTGGTGGCAATCCAAGATTGGAAGGTTCCTAGAAAAGCAACAGAAGTAAGAAGTTTTCTAGAGTTGGCGGGCTACTATAGGAAGTTCGTTAAGGGATTTGCGAAGGTATCAACCCCAGTTTTGACTTTGCTAGATGGGAGCAAACCGTTCACAGTATATACCGGTACTTGTGAGGTAGGGCTTGGAGCAGTTTTTTGATGCAAGAGGAAAATGTGATATGCAAAAGGCAGTAGGTACACAGTTATGTTTGAGCATCGCGTATCGTCCACAGACGGATGGATGAACAGAAAGGATTAATATAATCCTTGAAGATCTTTTGAGGTTATGCATCCTAGATTTTGGAGGACATGAGAAGAGCACTTTCCATTTATGGAGTTCGCTTATAACAACAGTTATTAAGCTAGTATTAGGGTTTTTTATGGACGACCGTGTTGATCACCAACTTGTTGGTGGGAATCTACGGATAAGATTTTACTTGGGCCAGATATGGTTAGGGAAACTTCTGAGGAGATAGACTTAATTCGAAGATGAATGAAGATGGCACAGGGCTGACAAAAGTCAAACGCTGACAAGATACGAACCGACCTTGAGTTCATGTTGGAGACAAGGTTTTTATTAAAATGACACCGTGGAGGAATGTAGTTCGCTTTGGGGAGTGTGGGGAAATTAGCACCAAGGTTCGTGGGGAAATCCCCAATTACAGAAAGAATTGGACAGACCACAGAGTGAAGTTTCCAAAAAAGCTTAGTGGTGTTCATGACATGTTTCACGTGTCGCATATGAGGAAGTGTTTACATGATACCACGGAAATAGTGGAGATGATCATGCTTAGAGAAGTGGAAATGGACCAAGATGCCACGATTAGACGAGCTCCTACATGCATCCTTGGATCAGAGATCAAGAAGTTACACAACAGAGAGGTCAAGTTGGTTAAAATACAATGAGGAGATGATCAAGGAGATGCGACTTGGGAGATGGGAGACAAGATGCGTACGTTGTACCCTTTCATTTTTGAGGGTATACTCTTAATTTCTCCTTTTTCTATCACTTTGTTTAGACTTGTCCTATCGTATAGTGCATCCTCTCGATTACATTCTTGATCTTTAGGTAGGAGATCCTATGGTTGTAAACATGTGTTTGAGACATGTTATGTTTGGTGGATGCAAGTGTTTGCTAGTGGTTGTTCGTAGATGCATTTACACACACATTAGACACTAGATCGGCTCAGTCACTTTCATATTGCATATGCATATATGTATTTGTATATGGATTGAAACTTGATGTGTTATCATATAGGTGTTGCATTTGTATGAATGATTGTGCACTCATGTAGAAGTTATAAAGTACGATTAGGAATAATTGAATACACGATGGACTCATGGCACTGACATAATTCGCATTAAGCAGGTCAACTGAATCAGTAGACCGCCTGATTTTGCATTAGATAAGGACATATACACACACTATGGATATGATCATGAAAGCATTAGAAACCTATTTAAGGCAATGGATGCATGTGATTGAATGGTTGAGTAAATGGCTGTTGGATGGTAGGATACACATTCTTCTTGACTTGAAGATTTCGGGGACGAAATCCTTTAAGTAAGGGGGAATGTAACACCCATAATTTTAAAACGGGACATAAGAGATAATTAAAGAATAATTAATCTTTAAAAGAAGAATTGGGTGAAACGGGTTACGCCATTGCGTTCGTCTCGGAATTCTGCTTGAGATAGAGTCTGAGTTCGCGTGAATCGGACTCCGTATGAAGAAGTTATGGAGGTTAGAAGTTTTCAACTTTACGCAGAAATTAAATTAAATTAATAATTAAATAAATCGAGTTCAAAATTCAAATCGTTAGAGAAGGCTGGGCGGGAAAAGTCCCGCCATAGTGTGTCGACCCCGCTATAAGGGTGTCAACATAGATGTCGACCCCCCTGTAGGGGTCAACTCCAGCGAGCTGATCTGGACAGTGACGATATTCTGAGGTGTTAGGGCATATGTGTCATGTTCTGGTAGGCTCTCTTGGGTTTGGATGACTTTTATGACTCATAGGTTGATCTAAAGGCCCATATTAGTCCTAAAATTCTATATAATTACCCCAAACCTCAACCCTAGACCTCACAACCCTAAATTATGATGTCGCCATGTTGTTCATCTACAAACTAACTTAGCCACCACCATAACAAATCAAAATTCTAGATTAAAGATAAAAAGATAAGAGATAAAGATTCAAAGCCTAGGAATTGCGAAATGGAATTCTAGAACAACAACGAACAAATCAATGCCTACATCAACGGATTAGCTTAGCAACTTCAAAAATCAGATCCCAGAATTCAAGATCTGTTTTCTGTGAGTGCAATACCTTTCACAAGATAATTGTTTAAACGTAATTGTGATGAGTTATGAACTGGACTGTATGAAAATGTTTGTAAACCATATAAAATTTATGTCTTTGCAAACTATGTTTTGATTTATGCTTGATTTGATTCATTGTATGCAAGTTATGTTCTATGTTAATTCATATGCCTAATTACATGTGCAAGTTATGTATGCAAGTTTGCTCGATCTATGCAAGTTATGAAAGATTATACGCAAGTCATGTTCATATATGTAAGATCATATTTTATATGTTCATATGTTTAGATCTATATGTTTATATGATTAGATCCATATAAGTCCATATGTTTAGAACTATATGTTCATATGTTTAGATCTACATGTTTATATGATTCGATCCATATCAGCCCATATGTTTAGAACTATATGTTCATATGTTTAGATCTACATGTTTATATGGTTAGATCCATATCAGTCCATATGTTTAGAAATATATGTTCATATGTTTAGATCTACACGTTTATATGATTAGATCCATACCAGTTCATATGTTTAAATCCGTGCAAGTTTATGTTTAGATCTATGCTAGTTCGCATTCCATATGTTGATTGGATCTATTTTATATGTTTACTAGATTTATGCAGTCTTAGATTTATATTGTTTATGCCAGTTATGATGTCATGTGTTTCTTCCCTTTTTCCTTTTTTTTATGAGTTGGGCTAATTGCGAGCCTAACGTATCACATGAACTATACGTATGAACGACGTGGGAACGTTAGGGAAAAGTTTGGGTAAAAGTTGAATATTATGTAATTGGCATAAAAAGGGGTTGTAAACATATAATTAATTTTGGGCATAACTAGAAAATGTGGCATAACTTGAATTGACCAAACTTATGGATAATTTACATATAAACTTGGACATGAATGGTAAATATATAAATTGGCTAAAAGATGAACGTGCCTAACCCGAGGTTAGATTGAGTTGCGGTGGAGACTGCCCGGAACCACCCAGCACATCCATCGACTGCAACAACATAGATCTAATGTGAGAGGTTAGCGCATTAAGCCCAAAAACCCGAGGTTAGAACGAGTTTGCGGTAGAAGTCTGCCCAGAACCGCCCGGCACATCCAGCAACTGCAAACAATAGTTCTAATGTGAGAGGTTGGTGCTTTAATGAATAAATTAAAGCTAAGGAAAAAACATGCTAAGAATGGAAAGGTTAAGTAACATATGAACATGTGACACTTAACCAATACAACATGTTAGGTGGGTGGGTTAAGTTAACATGGACAAGAAGACAACTTAACCAATATTACATGAACAAAGTGGATAGGGTTAAGGCAAAGCTTAACCAATAATACATATGGACTTCATGAGAGTAAGGGTTAAGTAAATCTTGGGTAAGTGGGTAATATTAGTATATATAGGCCCACAAACTTAACCGTTAAATAAACATGTGTGAGTCAGTGAGAAGGTTAAGTAACATATGAATAGGCAACACTTAACCAGTACAACATGTTAATTAAGCAAAGGGGTGGGATTAAGTTAAATTGAGAACACTTAACCATTATAACATGTTGATTAGGAAACCCTAGTAATGGGGACCCATTTCAGCAGTAACCCACATAGATGTATGATGGTCCCCTGAGCTAGGAAGGGTGGGGCACGATTACTGGGTTGATTATAAGCGGTTAAAATAGAGGCGAGTGGTGCAGCAGTGTATGTTCTGATGGAGTATGGGTATGCACGTGCTCCGGAGTGGAAAAAACAGGCACTAGGCATCAGTAGTATACACTGTGCATCTTGAATCGTGTCAGGTTGCCATCATGGGAATTGATACACCCCATGATGGGGCTAGCACAAGTATCTACATAAAGCGAGGCCGAATGACACAAGTAATAATACATGCGAGTTAGGGAGCCGATCGAACGAGGAAGGTAGTGGGTACAACTTGTGGGGGTAGGAGCAAAAAAGGGCACCTACGATAGCAGCTAGGAGTACATGAAACTACCATTATCATGATTAGTAAGAGGGATCAACTTTTAGTAGGGAACTAGTAAGGGTGCGGTGTAACTAGTAATGATACGGTGATACTAGCATTGGTGCAGTGTAGTAATTATCCTGTAGTGATTAGAAGCGCAATTAACGTTATACCTTGTTCATCTTGTCTACTTTGTCATGCCTGTTTATTCTAAAGTCATTTCTTGCTTTCCAGTTTATGTTCTTATCCTGGTACTTTAATGATTGTATTGTTAAAGTCATTGGACTCACCAGACTTGTCTGACCTAGTTTGTTTCGCCTCTTTTCTTCCGTCCCCTCCCCTCCTTTCCCCAGGTTCTTAGGGAGAAAATACTCAAGCATAGTTCAGATATCTCTTTCTTCCATCTTGAAGTTGAAAGGTGTATTGCTTGGCTTTGATTCTGCGTTTGGCATTTTTCTATTGGGGATTATGGCTTTAAAATTATGTACTCTGAAGGTTTTGTACAAGACTGGTAATATGTACTTGATTTTTGGTATTTGGAAATGTAATTTCTGTTTCCGCTGCAATAAAGTTATAAAAATTTTCAAGTACTACTTTTTCTGTCTTGTAATATTCCATTTTGTTTACTTATAATGCTCCACGAAACTTAATGCATTCTCTTTGTGAGTGACATTAACAGACGTGGGGTGTTACACAAAACTAACACAAAAGGGGGGGTGAATGGTGTGTTTTTGAAAAATTTAACAAAATCTAAAACTTGTATGATCTACTATATGAATCACACACCATAGAGATAATCACAGACACAGAATCAAACACATACACAAAAATAAACAAAAATAAAAGGCAGAAAAGGAAAGAAAATACCGAATTTTATATTGGTTCGGATTACCCCTACGTCCAGTCCCATGCAATGCTGGATTGTGTAGAGTTTTATTTCTATATCAATATCTAAGTACAACCCCCTTGATTTAACGGTTATAAGGTTAACACCGATTCCAAACACCCATGATCAAGTGTATTCCCCTTGATTTCCCGGCTACAAGATTAACACCGCTTTGTTTCCTTGATTTCAAGGCAACAAGAACACAACTTTTCCCAAACAATTACAATAGCCCTATAACTCTTCAATAACACTTTGATTCAGAGAGTAATGAGTAGAGAGCGAGAACAGAAGAAGCCTTATGTAAATAGAATTGAACTCGGTACAACATTAGTGCAGAAATCATAAAAATAAGAAATAATAACGGTGTAGAAAAAAAGGATGAAGATGGAGAAGAAGAATGATGAAAAAATTCGAAATCAACCCCTATTTATAAGATTTGAAAGGTTGCAACACTTCTGGAACATTACAAATACTCAAAAGACACTTCCTTTCAAAATAAAAAATATGACGGTTACATGTCGACATGCCCATTTATGTATGTCGACATAGTACAAAATTGAATTTTGAGCATTTTTCAAGTGTTTTGATATATATATAATTCTAGAAATTCTTGAATTAAAACATAGTGTTATAAATGAGTATTATAAAGTAGAAACTCATATGAAATCATAAATATAAAATATATGAACATATTTATAAATTATAAAGTTTAAAACTATATAAATAAATATTTAAAAGTATAAATATACAAAACTTATAAACTATAGAATTTGAGTTTATAATCAAACAGTAAAAATAGGGAATAATGATTGAAGATAGAATATGAAATTTTGAAAATCAGAAATTGAAAAGATCGAGTTTGAATTTGAATTTGAACCTGGAGTGCTATTCAGAGTCTTACATAAACTAGACTCTATTGCTATATTTATCTTGAGATCTTGAACTCTTGAGTCTTGATTACTCATGAGTCTTGAATCTTTTGAATTCTGAATCTCTAAAAGTTCTTTAAACTGTACAGTCTTCAGTATTAATTCCTGTATATAAATCCTGCATATGTATATATATTCTGGATAAAAGTGTTAGTATATATTTTATAATCAATTAATACTGAAATAAGTTTGTTGTCTTCAAAACTCCATTCTTCAACACCAACAGGATTTTCTTGACTCGACTGCCTCGTAAATCCTTCGAGTCGGGCGAGAAGAGTGTCGATGGAGGCCTCTTGGCGATGGAAATGTTCTTCCTGTTGTTTATAGCGAGCAGTGAGATCTTTAGTCAGATCTTTGACGACTCCATCGATGTTGTCTCGAGTGACGAAGTTAGATGGGTGTCCAGTCGAGGAGAGTTCTTGCTCCTCCTCCACACCCGCTGCTTCTGAGCGAATGTTCTGTTTTCTTTTAACCATGTCAGGAAGCGAGTAAGGTTAGCTTCCGAGAGAGGGTTGAGGTTGGATTCCGAAATTCGAAGATCAATGTCGAGAGCTGAGGTCAAGAACTAACGTTGGACGTTGAAGCCGAGAGCTAAGGCTGAAGATGAAGTTGTGCACCCCCTTCCGGGCACGCCAAAATGTTGACGTGGGAAATCGTCGCGGACTCAACGCACGTCAACACCCAAGTGTATGTGTATTAGCAACACAATAATTCAAATATAAAGTAAAATAATATGGAAAAACGCAACTTTTTATAATGGTTCGATACTAACACCTACGTCCACTTTCTAGTAACCATTCATCATATATTATTCGGTCACAATTGTTGTACAAGTTCAGACAATATTTGAGTACAAAACATTATAATAGAACAACAAAATGACTATTATTTCTAGATTTTGACTAAAATCCCCTTCATCTTCTTCGTTGAGTGAATAGAGTGTTGACTTGGTCAACAATGTCCAATTTTAGCTTCAATGTCCAAGAAGTCCAAAAATGCTCAAAAGCATTTAAGGGTGTAAATCGGTCGGACCGAACAGAGATGTGTTCAATTTTGATCCTAAAAAAAATCGGACCGGAAAATTTTTTCCCTCAGACAAATCTTGTTGTCCTAAATAAAATCGGTTGGACACAGACATTTACTTTTCGGACACGAACACGAACGGACCCGGTCGAACATGGCTATTTATATCATATTTTATAATTTTTACTAGATTTATCTCAAATATATATCGAATTACAAGGAATTCGGACGAATCCAATCGAACATGGACCAGACGTGATTTTTTCTCATATAAATTTTGTTGTCCTAACTCGTGTCCTAAATGAGAATCGGACGGGCGTATTTCGGACACGGATACAAACGGACGTCAGACATTCGTACAAAATTTACAGCCCTAAAGTAGTGTAATTAAACTTGTGAATGTCCAAATGTTGATGGAAAACATGTATGCAATGTTTTAGTGGTCCATGTTATGTCCAACAGCCATGGGGTAGAAGATGGAAGCCATTAATGGTGCTTGAGAGCTTCAAGAGTGAGAAAAATCCAACCCCTTGAATGAATAAGGTAAGGGGGTATTTATAGTAGTGGGTTAGGTAGGAGTAGGTGAGATTTGGGGACCACCAGCTGATAAATCGCATCCCAGAAGAGTGGGAACCAGAAAATCGCATCCCTCCTTCGTGTTATAGAAAATCTCGCATCTCGTATCCCCTTTAGGGGATGCGAAATTCACATCCCAGGGGGATGCGGGTTCGCACTGATGCAAGATCGCATCTAGGAGGGATGCGAGATCTCGCATCCTAAGGATCTAAAATCGCATCCCTGGGAGGATGCGAGTTATGTAGGTGGGATCTGGGGGATGCGATGTTGAGGCATGGGAAGCTTCGAGGGATGCGAGGCTTCGGGCTTAGTGTAGAGTAATATTTCGTATCCCCCTGAGGGATATAAAATCGCATCCCCGGAGGGATACAATTTTGTATCTCCCGAGGGAGAGGGATGCGATTTCATATCCCTGGGGATGTGAAGTACGCGATTCACATCCCAGGGGATGCGAAATTCCTGGGATGCGCAAGAGTCGAGGGTGCCGAAGTGAGGTCGATGCAGATGATGCGATGCAATGTGTGGCGGCACCGGTGATGTGATGCAATGCGAAACTGTGGAGTTTGCCATGTTGAGTTGCTCGAGCAGTTATGAGCGATCGATGCGCGTTCACGGAAATGAGTATAACTTTCAAACCATACGACCATTTTGGCCAAACGAAAGTTGTACCTGGAGCTAACTCATAGGGCTACAAGAGTTACAGTGAAAAGCACCATAATTGATGTTTTCGCGACAGAAAAAGGTCATCTAAATGGGTTTCGGATCATGTTTGTCTTGCATCGCGACTTCAACCAAATCGCTTTGTGTTTGCTGACGATGTTATTGACGTGCGACGGCTTCAACCAAAAAGCGTGTCAACAATTCCTATAACATAAAATTAATCCTTATAAAGAAATTGTCACATAGAATGCGTTTATTGCGAGAGTTTCTCCATTTGATCCCAAGTTGGACTCGTTTTCCTAAGCTCGACCTATTTTCTGGCCCGAGGAAGCAATCAATCGCATAGCTTGTACTCTTGGGCATCCTATAAAATTAGATCAAGCAACTGAAGACTTAATTCATATTTCATATGCTAGAATATTGGTGGAAATTAATATTAACTTCACACTTCCTAAAGAAGTTCCCATCCAATGTTATGATGGAAAGATTAATTGGCAAAAGGTTTTTTATGAATGGTTGTCTTCAAGGTGTTCGGACTGCAAAACTTTTTGGACGTACATATACATTCTACATTGCAAAAGGATATGAGGCAAAAGGAAAATTCGCAAAAGGAGTTTTCATTCGCAAAACGAGTGTTCAACGGATGTGGATGATTCAACTTTAACTTAAATGGTCATAAGAATGATAATATGTCAACCAATGTTATAGAGCAGAACTAGAAAAGTAATATGTCTAGAATTAATAACAGTTGCTACCTACTATGAATTTTATTGATAGAAGTTACTCTCCCATATCCAATCTAAATTATGGACTTCAAGAAGGAGTTTTCAATGACACAATAAAGAAATTTTTTCCTGCAAATGAAATTAACACAACAAACAAATTTTCTGTTTTATCAACCAATGAGGTTAATATGCAAGACGATTATGAGAAAAAAGACATGACTCCCGTTAAAGACAAATATGATAAAGTGAAGGACACATAAATGTTCAATGAAATAGCTAATAAATTGCCTACAGTAGATCAATTAAATCCTAATATTTCTGCTAAATCTTCTTCTGACCATTTAAATTCTTAGAGTACTGCTATATTTGAACAAAATGACATGGAAAGTTCTAATTCAAACGGTGAGGAAGTTATCATATGTAGTGAGCCTTTTGTGGAATCTAATTTGAAATGGGACAATCTTGTCTCACAGATTAAAACTACATAAAAATCGAAGAAAGCAAAATAATACATAGGCCTCCTTGGTGGAATGATAACTGGAGGCATTTCTAAAAAATAAATTTCATCGTGTCACTCATATTCTGGAATGTTAGAGGTTGAAACTCAGTTACAAGGCAAAAATATTTATATGATCTCATTCGAAGCAAAGAAATGAATTTTTTTGTAGCATAAAGCATAAACTCTCTAATCAACCAATTGTCAATTTTGCTCTTAAATTTAATAATTACGATTTTTAAAAAAAAATATTTCATATAAATGCAAAGATAGAATTTTAATTGGATATAACAAAAAATGCTGGAAGCATCAGATTATACGTTTGGATCAATAGTGTATTACTTGCAAAATCAGTAATGTGGGAGGCTTCAAGTTCAAATTTTTGCAGTATATGGATCCAACTTGCAATCTAAAAGATAGAAGCTTTGGAATAAATGCACCTAAAGATGGTATTGCTTAGATATTAGCTAGTGATTTTAAGGTTGTAATATATGCTTCAAAAAGGGTGGATGCTCATCATTCACTCTCTTTTATCAATGTGGTATTTTTGCAATGTATTTCAGAATTCAACATCATTGAGCCATGCACCAAAGGGAATTTCCTTACATGGAGACGAGGTGCTAAATTTAATATGCATTCCAAAACAGATAGAGTATTTATAAATCAATGTTGTGCTTCCATGTTTCCCTTTTTATTTGCATAATTTCTAAATCATTCTACAACTGATCACACTCCAATCTTAGTGAATTTAACTTGCAAAATGGTAGATTCATCCTCGATTATAAGAGCTCCTTTTAGATATAAGAATTGCTGGTGATTAAAATAAGGCCATTTAAATCTTGTTTCTAATGTATTGAAAAGTAAATTGCATGGCTATTTTCTATTTAACATCATCAAAAAGTTAACGGTGATCAAAGCATATCTAAAAGCCTAGGAAAAAAAATTGTATAAGCCTGCTAAACTCATTGATGAGTTAACAGGGGAAAATGATAGAGCCTACAATCTCACTATTAATCACCCAAATGATATAATTCTTATTCAACAATATCAAAACAACTTACAAAGACTAGTGGAAAGTATTTATCACCAAGCTATTGAGCTTAAGCGGAAGGCTAAACTTTAGAAACTCACTAATGATGATGTACCCTCAAAATTCTTTTATTCTAAAATGTATGTTAACCATGAGAGGCTCAAAATTAAATACATATTAAATGAAGATTATAATTGATAACAATAATTTTTCTTCTAAACCTATCAATTAATTTTAAGAACTATATAATTACACAAATGTCTCTTCAAATTTTCCTAAGACAATTCCCATAAAGGTCATTTCTGGAGCTAGTAAATGAATGCTAGAAAAATGCATCGGCATGGATGAGATCCGAAATGTTGTTTTTAAAATTCATGATGATAGCAGCCCTGAACCAAATGGTTTTGATGCAAATTGTTTTAAAGTGCATTGGCTGGAAATAAAAGATGAGTTCTTTTATGTTATTAATAGGGGATTGTTAAAGGGACTCCAAATTTGGTTAAGGGAGGGATAATTTTAAGGGGACTCCAGCTTAATTTTTTTTTGTTGAGGGGGAGTCTAGAATATTTTAAAAGAAAAGGAAAATGAGACCTAAATGCCCCTAACTCATAACTTATTTTAAAACATAACGTACTAATTTCAGCGTAAAATACAAACATATGCTTTTAGAAATAAAAAAACAATTGAAAAAAAATTGTTGATAAAATAAACAGCAATATAAAATACACAACATGTTAGATTAAAATTTCTTTCTGCATTTAATTTAAATCGAACGTTTCAATTCCAATATGAAATTACAATTAAGTACCCGATTCGATGCCATTCGTCTCCTACAAAATTTTCATGTGTCTCCATTTCTTTAATTATATCCTTTTTTTTTACATATAGCGTTGATTTGTAAGTAATAATTAAGATTTAGATTTCAATGGTTTTTATTGATGATGATAATTGGGAGTTAATATCGAAATTTTTATTTATATGTTTAAGGGGAGGCTAACTTATTTTGTACTCCCCATAATAATTATGTACTAAATTAAAATTGATCCTCCCCTTAATCAAATATGGAGTCCCTTTAACAATCCCTATTAATAATGCTTTCTATAGTGGTAAAATTATTAAAGAATTGACCAACACTTGTACTACTCTTATTCCAAAAGATAAATATGCTACTACACATAAATCAGACCAATTTCCTGATGCAATGTATTATACAAAATAATTAGTAATATTTTATGCAATAGGATCAAATTAGTCCTTCCAAAAAAAAAATTGGCTTACTACCATGCATTAAGTGGAAAAAAAAAAGAATGAATCAAAAAGATGAAACCATATTAAAGTTCACCTTACACAGGCCAGTAGAATTTAAAAAGCACACACTACGATAATACAAAAAATTAATATGTACATAAAAGTTCTACTTAAATGAGAATGAATGTGGCATTGTTTAAATCACCTTCTTCGCAGATCAAAGGAACAACTAAAATTTTAGAAACAAAGCATTAAAACGTCAAATTTTCCATCTAAATCTATAGTAATAAAGTACAATGTTTAGCTATCCAAAAAGGCAAAAATGTAGCAAAAAATTGAATTGCAAAGTTTTATTTTAATTCAAGTGAAATCATATTCATGACAATTCTACATTAGTTGAAACAGTTCAAAGTTTTTGCTCTATAATGAAATGCACATGGTAAATCCTTACTGTAACACCCCGAATTTTCTATTAACACTAAAGTTGCTAAAATATTAATAAGTGTGTAAGAGAGGGGATGTATCTAATATGAATATAAAAATATTAATAAGTATGTAAGAGAGGGGATGTATCTAATATGAATATAAAAATATTAATAAGTGTGTGAGAGAGGGGATGTATCTAATATGTATATAAAAACAATAATAAGTAAAGGGGGATGTATCTAATATGTACATTGTAGAAAAAATATATATATTTATGACATGAATAGAAGTTTATTAATTTGCTAAGTGTTTGCTGAGTCACTTCTGACTCATTGCTGAGTCAACAAGATAAACCCCATCTTGTCTGAACGGCTGCGGTTATTTCTAGGTTAAATCTAATGGCCTAAATGCATTCTAAAATCTATAAATAAGTGGGTAGACCCTAAACCTAAATCACTTGTAAAATTAGAGAAGCTACCGTCATGCTGCTGCCATGGAGTTCAGCGTAGCCGTCACAAACTAAGAAGAGGAAGCCTAATCTACTACAACTAAATTCTACTCAACAAAACAAATCAAACCAAAGAACTCTCTCTCTAATTCTCTTCTTTTGTTGGTGAGTATGATGATTCTCACAAGACTATTACAAACTAATTTGACTCAGTTATGAATGGATCACAAGAAAGTGATGTGATTTGTAATTGTAAATTCTATATATTGTGGACCTCTTATTATGTTATTATGTTGTCGTATGATGTAAATTATATATGCTATGTCATGCTATGCTGTAAATTCTCTTATGCTATGTCGTGCTATGTTGAGAATCATGTCAAGCTATGTTATACTATCATACTATGCCATGTTATAAATCATGCTATATTATGTTGAAAAATCATGATGTTGTTGGATCATGCTTAAAGTTATGTTTTTTTTTTCTTAATTTAAATGGATCTTGTTTATGGGAATTTGCCTATTAGGTTAGGTGTACCCATAAACTTGAAACTATAATTAAATAAAACTTGATTATGGGAATTTGCCTATTGAGTTAGGTGTACCCATATAAAACCATGTTGTTAAAAAATTAGATGATGTTGATTCACACATGTTCATATGTAAGTTTATGAAAATTGATTGAGATTATATTAGGTGAATTTTGAACAAGTTGACACCTTTAGGTCCATGACATGTATAATCTATGCAAGTTGGACATATGCAAGTTTCACCCCTTATTACGATTCATTTGGTCACATATACATGTTGTTATTATGATAATCTCTTTTATGCTATGAGTTAGGCTATTCCAGTCTAACATATATTTTGCGAATAAACGTTCAAACGTGGGGTAGGGGTAATATTAGGAATTAATAAATTGGGTGCAATTTTGTAAGATTTTGCATACCATGAATGGATGTCCATAATTGAGTCAATTATGGACATTGTTAAAAATTGGAAGTAATTAATAATTCAAGTAGGGAATTATTAAAATTGGGGGAAAGTGGATTATTATTAATAATCAATGCTTAGGACACGAGGTTGGACCCGTTTGTGATGTAAACCTGCCCGGACCCGCCCGGCAAATCCAGTAGTCACAAATGTCGGCCCAATGTGAGAGGTCCTAGGCCCAAACTAAAGCATAACAGTTGTAAAGACACGAGGTTAGACTCTTTTATGGTGTAAGACTGCCCGGACCCGCCCGGCAAATCCAGCTGCCATAAATGCCAGTCTAATGTGAGAGGTCTTTATGAGGTTATGGCCTTAATGAACTAAGAAATACTTAACCAGATAATCATGTAAGGTGGGACATGGGGGTTAAGTAGGTGCCTTGGGTGGCATGAGGAATCTGGTGGTTGCCTTTAGAGGCATTTGAAATACGATTAGACTTAACCAAACACACATGTAAATGAACATGACTAAGTGGGTTAAGTGGGATGGACTAATGGGGACAAGCTTAGGTGGAATGCTTGTGGTAAATAGTGGGGGCCCATTTCAACCAGTATCCCAAAACGTATCTTTGTGGGCTCGACCCAAGTCGAGGACGGGACACGCATACTGGGTTTGACTATAAGAGGCCAAAACAGGGAGCGGTGGCAACGCAAGTCCAATGGGTTTCATATGCGTGTGTGGACCCGGGCTGGTAGGTAAGACGTTGCATCGTGTAGGTATAAGCCGTGCATGTCCGTTGTATCAGGTTGCCACTTTAGGGGAGTGATACACCCCACTGTAGGGCCAGCACGGGTATCTACGAGTTAGGGAGCCGATCGAATAATGGGAAGTAGGGTACACCTAGTGGAGATAGGGGCAGGCGGCACCTATGTAGTCAGCTAGGGGTACGTAAAGCCATTGGGAAAGTTTCTAAGTGAAGCTAAGTGGGATGAATCTTTAGGGTGACTGGTGTGGTGCAGTATAGTGTTTATCCTTTAGTATTTAGGAGCGCCTATAACGTTGCCTTTAGCGATTGTCTATGTCCTTAATCTGCTCTTCATAGACATTTTCTTGTTTTCCAGCTTATGCCTTAGTCCAGTTATTTTGGTAATAGTATTGTAGAATTATCATATTCACCAGACTTTATGTCTGACCCCCTCTTTTCCATCCTTTTTCTCCCTTCAGGTCCGCAGGTTGGGCCAAGTTCTAGTGGAGTCTAGTTGGATCGCTTATCTTCTGGAAAGCTTGGACTGCTGAAGTAAAGTCCAGCTTGTTATCTTTCTTTTTAATGGCTATTCATGTAATGGGATTATGTACTTGTTTTATCAAGATAGATATTGTACTTGACATTGAATATGGTGTTATGATGTAATCAAACATGTTTTGACTTCTGCTACAATGAAATAAAGTTTTTGAATTTCCAAGTACTATTTTATATCTGTCTTGTTGTAATTTTACTGTTCTATATTCACTTAAAACCTCCATGGAAGTTAATGCATTCCCTTTGTGAGTGACATTAATGGACGTGGGGTGTTACACGTGGTATCAGAGCATAAGGTTACCAGAACAGATAAAAAAAAAAATTTAGAAAAATATTTTTTTTTCTAAAGTATTTTTGGAAGAAGTGCTTTCAAAAAAAAAACATGTTATTTAAAGAGAGTTTTTATGAAAAACATAATCCCAAATAGCCACATCCTTATCTTTATCTTTCGAATTCTCCATTTTGAATCTTTCCTTTTTCGTTTCAGCATGGCTGAAGATCTTAATCTCCCAGAAGGTGTGACGATTCCAGGGTGGTTTAGGAGATACTTGGAGGCTAGGGCCACCACTGCAGGCCCAGCGGATACTCCTCCACCCCTAGTTGCACCCATTCCTCCTCCTCCTCCTCGTGTTGACACTTTTGCAAAGACGTGCAAGGAATTCAAGGCTATGGGAGGAAAAACTTTTCAAGGGACTGAGACGTTTGTGGAGGCCAGAGATTGGCTTAAGGAGACTGAGGAATTGTTGGATATCTTTGAAGTGGAAGATGGGAGGAAAGTCCGTTTAGCTGCTTGGTTAATGAAGGGAGAGGCCTCGTTTTGGTGGGAGGTCACTAACGGGGAACGTCCAGTTGATTCATGGGCGGATTTCAGACGAAGGTTTGAGGCAAAGTTTCTTTCAAGGGCAGAGGAGAACTTAAATATGGAAAAATTCCTGGCACTAAAGCAAGGGAGCTCATCAGTAAAGGAATATGTCAATAAATTTAATCAGTTAGCAAGGTTTGGCTTGGAGTTGGTGAACACGCCAGAGAAGAAAGCTTTGAGGTTCGTTAGAGGCTTGAATGAACCGTTGCAAGGGTTGGCTATGACCCACATCCCTATGGGAGCCACCTTTGAAAAGCTAGTAGAAATGGCACTTATGCATGAGGATAAGGCAGTTGAAAAGAAAGGGGATCAGAAGAAACCCCAACAGCAAAATAAGAAGGGTGGTAATAACAATAATGGCAAAGGGAAGAAGAAATGCTTCAATTGTGGGACGCCTGGCCATCTCAGCAAAGATTGTAGAAAGAAAAAGAAGACAGGTTGTTTTCATTGTGGAGATGCGGGACATTTAGTGAAGGACTGTCCAAAGAAGGGGCAGAGGGCAGGGTCTACCTCGGGAGGACAGGTGCAGGCTCTTATGGCACCAGGGCAGGCAAGGGGGCAAGTTCAGGCTATTGCGGCCCCACCGCTGCAAGAAAGAGGTAGAACAATTTCTGTTGAAAGCTTAGTTTTTCTGTTTGATCATCCTGTCCGTACCTTATTCGATTCTGGCGCATCTCATTCGTTTATCTCTGCATCATTAGTTGAATCACTGCACTTGAACACCAGTTTAGTAGAGGATCCCTTGGTCGTTTCAAATCCAATTGGGGGTTCGGCTCATTTGACCATGATATGTTTGGATTTGAAAATCTCTATACTTAGCGTTGAATTTAGATGTGATGCTTATGTATTGGGCTTCACGGGCTATGGGCTAATTTTAGGAATGGATTGGTTGTCTAGAAATAGGGCCATTCTTGATTGTGAAAGGAGAGTAGTTAGGCTTGTGACTCGCCTTGGTAATGCTCTCGACATCTTTTGTAATCCCATAAATTCCGTTATGCTAAGTTATCTTGAATCGCTTGACGCGTCTGTAGAGAACCTGCGATCGGTAGAAGTGGTCCGGGAATATCCGGATGTGTTTGAGGAGGTGAAGGGCTTACCTCCAAAGCGGGAGATAGACTTTCGAATTTATATTGTGGATAATGCTAAACCCGTATCTTTGCCAGTGCGCCACATGGCTCCTCGTGAAAGGAGGGAACTCAGTAAGCAAGTAAAGGAGTTGCTTGAGAAGGGGTTCATAAGACGTAGTATATCGGAGTGGGGTGCTCCAGTAGTTTTTGCCACAAAGGCGGATGGGTCTCTTAGACTTTGTATGGACTATAGAGAACTAAACAAGCTTACTAAAAAGAACCGACACCCACTGCCGAGGATTGACGATCTCTTTGATCAGTTAGTTGGCGCCTCAGTGTTTTCGCAGTTGGACTTAGCCACTGGCTTTCATCAACTGAGAGTGGCTGAGGATAGTATAGATAAGACTGCTTTTAGGACTCCTGACGGATTCTATGAATGGCTAGTGATGCCCTTTGGTTTGACAAACGCCCCTGCATATTTTGTTGATTTGATGAGTAGGGTGTTTAGGGAATACCTTAACAAATTCGTGGTAGTCTTTGTGGATGACATCTTAGTCTTTTCTAAGAATAAAGATGAGCACTCCCTACATCTTAGGGAAGTGTTGGAAACCCTTCGAGCGCATAACCTTAAGGCAAAATTTTCTAAGTGTCACTTCTGGAGGAAGGAAGTACGGTTCTTAGGGCACGTGGTTTCCAAAGAAGGGATAGCAGTGGATCCCGCAAAGGTGGTGGCCATCCAAGATTGGAAGGTCCCTAAAAATGCAACCGAAGTAAGAAGTTTCTTGGGGTTGGCTGGCTATTATAGGAAGTTTATCAAAGACTTCGCAAAAATATCAGCTCCATTAACACGGTTAACGAAGAAGAACCTGGTTTTTACGTGGGACAAAGATTGCGATGATGCGTTCCAACGTTTAAAGAGAGCCTTAACTTCAGCCCCAGTCTTAGTGCTGCCAGACGGGAATAAACCGTTTACCATCTATACTGATGCTTGTGGGACGGGACTTGGCGCGGTCCTCATGCAAGAGGGAAGAGTAATAGCCTATGGTGGAAGGCAGTTGAGGGTTCATGAAAAGAATTACCCCACGCATGACTTAGAGCTAGCCGCAATTGTTTTCGCGCTTAAGTCTTGGCGTCACTATCTTCTTGGTGAGAAATTCGAACTGTTCACTGACCACAAATCATTAAAATACTTATTCTCTCAGAAGGATTTGAATTTAAGGCAGCAACGGTGGATGGAATTCTTAGCCTCCTACGATTTTGAAATAGCATATACCCCGGGCAAGGGTAACGTGGTGGCAGACGCCTTAAGTAGGAAAAGGTTGTCCTTGAGTCCGTTGTTTGTTGAACGACAAAGCTTAGAATTCATTTCTATGTTTGACTTTAGACCCTCCATTGACTTAGTACCCGGTCTGTTAGCATCCTTGGAGGTTAGACCTACACTTCTAGGACGGGTTGGTGAGGCACAGCGAGATGACCCACAGTTGGTTGAGATAGTAGAAAAGCTCAAAGGGGGGGAGTCGTCAAGCCATCTTCGTAGGTATACCCTAGACGATAAGGGTTGGTTACGAAGGGATAATAGACTTTGTGTACCACAAGACGAAGACTTAAGGAAGACCATTCTTGATGATGCTCATCGCTCAAAAATGACCATTCATCCCGGCGGGGATAAGATGTACAAAGATATGAAGCGGGTTTTCTTTTGGGCCGGTATGAAAAAGGATGTGGCCGAGTACGTCACTAGATGCTTGGTGTGCCAACGAGCTAAAGCAGAACAAAAGAAACCCGGTGGGTTGCTTCACCCATTAGAAGTTCCACTATGGAAATGGGAAAGCATCTCAATGGATTTTGTGGATGGATTACCAAGATCAAGGAAGGGTAACACGGGGATTTGGGTTATAGTAGATAGACTTACTAAAAGCGCCCATTTTATTCCCGTGAAAAGTAAGAGGACTGCTCCGTGGTTGGCTTCTGTATACATTAAGGAGATAGTTCGTTTGCACGGTATTCCTTCTAGTATAGTAAGCGACCGTGACCCCATCTTTACTAGCGAATTTTGGAAGAGTTTACAAGAGGTGGTAGGGACTCAGCTATGTTTGAGCACCGCATATCATCCTCAGACAGACGGCCAGACCGAGAGGGTGAATCGCATTCTAGAGGATCTTTTAAGGCTTTGTATCCTAGACTTTGGGGGTACATGGGAAGAGCACCTTCCGTTAGTAGAATTCGCATATAATAATAGCTTTCAGTCTAGTATTGGCATGGCACCTTTCGAAGCTCTTTATGGAAGGCCTTGCCGTTCGCCTACATGTTGGTGGGAATCTACCGATAAAATCCTACTTGGGCCCGATATGGTTAGGGAAACCTCGGAGAAGATTGAGTTGATTCGAAGGAGGATGAAAGCAGCACAAGATAGGCAAAAATCGTATGCTGATAAGAGGAGGACAGATCTTGAGTTTGACATTGGGGACATGGTTTTTATCAAAGTATCTCCGTTACAGAATGTTGTTCGCTTTGGGTCCGTGGGGAAATTAGCACCAAGGTTTGTAGGGCCGTTTCCTGTAAAAAACAGGATTGGGAAGATGGCATATAGGGTGGAGTTGCCTGAGAAACTTAGTGGAGTACACGACGTATTCCATGTATCACATTTGAGGAAGTGTTTGCACAAGACCGCGGAGGTGGTAGAGCCGAGCTTGCTTAAAGAGGTGGAAATAGAGCGTGATGCAACAATTAGACGAGCTCCTACATGCATTCTTGGGTCGGAGATCAAAAAGTTGAGGAATCGAGAGGTCAGACTGGTTAAAGTGCAATGGGGAGATGATGAGAGCAACGCAACTTGGGAGACAGAAGAGAAGATGCGTTCGTTGTACCCTTTTCTTTTTGAGGGTATGTCTTTTAATTTCTCCTTTATCGCTTAGCTTATCTTATCTTATCTTTAGTATGTCCTCTCATTAGTATCTTTGACCTTTAGTTAGGATAATCCTATGGTTGAAACATGTGTTTGAGACATGTTATGTATGATGGATGCAAAATGGATGCAAGTGTTTGCTAGTGGTTGCTCGTGGATGCATATATACAC
The DNA here is from genome assembly GCA_030737875.1 of Allium sativum. NCBI lineage: Eukaryota > Viridiplantae > Streptophyta > Magnoliopsida > Asparagales > Amaryllidaceae > Allium > Allium sativum. The sequence goes on along the minus strand of CM060922.1, from coordinate 79,237,492 downwards.
ACACTTTAGGCACTAGATCGGCTCAGTCACTTCATATTGCATATTGCATATATATGGATGTATTTAGTATAATGGATGTATAATGGTTGTACCATCATATGGATGCTGCATTCGGTTGAATGGGTGTGCACGCATATAGAAGTAGTATGTAAGCAATTAGGATCTTTTGCATACATAATGGATTCATGACACTTACATAATTTGCATTAAGGAGGTCAACTGAATCAGTAGACCGCCTGATTTCGCATTAGGTAAGGACATGTACACACACTTGCATATGATCATAAAGCATTAGAAGTCTTTTAAGGACAATGGATGCCTGTGTATGATGGATGAGTAGATGGACGTTTGGATGGTAGGATATACATTCTTCCAGACTTGAAGATTTCGGGGACGAAATCCTAAAAGGAGGGGAGAATGTAACACCCAGAATTTTCTATTAACACTAAAGTTGCTAAAATATTAATAAGTGTGTAAGAGAGGGGATGTATCTAATATGAATATAAAAATATTAATAAGTATGTAAGAGAGGGGATGTATCTAATATGAATATAAAAATATTAATAAGTGTGTGAGAGAGGGGATGTATCTAATATGTATATAAAAAACAATAATAAGTAAAGGGGGATGTATCTAATATGTACATTGTAGAAAAAATATATATATTTATGACATGAATAGAAGTTTATTAATTTGCTGAGTGTTTGCTGAGTCACTTCTGACTCATTGCTGAGTCAACAAGATAAACACCATCTTGTCTGAACGGCTGCGGTTATTTCTAGGTTGAATCTAATGGCCTAAATGCATTCTAAAATCTATAAATAAGTGGGTAGACCCTAAACCTAAATCACTTGTAAAATTAGAGAAGCTACCGTCATGCTACTGCCATGGAGTTCAGCGTAGCCGTCACAAACTAAGAAGAGGAAGCCTAATCTACTACAACTAAATTCTACTCAACAAAACAAATCAAACCAAAGAACTCTCTCTCTAATTCTCTTCTTTTGTTGGTGAGTATGATGATTCTCACAAGACTATTACAAACTAATTTGACTCAGTTATGAATGGATCACAAGAAAGTGATGTGATTTGTAATTGTAAATTCTATATATTGTGGACCTCTTATTATGTTATTATGTTGTCGTATGATGTAAATTATATATGCTATGTCATGCTATGCTGTAAATTCTCTTATGCTATGTCGTGCTATGTTGAGAATCATGTCAAGCTATGTTATACTATCATACTATGCCATGTTATAAATCATGCTATATTATGTTGAAAAATCATGATGTTGTTGGATCATGCTTAAAGTTATGTTTTTTTTTTCTTAATTTAAATGGATCTTGTTTATGGGAATTTGCCTATTAGGTTAGGTGTACCCATAAACTTGAAACTATAATTAAATAAAACTTGATTATGGGAATTTGCCTATTGAGTTAGGTGTACCCATATAAAACCATGTTGTTAAAAAATTAGATGATGTTGATTCACACATGTTCATATGTAAGTTTATGAAAATTGATTGAGATTATATTAGGTGAATTTTGAACAAGTTGACACCTTTAGGTCCATGACATGTATAATCTATGCAAGTTGGACATATGCAAGTTTCACCCCTTATTACGATTCATTTGGTCACATATACATGTTGTTATTATGATAATCTCTTTTATGCTATGAGTTAGGCTATTCCAGTCTAACATATATTTTGCGAATAAACGTTCAAACGTGGGGTAGGGGTAATATTAGGAATTAATAAATTGGGTGCAATTTTGTAAGATTTTGCATACCATGAATGGATGTCCATAATTGAGTCAATTATGGACATTGTTAAAAATTGGAAGTAATTAATAATTCAAGTAGGGAATTATTAAAATTGGGGGAAAGTGGATTATTATTAATAATCAATGCTTAGGACACGAGGTTGGACCCGTTTGTGATGTAAACCTGCCCGGACCCGCCCGGCAAATCCAGTAGTCACAAATGTCGGCCCAATGTGAGAGGTCCTAGGCCCAAACTAAAGCATAACAGTTGTAAAGACACGAGGTTAGACTCTTTTATGGTGTAAGACTGCCCGGACCCGCCCGGCAAATCCAGCTGCCATAAATGCCAGTCTAATGTGAGAGGTCTTTATGAGGTTATGGCCTTAATGAACTAAGAAATACTTAACCAGATAATCATGTAAGGTGGGACATGGGGGTTAAGTAGGTGCCTTGGGTGGCATGAGGAATCTGGTGGTTGCCTTTAGAGGCATTTGAAATACGATTAGACTTAACCAAACACACATGTAAATGAACATGACTAAGTGGGTTAAGTGGGATGGACTAATGGGGACAAGCTTAGGTGGAATGCTTGTGGTAAATAGTGGGGGCCCATTTCAACCAGTATCCCAAAACGTATCTTTGTGGGCTCGACCCAAGTCGAGGACGGGACACGCATACTGGGTTTGACTATAAGAGGCCAAAACAGGGAGCGGTGGCAACGCAAGTCCAACGGGTTTCATATGCGTGTGTGGACCCGGGCTGGTAGGTAAGACGTTGCATCGTGTAGGTATAAGCCGTGCATGTCTGTTGTATCAGGTTGCCACTTTAGGGGAGTGATACACCCCACTGTGGGGCCAGCACGGGTATCTACGAGTTAGGGAGCCGATCGAATAATGGGAAGTAGGGTACACCTAGTGGAGATAGGGGCAGGCGGCACCTATGTAGTCAGCTAGGGGTACGTAAAGCCATTGGGAAAGTTTCTAAGTGAAGCTAAGTGGGATGAATCTTTAGGGTGACTGGTGTGGTGCAGTATAGTGTTTATCCTTTAGTATTTAGGAGCGCCTATAACGTTGCCTTTAGCGATTGTCTATGTCCTTAATCTGCTCTTCATAGACATTTTCTTGTTTTCCAGCTTATGCCTTAGTCCAGTTATTTTGGTAATAGTATTGTAGAATTATCATATTCACCAGACTTTATGTCTGACCCCCTCTTTTCCATCCTTTTTCTCCCTTCAGGTCCGCAGGTTGGGCCAAGTTCTAGTGGAGTCTAGTTGGATCGCTTATCTTCTGGAAAGCTTGGACTGCTGAAGTAAAGTCCAGCTTGTTATCTTTCTTTTTAATGGCTATTCATGTAATGGGATTATGTACTTGTTTTATCAAGATAGATATTGTACTTGACATTGAATATGGTGTTATGATGTAATCAAACATGTTTTGACTTCTGCTACAATGAAATAAAGTTTTTGAATTTCCAAGTACTATTTTATATCTGTCTTGTTGTAATTTTACTGTTCTATATTCACTTAAAACCTCCATGGAAGTTAATGCATTCCCTTTGTGAGTGACATTAATGGACGTGGGGTGTTACACGTGGTATCAGAGCATAAGGTTACCAGAACAGATAAAAAAAAAATTTTAGAAAAATATTTTTTTTTCTAAAGTATTTTTGGAAGAAGTGCTTTCAAAAAAAAAACATGTTATTTAAAGAGAGTTTTTATGAAAAACATAATCCCAAATAGCCACATCCTTATCTTTATCTTTCGAATTCTCCATTTTGAATCTTTCCTTTTTCGTTTCAGCATGGCTGAAGATCTTAATCTCCCAGAAGGTGTGACGATTCCAGGGTGGTTTAGGAGATACTTGGAGGCTAGGGCCACCACTGCAGGCCCAGCGGATACTCCTCCACCCCTAGTTGCACCCATTCCTCCTCCTCCTCCTCGTGTTGACACTTTTGCAAAGACGTGCAAGGAATTCAAGGCTATGGGAGGAAAAACTTTTCAAGGGACTGAGACGTTTGTGGAGGCCAGAGATTGGCTTAAGGAGACTGAGGAATTGTTGGATATCTTTGAAGTGGAAGATGGGAGGAAAGTCCGTTTAGCTGCTTGGTTAATGAAGGGAGAGGCCTCGTTTTGGTGGGAGGTCACTAACGGGGAACGTCCAGTTGATTCATGGGCGGATTTCAGACGAAGGTTTGAGGCAAAGTTTCTTTCAAGGGCAGAGGAGAACTTAAATATGGAAAAATTCCTGGCACTAAAGCAAGGGAGCTCATCAGTAAAGGAATATGTCAATAAATTTAATCAGTTAGCAAGGTTTGGCTTGGAGTTGGTGAACACGCCAGAGAAGAAAGCTTTGAGGTTCGTTAGAGGCTTGAATGAACCGTTGCAAGGGTTGGCTATGACCCACATCCCTATGGGAGCCACCTTTGAAAAGCTAGTAGAAATGGCACTTATGCATGAGGATAAGGCAGTTGAAAAGAAAGGGGATCAGAAGAAACCCCAACAGCAAAATAAGAAGGGTGGTAATAACAATAATGGCAAAGGGAAGAAGAAATGCTTCAATTGTGGGACGCCTGGCCATCTCAGCAAAGATTGTAGAAAGAAAAAGAAGACTGGTTGTTTTCATTGTGGAGATGTGGGACATTTAGTGAAGGACTATCCAAAGAAGGGGCAGAGGGCAGGGTCTACCTCGGGAGGACAGGTGCAGGCTCTTATGGCACCAGGGCAGGCAAGGGGGCAAGTTCAGGCTATTGCGGCCCCACCGCTGCAAGAAAGAGGTAGAACAATTTCTGTTGAAAGCTTAGTTTTTCTGTTTGATCATCCTGTCCGTACCTTATTCGATTCTGGCGCATCTCATTCGTTTATCTCTGCATCATTAGTTGAATCACTGCACTTGAACACCAGTTTAGTAGAGGATCCCTTGGTCGTTTCAAATCCAATTGGGGGTTCGGCTCATTTGACCATGATATGTTTGGATTTGAAAATCTCTATACTTAGCGTTGAATTTAGATGTGATGCTTATGTATTGGGCTTCACGGGCTATGGGCTAATTTTAGGAATGGATTGGTTGTCTAGAAATAGGGCCATTCTTGATTGTGAAAGGAGAGTAGTTAGGCTTGTGACTCGCCTTGGTAATGCTCTCGACATCTTTTGTAATCCCATAAATTCCGTTATGCTAAGTTATCTTGAATCGCTTGACGCGTCTGTAGAGAACCTGCGATCGGTAGAAGTGGTCCGGGAATATCCGGATGTGTTTGAGGAGGTGAAGGGCTTACCTCCAAAGCGTGAGATAGACTTTCGAATTTATCTTGTGGATAATGCTAAACCCGTATCTTTGCCAGTGTGCCACATGGCTCCTCGTGAAAGGAGGGAACTCAATAAGCAAGTAAAGGAGTTGCTTGAGAAGGGGTTCATAAGACGTAGTATATCGGAGTGGGGTGCTCCAGTAGTTTTTGCCACAAAGGCGGATGGGTCTCTTAGACTTTGTATGGACTATAGAGAACTAAACAAGCTTACTAAAAAGAACCGACACCCACTGCCGAGGATTGACGATCTCTTTGATCAGTTAGTTGGCGCCTCAGTGTTTTCGCAGTTGGACTTAGCCACTGGCTTTCATCAACTGAGAGTGGCTGAGGATAGTATAGATAAGACTGCTTTTAGGACTCCTGACGGATTCTATGAATGGCTAGTGATGCCCTTTGGTTTGACAAACGCCCCTGCATATTTTGTTGATTTGATGAGTAGGGTGTTTAGGGAATACCTTAACAAATTCGTGGTAGTCTTTGTGGATGACATCTTAGTCTTTTCCAAGAATAAAGAAGAGCACTCCCTACATCTTAGGGAAGTGTTGGAAACCCTTCGAGCGCATAACCTTAAGGCAAAATTTTCTAAGTGTCACTTCTGGAGGAAGGAAGTACGGTTCTTAGGGCACGTGGTTTCCAAAGAAGGGATAGCAGTGGATCCCGCAAAGGTGGTGGCCATCCAAGATTGGAAGGTCCCTAAAAATGCAACCGAAGTAAGAAGTTTCTTGGGGTTGGCTGGCTATTATAGGAAGTTTATCAAAGACTTCGCAAAAATATCAGCTCCATTAACACGGTTAACGAAGAAGAACCTGGTTTTTACGTGGGACAAAGATTGCGATGATGCGTTCCAACGTTTAAAGAGAGCCTTAACTTCAGCCCCAGTCTTAGTGCTGCCAGACGGGAATAAACCGTTTACCATCTATACTGATGCTTGTGGGACGGGACTTGGCGCGGTCCTCATGCAAGAGGGAAGAGTAATAGCCTATGGTGGAAGGCAGTTGAGGGTTCATGAAAAGAATTACCCCACGCATGACTTAGAGCTAGCCGCAATTGTTTTCGCGCTTAAGTCTTGGCGTCACTATCTTCTTGGTGAGAAATTCGAACTGTTCACTGACCACAAATCATTAAAATACTTATTCTCTTAGAAGGATTTCAATTTAAGGCAGCAACGGTGGATGGAATTCTTAGCCTCCTACGATTTTGAAATAGCATATACCCCGGGCAAGGGTAACGTGGTGGCAGACGCCTTAAATAGGAAAAGGTTGTCCTTGAGTCCGTTGTTTGTTGAACGACAAAGCTTAGAATTCATCTCTATGTTTGACTTTAGACCCTCCGTTGACTTAGTACCCGGTCTGTTAGCATCCTTGGAGGTTAGACCTACACTTCTAGGACGGGTTGGTGAGGCACAGCGAGATGACCCACAGTTGGTTGAGATAGTAGAAAAGCTCAAAGGGGGGGAGTCGTCAAGCCATCTTCGTAGGTATACCCTAGACGATAAGGGTTGGTTACGAAGGGATAATAGACTTTGTGTACCACAAGACGAAGACTTAAGGAAGGCCATTCTTGATGATGCTCATCGCTCAAAAATGACCATTCATCCCGGCGGGGATAAGATGTACAAAGATATGAAGCGGGTTTTCTTTTGGGCCGGTATGAAAAAGGATGTGGCCGAGTACGTCGCTAGATGCTTGGTGTGCCAACGAGCTAAAGCAGAACAAAAGAAACCCGGTGGGTTGCTTCACCCATTAGAAGTTCCACTATGGAAATGGGAAAGCATCTCAATGGATTTTGTGGATGGATTACCAAGATCAAGGAAGGGTAACACAGGGATTTGGGTTATAGTAGATAGACTTACTAAAAGCGCCCATTTTATTCCCGTGAAAAGTAAGAGGACTGCTCCGTGGTTGGCTTCTGTATACATTAAGGAGATAGTTCGTTTGCACGGTATTCCTTCTAGTATAGTAAGCGACCGTGACCCCATCTTTACTAGCGAATTTTGGAAGAGTTTACAAGAGGTGGTAGGGACTCAGCTATGTTTGAGCACCGCATATCATCCTCAGACAGACGGCCAGACCGAGAGGGTGAATCGCATTCTAGAGGATCTTTTAAGGCTTTGTATCCTAGACTTTGGGGGTACATGGGAAGAGCACCTTCCGTTAGTAGAATTCGCATATAATAATAGCTTTCAGTCTAGTATTGGCATGGCACCTTTCGAAGCTCTTTATGGAAGGCCTTGCCGTTCGCCTACATGTTGGTGGGAATCTACCGATAAAATCCTACTTGGGCCCGATATGGTTAGGGAAACCTCGGAGAAGATTGAGTTGATTCGAAGGAGGATGAAAGCAGCACAAGATAGGCAAAAATCGTATGCTGATAAGAGGAGGACAGATCTTGAGTTTGACATTGGGGACATGGTTTTTATCAAAGTATCTCCGTTACAGAATGTTGTTCGCTTTGGGTCCATGGGGAAATTAGCACCAAGGTTTGTAGGGCCGTTTCCTGTAAAAAACAGGATTGGGAAGATGGCATATAGGGTGGAGTTGCCTGAGAAACTTAGTGGAGTACACGACGTATTCCATGTATCACATTTGAGGAAGTGTTTGCACAAGACCGCGGAGGTGGTAGAGCCGAGCTTGCTTAAAGAGGTGGAAATAGAGCGTGATGCAACAATTAGACGAGCTCCTACATGCATTCTTGGGTCGGAGATCAAAAAGTTGAGGAATCAAGAGGTCAGACTGGTTAAAGTGCAATGGGGAGATGATGAGAGCAACGCAACTTGGGAGACAGAAGAGAAGATGCGTTCGTTGTACCCTTTTCTTTTTGAGGGTATGTCTTTTAATTTCTCCTTTATCGCTTAGCTTATCTTATCTTATCTTTAGTATGTCCTCTCATTAGTATCTTTGACCTTTAGTTAGGATAATCCTATGGTTGAAACATGTGTTTGAGACATGTTATGTATGATGGATGCAAAATGGATGCAAGTGTTTGCTAGTGGTTGCTCGTGGATGCATATATACACACACTTTAGGCACTAGATCGGCTCAGTCACTTCATATTGCATATTGCATATATATGGATGTATTTAGTATAATGGATGTATAATGGTTGTACCATCATATGGATGCTGCATTCGGTTGAATGGGTGTGCACGCATATAGAAGTAGTATGTAAGCAATTAGGATCTTTTGCATACATAATGGATTCATGACACTTACATAATTTGCATTAAGGAGGTCAACTGAATCAGTAGACCGCCTGATTTCGCATTAGGTAAGGACATGTACACACACTTGCATATGATCATAAAGCATTAGAAGTCTTTTAAGGACAATGGATGCCTGTGTATGATGGATGAGTAGATGGACGTTTGGATGGTAGGATATACATTCTTCCAGACTTGAAGATTTCGGGGACGAAATCCTAAAAGGAGGGGAGAATGTAACACCCCGAATTTTCTATTAACACTAAAGTTGCTAAAATATTAATAAGTGTGTAAGAGAGGGGATGTATCTAATATGAATATAAAAATATTAATAAGTATGTAAGAGAGGGGATGTATCTAATATGAATATAAAAATATTAATAAGTGTGTGAGAGAGGGGATGTATCTAATATGTATATAAAAACAATAATAAGTAAAGGGGGATGTATCTAATATGTACATTGTAGAAAATATATATATATTTATGACATGAATAGAAGTTTATTAATTTGCTGAGTGTTTGCTGAGTCACTTCTGACTCATTGCTGAGTCAACAAGATAAACCCCATCTTGTCTGAACGGCTGCGGTTATTTCTAGGTTAAATCTAATGGCCTAAATGCATTCTAAAATCTATAAATAAGTGGGTAGACCCTAAACCTAAATCACTTGTAAAATTAGAGAAGCTACCGTCATGCTGCTGCCATGGAGTTTAGCGTAGCCGTCACAAACTAAGAAGAGGAAGCCTAATCTACTACAACTAAATTCTACTCAACAAAACATATCAAACCAAAGAACTCTCTCTCTAATTCTCTTCTTTTGTTGGTGAGTATGATGATTCTCACAAGACTATTACAAACTAATTTGACTCAGTTATGAATGGATCACAAGAAAGTGATGTGATTTGTAATTGTAAATTCTATATATTGTGGACCTCTTATTATGTTGTCGTATGATGTAAATTATATATGCTATGTCATGCTATGCTGTAAATTCTCTTATGCTATGTCGTGCTATGTTGAGAATCATGTCAAGCTATGTTATACTATCATACTATGCCATGTTATAAATCATGCTATATTATGTTGAAAAATCATGATGTTGTTGGATCATGCTTAAAGTTATGTTTTTTTTTCTTAATTTAAATGGATCTTGTTTATGGGAATTTGCCTATTAGGTTAGGTGTACCCATAAACTTGAAACTATAATTAAATAAAACTTGATTATGGGAATTTGCCTATTGAGTTAGGTGTACCCATATAAAACCATGTTGTTAAAAAATTAGATGATGTTGATTCACACATGTTCATATGTAAGTTTATGAAAATTGATTGAGATTATATTAGGTGAATTTTGAACAAGTTGACACCTTTAGGTCCATGACATGTATAATCTATGCAAGTTGGACATATGCAAGTTTCACCCCTTATTACGATTCATTTGGTCACATATACATGTTGTTATTATGATAATCTCTTTTATGCTATGAGTTAGGCTATTCCAGTCTAACATATATTTTGCGAATAAACGTTCAAACGTGGGGTAGGGGTAATATTAGGAATTAATAAATTGGGTGCAATTTTGTAAGATTTTGCATACCATGAATGGATGTCCATAATTGAGTCAATTATGGACATTGTTAAAAATTGGAAGTAATTAATAATTCAAGTAGGGAATTATTAAAATTGGGGGAAAGTGGATTATTATTAATAATCAATGCTTAGGACACGAGGTTGGACCCGTTTGTGATGTAAACCTGCCCGGACCCGCCCGGCAAATCCAGTAGTCACAAATGTCGGCCCAATGTGAGAGGTCCTAGGCCCAAACTAAAGCATAACAGTTGTAAAGACACGAGGTTAGACTCTTTTATGGTGTAAGACTGCCCGGACCCGCCCGGCAAATCCAGCTGCCATAAATGTCAGTCTAATGTGAGAGGTCTTTATGAGGTTATGGCCTTAATGAACTAAGAAATACTTAACCAGATAATCATGTAAGGTGGGACATGGGGGTTAAGTAGGTGCCTTGGGTGGCATGAGGAATCTGGTGGTTGCCTTTAGAGGCATTTGAAATACGATTAGACTTAACCAAACACACATGTAAATGAACATGACTAAGTGGGTTAAGTGGGATGGACTAATGGGGACAAGCTTAGGTGGAATGCTTGTGGTAAATAGTGGGGGCCCATTTCAACCAGTATCCCAAAACGTATCTTTGTGGGCTCGACCCAAGTCGAGGACGGGACACGCATACTGGGTTTGACTATAAGAGGCCAAAACAGGGAGCGGTGGCAACGCAAGTCCAACGGGTTTCATATGCGTGTGTGGACCCGGGCTGGTAGGTAAGACGTTGTTGCATCGTGTAGGTATAAGCCGTGCATGTCCGTTGTATCAGGTTGCCACTTTAGGGGAGTGATACACCCCACTGTGGGGCCAGCACGGGTATCTACGAGTTAGGGAGCCGATCGAATAATGGGAAGTAGGGTACACCTAGTGGAGATAGGGGCAGGCGGCACCTATGTAGTCAGCTAGGGGTACGTAAAGCCATTGGGAAAGTTTCTAAGTGAAGCTAAGTGGGATGAATCTTTAGGGTGACTGGTGTGGTGCAGTATAGTGTTTATCCTTTAGTATTTAGGAGCGTCTATAACGTTGCCTTTAGCGATTGTCTATGTCCTTAATCTGCTCTTCATAGACATTTTCTTGTTTTCCAGCTTATGCCTTAGTCCAGTTATTTTGGTAATAGTATTGTAGAATTATCATATTCACCAGACTTTATGTCTGACCCCCTCTTTTCCATCCTTTTTCTCCCTTCAGGTCCGCAGGTTGGGCCAAGTTCTAGTGGAGTCTAGTTGGATCGCTTATCTTCTGGAAAGCTTGGACTGCTGAAGTAAAGTCCAGCTTGTTATCTTTCTTTTTAATGGCTATTCATGTAATGGGATTATGTACTTGTTTTATCAAGATAGATATTGTACTTGACATTGAATATGGTGTTATGATGTAATCAAACATGTTTTGACTTCTGCTACAATGAAATAAAGTTTTTGAATTTCCAAGTACTATTTTATATCTGTCTTGTTGTAATTTTACTGTTCTATATTCACTTAAAACCTCCATGGAAGTTAATGCATTCCCTTTGTGAGTGACATTAATGGACGTGGGGTGTTACACTTACGATGTCATTTCGGGTTTCGAACTCGCATCGTTGTTACCTCGACACAACTGCACTGTTTCAAATCTCGCAAATATTGCCCGAGATATCCACCGAGATCTCATTTTGGGCTCCTTCCGAAACGAAACAGCAAATATCACTCTAAATCTCCTTTCAAATATATCGTCCGAGATGTTGCAATATCAAACGATATATCGACCGTGACAAAATACTGGAATATCGTCCGAAATCTTAGTTTTTTTGGTTAAAAATTAAATTTGTGCCTGAACTAGAACTATAATTAAAAAACTCAAATCTAGCCATATCAATATTTTGTTATTTTACATTTTGCATGTTAAATGACTATATTGTATGTTCGTATACGTTCTACGATGCTTATGATTTTCATATTGGTCATTTTACATACATGTTACTTATGAAATTATGTATTTTATGGTCTATTTACGCTGAATTTTTTAATGTTTTAGATCCTGTTAACGTTTCATGTCTAATAGTTTTTCTGTTTTAAGCATATTAAGAGTATGAATGATCTCTTACAAATAAAGAATAATAAAGTTACTTTGCATCTTAAGTCACTATGTTTTTAATAGCATTCATAAAAATCATTTTGTTAAAATATCATTTTTAACATATCATGTACCCCGAGATTGTTCCGGTATGTACTTTCAGATCCGAGATGAAAATCCGAGACGAACTCCCGAGTTAGACTCATCTCGTCCGAGATCTCCCCCGATACGAGACCGAGTCTATAAAATCGCCGAGACGAAACGCGACCGATATCCGAGATTTAAAACTTTGGACATAAGTACTTATCCCCTGAGCTAATGTTGCGAACACGTGTGCGCGCACACACATTCAAAGTAAGATTTATCAAATTTTTACTCAAAATATAATCAAGGAAATTAGATTATTGTTTGGTTGAGTATCATGTATCACGTGAAAAAAAAAAAAAAAAAAAGAATGGACCAAAACAAAATGGAACCTACACCCGTATAAATATAAGTTTTCACTTTATTTAGACCAACAGATCTAAACACCAAACATTATGATAATATGAAAAATAATATGGAGATAATTATTTTATCCGAATGTGGATGAATTTCGATACTTATGGACAATCCTTTTCTCAGATCAAGATAACAATGCAGTTACATAGGCTACTAGAAGCAAAAGAAAATATACATATCTACTTTGAAAATGTAAAGCATGAACTAAATGTAACAAACCCTAACCAGGAAGGAATCAGCAACTGGTATCGATTGTTCAAATGAAGGGAACGACCCAGTTAAATAGGATAGTAAAAGCAAAATAAAAGATGTACATGTTTACTTTGAAAAGGTAAGGCAAGATTTAAATAGAACAACCTTTAATTGGAAGGAATCGATATCGATAGCCCTAAAATGGTTTTAAACATGGATTTGCTTCATATAGCTAAGTAAAAAAATCCAAACATCCTAAGGCAAACAAACCGATATTTAAGGTGTATAACAATCCCTATCCAGACAGTCTATCATGGTATAGAGAGGGAAATGAAGGCGGGATGAAAGTAAACCGAGGGCGACAACCATGTTTGATGGATTAAAAGAAGGGATGGAATATAAAATTTGGTACTAATTTTGTACTTTATGTTCTCAGACTAATGTTGTAATTTCTATTAAAGTGAGACGGTAATGGAAAAGGCAGACGTTGAAAAGGAAAAATAAAAATTATGAATAAACTCCAACTTGTGTTCACATAGATTAAAAAATAAGGGTAAATTGAATCAACACCTTACATCAAGAAAATGAAAAATCAAGTTTGAAGAGCAAACACCCCCCTCCTCTCCCGACCCAAAAAAAAAAAAAAAAAAAAAAAAAAAAAATAATAATAATAATAAAAAACCGCTCATCCTTAATAATAGAATACAATATTGGTGGATGTAGTTAATACAACTGTTGTAACGAAAGATGTTAAAAAGACAACATTAACTACTATCTGCTTTTTCAAATATGAAACCATGCAAATTAGTTTAGTTGTGACTATAATTAAGTGTGTTGCTAGGGGCTACCAGCGGGGTGTTCGGTCGGCGGTTGTCCACCGACCGAGGCTCGGTCGGTGGACAACCGCCGACCAAACCGCCGGCGGTTATCCGCCGACCGAAGGGCACCGCGGTAGCGCCTAGCACAAACCGCGGTGGCCTAGCAACACACTAATTCAAAAGCTCTTTTGAATTGTTGTAACAGAAAGCGTTATCTACTATTTACTTTTTCGGGATTTGAACTACAAATTAATTTTCTTAGCTGGAATAGATAAGTTTTTCCAAATGCCTATAAAGCAAGGATTAGAGCTGAAAACAAATATCTAAAACAAAAATCATCGCTAGTTTGGGAATCAATTTTGCAAAACATGCTACTTCTGAAACTTAACCATCAAAATAAGTGTTCCAACCTAGTCAACCTCCGCCAACTCAGCATAGCTTATTAACTATTCAGAATTTGCACGATTCAGCTATGAGTTGCACCTATAGAAAAATATTCTGGAACTCAAAGTCGCGCTAATGTAAGACAAACTAAACAATTCTACGTTAGCTGCTCGCTAGGCTGAAACTAATTTACTTTGATAATACGTCTCAAAAGTAGTATGTTTTACAAAATTTAATTTTGAACAAGCCCCTATTGAAAATTTGTCTTCCTAATCAAATTTAATTACCAGCACAATTTTTATGCCAACCATATCTCCAGCAAAACATGCAAAATACACAGTTATGAGACAGAAATAAACATTTGCAATGAAAAAGAAGTAGACGCCACTTCCTAGAGAGATAAATAGAACAGAAGCAAAACTACAACGCAATGGAAAAATGGTAAGCCTACCCTAGTTCATCAAAAGGAACAAACATCGTGCCAATTCATAAAAACAACGTTGATTTGGATAACGACAGGGAGAAAAGCTACTCTTCAAAAGAAACGAAGCAGGAAGATCAATACTGGCGGTGCACTGGAGGAGAGAGCCTTGAAGAGTGAAGCCCACTAGGCCTGCTTGATGCTACAAATGCTTGAATGAGGCTTTGGGCCGCCTTTATTTGTTCAGAAGATCCGTTTATCTCAACAATACATTCTGAATAGCCAGGAAGTGGGTCGTTTACCTTCACTCTTGCTCCAGATATCTAGCCATGCATCAAAACATAATCAGTACAAATATTACATCCTTTAAGGATAGACATAAAAAATATGATCATATGTTTTGTTTATTTGACACTAAAATCAAATGGTTAACTTTATATGCATTAAGATAAACTGCTCTATCGATCAATATCCAAAAATCTAAAACACATCCATTTTGCATTCAGAAGATGGAAGACATTCAAAACCAAAACAAAGGATACAGATGTTGATACAATGGTATCGCATTGGACAGTATCCATCTTGCTTTTATCAACATAATAGTTTATGCCGTATGTGTTTTATTACACATAAAATAACTGATGTTTATTGCTTTATCAAGGCAATAATTTATATTACGTGTGCATGTGTTATCACCATTTCATTTTTGTTTTTTTTTACATTCGTATACATTAGTCCAGAAACAGTTTTATACCGAACCAAACGTTTTCTATTTACGACCCCAGATTTGTTTAAATTGTGAACAGATGAATAAAAACATGATATCTATCAGGTATCCGGTATCCCAACATGGTTTTGGATATTGATACAATGATTGATAGGCCTAACATGAACAACCCATCTATCAGGTTAAGTTTTAGTTGATTATATGCCATTTTGATAGGATATGATATTATTCAGTATAATGGTTACAATGCCAATAGTGGGATGTATATGCCAAATTTCAATGTTTTCATCGAACACTACAAACTCTAAATCAAAAAGGAAATTCATATCAAATGCGGTTTTGAAGAGAAATATCCTAAAGTTAACGAGAAGTCGGTATATATGCAGTTTCGGAAGGGTGCTTGTGAATAAATATTGAAATATGATACTATACATTGATTGAGCTGTGCTTCTTCTCAATTCAACTTCAAAATTGCGCAACTTATGTTTTACCGACCTTGAATTTTGTACAAACTTAAGAGGAAAAATTCAGTACATTTTTCATGCATTGTTATTTCCATTTGTTATACCCAACATTACTACTTTTACTTTGCAAACAATCATATTGAGAAGAAAAAAAAAAACACAGCGTAACTAAAGTGCTTAAGGATGAAGCAAATGACTGATATGTCAAAAGATAAACATGGTTCACAAAATTGCAATGACTGCTAAATTCAATCAACAGAATGCTCCTCAAGAAATTAACATTCATGTGGATGACTTACTAAAAAAAATGAGAAACACTTAGTAGGTGGCGGTTGGTTTATTTTATGTTTTTGAGTTTTCAAAATTAATTACACAAAAAAAGATAGGAGTGAAGGGGCAATGAAGGGAACGGCAGAGGGTTTGGAGGAACAACGAAAGGATGAATTGTCTTCCATCCTTTTGTTTTTTTTTTTTTTTTTTTTTTTTTTTTTTTGAAAACACATAAACTAAAGAAAAGTTGTTTCCATTTTGTGTGTTAACCTTGTGTTCTAAAATGGCCGTTTTCCATGATATGCATACGTCGTTTGTACTTTTGTATGGATGAAAATCCAAAACTATAAAAGGTGAACCGAACGCATCCATAATAATGCTACAAAGTTATACCTGGCTAATTTCAGAAATGTTACTGCCCCCAACTCCAATAACCGACGACGCAGCACTGCTTGGAATCTTGATCTCCATGGTACTGTATCTACTTCCATACCTACATTAAGAATTATACCATACTGAAGAGCCTGCATGCTTTTAATTTTGTAGAAGTTAAAACAAAGAAAATTGGGGCAATGCAATACCCAGTCGCGGGTGGTGGTGGGGCAGAAGGGTAGCTCCGTGGAGCATATGGTGCTTCAGGTGGAGGTCTGGGTGGACCAGAAGGGTAACCATGGTCAGGAGTATATATAGGTCCAGTCCCCTAAAATTTTAACAAAGTAAAGGGGTAAATTAAACTTGATATTCAAGTTTGATATTCTTTAGTTACTTCGACTCGTCATCTATCTGATATATTGTTCTCAATCCAATCATTTGTAAGGTTTTACTGATTTTCGAATATCATACCGTAAAGCATTTCAATAAATAATGTTTAAGTTGCAGGACATGACACATGTTATCAGGCTGCGCAAATGAGAGGATCTAATTGCATACTGAAATAATAACGCAGAGTAGAAAACACTCATATATTACTACCTTCCAAGCTGAAAACCCAGATGTATTCAAGACTCACTAATAATGGCACATTAAACACAAAGGTTGATAAGGATCACTAAGACGGTAAGGCTTATCTAAAAGTCCTGAAATTAAAACCACTGAAGACATCTTGAAGAATATAAAGGCCAGCAGTAATACAAGTCACTGAGATCAAAAATGGCACACGTAACACGGATAAGTGATGTGTTCGATTTGGTTGAACTATATAGTGTGTAGGATTTGGTTGAAATATTCTACTTATCCTTCAAGCCAACACATCACATTTTCAGCATGTATGAAAGCATCCAGACAAAGTTGCAAACACTGAAGGAAAATAAAGTATCTACAAAGAAACCATAGATCCTGAGTACACAAGTCTATGTGACAGCAACACCACAGTATTCATTTTTATGGTAGTATACCTTTGGATGTTCATAATTGTACGGTGCAGGGCCCCTGCTAGCTATATATTCAGGTGGAGAATATCCACGGGATGGATAAGCAGGATACACACTTCTAGAAACTCCAGCAGTGTGAGGTGATGGTAGTCTACCATGCAACGTCTCTGAAGAAAATTCGTAATCATGGATCACAGGTGCAGGATTTGGAGGGGGATCTCCAATTCGGAATGTTCTTGTTCTAAGCCTTGATAAAATCTCCAACAATGCCTCTCTAACGACATCAGATTTTCCAGATATCTATATAATCAACGGTTATAATCAGCATATCAAATTAAAATTTCAGTCTGATGTCCAAAATTAGGAATAATGGCCTAGAAAAGAGGTGTGAGATACTCCTGCAGATAATAGCTAAACATACATGTACGCATGTATGTAGACATGTTATATATATATATATATATATATATATATATATATATATATATATATATGCACATATATATATGCATATATATGCGCATGCGAAAACATACAGGTTACGTATGTAGACATGTGATACATACATACATATGTATGTATGTGTCCCTGTGTGTGCGCAAACTACAAGACAAAGATCTGAGGTAATGTAACTGTCAGTCGGAAAACCAATTAGAAATATAAGGATAGAGCAGATTTTTTATAATTGTTCGGAAATCGTTAGGTTATCAAGCCCCAATTTGAAAATATTCTCCAGACTCCCAGCATGGCCCTATGTGTGACCAATCTTATCCTTAAAGCCTGACTGTTAAGCCTCGCACACATTGACGAAGACCTTAGCTCTGATCATATTATACAGAATCATTTAGATGAAACAAATGGATGACATCAGAAATAGTATCCATATATTAACACATATTGTTAACGATATTTTTTTGTCAAACACCGGAGATAGGTCTAAGGAGATGGACCTAAGGGGAAAATAGGGTTATTTGACTTCTCCCAGCTTGAGCTAGTTCGCCGCTTCCTTGGGAGAGGGGCTTCTTCGTGAAGAAGAGCGTCAGGTTGCTAAAAACCTAATGGCTCGTACAAGGACATTCCGTCGATCCAATATCATAGCAGAACATATCCAGAAATGCATTCAAGAACAAATATAGTATGCAGAAAGAATAGGAACACACAGTTTATAGTGGTTCGGTTCGACTTGAACCTACGTCCACTTTAAGAACTTTGATGATTTTATTCATGAAGGATGTTACATAAGAAATCCCGCAAATTGATTTACAAATGAGGGTTTGCTAACTAAAAAATGAGAGAAAGATTGTAGAGATGAGAAGAAAAAAAGTCCCTTCAAATGTGACCTTTGGGGTCTAATTTATAGAGGTTTTTTGTCCCTTTTGGTTGCTTCTTTTTTCCGCCTTTTTTTGCCATTTTTTTGGTATCACCCTTTTGTTCTCGCTTTTGGCTTTCATTTTTTTTTAATTTTGGTCTTTTTCTGCTCTCCTGCTTCCTACGGCCTTCTGTTGTCGGTTTTGTCTTTTTCTGACGTTCTCCTGCATTCTGCTGTTGGTTTTGTCTTTTTCTGCCTTTCTCCGGCTGTCTCTAGCTTTCTTTAGTTGTCTCCAACTTTCTCTAGCTTTCTCTGCCTTTCCATGGCTTTCTCTAGCCTCCTCTACCTTTTTTTTGCGTTTCTCTATCCATAGTTATTAATGGCGCACAGCGCAAAAAGGCGCAACATCAGTTTGGAGCCTTTGGCGCGCGTCATTCTGATTTACTACGCATTTTTGATTTTCTAATTTAACATATAACAAATTTAAAAGTTCAGTATTTTTTGCTAAAACATATGCAATCAAAGTTTTTGCTATTTTGCAAAAAGAAACATCATCATATTTGACATCAGTAGCATAGAATTTCAAGCATAATAGTTTTCAAAATCCAAAATAATAATACATACTACTAATAAACTAGAATTCCGAATCCGATTCAACAATCATATTTTCCAAATCAACATCTACATCATCGGATTCATAAGGACAATTAGATTATATAAGTCTTTTTATTGTTATGATGTTATATTTAGCAACACAAAGGACAATTGGTGAGGAAGAATAGCATATCGATTGGTAATATTGTTTCCCTGATGCAACTGATAACTTTATACAAAAAAAAAAAAAAAAAAAAAGTTAAATATTTATTGATAATCTATTTGGTGCATCTACAGACTGTTTGAAATAAAATACACAATCAATTGAAATACATGTTTTCTGTACAAGCAATATTATAATCTGATATAAGAGTATTACATAAAATAAAATATATTTTCAATAACGATATATTTGTTTCACTTCAAAGAAAAAAATGTGGAAAAAACATCCATCAGAACTGACAAAGTAAATAAAAACCAAATACAAAACGTTAGCAAATGCAATAATATGATCAACGATCCTATAGAAAAGTCATCCATCGAAACCCACAAAATAAATAAAAACCAAACACAAAACGTTAGCAAACGCAATAATATGACCAATAATAATTTTATATGAAACGCAAAAAATGAAAAAATAAACAAAAAACAAGCAAAAAAACAAAAAACAAAACAAAAGGCGCGTCATTTTGCGCCGTGCGCTTTTTTGCACCGTGCGCCTTTTGATGCGCCTTCTCATATGCGCCGCGCCGTGCGCCTTAGCGCGCAATTCATAACTATGTCTCTACCTTTCTTTAGCTTTCTCTACCTTTCTCCAGCTTTCTCTAGCTTTTGCTAGTTTTCTCAAGCTTTCTCTGGCTTTCTAGACCACGTTGCCAGTTCCTAGATCCCTTCTGATGTCGGTTCCTGAACCCCTTCTGCTGTCGGTTTCTAAACCCCTTCTGCAAGTTTCAGCTTTCTGTGACTTTCTTGTTTCAGTCATTACTCTCAAACGATACATCCGTTTGTTTAATATGACCACTCTACGGAATGGGAAACCATCATCCGAATCCAATGAAGGCGGTTTCAGGTTTGAATCTCTCACCAATCAAAAATTATAGGAGAAACAAGATTTCATCTTCTTCTTTTGGTGTTGACATAGCTGTATCAGGGCTTTTCCTTTTACATTTTCTGGTATTGGAGCTACTGCTTTTTTATACTTTGCCAGTGCGAATTTTGTTTTTAATCAGAACTTATATAGCATCGGGATTTGGGATAAGAATAACAAAAGGTCAAAAACTTCCTTTCGTTGGGCACCAGGAAACTATAACCTTTGCTTAGGGATTTCAAGTAAGAGAATAGAAATGCCAAGCCGAGTACTTATGATACAAGGTTAGAACCCTGCAAACCGGAATTAGTAAAAAACCCAAGATTCATATTTGGGTAAATAGGAATTAGAAATTATATGGAAACCCCAAGATTCATACTTGGGTAAAGCATAAATCAGAAATCATATGGAAACCCCAAGATTCATACTTGGGTAAAGCATAAATCAGAAATTATATCAAAGAACCATATCTTTAACCGAGAGTTGTTAAAGAATGTCATAGCTAAATAAAATGCCTTAATAAGGGCATAGAAGAAACATAAAAGGTTAATTAAGGATCATCCAACGAAAGCATCACAAACCATCCAAAGACCATACATGCGTACAATGTCAACCATTCCAAATATTATTGAAAGTGATCAAGCAACCATAGATTATGTGTGTGTTTCTCGGAGGTTCGCTCAGAAAACATTTGGAAGAAAGAGTCTTAAATATCCCGAGAAGTAATCTTCGGGTGTGTGTGTATAAAGGACTGCTTTCGTAATAAAATAACCCTATCCTGAGATGATTAATCATTTAGCGGGAGTTCCTCTCAATTTTCTAGCCGTAGGGTATCTAGCGTTTAGCCTTACTCCTAACCCATAGGATATGCAAATGAATGAATCTCTCTAAGAGAGCGACACTTATCTCTTTATGGGTAGATGCATGCATTATAACTAGCCTCACTTAGAGGGCGACTCCACTAGCTGAAGATGAAGTATTTAGCCATACTCAAAGGCGACTCCTTTGCAGGAGATGAAGGTATTGTAGCCCTACCCCAAAGGCGGCTCCTTTGCAGGAGATGAAGGTATTGTAAGGCGACTCCATTGTAGGAGATGTTGCTTCTCTTCTTGTAAGCTTTTATTGCTTCCCTTTGGAGGCTTTTGTTTGTTGTGGCTTCTCTCTCTGGAAGCTTTGTTTGATGCTCCTCTTCTGGGAGGTTGTGTTTGTTGTTGCTTCTCTCTCTGGAAGCTTTGTTTGATGGTGCTTCTCTCTCGGAAGCTTTGTTTGACATAGCTTCTCTCCTTGGAAGCTTTGTTGATGTAGCTTCTCCTTCCGTAAGCTTTGTTGATGTAGCTTCTTCCTCCGGAAGCTTTGTTGATGTAGCTTCTCCTTCCGGAAGCTTTGTTGATATTTATCAAGGGTAAGTTCCACACCATTCATAGAAGCATTCAAGTATGTCAATATAACATGTTTGGCAAAGTCATAAAATTTTGAAATAGGGGACATAAGATTTAGAAGAATCTTACTTGATCTGAGCTATGATGAGCGATTAATCATTCCATTGCCGCATAATTGTATGAACAGCTTCCACCTAAGCTTGTCTTTGATTCATAACTTCATTATGTATTCATTCACGTATTGCGTTCTTTATGTGCTCCCTTTTGAGCTTTCGTTCCCCTCTGTGGAACGAGACATAAGTAGAAATCAAATGTGTTTTAAGCAAGGTTCGAAAACTCGGTTTCGGTCATTTGAAAATTTACTAGTTTCGGACGGTTTCGGTGGTTTCGGCGGTTTCGGTTTTGTTCCGGTTTCGGTCCAAAAATCAAACTTTTAAATTTTTTTATGAAAAAGTTAATGATAAATATTGCTAATCTATGTAGAAATATAGTTTACAAAAATATATTTGTGTAATCATGGACTGAAAACAAATTGTATGGGCATTTGAGTCATATGACGTTACTCAGTAGTCAGTAAGCCTTTGTTTGGCTTAACAATTGGTTTGCATTAATAATTTATCACATACTGACAACTCATATGGTCCCATTTGGCAGAACCAATAAACAAATACAGAAGATATTTCATTTCCGTAGAAACAAACAAACAAATAAAGCAAGCCAAGCAACTTTCCTTTCCTCCATCCAGTATCTCATCTCGAACAGAACAAATCAAACGAGAGGGAAAATTAAAAAAAAAGGCGGAAACTTCAAATTGAAAAAAAATAAAAAAATGGAAGATCGAAGAAACAAACCTTCTTTAGCTGCGGTGGTCTCGATGTAAAAGATCGAAGAAAAAATTAGAGCTGCAGTGCTGGAAATTGCTCTGCCTTCGGCAAATTACGGTTTCAGTTTGTTGAATCTGCGAATTTTTTAATTTTCGTTTCGCTTTTTTTCCGGTTTTTACTTAATCGCGATTTAGGGGTTTTTTTTTTTTGCCTCAGGAACCGAAACGAGATTTTGCCGTTGTTCCGTCCCGGTGACTGTCGAAACCGGAACGAGAACAACGGCATCTCGTCATTTCGGACGAGTTTTCAAACCATGGTTTTAAGTGCTCCCTTTGAGCCTTCGTTTCCTTCCGTGAGACATGACATAACAGAAGGTGCTCCCTTCGAGCTCTTGTTGTATGCATAAGCCGGAACCGGAACAAGGTTTGGTTTTTACCTGTAATAACACTTGAACTTACATAAGTATTTGTTTGATTACAAGAAAGATATAAAGTGAAATGATTAATGAAAGCAAGTATTTGAGATGGAAGACTGATTGTCAGGTCCTTATTCCCATGCTAGTCTCACTTCAAATTTCTTAGTTAAACTTTCTTTTCTTTTCGACTTGGTGTATCTTTATCAAATCACGACATTGGCTGGTTTTGTGTCCCTTTGTCCTGTGATAGGAACAATAGTCTTTTTCTTCGTTTGACCTTGAAAAGTTGCCTGCGAAGGAAACAAAACCAGATACTTCTGCCCCTTGCGTTAGCTTCAAGCTTTTCTTTGTATTAAGTATCTTTTCCATACGGATGAATTTGTCAGCTCTAGGATAAAGATCACCCAAGTTGTAAGGAAGATCTTACACTGAAGTGCTTCAGAAACGTTGTACGCATCCACATAACTTTCAAAGACAGTGAGATGTTCTTCGGGGTCTAGTCCCATCGTATGCGAGCTGTGGTACTATACCAGGTGGAATTTCTGCCATCATTATTTTTTCAGAGAAGGGTATTCCTAGTAACTCTCTGTCTTCTAGCCACCCTAGGCTTTGGCTTTCCTCTGAACAAGCTACTTCTATTGATGCTTGATTGTTTCCCTGCGAAAGTGGACTATCTTATAGACTTGACAAAGACTTAATTTGACTATAAAACTCTCCAGGTGCCATTATCCTTGATTCTGCTTCATAGGGTTCTGCTTTAGAGGACCTTCGAACCAAATCTGCTTCAATAAACATCCTAGTGATATCAATTTGCGTAGCCAAGTGTAATATTTCCAACTCATCTTTTGTTAAAGTTGAAGATTCTCCCGTTTCTAGTTTGGCTATTTTGATGTTGTTTTCTGGAATGGACGACGCATTGGATCCCTCTTTACCACTTTTCCCCAATTGAATCATACTTTAATTGATTTTCAGAGTAACCTGGTATTCAAAAGCTCCTTGCTGAGACTCCTTCTATAATCTTGCTTCTTCAAAGCTTAGCCCAAACCGGGACGGAACAACACAGTTAGAAGTGTGGCAATGCGATCCAACAGGTTAAAGTTGGGGATGGAGACGGAGGTTCAAGCCCTCCTAGCGCCAAAATGTTAACGATATTTTTCGTCAACACCGGAGATAGGTCTGAGGAGATGGACCTAAGGGAAACATAGGGTTATTCGACTTCTCCTAGCTTGAGCTAGTTCGCCGCTTCCTTGGGAAAGGGGCTTCTTCGCGAGGAAGAGCGTCAGGTTGCTAAGAACCTAACGGCTCGTACAAGGACATTCCGACGATCCAATATCATAGCAGATTATATCCAGAAATGCATTCAAGAACAAATATAGTATGCAGAAAGAACAAGAACACACAGTTTATAGTGGTTCGATTCGACTTGAACTTATGTCCACTTTAAGGGCTTTGATTATTTTATTCATGGAGGAAGTTACATAAGAAATCCCACAAATTGATTTACAAACGAGGGTTTGCTCTCTAAGAAATGAGAGAAAGATTGTAGAGATGAGAAAAAAGTCCCTTCAAATGTGACCCTTGGGGTCTTATTTATATAGGTTTTGGGTCCCCTTTGCTGCTTCCTTTTCCCGCCCTTTTTTGCCACTTTTTTGGTGCCACCCTTTTATTTCCGCTTTTGGCTTTCTTTTCTTTTTTTCCTGCTTTTTCCTGCTTCCTAGATCATTATGGTCCCAGATTTTGTTTTTTTTGCCTTTCTCCTGCTTCCTACAGCCTTCTGCTGTCGGTTTTGTCTTTTTCTGCCTTTTTCCAGCTGTCTCTATCTTTCTCTAGTTGTCTCCAGCTTTCTCTAGCTTCCACTATCTTTCTCTGGTTTTCTCTAGCTTTCTCCAGCTTTCTCTAGCTTCCTCCAGCTTTCTCTAGCTGCCTCCAGCTTTCTCTAGCTTCCTCTACATTTTTCTGGTTTTCTCTACCTTTCTTTGGCTTTCTAGACCACGTTGCCGGTTCTTAGACCCCTTCTGTTGTCGGTTCTTAGATCCCTTCTGCTGTCGGTTCCTGAACCCCTTCTGCAGGTTTCAGCTTTCTCTGATTTTCTTGTTTCAGCCATTACTCTCAAACGATACGCCCGTTTGTTTAATATGACTACTCTACAGAATGGGAAATCATCATCTGAATCCAATGGAAGTGGTTTCAGGTTTGAATCTCTCACCAATCAAAAGTTATAGAAGAAACAAGATTTCATCTTCTTCTTTTGGTGTTGACATAGTTGTATCCAGGGTTTTCCTTTTACATTTTCTGGTATTGGAGCTACTGCTTCTTTATACTTTGCCAGAGCGAATTTTGGTGTTAACACATATCCGTATAAAGTTAGGCATAGCTAGGATCAAATTATTAACATGAACAGTCACAGGCGAATCAATACATTAGAGAATATTTAAATGGATAATTTAGGTTGTCGCATATGGTATGCTACCAATTTTCAGATGTAGACAATCAATTGCAGACGTATTGTAGATTTGCGATTGTACATGTGTTGTTTTATAAGAAAACAGAGATACTGGCCAGTGATTACTAGAACACAAAATGAAGTTTATTTAGAAGGTAAAAAAAGAATGTGAACTTCATCACCTGCACAAGCTCTTCTTTAGCAGACAAATAATGTGGTTTATCTTCCTTACTGCAAACTGTAATATCTGCTCTTGTAACTCTTCTCATTTCATTAATAATACTACCACGTTGCCCAAGAAGACAACCGACTTTGCTTGATGAAACAATAAGCCTATTTGTGATTTTTCCATCTTCAGTTGTTTTGCATGTTCTGATCTGAAGTCGTAGAACAGCCTCAATGGTTGGTGATACTCGATCCCATGGACCCTGCAAAATTGTTTTCCTCGAGGTAAATACTCGCTATACAAAAGAAGTGATCTTCGTTGAAACTGAAGGTTTTGTCCGCGGCATTGATTAGCTGACATATATTTATTGTATAGCCTATCTTCAGACAAAAATATACAACATTCAAGTCCTACAACCAATACAAATGTATGACTCAGGCAAACTGGTACATCATATTCTGATGGTAATGACAGAAATATCAGAGAATCCAGCTAGGTAAGATAGTTATTGCAGTGCAAACTAATAGTTTGGTAGAGGTGTAAGTGTGATTAATTATTTATTCTACACTGAAATTGGTTTGTTCAATTAAACCCAAAAGGTAAAATTTCACCTCTCTAGATGAGACATTAATAATCCGTTCTTCAGCATCAGGTGATACATCCTCAATTTGAATTCTTGCAGATGTAGCCTGCTCTATCTCCCTGATAGTTGCACCAGCCTTTCCAATTACCCCTCCTATTCTTCCAGTGGGACAAAGAACCCGTATAGAAAATTCTTCCGGTGTTTCCAAGTCCTTGCCAATATGGGTACTATCATAGCTATATCCAACATGATATGGTAGTGGTGGTGGTGAAGCATAAGGGTCATGGCGTAATGGTCTAGAATTTGCATGATACGGTGGTGGTGGCAGATGCATAGATGGATCTGTTCTTAGTTTGCCTTTGGTACTTGCAAGCATAAGTTCTTCTATAGGAGGATTATCTTTACGAGGGTGTTCATGTAAGCGAGTAGAAATATCATATAGAGCATTTTTCACAGTTTCTGGTGGTCCGGATATCTGAAATTGTAATGCAAAATTACTTTGATTATATTGAACAATGTTGAAGATATAGAGAATAAATGCGTTCAACATTCCAAATTAATTTTGTTTGGTACTGCCAACATTGAAAGAGATTAATCAAATCTAACTAAAAAGAATGCTTGACCCACGCCCTCGTTTAAAGAGAAAGTCTAACATCCTCTCATAAAAACAACGCAAACATCTATATACATCATTGAATATTATGTCAAAATGGATGTTGTAAACTCATCTCCAGTCATTATCGGATCAAATGTTTTATTAATATCAGATATTGATGTGTTGTACTCAAAACAGCAGCTCAAATTTCACAAAACAAAACACTGTCAGCGCAACGTATGCATTTGCAGTTTCAATGTTGGTTGTGCAGAACATCAAATAAATGCAACAAATAAATATGTTCTAACCTGTTTGTCATTCAGAATCCTAATTATTGGCAGTGAAAATATGTAGATTTTGTTTCACAAAGAATATTAGTTGCCCTAATATTGAGGTGCAAATATTTACAAGAAAAGGAAAACACCAGAGTCCCAGAAAATAGAACCAAGAGAAACATTAAAAATAAATAATTATAATCATTATTTTCTAGAAAAAGGTTGGGACTGTATTTCCACTATCTAACATAATTAAGAAATCACTGTAATATTATTGAGATGATGATGATTAAAAAATAATCAATTACAATAGCTTGATGTTTAAAATCTAAAGATAAAACAATGTTGTAGTACGACTATATAATTCTATGTATCCAACAATCAACCTCTAAAACACGGTTGTAGATCTATTTTAGTATATTTAAAGTTCTAAAACCAAAATGTAAAGCACTTAATGTAAAGATTTAACTGAAGGATAAGACACAGAGCATAAAATCTCCATAAGCTAATCAGTATGTGTAAGGCATTCAATATAAAAGCTAACGCAAAGCTACACACACATGCACATGCTATTATGTGTATTTACGTACACCAAGAGGGGGAGGGAGTGGAAGGAAAAAAGAAAGGGAGAGGGTATAGCTGGTTGTATTTGTGGTAAAATACCTGGACTAATTCATCCCTATTCATAGCACACGGCGGTAACTCATCAACAGGTAAAACACGAATATTTGCACCTCTATGTTCACTTCTAAGTTTCTCGATAACAGTTCCTCCTTTCCCAATAAGGCAGCCAACTTGATTACTCGGAACCAATACACGTGCAGTTACATTTTCATCATTACCAGCTTTTACATGTCGAACTCCATTACGAAAATATTCATCTGCAGCAATTCTATCATGAACTTTTAAAAGCGCGCTTTGCGCAGGACAATAAGGCTTCAATTGTTCAGTATCAACGTCAGAAATTTCTAATTGATCAGCCAAGTGATGATAAATTATAATAACTCTTTCCTCTGCACCAGGAATAGCATCAGTCACCCGTATTTTTGCATTGGTTTCATTTCTAAGAGCATTAATAATGTCGCCACCTTTGCCAAGAACGCTACCAATCTTTTTGATAGGACATAAGATGCGATACACGGTCTCTATGGCTTTTGAATCATCACTGGAAGGATTTTGTCTCTTATGTTTCCCATTATCAGATTGGTTTCGAGGTCTTTTTCTGGAATTTCCTTGTGTTGATTTACTATACGCACCATCCATGCTGCTGTTAAAATGCACGAGGAAATCTATATACTGCAAAAATAGAAAAACTGCATGATAAACACAATCATATTCCACTTTGAAAATTGACTTTAATATCATAAAATTGATTAGTATACTTGCCACAGCATTCTTTTTCTCGCTGTTGCAGGTAAAAATCATGAATGCACAGAACATTTAACTGTTGTGTAGGAAATAAAACAATTTCCTTTGGTGATATAATTCACATTGTTAACCTCAAAAGATTACCGATAGTACAAAAAAAAAAAAAAAAAAAAAAAAACAACAGTTACACCTCTAGTTTATAACAGATAAGCTAGATGTATACATCAAATAAACCACAACCCATTGCCGCCAAAGATCTTAAAATCTAGCGATTTACATCCCATTGCAGATCTCTCTTGTTCCAATTCAATTTACATTCCAATTTAAACTCAATTAAGACAGCAGTTGAGAAAACCATTTGATTCATACTAATATACACAATATGCTTATTTGAAATCATAATTTCAAATCTTTCATTTTTTAAACCAAAGTGTGGAACAATAGAAGAATTGAGTTTTGAGCGTAGAAGTTCAAACATCGTAATCCATTTCAAAGTATGTACAAACTTTCAAATATGGACATTTTGAATCTATGGTTTACGCTTAAATTTAGTATCAATTCAAAGTTCAAATTTTACTATTTACTATTTGAGTCTCATTTTTGAATCTCTACCACAACCTAATTGCCTAAACATTAACATGAAGAATCAAATATTTTTATTTTGTGGATATATGAAATCATACTAACACATACAATCTTATTTTCAAAAGATGAAAATATACATGCACACGTGCATGCATGCACCAGCACGCACACACCGATGTTTTATGAAAATCGTCTGGAAGTCTACCACCACTGTCTCGGTGGTTAGATGCTCTGGCATTGGTCCATGAGGTCACGGATTTGAATAATGTGTACTATGTGATTCGAACAACTGGATATTGTTGGCCTGTGGTATTTCATAGATCTTTACTAATAGTTATACTACATTTGGTGTCACTTTTTGGTGTCAATGTGAGCTACCGAAAATACCCTTCACAGATATTAACAAATTTAAATATCCCTTTAAAATAGATCTGATAATTAAACTTTTTTACAATTTCAAACTATCCCCTCAAATTTAAAAATAAGATCTAACAATTAAACAACTTAACAAATTTAACATATCCTTTCAATGCTTAACATTAGAATCTAACATATAAACACAATTTACAAACAAACATCATTTGCAAATTCATTGTTTATTAATTAATAATTTCATTGTCGAAAAAAAAATTAATAATTTAAATGAAATCCAAACCAACGAAAAATTAGATGTTTCAACTTAGAAATAAAATTTTGAATTAATTATATATGCTTTCAACATAAAAACATGACCAAATATTTACGTAATTTAATTTCTCCAGGGTGTGTTAACTGTATATAATTTATATAAAAACAATTCACGCGCGAATAGGGTTGTATATCGGACATGACAGTCCGTTGTCCGGCTCGGTCTGAAGCTATAAGTTGTCTGGTCCGTATTCGTCCGATTCTCTTATAGGACAGAGCTTGAACATACTAGTGTTCGGTCCGATCTAAAATGTTCGATATTTTTTTATCCAAGGCTATATCGGACAGGACAGTTCGTTGTTCGGCTCAGTCCGAGGCTATATGATGTCTGGTCCGTGTCCGTCCAAATTCTTATAGGACAGAGCTTGGACACACCTCCGTCCGGTCCGGTCCGACCCGTTACACCCCTACGTGCGAAACGCACGCCAGTGTCACATGCGAAGCGCATGCAGTAACGCTCATTATCTAATTTGTGGTACAACCGTATATGGCCACATAAGTACCTAATTTCAACAACAAAAAACTCATATGGATGCTTGCCTCTAGAAGAGGCCTCAAGGTTTTTCCATAAAAAGCTTTTTACTTCTTAGGCTTACGCCTCGGTAATTTGAGACATACAATGTGTACAAAACATACGTCACATGACTCAAATTGTTGTCATGTGACTTAAGAATTTTTTACCTTCAAATGTAAATATTAATATCAACAAAAGTGATAAAACTTCAATTATTTTATACGAAGAAAAACTATAGAATTTCAGAAAATTGATTTTTTTTTTTTACTTTTCAATATCGATATGACTAAAGATCATTTTTGAAACACGGTTAAAAGCTACGTAATCAGTTTTCTCAAATGATAATTAACTAGAATTTCTGAATTATCATTGCTGAACTCCCTAATAAATTATATTAATCGATATAATTTGAAAGAAGGAAAAAAATTAATAGCGACTAATATGATTTCCTTCAGTTCAAAAACTCTCGAACAAATTTAAAGACAAATAAAGGGAGGACGAACTTGATAAAATACATATCATTATGGAGTTGAAAAATGAGTATGAATTCCTCTAACATACTAATAAGGATTAACTCAAGGTGTGTCGTTATAAATTAAGTGCTTAGATTTTATTTATTATAATTTCAATCATTATACTTGTATGAATGAATAATAAAGTTTAATTAGGACTTAACTCTTTGCAATTAAGTATTTATATTATTGTTTATTTATAGTTTTATATAATTTATCCTTAGTTTTTTATTAATCAAAATTAATAATAACTAATAACTTACACGTCAATGTTCATCCAAAAAAATTCACCCCATACGTTCTAAGGCTATTGTCTCATCTCCTGAGCAAAAGAAAGCCTTGTGAACACTTTCAGACTTTAAAACTATGATATATGCATAAAGTAGCAATTTGCACATCTGATTAAATTGAAACCATTAATTTGAATATACAAATTTGACTAATTAGCTTGCACATATAATCTACATAAACTATTTAAAATATTCTCCAAATAAAATATGGCCATGTATTGTTTAGTTTTGATTTGAGATCTCATCATTGTCATCTCTTGACATGAATGGAACGTACCACTTGTGTTATTTTTGGCACAAACACCCAATTTTCCAATCACATAAATGCAACCCACAACCACAGATCACATAGATCAAAAAATAAGCAACACCAAATTTATAGTGGTTCAGCAATCAATTTACATCCATTTCGTATAATCTTTTATTTATATCGTATGATTACAAGTACAATCTCTTTTGATTAATAAGAGGAGGTGTGGTGGCCTCAGAAAAATAGTAGAGCCTCCGCATAATTTCGAAGAGAAGATCCCCTTTATGTGAGCCATAAATATATTTACATGCACAAATCAATCCAAATTGACCTGAAAATTATAGGAAAACCTGAAAGACCAAGTCGTCTCCTTGTAGAAAAATCCAACCGGATAACCCATCAAAAGTAGTTCACATCGACACCAATCCTTAGGTGAATCGACAGGAATTTGGTGCACTACCTTTATTAAGGTGGTGTGATTCGGAGGGTGGGTCTTCCACGCTTCCAGCTTCAAGTCGCCATGCTCATGCCTTCAAAATGTCTTGTTGTTTTTGGGTTATTGATCGTCCTTTGTTGTAATTGAAATGTGAGTTCTGAGCTTGGGATTCATACAGATTTGAATCATATCCAAGTTCACATCCATACTTAGTCAATTTCAGGGTGTCATTTATGTGAATCGCTTATCAGCAACTTTATATCTTAAACCATTCTCAAGTCATGAGCTAATTGATTATCTCTTTGGGCTATCCGTTGTGATGATTAAAGTCCATGTATTTGAACTAGGGGTGGAATCGGTTCGGTACCGGAACTTTGTACTCAAAACCATTACCGTACCGACTTTATATGGTAATAGAAAAATCATACCGTTACCAGCCAAAAATTTTGATTACCAATAGTTCGGTTTATGGTTGGTAATGGTCGGTAGAGATCGATAATAAGTTTTTACCGTTTACTAGTTTGAGATCTTTTTATTTACAATATTTCACATTAAAATATTAAATATTAATTTTTTTGTTATTATATTATTATTTATATATCTTATTTTACGTAGTCAAACATGCATGAAAACATTAAAGATGAACAAAAACACCATTTAAATTATACCGTTTCTAAGGTATATAATAAAAATTGCATTCAATCTTGTATCGTAATAGTGTTTGTCTAGGTATTTTATTAAATCATTACATATTAAAAATTCTTCGTTATGTAATAAGCTTATATGTGGTAGGTATGGTGATTACCATTTTCAATTCTCAATTACCATTACCGTACCACATATTTTCATGTGGTTTGGCATATCATACCAATCAAATTGGTTACCGATTGTTCGATACCACTTTTGTTGGTAGCGGTTGGTAATGGCTGGTAAGTGGTAATATGGTAAAAATTTCCAGCCCTTATTTGAACAGGGTGTGTGACGGCCTTGAAGAAAAGACAGGTCAACACTTGTCCTCAAAACATACCTTGTTGTGAAAGGTGTATTTTTAATTTCTATAAGTTCAAAGTATCGAATCCATTGATAACCAGATTAGCCAACCCAAATTCCAATGCAGTCCAACTATTCACTCTCTTGTGCTGGCCTAGGAATTGGTAATTTCATGTTAAAGCCCTAATCTTTCAGGATTACCTATGAAACATGCGGTGTTCCGAGTCGTTAGGCAAATCTAATGTCAAATCCACAATCTTATTGGAGCGTTTAGCAAACCCAAAGCTAGTATAAGTCCAACTTCACATCTTCTCAGATCGTTTATCAAATCCTTAACGTACCATAACCAATATCCAAATCCATATCAGACATCCAAAGCCAAATTTATGACAAGTCTTGGTGGATCCTTGGTCCCGCCGGACCTTTATTAAGCATAGTTCATACTCAACGACCTTAGTCTTTCTGATTTCTTGCTCTTGCCGACTGTAAACCACACTCAATGACCATCGTCATTTCAGACCCTTAACGAACATAATCCATACCTAATGACCGATAAGGTGATCTCGTTACCGAGGCAACCCAAACTTTGCTAAGTATAGTCTATACTTAACGACTGAATAAGTGACCTTGTCGTGTCCCTACAAAACGACTTAACTTACCAAGTATGGTCTACACTTAACGACCCAAACAGGCGATCCTGTCGTGTCCCGATGAGATGGTCCATCCATTGCCGCGCATAATCCATATGCTAGGACTAAATTGTGATCTTGTTACCATGACGATCTGTAGCTTACCAAGCACAGTCTGTACTTAACAATATGTGAATTATTAAAGTAAAAAAGCTAAGTTGCCAAAACTACTCTTGACAACCATAGTCCATGCTTGCCAATCGTTTTATTAAATTTTCAAAACTAAATTTTTATTACATCCAAAAAAACAAACGGTTCATCACCATTTCAAAGTGTGTTTAATCACCAAGCTCTAATCTTGTACACGTGTAAGTGACTTCACCATTTTATTATAAGAGTTTATTATTAACCCTTATCATTAGTTGAAGATGATTCCACCACGCGAGCTAGGTCCACTCCAAATTTGAGCAAATGACAGTTGCTCATGTTTTATCACCGCGGTCTACTTCATAACATATTGTGTCAGTTGTCCGTTTCTAACATGCTCCTCAACCATATCTTCAAGATGTCTGCATTCGTTTGTATCTTGCTCATCCAAATCATGAAATATATAGTTTTCCCGATTTCTGTTCCATCTCGGTGGGCTCCCTCATCATTCTTCGATATGAAAGGTGTTCTCGTGTGTCCAAATAAACCATTTCTAGAGTTGCATTTTAATCTGAATAAGAAGAGAACTTTGGTTGTCTCCTTTGCATCCTTGATCTGTCATATTCATCCTTACCTTTACGCTTGCATTTATCTTTTCATGTTCCTGATGCAGACGGTCCTCCTCTCTCAACTATATGTACTTCCAAAGCCTCTCATTTAGCCTTTGCGTTCTCTTGCCGCAAGGACCTATCGGCCTCATGATAATATTCCCCGAAATTCCTAGAGGGTAATGCTCCAAAGATACTTTAAAATAAAGTTGTCGACGAATGCTTTCGGATGCGGATAGTGTCATATCCGCATCCGAAATCATTTTCGAATATCGGATATCCGCATCCGAGGATACGGACGGATACAGAATAATTATTCGATCCATCAACGATCAATAAATTATAGTACATAAATGAATTTTTTTAGTTTAACATGGATTTTTGCAATCCAGTTGATTACTAAAGTGCTAAAAATAAACAAACACGATGACAATAAATTATTTTAATCGGTTAACATGCGTTTAGTGTGTATTAAATAGACTTTCAACTTGACAAAATCATAAATTAACATATCTTATTGTGTTGAAAATACGCATAATTTAAAATATAATCATGAAAAAAAATGAATAATTTTCGGATGCGGATGTGTCTATATCTGTATCCGCATCCGTTTTTTCGGATATCGGATGTATACCGTTTTTCAGATGTGGATGCGGACACAGACGAATTTCGAATTTTTGGAGTATACATAGACAACCCTACTTTAAAATCTGAAATATCTGCTATTCCCGATACAGCTGCCATAAAAATCATTGCTGGATCTAACCAATCCACCGATGTCACTACTTCATAGGGATAAGCGTTTGGTTTGTTCGGTTTATCCGATGATGGAAATTGTCAAACCAAACTAAAACCAATAAAAATGAAAACCAAACCAAACCAACCAAATTAAGTTTGGTTGGTTCGGTTGGTTATCCAATTTAACCGAACTAAAAATATTTTAGACCTTACGTTTGTAGTATTAACTATAATTTGAAATATATCATAAATATATGATTATAGTATTACTGTTTATGATTCTTATGATTTTAAGAAGTAATTTTGACATATATGTGATGATTAAAGTTTAATTGGATAACTAATCTAACCTAAAATATTTATTAAAATATTGAAAATTTCGAAATTATAATAAAAGTTTGGTTAATTTGGTTAAACCGATAACCAAATTAAATATTTTTCCAAACCAATTACGAACCGATCTAGTTTCAAAACCAAACCAAACCGACCAAAATAAATTGGTTCGGTCGGTTTATTTGGTTTAACCAAATAATGTTCACCCCTACTACTTCATTAAACCTGGTCAGCAAATTCTACAGTCTCGCATGTCATTTGTTTCACCGTTATAAGAGTTGCAACATTCTTGAATCTCGTAACACGAACCCTAAATTGCCTGATAAGCAAGTCTATCGGCTATGTCCAAGTGCTAATAAACCCATTATCCAACTGCCTAAACGATAATATCAGCCAAGTATATAGGAAAGCATTTCGCCATTACTTCCTCTTATGCCCTCAACACTTCCATAGCCTCATGTATCTCATCAAGTGAACGGTAGCGGTTCGTTCTTCCATTATATGTGTCAGTACAAGAAGCTTAAATTTTGGTGGACATCTCGCATTCCTGATGTTTGGAGCGAAAGGACTTTTCTGTACATTCTCCAAATCCTGATTCACAAAGTCTCCTATTATACACCCTCTGATAGCATCTACAAATCTGGCATTGCTAACTAAAAGTGACCTTCGGTCAGTTGTTACCCGTCCCCATCATGCAAGTACAAGTATCACCCAAATCCAATTGTGCTCTTCCTTGAATACCACTTCGGTCGATACCAATTCCCATATCAGGGTCAGTGCCTATCCAAACTCGATGACTGAGGCTTGCTCTCGATCGATCCAAGCCAACTCAACGACTTCCATTTCCAGTTCTAGGTCCCAAATTTTTAGCTCTAGCCATCCCAGCACCCAAGTCCAAAGGTCAAGTGGGTGTGCCTACCGTGTATAGAAGGTCGGTACCAATCCGAATGAAAGGATCAAAACCGATCCGATTTAGTTAGTCGGGGGATACACACGATTGTTCCATCGCAATCTCCTGCATGGTATCTCCAGTTCCACATGATCTTGATCTCCAGCATATTTTACTTGCCCAAGTTGTTTAAGAAAGTCCTACATTTATTCTTGTCTCCTCATCATTTACTCGTGCATGGAATCCATCATGATCATCGTCCCTTCCTTTGTTGACAAAGGGTTGATTAGCACCAGAGCTTATTTCATCACTCCCTCCTTTATGATGATCGTTGTTTCAAATTTCGAAAATATCGCCCGTGATCTCATTTTGGGGTCCTTCCGAAACAAAACAGCAAATCTCAATGCAAATCTTCTTTCTAATATATCGCTCGAGATATTGCAATATCGAACGATATATCGACCGAGACGAGATATAAATCTTCTTTCTAATATATCGTCCAAGATATAGCAATATCGAACAATATATCGATCGAGACGAGATACTGAAATATCGTCTGAGATCTTAGTTTCTCTGGTTAAAACATCGATCTGTGCCTGAACCTGAACAATAATTAAAAAACTCAAATCTAGCCACGATAATCTCCTGCTATTTAACATTTTGCAGATTAAATGACCATATTGTATATTCATATATGTTCTACGACGCTTAAAATTTTCACATTTGTCTTTCTTTTACGTACACGTTTCCTATGAAATTATGTATTTTATGTTCTATTTATGTTGAACATTTTAATGTTTTGGATCCTTTTTATGTTTTATGTCTAACAATAATTCATGTTCGTGGATCATATGTTGTAAGCACAAATCTATTTTTATTGTGTTATATTTCTATTTTAAGCATATTACGATTTAGAGTATGAATGATTTTTCGTAAATTAACAATAATAGTGATTTCGCAATTCAAGTTTAAGTTACTATGGTTATAGTAGCATTCATAAAAATTATTGTGTAAGAATATATTTTTTAACATATCATTTACCCCGAGATTGTTCCAATATGAATTTTCAGACCCGAGATGGAAATTCAAGATGAACCTCCGAGTTAGACTCATCTTATCCGAGATCTCTTACGAGACGAAATGCGACCAATATCCGACATTTAAAACTTTGATGGTGACTCGTATCAGCCGAAGTCTTCACTAGATCGCCTAACTATTTTTCTCAAATTCGATCTTTAGAAAACCAGTCTTGTAGGCTGAAGACATGTAGTTTGGTCCTGCGCAAGAGCACCAAAATGTTTGCGCTATTTTTGACACAAATACCCAGTTTTCCGATCACAGCATTGCAATCTACAAATCACATAAAACATGAAAGAAAACAACACCAAATTTATGGTGTTTCAACAATCTGCTTACGTCCACTCAACTTAATATTTTCTTTATATTGTATAGTACAGAAAAATGGTAAAGCCTAAGCGTAATTTCGAAGGATAGACCTCTCCA
The DNA here is from genome assembly GCA_030737875.1 of Allium sativum. Taxonomy (NCBI): domain Eukaryota; kingdom Viridiplantae; phylum Streptophyta; class Magnoliopsida; order Asparagales; family Amaryllidaceae; genus Allium; species Allium sativum. The sequence continues at coordinate 79,200,265 of CM060922.1, read as the reverse complement.
TAGTCATACGAGCTATATTTATAAAAGCAAATCAACTTGGATCGATATGAAAATTTGTAGGAAAACTTGGAAGAAGACCAAGTCGTCCCCTCCAAAAAACCCAGTAGGATAGTTCACCAGAAGTAGTTTGAATTGGCATCGATCCCTAGGCGGATCAGTATCGATCTGGTGCACTGCCTATATAGGTAGTGTGATTTGGAAGGTGAGTCGCACACTTCCAACTTTGGGTCACCATGCTCATCCCTCTAAAATGCATTGCATTTTGAGTTATTGATCGTCCTTTATTGAAGTTGAAATGTGAGTTCCGTGCTCTGGGTTCATACCAATCTGAATTTATATCCAAACCCTGAATTTATATCCACCTCCAAATCCATACTTAACAAATTCCAGAATGTCATTTAAGTGAATCCGCTTATCTGCAGCTCCATATTGTGATACGTGCTCGAGTCTCGAGCTATTCGATCATCTCTTTGGGTTATCCACTGTGACGATTGTCTGTATCCGATGTATGACAACCTTAGTAAAAAGGTGGGTCAACACATACGTTAGAGGTTTTTTGTCTGCATTTACTTCTTATACGATTACGAACACTTTGGATGACATTTACATATGACCAAAAGACCAAAAATCACTGTTTCAAATCTCGCAAATATCGCCCGAGATCTCGTTTTGGGCTCCTTCCGAAACGAAACATCAAATATCACTTTAAATCTTCTTTCGAATATATCACCCGATATATTGTAATATCGAACGATATATCGACCGAGACGAAATACTGGAATATCGTCCGAGATCTTAGTTTTTTTGTTAAAATTTAAATTTGTGCCTGAACTAGAACTATAATTAAAAAACTCAAATCTAGCCATATCAATTTTTTCTTATTTTATATTTTGCATGTTAAATGACTATATTATATGTTCGTATATGTTTTACAATGCTTATGATTTTCATATTCGTCTTTTTACATACACATTACTTATGAAATTATGTATTTTATGGTCTATTTATACTGAATTTTTTAATGTTTTGGATCCTTTTAATGTTTCTTATCTAACCATATTCCTGTTTTAAGCATATTACGATTTAGAGTATGAATGGTCTTTCGCAGAATAAAGAATAATAAAGTTATTTTACATTTTAAGTTTAAGTTACTATGTTTTTGATAGCATTCATAAAAATCATTTTGTTAAAATATCATTTTTAACATATCACGGACCCCGAGATTGTTCCGATATGAACTTTCAGACCCGAGATGAAAATCCGGGACGAACTCCCGAGTTAGACTCATCTCGTCCGAGATCTCCCCCGATACGAGACTGAGTCTATAAAATCCCCGAGACGAAACGCGATCGATATCCGAGATTTGAAACCTTGCCAAAAAATATTTTATTTTTGTATTTATTAATAAAAATAAAATGAATGTTTATGGTTGACATAAGGTTAGGTCACAGGTAACGTAATTGGATACTTAACATCATTAAAAAAAGCTTATATACTAGAAGACATGAACAAAATAAACAGTGACATACATCGTCTTGTGTATTTCAAATCTTTAGGACATATGTCGTGATAAACATTTTGCACCATGTATTGTCATACTTGGGGTCTGATGTGAGTCATAAACATTGCACCTAAAGCGTGTTTTAGCTAAGGTTGCAAAAATCGCTAAGTGGACGTTAGTCGGAAAGCATGAATTTGGAATTAATCCCCAAGGCAAGTATATAGCAAAACTATGTTTTTTAATTAACTCGGGCATTTTGAATAAAAATTAGTATTCTGTTTAGGATTTATTGATTCGGAATGAGTTTATAGATTTTCGATATCCTTGAAAACAACCATGCATGAAAAACTGCTTAGATTAAACATTTTAATGATTACAAGATGAGCGAAGCTTAAATTAGTGCATTAGTGGCTTCTATAAACTCGTCTATATGATTAGATAATGCATCAAGTCTCATTAGGCGGATTAGACAAATAGTTACGTCGTAAGGCTGGCCTAGCGCCTAGGTGGTATCCAGAAGGGAACCTAAAAGGATTTTTACAATAGTGTTTTTAGCACATGCAACAACGTGCTATTAACAACTATCAATATGAGACCAAAAAAGGGCCAGTACTGACAGTGGGTTACACCATAAGTGAGCACAGATCATGGTAGGTATGTTTTATTGATAAAAATGAAAAGCAAGCTAATCTAACTATATCAACAGTATTTTACCAATGGATTATTATAACTATAACATAATATTACTTCATAATTGCAAAGAGCTATAAAAAAAGATACAACTGCAATATAAGTTAGAAAAAAACATTCCAATGCTTAAAATGCTTGTACAAAAAACATGTCAAAGTGGGAATAAGCAACGATTGTTCGGCTCGTGAGCCTTGTAAATCGACCATAAGAGCATAAAGTTAAATAATTAGAGTGAAGCTTATGGATATGAAAAGGAATTGCTCTACGGAAAGGTTTGATCTTGAGATGGTCTGGACAAAAGTTAATTCATGTAACGCGTAAATACAGCAAATAAAAAACATCATGAGAGACGATAAATTTATTTATGGTACTTCAAAGTTTTTTTTTTTAGGGGAGGGGGGGGGGGATGGGGGGTTGGGGGTGGGGAATGATCAGCATTGCTGAGCAGCAAGAATGACAGAACATAAAAAAGAGTGAATTTTTTTTCCTCTTATACATAACCAGTCCAAATTTAGCTATCAACAACATCTTATTTTAGGCATCATGCGTTTAAAGACTTGATTCTGCCATTGGTTTTGATCAGTCAGTTTCATCACTTCAAAGACTAGGGTAAAATATATTTTTTCAACTATCAATTTTGATATAAACACATTAATTAATGATATAAATATTCAGTCTGTAACTCAGTACAATGATATAAATATTCAATCTGTAACTCAGTATCTTAAAGCCAACCTAAATGGAACTGAGCTCGATTATATTTACATGGTAGAACCAAGGTTGCAAGAATCACCAAGCGGATGCTAGGCAGATAGCATGGACTAGGAATTAATTGGGAATTAATTGGAATAGATGTCTTTAATAAACTCGGGCATTTTGGATAAAATTTTAATATTTCGTTTAGTGTTTACTGGTCCAAAATGAGATTTTATAGGTTTTTTGACATTTTCGGAAGCAATAATGGAGAAAAATCTGCTTGAGTTGAAAAAATTGATGCTTATAAGAAGAACCAAATTTAAATTGGTGCACATCAGTTCCTATAAAGTATAAACTCATTTATATGCTTAGACAATACAGTGAATCTCATCTAGAGGAATTAGTCATATAGCTAGACAGTAAGGCTAGCCTAGCGCCTACGTGAGCACTAGGCACTAGACGGGAGTCTAGAAGGACTGTTACAACACTGGTTAGAACATCCCAATAGTAATCCATCCAACTAACAAAAGGTTAAACAATACCTACAATTAATGAATTAAATTTCATCAAACTTAGTTGCGTCAAACAGAATAATTTCTACTGTTAAAGCTCCTCTCCACATAAATACCTCATCTTCCACTCAAGACCAATTAGATCTCAAAAATTTACAATACTCAACTGTTTCAAATAAAATTATTGCCAAGATTTTGGTTTCTACTAATTATTTGGTGATTATTGCAGTTTTGAGAAGGTTATGTTTCTGTTCGAATATCATCTTTTTTTTCTCATTAGAAATAACACTGTAAAAAAAGATACTAGCAAGTTAGTTTTAAACCATGTCATCCCAAAATGGACAAGATGACTGAAATTTCGATGCTTCAACCATTTTCCTGGAACTTTTGGGGGGCAACATTCTCACTGATACTCATCAATCAATGATTTCTATAACGATTCTATTCCAGGTTCTAAGCATAATACTAGAACAACTGTCTCAATACCTAACGTCAATGCCTATAAAGTTCAAGAGATCACAACTTTGTTATTTATCTGTTTATTGAGGTTGTCTTAAAAAATTGATTTAGGCTTTGCTGCCTTAGCAAGAGATGCTTTTTTTTTGGGTGCCATATAATAGCTCAGGCGTCTCAACTTCCAAAAAAGCGCAATTGCTAAGCCTAAGCTCTTTGCTCCAAATTTGGGATCAAACACCAAAGGTGTAAAACTACACTTCACCGATTCGGTATGAATATGGAACCGCGTAATCACAAAATAAACGAATAAAAACAAGTAAGAACACAAAGGAATTTTTATAGTGGTTCGATTCAATATGAATCTACGTCCACTTTCAATCAATTCTCGTTATGATATTCAAGCTTACAACATATGAATTTTCCCTCATTACAATCATTTCTCTCTTTTAACTCTCTTTTCACTCTCTTGATGATCTACTTTCACTCGAGTTTGGCGAAGAAAAGGAAAGAGGTTTAGCTTTGTGATGAATCTTCAGCCACTTATGTGCTTTGATCCTTTCCCATGATCTTCATAGATTTCATAGTGAATTAGCATTCGATTTAAGCTTTGGAGAGGATTAGAGATCGTTCGAATGATGCTTGAGAGATTTATGGTGTGGCTTGAATGAGATTGAAGGTCTTTAGATTCAATTATAGAAAGCTCTAATGATCATTAACATTGATTTGATCTTCATGAAGTTAGAAAAGTATTGTTGAATCCATAGAAGTCATTAGAGAAGTTGTAGATGAGCTTTTAATTTGACGGAGTCTCCTTATAGAAATGAATTTTCGGTCCCCCCTTCAAATGAATTATGAGGGTATTTATAGGTGATTTTAGCCCAGGTGGCAATTCTGTAATTATGCTGAAAACGCCATGACTCAATTCGACATGACTCAATTCGACATGAATCATCTCGCCATGACTTCATCTCGCCATGACTCAATTCGACATGAATCATCTCGGCATGACTTCATCTCGCCATGACTCATGTCGCCATGACTTCATTTCGCCATGAGTTCACTCGCCATGACTTATCTCGCCATGACTCATTCCGCCATGGTGAGATGCGGTATGACTTTCGGTGGCACTTCGGTAAATATGTGTGGCTGAAAAAAAGTGTGCACACGCCATAACCCGGATCTTATAACATGCGGCATGGACAAGGTTCGCTGGCCTTGTGGCTTACTCCATCCAAACGACACGGTATGCTGCTTGTATGGCTCACGCCATGAATCTTCCTGCGCCATGGGTTATGATACGACATGCGTCTTTTAGTGATATGCGACATGGCAATTCTCTACATATAGCGACATGGATTATAGCGGATTATGTCCAGCGCCTTGCTTTGAAGATTATACACGTGAGGTGTACAGCTGGCAGCCACATTTCCGTCCTGGTATGCACGTTCTATTCTCAAAATGTGGGCATTCAGGTAGTGTATTCCTTATTTACTTTCTCCAATATGGTTTTGCCACCTTAGTTTTTGCGACATGACTTGCAGAATGGAGGATATGTGCGGCATGCTTTTCCTCCCATGTGAATTGTGATGACAGCTGTCACCCAACATGGCACATACGACATGGACCCTTTCAACGACATAAAGAACTAGTGACTTGATTGTTCAGGTTGTCCAAACGAAATGAATTCAAATTGTGGGAAATGCCTTGAGTCATGTATCCATGACATGGATGTAGCTGTCACCATTTCATTACGGCTTAAGAATAGTAGCAGTATGATATACACATGAAAAGTATGTCATGTTCAATGACTTAATCCATGTCGTCCGAAGGCTTACGCCATGCCGCATTTGATTATGTCATGAGACTGAAGAGTTGACATCTCATGGCGTTGAAGTGGCATTGATCTGAGTCACTAGTATATGTTGCATCCCATCTTTAACTAATCGAACGACGTGGATGGTCCGAATAACGGGTTGCTACGTATTGCGACATGAATGTGCATACGACTTGATGTCTTGCTTGTATGTCGCGTCTTACACCTTGAGTGCATGTCATATTTGACGACTTAGCTTGAGCAGCTTAACTTGCTCGACACGGTTTTGGATAGATGGCAATGACTTGAACTTGACGACATGAAAGCTTGCGCCATGATTTAGAATGTCTTAGGCTCATGTCGTATTAACGACTTGAATCCAACTTGTGCCAATGACTTAAAATCATGTCGTGTGGATGACTATAGGATCCATGTCGTAGAAACGACATGAGTCAGTTATGCCATGTGTCCGCATTCTAAGAACGGGGTTAACATAAGCCTTTTTTTGGTTTTAAGTGCCAAAAAAATTGTACGGAAAATATTTATAAAAAAATTGTAGGCAGGTAACATAATTCAAAAAAGAAACTACCATTGCGACAATATAAGCAGTAGTATAAATGTCAACTATTGTCAATTTTAATTTAGCTTAGCAATGGAGGGGGGAAATGCAGTAATTGAATGAATTTTTAGCAATGCAATGCATATTCAATTTGTGTAAATACAAGCATGCACCATATACTGAACAAGTTACAATTTTAGTTTTTGTACCACGAACACTCTTTAAGAAGGCAAAAGATCAAACCCTTGAGTTTGTTTTCATTTTTGGGGCAAAGGGATGTCGGGTTAGATACCGAAATATATGATATTGCGATTGACAAAGCTATAAATAATGACCAATATAATACATTGGTTGTTTTGTAATGACATCAACCTCGGCTTTACAATTCTCCAAACTACATAAAATTCTTTTGTTGCTTCCCAAATTCAATAGATGAGAAATGTGGCATATATAGCATAATCATATTATTTATTTATATATTCCCTCTACTATGCTATTCATTAAAGGAATGCTAATTACATTGTTATTTTAACTGTTAGAACAAACTAATTTTTTTGTCTTAATCATGTAAACATGAAAACAAAATTTAGATGTGTGAATCAAATTATTATAATACTTAAAACGATTTCCATCACATATACATTTAGATGTTTTTCATTCAACAAAATGGAAGGGATGCAGTTAAAAGAATTGTCTAATTTCCAAATCAACCAACAGAGCTTTAGAATTGCACTTCCAACTTTTCTCACATCCCTCATCTTAACGTTATATGTAAAAATCTAACATAAACGTTGGACTACTTATAAATAAGGAAAATGTTAATTTTTACATTTTTTTAATACAAAACTAATTGACCTGGATCTAATTTCATTAGATTTCAATGTGCTCTTTTAACATCGTAATAGATTAATTTTTTTGAATAATTGGATATGTTACAAAATTATGTGTCATGCTTTTAGTCATAGATGTAAATTAGGCATTTTTTTTTCTCAAAACACTATCCAAAATCAAGAAGTTGTTAAAAGATGGATTAAATTGGTCAAAGGAGCCTCGGATGTGGCAAGAACTAATAAAGACAGGAAACGTATAAAATAATAAGGACTTATTTTAAGATAAATAAATATACCCCCAATATCTCCAAAATAGGTTCATTCAACTTCCTACCTAATCATATCCCCCCTTCCCCTCCCCCCCCCCCCCCCTCCAATCCCTATCCCTGCCTGTCACCCTCCCTCCCTCGCTGCCCCTGTAATATTGCATCGTCATTATTTTCATTATTTTTCGACTCTGTTTGCCATAGCTTTCTACATCTATTGGTTGTCCTTCACACTTAGGATTCATCCCCTTGCCCCCGCCTCCTCCTTCTCCACTCCTCTTTCCATTCCATCTCCAATTTCCTAAATTCTTATTTTGTATTAGTGAAGACCGGGAATTTGAGATAAATTTTCATATACCATTTTCATCTTTCAATAAAAGGAATCGAAAATGAAAGACTTCGCTAAATTTAAAAAAAAAAGAATGAAATTGAAAAGGTAGGGAAAAAAAGATTTTAGTAGGATTAAGATAATATCATGTGAAAAGGATGGATAAATAAGGGAAAGGTAAACAAGTAATTATGTGTTGTTATGATAAATGAACAAGGATTTGATTCTCTCTTTAACCAAAATTAATTGAATATTTTCATTTCCTAGACCATTATTGATTTTCCATTTAGTAATTTCCTGAATTTACGTAAGTTTAGAAATCAATCAAAAAATAAACTTCATCTTACGGCCAGAGATGAAATTTGTCCTTATAGCATGGCTGGTCATAGCTAATTTTCCCACACTAAACCATGTAATTTAATTATTTCATATAAGTTCCCAGTATCAATACTCACTTACTTATTACACCTAAGTTCTATACACATAGGGTCTCTGGCTATCTAGCATCATGCATTTCATACTCATTTACTCTTGCGTATTTCGATTCAAATATCTTTTTACTGTTTAACACTCCGTTTAATACATAACACAGTAATTTATTGAAAGAAGAAAGCTACTGATAAGCAATACTCGTAAATCCAAAATTCCATCACAGACTTGGACTATCGAACACTGAAAGGAAAGAAAACACACAAAATATCTACGTAAATGTATTTTGCAAATAAATCGAGCGCTACTGAACTATGCATTAGCAACATATTCAAATTTCATCGATAATAAACCGGAAGTTAAACATAAAACACATGTAAACAAGATGAAAAAAAATAGGAATTTTGCAGAAGAATCTTCATATATTAAGTGTGAGACGGGTGAAATAGCAGAAAGAAACGAAATCATTACCCAATGGGAAGAATCAAAGTAGGGTTTCGTAATTTCTTTAGCTGCAGCTGCCTCGACTTTATCAATACATAAATTTCGAAGAGTGAGGTAAGATTTTGATTTTGATTTGGGGTGCTATACTTTGCATAGAGACCAAAAAAAGAGACAATTAACGACAGTACTTTTCAGGTAAAAATATGATCTTGCCCCTTACGAAGGTTGTAGATAGGGTTTTTTTGGGTCTAAGTGACCGAGTAGTACCGCTGGTAACCAAATTTTCGAGTTTTAGCATTGCATCCGTGTATGATACATCAACCACTCCCTCCAACGGTCAAACTTAAAAATTTAACCATTTATCTCGGTATTTCGGAAAATCATATTGGCGTCCGATGCATTGTTATGTCGTTTCATCGAAATAAACCCCCCAGATCTGCTTCTTCCTCCTCACTCCTACGTCCTACCTCTTTTATCTGAAAATAACTCCAAAAAAAATCTATTTCGACATTTTTTTCACGTTCATACGATCTCCAAATCAAATAATGTTAACGATAAAAACCGTTAATTCCCGGTTTGAGGATTGACAATGCATATATGATAAAATTTAGAGGGTAGTCGATCTAGAGGACACTTGAGGATAACTTAGTTTCACCAAGTTCAGCTTAATCTGCCGTTTCCTATATATCAAGACCCTAAGTTCGAAGATTAGTTACTCTTCCTTCGAAAGGTGAGTATCACGCTTACGTAACGTAAGAATCAACAGTTACATTGAGATAAGGGCATTATAAGCTTATAGAAGGTAAAGAACCTTGTTACAACAGTAAATCCCAGATTCAGGATAGAATAATATACATTGTGTAGAGGAAAAAAACATGCTAATGTAGCACAACAGTTAGGTTTAGTGACCTATCATAGCTCGTAATGATTAAGATGATATTTTCACATCGATCCAGCCTATGAAAAGCCTTAGTTGTGACAGATATCACATCATAAGGCTACAATAAATCTTTTAGGACATTGTGCTACGTTAGGCTTATTGTAAGAAAGCTGAAGCACATATATGTTTCGTAAGGAAGAATTCATTGATTTCACTCAATGACTTCCCCCTCTTGAATGTTATTGTGCTCAAGCCTCTCACGAAAGAAGTTCGTGATAACTCCCTGTTAAATCAGTATGGACACAACATGATTATCAAATCGAGAGTAATTTAAGTCTCGATTTTCCTTTCCATTTATTATGAAAGTAATACAGTTGTTGTAAAAATCCCCAATTTGATTTAGATATTATGGTTTTCTCTCTTAGAAAAGAATACAAGATTGTGGAATGAGGAAATATCCCCAAAAAATGACCCTTGGGTCGACAATTTGGGCCCCCTTTAGTAGTTGTTCAGTAGGAAGCCCGCTTCTGATCCGTGCTTTCAGTGTCGACCCGCCTGTGTGGTCTTTGGTATCGATTTCTGGGTATCGACCTTCCTTTAGTTATTCCAAGCTTTGGTACCAGCTTCCACTGACATTCCTTTGTTTCAAGGCTTCGTCTCCAGCAGTAACTGCCCGGTATTTGCCCGTCTTCAGAAGCTGCTTTGATGCTTTTTCCCTTGTAATCCTAGTGTATCTTTCAGCATCGCTACAAAGCTTGTTGGTAGCCATAACACTTGTATTTGCTCTCCTACCTTGTTGTTGGTTTTATGCTTCCATTTGATCTTGGTATAGTGCTTCCCATTGTTTGTGAATGACACTACTTCCTCCGATACTGATAGTGCCTTCAATACATGGCTTTATTTCACTATTTGCTTTCGGTGTCGCCTTAATGCTTTAATCTTGCTTCCTTTGTGTCCATTTGGGCCTCTGCTTCCTTTCCATCGGTATCGATACTGGATCAACTGTCTTTTCTTCTTAGTATCGACACCAAGCTAACTGTTCCCAACATGTTGGTGCTGATAACATGCTTTCTTCCCCCACCTTGGTATCGACACCAAGCATCATGACCTCCTGTTTATATTGATAGTGTTCCTTCTTTGATATTAGCTTTGCTTTCTTGGCACCTGCTTTAGTATCGACTCCTGCGCCATAACCTTTCACCTTAACTTGGTTCCGGCATCGAATTACGGTAGTAACATTTGCCTTCCCTCCTAGTAAAGGGGTATTTCTCACTTTTCAAGTTAGACCCTTTGTTACAGTTTAAAAAATCTTCATTTAGATTCGGGTATTAATCATAGAAGAACAGAAATCTATATCTGGTAATTAATAGGAGTCCCACACCAAACCAAGATTCGGGTATTAATGATAGAAAACCAAAAATCCATATCTATTTATTAATATGAGTCCCGAACCAAACCCAGATTCGAGTATTAATGGTAGAAGACCAAAATTCCACTTCTGGTAATTAATAGGAGTCCCGAACCAAACCCAGATTCGGGTAATAATGATAAAAGACCAGAAATCCATATATGGTAATTAATAGGAGTCCCGAACCAAACCCAGATTCGGGTTTTAATAATAGAATCCCAGAAATCCACTTCTGGTAATTAATAGGAGTCTCGAACCAAACGCAGATTCAGGTATTAATGATAGAAGACCAGAAAACCATATCTGATAATTAATAGGATTCTGAACCAAACCCAGATTCGGGAATTAATAATAGAAGACCAGAAATCCACTTCTGGTAATTAATATGAGTCCCGAACCAAACCCAGATTCAGGTATTAATGATAGAAGACCAGAAATCCACCTCTGGTAATAATAGTTTTGGCGCCTATACCAAGCTTATTCTTTGAAGCAGAGGTTGTATGTGCATTAATTGATCCTTTTGAGCTCTTGCTTCCTTCTGCGAGATGGTGTGTAAGTACAGGTGAGTGTGTGCTCAGATTGCTCCTTTAGAGCTTTGTTCCCTCTTGTGGGGGTAAGATGTAAGCAGAGGATGCACGTGCTTATAGTGCTCCCATTGAGCTTTCGTTCCCTTCTGCAGGATGAGACATGAGCAGAGGTAGAGCGTGCTCATTCTAGAGCAGAGGCGGGACATGCTTAGTCGAAGAAGAGGAATTGCGTGCTCATTTATAGCAGAGGTAGGGCGTGCTTTTTGTGCTCCTTCAGAGCATTCGTTCTGTAACAACCCGAATTTTTATAACATGTTAAAGCAAGAAATCAAGGCAGAATTAAATTTTAAAATCAGAATCAGGGGAAATGGGTTAAGCCATTGCGTTTGTCTCGAAATTTTACATGAAATAGAGTCCGAGTTTTCGAAAATCGAAGTCCGGATGAAGAAGTTATGGCATGTACAAGTTTCAGAAGTTTTCAGGCAGCACTGGACCAGGGGGTCGACCATAGGGTTGACCTACCCCCCCCCCCCCCAGGTCGACCATAGGGTCGACCTACCCCCCAGGTCGACCATAGTGCCGACCTCCCCCCCCTTACAGGTCGACCTGGTCTAACCCAGAACTCATTTTTGAAGCCTGAGACGTGTTTTGATGGTCCGGATTGATTCTAGGGTTAATCTAAGGGCCTAAACTAGTTGCTACACCTATAAAAACACCCTTAGACCTAACCTAATTCATCTCAAATCATTCTTACACTATTATGCTACTGAACTCCCTCTTGAACCATGGCCTCCGCCTCCAAATCAAAGTACAAGCATTCAAACTCAAATCAATTCGAAGAACAAAGCTTCAACAATGGTTCAAACAATAAGTCAACACTACTACAACGTTCTATGACAATTTCAGTTCTTAATTCGTTAGCCATGCCCTGTAAGTTCTAGTTATTTTTAGATTAAAATATTTAAATATAATATGGGCATGTGATGAAGTGAAATTGGATTTAAGTATGTTTATCGATCTATTTTTGTTGCTTCTTGGATCTTGAGTTTTGAGACTTGTCTATCTTTATTCCCATGTCTAGTTTATGATCTATTCAGCCTGTTGTAAATCAGTTTTCTTGATTCATTACCAAGTTGTAATCTTCATGCCTGTGATGATGTTTTTCTCTCTGATCTTATTTTTATGCAAAATTCTACCTTCCCCTATTTATTTTCTTTTGATGAACCTAGGTCAATTTCTGACCTAGGCCTAAACTACGATATGCGTGCGAGGGTATACGGGGGAAATATTGGAATATTGCCTAGTCGAATATATGTGTTTAGTGGAATCGAAGGCATAATATGAAAATTGGATGTTTGGGGATAATTTACCATTAACATGAAACTTGATATTTGGGTATTGTCATTATAATGGTAATTGCAAGAATGGGGATTGACATATATAATTTGATATGGATCTTGATATATATAATTTGATAAGGATCTTGATATATATATATAATTTGGCATGGATCTTGATATATGTAATTTGGTTAGAACTTGTTATGAGTAAATTGGTGTAAACGTAGTATACATGTAATTTTGGAGATAAAACTTGATCTATGTAAATTGGGCATAGCTTTGTAAACATGTAAATCATGAATCTTGACATATGTAAAGCAGCATGAAACTTGGTATATGTGTAAATTGGCATAAAGTTGGCATACATGTAAAACGGCATGAATTGAACATATGTAAATTTGGTAGGAATTGGGCATATGTAAAATTTACATGTAATCTAGAACTTGGGCATATGTTAATTATGTAAAATTTGGAGTTGAAACATATATGAAAATTTATGACTTAGTAGAGGTTTAATATGAACGCGCCTAAGTTGGGTTTTGGGTAATTGGCATGTATTGTAAATAAAAGGCTATAACTTGGCATAACCTTATAGTGAATTATGATAATAATTTGGGAACACGTTTTGGGGCAAAAATGTAAATCATGAACATTTCTATATGTTAAACACATGAACTGGTATTGGGGTTTTAGGTGGAATACGACCATTAATGAACCTTTGACATGAGGTTAGACTCAGTTTGTGGTGTAAATCTACTCGGAACCGCCCGACAAATCCAGTAGCCACAAAGTGTTAGTCTAATGTGAGAGGTCGAAGGCCAAATTGTAGGCGTAACGATTTATGACACGAGGTTAGACCCAGTTGTGGTATAAATCTGTCTAGAACCGCCCGGCAAATCCAGTGGCCACAAAATGCACGGTCTAATGTGAGAGGTCATGATTCGTTCGTCATAATGAATGAATTAAGGAATACTAACCATAATAAGACGTGGGTATGGTTAAAGGGTTAGGTGGGATGACATGGAAATTTGACATGTAAATGTGGACCTAATCGGTATGAGTTAAGAACATGTAAAACTTATAAATGTAGGCTCAACCAATATGATATGAATGGGTGGGTTAAGTAACGTGGCTAGGCTAATGACACTTAACCGTTATAACATGACTAGCGGATGGGTTGGGCTAACTTGAATAGGTTGATAACACCCAATCGATATAACCTGACACGTGGCAGGGTTTAGTCAACTTGAACATATAGATATTACTTAACCAACTTAGCATGATACGTGGGCGGGTTAAGCCATGAATTATTTGAATATACTTAACCAATTGGACACGATGATTTGATAGGGTTAAGTCATGAACCGCTTGAATATACTTAACCAATTCGACACGATGATTTGATAGGGTTAAGTCATGAACCGCTTGAATATACTTAACCAATTGGACACGATGATTTGATAGGGTTAAGTCATGAACTGCTTGAATATACTTAACCAATTTAACACGATGATTTGATAGGGTTAAGTCATGAATCGCTTGAATATACTTAACCAACTTGACAGATGATTCGTAGGGCTAAGTCATGAACTTGAACGACAACACTTAGCCAATTTGACATGACACGTAGGCGGGTTAAGTCACGAACTTGAATGAAAACACTTAACCAACTTGACATGCTAGACTGATGGGGTTAATTCTTGAATTTAAATGACAACACTTAACCTACTGAACGGAAACCCTAGTTACGCGGTCCTTTTCAGCAGTAACCCACTAGATGTATCACGGTACCCTGCAAATAGGCAGGGTGGGGCACGATTACTGGGCTGATTGTAAGCGACCAGAACGACGGCTGAGTTGGTGCGCCATTGTAGGTTCACGCGGACTATGGTCGTGCATGTAGTCCGGAGTTGAAAAAGCAGGCATTGGGCACCGGTAGGTTTACACTGTGCGTGCTTGATTCGTGTCGATGGTTGGCACCCTAGGGCTTGATACACCCTATGGTGGACCTAGCACAGGTGACTACATTTCGTGATCGGGCCGTATGACATAGACACATGAACGAGCTAGGACTTGTAGGGAGCCGATCGATTAATAGATCGTTACGTGGAAAAAGGGTGTTGTTCGTTAGGTAGCATAATCCCTAGTGGTCCTAGGTGGCATAAACCCTAATCGAATCTACGAAACGTTCAATAGGTAGCATAATCCCTAGTGGTCCTAGGTGGCATAAATCTTAGTTGAACACGCGGTAGTTCATGATAAGGAAACATAGCCAGAACAAGGGTGGCAGTCCAAACGATTTCAAGAATGGTGGCACTATGTTGAAGTAGTATAGAAATACGTGATGAAACCCGTATGATATACGGCAAGGGACTGTACATATACATGGAAAGGATGATATGGGTTGGGGTACTAGTACAGTTGATGTAGAGAATATAGGAAATCAAAGAAAATAGTGGAACGGTGAAGCTTAGAAATCTTGCGATGTTATACTTAATAGAAACCTTGCAATGTGATACTTGGTAGGAACCTTGTGATGATACTCTTGATAGGAAGCATGGGATGTTATGCTTGATTCATCGTGCCTGTAGCTTACCTTGTCATCATGCTTATGTTTACTTTCAGTTTATTCATGGCATATTATCTTCACCTGTTTTTATGCTGAAAGCCACTAGGACTTACTCAGTCTTTATAACTGACCCCGTTTGTTTTGCCTCTTTTTCTTTCGTTTCCCCCCCAGTTCACAGGGTGGGAATACAGCTTAGTTCGGATCTTACCAAGCTCCAAGTCTCTTTCATGTACTGCTTGGATTTCTCTTGGCTATGGCTTGCTTTGCTGCTTTATTGGGGAATGATTTATGACTATGGTTTTATGCTTCTTTACTATTGCAAGACAAATTTTGATGTAATGGATTTAATAGCACTTTAATGTAAAAAGCTTTAGACCTTTCTAGATTTTAAGAAATGAAATTTGGTTCTTCTTCCGCTGTTTAATATGTTCTATCTTGTAATATTTCTGTGTATGTTTACCTAGATAATGCTCTACCAAAGCTAGTGCATTCCCTTTGTAATATTTCGGCAGTTTTCGAAAATCGGAGTCCGGATGAGAATGTAACGACTATTAATGAACCTTTGACACGAGGTTAGACTCAATTTGTGGTGTAAATCTGCCCGGATCCGCCCGGCAAATCCAGTAGCCACAAAGTGTCAGTCTAATGTGAGAGGTCGAAGGTCAAATTGTAGGCGTAACGATTTATGACACGAGGTTAGACCCAGTTTGTGGTATAAATCTGCCCGGAACCGCCTGGCAAATCCAGTGGCCACAAAATGCACGGTCTAATGTGAGAGGTCGTGAATCGTTCGTCATAATGAATGAATTAAGGAATACTAACCATAATAAGACGTGGGTATGGTTAGAGGGTTAGGTGGGATGACATGGAAATTTGACATGTAAATGTGGACCTAACCGGTATGAGTTAAGAACATGTAAAACTTATAAATGTAGGCTCAACCAATATGATATGAATGGGTGGGTTAAGTAACGTGGCTAGGCTAATGACACTTAACCGTTATAACATGACTAGCGGATGGGTTGGGCTAACTTGAATAGGTTGATAACACCCAATCGATATAACCTGACACGTGGCAGGGTTAAGTCAACTTGAACATATAGATAATACTTAACCAACTTAGCATGATACGTGGGCGGGTTAAGCAATGAATTATTTGAATATACTTAACCAATTGGAGACGATGATTTGATAGGGTTAAGTCATGAACCGCTTGAATATACTTAACCAAATGGACACGATGATTTGATAGGGTTAAGTCATGAACCGCTTGAATATACTTAACCAATTGGACACGATGATTTGATAGGGTTAAGTCATGAACTGCTTGAATATACTTAACCAATTTAACACGATGATTTGATAGGGTTAAGTCATGAATCGCTTGAATATACTTAACCAACTTGACAGATGATTCGTAGGGCTAAGTCATGAACTTGAACGACAACACTTAGCCAATTTGACATGACACGTAGGCGGGTTAAGTCACGAACTTGAATGACAACACTTAACCAACTTGACATGCTAGACTGATGGGGTTAAGTCTTGAATTTAAATGACAACACTTAACCTACTGAACGGAAACCCTAGTTGCCCGGTCCTTTTCAGCAGTAACCCATTAGATGTATCACGGTACCCTGCAAATAGGCAGGGTGGGGCACGATTACTGGGCTGATTGTAAGCGACCAAAACGATGGCTGAGTTGGTGCGCCATTGTAGGTTCAAGTGGACTATGGTCGTGCACGTAGTCCGGAGTTGAAAAAGCAGGCATTGGGCACCGGTAGGTTTACACTGTGCGTGCTTGATTCGTGTCGGTGGTTGACACCCTAGGGATTGATACACCCTATGGTGGACCTAGCACAGGTGACTACATTTCGTGATTGGGCCGTATGACACAGACACATGAACGAGCTAGGACTTGTAGGGAGCCGATCGATTAATAGATCGTTACGTGGAAAAAGGGTGTTGTTCGTTAGGTAGCATAATCCCTAGTGGTCCTAGGTGACATAAACCCTAATCGAATCTACGAAACGTTCAATAGGTAGCATAATCCCTAGTGGTCCTAGGTGGCATAAATCCTAGTTGAACACGCGATAGTTCATGATAACGAAACATAGCCAGAACAAGGGTGGCAGTCCGAACGATTTCAAGAATGGTGGCACTATGTTGAAGTAGTATAGAAATACGTGATGAAACCCATACGATATACGACAAGGGACTGTACATATACATGGAAAGGATGATACGGGTTGGGGTACTAGTACAGTTGGTGCAGAGAATATAGGAAATCAAAGAAAATAGTGGAACGGTGAAGCTTAGAAATCTTGCGATGTTATACTTAATAGAAACCTTGCAATGTGATACTTGGTAGGAACCTTGTGATAATACTCTTGATAGGAAGTATGGGATGTTATGCTTGATTCATCGTGCTTGTAGCTTACATTGTCATCGTGCTTATGTTTACTTTCAGTTTATTCAAGCCATATTATCTTCACCTGTTTTTATGCTGAAAGCCACTAGGACTTACTCAGTCTTTATGACTGATCCCGTTTGTTTCGCCTCTTTTTCTTTCGTTTCCCCCCTTGGTTCGCAGGGTGGGAATACAGCTTAGTTCGGATCTTACCAAGCTCCAAGGCTCTTTCATGTACTGCTTGGATTTCTCTTGGCTATGGCTTGCTTTGCTGCTTTATTGGGGAATGATTTATGACTATGGTTTTATGCTTCTTTACTATTGCAAGACAGATTTTGATGTAATGGATTTAATAGCACTTTGATGTAAAAAGATTTAGACCTTTCTAGATTTTAAGAAATGAAATTTGGTTCTTCTTCCACTGTTTAATATGTTTTGTCTTGTAATATTTCTGTGTATGTTTACCTAGACAATGCTCCACCAAAGCTAGTGCATTCCCTTTGTGAGTGACCCTAGCAGAGGTGGGGTGTTACATGTTCTCTTCTATGGGACGAAGAAATAAGCAGAGGTAGGGCGTGCTCCTCTACAAGCAGAGACAGGACGTTCTTAGTCGAAGTAGAGGAAGGGCATGCTCTTTTGCGAGTAGAGGCAAGGCGTGCTTATTTAGATGCTCTGTCTCGACCATTTCTGGTGTGGATCGGAGGCTTACGCTTTTGATGTTTTAATCTGGCCCTTTCTGATTTGGAGGCAGCTAAAGGCTTACATCCCACCTCCCTCTGGGAGATGCCTTGCCTTGGCCATCTTGGCGGTGACAAGAGTTTTCTTACCATTGTAGGTTGTTTTACCCATTTCGGGTAGTTCCAAATTTTGAGAGGGTTTTCATACCCTTAAACATGTGGATATTCTTAAGAAGACCTTCTTTTATTCACTCATCATTGAAAAGTATGGTCTCAAGTGTTCTGCGTTTCATGTTTTAGGTACGAGATCGCCATTTGGTTGTAGAGTCGGTATGCTCCGGGTGTGAGTTCTTAATGAATGATCAAGGGTCCTTCCCACCAAGGGGTCCATCGGCTAGATTCTTAGTATTTGTCATTACCCTTCGTAAGACCAAGTCTCCTTTTTAAAAAGTTCTCGTTCTTACTCTTGAGTTGTAGTACTTTGTGATCCTTCTTTGATATTAGGTCGTCCTAATGGTTGCCTTATCTCTTAACCCTTGAATTAGGTCTAAGGATTCCTTCTTTAATTCTTGATTGGGATCAAATGCATAAGTTATTCTTTCATGCGAAGGGATCTCAACTTTGATTGGGAGCATAGCCTCACATCCTTATGTTAAAGAAAATGGAATGTGCCCTGTTGTCGTCTTGGCGGAGGTTCTATATGCCCAAAGTACCAACGATAATTCGCCTACCCAATTTCCTTTAGCTCGGTTTATACATTTTTTAAGATTGTCTTTATGGTTTTGTTTGTAGCCTCGACGGCACCGTTTAACCTTGGATGTGCTACAGAAGAGAAACTCTTTATGATTCCATTTTTGTCATAAAACGTGTGAATTCTTCACTTTTAATTGTGTTCTGTTGTCTAATATGATCTTATAGGAAATTCCAAAGCGTGTGACGATATTCTTTATCACAAATCTCAGCATCTATTTAGATGTGATAGCTGGAAGTGGTTCTGCTTCAACCCTTTTGGTGAAGTAGTCGATGACTACTACTACATACTTAGCTCCTCCTTTAAAGATTGGTAGGGGTCCAATTAAGTCTATTCCTCATACATCGAAAGGCCATGGGCTTGAGATGTGGGTTAAGTCATTTGGAGGTAGTGGGGTATCCTAGAATACCTTTGGCATCTCTCATATCTCCTAACATACTCTGTCGCTTGACTAACCATTTGCGGCCAATGGAAGCATTGTCGCATAACTCTCTTGCTAGTTTGATTCCATTGGAATGATATCTGCATAAACCCTCATGCGCTTCTTTCAACAAATTGAGCCCATCTTCAAGGCTTACACATCTCAAATAAGGGAGCGAATGTCCTTTCTTGTAAAGTACCTTGTCCATAATTACAAAGGTAGGAGCTTGATGCTTAACCTTCCTAGCATCTTGCCTATTAGTAGATAACATTCTGTTCGAGAGATAATCTATAATGGGAGTCATCCAAGTATTCTCATAATAATAATCCATCTCTGTTGGTATGGGTTCCTCGTTAGGAGCTATATCTTTTTCCTTTTCGGTTTCCTTTGCCAAAGCTTGTGATCTAGTTAGAAATAATAATTCCTTTTCTGATTTGGACGCCTCTTGTTCAATGCTAGGCTTCTCCTAATATCCTATACATGAATTGTTCGAGTCTCAGTATGTAACAACCCTGGTTTTGGTGATTACCTGCTATGATTATTTATAAGTTGTAAATTAATACTAAGGTGGTGATTAATTTGACTTTATCAATTTAATTAGAAATTTAGCCGAGCCATTAAGTTGGTGTTTAAAAAAAACTTACATCTTGGGATTTATTGTAGTAAAATAATAATTAATCATTTTGATGATTAATTTGAGGCTTGGAGGTTACTAAAGTGTAAAAATATGGTTTTGTGAATATTGATGCTGATGGGTGAATATTGACGAAAATTTGAGGGTTGCTGGCTTACAAAGAAATCAAATTAATAGAATCCAAGATTTGTTTCTAATGCTAGGTATTAGGAATAAATCTTGATCCTACAAGTTGGTTTAATAAATAATTAATATTCCAAAGTATAAAAATAAAACTTAAATAATAATGTTGGGAAAATCATATTGAAATGTATATTTGGTAATTTGTAATGAAACAATTAATATGTAAAAATTATATGCCAAATATTATTAAAATATAGAAAACGTAATTTTTGTGTTGATTCGGGGTGTTATCCTAAAGTTATTGAAATGCTAATCTTACGGTTGTACAAAAATTTACACAAATCATGTCAAAACTGTCATATTTTGTGTAAAAATGTAAAAACTTGCTGTAAAGTGAATTGTTATAAAAGAGCTTTAAAATATTTTATAGGTATTGTAAATAATTTTAATGTTGTCGTTTGAGATTAAAAAAAACATGGTGGTTTGTGAAGAAATAGGGTTCATAGACTAAGATTAGCTAAATTGTGTGTTTAGTAGCCTATATATGTGTATAATTGCCAAAATAAGAGTTTAGGAGTCTAATTGCTTAAATATTGGACTTAATTAAACTAATTTGGACCATTAGGGGTTTATTGGCAAAAGAAATCTCTAGAATATCTTGCTATATGTTACTTTCAGGAAGCATCTTCTTCCTCGTTCTATTTTAGCTCAAAACAAAAGAAACCCATGGAAAATTTGGTAGAAAGTTTACTGTAAGTCAAAAATTAGCCTCCAATCCTTTCTTAAACACTAATTTGAGTGGCTAATACAAATCTACAACATGTAATCATCTCTTGGCTTAGATCTAATCTATCATTTTCTGAATTTTATTGGGAATCAATTGTAAAAGCTTTGCATGTTCTTTTGTAGTTGAAAATAGAGGGAGAAAAGCTCGTTCTTAGCAATTGAGCCTCTTAAAGCTTCAATCCATCCTCCATCTTACAGAAAATCAAAGGTGAGGGTCCCCTCACACTTTCTAACTTGACTCAATTTTGAAATTTTGATTTTTGAGTGGGTTTTTGTTGAAATTCGTCGCTGTAAATATGCTCTTACAAGTGTTGCAAACATGGCCTGAGTCCATGTTTGAGATAGCACAACTCTTTCAATAATTGTCGAAATCCATCGTTTCTTTTTCCATTTGAGAGAGTGACTTTTGTACTATATTCATTACAAATTTCAGCTCATTTTGAGGTCATTTAGTCACCTGAAACAATCCTCAAATTTGCAACTGGAGCATGTTTTGCTCCACATTTTCAGTGTGAAATACACTGTCTGAGTCTAACTTTGACACAACCTAACTTTCACATACCGTATCGGAATCATGTGATTCTTTTCGCCGTGTGTTCATAATTTTCTCTAGTTGTAGCATACCAATTTTCATGAAGTTCTGGTTGGTTTGGTCTTTTGACTTCGACTACAAAGTTGGTAGTTCGTCGGGATAACGCAATTCTGAGCTGAAATCCCGACGAAAGCTCAAGTTGAGAGCTATATATCTTTGTCAATTCTTAATCAAATTGAGAAATTCTTTTTGCAATGTGTTCACAGTTTTATCTAGTTTTTTCATACCAATTTTCATGAAGTTCTGGGTTGTTTTGCTCTTTTGAATTCGACCTCAAAGTTGGTAGTTCGTCGGGATAACGCAATTCTGAGCTGAAATCCCGACGAAAGCTCAAGTTGAGAGCTGTATATCTTTGTCAATTCTTAATCAAATTGAGAAATTCTTTTTGCAGTGTGTTCAAAATTTTATCTAGTTGTTGCATACCAATTTTCATGAAGTTATTGGTTGTTTTGGTCTTTTGAATTCGACCTCAAAGTTGGTAGTTCGTCAGGATAACGCAATTCTGAGCTGAAATCCCGACGAATGCTCAAGTTGAGAGCTGTGTATCTTTGGCAATTTTTAATCAAATTGAGAAATTCTTTTTGCATTATGTTCAAAATATTCTCTAGTTGTTTCATGCCAAATTTTATGAAGTTCTGGGTTGGTTTGGTCTTTGGGAGTCGACCTCCAAGTTGATAGTTTGTCATGTTAAGTTCATTTCTGAGCTGATATCTCGACGAAAGCTCATATTCAGAGCTGTGTATCTTCGCCACTTCTGAATAAACTGAGAAATTCTTTTTGCATTATGTTCAAAATGTTCTTTAGTTGTTGTATACTAGTTTTCATTTAATTCCGACTTGATCTAGTTGTCGGAATTTAGCCTCGAAATTGATAGTTCATCAAGATTCATGCTTGTTTATATGTGTGACAAAACCCGTGTGTTTTGTCACTTGTTGTACTATAGTTTTGGAGAAATTTCTGACATTATTTCTATGCTTAAGACACTATTTCTACTTTTATTATATTAAACAATATATTCATGAAATCAAGTGTGGAATTAGTGACAGTTTCAATAGTAAGAATAAGTGTTTTCCTACTCTCTTCTTGTGAAATTGGTGACCTTGTGTGAATACCATGCAGTGGTACTTCCAGTGTTTTTATGACACATGCACAACTTTTATAATCTTTTTCGAAATGTTTGAATAGAAGAATATGGTTTTGGAAAATAAATATTTTTTTAACTAAGCATTTAAATTTATTAGTAATATGATTTATACAAGGACTTTCAAACGCTTCAATTTTCAAGAATTTTCAACAAACTGTGATTTCAAAACTATTTTATTAAAGTATGTTTTTAATTATAAACTGTACACATTTGCACCCTTTGAGAAGGCGTGTTGATGATCGAATGGTACTTGATACCCCGCGGTATGGGACGTGGTGGTATACGGTATTATTTAATCCCAGATCCGTCTAATTGAAGCAACGAATCTCAGTGTTCCAGTGATTTCTGTGATTTGATGAATCTCAGCGATTCTCTGTGTTTCAGTGATATTCTGCGATCCTCTGAGATATTCAGGTGTTTCTGTGGTTTCTTGTGAATTTTTATGTTTTCCTGTGTGGAGCTGACTTGCAGTGAGTAAACCGTTAAGTGAGAACGTGTGGTATGGGACGCACGATTATCACTTTTCGGGTTACTATCTGAGGGTCTGTGACACATTCTTGTGTGACCGCCAATACTAGGCCTTCGGTCAATCCTGTGTGAACTCTGTGTGGACCTTCGTGTTAATCCTGTATGGCTTTGTGGACCTCCAGGTCATTCGGGTACCCCGTCTGTGTGATATAGTACTGGCTATGGCTTCAAGCCATCCTGTGTGATAGCATGTGCAGGCATAGCTTCGGCTAGCCATTTTGTGATGGATCCATATGTAACGACCCGGGAGATTCGACGCTCGAATTCTGACAATAATACACCAATCCTGTATTACTGGTCGGAACTCAAGTATCGAAAACACCAGATAGTTATGAGAAAGAATTTAGAGGGTGAGATAAGGAAGAAAGAAATATAAGAATAGAAGAAGAAGAAGAAACAATACCACAACACAGAATCAGAGTCTCACATCGCAGCAGAACAAAATATAATATGGAAATAAATCTTTATTGAGAGCTTTCAAAATTACTTACAATATCAGAGTACATCAACATATCTGGACAGTTATATGACCTGTCCTCATATACAATCACACAGCGGCACAGTAGCTATATATATAACCATACGTTTGAACTCTTCCAGCTTGTCTCTGGACTTCGCAGCATCCGGTAACCTGGACCTGTACACCCCGGCCTAACCCGAGCATTTACAAAACACCGGGTCAGTCTGGTGAACCAGAGTGAGATAAACTCGCACAGTATTAAGGTATCACACAACTTGATTTTAAAGTAAAAATCTTTTCGAAAGAAAAGGATAATCGTAAGACCGAATCCACACATAAATACGGACGGTTTTTACCTTACGATAACCCAAAACAGTTTGAAATCAATAACTTGTCTGATATTATAATAGTGTCTAAACACAAGTAAATATAATCTAGTAGAACGCTTGCATCTCACGCTCCACATATATAGTATACAATCAAAACCGCAGGTGCTTATTGGAGATTGGATTCCGACCTTGACAAGGTATGGGACCACCTGCCGATCGTGTATCTCTAGAGGCGAATACACTGGGTTCAACAAGAACGTCTTGCAACCCGGCCCTCACATGACCGACCACTCATTTCGCTTGAGTGTATCGAATGTATATCACCAACGGTTGGGCTCAAACCACCGTTCCCGAATGGGCAGAATCGATAGAATAAGAACAAAAGGAATCTCTCTAGATAGGTGATTATACACCCTAATGGGAGCGACCCACATAGCCATGCTGCCTGCCTGATTTTTGTCATTCCCCGGTTGATGAGGCTTGAGTCTACGCTTTATCAGCACATCATATTCACTTTGAATGCCACATTGTCAGATCCATCGAAATCACTTATTGACGTCCACAACAGTACTTTACGTGTTAGCTAAAAGAAGTTTCCTTCTCCGCTTCCACTCTTGGTACGGTTGGAGAAATCAATGTACGTGACCTTTCTGGAAATACTCTGTCAGACATTCATCCATACAAGTCACCCAGGAACAGGGTGAACCGAAGGTACCCTCCTACTGCATTCTAGGAATCACCCTGAGAATCAGTAGCGAGAAGTCCTTGTACTCCGTAGATTCCAACCACGACCGAATCACAATTTATCTCTGGTTGCAAGTCAGAGATTTTAAGTAATCCTTTCGCTTATGAAGATCCACGGTCTTCAATAGCTCCATCTCGAATCAGCATCTTCATCGTATTCGTATTTGCTGGACGGAATGGTTTTAGAATATAAATTCGATCCCGGTCTTTCCGTACCAACAATCGTATGGGCAAATTTTTGATAGTCGGTTATTTAACTATCTAATAAAACAACCATTCATATATAAAAGAAAAATGGATTCACTGATTGAATACTAAGTACCATTTAGCCTCTTTAACGAACCGCCCGTTAATTATATTCTTTAACTTTTCCAATATTTGGAACACCGCCTTTACTTCTTAGTAAAATAAGAATATTCAACTTATAAACTTTCAAAAAAACAGTTTATAATATCATTTGCGGAAATCATAGCTTATGTTTCCCTCAACCACTCTCGTTTATAAACTAATATCATTATGGGATAATCATGGAGTCGTTCAAGTTGGGGTATTTTATTTACCTCTCAGACCTTGACCAACAACATTCATATTTTCAGAATAAATAGAAGTTTATTAACCACACGTTTCTTCTTGAAAAATCCGATTTAAATCTCGACAAAGCTTCAATTCTATTAGAAATAGAATCCTTATGAAAATTCCTTAATATCTCTTTATTATGATATTACAAATTATTTCAACAATTCAAACCATTTGTTTAAAACCACATAAATAAAACTTTTATAAATCTCATATTAATACCTTATACATTTGTTATATTGATATACTTTTTTTCAAATTCTTATATTGATCGAAACAATTTAACTTATCATCTGTAACAATATTACAGATTTCATTTGAAAGCCATTTTACTTTCACTTATCACATTCTCTTTAAATAATACTCGACTACCTATTTGTTATCATATGATAATCCTTTAAAACTTATGTCTAAAATAGTTCACCCCATTTATAACCAGTGTTACAAAACACATTTACAAACCACTTGCTGCATTCATTAAATCAAAATCTTTTGAAAAGTAATTACGATAACTTACCATTCTCTTTCACTTTCACCTTGTTAACTGCATTCAAAAATCCCATTTCCAATTCATTATCAACGATTAACATTCGTTGTCGTTATTTAAATCTCATACTTCGTTTACTCTCGCCAGCAGATACTATTCCGAACCTCGGAATATCACATTCCGATCTTCGGAATAACACTCATTTCGATCAATCATTCCGAACCTCGGAATAACACATTTCCGAACCTCGGAATAAGCCTCGCTTCCATTTACATAACTGAATCTCATTCATAAATGTCATTTATAAATTCATAATCGTACTTTCAACTTTGATTTCTTTTAAATTATGAAATCCCCTTTCCAAATCGTTATTCCTTTTAAATCTGTCAATTTGTCAAATCTCCTTCACGAAATGTTATTTAATCGCATTTCGTATTCATTTGAAACACCAGTTGTTAAAACGATTGTTTATCACAAAATATCACTCTTTAAAGTCTTTTATAAATTCTCGTCTATCCATGATTCAATTATTCCATTTTGATGTTTTGAAATCCATTCAAACTTCTTTTACGACCGTTAAGGCCTTTATCAAACCATTTTGGTATTTAAATAACCAATCCGAAAGTTTATATCATTTAAACATTTATTCAATAATATCTTACATTTCTATTTGTTATATCTTATATATTTATAAAATTGGTAAATTTAACTTTGACCATTATTTTTACCAAAAATCATAGTTTGAATTCACATAAAAATATATTCATATCTTTGAAATCATTCAAAATCCATTTAACATTGATCTCGACAAATCATCTCTTTTGATTGACGGTACTAAAGAGGCTAACGGTTACTATAGTACCAAACCGTGAAATATAAACCAATTTCACATTCCATACAAGCAACATGATCATATTGATAACGTTATTCAGTTCAAAAGGTGAACAGTTTACTAATGACGGTCGATAATAAGTGTAACAGTCTATACTGTGCTAATAACAGAAATGCAAGCATTATAACGTTTATAATGTTATAAACGTAACCACTGAGGTAAGTTACCTCAATTGGATTTAATCGTTATGAATAACGATTAATTAAATTAAACGAACGTTTAATTTAACTGTTTCAGTCAAGATATGAATATAAAATCAACAACGAACAAACAAACAAACAACCATTGCACACAATTATAAAACCCGACTTATATAAAATATAAGAGGGGAGAACTGAGTGAGTTTAACTCACCTGATTTCCATTCGTTGTATAAATGGTTCGTTTCACCAGTTTCAGCTGTGTACACTCCGTCCGTTCCCATTTTCAACATGTTATGCTCGCCGACCTGATTCCAACGTTCAGTTGGTCCTTCTCTTCGTTCTTCTTTGCTCACGCCAGACCACCCGCAACCTTTTCCTTCTCCTTTACTTCGCCAGACCAAATCCCTCCATTCACATTTTTTTTTTAACAGGACCGGAGCCTAATTACCAAGCCCATTCAAAACTACCCTCACCGCCCAAAGGTCCTCCTTCCCCTCGTACGCTGTTCTTTGCTACCCCCTACTGTCTCCTTTCTTTCTTCTCCACGTACATCCGTGCCCGCTGCTCCTTTTGCTTCCAGCCCTTCTTTAATACCACGCATGAACCCAAAGTCCACGCCAGCATCACCAAAACCGGGCTACCACTTAAAACTATCCGCCTCCTTTAACCTTTTTTTTTTTTCTTCACCAAAGTCTGAATGGTTTTCTAAATAAATGATCGGCCTCCCCCTTGCATGCAACCGCATGCTTCAACCCAACGTTGCCATCATTTTTTTTTCATCTACTGTTTCGAAGAAATAAAATGGAGCAGAGGGCTTTATTTATATGGGGAAATATACGTGGAGTGGAAGGCAAATTGTTTAGATATATAGGGTAGGTTAGCAGGCTATATCGTACTGAAGCTTGGATGCCACGGTATGTAGTTGGTTTGGGACGCAAGCAAAACAAGATTTTGGCGCAAGAAACAGAACGGATTGGGATGCACGGAACCGAAATTTGGATTGAGGGGCTCGCATGAGGCTAAAACGCTACAGGCAAGAAAGGAAAAGGAACAAAAGAATGTGTATGCTACAGTAAAAGAGTTGGATTGGTTTTATTAATATAATAATGTGCGCAAACTTTGTCGAGAAAACACGTTAAAAATCGCTACATGCGATCTCTAATCTAGATAAAGACACCTATTCCTAACATAAAAACATATTCCGGACCCAATGTGACAGGTTTCGTTGAAATCCGAGGTCGTTTGCGAAAATCCTTTAGAAAATATCGATGAAAAACACCGAGCATTAATTCCTTAAAATTACAGAAAAAATCCTAAAAATATGAGGCCTTGACGTTTCACTAGACCTCTTCCTAAGGTTTCGTATGGAACTTGTTTCGTTGAATTTTGAGTTCGTTTGACCAGCTAACCATTCAAATAAAGTTACCTACACCACTATGTATTCATGTATGAGCGTTGCAGACTGAAATAAAAATACAGTCGTGTTCAGTGAGGTGTCGCGATCCCAAAAATATAATAATACCGGTAGTTTAACTTATATTGTGAAATCCCAAAATGTTGTCACAGGGTGTAAAATACTCCAAATAAAAAGTTGCTTATTTAATTAATTAAAAATTACAGTAAAATTCTAAAAATTAAATTAGCACTATGTCCCAAAAGAACCCAGTCTAAACTCGAAACCGATATGCAGTTATATCCAATAAACCGTTACGGTCGATAAACAACTACGTCGCTGTTTTTCTGCCAAATTGATTTGTGCATAACTTCCAATCTACACGACGAAATCTCGATTTTTCTCTTTCACTAGAAAAATATACTTCACCAGCTCCGTACGTTTCTTGTTTCACAGAAATCCGATTTAAAACGGGCTCTGTATATCCAGTTGAAGTTCAAAATTCTATTTTACGAACTGCAGCGCTGTTCTGAGCTCGTTTTATTTTATATATGAATATATATCGTTCAACTTTGTTTAAATAGCGATTTAAATATTAAAATCCATTTATATTCCAAATAAATATTTAAGATAAATAAAATATTTGGCTGCCAAAAATACGGGACATTACACCATAATTTGTAGTTTTGTGTTTTGTGTCTATTAAGATTTCATTTGTGATATTTAAATTCTTATCAAACTTTTGTGATTTCGGGAACCTGTGATTTAGTGGTTTTAGAGAATTTGTGTTTTTGTGCTTCTTTATCTTTATCTTGTGAACTTCAAAAGTTATTCCTATGAATACTTTTGTATGAATTTAACCTTGTAGTGTATTGTGCTACCTCATTCCTTTGTGGCCTAAAGGAATATTCTCCTTAGTGATTTATTTACTAATTATTCTTGTATAACTTATACCGTTTCAAGTTAGACTGACCCGTGTGTGTATTCCTCGGGTCAGACCGAGAGGTTGCAGGTTTAGTGCTATGCTTGGGGTTTAGCTGTGTCACTACTGGACTATCTCTCTTGTTGCTATTCCTTGTTATGTGTCCGAGTATTGAGTGTATTATTTAATGTGAATATTATTATATAAGTAATGGTTTATGTATAACCATTTGTTTGTAGCACATGTATTTGTTGTATTCTACTGTTGTAATAATATGTAAACTGTTCTGTGAGCTGTAATTGTGTGTGTAAATGTACGATGTTCTGAGCTGATCCTATAGCCATCATAGAGTTGTATTACACAAGTATTAAGTATGTCGAGCCACATAGAAAAAAAAATAGAGAGTACACCACTGACGTACTTAAGACTTGTTAATGCAAATCTACGAATGGTCGCTCCTATCAAGCTCTATTCTCCGCTCTAATAGACGACATTACTTATTAATGCTCTTTATTAGGGTGGGTCTCGAGGTGGGGTGTTACACAGGCGGTCCTCTAGAACTAGCCAACTTTGTCAAAGATTCAGCTTGGGAGTTTTCCCCTCTTTGGGATATGATGCATAGAAAAGTCTTCGAGTTGAGTGAGCATTTTCAGTATTCTCTTCACATATAGCACTAACCGGGAATCCTTGGTTTGGTAGGTTAACTTAATTTGGTTTACCATTAGTTGTGAGCCACTAAAGATCTCAATCCGGAGTATCTTTAACTACAATGCTAAATTCAGTCCTGCTACCTGACTCGTATTCTGCCACATTATTTGTTGCAGTAAATCCTAGCTTCATCACATAATGTAAACGATGTCCGTCAGGGGTAATTATTGCATACCCTGCTCCTTGTCCATTTGAAGCTCCATCTACAAATAACTACCATTTGGCCTCAAGATTGTTTTCCTTTGTTGATTGTTCCATAACAAGACTTGTGCACTCGTTTACAAAATCTGCTAGGGCCTGCCCTTTAATTGCTACTCGGGATTGTAACTCAATTTTGTACTGACTAAGCTCAATTCCCCGCTTTACTAACCTCCCAAAAGTTTCTGGTTTACTGAAAACTTGTTTGAGCGGAAAATTGGTTAAAACCTTAATGGGATGTGCTTGAAAGTAACCCCTAAGCTTCTGTGCTGTAAGTATCAGACAATAGGCTAATTTTTCTACCATAAGGTACCGAGTTTCTACGTCTTTTAACCTTCGGCTAACATAATAGATTAAGAATTGCATTCCATTACTTTCCCCAATGAGAACTGAGCTGATTGCATATTCTAAGACAACCATGTAAAGTTATAAGTCTTCCCCTCCTTCGGGACTAGACAAAATTGGAGGCTTTCCCAAGTAATCTTTCAATTCCTGAAAAGCCTTTCTGCATTTCTCACTTCATTCAAAGGTCTTCTTTTTCTTAATTACATCAGATAAGTGTACACATGTAACAACCCGGAAATTCTGAGCCAATTTAAATTTTTTATTTTGGCTATTTTAGCAAATTTTGAATATTTAAAATGAATTATTTTAAATAATAGCGACGAGAAATTTATTTTGAATAGAAATAGAACTTATATATTTATATAGATCGTCGTTATTTTATTTTAAATATAAAAGGAATTGAAAATGGCGCGGTAGTTCGATAATTCGATTTCAAAGTTCAAATGAGTGTATAGGATTCAAAATAAACCGGATTTTAACGAAACCAAAAATATTAGAATCTAATTGAGAATATCTTTCCAACGAATCCGAAAAATCAAAATTTCATAGCGCGAATCAAAAGTTATGCCCAGTTGAAAATTCAGAACAGTTGCTATGGAATTCTGGCCCTAAAAAATGGAAATTTTGCAAACGACCTCAGATTTCGATGAAACCACTTTTGTTGGATTCGGGATGTCAAATTATCGCTAGATTCCAATTTTCATAATTTTTCGAATCAATATGTGAGTGTGGCAAAGGAAAACGTGTTTGACCAGTTTCAGTTGATTTTAATCGACTGGAAATTGGCCATTTTTCTAACGGTCTCAGAATTCGATGAAATTAGTTTTGTTAGGACCATGTCGTTAATACGAAGCTTGAAAATATTTTTCTGGAATTTTTCGAGTTAGTACGTGACCTCGGTAAATTGAAATGCACGTTCAAATTCAATATATAGAGTTATATGTTGATTTTGACGAAAACTGGTCGAAACGATCGAATCAGCCTACGATACATATCCCATTGCGTTTGAAATGGGGGTAATTAGCTACGAACGATAGGCGGTGGGTCTCGTTTCGAGGTCGAAAATAAAAGTTGCTTTTAAGAAAATTTAATAATAAAATATATATTTAATTATATAGCTCCCTCCTCTATTTCTCTTTCCCCCGTTAGTTCATTTTAGTTTTAAAATAAATAAATAAAATGGGCGAATGACGGTCGTGGAAGACCGCCGCCGCGGCCACCTGGGGCGGCGCACCTCCGGCGCCGCCACCCAAGAGCCCCCTCATCTCCTCCTGCCTCGCCCCCCTCTCCTCTGAAACCGAGCCCCTCAAAACCCCCCAAACCCCAAATCGATAGCGCCCCCCTCGATGCTCCACCACCGCCGCTTCTTCCTTCCTCCATCTCCCCTCCTCTCGCGTCTCTGTCCTCCCTCCTTCCCTCATGCGCCACACGCGAGCCCCCCTGTCTCCTCTTGCCGCACCTCCCTCTTCTCCCTACCCAAACCCACCGTTAGACCCCCCTACTACTCAGAAAACGAGAATCAAAGTAAGTGTTTTACTTTATTTATTTATTTTGAAGTAATTAGTTTATTTAAATTAGAAAAAAATTCAGTTTTTGTATTAGAAGAAAAAGGTATAATTTTATTAGTAGAGAAAGTTATGATTTTTATATTAGTTAGAATAGTAAAAATATGATTTTTACTTAAGTAGAGTAGTAAGAGTTTGATTTTTATAATATAGAAAGGTTGGATTTTTAGTAGTGGAAAGGCGGGATGTTTAAAGTAGAAAAGAAATGATTTTTAAATAATAATGTTTTGATTTTTATTATCATGAAGGCAGTGGAAAAATATGATTTTATATTATATAGATAATAAAAAAATTCAATCTTTATTATGTAGGAGATATAAAAAAATGATTTTTATTCATGTAGAGTAATATAATTTTTATTATATTGCTAGCAAAATAAAAATATAATTTTTATCATGGAAGTAGCGTTGTAAAGGAGTGATTTTCACATATGAAGCCGTGATATAAAAATACGATCTTTATATATAAAAATATAATTTTTATATAGAGAATAGCGTGATAAAAATATAATCTTTATTATATGAATAGCATTGTAAAAATAGAATTTTTATCTATATAGTAGTAGTATAAAAATGTGATTTTTATATACATAGCAACAACATAAAAATGTGATTTTTATATATGTGACTACGGGCAGTGAAAGTGACAAAAGGCGAGAACGGCGAAGACTTTTACATAAGAAGAGTCATGGCGTTTGGATTAGCTAGTCGGTGAGAACTTCTCACTTTAAATCTTGTTTTCTAGTTAAAATATATACTAGGATGCAGACGGTGCTTAGCAACACCCGACACCTGTCGTCCACAGACCATGGACGACTTGTATGCTTGTTTGATGTGTTGTGAAGTTTGTTTGTGATGTTGATGTGAAATGGATAATAAAATATTCATGTGTTGAAATAAATTAATTATCATTAAAAATATAATTTTTAACGTGAATGTGAATAAATAAATATTCATTTACAAACCGGACGGTTTGTCTATGTACACATATTTGAAGGATATTGATGGGGACGATAAATTTTATACATCGCCCAACTGCTCAAATAATATTCGGTGTTTGTGGATTGAAACCCCACACGGGTGTTGGGATGATATTTGGCGTACACTAATCCCAATTATTTAATAGTATGTCGATCGATTGGTCGACAGACTATGTAAGCGTTAGTTATTTATATTTAATGCTTATAAAGTTGTGTAGTGCACTTTTGGATGATGGTTGATTATTGTGATAACCCCAAACTTTCATGGAATGAAAGTAAGGAATAATCATTTGGAATACAACATAAATACGATAATACAAATCACAGATACAACATAGCATAGGAAATTTGTAACAACCCGAATTTTTACAACACGTTAAATCAAGAATCAAGGCAGGATTAAACTTTAAATTCTGAATCAAGTGAAATGGGCTATGCCATTGCGTTCGTCTCGGAAAAATACGCGAAATAGAGTCCGAGTTTTCGAGAATCGGAGTCCGTATGACCCGTTAAAGGCCCAAAGAAGATTTCTGGAAATTTGAACTTCGAAAATGGCTTTGAAAATCAGATCTGGGGCTAGGCGGGAGGTTCCCCGCCTAGGCCACGTCGACAGGGCTGTCGACAGGCCTGTCGACTTGGGCCCAGACCAAGTCGACAGCCCTGTCGACTTGCCTGTCGACAGGGGGTGGCCGGGGCAAGTTGCCTGGCACCTGTTTGTCTCACCTGGTCTTGTTCTTGGGCTGGTTCTGGAAGCTTCCGAGATCTGATGGTCCTAATCTATCCTAGATCTAATCCTATGGCCTAAAACACACCCTAATCTCTATAAAAAGACCCTAAACCTAACCTAAATCCCTAAAAATCAAACCTAGCAACTAAGTGCTGCCAAAATCAATTTTGATCATGGCCTCCATCTCCAATCCCTAGAGCCTATGCATTCAAATCGGGTTCAAATCAAAAGGTGCAAGCTTGCTACACCAAATAGAGGCCAAATCAACATTGCTATGCGAGTTTCATGAAGGTTCTTCTTCAAAGGAGCCACCTTCCTTCGTCAAGATGATGCATGACCCCTTTTCTAAGCCTTGCCTATGTAAGTTCTAGCTACTTTTGGATCAAAACGGTATTTTTAATGTTGACATGGGATAAAATGAGATAAAGCATAAGTATGCATGTATGTGAACCTAACTTTGTCCCTTTTCTATGATCTATGACCTTAGACTAAGATGTAGCAACTTAATCATGTCACTCATGTTATGTTTAGCCTAGTTTATCTTGCAAGTTTGGATCTTTGTCTATGGAAGATTTGCATGAACCTTTGGGAACCATTTGACTTGTGAAACATAGGCAAATACTTGACCTTGGGGCTTATGCATGCATATGAACACAAACCCCTTATGTTTCATGCATGTTTGTGGCAAAACCTCCTTATGATATTATGCAAGTTTGTGGCCAAATCCTATATGATAGTATGCATGCTTATGGTCAATCCCTATATGACTCAATCATGCATGTTTTAAGGCCAAACCCCCTTATGACGCCATGCATGTTTGGAGCCAATCCCTTTTGTGGCATCGTGCATGTTTTGGGGTCTACATGTAGCCATAGTATACCTACTATGTTGACTCGCTTTGCTTGCGTTGGGAAAACACGATTTTGGGTAGTTAGATAAACATGAACATGTCGCGAAATCTTAACTTGAATATGACATGTGTTTATACTTGAAAATATGACTTGAAAGATAACATGGAAGTTGACATGTAAGTATGCATAAAAACATGAGCTTGGGAATTTACCTATTAAGTTAGGTCTACCCTTTGGGAATTTACCTATTAAGTTAGGTCTACCCAAATGCTTGAAAAACTTGTAACATGTTTTGGAAACATGATGAACTTAGATAATATAAGTGTGGCCAACTCGAGGTTGGGTTGAGTTTGCAACGTAAAACTACCCGGAACCGACCGGCCTAACTAGTAGTTGCAAACAATAGGACCCAATGTGAGAAGTTGGTCATGTCGCGCTTAAGACCCGAGGTTAGACTAGGTTGTGGTGTAAATCTACCCGGACCCGCCCGGCTTAACTAGTAACCACAACAAGGTCTAATGTGAGAGGTTAAGAGTGCATTAATTAAATTAATGCCACATGATAAGGTTAAGTAAATTTGACTAATGACACTTAACCGATATGACACGAATGGGTAGGTTAAGTGGGACCGGGCTTGATTTCCTTAATGACACTTAACCATGCAAGATGATTAGGGGATGGGGTTAAGTAATTTACACTTAACTAATCCGACTGGGTAATTAGATGAGGTTAAGTAATTAAGACTTAACTAACCTAACCACGGTAACTAGATG
This sequence comes from Allium sativum, assembly GCA_030737875.1. Lineage (NCBI taxonomy): Eukaryota > Viridiplantae > Streptophyta > Magnoliopsida > Asparagales > Amaryllidaceae > Allium > Allium sativum. The sequence goes on along the minus strand of CM060922.1, from coordinate 79,164,860 downwards.
GGGTTAAGATTAGGCTTAACTAATCTAAACATGGTAATCATATGGGGTTAAGTTAGCCTAGACTTAATTAATCCAACTTGGTAATTTAATGGGGTTAAGTTAAACACTTAACTAATTTAACACGATGATTTGATGAGGTTAAGTGACCTATACTTAACCAATCTAACTCGTTAATTTGATGAGGTTAAGTTAACCTATACTTAACCAATCTAACGTGAAAACATGATAAGGCTAAGTCACGAATCGTTTGAATGCGCTTGACCGATATGACTCAGTAATTAGATAAGGTCAAGTTAATACATATACTGAACCAATCTAAAATGATAATTAGATAAGGTTAAGCCATGAATTGCTTGATATACTTAACCAACTTGACGCATGGTTTGTAGGGTTAAGTTTTGGACTTGGATACTTAGCCAATTTTGACGTGGTTTGTAGACGGGTTAAGTTGTGAACTTAAGCGACACTTAACCCATTAGATAAACCCTAATTCGGAGGATTAGGTAAATAACCATAGTTAACAAGGATTATGGAAATAAGGCTAAGTGGTAAACCTTAGTTAAAAGAAACTAAGTAATAATTCTTAGCCAAGGAAATTTGGACCACCTCTTAGATAGATGAGTAACCCGATACGGTAGGTCATCGTTTAAGTATACGTGTAGGAGCAGGCTATCTGATTTAGATAAAGGCTCCAGCGAACTGGGTAACGAAGCAGCGGCTTCGGGGAACGTGAGGATATTCTTGGGATCCCTCTGTGAGCTGCCAGGTCATTATACTAGGCTCACGAGAGGTTGAGGTCTGCGGTAGAAGAACCAAGAATATGCCTTGGTTGCTATGCGAGCGACCTAAAGACTGGGGTGGATAGCAGTGAGTCGACGAATACATAAGGTGCCTGAGATAGCAAGTTCGTCGATCATCTACCATCTTAAGTCAAGCGTGTACGTACGGAAAGGCAGGGAACACCCAACAGACCATAATTGCTATCTAATTATGGGTGAGGTAGGCCATAGGATGTGGGCTGGCCGGAGTGTAGTTCTCATGCAAGATTGTCTCTTGTGTTGCCTTTCACTAGTTGAGGGAGGGGTCTCGTGGGACCATAGCCATGTGTAGAAAAGCAGACCTTAGTATCTGCATCGGCAGATAAATCTAAAGCTCCCGACCGAGTCCTGTATTTCTTGTTTTGCCCTGTGACAGGACTCGGGTGGCACGATGTGATACATGTGCATACAGTTATAGAAAAACGATTCACGATGAATGCGTGGGAAAAAGGGCGCGGTTGACGGTTAGCGTAATCCCTAGTGGCCTAGGTGGTTTAACCCAAACCGAAATACGAAAGCGTGCAATAGGTAAGCGTAATCCCTAGTGGTTCTAGATGGCGTAAGTCATAGTAGTTCAAACGATGATTCATATGGAAGAGCCTAGCTAGAATAAGGGTGACAGTCCAAACGACTTCAAGGATAAAACGTTTACATGAGAAAGCCCGTACGGCCTACGACAAAGGACTGATCTTATACATGGAAAGAAACATATGAGTGGGAAAACCTACATATGCTATATATATTAGGTTGACATGGACCATTACATGACATTGGGCAAGGGACATTCATGGTTGACACAGGATGCGGGTTGGGATACTAGTACGAGAGGTGAAGAGCAAATATACATGTTAGAACTAGGAAGAATATACATAATAGATACCATGGGATGTTAGACGGGGCAGATACCTCGGGATAATGTACTCGATAGAAATCTGACGATGTGATACCTTGACTTATCATAACACCGTAGTTTATCATGATACCTTAGTTTACCTTGCCACAGTAGTTCAACCGGCTACCCTGGTTTAGTTTATCTATCTTGTAGTTATCCTTATGTTTACTTCCAGTTTATGCATGTCATGTTACCTTTACCTGTTTTTATACTGGAAGTAGATAGGACTTACTCAGTCTTTTTGACTGACCCGTTTTGTTTCGCCTCTTTTCTTCCGTTCCCCCCCCCTCCAGGTTACAGGGAGGAAACAATGCTGTTTAGTTCGGACTTCTTCTGCTTGAAGGTCATCATGGATGGCTTGGACTTTTCTTGGCTATGGCTACTTTACTGTTTTATTTGGGGAATAATTTATGAAAAAGTCTTTATGCTTCTTTACTATTGCAAGACAGGTTTTGATGTACTCTGATGTAAAAGGCCTTAGACCTTAATTATTAATGTTTATGAAAGTTCGATTTTACTTCCGCTATTTTATATGTTCTGTCTTGTGATATTTCTATGCATGTTTACCTTGATAATGCTTCACCAAACCTAGTGCATTCCCTTTGTGAGTGACCCTAGCGGAGGTGGGGTGTTACATTTGGTATCAGAGCAGAAGGTTACTAGACTGGGCAAAAGTTTTTAAAGACCTTCTGAAAATTATTTGAAAAACCGTTTACAAAGAAACATTTTTCAAGAAAATTTTCTTTTAAAAAGAAAAAGGCTATTCCCCAAAGGCCATTAGCATTATCCTTGTTTCCTTGATTGAATCTCTTTTCCTTTCTTTCCTCCATCTGTAGTCACAGTGGTTTTGACTGCGACTAGTCTTTCTAGCTGCGTAAGTGTTTCCCGTACGATGGAGGTGGTTCTCGAGAGACCGTTGCAGAGTTATGCATGAAAGGATAGTAAGAACAAGGATAAAGGATACGAGCTCAGGGATAAGCAACATATTGGTATGGCTGAGTCCTAAAAGGAGGGAGAAAGATGAACAATGAAACCCATGACGAGAGAGTACCTTTCGCATGGTGAAACGGGACGGATAGTTAAGTATCATGGAACAGGGACAAGATCATTCGGAGGGCAATAGTATACTCTCATTTCTAGGGTACCTCAGAAGGAGGGTAACGATCTTGTTAAAGGTTTAGTTTTTCTTCTCTATCATCCTGTCGGGACTTTGTTTTGATCACCGCATCTTTTAAGTCCGCTTCGATAGTTGAGTCTCTGCACCTTAGTGCTAGCGTAGTAGAGGATCCCGTTTTTGTCTCAAGTCCTATTGGAAGATCGGTCCATTTACTCATGGCATGTTTGGATTTGAGAATGTCTATATCAAGTGTTGAGCTTGGAAATAATGCTTATGTTTATAAGCTATGGATGGATTCTAAGGATGAAGTGGTTATCCAGTAAGGGGTGCCACTCTCGGTTTTAGAAGGAGGGTAGTTAGACTCTTGGCTCGCTTTGGTAATACCCTTGAAGTATCGCGTAACCTTTTCGGTTCTGTCATGATTAGTTACTTAGAATCCCTAGATGCCTTTGTTGGAAATTAGAAACCCGATCGAGTGGTGTTTGCTAGTAGGACGGATGGTCTACTTCACTTATGTATGGGTTATGGGAATTACCCTAGTAAGTGCGCATGGTAACCTGTTTACTTTCAAGGGAAAGTTTTTCTACGTGGAATACCTTGTGGTGCGAGGTTCAGGATTCACAAGTAAATTTTGGAAAGCTCGCATGGAATCATGAGTACGCAGTCCTGTTTGCACCAAGTATTCTAGAAGGAGAATAAGTACAAGTAGAACGGGAGGCGACGAGGAAATGAGTTCCAACTCATGTTATGGAAACAGGAAATAAGAAGCTGCGAAATCGTGAAGTAAAAGGGGTGGTCAAGGCACGATGGAACTAAGCTCAAGGTAATGCGACTCAGGAGACTGAAGACTAAATACGTGCATGATATCTCTTTTGGGAATATATCCTCGATCCCTGTTTTTCTGTTGAGCTTGCTTGTAGGCTATCTTTTATGGATATCCTCTCGGTCCTGTCTCTGTTACAAACCCCGTACGGAGTTTGTTTTGTTTATCTTCTCGACCCTGTTTCAGGGAATCTTAGGTAGAACCCTGTGGATGTAAACATGTATTTGAAACATGTTATGGTTGATATGGTTGCAAATGGTTGCAAGTGGTTGCTCGTGGATGCGCGAATTTACATTAGATATTAGCTCGACTCGGTCACATTTCATATTGCATATGGACGAGTATTTATACTTGTTTATGGATGAAATTGAATGTGTTATCATGCGGATGTTGCATATGGTTGAATGTTTGTGCACGCATATAGTGTATATGACTAGAACTATTTGCATACATGATGGATTCATAGCACTAAACATATTTTTGCATTCAAAAGATTTTTCAGGCCTGATCATTAGCATTAGCTAAGGAACATGTACACACACGTTTTGCATACATTCGTAAAGCATTAGAAGTCGTCTAAGGACAATGGTTGCTTGTGGATGATGGTTTGAGTAGATGGATGATGAATGGTAGGATATGTTCTTCCTAACTTTGAGATTTCGGGGACGAAATCCTTTAAGAAGGGGAGAATGTAACAACCCGAATTTTTACAACACGTTAAATCAAGAATCAAGACAGGATTAAACTTTAAATTCTAAATCAAGTGAAACGGGCTATGCCATTGCGTTCGTCTCGGAAAAATACGCGAAATAGAGTCCGAGTTTTCGAGAATCGGAGTCTGTATGACCCGTTAAAGGCCCAAAGAAGATTTCTGGAAATTTGAACTTCGGAAATGGCTTTGAAAATCAGATCTGGGGCTAGGCGGGAGGTTCCCCGCCTAGGCCACGTCGACAGGGCTGTCGACAGGCCTATCGACTTGGGCCCAGACCAAGTCGACAGCCCTGTCGACTTGCCTGTCGATAGGGGGTGGCCGGGGCAAGTTGCCTGGCGCACCTGTTTGTCTCACCTGGTCTTGTTCTTGGGCTGGTTCTGGAAGCTTCCGAGATCTGATGGTCCTAATCTATCCTAGATCTAATCCTATGGCCTAAAACACACCCTAATCTCTATAAAAAGACCCTTAACCTAACCTAAATCCCTAAAAATCAAACCTAGCAACTAAGTGCTGCCAAAATCAATTTTGATCATGGCCTCCATCTCCAATCCCTAGAGCCTATGCGTTCAAATCGGGTTCAAATCAAAAGGTGCAAGCTTGCTACACCAAATAGAGGCCAAATCAACATTGCTATGCGAGTTTCATGAAGGTTCTTCTTCAAAGGAGCCACCTTCCTTCGTCAAGATGATGCATGACCCCTTTTCTAAGCCTTGCCTATGTAAGTTCTAGCTACTTTTGGATCAAAACGGTATTTTTAATGTTGACATGGGATAAAATGAGATAAAGCATAAGTATGCATGTATGTGAACCTAACTTTGTCCCTTTTCTATGATCTATGACCTTAGACTAAGATGTAGCAACTTAATCATGTCACTCATGTTATGTTTAGCCTAGTTTATCTTGCAAGTTTGGATCTTTGTCTATGGAAGATTTGCATGAACCTTTGGGAACCATTTGACTTGTGAAACATAGGCAAATTCTTGACCTTGGGGCTTATGCATGCATATGAACACAAACCCCTTATGTTTCATGCATGTTTGTGGCAAAACCTCCTTATGATATTATGCAAGTTTGTGGCCAAATCCTATATGATAGTATGCATGCTTATGGTCAATCCCTATATGACTCTATCATGCATGTTTTAAGGCCAGACCCCCTTATGACGCCATGCATGTTTGGAGCCAATCCCTTTTGTGGCATCGTGCATGTTTTGGGGTCTACATGTAGCAATAGTATACCTACTATGTTGACTCGCTTTGCTTGCGTTGGGAAAACACGATTTTGGGTAGTTAGATAAACATGAACATGTCGCGAAATCTTAACTTGAATATGACATGTGTTTATACTTGAAAATATGACTTGAAAGATAACATGGAAGTTGACATGTAAGTATGCATAAAAACATGAGCTTGGGAATTTACCTATTAAGTTAGGTCTACCCTTTGGGAATTTACCTATTAAGTTAGGTCTACCCAAATGCTTGAAAAACTTGTAACATGTTTTGGAAACATGATGAACTTAGATAATATAAGTGTGGCCAACTCGAGGTTGGGTTGAGTTTGCAACGTAAAACTACCCGGAACCGACCGGCCTAACTAGTAGTTGCAAACAATAGGACCCAATGTGAGAAGTTGGTCATGTCGCGCTTAAGACCCGAGGTTAGACTAGGTTGTGGTGTAAATCTACCCGGACCCGCCCGGCTTAACTAGTAACCACAACAAGGTCTAATGTGAGAGGTTAAGAGTGCATTAATTAAATTAATGCCACATGATAAGGTTAAGTAAATTTGACTAATGACACTTAACCGATATGACACGAATGGGTAGGTTAAGTGGGACCGGGCTTGATTTCCTTAATGACACTTAACCATGCAAGATGATTAGGGGATGGGGTTAAGTAATTTACACTTAACTAATCCGACTGGGTAATTAGATGAGGTTAAGTAATTAAGACTTAACTAACCTAACCACGGTAACTAGATGGGGTTAAGATTAGGCTTAACTAATCTAAACATGGTAATCAGATGGGGTTAAGTTAGCCTAGACTTAATTAATCCAACTTGGTAATTTAATGGGGTTAAGTTAAACACTTAACTAATTTAACACGATGATTTGATGAGGTTAAGTGACCTATACTTAACCAATCTAACTCGTTAATTTGATGAGGTTAAGTTAACCTATACTTAACCAATCTAACGTGAAAACATGATAAGGCTAAGTCACGAATCGTTTGAATGCGCTTGACCGATATGACTCAGTAATTAGATAAGGTCAAGTTAATACATATACTGAACCAATCTAAAATGATAATTAGATAAGGTTAAGCCATGAATTGCTTGATATACTTAACCAACTTGACACATGGTTTGTAGGGTTAAGTTTTGGACTTGGATACTTAGCCAATTTTGACGTGGTTTGTAGACGGGTTAAGTTGTGAACTTAAGTGACACTTAACCCATTAGATAAACCCTAATTCGGAGGATTAGGTAAATAACCATAGTTAACAAGGATTATGGAAATAAGGCTAAGTGGTAAACCTTAGTTAAAAGAAACTAAGTAATAATTCTTAGCCAAGGAAATTTGGACCACCTCTTAGATAGATGAGTAACCCGATACGGTAGGTCATCGTTTAAGTATACGTGTAGGAGCAGGCTATCTGATTTAGATAAAGGCTCCAGCGAACTGGGTAACGAAGCAGCGGCTTCGGGGAACGTGAGGATATTCTTGGGATCCCTCTGTGAGCTGCCAGGTCATTATACTAGGCTCACGAGAGGTTGAGGTCTGCGGTAGAAGAACCAAGAATATGCCTTGGTTGCTATGCGAGCGACCTAAAGACTGGGGTGGATAGCAGTGAGTCGACGAATACATAAGGTGCCCGAGATAGCAAGTTCGTCGATCATCTACCATCTTAAGTCAAGCGTGTACGTACGGAAAGGCAGGGAACACCCAACAGACCATAATTGCTATCTAATTATGGGTGAGGTAGGCCGTAGGATGTGGGCTGGCCGGAGTGTAGTTCTCATGCAAGATTGTCTCTTGTGTTGCCTTTCACTAGTTGAGGGAGGGGTCTCGTGGGACCATAGCCACGTGTAGAAAAGCAGACCTTAGTATCTGCATCGGCAGATAAATCTAAAGCTCCCGACCGAGTCCTGTATTTCTTGTTTTGCCCTGTGACAGGACTCGGGTGGCACGATGTGATACATGTGCATACAGTTATAGAAAAATGATTCACGATGAATGCGTGGGAAAAAGGGCGCGGTTGACGGTTAGCGTAATCCCTAGTGGCCTAGGTGGTTTAACCCAAACCGAAATACGAAAGCGTGCAATAGGTAAGCGTAATCCCTAGTGGTGCTAGGTGGCGTAAGTCCTAGTAGTTCAAACGATGATTCATATGGAAGAGCCTAGCTAGAACAAGGGTGACAGTCCAAACGACTTCAAGGATAAAACGTTTACATGAGAAAGCCCGTACGGCCTACGGCAAAGGACTGATCTTATACATGGAAAGAAACATATGAGTGGGAAAACCTACATATGCTATATATATTAGGTTGACATGGACCATTACATGACATTGGGCAAGGGACATTCATGGTTAACACGGGACGCGGGTTGGGATACTAGTACGAGAGGTGCAGAGCAAATATACATGTTAGAACTAGGAAGAATATACATAATAGATACCATGGGATGTTAGACGGGGCAGATACCTCGGGATAATGTACTCGATAGAAATCTGACGATGTGATACCTTGACTTATCATAACACCGTAGTTTATCATGATACCTTAGTTTACCTTGCCACAGTAGTTCAACCGGCTACCCTGGTTTAGTTTATCTATCTTGTAGTTATCCTTATGTTTACTTCCAGTTTATGCATGTCATGTTACCTTTACCTATTTTTATACTGGAAGTAGATAGGACTTACTCAGTCTTTTTGACTGACCCGTTTTGTTTCGCCTCTTTTCTTCCGTTCCCCCCCCTCTAGGTTACAGGGAGGAAACAATGCTGTTTAGTTCGGACTTCTTCTGCTTGAAGGTCATCATGGATGGCTTGGACTTTTCTTGGCTATGGCTACTTTACTGTTTTATTTGGGGAATAATTTATGAAAAAGTCTTTATGCTTCTTTACTATTGCAAGACAGGTTTTGATGTACTCTGATGTAAAAGGCCTTAGACCTTAATTATTAATGTTTATGAAAGTTCGATTTTACTTCCGCTATTTTATATGTTCTGTCTTGTGATATTTCTATGCATGTTTACCTTGATAATGCTTCACCAAACCTAGTGCATTCCCTTTGTGAGTGACCCTAGCGGAGGTGGGGTGTTACAAAATTCATAGAGTAACAACATCATAGCAGCGGAAATATAATGTCATCAACCACAGAAAGTCCACAGTCACAGAATTCTAAATTATTACATCAAGTTTGCAGAAAATGAAATAAGTTCCAACTCCAACTTAAACAACGTGAAATGAAACAAGTTTGTTGTCTGGAATTAAAAAGAGAAAAATGCAATAGTAGCAAATGATAGATGCCTTCAAGCTCCGAGTCATCACCTCTCCACAAAAGCAAATCCGAGAAAGATAATAAGCAGCTCCAAAAAAAAGACTCCAAGCAAAGAATGAACCTGTTTACTTGGCTGCCCGTGTAGAAAGGAGGGCACCCGAGTTTGCAAAAAGGTGAAAAGTAACAACAGGTCAGTCGTGGGACTGGTGTGAGAATTCTTAACTAATTAATCACTATTAATAAGGCAAATCCAAAGACCACGCCGCTAACGCGGAACGGGTTTACTCTAATGGATTGCCGTGCATAAAAGTGTCAGAACAACTAATAAGTAGATCGTAAAACAACGCTATGCTTTTGAGAAAAATGGAATCACCATAAGACCCAGGTCCCATCACACAATGCAACACAAACCAGAGGATAGGGTTTTACCTTATGGTGATTAAACATGCTAAATATGGCAAATACGAGTTTAATATTATTATTAGTATATATGAAAAACATTTCAAAATAAATGTATCAATCCTAGGACACATAGATACCATAATACTATGCTTCCATACTAGTAATACAATCAAATCCGTAGGTTCGTATTGGAAGTTTGGATTTCCATCATGAGTCAAGGCTAGGGAGGAGCTCCTTACCGATTCGAGACACTCTAGCTAGTGCCTCAGGATCCCCCGCAGTGAACCCTTGGATAGCTGCAGGGCCGGTCCACCATACGAGTTACGAATTAGTTATTCCTGAACACACGTTTCCCAGTCCTATAGGACCTATCATCCGAGGCGCCTCATTCCATCATCCACATAAGTAAAATGTCGGGCCGTGTTAAAGCCCAATCACCACTTCTAGCTAGAAAGAAACGTGCTGCTCTCCCTGCGTTCCCTTCTCCCGTTTTAGACTCCACCGGTGTGTGAGGCTCGCGAAGTCACGTTATACACAAAGCTATGCCTAAACAGGCTATGCTTTGATTGTCCCACAAGGCCTGCTTTTCAACAAAGCCTTGATCATATACATCTTAGCGTGCCACATCATCACTCCATATCCACTACCAATCCTTTGCCGAAATATATGAATGGGTGTTAAGCAAGAGAATAAATTCTCCGCCACCAAACATCTATACATTCGACAGAAGATTAATAACATGATATTTAATAGAGTACGATGTCAGACACACAATCCATTTATTAGCTTATGCTCTGGGTCTGAGCGAAAACCAAACCCGTGAAATTAACATGTACGTTTGGGCAATGACCATGACCCTTGAGTTGGGAGCAAGTCAAATCAGGGCCTCGATCGTTGTCCATTCGAGGGAAGATTTACGGTCTTCATACGCCATCTTTATACTTCCATTAACGTTGTTTGATTATTTGGAATGAGAGAACTCGGACTTTCTAAATAATCCTCGTATATATATATATATATATATATATATATATATATATATATATATATATATATATATATATATAAAAAAATCCTTCGTATCTCTTTATAATGATTGCTTCTTATTTTTAATTATTTAAAATAATTAAACTTTTATATAACGACGCCTTAAGTCAAAGGGCGACTATGGCGCTGCATTCAACCAATTTTGATTTTTACATTTCTCAGAATCTAACCGTTGGATCTTAACGTAATATATATCGTTGGAAAGATTTTTCCAAGACGGTTCTAACGGTTTCAGTTTCAAGAAAATATGACGGTCGGATCTTCTTGTATAGTCATTTAAAGGTACGGTTTCAAAAACGCGAACTACCGCGCTCTATTCGTTTAATTTTAATTATATTTATATATATATAATCGTTTAATCGTAATAACGTCGCTTGATTTAAACAACGCTCTAACAACTACCGATCCTTATTAAATTTTAATTCATTGGAAAATGAAGATCATATCACAACATCCTAAATTCATTCTTTACTTACATTAAAAATGTAAATTTTGATACATTGCAAAATCCTACCTTTAAATTACATATAAAATGTAAAATTTAACTTTAATGTATTTTCTCATTTTAATCACATAATAATTAAAATGTAACTTATATTTGCATTGAGAATCATATTCAAAATTACATCTAAAAATGTAAATTTATTTACAATGCAAACTTTACTTCTTATTTACATTGTAAAAATATGATTTTTAATTACAATGTAACCCTACTTCTGATTTCATAGAAAAATGTAATTTTTATCGTACGGTGTAATTCCCTATATAATTTACATATAAAAATGTAAATTTTAACATACGATGTAAATTCACATTGTAATTACATACAAAAATGTAATTTTTATCATACGGTGTAATTCCCTATATAATTTACATATAAAAATGTAAATTTAACATACGATGTAAATTCACATTTTAATTACATAGAAAAATGTAATTTTTAACATACGATGTAATTCCCTATATAATTTACATATAAAAATGTAAATTTTGACATACGATGTAAATTCACATTTTAATTTCATAGAAAAATGTAATTTTTAACATACGGTGTAATTCCCTATACAATTTACATATAAAAACGTAAATTTTAACATACGATGTAAATTCACATTTTAATTACATAGAAAAATGTAATTTTTAACATACGGTGTAATTCCCTATATAATTTACATATAAAATGTAAATTTTAACATACGATGTAAATTCACATTTTAATTACATAGAAAAATGTAATTTTTAACATACGGTGTAATTCCCTATATAATTTACATATAAAAATGTAAATTTTAACATACGATGTAAATTCACATTTTAATTTCATAGAAAAATGTAATTTTTAACATACGGTGTAATTCCCTATATAATTTCATATAAAAATGTAAATTTTAACATACGATGTAAATTCACATTTTAATTACATAGAAAAATGTAAATTTTAACATACGGTGTAATTCCCTATATAATTTACGTATAAAAATGTAAATTTTAACTTATATGCAAGCTCTACTTTATGTTAACATTATAAAAATGTAAATTTATTACACTGTAAATTTCTACTTTAATTCACATTAAAATAATGTAAATTTCATACGATGTAAATTTCTGCTTTAATTCGCATTAAAATAATGTAAATTTCATACGATGTAAATTTCTACTTTAATTCACATTAAAATAATGTAAATTTCATACGATGTAAATTTCTACTTTAATTCACATTAAAATAATGTAAATTTCATAACAAGCACAAGATGATATATTTATACATGATTCATATCCACAAGGCATACTTCAACAAATTTAAACAAGGTAAAAAAAATCTAATTTTTTCTACCGATCTATAATTTTAGTTAACAGATCCATGATTGAAAATAACGGATCTAAAATCATAACATCACAAACAATTCGAATCCATAACCTATGGTAACATTCATCGCAGATCTAGTTGTATTTGACTTTCAACTTCACATAACGCAACAATAATAATTAAATTAATTAAATTTAATTAAAAATAAATTCTCACATTGCTCGGGACTGAAATGAAGGTCCAACCTCGATCAGATCTCGTGTTCGAAGTCACGACGATTTCAGATCTGAAATATTTCAATTTGAAGTTCATGTGTATAAATTAGAAAACAATTTTAACAACTGTCACTGCGACATTTAAAAGCGTGGCAAAACTGAAATGAAATTCATACCCTTTTGTTCAAAACTTTGATCTTGATTTTCTGGAGCTATAGTTGATATTTTCAGAAACCGATTGCTGGAGGTCGAAGGGGGTGGAGAGGCGCCTGAACGCCGGGAAGGGGGGAGATTGCGCACGCCTCAGGTGGGGCCAAGGGGGGTGCGACGGCGGCGACTTTAGGGGGTCGGGGCGGCGGTTTCAGGTGACGAGGGGGTCTGATTCTTGTCGGAGATGGAAGAGCACGAGAATCTCTTCGAAAGTAGCCCAACGACGAAGAATTCCGTTGAGAATTGAAGGAGAAATCGGAATTCAAAGTTTTGAAGCTTTATGGGTTTGTTGCGGCTGAATCCATCGGGAAGAAGAAGGAACTGTGTACGGGTATTTATACTGTATTTGGGCCGTATTTTTATTTTATTTTTAATTTAATTAATTCTAGAAATTAGGGTTTTTCTGTACGATCTCCAAACGGACCCCAGCGACTGTCGAACAATACGTTTTGACGTCCTCTGAACGCGATGGCGCTATTGCCGAAGTCCAATTCTGAAGTTACAGTATGTTTTCTTTTATTTTCAAATTAATTTTTAATATTAAATTCGAACGTACTTTTTTAATTTCACCGGGGCCACATACTAACTCAGAAAAATCCCGAAAAATTATTTTTAGCTTTCTTATGACGATACGGTCCTAATAAAATTTATTTCGTCGAATTCTGAGACTATTTGAAAAATGGCTATTTTTCAGTCAATTAATTTTGACCGAAATTGACAAAACGCAGTTTCTTTTGCCACGCTCACATACTAGCTTCAAAAATCATGAAATTTGAAACCTAGCAATAATTTTACATCCCGGATCCAACAAAAGTGGTTTCGTCGAATTCCGAGGTCGTATGCAAAATGTCGATTTTCAAGGGTGATATATTCTCTATAGCGACCTTTTTGAAAATTCATTTGGCCATAATTTTGATTTCCGCTATGAAACTTCGATTTTTCAGATTCCTTAGAAAGATATTCATTAACAGATTTAAATATTTTTGGTTTTACCAAAATCCAGTTTATTCAACATTCTATGTAGTCAGTCAAAGTTCAGGTTTGACTTTTCAAACTACCGTCCTTTTCTAATTTCTTTTGTATTTAACTTAAATGTATTCGCATTAAATTCAATCAAAATAAATTTCTAGTCATTTTTATTTAAAATAATTCATTTCAACTATTTAAACACCTTTAAAATCTCTAAAATGAAAATTTTAAATTGGCCCCAAATTCCGGGTTGTTACAATCTCCCCCGCTTAAGAACTTTTCGTCCTCGAAAAGGAAAAAAAGGAATTTAGAAGATTAGGGACCGACACAAAGAATGTATTTAACAGAAATAGTACCACCTAGAACATCAGGCTTACCTGCTCCTCCGGAAGAAGTAGGTGCGGAAGAAGGTGGTGCACTTGCTCCCTCGTACACATGGGCAACTTGGGAACTCCTCGATTCCAATAACATTTTGCCCAATTTTATAACTCTAGCAGTTCTAGCGGCACAAGTACTCATTTTTAGTTAGTTCTGTACGATCAAGGAAAGAGTCGAAACAACTATAACGGTGATTTGAGGCATTGATAAAGATAAAAGGACGGATAAAAGATAATGATAGAATGACTGACTATTATGTATTCACATGAAATGTTCGCCATAGAATATTGTGATTCTATGTAAACGAATTATCATAAATATGTTATATTCCAAAGCTAAGTTTAACCAAAGCTCTGATACCAACTGTGATAACCCCAAACTTCCATGGAATGAAAGTAAGGAATAATCATTTGGAATACAACATAAATACGATAATACAAATCACAGATACAACATAGCATAGGAAATTCATAGAGTAACAACATCATAGTAGCAGAAATATAATGTCATCAACCACAGAAAGTCCACAGTCACAGAATTCTAAATTATTACATCAAGTTTGCAGAAAATGAAATAAGTTCCAACTCCAACTTAAACAACGTGAAATGAAACAAGTTTGATGTCTGGAATTAAAAAGAGAAAAATGCAATAGTAGCAAATGATAGATGTCTTCAAGCTCCTAGTCATCACCTCTCCACAAAAGCAAATCCGAGAAAGATAATAAGCAGCTCCAAAGAAAAGACTCCAAGCAAAGAATGAACCTGTTTACTTGGCTGCCCGTGTAGAAAGGAGGGCACCCGAGTTTGCAAAAAGGTGGAAACAAACAACGGGTCAGTCGTGGGACTGGTGTGAGAATTCTTAACTAATTAATCACTATTAATAAGGCAAATCCAAAGACCACGCCGCTAACGCGGAACGGGTTTACTCTAATGGATTGTCGTGCATAAAAGTGTCAGAACAACTAATAAGTAGATCGTAAAACAACGCTATGCTTTTGAGAAAAATGGAATCACCATAAGACCCAGGTCCCATCACACAATGCAACACAAACCAGAGGATAGGGTTTTACCTTATGGTGATTAAACATGCTAAATACGGCAAATACGAGTTTAATATAGATTTTCAAGGGCGATATATTCTCTATAGCGACCTTTCTGAAATTCATTTGGCCATAACTTTTGATTTTCGTTATGAAACTTCGATTTTTCAGATTCGTTAGAAAGATATTCATTAACAGATTTAAATATTTTTGGTTTTACCAAAATCCGATTTATTCTGCATTCTGTGTAGTCAGTCAAAGTTCAGGTTTGACTTTTCAAACTACCGTCCTTTTCTAATTCCTTTTGTATTTAAATTAAATGTATTTGCATTAAATTCAATCAAAATAAATTTCTAGTCATTTTTATTTAAAATAATTCATTTCAACTATTTAAACACCTTTAAAATCTCTAAAATGAAAATTTTAAATTGGCCTCAAATTCTGGGTTGTTACAATTATTTATCGCTGCTATCATATACATGTGTTGTATGGAATCCATATAATTAACATTATATGCTAATTGATTGGGCCTCATTCCAATTGGGAAAATAAAGAATATTAAAATATAGATTCATGTGTTGAATATAATAAATAGTCATGTGTTGAGAATATTCATGTGGTGAAAGAAATATAGATTGATGTGTTGAATAGAATAAATATTCATTTGTTGAATAGAATAACGAATTTATTGAAATATATAAAGCCGTGTTGATTAGAGATGCCCCATTTTGACGTGAGCGATATTTATATCGATTATATTCGTTTTTAAAATGAATATAGAAAAGGAAGTGATTTCAAAATATAACGTTTTGGAAATATTATCATTTGTATATCGATGATGTGGAATATTCAATTTCAATTCGAAATTGAATATGAAGTTGAAATCGTTTCGAAAACGAATTTAAAACGATTTATAAAGTATGTTTTAAAAGCAAATCGATGAGATATATATAATATATACATATTATATATATAATGGCCTGAATAGAACGCGCCGCGCTGCGGTAGTTTGTGATTTTCGACCATTGACTTCGAATGGACACTATGGGAGATCCGACCGTCGGATTCTCCTAAAACCGAAACCGTTGGGTTCGTATCGAAAAGAACTTTCTAATGAATATTAGAGATTCGAAATCTAATGGTTGGATTTGGAGTTATGTCCAAATCAAATTTGGAAAAGGTCGTTGTAAGTGCAGTTCGATGACTGTTGATGGAAATCGACTCTACGGGCCTTGATAAAATTATTAAAAATATCAATAATTTGTGTAAAATCATAAGAAGTGATTTGGGAAAAATTGTGCTGAAAAACTCCATATTTGAAAAGATAAAAATAGATTTTTATCAAAATGAACTAGTTTTGAACTAGAATTAAAATCAATTTATTTTTGAAATAAATAAATTGAATCTGAAAGTGGTTTTAAAAATAATCAGAATTCCCAATATACGAATTGGAAATGGATTTGAATCGAAATTGTCTTTGGAATATTTCGATGTTGGATTTCGTGATTATACAGATATTGTTATGGGAATTTGAAAGATATATTTATATTGTTATTTCCAATAAGATATTTGTTGGTTTCAGAATTTGATATTGAATATAAGCCGGTATATTTTCTATTCAGAGCCTTGTACTTAATATCAAATGAGATTTTGGGTTCGTCGTGAATGGTGTCTTGAATAACACTGTTTTTGGACCCAGTGTAGAAAAGATTAAATCTTTCTATTTAGATTTAATGAAGTGTACCAATTAAGTAATATTTAATTGGAATTGAATTTGAATGTGATTTTGGGTTTATCGTGAACCGTGTTTTAGATGACGTTGGTTCTTTAACCCGGTTAAAGACAGGATGTTGATTTTTGGGAAGATTAAAACTAAGTGGAGTCTTAATAAATCTTTAATTAGATTGAAAAGTGATCGAGAATGGAGTATCACAAGTTTTGCTCCAGAGCGATAGTTAAATCTTTAATTAGATTTGAACGTGAAATGGTAATTAATATTTACCGATAACACCATGGTGTTCGATATGGAGTATTACCAGTTTTGCTCCATGGGATGAATAGGTTGGGATTGGGAAATAAAATAAATAATTACTTCGGTGTGGTTCGCTAATCCCGACTAGTTTGGAAAACCATAATACGGTTTGAAATGATATCCAAAGGAAGATTAAAGAATAAATTTAGAAGAATTTATATTTGATAAAATTAATGGGAACCTTTCCCGTGAATATCTAAATAAAACAATATTCTGAATTGGAATGAGGCGTATGTTGTGTTTGTGTAACATTTGTTTAATATATACGCGGGTTATTCGGAAAGGCCGGGTTTATACCCATTCTGAATAACTGATTCGACGATAAGTCGAAGATGAAGACGGTGGTTGAAGACGGAAGTCTTCACATCGTTTGGGTGATTACTGATGATCTTGATTGGGCTGTACACCCAAGATGAGGGAATCAGTTGGTGGTCGTCCAGACGTACTTGGAGATCGATGGATATGCGAGGAAAGTGCCTCCGGTTTCGTTTAGACCCAGAACAAACTTGTAAATGGACTGTGTGTCTGACATTGGATTTTATTCTGTGTTGATTGATCTCTATTAAATATACATTTGTTTGGCGGCAGAGAATTTATTCTCTTGCTTAACGCCCTTCTCTGAGACGTATGAGCTCAGAGATTGTATATCGATGGACATTAGTCGCATGGAGTGAATTGCCTGTGTGGCACGCCTAAGTGGCAAATGATCAAGGCTTCTATTGAAAAGTAAAGTCTTGTGGTTGATGATCAAAGCACGACCTATGTGGCGCAGCTTTGTGTATAGCGTGAATTCGCGAGCCTCACACCTCGGTATGAGTCAAAAACGGGATACGGATCGTTGGGAGAACACGACGTTTCTTTCTAGCTATGGGTGATGTCAGTGACCTACCAGCCCCGACATTTATATACTTTTTACCTGTGTGGATGTTGGAATGCGAGGCGCCTCGAATATATGGTCGATAACTGGCACTATGTGAGCCGACGTACAGACCATTATATAGGTTTGATAGGACCGGGAAACGTGTGTTCAGGAATAACTAATCCTCAAAAGTAAGAGAGGACCGACCCAACCGATCCAAGGATCATAGTGGGGTCCTGAGACATTTGCTAGAGTGTCTCGAACGGAGAGGAGCTTGCCCCTTGCCTTGACTCATGACGGAAATCCAATTTCCAATACGTGATATTGCGGTTTTATTTGTAGAACCTAGTATGGCGACATAGTGGTATGGGTCATTCATGCCGCCTATGATTGATATTTATGATTGAAATTGTTTTGACACTATACATTTATTATAGTATCAAATAATGTGTTTTTAACGTATCAAGCATGCTTTGGCTATTATAAGGAAAAAAACCTATCCTCCGGCTTGCGTTGCATTGTGTGATGGGACCTGGGTCTTATAATAGCTTCATTTTTCTTTATTTAGCATTGCGCTGTATGTTTTATGCACTAGTATTCTTGGGAGGAAACCCGTTCCGTGTTATATGGCGTGGTCCCTTGATTTACCGAACTTTAAAATAAGGATTAATAACTTTTTTAGTTCTCACCCCAGTCACATAACTGACCTGGAGTTTATTGTTTTAACCTAAACTCTGGGTGCCCCTATTTTCCACACGGGCAGCTAGTAGTTTTGGTTTTGCAGATTTATATTCACAGGATCTTGATCTACAGCTGGAACGATGCTCGGAAATCTCTGTATCCGTGTATTACTTTCAGTTGTGTTTTGTATTATTTTCCGCTGCTATGTAATTTATTGTAATCCTTGATATTTATCGAATGTATAATTATTCATACTCTGTATATTCTTGTATCTGATGGAATTGTTGTAATAAACAATGAAATGTCCTTCTGTTTGCGTTCTGATGTGCCTTGTTCTCAATTCAATCCGTGCTTTCCTTCACGGGGAAGTTCGGGTCGTCTAAACACACTTATCAGTGGCTTTAGAAATGAATCGACTCAAGGCTGCTACCTTCCCATTTAAGCTCATGACTTCTTTTCCTGTTTTGGGTTCTTCTATATCTTTTATGGATTTAATTTGGCCTAGAGTGGGTTCAATACATATTTGTTGGCAACATATCCAAGGAACTTTCCTGATTGAACTCTGAAAGAACCCTTTTGAGTATTTAACTTCATTTGGTATTCCCTTAAGATATTGAACATTTCTTATAAGGTCTTTCAAATGATTTTCTATCTCGTTAGATTTCACTAGCAAGTCATCTACATATACCTTCATATTTCGCCCTATTTGATTGTGAAACATTCTATTAACCAGCCTCTAATATGTGGCACCGACGTTCTTTAATCCATAGGGCATCACCTTATAGAAAAACTTTCCCCAATCAGTAATGAAGCTCATATGCTCTTCATCGGGTTTGAACATATGGATTTGGTTGTATCCTGAGTAAGCATCCATGAGGGATAACAACTTATGTCCACTAGTCGCATCAACCAACTAATCTATTCGGGGAAGGGGATAATAGTCTTTTGGGCAAGCTTTGTTTAAGTTTGTGTAATCGACACAACTCCTCCATTTTCCACTAGACTTTTCCACCAGTACTGGATTGGCTAACCATTTGGGATAAACGACCTCTCGGATAAATCCATTCGCAAGTAACTTCTTGACCTCCTCTTTCAAGGCTTCCGATCTATCTCTATTATACTGCCTTTTCTTTTGTCGAATAGGGGCAATAGATGAATTGAAGTTCAGAGCATGGATCATAACAGAGGGGTTAATTCCTACCATATCTAAGTGGGTCCAAGCAAACACATCCTTATTATGTTGTAGGAACTGAATCAAATCCATTTTCAATTGTCCTTCTAACCTTTTCCCTATTTTGATGGTCTTAGCTTGGTCGGTTGGATTTACACAAATTCCTCCAAGTCTTCTGTTGGTTTGATTCTTTCTATATCCCCTCGGGAATCTAGCTCTATTACAATCTCTTCTTCCTCAGTTGAATTTATCTCTTCGGCTCTCTTCCTTTTTCTTCTCAAAGGAGTGTGCCTATCATTCAATCGTTTGCTAGTCTTATTGATTCTTATTTTAGCTTCGAATGTCAGAATCCGTCATACGAAGGTCGAAAAACTGTAGAAGAATCGAAATAAGCAAGGTACTCCCTTTTATACCGGTTAATGGTTGCAAAGTACAACTCACGGGAGCTGAATTGTTCTCCCCTGATTGTGCCCCAGCCCTATTTTGTCAGGAATTTCATTATAAGGTATTTTGATGAGATGAAAGCGTCCACTTCATCTAGAGTCGGACGGCCAAATAAAGAACTATAGTAGGAAGGCTGGTGAATGATGACGAAAAGAGTCTCGAAGGTTCTACAGAGAGGAGACAAGCCAACTTGGACCAAAAGCTTGATTTGCCTACTGAAGTAGGCCCTTTGTTGTTGAAACCGAAGATAGGCTCACTGCTTGGTTCCAACCTTTGTTCGAAAATACCCATTTTATCGAAAGCATGCTTAAAGATTACATTCAAGGCACTCTTAGTATCAACAAGAACCTAAGAGACCATTGAAAGCCCAATTTGCACTGTTATCGTGAGAGGCTCATTATGTGAATAGTGGACACCCTTCTGCATCTCATTTGGGGAAATCACCAGATTGTGCATTTTGATGTTGTAGCGGGCGTTCTTAAGTGATGGCTCTTCTTGAACAAAAAATATCCCCTCACGGGCCTCTCTTAGGTATCAGTTTCGGGCCGCTTTGCTATTCCCGATGGGGTTTGGCCCTTCATGGATCACATTAATTTGATTTATCGAAGGGCCTAAATCTAGTTGAACTTCCTCCATTGGAGCTTCTATTGAGTTAACTGAGACCTTTTGATGTCCATTAGTATGTTGGGTTGCTTGCAGTTTGTCCAAAACAAACTCTTTTAAGTGCCCTTCATGAATGAGCTTCTGAATTATGCCTTCTTACACTTTGCATTCATCGGTCTTATCCCCATTTATCTTGTAGTATTCATAGGATCTAAATTAACCCTAGACGGGGGGTGAATAGAGTTTATTGCAATTTCTCGTTGAGTAATAAATAATAGCAACACCGATAATAATTAGAGTAAATACGGAAAAAGAAACAACATAGAATTTACCTGGCTTTGGCAAAACCCTGCCTGGTTTCTACTTGGAATTAAACAATCTCTACGCTTACAATCCCCTGTAAATCGCATCACCCACTCCCAACTGTTCTACCCTGCAATGATCTTTATCCCTAAGATAAAAAAAATCCCCGAATTACAAAACTTGTAACTCGTTGTAATGCTCAAACTACAATCCTTGCAGTTTGTAACCTAGAAAACTAGAGTTCAAAATAAAAATACAATACAATAAAACCAATCTTAAAAGACCTAACACACAAATATAAAAAATACTTTATAAAACTAGGGTTTTCCCTTTTTTAAATAAAGTGTTGGCTTTCGGTCTGCTTATATTCTTTTGGTTTGCTTAAAAATTATTCGGCCCCCTTTCTCTTAATTAACCCGTTATCTTCTTTGCTTTCTGGGGAAAAAATGGCGATGGCGATTAAAAATTAGGGTTTAGAATCCCCTTTGATATACTGCTGCTTCTTTGTAGATGCTGTCGGATTTCTAGTAGCTATTTCCTTTGCTTATTCGAGTTGAAATACTTCAATTCGATCCAAGTTATTTGTCACTCTGGTATGATTTTGCAATTCGAATTTCCTTTTGATTTGTGCTCGAACTTGGATTTGATTTTCCACACATTGCCAATGATGAATATGTGTGTTTATATAGGGTTTATATTCCCTAAAATGTCTGAATTCAACATTAGACTTGGTTGTTGATATTTGCGTAAATCTTGCTTTTGAAATCCTCAGGTTTGAATTGGCTTTGTATTTCTGGAGATTTCTTTCAGCATGAATATTGCAAGTATATATCTTGCGAATTTCTGGAATGCTTTGAATTTTTCAAACTTGCCAAATATACTGGATTGTGTAAAACATTTTTCTAAAAGATTCTTGAATTGATTTTCCAATAACACATCTAAAATTTCGGCCTTGGTTTCTTCCATGAGTATCATACTGCACTTGTCCATTTCTATACTTAATGATCATGACACTTTCTCTTCTTGCTTTTCTAATTAGAACTGATACTACAGTTGATCTCTTTGCTTTAACCCTTGTTTTATGCAAGCCCAGTTTTGTGTTGCCTTAAAATTATATTTGTCACTTGCCTTGTTTTCTTAATATGCTAAGAATAGATGTTAAAAACAAACCGATACTCCTCTTTGATTTGCCAAGGCTAGTTGAATAGATGCGTACTCTTAGCTGTTTGAATATTCGGTTGTATATCAACTTGTCATTGGAGAATGGAGTTTTGATGACAACAACCTTATTTCAATTATCATTGATTATAAAATATATACTAACACTTTTTGTATAGAATATATATATATATACACACACACATATGCAGGAATTATATACAGGAAATATTACTGAAGACTGTACAGTTTAAAGATGATAGAGATTCAGAATTCAGACAAATTTCAAGAATTGTGAGTATTCAAGATTTCAAGAGTTCAAGATTATTATAGTTATAGAGTCTAAATTTTGTAATACTCTAAATAGCACTCCAGGTTCAATATTCAAATTCTGAATTTCTAACTCTGATTTTCAAATTCTAATTTCTATCCTCAATTCTCTCTATTCTGTTTTTTTATCGTTTCTATTTTCTTTTATTTTTGTTTTTCAAACTCAAGTTTTATATATTTATATTTTTATACTTTATATTTATATAGTTTAAAACCTTATAATTTTATAAATATGTTTATATAGTTTATGTTTATGTTTTCGTATGTTTTTCTACTTTATAATATAAATTTACAACACTATATTTTTATTCAAGAATTTCCAGAATTGTATTTATATCAAAACACTTGAAAAATGTTTAAATTCAAAAATATACTCGAGTATGCCGCCATGTAGAAAACACTATGTCGACATATAACCATCAGAAATTCAAATTTGAAAGGAAGTGTCTTTTCACTATTTGAAATGTTTTAGAAACATTTCGACCTTTCACACACTATAAAAAGGGCTTGAATTCGAATTTTTAGTCATCTCTTCTTCTCCACTTTCACTCTCTTTCATTACATAATTATTCTTTATCATTTTTATGATTTCTACACTTATACTTTGCCGAATTCAATTCCGTTTTGATCAAACTTCTTCTCTCTACACTCTCTTCTCATCTCTCTCTGAATCAAGTGCTATTGAAAAGTTATATGGCTGTTTGTAATAACTTGGGTTGAGTGAAGTAGGAATCGATGTGTTCTTTGTAGCCGAGAAATCAAGGAAGTAGGAACCAGTGTATTCCTTGTAGCCGAGAAATCAAGGAATTAGGAATCGGTGTTTTCCTTGTAGTCAAGAAATCAAAGAAGTAGGAATCGGTGTTCCTTGTAGCTATGAAATCAAGGAAGTAGGAATCGGTGGTTTCCCTTGTAGCCGTGAAATCAAGGAGGTTGTTGACTATTGATATAGTAATAAAACTCTGCGCAATCCAGCATTGTGCGTGACTGGACGTAAGAGCAATCTGAACCAGTATAAAATCCGGTATGTTCTTTCCTTTTCTGCATTTTAATTTCTGTTTATTTTGCATTTGTGTTTGAATCTCTATCTGTAATTGTGTTTGTGGTGTTTGATTCATTCTGCTATTCATATAAGTTTTAGATTTTGTTTAAATTCTCACAAACACTATTCATCCCCGCTCTAATGTTTGTTTTGCCTTAACGGTCCATTCCGCATTCCCTAACAATTGGTATCAGAGAAAGGTCTTTCAAAAAGCTCATAATCTAATTTTTGAAATTTTCTTAATGGCAAATTTTGTAATCTCTGTTAATACTAGTGTCAATTCATGCATTGTATCAATGTTGAAAGAGTCTGCATATAGTAATGTTAAAGAGGCATGTGATCTACTGAAATATTGTTCAATTCAAAAAGGATGAGTTCTATGACTTTTGAAAACTCAAAACCCGCAAATCCATACCATTTAAGCTGATTGAATATAACTCACGTCCAACCCAAATTGCACAAAAATACAAATCATTAATAGAAAGAAGTTAGAGGGTGAGAATAGAAAGGTAGAAAGTTAGAATAGAAGAAAATTTATAGAAGATAGAACTGAACAATAACACAAAATCTCACAATTGCAGCGGAATAAAATATAGTATATAAATAATCACTTTGGAATAGAAACTGTATTTCAACTTACATACATCATCAGAGTACATCACATATACAATACAGCGAAAATAAACTCTAAATATCTAATGTTGAAGCCTCCTACTCCAAGCTCCTCCTGATAAATCTGTAAAATCCTGAACTATTGGACTGCCCGTACAAATTTGGGGACCCAAGAGTTTAGGGAAACATGGAAAAATAAACTATGGGTCAGTCATGGGACTGGTGTGAATAAACGATTTAAAAACAGTTTGATTTTAACTTTCAAACACCTTTCGAAAGAAAAGATAATCGTAAGACCGATCCACACATAAATACAGATGGTTTTTACCTTACGATAACCCAAAACATTTCTTTAAACAATATTATTCTG
This sequence comes from Allium sativum, assembly GCA_030737875.1. Classification (NCBI taxonomy): domain Eukaryota; kingdom Viridiplantae; phylum Streptophyta; class Magnoliopsida; order Asparagales; family Amaryllidaceae; genus Allium; species Allium sativum. Next base: position 79,140,326 of record CM060922.1, on the reverse strand, counting down.
GTATTATGATAGTGTCTAAATACAAATAAATAGCAATCTAGCAGAACGCTTGCATCTCACGCTCTACATACATAGTATACAATCAAAACCGCGGGCGCTTATTGGAGATTGGATTCCGACTATGAAAAGGTATGGAACCACCTGCTGATAGTGTATATCTAAAGGGGAATATACTAGGTTCAACAAGAACGTCTTGAAACCTGGCCCATACATGACCGACGACTCATTTCGCTTGAGTGTATCGAATATATTATCACCAACGGTTGGGAGCTACCCACCGTTTCCCGAAAGGGACAGCATCAAAAGATTTAAGAAGCAAATGGAATTTCTCTAAATAGGTGATAATATACCCTAATGGGAGTGACCACATAGCCATGTTGCCTACCCGATTTTTGTCATTTCTCGGTTGTGAGGCTTGAGGCTGAGCTTACCGTTGAATATAACGCGACTTCATTCACTTTGAATGCCACTTCGTCAAACCCTCCAAATCACAAATTTGATTTCCCAAAAAATATCCCGGGTATAAAGCGAAGAGAAACGAATTCCTCCGCCACCAAACGTAAATTCATTTGAAGAAATCAACTCACGTTGTTTATTAGGCATACTCTGTCAGACATTCGTCCATGCAAGTTATCCTTGGACTGGACAAACCAAAGACACTATCCTGTTAATCCATCTTAGGTGATTTCTACTTAGGATTTGACAAAATAGCCCTTGTATAAACTCCGTCTTTAATGGTCTTCAATAATCTCTGACTCGAAATGGATATCGAATCGAAGTGGAATATAGATTCTGGTCTCTTCGAAATGATAACGAAAAAGGTCCAGATTTGATAGTCGGTTATTTAACTATCAAATATAAAATAAAATATATTGATTTAACTCCGTTGGATCTGCTAAGCTTTATTTAAATAAATCTTACATTCAAATATTAACTTTGTATACATATTGATGTGAAAGCATAATTATTAATTAACCAATAAAACTCTTATTATCAACCTTACGTGATAATCTCACTCTAGAATATCCGTTTCATAACTAAAAACGATATTCAACTCTAACATTCATTTTGAACACAGACTAATACGATCTATCGGATAATAGTGAAATCGATCAAGTTGGGGTATTTTAATTATTTCTCAGACCTTGAATCGAAATCATTATCATTATTGAGATTCATAGAAGTTCGATATCCAAAATGTTCGACAAATCAGAATTTGTAAATCTAATTGATTTCAAAATCTTAAAATACTTTCAAGGCAATGTCGTTGTTTTAAACCATTTATCAAGTTAAACATTAAATCAGGAATTTAATCCAAATGATCGACTAGATTCCCTTTTCTTTTGATAATTATATTATCATCAAAACTTACTTAAATTTAGAGATTAACATTATCTTAGATGGCTTATCTAAATTTAACCTTCTAATTGACTACACCGTTTATTCATCAAAACCATTAATTTAACATCAATTAGATTTTATAGAATTTTATTAAGTTATTACAATCACTTGTTAGAACCATTTCTATTAAATAAATTTAATAATTTATTCCCTTTTAAATAGTTGATTTACATCAAACAACTGATTAACTGATTTCAAACAATTCTCTATATGAATTAATTAATAATACAATTAATTTAACAGAATCCATTTAATTTTTTTATCAAAACAATTTATATTCAATTATCAAAACTTAAGTTTATTTCTGAATTACTTTACAGAAAATATAACTTAGCAATTACAATGGTGCATACACTTATTTAAACAGACGACATTCCAATCGTTAACCCAATTTGCACAAACAATAATATAAATACAATTTCATATTATCAACTGATAATATCTCAACAACACACATTAACTGACAAAAGATGTCAAAATGATATACTAGCAGAATGGTGTTTATTTATGCTAACAGGGTGTCCAAACAATTCAGTTAATCACATATATAGTGGAACAGTGTTTATTTCCACTAACAGATGTCAATAAAAAAATATATAACGATCGTCACGATACGCCCTTCACGCGTGGTAACGGCACGCGCTTCGCGCTTGGTCGTGGCATGCGCTTCGTGCATGGTCATGGCACGCGCTTTGCGCATGATAATGGCACGCGCTTCGCGCGTGATATTGTGTATTTTAAACATGCAAGGAAAAATGATTTGTACTGATGTTGCATGATTAATAAATTACCACTCCAAAAAATAAAATAGTATACAATATAAATAAATTCAAATGCAATATCAATCATTAATAAATGCAAATGTAAATAAAAAAAAGTCTAACCATAAAGCACATATTATGATAATACTACAAATATACAATTGGCATACTAAAAAATGATAAAATTTATTTATTAATAAAATATCTCATCTTGATTATCTTCACTGTCACCATACAGTTTCTTCCATATATGCTTTACCTGTAAAGGAAAAACATGATTAGATAATACAATTGAATAATGGATATTTTTTTATTTTATAAATTAAATAATTGTATGCAGCTTACCAACTTAGACGTGAAACTTGCATCTCAACCGTACTCATCTACTAACAAGATCTTTTGATTGCTGGGTAGTTGAATGGTGCTGCAGATCGCATGAGCGTTTAAGTATTATATAGGTTCGGTGCAAACTATTGAAAACCAAATACTGATGCAAACCAAGAAGATAAATCCGAAAAGACACAACTGAATACTGATGTAAACCAAAGTAGATAAATGTATAGAATAATATACAATACCTGTCTTGAAATCAGAAGCTTTGCCACTATAACCAAAAGCTGGAGATCCTGAGAGTAGTAAACAGTTTAAATGGCTATAGAGGAAAAGGGAAGAATGAAGAGGGTAATTGATTTTGTGAGGTGGGGAAGAAAGATACAGTGTCATATTTATAACTAAGAAAGTGTACATATCAGCAAGATAAGATAGTGCATTGACGAATGCGATAAAATATGTGCACTATTAATTATCGAATTAAAGTACAAAAATCTAAATTAGATTACTTTATATATGATAATTTTAATGCCATATACACTACCAATTATATTTGAATGACATAGGGCATATAAAATAATTATACAATCAAATGCAATTAGAGTAAATAAAAAGAGAGGGATGCAGCGTTTTACAAATTAAATAAGCAATATATTTTTAATCTGTATATTGGAAATGTAGTTATATGTTTACAATTCAATTTTGGATGTGAGAATGCGTTTACATGTAAATATAGTATGAAATAATCATAATTGGTAGAATTGTTATACATAAACCCCACCATAATTCTACCATAATACTGAAAATCAGCAATAACCTACAACTCAATTTAATTTGATTAAATATATGCACAACTCAATATTTGAATTGCATATTTGGATTATGGTACCAAATATGGTAGAATTTGTATTACCAAATATGTACCATAATACAGTCTTATATTGTAATAATACTATATTTGGTAGAATTTGTATTACTGATTTAATTCTATCAATTATGAAACAATCCATTTATTCTATATTTGAATTGGTATTTCATATTATTTTTGAATTTCAAATATAGTATCAAAGGTTCACAACTCAATTATGTCTACCATATGAGAATCCATTTACAATCCGACCAATTTAAAATTATCATGTATAAAATAATCCATTTATTATATACCAATTGAGAATAAATCCTACCATAATTCTATTAGTTAATAAACAAAAATGTTTAAAATTGAACGCGTTTACATGTACCATAATTCTCGCCGCATGATTTATGATTTAATTGAAAATGATTAGGGCGCTCAAAAGGTATGACATGCATTCTTACCGTAAAGGGCATTTTCGTCAGTTTAGGTGTACACCAAAAAAGTGTGACACCAAACCTATTCCAATTATTAGTAAAGATTATCAAATAATTAATTGAATTAAACAATTCAGAGTTTATTGAATTTACAAATCATTATATATCAATTATTAACATTTCACATGTTAATTAATTCAAGGTCTAAATTTACATTTATATTTATAAATGGTTTTAAGGTTTTAAAACCAGTTTTAATTATCTAACTTTTTTTCAATTAATATTTAAATCATTTTAAACCTGACAAATTCGCTGTATTTCTTTTGCCAACCAAGCATTTTCTTTTCCACTTCCATTCGAGCGCACTTGTCCAACAATCACGCTTTCATATACGTACACACCTATATAATGTCATCACTTATATGAATGAGTCCAAACGTTAATTTTCTTTTAATTTAATTCCTTCTCTTATTATTTCTTTATATATATATATATATATATATATATATATATATATAAATATATATATATACACACACCCATCTCCTCAGCCCAAAACTTAGGCAAATACATACCCATTATTTATATGAATATCCACTAACATATTATACTTGAATAAATCTTAAATTTAAAAATCTTCCTTCAAATTTTCATTTTTAGTTTTTATTTAGGCCCAAGCCCAAAAGCCAGGCCCATGCAAACACCACACGCCTTATTTCTTTCCTTTCCTCTTCATTTTTGTTGCCAACATATTAACCAAAGGAACCAAACATGTTTGGCTTCCCAGAAATATTAATCAGTAATCACCCTGATCGGATCAACTCCTTTCTCTCTTTCCAATTGCCCAAATTCCAAAACACTGTAACGAGCGTTTGGCAAAAAAAATTTGGATCAACACATCTCGATCACTTCTCTTCCCCACGCTCCATTCTTCTCCTTCTCCTTTTGCTTACTGTTCCTTGCCATCCCAGCACAGTGTGCACGGTGTACATGCACAACCACACTGACAGTCATCTTGACAGTCATGTGTTGAAATAAAATTCATGTGTTGAATAGAAATTCATGTGTTGAGATAAAATTCATGTGTTGAAATAAATAGCTGCTGGATAAAAATACCGTTTTTATCAAATGTGCGAAATGAATATGGTTTTGAAATCGAAGAATGAATTATATTTACATATATAAATATAATTGAAATAAATCGAATAACGAAGCTGTAGTTCATTTTGAAATCGTGATCTCAAACGATTAGTACGGGAGATCCGACCATCGGATTTTCCCGAAACCGAAACCGTTGGGTTCGCTTTGGAAATATCTTTCCAACGACACCCACTTTGTGAAGATCCAACAGTTGGATTGTCTGGAATATTTAATTCAAATATGAAGAAAAACAGCGCCAGAATCGATTAAAAAACAGCGCCACGGCCGCGTTATGGCCTGGAGCGTCGTTTGAGTGAATTGGCTATTTTTAAATGAACAAAAATAGCGATAAATCGTTGTAAAATATTATAAACGATATGGAATGGAAATAAACCGAATTTACCCGGTTTATTGGATATTTGATGGTTGAATGTGTTTGGCGTGAAAATTACATTTAAGAACAGAATTATTGATGTCGAATAATTTAACCATTGAAATGAATTGATTTAAATTCTAAATATACGTGAATTATTTGAAAAGGCCGAGTTAAATCTCATTTCAAATAATTAATCGGCGGTAAGAAGTCGATGATGAATACGGTGGTTGAAGACCGGAGATCTTCACCTCGGTTGGCTGATTACTGATGTCTTGATTGGGAGGCATCCCGAAATATATATAATAAGTGGTCATCGTCCAAACGTACTTGGAGATCGATGAATATGCGAGGTATATGGTGCCTCCGGTTTCGTTCAGACCCAGAACGAACTTGTAAATGGACTATGTGTCTGACATTGGATTTTGTTCTGTGCTGATTGACCTCTATTAAATATATATCTGTTTGGTAGCAGAGAATTTATTCTCTTGCTTAACGCCCTTCTCTGGGACGTACGAGCTCAAAGGTTATATATCGATAGAAATCAGTCGCATAAAGTGAATTGCCTGTGTGGCATGCCTAAGTGGCAGATAATCAAGGCTTCTGTAGAAAAGCAAAGTCTTGTGGTTGATGATCAAAGCACGACCTGTGTGGCATAGCTTTCTGTATAACGTTGATTCGCGAGCCTCACACCGCGATATGAACCAAAAACGGGAGAGGACCTCACGGAGGACATGCGTTTCCTTCTAGCTAGGGTGGTGTCAGTGACCTACCAGCCCTGACATTTATATTATTTTCACCTATGTGGTTGTTGCTGTTGCGAGACGCCTCAGATATATCGGTGACTATGTGGAGTCGATGGAGTCATAGGACTCATTTACGCCCCAAAGGGCGGGGAAACGCAGTGTTTAGGCATTTTAATCCACATCGGTGGACCGGCCCTGTCGCTCCAAGGGTCACTCGAGCTCTGATCCTAAGACTCGGGCTAGACAGTCTCGAGGTCGGTAAGGACTATCTTTTGCCTTGGTTCATGATGGAAATCCAATTTCCAAATACGACACCGTGCGGTTTTGATTGTATACCTATATATGGCGACATGGTGGTATGGGGCATTAATGCCGTCTATGATTGATACTTATGATTTGAAATTGATTTTGAAACATACAAACACTAGTATTAATATCAAATGCTTTTGTTTTATTCGTATCAAGCATATTTTGGCCATTATAAGGTAAAAACTCTATCCTCTGGTTTGCGTTACATTGTGTGATGGGAACTGAGTCTTATAATGGCTTCATTTTTATAAAAAGCATTGCGATGTTTAAAAAGGTTTACTTATTTTAAAGCACTGACAATTCAATGGAGTAAACTCATTCCGCAAAAGTGGCGTGGTCCTGTGATTGGCCATATTATAAAATGTGTTAAGTAGATTTCTCGTACCAGTCCCATGACTGACTCGTAGTTTGTTTCACTTGCAAACTCGGGTGCCCTTTTTTCTACACGGGCAGCCTTGTATTCAGGTTTTAGCGGGCTCTTTCTGGATAGCTGGAGCTGAAGATGGATTCTATCATTTATCACTTTTTATGTTGTTCAGCTCCTGTTGTACATATTATGTTTGTTTTCCGCTGTAGACATTTATGTATAGCCGAACTGTATTTTGTACTAAGTATGATCCTGTATACTGTGTAACTCTGATGATTATGTTTATCCAGTGTATTCTATTGTACATTGTCTGATGTATTTATTTTTTCTGTTCTGCTGTTTTTGTTTATGTGTTATATTCCAAAGATTACCCTTGCCACCGTCTTACGGGGTTTTGGGGTCGTCACAACGTGGTATCAAAGCTTTGGTTAAGCTTAGTTCTGGAATATAACATATTAATGAACTCGTCAGAAATAGAACCAGTAGTGTTCTAGGACGAATAACTCATTATAGATAGGATCAGTAATATCCTAGTATGAGTATAGCAGAATCAAAATAACTCGTTAGAGATGGGGTCAGAAATGCCCCAGAACGAGTTGAGAGTTATATGTTTATAAATAACGTATTTGTGATTATATATATAGTATGGTTTTAGAAATATAATTTTTGAATATATAAAAGATATACATTTGAAAAGTTAATAAACAATTTGATTGTTGTTTGTGTTGTGTGATTATGAGTTTGATTAACCAAATTATTAGAACGATAGTTAATTTAATTAAGAAGAGAATAATGGTAAATTTATGCAATTAAATCAAGTACTGAACTGATTTAAAAATAGATAGAAATATATACTTGTGCATTATATATGTTTGAACAGGTAAATGGATTAGCTGTTGAGTAAAGAATTTATTTGCATGCCCGACAAATAGGTAAACCTTAATGAGTTGGATGCACAATTTTATTATTATATCAACTCTTGTGAATGCCATTGGATGCGGAGTGCTGGTTTTTCTGTATGTAATAATAAATGTCGCCATAGGATAGTAACAATTAATTTTGAACTACACTACATGGCATACTTCTTGAAGATAGGCATACTTCATTATATACCACATAAGCATTTGGGGCTTGTGTGACGAGGTTGAAGATTTACCATACGAGCGAGAGGCTTGTATGGTGATGACTATATATTATAGGTTGAACTGATGACTGATATGGACCATATAAAATGTAACGGTAAATTGCAAGATTAATAAAAACCCCACACGGGTCTGGAGATGACAATAAACACGTCTCTGTGGTCATTAAGGCACAAAAACCATTTATAGGGTGACGAAAATTTATTCTCTGGAGTTATGATCTATACACACTCCCCTGTGGACACCGGAATATATCACTATAAATATGTGCATGCTTATTAGGATTTACTGGGTACCTAATACGGCCCAATAAATTTCCAAACCTCTCCCCATACAAAGGAGGTTATGGTGAAATTTTTCAAAAATTTAGGGTGTTAGCCAAATTTTTGAAGAATTAGAAAATTCTTAGAAACTGAAAGGTTGAAGAATGAAAGCCAGAAGGAAAGTTGAGTTGGTTAATTAAACAACTTTCGACTTCGTTCCTTTTCGAGGACAAAAAGTTTTAAGTGGGGGAGATGTATATAAATATAATCGATTCTGGCGTTGTTTTTCTACAGATTTGAATTAAACATTCCAGATAATCCAACCGTTGGATCTTCACAAAGTGGGTGTTGTTGGAAAGATATTTCCAAAGCGAACCCAATGGTTTCGGGAAAATCTGATGGTCGGATCTCCCGCACTAATCGTTTGAAATCACGGTTTCAAAAAACGAACTGCAGCTTTGTTATTTGATTTATTTCAATTATATTTATATATATCTAAATATAATTCATTCTTCGATTTCAAAACTATATTCATTTCGCACATTTGATAAAAACGGTATTTTTATCCAATAGCTATTTATTTCAGCACATGAATTTTATCTCAACACATGAATTTCTATTCAACACATGAATTTCTATTCAACACATGAATTTTATTTCAACACATGAATTTTATTTCAACACATGAATTTCTATTCAACACATGAATTTTATTTCAACACATGAAATTGATTTTTAATAGTTCATATATATCAAAAAAATGTGATGATTATCGTAAAATAATTTATTTCAAAACACGATTATTTTATATAGTTCATATATATCATAAATATGTGATTTTTGTTGTAAAACAATTTATTTCAAAACACGTTTATTTTATATAGTTCATATATATCATAAAAATGTGATTTTTATTGTAAAACAATTTATTTTAAAACACGATTGAAGCATACTTTTTGTCGTTATTATTTAAAATATCTAAAATTCACAAAAGTAGCCAAATTAAAAATTTTTAATTGGCTCAGATTTTCCGGGTTGTTACATTTTCCTATGTTATGTATCTTCTCACCTTCCTCCATTATGAATGTCATTGGCTTCGATGATCCCTCACGTCGTGGATTGAATTATTTCCGTTTTCCGATCATCCCCAAATTTCTCTTCAACCATACCACTAAAATTCATGGTTTACTGATACATTTTTATACATATACCTGAAGGGTGATTTTTTTTTGAGTTTCCGCACCCCTTCCCTGTGATTTGATCAATTCTCATATTATCAACCATGGTTCAGAGCACAATAGTTTTTAAAGTATACTTAAGACTTAGTTGAACCATTTTTGCGTTAAATTTGAATCCTGATACACACTAGGATTTGATTTATGATTTTTATTTATAACCTGGAGATGGATGTCTCCATTGTTTGAACAAACAGAGTTTCTAACTTTTGCGTGCAAGGTTTCAACTAGAACAAATGATGTCATGTAATTTATTAGCAGCTACATGAATATATATATATATATATATATATATATATATGAGGAGGGTTCCTTGGCACCCTAAATTTGTAGCACCCCTAAAGCCCCTTGATGAGAGCCACTCATTTATTATTAAATAAGATAGTGGGGGGGGGGGAGTTAGTGGGAGGAGAGAGAAAGGGGATTATGTGGTGGAAATTAGGAGGGGCTAAAGGGGTGCTACACTATTTGGGGTGCTCTTGATCCTATCTCTCTCTCTGTATATATATATATATATATATATACACACACACACACACACACATTTGAATCAAATACATAACAGCTTTGAGTTAATGAGAAAAGCAGGTGTTTACTCACTGGTTAATGTTTTCTCTATTCCTTAGACTTGCTTACTGGCTTTGATAATTTGATTTCTAGTTTCTATTCTTAGATTTCCATTCACAGGTTTAACATGTAGGTAAAGTTAGCTAAATGTAATCCATACAAAACATACATGCATATATATATTCCATATTACATCAAACCAGTAACAGTTTTTAAATGGGTTTAACAAAAAGTTCACTCACCCTATTTCCCACTGTTTTGTGTATTTAGGGTTTTAATTCCTTTTGTTTCCAGATAAAAATCGTATCAAACATTCTTATATGCATTGATATATCTATATGTATGATAAATAAACAAACAAACAGAGTTTACTCACTACATGTACACAATTACACGTTTTTAGTCATTTCAGGTTCTTGACAAACAAATGTGAATGCATGCGTGTCTATGTATATATGTATTCATTGATCATATGATAATTAGTGGAAACAAAGGGGGAATTTACTCACATTAATATTACTGTGCTTGTATATGATTTACTACCCTCGAAACCAGCAACTGCAAGCTACATCTCTGTTTCACGTTTTCCATTTTCTGGTTTGCTCTGGTTTTCTAAAGCTTTAACTTTTTTTTCTGTTTGTTGCCATTTCTTTGTTCTAGATTTAAGGTTCTTTGTTGTTTCTTCTACCACTTATTTCTCCCAGTTTCCAGTTTGTTCTTAGTTTCAGGTTTTTACCTCAATTCGTGTATAAGTGTTTGTATTTATAGGAGGTACACAAGCCTTACACTTGAAGTTTTGTAATGTAGACATAGGGGTAGATAAGGAGGTAGCTACAGTTGCCAATTTTTATTGAAAGGAAGGTGATGTTTGGTCACTTCTATATTTCCTATAGGCTATAATATGCCACTGCCATGCTATACTTTGGGTTCCATATTCCCTTCTACTAGCCATGTGCAATTTAGAACTAAACTTGGCTTCCAAGTAAAATGTATTTTAGCTAAAAATGTTGTTCAGACGTAGGTATAGGCTGAAGGTCCCTAGATGTTGCACAAATTTTGATTGAGAGGAGATAGTAACTGATAAAGCCTTACACAACTAATTCCTTTCTTCACTAAAAAAACCACAACCAAGTCTAAATGATGTATAAATACATGTGCCAGTCCTAGGATAAAGTACAAGTATGTACATATATAGCCATGTGCACATAGTGAATGGTTTTGTCATGGTAATAGCAACAGTCTTGAGTTTGATTGAAAAAGAAAAGTTTTTGAAAGCTTTCACACTAAATCTTTCCTAGTGTATATGCATAGGCATGTGCAAATAGGTGTTCAGAGTAGGATAGAAAGGTTATAGTATTGTTGCCTATGTTGGTTGGAAATGGAATATAGCAATGGTATTGTAGCTGTATGTATAGTAGTGCTTATCTTTCAATGGAAATGAAAGCCACGACCATGTGTACTTACATATATTATATAAAGCATAACTTAGTTGCTAAGCATACAACAATTAAATGCACATGTGTGTGTGTGTGTACATATATATATATATATATATATATATATATATATATATATAAATGACACATCATATTCATGGTATAAATTGTTTTGATTCTAAGTAAAAAAAGATGTTACATCATATATTAATGCAATATTTCTTACTAATGAAGTAAATATATTTCGATTATGTTTTTTACAAGTAATATTTCATAAGTTTAAAATCACTAAAACAAAATATACAAGATATTACATACTTTTTAATATACACACATATTTGGAAATTTCCTCAATGTTTATTGTTAACAATTTATTTTAAATAAATTATCAAAATAAATCCCGAAATAAATTGTATTACAAAAGCAGTAAAAACTGGGTCGTTACATAATTCAAATTCTGAAAAGGTGGCTGTTGGAAATTCAAATCCCGAAATGGTGTGTTGCATGGTTGTTGAAAATTCAAATTCTGGAAAGCAACTGGTGGAAATAAAAAAGGACAAATGGATACTGGATAGTGGTTGTTCGAGACATATAACTGGAAATCCATAACTACTCAATAATCTGAAGTATGAAGACGGAGGAATGGTGAACTTCGGAGATAACTCTAAAGGGTACGTTATTGGAATCAACAATGTCGGTAATTCTGAAACTCCTATTATTTCTGATGTTTTATTAGTTAGGAATTTAAAACACAACTTGCTAAGTATAAGTCAACTTTGCGATAAGGGTTATAAAATAAATTTTGAAAAGAATAAATGTTTTATAGAAGATAGGAATTCAAAAGTTATATTCGAAGGAGATAGAAAGAAAAATATCTATATATTGAGTATGAAAATCTCCAGCGATAATTTATGTCTTATGGCCAATACAAGTGATCCGTGGGTCTTGCATAAGGGATTCAGTCATACAAATTTCAAACACATCTCTAGGATTTCTAAATTAGATTCAATTAGAGGATAACCCAAAATGAAATCTAAAGTTAATAATTTATGTGACGCTTGTCAAATCGGAAAATTAATGAAGAGTTCATTTAAATCAAAAGAAGAAATTACTACTTCAAAACCATTAGAGTTAATACATATGGATTTATTTGGTCCGTCCCAACTACAATCGATAAATCATAACAGATATGTGTATGTCATAGTTGACCACTTTTCTAGATTTACTTGGACTTTGTTTCTTAAAAATAAAAGTGATGCTTTTGATTAATTTAGAACTTTTTCTAAAAGGATTCAGAATTTATTATCACTAAAAATTAAAATAATTTGTAGTGATCATGGCGGAGAATTCAAAAATGAGCATTTTGAAAACTATTGTAATAAAAAAGGAATAACTCACAAATTTTCAATTCCAAGAACCCCACAAAAAAACGGAGTAGTTTAACGTAAAAATAAAATAATACAAGAATGTGCAAGATGTAACACCCCGTAATTTTAACAATACTAACGATGATAAATTAAAGAATAATTAATTTTATATTCAGAATTAAGTGAAAAGGACGGCACCATTGCGTTCATCTTGGAATTCTGGTCAAAATAGACACCTGGTTTGCATAAAATGGACACAGTATGTAGAAGTTACTAAGGTTTGAAGTTTGTATACGCACAAGGAGAATACACACACACACACAACTAAAATCCAGAATTCAAAAATCAGTCCGAAATTCAAATTTTGGGGAGGCGACAAAAATCCCGCTCAGTGGTGTCGACCCATAGGTCGACCCCATTGGAGGGGGGTCGGCCCCCCTGCGGCAGATCTGATAGATTAGGGTTTTGGGGTCGGCTATAAATATGACCTCAATTCTCATATTTTTTGCACACCAAAAATAATGGAGAACTAGATCTGCCTCTGCCCATATTAAATCAAGTCTTTTCTTCTCCTGCAATCAAGTTATTCAAGCTTAGAGATCTGCGATTCAACGCCAGCAATTCCTTTTCTATTTTTCTAGATCCAAACACTGTGAGTCTATGTTAATTTTAGATCTAATAATTAAAAAGTTAATCTTGACATGACTATAACTTGGATCTATGCCTGTGACTACTTAATCAAGTTTTGGCTTAAACTACATCAAATCAAGGAGAAATTGCACCATTTCAGAGTTAGAGCTGCTGTTAGACATCAGTATTCGTGCCAAATAGAGATTCATTTCAGATCTGAGTTTTATTTGTGGCAAAGGTGAGTGATTTGCATAGTTTTGCACTAATTACGGTTGATTAAGGGTAATTAGTGAAGATTAACGAAATTAGACATGATAAAATTTTGGAAAAATATTTATAAATTCGAAAATAATGTTTTAGACCTTTGTTAGAAACTTGGTTTGATTTGGTTAAGTTTTGCTAATCATATCATTAGATTTTGCCTAAATATGCTTAAGGGAAAATATGGGGTTTTGGGTATGTTTGATCCATTTTACATGCTATGATTGTTGTTTTGCTGTTTGTGGATGATTATACATGTTGCTATGACTGTTTGGTATGATTTGTGATTGTCTTAAAGTGTTAGATTGGTCGAAAACGCCGTCGAATGACGTAAACAACTTGCTGGACGAAGTGCAGGAAACTGTGCAGAACCGGATTGGATGGAGGGAACCCGACCCGAACCGATGGAGGGAGTACGACCCGACCTGGTATGGTTGCACGATCCGATCCGAAGTGCCTCGACCAACTGGTGATCCAGGAACCTATCTCCGACCCGATCCACTGGGAGTTCACCAACCCGATCCGCTGGGAGTACGCCGACCCGATCCGCTGAGAGTCCTCCGACCCGATCCGCCCACGTGAGTATGAGCTACCCCGACCCGAACCACTCTAGGGGGCGCAATCCGAACCAATGGCGTTGCCTCACGAGTAGGACCTGACGATGAGTCACGAGCTGGAGGAGCACGACCCGACCCGTATGGGGTATTCCGATCTGAACCGAGGAGCTGATGACCACGACCTGAAGTAAAGAGAAGTGAAGAAAGGAAGACCGATCCGGAGAAGAAGGTGATGACCAAAACCCGAGATGCAAAGGTAGTCCAAATGGGAAGTTTGTACTTAAGAACCATTTGGGAACCAACGAGTTGACTTCATGAGTTGGACTTTGCTGCGGGACGTGTGCAAAGGGGTTATCGATGTCCATAACTTTGGTTCACCACTGAAGAAAAGGGGGCATGTAGACAAACCAGAGCTAGGCTGGTTGGCCCATTTGGGTTATTGACTATGGACCAATGCAGTGGGGACAGTGTAATACTAGTATGGAGTTGTCGTCATAGCCCCAAAAGAGCAAAGTGGGTCGTAACAATAGCTGTACGGAGTTGCCGTCATGACCCCAAAGATTTGGTGGCCAGGGAAATGGATATCGTATGCTTTAAGCACTGAGTGAGAGATGTGAGGATGGTTGCTATGCTTGACTTGTTTGCCTTCACTATGACATACACGCCCCACCCCCGTATCTTTACACCATTTGTTTTGTGGCACCTTAGAGTATTGGCCAGGTATGGTTTAGTATAACTGTTATTGTTCTGTTTTGCTGCTTATCACTCATACCAGACTTTTGTCTGACCCAGATTTTTATGACTCTTCTTATTACTCTGGGTGCTCACATGAGCAAACTAGAGACATGTTAGATAGTATGCACGAGTAACTGATCCGGAGATGAGCAGGAGGCTTCCATGTATGATACATATAGATATTCTCCCTATGTTGTTGAAGATCACTGCTTGGGCATTAGTAGTGCATCTTCTTCTACTTTAGCTTTCTTTTGCTTTAGAGACAGTTTAAAATTGTAATAATGATGTTGGATCATAACCTGTATTTGGATTTTTGCTGCTATGTTGGTTTAGTTTTCAGCTTATGCACTGTCTCGCCTGTTTTATGTCAATATTATGTTGTTATTATATTTTGTTCTATGCGCTGTGAGACATTCTACAGGTTCCTTGTTAGTTCATTCTTTTCTTTCTTTTCTTCTGACGACCGTCCCGTGCTAGCTGGGCATGTGTACAACGCACTTTCGGAGGAAATGCTGACTGTCCGGGGCAGGCCGTCACACTTGGTATCAGAGCTCTAGGTTGCATAGTTAACCTAGGGAAGTCATCAGGGAGATATAATATACGTATGTAAGAGCGCGTATTTGTTATTATTTTGGTTTTCAAAAGCTATATATATACTATTAGTATAGCCAAGGATGAAATCGCACTGCACTGACCTCATGAGAGAGATGCTTAGTGATGTTCAGAGGGTAGCTCCTAATGCTATTAACGGTGGTGGTGCAGCGGTGCAGGCGCCTAGGGCCGATTTCGCCAAGCTTAACAAGGAGTATACTAGTCTTGGTGGGAAGCCATTCCACGGAACGGAGTCAGCTACAGAAGTTCAAGATTGGCTTGATAGTTGTGAGCGCATCTTTGAAGATTTGGGAATCGAGGATGAAATGAAGAGAATGCTAGCATCCCGTCAACTGCAAGGATGAGCTATGAATTGGTGGAACGCTATTAAGGCAGCTACTCCAGGAAATCAAGTTACTTGGAATCAGTTTATGACTCGTTTCAGCGAAAAGTTCGTTCCAGCTGCTCATAGATCAGAATTGTTCAGGAATTTCTTGGAGCTTAAGCAGAATGGTAGGGCAATCTCGGAGTATATCGCTGAATTCGATACTTTATCGAAATATGGATTGTCCCTTATCGATACAGTCAAGAAGAAGAACGAGAAGTTCATAACTGGCTTGGATGAGTACTTGGGGGAAAGACTTGTAAACCATATTGACGAGGCGTTCAAGTCTATTGTAGGAAAGGCATTAAGGTCAGAGAGCCTTTTCCCTAAGTCAAAGACTGGGGTTGTTATTGCATCTACATAGGAGCCAAAGCCGCAAGCAGGCGGTGGAGGCAAGAATAATTCTCAGAATAAGAGGAAGCAGAACCAAGCTAAGGATGGCCAAAAAAGGAGTAAGAAAGATGTTGAGTGCTTCAGCTATGGTAAGAAGGGCCACTATGCCAAAGAGTGTCGGGCCAAGCCAGCGGATAGGAAGTGCTTTAACTGCGGCCAAGCGGGACATCACAATGATAAGTGTCCGCAACCCCCTAAAGAGAAGCAGATCGTGAAAGCATATGCTATTAGTGCTGTTCCTTCTTCGTTGAATCCCCAACCGCGGCGGAGAAGGGAAAGAATGTTATTATTCAAGGTATGCTTTCTGTTTATGATGTTCCTATTAGAGTTTTGTTTGATACCGGAGCTTCCAGTTCTTTCATATCTAGTGACCTGGTAGATAGGTTGGGATTGGAACCCGGGATAGTTAATAGACCTTTAGTAGTGACGAACCCGATAGATGGTTCGACTAGCCTTAGTATGATTTGTCTTAATGTGGTCATATCGAGTCATGGATGTGTGTTTGTTTGTGATTGCTTTGTTTTGGGCTTTACTGGGTTCGGCATTATTTTGGGAGTCGATTGGCTCCAAAGATACAGGGTGGTGGTAGACTGTGAGGGCTTTTTGGTGACAGTTAGAGCGGATGATGGGCGGAGGGTAGTGTTTGGTGGTCTACCCAGCGAGGGGGTAATGGCTAGTTTTCTAAATTCTCTCAACATCCCGCATGATGAGTTATCAGATGTGCCCGTGGTTGGCCAATATCCAGACATCTTCGAGGGAGTGACTGGGCTCTACCACACCGAGGGATTGAGTTCCGTATTGATTTAGTGAAAGATGCCAGACCTATAGTGATGCCACTTCCTCGTATGGTACCAAGGGAGCAGCGAGAGCTCGGGGTGCAAGTCAACGATGTTTTGAAGAAGGGATTTATCAGAAGGAGTGTTTCTGAGTGGGAAGCACAAACACCGAGGCCGATGGTTCCCTTCGATTGTGTGTGGACTACCGCGAGTTGAATAAGGTGACGAGGAAGAATAAGTATCCTCTACCGCGGATAGATGATTTGTTTGATCAGTTAAGTGGAGCGAGAGTGTTTTCTCAGTTGGATCTCGCGACAGGTTTTCATCATCTTAGAGTGGAAGCTGAGAGTATAGCTAAAACGACATTTCGGACGCCGTCTCGATTTTATGAGTGGTTGGTCATGCCATTCGGGTTGACCAATGCACCAGCATATTTTGTGGATCTTATGAATAGAGTTTTCAGGGATCAGTTGAATCAGTTTGTTCTTTGTTCATGGATTATATCTTGGTTTACTCGAAGACAGAGGAAGAACAAAAGGAACATTTGAGGATAGTGATGGAGGTGTTGAGAAAACACTAACTGAAAGCGAAGTTTTCTAAGTGTCACTTCTGGAGGAAGGAAGTGAGATTTTTGGGCCATGTTGTTTCAGAATAGTATCGCCATGGATCCTGCGAAGGTTGCTACGGTACAAGATTGATCTACGCCCAAGAATGCAATAGACGTAAGAAGTTCCTTGGGATTAGCTGGATATTATCATAAGTTTATCCAAGGTTTCTCCAAGATAGCAACACCGTTGACTTAGTTGACAAAGAAGAATCAATCTTTTTGTTTGGTTGTTTTGCTAGTATCATCTCACGTAGATTTTCTGAATTCGTAGGAGATATACCTTGGGTGCTTGTCTGATATTGGTTTAGGCCTTCGGGGCTTGTGCTTTGGGAATGTCGAGTTCGACTAGGATGGTTTGCGTGAGAGATAAATAGTTGTGGTGATTTTTCATTGGGTGCAGTAATGAGTGCATTGGGTTGGAGACATGCTAGTCTAAGGGTTATGTCTCTGGGTTGGAAGCAACTAGAGTATATCAGGGATATGATTACAGACCAAAGTGCGAATTGGATCCAGTAATTTTAGTAAGTTTGACGATCAGACCCACTTTGATTGATCGGATTGATTCCAATCAGAGGAACGATCCTAATCTACTAGAAAACAATCTCCAAATTAGAGATGGGTATCGATGAGGAGATGAACAAGTATGGGCTTGATCGAGATGGATGGCCTCGAAAGAATGGAAGACTAGTTGTACCCAACGTAGATGGACTGAGAGGTGAAGTGCTTAGAGAGTGTCATCATTCAAAGTTGACCATACACCCCAGTGGTAACAAGATGTATCGAGACATGAAGCAGATCTACTACTGGGAAGGAATGAAGAGAGATGTTGGAAAGTTCATATCCAAGTGCATGAATTGCCAGTTAGTTAAAAACTGAGCAAAAGAAGCCTAGTGGTTTGTTACAACCATTAGAAATCCTAGAATGGAAATGGGAACAAGTTTCAATGGACTTCATCGATGGTTTACCGAGGACTAGATCGGGCCATGATAGTATTTGGGTAATTGTGAACCGATTGACCAAGAGCGCAAGGTTTATACCCGTCAACTCGAATAGAACGGCAGCTAAGTTAGCTGAACTGTATGTGAAGTGGGTAGTGAGATTTCATGGAGTACCAAAAGGCATTATGAGTGACCGAGATCCATTATTTACTAATGGGTTCTGGAAGAGCTTACAAGAGGCGTTAGGATCAGAATTACATCTCAGTACCACGTATCATCCTCAGACCGATGGACAGACAGAGAGGGTGAATCGAGTGTTAGAAGATCTTTCGCGAGCTTGTTTATTGGATTTTGGTGGATCATGGGATGACCATTTACATCTAGTAGAGTTTGCATATAATAACAGTTATCAATCCATTATTGGTATGGCTCCATTTGAAGCTTTGTATGGAAGACCGTGCAACTCACCATCATGTTGGTTAGAGACCGGTGAGAAGTTTGTGCTTATACCAGATGTAGTAAGTGAAACCTCAGACAAGATCAAGATCATCCAACAGCGAATAAAGGCCACCCAGGACAGGCAGAAGAGTTATGCTGATAAGAGACGAAGAGACTTGAAATTCTCAGTTGGTGACATGGTATTCGTCAAGATCTCTCCATTAAAGAGTGTGATTCGTTTTGGTAGGAGAGGAAAGTTGGCACCAAGGTTTGTTGGTCCATTCCCAGTTCTTGAACAAGTTGGGAATTTGGCACATAAAGTTAAGTTACCAGACAAGATGGCGGGAGTTCATAACGTATTTCATGTTTCCCAGTTAAGGAAGTTTGTGCACGACCCCGATATGACTATTTCACCTGGTCAGTTGGACGATGTCGAAGTAGGAACTGAGGCGGTGGGGAACCGCAAGCCGATGCGTATTGTCGAGTATGATACAAAGCTACTTTGAAGGAAAGCGGTGAAACTAGTAAAGCTTCATTGGGGGTGAGAATGACTGTACTTGGGAGACAGAAGAGAGCACTAGGAAGACGTATCCAGAACTCTTTGCCTGATAACGTTTTGATTGCGATTTAGTTTTCCGCATGCTAGGTTAGGCTTGTTTTGCTTATTTTGCATGTTTGATTGCTGTGAATGATTAATAGACATGCATGATTCATTGTTGGTTTCTTGGTTAAGGAATTTCGGGGACGAAATTTCTTAAGGGGGGGGGGGGGAGAATGTAACGATCCGCATTCTACGCATCGGAAGATCGTAGAATATTTATTTCTTCTTCGTATGAAGTCGTATGGTCGTGTACTCTTGGGAAACGACTAGTGGGGTCTTTTCCCATGTTCACGATTTTTGACGATTTTTAAATGACCATTTTGCCCCTAGCTGATCTTGTTTCGTCCATAACTTTTGATTGATAAGGAGTTTTGACTCGAAATCACTTCCATTGGATTCGTTTGATGGTTTACCTTTCCGTAGAGTGGTCATAATAGCCAAACGGACTTACCGTTTGGGAGATATGGCCGAATTAAGGTTTAGAGGGTTAAAAACAGCTAATATGGCTTAACCGGGTGATTAACTGCTAGGCCCATTGGGGGATTTCGGGATTAGAGGTATTTAAGGGCTGTTAGGGTTAGAATTTCGGTTTTTTCACTTATTTTCAGCCGCCACAAACACTCTCTTCAGCCTAACAATGGCCTCCAACATCTAAAAGCACCTCTAATCACTTCTTAATCAAGTTTTGGCTTAAACTACATCAAATCAAGGAGAAATTGCTCCATTTCAGAGTTAGAGCTGCTGTTAGACATCAGTTTTCGTGCCAAATAGAGATTCATTTCAGATCTGAGTTTTGTTTGTGGCAAAGGTGAGTGATTTGCATAGTTTTGCACTAATTACGGTTGATTAAGGGTAATTAGTGAAGATTAACGAAATTAGACATGATAAAATTTTGGAAAAATATTTATAAATTCGAAAATAATGTTTTAGACCTTTGTTTGAAACTTGGTTTGATTTGGTTAAGTTTTGCTAATCATATCATTAGATTTTGCCTAAACATGCTTAAGGGAAAATATGGGATTTTGGGTATGTTTGATCCATTTTACATGCTATGATTGTTGTTTTGCTGTTTGTGGATGATTATACATATTGCTATGACTGTATGGTATGATTTGTGATTGTCTTGAAGTGTTAGATTGGTCGAAGACACCGTCAAGTGGCGTAAACAGCTTGCTGGACAAAGTGCAGGAAACTGTGCAGAACCGGATCAGATGGAGGGAACCCGACCCGAACCGATGGAGGGAGTACGACCCGACCTGGTATGGTTGCACGATCCGATCTGAAGTGCCTCGACCAGCTGGTGATCCAGGAACCTATCTCCGACCCGATCCGCTGGGAGTTCACCGACCCGATCCGCTGAGAGTCCTCCGACCCGATCCGCCCACGTGAGTTTGAGCTACCCCGACCCGAACCACTCTAGGGGGCGTGATCCGAACCAATGGCGTTGCCTCACGAGTAGGACCTGACAATGAGTTACGAGCTGGAGGAGCACAACCCGACCCGTATGGGGTATTCCGATCCGAACCGAGGAGCTGATGACCATGACCTGAAGCAAAGAGAAGTGAAGAAAGGAAGACCGATCCGGAGAAGAAGGTGACGACCAAAACCCGAGATGCAAAGGTAGTCCAAACGGGAAGTTAGTACTTAAGAACCATTTGGGAATCAATGATTCGACTTCATGAGTTGGAATTTGCTGCGGGACGTGTGCAAAGGGGTTATCGATATCCATAACTTTGGTTCAACACTGAAGAAAAGGGGGCATGTAGATGAACCAGAGCTAGGCTGGTTGGCCCATTTAGGTTATTGACTATGGACCAATGCAGTGGGGACAGTGTAATACTTATACAGAGTTGCCGTCATAGCTCCAAAAGAGCAAAGTGGGTCGTAGCAATAGCTGTACGGAGTCGCCGTCATGACCCCAAAAATTTGGTGGCCAGGGAAATGGATATCGTATGCTTTACGCACTGAGTGAGAGATGTAAGGCTGGTTGCTATGCTTGACTTGTTTGCCTTCACTATGACATACACACCCCACCCCCGTATCTTTACACCATTTGTTTTGTGGCACCTTAGAGTATTGTACGGTATGTAGTGCTAACTCTTTGGTTGTAGGTACAGGTTCATGTATGGTTTAGTATAACTGTTAAATTTCTGTTTTGCTGCTTATCACTCATACCAGACTTTTGTCTGACCCAGATTTTTATGTCTCTTCTTATTACTCTGGGTGCTCACAGGAGCAGACCAGAGACAGGTTAGATGGTATGCACGAGTAACTGATCCGGAGACGAGCAGGAGGCTTCCACGTATGATACATATAGATATTCTCCCTGTGTTGTTGAAGATCACTGCTTGGGCATTAGTAGTGCATCTTCTTCTACTTTAGCTTTCTTTTGCTTTAGAGACAGTTTAAAGTTGTAATAATGATGTTGGATCATAAGCTGTATTTGGATTTCCGCTGCTATGCTGGTTTAGTTTTCAGCTTATGCACTGTCTCGCCTGTTTTGTGTCAAGATTATGTTAATATTATATTTTGTTCCATGCGCTGTGAGACATTCTACAGGTTCCTTGTTAGTTCATTCTTTTCTTTCTTTTCTTCTGACGACCGTCCCGTGCTAGCTGGGCATGTGTACAGCGCACTTTCGGAGGAAATGCCGACTGGTCTAGGGCAGGCCGTCACATTTATAATGTCGGACCTACCATTTTTGTAGATCTAGTCCATTGTTTAGATCACATCATGCTTGTTACCATTATGTTTATGGCCAAATCAGATCTGTTATAGTTAGTTATCTGATTCATTAAATCTTATCATGCCTGTTATGACATCCCTATTATATTAGAATTAGTTCTATTGTCACATGTTCATCAGATCTGTTCCTATATGCTTATCTTGTCATTATGCCACTATATGCTTATGCCATTACATGTCAACCTTGTTCGTATGATCATTTTTGTCATCTTCCCTTCATCCATCCCCTTTTGTTTTTATAGCCAGACTACTTTCAAGCCTATGCATGCCGTTAAAATATGCGAATGCATTAAAATGGGAACGAGGGGGAAAACGGTATAATTTGGGGCATAACTTGTAATTCGAATTTTAGGCATAACTTGAATGAAAATATGAATATGAATTTGGGGCATATGGTTCATAATGAAAATGACTTGGGAAAGAGGCATGAAAACCTATAGCGACATAGGAATAACTGGTTATTAATTGGAATGCCTAGGATTAGAGTAATTAGAAACTGTAACCGCGCTTAGACACGAGGTTAGATTACTTGTGGTGGAAGTCTGCCTGGAACCGCCCGACATATCTGGCGACCGTAAGTGGTGAATGTAATGTGAGGGGTCTAAGTACATAAACGCGAGACGTGTTGAGACATGAGGTTAAGTCCGACTTGTGGAAGAAATCTGCCTGGAACCGACCGACATATCCATCATCCACAAGTGGTAGGCTTAATGTGGGTGGTCTAGTACATTATAATCATATATGAATATGGCTATAAGTTGAATACTTAACCTAGTTGTATCCATAGGGATTGTATGAATATTATAAATTGAATAGGGGTTAAGTAAACTTGTTTAAATTAGTGGATGGGTTAAGTAAATCTTGGGTTGGTGGGTAATATTTATATATATGCCCACAAACTTAACCTGTTGGGATTATGCAATTTTATAACACCGGTAGGTAGGCATAATCTGTGGAAAACCTAGTGGGGATGCAAGACAAAGGGGAGAGCTTGCATCATCTTTTGTGTGGGACCCATTTCAGTCAGTAACCCATATATAGGTATCAAACGAGTACTCCGAACTAGGTCGGAGTCAGGGCACGCTTACTGGGCTGATTGTAAGAGATCCAAAAGTGGGGGACGGTGTGGGCGGCGTGTAACAACCCGAAATTTTGGAACCAATTTAAAATTTTTATTTTAGAAATTTTAATGGATTTTAAATATTTAAAATAATTTATTTTAAATAATAATGATTAAAATTTTATTTAAATCGAAGTTAGAACGATTTTTTTAATATAATTATAAAAGGAGTTAGAAATAGCGCGGTAGTTTGCAAATTTGAATTCGAACTTTGACTGACTGTACAGGATACAAAATAAATCGGATTTTACTGAAACCAAAAATATTTAAATCTATTTAAAAATATTTTTCCAACGAAACCGAAAAATTGAAATTTCATTGCGGGAATCAAAAGTTATGGTCAGCTGAATATTCAGAATAGTCGTTGTAGAATTTAATATAATATGTAGCCCGTATAAATAGCCGTTTTGCAAACGACCTCTGTTTTAGATGAAACCACTTTGGTTGGATCCGGAATGTCAAATTATTATTAGATTCCAAGTTTCATAATTTTTGGAATTAACATGTGAGCGTGGTAAATTAAACTGCGTTCAATAATTTTTGTTGAATTTTTTTTTTTGAAGGAAAAGGTAGTGAATCAGCTTGATTCACGCCTAATATATATAAGCATCCATAAAGTAGCATAAAGTAGCAGTACGTGTATGTACAACATATATACAGCCAAAAAAAAAGGCCATCGCTACAATACAGCCTGTTAAAAAGAAACTAAGCATCATAATTTACATTATACAGCAAAATACATGACAGCAAAATACAAAGCCAGTGAAAATCCCCATCAAGTGCGTGGACCAGTAATGCACCGCATCCGCTTGCGCACACGGTCAGCAATGCTTTCAATCTTCCCCTTGCGCTCCATGCCTGCCCAGTCATAGACAAAATTGAGAATAGAGTAAATGATACTGTTAGGGGCTTTCAATTTATGGTTAAATTTTCTGGAATTGTGTTCATGCCAAAGCAACCAAATGTAAGCAAAGTTCAAAAAAGCAAAAAGAAAACTATCATGAGAAGCATGCAAGGTCGGGTAAATGTTGTGCCAAAAATCAAATTGGTCAGCAATGAAGTCGCTCCAGTGCAAATCAAGGCTAAGCGCAACCAAACATTTCGTCCAAATGTAAAAAGCAAAGTCACAAGCCAAAAAGAGATGATGATAGTCCTCGTCATCGCAACCACAAAATACACAGCCACCCATAACGTACACGCCTCTCTGACGAATTATGCTAACCGTGTTTAATCTACCATGTATCACAATCCACATGTGAATTTTAACTTTGTCAGGGACTTTGAACCGCCACATCAGTTCGAACCCCAGCCTCCTAATCCGAGCAAAGTTGAACAACTTGTAAATGCTTCGAACGCTAAACAGCTTTCTTTCTCCTTCCAACATCCAAATAAACTCATCCCTCTCATTAGTTAAAGTCACCCCTTCAAGCAAAACAAACAAGTTGCATAACTGAGTCAATGCATTACCAGCCACCAGCCTCAAAAAAGACAATCTCCATTTGCAGCCCGATGCTTCATTATCGTACATCTCACTAACAGTGAAATTTTTGTTGCGTGCAATACAAAAAAGCTCAGGAAACTTCAAACAGAAAGGGACATTAGTTAGCCAGCTGTCTAACCAAAATGATGTGTTGCGTCCATTCTTCACCACGATCTTAGTACCCAGCTTCATCCATTGTGCATGAGCCATAACATTGCGCCAAAACACGGAGCACAATGAGAAATCAGTATTCCAGCTAAAATTGCCATTATAACATGTACTGATAATCCATTCTTTCCATAAAGCGTGCTTGTCAGAGATCATTAACCACAGCCACTTACAAAGTAAAGCACGATTCATTGTCTTCAAGTTAATGACATCGAGTCCCCCTTGCTCTTTAGACTTGCAAACTTGATCCCAAGAAATCAAACAACTAAGTTTCTTCGTCTCTTTAGTACCAGTCCAGAAAAAATTACGACGAATTGCATCAATCTTCTCCAGCACCCAACCAGGAAGTTGGTAGAAGGACATCCAGTACAACGGAATTGACGACAGAGCAGAATTGACAAGCACGAGACGACCAACTCTTGATAACGAGTTGCCTTTCCACCTCGCTAGTCTAGTGTCCACCTTCTCTATCAAGTGCTGCCAGTCTTTCTTCATTAATTTCTTGGGGGCGGATGCACATACCCAGATAGTTCAAAGGAAAAACATCAGCCTTGCAATTAAACATCTCAGCACATGACCTGCGTAAATCATCACTACAACCCAACGTGTAAACACTGCTCTTATGAAAGTTAATTTTTAAGCCAGATAAGCTTTCAAAAGCATAGAGAATAAATTTAAGTGCAGTAAGGTATTTATAGTCTGGTTTGCTAAAAATGATCGTGTCATCAGCGTATTGCAGAGAATTGATGCCCCCAACCACATGATCACTACCAAAGCCGCTAAGAATCCCATTTGCACAGCCCAGCTTCAGAATTTTTGAAAAGACATCTGCCGCCAAATCAAAAAGAAGAGGGGAGAGTAGGTCGCCCTGTCTCAGACCACGCTTGGAGTGGATAGTAGAGCCAGCAACTCCATTGACACAAATGTTAGATCTACTTGATGAAAGAATCATAGAAATCCATTCAATCCACTTGGTGGGGAAGCCTCTCGCCTTCAGCGCTTCAATCATAAATCGCCAGTCAACAGTGTCAAAAGCTTTGGCGAAGTCCAACTTGAGAATAGCACAAGGGACATCAAATCTATCACAATGAGAAATCACTTCACCAACCAACGCAGCACCATCAAGAATGTTTCTTCCTTTGATAAAAGCAGTTTGGGACTTATCAATCAACGTATCCAACTTATTTTTCAGCCTATTGGCCA
Organism: Allium sativum; assembly: GCA_030737875.1. Lineage (NCBI taxonomy): Eukaryota > Viridiplantae > Streptophyta > Magnoliopsida > Asparagales > Amaryllidaceae > Allium > Allium sativum. The sequence continues at coordinate 79,113,971 of CM060922.1, read as the reverse complement.
ACACCTTCGTGATTAGTTTGAAACTAGTGTTAAGAAGGCTAATCGGTCTAAAGTCAGCGGCAGAAACATTACCTTCCTTTTTGGGGATTAAAACCACATTAGCGTAACTAATCAAATCTAACCTTAAAGAGCCTTTGTGAAACTCATCAAACAAACGCAATACATCATCTTTCAACATGCCCCAGTAGCATTTGAAGAAAAAGGTAGGAAAACCATCAGGCCCAGGTGCTTTGTCACCAGGCATCTCCTTCAAAGCATTAATTTTGTTCGGACCGTATCGTCAAGCAATAACTAGATTTATTTTTCGGGAATTTTCGGAGTCAGTATGTGGCCCCGGTAAATTTAAAAGTACGATTGAATTAAATAAATAAATGATTTAAATTTAAATTAAAGAAAATAGGTTGAAAACGATCGTTTGGGCTGACGGGACCTAGCCGTTGTGTCCGGAATGGGGACAATTAGGTAGAAAAAACTTTTATTGGGCTGGATTTGGAGTTTAGGAGAATTAATGGGCTTTTCTGAAAATTAATTAATTAAATAATATATAATATACTATATATATACGGTTCCAATACGAGCAAACCCTAATTCTAAAAACATACGGTCGCCGTTCCTCTTTCTCAATGGCCAGAAACGATGGAAATAAAATCGTTAATCTTTCTCAATTCAAATATAAATAAAGGAAGAAATTAAACAATAATCGAAGAACACTTTACACTCTTCCATTTCGTACGGGTGAGATCGTTTTTAGTGGAGTATGGATCTCGAAATTGGTGCTCAAAGCTGTTTGTTTTGCACATGTTTCTAGGAGGGAGGAAGCCGGCGAGTTCGCCGCCGTGACCGGCGTTAGGGGAGGAACTCGAGGGCTTTGTGGTGGTGGGTCTTGATCGGAGTCCGGCGACCTGTAGTGACCTGCGATGGTGAACTTTTTGTGCAACAGTGAGTTCCATTTTTAGACAGAAAGGAACGAAGAAGAAAGGGGTGGCCTGGATTAATTAGAGGGTGATTTATGTTTTAATTTATTTATTAATTATATTTTGTAATTAAAGTTCATAACATCATAACTTTTACATATGAGATCCAAATGCGACGATTCAAATTGCGCTGGGATCCTCTTGATTAGATCTACGCTTTGGAATAGATTGAAACTGGTGTGGAGCTATCTACAAATTCAGTAAAAATAAAACCATGGTGAGAAATTCTACTGTAACGTCCTGCCTTTTTGACCGCTTCAAACAAGTAATTAAACCAATTTAAAACATCCAAACTGACGGGGCGTATTTAGCTTACAGAGTTTAAGAATAGAATCAACACAGAAATGCAAAATAATTATAACATAGTATGAAACAGCGGAATAAAACTTTTATTTATAATTAGAATTTTTGATTACAAAACTTTCCTATACACAGCAGAATTTTTAAACAACTTGAATACAAGAATTTTTTTAATGTTTTTGAAAACTTCAGAGTGCGCATCTTTTGGAATCCCAGCTTCACCAATCTTCGAATCCTAAGTTGTAATCTTTAAATCTGTAATGCTCGGATCTGACCCGAGCATTCCATGCAAAAACACAAAACACTCGAGTCAGGATTAATTCATAGTTCAAGTAAATTAACTTCAATAAAAATTAAATAAATAGTTAAATCCTATAACTCTCTAAATTTTGAGTACAACGAATATACGGGAATTGTAAGGTATGACATAGCAAATCAGAACAATAAATGTATTTACGTATATGCGTATGCCAATGACATGTATATACACATACAATAATATATATACACACACACACACACATGTGAGCATCGGTCACCACCTACATACTAAACATATATGCATATAACAGAAAACGTACAAGGGAATACGGGACAGTGTACAAGTCTTGACCAGTAAGGGGTGACTTAACTCAAATGTCAATCCACGTCATAGAACAAGGCATGGAAACAACAAGGTTTTTATTCAAATATTTAGTAAACTCGAAATATATGTTTAAGGCCTAAATAGAAATTGCCACATCAGGTTTTGCAACCAAATGTTACCATTCCCAGTCCAAATGTTTTAACCGAAATCCTAGATAATTTCACCCAGTCACCATATATCTAACAAACCCAAAATAGTTAATATTTTATAAACATGGGTCACATATGCAGTTCACATTTATATATGTTAGTAAATAGGTTCATATATAAGGAAGCATGTATGCATTTTTCGAAACAGGTTCATATATGATTTGTCTTACAATAGTTCAGAAATTTTGATGGCCAAATAAAAACATACATCAAAGGAACCAAAGGGTACCACATGTTTGCATTAACAGCCCATATACATATAATACCTTCTTTAGTATTCATTTAATTTGACTACAACAGGCTCTTTCAACATTATATGAACATCATTAATAGGGTATTTTTGAATCAACAATCAATATGCAGGCCGATAATAAATGAAGTAACTGAAGTACTGTAACTTATTTTCGAAACTACTTGACTTAACATTTTAAAATTTTAAAATCAACAGGGTATGTGCTAGTGGTAGTTTCTAAAAAAACACAAATATGAGTATCTTTCTCTTTCATTGGCAGGTAGTTCAAAAAAAATGAGGCCAACCATGACAACACAGGGAGTCATGATTACATAGTTTTGTTGTAATGCTACATACTAATAGACAATGTAGTCAAGTTCTTACTACACCCTTAATCAAATACAAGTGCATGCAGCAAAATTAGGATGTAGTTTCTAGTTTTAAAATGTCCAAACTGCCATATTATAAACCCAAGAACTTAAAACTAGTAAAACACAGCATGATTAATGCAAACTTGCATGCGACAGACTGACAGCGAGTAGCAACTACGGCGGATTATTGGCATGGTCATATGGTAACACATAGTAAAATACATTTCAAGATGGATATTAGCTGGCATTTGTAAAGAGGGTAACAAGGAGTACATTGAACCCTTCAACGTCCAAGCATATAAAATATATGGTGCCAGACATATATAATTCCAAAAATGAAGCTTTTTGGTGCCAAAAGGAAGAGGCATTAAATGCAAAATCAAGGGCTAAGTAGTAAGCATGTCATATACATACATACACACACACACACACACACATATATATACACACACACATGATCGGAGCATAAATGTACTTCAATATTAACACCAAAAGGTTGGAAATCAGACTGGAGTCATGAACCACCTTCACAACGTAAACCACATAGCATTGTGCATAAGGACTTTAACACTAGGGTCATTAAAAATAATCAATGCATTCAATACGTAATATCATCCAAGTTAACTACTTACTATGATGGTGCAGAAATGTTCTACAAGACAAGTCAACATGACTGAAAATTACAGATTTTGGATTAAACAAAATAACTCAAAAAAAAGGAATCATGTGGTTTATACAAAATAACAGGGGACTGGATCATGTAAACTCCCAAATTCGCAACCTATTATATATTTTCCCTTCGGCATATTGATATATATATATATATATATATATATATATATATATAGAACCTTATGATTTCTTTAAATTATCAGATGAATAGATGATTCCAGAGGTGTACCACTAGAACATTAATGTATTTCCATTTACCTTACTGTGCATGAGGTATAACATGGTATTTATAATTTTGTCTCTAACTAAACAAGTGTAAATTATGGTCATTCCAAAATAGTGTATACCCAAAAGATGCTACCGCAGCATGAATGACAACAGGGACTGATCATGTTTGTTTCCAGTTTGTCTTGTACAGTTCGTATAATAAGATAATATGGTGATTTTCACTTGTTTGGATTCAAGGTAGCAAGTGTAACATGTGTTATCTCCCAATACCAGGCACTACAAATTCCAAGACTTGATAAACATAAGGTGCTGGCATATATATATATATATATATATTGAAAACCAAAAATGTGTGATCTTCCTATAAGAAGAGAGCACACATATATAATGAAATCCAAGAGATACAATATCCCAATACAGATCAAACGAATAAAAAACAATACTGACTCCGCATAATGAATGTAGAGGAAAATAGATAGATGAGCTCCGGCAAGGCCACCGCCCATCATACTTCAATATCGAGTTCCGGCAAGGCCACCCCCCGATATAGAAGTATATCTACTCCATTACAAATAACAAGCAGAATACAACAAAAAGGTCAACATAACACCCAAAAAACTCTCAAATCCCATATATACAAATGGATTGAAAGCAAGTATCAATGGTCAATCAAGACAACTATCCAATGAGATCATCAGCTATGATAGCAACCCCCATAATAACTGCTACCAATCCATCCAGCTATCCACTATAAACTTCCTCTTAATCAATAACCTGAATCTGCGGGAAGCTCAACAAACTATTAGTAATTTGTTACATATATATATATATATATATGGAAATATATATGTATGCATATATATATATATATATCACATATAAACATATATATATATACATATATATATTCATACATATTTATCTGCCATACATATATGTGTATAAGAAAATTACAAAGAAAAACTAATGATACAAAAATTAACAACCAATGCGATATCTATTACGAAAAAAACTGCTGATTCTAATAAATAGATACAAATTAAATCTAACCTTGATCAAAAAACTCTCAAAATCCATCTTCCCGAATAGCTTGTAATGTGAATTAGACATCCAATCCAAACAAAAATAAACTATTTTAATAATTAAATTATCCGTAGAAACATAATTAGAATGAACAAATCTCTGGTTTCTCTCAAACCAAATGAACCAACTTATGATAGTGACTAAAGAATCTAATATATATCTTTTACTACCATTATAAACAAATCTATAAGAATCCCAATATTCAACACAACTATAGTAAGAGTTAGGATAATCAAAAATAAATATTCTTAAAACCATATTTAATATGCTATAAAATTTGTGATATTGCATGAGAAAAATAAATGGTCAACATCCTCATTCAAAAGATTACAAAAATAACACTTAACATCAATATTGATATTTTTCCTTTTTAGAAGCTCAACCGTATTAAGTTTCTTATGGATGATTAACCACATTAGAAATTTAGGTTTAGGAGGAGAGTTAGATTTCCAAATAAACTTAAAAGGCCGGAATGAGATTCCGGAAAAATTAATAAAGTTATACATAGAATTAACCGAATAAACTTGACTCTTATCCATACTCCAACTAATAAAGTCTCCATACTCATCAATGTGATATAATGATAACTTACCATGTAATAAAGCTAATTGTCTTAACATATCCCCTTCTAAGATATGATCAAAAGTAAACTCCCAAGGAGGCTCCAAATCTCCTCTAAAAACATCTTTAATCAACGCAATTTTAAAGCTACAAATATTAAAGAGTTCCCTAAATTCAATTTTAAGTGGTAAACGCGAAATCCACAAATCATGCCAAAAGTAAGTCATATCACCCGAATGAACTATCACCTTATAACCTAAGTTAAAAAAATCAAAGCACTTTAAAACTGACTTCAAAAAGTAAGATAATCTATTGTACCAACTATCCCTAGATCCCATAATAAACTCACTACCTGAATAGTAAAATTTAGATACAATAACTTTCCACGTAGTCGACACTAAAGGACACCTAAATTTCCACAACCATTTGGCTAATAAGGAAGAGTTAAAATTAACTAAATTAATGATCCCAATCCCCCATCTTTCTTAGGCTTACAACACACATCCCAGTTTACTAAACATTTGAAACCCCTACAAATAGGATCTCTACCCCCACTCCATAGGTAATTACGTCTTATTCTATCTTTTTTTTCTATAACCCATTGAGGAAATCTATGAACAAACATCCAATAAGAAGGGATAGCAGATAGTACTGAATTGACCAAAACTAATCTACCTGCTCTAGACAAAAATCTATTGTTCCAACTTGATAGTCTATTATTAATCTTATCGATTATGACTAACCAATCCTCCTTCTTAAGTTTCGAAGGCCTAATCTTAAAACCCAGATAATCAATAAGGAATTTCATGATAGAACAGTTTAAGGTGCTAGCAACCAAAGCCTCTACATTACCAAAATCATTAATGACCATAACGGAACTCTTGTCAAAATTAATCCTAAGACCTGATAACATCTCAAAACAATACAAAATAAATTTGAGAGCAATAATGTGCTTAGGAAGGTGAGAAGAAAATAATAAAGTATCATCAGCGAATTGGAGTATAGATAACTCATTGTTAAATTCCTCATTACCATCATTGCCCAAAACACCTAATCTCCCAGCTCTCTTAATAATTCTAGAAAAAACGTCAGCCGCTAGATTAAATAATAAAGGAGACAGGGGAGACAGGGGATCTCCCTGTCTAAGACCCCTCTTAGATTGGATCTTCTTTCCAACAACCCCATTGACAACAATATTAGAACTACCCGACCTAAGTAAAAGCATTATCCAGTTAATCCATCTGACACTAAAACCTCTAGCAAGACATACTTCACATATGTAATCCCAGTCAATAGAATCAAACGCCTTCTCGAAATCTAATTTCAAAATGGCACATGAGAAATTATTTTTAACACATATGTTAATATACTCTTGTACGGCTGCCACTCCATCCACTATTTGTCTACCTTTAATAAAAGCAGTTTGCGAATGATCTATAAGATCATTCATCTTCCTACTAAGCCTATTCGCTAGAACTTTAGAAATGATCTTAACTGATACATTTATCAAAGAGATAGGTCTAAAATCCTTTAAAAATTTAGCACATTCTCTCTTCTTAATAAGGATAACATTAGCAAAATTGAAATTCCCTAGATGCAAATCACCGCTGTAAAAGTCATTAAATAATCTAATAACATCAGATTTCAAGACCTCCCAAAACTGTTTGTAAAATAGGACAGAAAAACCATCAGGCCCCGGAGCTTTGTCACTAGGCATATCACAAATAGCCCTCCAAATCTCCTGTTCAGAAAAAGGTTTATCTAAATCTGATAACTCTCCCTTATCATCATTAGGGTAGATTTCCTTCCAATTAACATTAATTCTTCTCTTGATCCTAGTCCCAAAAATTTGTTTGCAATAATTGGTGAAAGCTTCATTCAAATCACGCTGAACTGTCAATTCCTCATTATTTAAGAAAATAGGATGAATTAAATTATCACGTCTCCTCTTATTAGCCATACTATGAAAAAATTTCGTGTTATTATCTCCTTCCTTAATCCATTGAACATGTGATCTTTGCTTCCACATTATTTCTTCTTTTTCCAAAATCAATTTGAAATCATTTCTGAGATTGTGAAGTCTATCTCACTCACCTAGATTAAGAGTTCTAGATTCACTTAACTTATCTAAGTCTAACATCTCACATAAAATCTTATCTTTTTTAATTCTAACATTACCAAAGACAAATTTATTCCACCTCTTAAGAAAAAATCTTAATTTACCAAGTTTAGACACAAAAATCTTTGCCGAATTTCCATTGTACAAATTATTAAAATAGAATAACGAATTCCACTTAACAGTAACAAGTTTAATAAAACTGGCATCTAGTGGCGACATCTTTTCAAATTTGAAACTGTTACTAATTAACATATTCGACTCACACGAAAGGATTAAAGGACAATGATCTGAATGTAAAAATGGTAACCCTTTTACTTTACAAATTGGAAATCTTTCATCAACCTCCGTACTTATAAAAAATCTATCTAATAAGGCAAAAGACAGACTTTCACTAATATTAGACCTAGACCGAGTAAAAGATCTATTGTTAAGCAGAATCTCAATCAAATTATTATCAAGAATGAAATCGTTAAATTCTTCCATATTAGAGAAATCTCCTTCTCGAGGAGATCTCTCTCCTGAAAACCTAGTAACGTTGATATATATATATATATATATATATCACTAACCATAGTGCAGGTTTTAACATCAAGAATACAACCAAATCAACCAGACTATCATACTTTAATTTCTAATGAAGTTAATACTTGAACTAAAAATAATCGTGAGTGAGATGCTCACATTGGGTAGCCGAAGAAATAGTGATTTGGTCCCTGGTGCGAAGGCGGTAAAGCTGAAAGCGAGTCAAGTCCCGATCTTTAGGGCAGCCGACAGATTGCTTTGATGAGTGTGGCGATGCTTAAAGTGGTGGAACAAATTCCAAGCAGCGACGACGATTTCATTTCGGCGGTGGCTAAAGGCTTGACGGACACGATTTGGGTGTGGTTGGGTTAATTTAGGCAGCCATCGATTTTTGGATTTTACAACTTTGAGGAGAAAAGGTTTCGAATGGAAGAAGACTAAATTTTGGGGAAAAAGTTTGGTTTGAGGAAAGATGGAACGAGAGGCGCCGATCTGGTGAAAGTTACTTTGGCGCTTCAGTTAATTATTGGAAAAGAGGCGATTGCTGAAGAAATGGAAATGAATCATGTTGTAGGACGCCGTGGATTTTTATAAAGGAAAAGTTGTAGAGATAAGGATGAAGTAAAATCATATAGGGTTAGGTAGGTTACGACGAAATCAGATATAGGTCGGCATGTTTTTAATTAAGGTAGGTTATATCTGGTTGAAATTTAATATTAATGTCCACCGTAATTTACCGTGTACCGCTGTGAATTCGTACCGCTAACGTAATACCCAATGGAACAAAATATATGCACCGCCATATTTCAACGTTCTGAATCTAATAAAATTAATTTATTTTTAATTCGACTCCATTTGTATATAACGATAATTTATTTTAAAATTAGTTATCGTTTCACTAATTTTGATCCCATTTACCCCTCGACAACTCCATTCGATTCCAAATTTAAAAAGAAAATTTCATTTTCTTTATATACAAAAATACACATATATCCAAGCCAATTTCACACATATCCTAACAAAAAAAATTTCTAATTTAATTGATATCAATAATATTTGTTTTTAAAATTCAACCATTTATATTTTCAGTTAAATTCCAAATCCAATTTGAATATCAAACCAAATATTTAATAGTAAATATTTGATTCTCAACCACTCATTCCAAATTAAATATAGAGTTTTAATTCGTATACAAAACAATATTTGATTTTAAATCTCTAAACCAAATATCAAATTGATTTTTTTATAATATTTAAATCTCAAATAAATTTCATTTCCAACTCATCAAAATTTCTGGGTCGTTAAATCTTCTTTTTTTATATAATTAAAATCAGTTAATCATAATTAGATCTATGATTGTTGTGTTATGTAGATCTGTTGAAATTTATATTTGTGTTAATTAGAAAATAGTTTAACAAAAATTATCATTTTTGTTAATTAGATTAATTAAATCAAACATATTTGTTAATTAGAATTGATGTAGTTGAATTATACGCTGTTAAATTCTATGGTACGTGATTTGATCTAGAATTGATTGTTGTATGTAGATCATTTGATTTGATGGTGTTTGTGTTGAATAAAATCGTTGAGAACAAAAATACCAATTTTTGTTGAAAAAAGGAAAAAGTTGAATTATAATAATTATCATTTATGTCAAAATGGAGTAATTGGATTTAAAATTGACGATTTTGTCAAATTAGAATTGTTGAAATAGAATTGTCATTTTTGACAAAATATAATAGTTGAATCAAAAATTAACATTTTTTTTAATTAGAATTTAGTTAAACAAAAAATTAACATTTTTGTTAATTAAAATTGAGTTAAACAAAAATTATCATTTTTGTTTATTAGATTATGGTTAAACAAAAATTGACATTTTAGTTAATTATATTGGAGTTGAACAAAAATCATATTTTTGTTAATTAGAATAGCTAAATCAAAAATTATCATTTTTGTCAAATTAGAATAATGGAATTAAAATTATCATTTTTGTCAAAATATAATTATTGGATCAAAATTGACACTTTTGCCAGAATATAATTGTTGAATTAAATTTGTCATTTTATCGATTTAAAATAGTTGAAATAAAAGGTCATTTTTATTGAATCAAATTAGTTAAAATAAAAAGGACATTTTTGTTATTATAAATTTGTTGTAAACAAATATATCATTTTGTTGTGACAAAGGATTGAAAACAAAAATATATCATTTTTGTTGTAACCAAATAGTGAAACAAAATTGTCATTTTTGTCAAATTGTAAAAGTTGAAAAAAAATTGTCATTTTTGTCAAAACATATTAGTTGAAATAAAAATGTACATTTTGCCAAAATAGTTTAGTTAAAAAAAAAATACATTTTTGTCAAAACACATTGTTAAAACAAAATATACATTTTTGTCAAAAACACATTAGTTAAAACAAAATATACATTTTTTTTCAAAACACATTAGTTGAAACCAGATTGTCACTTTTGTCAAATTACAAAAGTTGAAACCAAATGCGTCACTTTTGTCAAAATGTAATAGTGGAAACAAAATTGGCATTTTTTGTCAAAATATAATAGTTGGAACAAAAATTACATTTTGTTAATTAGAATTGAGTTAGAACAAAAATTACATTTATGTTAGAATTGAGTTAGAACAAGAATTACATTTTTGTCAAATAGATTTGTGTCAAAATACATATAACATTTTTGTCAAATAGATTTGTGTCAAAACACAAAATAACATTTTTGTTATGGAGATTTATGTTAAAACAAAAATAATGTTTTTACCAAATAGATTTGTGTTAAAACTATAATATCATTTTTGTTAAACAGAAATTGTAAACAAATGAAATTATCATTTTTATTTGTTATGTAGCATAGAAAAATGTATGCAAATAAATTATTCTTTTATTTGTCATTAAAATACAACTGTACGTAAATAAATATGTCATCAATGTTGGAAAACATATTTTGTAAATAAATGTGTAATCTATGTTGGAAAACATATTTTGTAAATAAATATGTCATTCAATTAGAAAACATATTTTGTAAATAAACATGTCATTTAGATAAGAATATGTTTTTGTTAATAAAAATATCATTTAGTTAGAATATGTTTTTGTCAAAATAGAAATTGTCATTGTTATTTAATTAGAATGTCAAAATAGAAATTGTCATTTTTATTGAATTAGAATTGCCAAAATATAAAGTGTCATTTTTGTTATATTGGAATTGATAAAACAAAATATCATTTTTGTTGAATTAGTTTATTGTTAACAAAATGAAGTTGTCACTTTTATTCATTTTGTTAAAATAGAATTGTTAACAAAATGAAGTTGTCACTTTTATTCATTTTGTTAAAATAGAATTTTTAACAAAATGAAGTTGTCATTTTTATTCGTTTTGTCAAAATATACATTTTTGTCAAAATAGGCTAGTTGAATCAAAATATACATTTTTGTCAAAATAGGTTAGTTGAATCAAAATATATATTTTTGTCAAAATATGCATTTTTGGTCAAAATAGATTTGTTGAACCAAAATATTCATTTTTGTCAAAATATAATAGTGGAAACAAAATTTTACATTTTGTCAAATTATGATGGTTAAAAACAAAAATTACATTTTTGTTAAATAGATTTGAGGTAAAACAAAAGTTACGTTTTGTTAAATAGGTTTGTGTTTGGGCAAAAATATTAATTTTGTTGAAAATAGAATTGTCAACAAAAATAAAAAGACCATTTTTATTCAATTTGTTAAACTAGAATTGTTACAAAAATGGAATTATCACTTTTTATTCTTTTTGTTAAACAAGAATTGTTAACAAAATGAAATTATCACTTTTAATCATTTTGTTAAACTAGAATTGTCAACATAAAAGAAATCATCACTTATATTCATTTTGTTAAACTAGAATTGTTAACAAAATGAAATTATCACTTTTAATCATTTTGTTAAACTAGAATTGTCAACATAAAAGAAATCATCACTTATATTCATTTTGTTAAACTAGAATTGTTAACAAAACGAAATTATCGCTTTTAATCATTTTGTTGAAATAGAATTGTCCACAAAAATGAATGTATCACTTTTTATGCATTTTGTTGAAATAGAATTTGTATGCAAATTTAAGAATCATTTTTATTGTCAAAACATGCATTAGAATTTGTATGTAAGTTAAAGAATCATTTGTATCGTCAAATTATACAATAGAATTTGTATGTAAATTAAAGTGACATTTTTATTGTTAAATTGTACAATAGTATTTGTATGCAAATCAAAGTGACATTTTATTGTCAAATTATACGTTAGAATTTATGTACAAAGTAAAGAGGCATTTTTATATGTATGTTATACAATGAAACTATGTATATAAATAAAAGATTTTTTTTATTTGTTAAAGTTAAAAATAGAAATTGCAAACAAATAATGAAAATAAAAAATTATCTTTTTATTTGTCATTAGCAAAGATGTCATGTGAATAAAATACCTACTCGTTTGCCATTAGAAATACATAGAAATGAATGCAAATAAAATAAACATTTATTTGACATTATGAACATGTAGATATGATATGCCAATAAAACATTCTTTTATTTGGCGTGTTAAATACGTTAGTGGAATCATCAAATAATTTATATTTATATTTATATATAATTTTGTTTATATATAAATTAAAATTAAAATTAAACGAATCGCTTGTGGTAGTTCGCATTTCAGAATCGTAATTTTAAACGATTATACCAAAAGATCCAACCGTCGGATTTTCCCAAAACTGGAACCGTTAGGTCCGCTTTGGGAAGATCTTTCCAACGATATAAATTTTGTTAAAATCCAACGGTTAGATTTCGAGAAACATATAAATCAAATTTGGGTAAAAACAACGCCAGGGATGCCTATTGACCCGAGGCATCGTTAAATTATGTTGGGCTATTTTTATATAAATAAAAATAGTGATAAATCGTTATAAAACAATATTAACAATATGAAATGATTTTCAATTATATATATTCGAGAATTATTTGGAAAGACCGAGTTCAATCTCATTTCAAATAATTATACGACGATTTAAAGTCGGAGACATTGAAGACAATGATTGAAGACCGACGATCTTCACATCGAATGGATGACTACTGATGCCCTGGACTGATTTGCTCCTAGGAAAGGGTTACAATGGTAGTTTTCCGGACGTACTTGTTGATTGTCTGGATAAGCGAGCACCTCTCTTCCGTATTGGACATACGTGACGAGGAATAAGGTGTCTCCGGTTTCGATCAGACCCAGAACGGACTTGTAAATGGATGTGTGTATGACGTTGAATTTCATTCTATGTAAATTGATTTCTATTCAATATGTATCTATTTGGTAGCGGAGAACTTATTCTCTTGCTTAATACCCTTCTCTGAGACGCACGAGCTCAGAGGTTATATATTGATAGTTATCGATCGCATGGCGTGAATTGTCAATATGTCATGCCAAGATGCAAATGATTAGGGCTTTTGTTGAAAAGCAGAGCCTTGTGGTTGATGATCAAAGCATAACCCATTTAGGCATAGCTTTGTGTATAGCGTTACTTCGCGAGCCTCACACCCCGGTATGAGTCAGAAACGGGACAAGGGAACGCAGGGAGTGCACACGTTTCTTTCTAGCTAGAAGTAGTATCAGGGTTTTGCAAGCCCTGACATTTAACTTATGTGGATGATGGATTACGAGGCTTCGGTTATATTGGTCGATAGTGACCAATCTATAGGTTCAATAGGACCGGGAATCGTGTGTTCAGGAATTTCCAATCCACTAAAGTATTTGTGGACCGACCCTGCAGGTTCCAAGGGTTCACTGCGGGGGATCCTGAGACATTTCCTAGAGTGTCTCGAATCGGTAAGGAGATTGTCCCTAGCCTTGACTCTTGTTGGAAATCCAACTTCCAATATGACACCATGCAGTTTTGATTGTAAAACTAGTATGGCGACATAGTATATGGTAGCTATGCCGTCTATAATTGATACATTATGATTGAAATGTTTTTGAAACATATGTACACTAATAATATAAAATCCATTTTTATCGTATCAAGCATTTTTGACCATTATAAGGTAAAACTCTATCCTCCGGTTTGTGTTGCATTGTGTGATGGGACTTGAGTCTTATAATGGTTTCATTTTTCTAAAAAGCATTGCGTAGTTTAACTATTTACTTTATTTATGCACTAGCAATCCAATGGAGTAAACCCGTTCCGCGTTAGCATCGTGGTCCTGTGATTAGCCATATTGTTAGATAAGTTAGGAAAGATTTCTCATGCCAGCCCCATGACTGACCCATAGTTTATTTCACTTTGCAAACTCGGGTGCCCTCTTTTCCACACGGGCAGTCAAGTAGTTTATTTTGCAGATATACTGAGCAAGATTCTGGATTGAAGCTTAAAGCTGTGTCCAGAGCATTGATAGACTTCCACTGTATCGGATTATTGGTTCCGCTGCACTGTATTAAATTCGTTGTAAATTATCTTCTGCTGTTGTATTATTGTATTCGATGTACTTTGATATTCTATACTCTGATGTAACATTATTATAATGTTTATAATGGTCTTTAGTTATTTATTCTGATGTGTCGTATGCCCAGAGTTAGTGCATTCGAGGATTTCCAACTTTTGGATCAGACTTGCGTGGTTTATGGTCGATTCAAAAGGGCAGGGATTTTTGGGTCATTACACGGCGCGTACCGACCGGGTCATGTGTGTGCAGGGTCTGGACAGAGGAAAATAAAACGCCGTGACACCTGTAGATATGGTTGTGCACATCCTGAAAACGAAGGGTTTTCACTTTAGGGAGTGATACACCTTACAGTGGGGCCAGCACAGGGTATCTACGGAGTAGGGAGCCGATCGATTAGGGTAGTAATTAGGGTACATTTAGACTCTAGTATGTTTTGAAGCCCGTTATTATCCTTAAGGGGTAACTCTGGAACGTTGGGTTGCCTGTTGATTATATGGGGTGAAAACCTCTCACTGGAATTACACTTAAGTCTACCATTTTATAGCTGTTGGGATCATCTCATTCTGGTTATACTAGTATCGGTGCAGAGAAATCGTTAGGGAAACGCAATATACTTTATCATGTTTATCCTGCTTACCTTGTCATACTTGCCTTTTATGATGTTACCTCTCTTATCCAATTTATATGCCTGTCATACCTTTACTTATATATATGCTAAAAGTAACTGGACATGCCAGAATTTATGTCTTACCCATTTTGTTTCCTCTTCTTTCTCTTCCGTTTCCCCCCAGGTTCTCAGGGTGGGAATACTTAAGGTTGGTCAGGATTCTGTTATCGTCTTGCTTGAAGCTGTTTAGATGTATTTCTCGGGCTCTTATCTTTTCTACTATGGCTGTTTTTTGGGGATTATGCTTCTTTTATTATTTTACACTGATGTTTTAAGTACAAGACAAAAGTTTTAATGATGTACCGGGTTTTATGTATTTCATACATATGATGTAGCCAAGTTTTGAATTACAATGCTTTATGATTAATAAAGTTTTAAATTTTCCGCTGCTATTTTATATCTGTCTTGTAATGTTTCTGTTTCTTTTACCTATAACGCTTCATGAAACTTAATGCATTCTCTTAATGAGTGACATTAACGAACGTGGGGTGTCACACTTGGTATCTGAGCTGAAGGTTACCAGATCGGATAAAAGTTTTTGGAAATTATTTTCAAAAAGGTTTTAGAAGAAAGCATTTTTAAAAAGCAAAGTTTGTTTTAAAAAACATAGTCCCTAAGCCATATGTAATATCTTTCGATCCTTTGTCTGAATCCCTTTCCTTTTCTTTTCAGCATGTCTGGGGAACCTAATATTCCAGAGGGCATTACGATACTAGGCTGGTTCCGCAGGTATCTAGAGGCCATGGTGTCTGCCAGTGGTGAAGATGACGTTCCCCCCCAGCTGCACCCGTCATTCCTCCTCCTCCTCCTCCGCATGTAGATAACTTCTCTAAGATCTGCAAAGATTTCTGTGCTATGGGAGGGAAGCCAATCCGTGGGACCGAGATGTTCGTAGAGGCAAGGAATTAGCTCAAAGAAACGGAAGATCTATTTGGAATTTTCGAAGTGGACGATCATAGGAAGATTTAGTTAGTCACCTGGCTACTGAAAGATGAGGCTTCGTTCTGGTGGGAAGTAACGCAAGCAGGGCGTCCGGTGGAGATTTGGGATGATTTTAAAACAAAGATTTTAAATGAAATTTCTTTCTTAAGCTGAGAAAAGCATGCAAACGGAAAGGTTCTTGGCGCTCAAGCAAGGAGGCATGACTGTTAAAGAGTATGTTAACAAATTGAACCAGCTAGCGAGGTTTGGGTTAGAGCTAGTCGATACTCCGCATAAGAAAGCTTTGCGGTTTATTAAGGGACTGAATGAACCCCTTCATGGGTTAGCTATGTCTCATATTCTAATGGGAGCAACTTTTGAAAGGCTTGTTGATATGGCCTTGATGGATGAGGAAGACAAAAGCGACAAGAAGGAAGTAAAGTTGAGGAAACATAAAACAAGAAAGTATAGCCCGATAAAGGACAACAATGACAGTAACAACAAAAGAAGGGTGGAAAGAATGACAAGGATAAGGATAAGAGGAAGTGCCATAATTGCGGACGCGAGGGTCACTTGGTAAAGGACTGCAAAAGAAGGAAGAATAATTGCTTCAATTGTGGAGAGGTTAGACACTTTGCTAAGGAGTGCCCGAAGAAACAGGCACAAGGTCAAAGGGTAGGAGCTTCTGGAGGGCAGATGCATGATCTCGCGACCAGTGCTCTAGATAGTGGTAGGAAAGTTTCCGCGGAAGGTTTGATTTCTCTTTCCAATCATCCTATTAGAACTCTTTTTTATTTTGGCACTTTGCATTCATTTATATCTAATTCTATGGTTGAGCCTCTGCACCTAAATACTAGTATGGTAGTGGATCCCGTTGTTGTTTTAAACCCCATTAGTGGTTTGGCTCATTTGTCCATGATTTGTCGGGGTTTGAGAATATCTATGTTAGGCGTCGAATTTGAGTGCAACGCATATGTGCTCGGTTTTATAGGCTATAGTTTGATTCTAGGGATGGATTGGCTAGCCATGTATGGTGCCATTCTGGATTGTGAGAGGAAGGTCGTTAGACTTTTGACTTGCCATGGAAGTACCCTCAAGATTTCTTGTGACCCTAAGGGGTCTGTCATGCTTAGTTTCCTAGAATCTCTTGACACATCTATCGATGATCTACAATCTGTACCAGTAGTCCATGAATATTCAGATGTTTTTAATGAGATACGGGGCTTACCTCCGAGGAGCGAGATCGATTTTTGTATATATTTGGTAGACAACGCAAAGCCAGTTACATTACCTGTGCGCCATATGGCTCCAAGGGAAAGGAGGGAGCTTAGCAAGCAAGTAGGGGAGCTACTTGAGAAAGGGTTTATTAGGTGAAACATATCTGAATGGGGTGCTCTAGTGGTATTCGCAACTAAGGTGGATGGTTCGCTTCGCTTATGTGTAGACTATAGAGAATTGAATAAACTCACTAAGAAGAACATGCACCCACTCCCGAGGATAAAAGATCTGTTTGACCAGCTTGTTGGTGCATCAGTATTCTCTCAGTTAGACTTGGCCACGGGGTTTCATCAGTTGAGGGTGACCGAGGACAGTATAGATAAGACCGCTTTTAGAACTCCAGATGGTTTCTTTGAATGGCTCGTTACGCCTTTTGGGTTGACGAATGCACCCGCCTATTTTGTTGATCTGATGAGTAGGGTGTTTCGGGAGTTTCTAAATAAATTTGTCGTGGTCTTTGTTGATGACATCTTGATTTTCTCAAAGAGCGAGGAAGAGCATGCCTTACATATAAGGGAGGTTTTGAAAACTCTACATGCGCATCAGCTTAAGGCAAAGTTCTCCAAATGCCATTTTTGGAGAAAATAGGTGAGATTCCTAGGGCACGTGGTTTCTAAAGAAGGGATAGCAGTAGATTCCGCAAAGGCGGTTGTAGTTCAAGATTGGCAGATCCCAAAGAATGCAGCGGAGGTGAGAAGTTTTCTGGGGTTAGTAGGCTATTATAGGAAGTTCATTAAGGACTTCGCAAAGATATCAGCCCCACTCACCAGGTCGACGAAGAAGAATTTGGAATTTTCATGGGATATAGATTGTGATGTTGCTTTCCAGCGATTGAAGAGGGCTCTGACAACAGCCCCAGTCTTGACCTTGCCCGATGGGAATAAAGTGTTTACAGCATACACTAATGCATGTGGTACAGGGCTTGGTGCGGTTTTAATGCAAGAGGGACAGGTCGTTTGTTATGGAGAAAGACAACTAAGAGTTCATGAAAAGAACTACCCAACCCACGACTTAGAGCTAACTTCCATAGTATTCACACTTAAGATGTGGCGTCATTATTTGCTTGGAGTGAAGTTCGAGTTGTACACTGATCATAAATCTCTTAAGTACTTGTTCTGGCAGCAAAGGTGGATGGAGTTCCTAGCATCTTATGACTTTGAGATTGCTTATACCCCTGGCAAGGGTAATGTGGTGGCAGACACATTGAGTAGGCAGAGGATGACCTTAAGTCCTCTATTTGTGGAAAGGAAAAGCTTGGAGTTTACATCGACTTTTGACTTTAGTCCGTCCACCAAGTTATTACCTGGCTTATTTGCATCACTAGAGGTGCGACCTACTCTTATGGATCAGATAGGAGCTTTGCAGCGAGAGGATCCACAGATTTCAGACATCTTGGATAGGCTCAGTAAAGGGGAGACTTCTAGTAACCTCAGTAGATATTCCATATACAATAAAGGGTGGTTGCGTCGAGATGAGAGGCTTTGTGTTCCCCAAACTGGAAGTTTGTTGAAGACAGTCCTAGAAGAAGCCCATCATTCTAAGATAACTATTCATCTAGGCGGTGATAAGATGTATAGGGATATGAAGAGGGTTTTCTTTTGGGCTGGGATGAAGAAAGATGTGGAGGATTTTGTTTCTCAATGTTTGGTTTGCTAGCAAGTTAAAGCTGGGCAAAAGAAGCCCGGTGGTTTACTACATCCTTTGGAGGTTCAGCAGTGGAAGTGGGAGAGCGTCTCTATGGATTTCATATATGGTTTGCCAAGATCAAAGAAAGGCAACACCAGTATTTGGATTGTAGTAGATAGACTTACAAAGAGTGCTCATTTCATTTCGGTTAAGACCAAGAGGACGGCAGCATGGTTGGTAGCAGTTTATGTTAGTGAGATAGTCCGTCTTCATGGAATACCTTCCAGTATCGTAAGTGATCGTGACCCCATCTTCACCAGTGAATTTTGGAGGAGCTTGCAAGAAGCATTAAGTACACAGTTGCGTTTAAGTAACGCTTATCACCCTCAGACAGATGGATAGACGGAAAGGGTGAACAAAGTTCTTGAGGATCTTTTAAGGCTGTGTATCCTAGACTTCGGAGGGACTTGCGAAGATCATCTTCCTTTAGTAGAGTTCACCTACAACAACAGTTATCAAGCTAGTATTGGCATGGCACCCTTCGACGCATTATACGGATGACCCTGTAGATCACCAACTTGTTGGTGGGAATCTACAGAAAGACTACTACTTGGACCAGATATGGTTAGAGAAACGTCCGAGAAGAATGATCTTATTAGATGGCGAATAAAGACCTCTCAAGATAGGCAGAAATCCTACGCAGACAAGAGAATTACTGACATTGAATTTGAGGTGGGAGACATGGTTTTCATTAAGGTATCACCTTTTAGGAATGTGGTTCGTTTCGGATCTATAGGGAAATTGTCACCAAGATTTGTAGGGCCATTTCCCATAACAGAAAGGATTGGCCAAATGGCCTATAGAGTAAAACTACCAGAGAGGCTATCTAGCATTCATGATGTTTTCCATGTTTCTCATTTGCTGAAGTGCTTGCATGATATCACAGAAGTAGTTGAGCCAAATATATTGGAGGAAGTTGAGGTGGCACGGGAGGCGACAGTCAGACGAGTTCCTACCCATATTCTTGGATCAGAAGTTAAGAACCTACGCAATAAAGAAGTCAAGTTGATGATGGTTCAGTGGGGAGATAACCCAGAGGATGCAACTTGTTAGACCGAAGACAAGATTCGCGCTTCGTACCTTTTTCTTTTCGAGGGTATGTTCTTAACTTCCTTTCCAAAGCTTTTATTTATACCTGTTTCTATCTTTTAAAGTATATCCTATCGATCGAATCTTCGACCTTTAGGTAGAAATCCCATGGATGTAAACATGTGTTTGAGACGTGTTATGTTTGATGGATGCAAGTGTTTGCTAGTGGTTGCTCGTGGATGCATATACACACACATTAGGCACTAGATCGGCTCAATCACTCTCATACTGCATATGGATGTGTGTACATTTTTCTTATTTTAATGGATGAAGGTGAGTGTATCATCATATGGATGTTGCATTGTGCACATATATAGAACTTACATGTTATAATAGGATTATTTGCATACAAGTTGGATTCATGACACTAACATACGCTGCATTAAGGAGGTCGACTGAATTAGTAGACCGCCTGATCTTCGCATTAGTGTAAGGACATATACACACACCTTTGCATATGTTCATATAAGCATTAGAAGTCTCTAGGACAATGGATGCTCATGATTGGTGGATGAGTAGATGGGTGATGGATGGTAGGATATACATTCTTCTTAACTTAGAGATTTCAGGGACGAAATCCTTTGAGTAGGGGAGAATGTAACACCCCGTAATTTTAACAACACTAAAGATGATAAATTAAAGAATAATTAATTTAATATTCAGGATTAAGTGAAATAGACTACACCATTGCGTTAGTCTCGGAATTCTAGTTAAAATAGACACATGGTTTGCATAAAACGGACATCGTATGAAGAAGTTATTAAGGTTTGAAGTTTGTATACATGCAAGAAGAATATATATATAATTAAATCCAGAATTCACAATCAGTTTGAAATTTTATATTTGGGGAGGCGGCAAAAATCCTACTCAGGGGTGTCGACCCCTTAAGGGGGTATCGACCCATGGGTCGACCCCATAAGGAGGGGTCGACCACCCTACGGCAGATCTGGCAGATTAGGGTTTTGGGGTCGGCTATAAATATGGCCTCATTTCACATATTTTTGCACACCAAAAATAATGGAGAACTAGATGTTGCCTCTGCCCAGATTAAATTAACTCTTTTCTTCTTTTGCAATCAAGTTATTCAAGCTTAGAGATCTGTGATTCAACGCCAGCAATTCCTTTTCTATTTTTCTAGATTCAAACACTGGGAGTCTATGTTAATTTTAGATCTAAATAATTAAAAAGTTAATCTTGACATGACAACAACTTGGATCTATGCTTGGGACTACTTGAATCATATCAGATCTGCTATAATTTGTGTATCATGATATTCTGACATGACTATGACTTAGATCTTAACCTTTATCATGTCGGACCTGCCATTTTTTAGATCTAGTCCATTGTTTAGATCACATCGTGCTTTTTACCATTATGTTTGTGGCTAAATAAGATTTGTTATAGTTAGTTATCTTATTCATTAGATCTTATCATGCCAGTTACGACATCCCTATTATATTAGAATTAGTTCTATTGTCACATGTTCATCAGATCTGTTCTTATATGCTTATCTTGTCATAATGCCACTATATGTTTATGCCATTACATGTCAACCTTGTTAGTATGATCATTTCTGTCATCTTCCCATCATCCTTTCCCTTTTATTTTTATAGCCAGGCTACTTTCGAGCCTATGCATGCCGCTAAAATATGCGAATGCGTTAAAATGGGAATGATGGGAAAAAGGTATAATTTGGGGCATAACTTGTAATTGGAAAATTGGGCGTAACTTGAATGAAAATATGAATATGAATTTGGGGCATATGGTTCATTATGAACATGACTTGGGAAAGAGGCATGAAAACCTATAACGACACAGGAATAATTGGTTAATAATTGGAATGCCAAGGATTATAGTAATTAGAAACTGTAACCACGCTTAGACACGAGGTTAGATTGCACTTGCAGTGGAAGTTTTCCCGGAACCTCTCGACATATCTAGCGACCGCAAGTGGTAAATATAATGTGTGGGGTCTAAGTGCATAAACACGAGACATGCTAAGACACGATGTTAAGTCCGACTTGTGGAAGAAGTTTGCCCGGAACCGACCGACATATCCAGCATCCACAAGTGGTTAGCTTAATGTGGGAGGTCTAGTACATTATAACCATTAATGAATATGGCTATGAAGTTGAATGCTTAACCTAGTTGAATCCATAGGGATTGTATGAATATGATAAATTGAATAAGGGTTAAGTAAACTTGTTTGAAACAGTGGGTGGGTTAAGTAAATCTTGGGTTGGTGGGCAATATTTATATATAGGCCCACAAACTTAACCTATTGGGATTATGCAATTTTATGACACCGGTAGGTAGACATAATCTATGGAAAACCTAGTGGGGATGCAAGATAAAGGGGAGAGCTTGCATAATCTTGTGTATGGGACCCATTTCAGTCAGTAACCCATATATAGGTATCAAACGTGTACTTCGAACTAGGTCAGAGTCGGGACACGCTTACTGGGCTGATTATAAGAGATCCAAAAGTGGGGGATGGTGTGGGCGGTGCGTACCGACCGGGTCATGTGCGTGCAGGGTCCGGACAGAGGAAAATAAGACGTTTTGACACCTGTAGATATGGTTATGCACATCCTGAAAACGAGGGGTTGCCACTTTAGGGAGTGATACACCCTACTGTGGGGCCAACATAGGGTATCTACGGAGTAGGGAACCGATCGATTAGGGTAGTAATTAGGGTACATTTAGACTCTGGTTTGTTTAGAAGCCCGTTATTATCCTTAGGGGGTAACTCCAGAACGTTGGGCTGCCTGTTGATTATATGGGTTGAAAACCTCTCATTGGAAGTACATCTAAGTCTACCATTTTATAGTTGTTGGGGTCATCTCATCCTGGTTATACTAGTATCGGTGCATAGAAATCATTAGGGAAGCGCAATATACTTTATCATGTTTATCCTACTTACCTTGTCATACCTGCCTTTTATGATGTTACATCTCTTATCCAATTTATACGTCTGTCATGATACTTTTACTTATTTATATGCTAAAAGTAACTGGACTCGCCAGACTTTATGTCTGACCCATTTTGTTTTCTCTTCTTTCTCTTCCGTTTCCCCCCAGGTTCTCAGGGTGGGAATACTCAAGCTTGATCAGGATTCTGCTATCGTCTTGCTTGAAGCTGCTTAGATGTATTGCTTGAGCTCTTATCTTTTCTACTATAGCTGTTTCTTTTGGGGATTATGCTTCTTTTATTATTGTACTCTGATGTTTTAAGTACAAGACAAATTTTTTAATGATGTACTGGGTTTTATGTATTTCAAACATATGAGTAACCAAGTTTTGAATTACGATGCTTTATGAATAAAGTTTTAAATTTTCCGCTGCTATTTTATATCAGTCATGTAATGTTTCTGTTTCTGTTTACCTATAATGCTTCACGAATCTTAATACATTCTCTTATCGAGTGAAATTTACGGACGTGGGGTGTCACACAAGAACTATGTTATCCGATAGTATTTTACTAAGAAATTGTTGGGCTGAGGCAGTTGCAACATCTTGCTATATTATTAATATAATTTCAATTAGATCTTTAACTCATAAAGCACCATATGAACTTTTGTATAACAAAAAACCAAAAGTATCATATTTTGAAATATTTGAAAGTAAATGTTTATACAAAATACAAAAGATAATTTAGACAAGTTTGATTCAAAATCCGATAAAGGAATATTTATTGGTCATTCAGAAAGAAGCAAAGCTTATAGAGTTTTCAATACCCTAACAATGACGAAAACTATAAAAGTATAACTCAAAACAATGAAGACGATTGTGAAAATGAAATTAATGAAATAAATTATGAGGATTATCAACCAAATAAAAGAATTAGATTACTTAGAGACCATCTTGTAGAAAATATCTTAGAAGATATTGAATCCATTGTTAGAACACGTAATCAATTAAATAATATGAGTAATACTGCATTTATATCAACTATTGAACCCAAAAATCCAATGGAAGCTTCATCCGATGATTCATGGATACTTGCTGTGCAAGAAGAACTGAATCAGTTTACTAGGAATGAAGTATGGGAAATTGTTCCTAGACCATAAGACAAAACAATAATAGGAACCAAATGGGTCTATAAAAATAAAATGAATGAACATGGTGAGATAGTAAGAAATAAGGCACGACTAGTTGCGCAAGGTTATACTCAAGAACAAGGAATAGATTACAATGAAACTTTCGCCCCCGTAGCAAGACTAGAGGCTATTAGAATTTCACTAGCTTTTGCGAACTATAATAATTTCAAATTATGTCAAAAGTGATTTTCTAAATGGATTTGTCAAGGAAGACGTATATGTAGAGCAACCACCCCTATATGAAGATGAAAAATTACCTAATCACATATATAAGCTGAAGAAAGCATTATATGGACTAAAATAGGATCCTAGGGCTTGGTATGATAGATTACGAAATTATTTATTATCGTCAAACTTTGAAATAGGAAAATTAGATGATACTTTGTTTATCAAAAAGAAAAACAAAGATATATAACTAGTACAAATTATGTTGATGATATAATTTTTGGGTCAATAAACGATAAAATGAGCAAAGAATTTTCAGATATTATGACCAAAGAATTTGAAATGAGCCATATGGGAGAATTATCATTCTTTTTAGGATTACTAATTCGACAATTAAAGAATGGAATATTTATTAATCAAGAAAAATATGCAAGAGATTTAACTAATAAATATAATCTAACAACAACAAATGGTAGAACAACACCTATGGCAACTAATATTGCTGTAAGTAAAGATGATACATCAAAAGACGTTGATTAAAAACTATATAGAGGAATGATAGGATCATTATTATATATAACCTTTAGTAGACCAAATATAATGCATAGCATATGTCTACGTGCAAGATATCAATCACAACCTAAGGAAACACATTTAAAAGCCGTAAAACGTATTCTGAGGTATGTAAAGTATACATCAGATTTTAGATTATTTTATCCTAAGAATGGTTCATTCGATTTAGTTTCGTACTATGACGCTGACTATGCAGGATGCAAATCCGATCGTAACATGTCACTTCCTAGGACATTCCCTTGTATCATGGTTCAGTAAAAAGCAAAATACCGTATCCTTGTCAACAACTGAAGTAGAATATATCTCTGCTGCTTTGGCTTGTTCACAAGTAATATATATGCAACAAACTTTATACGACTTTGGCTTAAATATAAATAAATCACCTATATACTGCAATAATACAAGTGCAACAAATATTTCTAAAAATCCAACTCATTATTCGAGAACTAAACATATCGATGTGAGACATCATTTTCTAAGAGATAACGTAAGTAAAGAAAAGATTTCACTCGAATTTATAGAAACAGATAAATAGATAGCAGATGTATTAACTAAACCATTAAATGAAGCAACATTTACTAAATTTAGAAGAGAATTAAGCATATGTTCATTAAGTGAGTTAGAATAATTAAATAAATTAAACATAACATAAGAAATTAAAATAATAAAATTTAAAACAATAGTATGTCGACATAGAGTTTTTGGTATGTCGACATATAACTACTAGAATTTCAAATTAAATTCCCACCAAGAGTTGGTTATTTCAGTTATTTAAACCTTCTATTTTGATTGTTCTTCTTCATTTTCACTCTTCTTCTCTGTAAAAACTCTGAATTAACAAAAATAATGGCCTCCACTAATCTAATCAATTCCGATTCAAAAGCTGGACCATCCAAGAGTCCTTTTCAACGATCTATGCTATCTTGGGTTAAATCAAAGAGAAGATGGAATAAGTTCTAAAAATATTGGTTGAAATTAAAGTACTCCAAATAAAAATGAATTAAGAACAAAACAGGAAAGGAAAAGTAGTAAGGAGTTTACTTAAATACATAATGGATAATCAGGCTAATCTGATTATCATCGATGATGATAATCAAGCCATGGAGGCGGAAGAACCAGAAGAAGAACCAGAAGAAGAAATGATGAAGGAGGAAGAACAACAAGAGACTCAACCAACGATTACTGAAGAAGACGATAAGGTTGAGTGTGTAAGAGAGGTTTTATTTGGCCAAAATGGGAATATGATTGAAAAGAATGGAGAATTTTGTCTCCATTATCCAAATTGTCCAATTCATAAATCTCCCATTGTCAAATAATAAGTGTTTAAGGGTTCGTTCGTTTTTTTGCGTTCCTACAATAAACCATATAAATTTGTGTAATTGTACAAATTCATGTTCAATAAAATTGTCATTTATGTTTATGGTTTAATTAGTTATAACTCTCTAAACATAAATATATGGACATTAGATTAAGGGGGAGTAGTGTTATTGGGTAAGTTACTTAAGTTCTATTCATACAGTTATACAATTTAGGGGATGTACTTATATGATTTCTTTTTGATAATGCCAAATGGGGAGAAATTATAAAATACAGATATAGTTTATAAGATTCTTACAAACAGGGGGAGTATTAGAAGGATCATCATCAATAGGTATATACAAATATGATATTTTATAAACTAAGGTTGTCATCATCAAAAAGGGGGAGATTGTTAGAGAATGGAGTTTTGATGACAACAACCTGATTTCAATTATCATTGATTTTAAAATATATACTAACACTTTTTGTATAGAATATATATATATACACACACACACGCGTGCGCGCACACACACACATGAAGGAATTATATACAGGAAATATTACTGAAGACTGTACAATTAAAGATGATAAAGATTCAGAATTCAAACAAATTTCAAGACTCATGAGTATTCAAGATTTCAAGAGTTCATGATTATTATATTTATAGAGTCTAAATTTTGTAAGACTCTAAATAGCACTCCAGGTTCAATATTCAAATTCTGATTTTCAAATTCTATTTTCTATCCTCAATTCTCTATTCTATTTTTCATCTTTTCTATCTTTTATTTTTGTTTTTGTTTTTCAAACTTAAGTTTTATATATTTGTATTTTTATACTTTATATTTATATAGTTTTAGAAGTAGATATTTATATAGTTTACAACCTTATAATTATATATATATGTTTATATAGTTTAAATTTATGTTTTCATATGTTTTTCTACTTTATAATATTAATTTACAACACTATATTTTTATTCAAGAATTTCTAGAATTGTATTTATATCAAAACACTTGAAAAATGTTGTATATTCAAAAATATACTAGAGTATGTCGACATATAACCGTCAGAAATTCAAATTTGAAAGGAAGTGCCTTTTCACTATTTGAAACGTTGCAGAAACGTTACAACCTTTCACACACTATAAAAAGAGCTTGAATTCGAATTTTTAATCATCTCTTCTTATCCACTTTCACTCTCTTTCATTATATAATTATTCTTTATCATTTTTATGGTTTCTACACTTATACTTTGCCGAATTCAGTACCGTTTTAATCAAAATTCTTCTCTCTACACTCTCTTCTCATCTCTCTCTGATTCAAGTGCTATTGAAGAGTTATAGGGTTGTTTGTAATTATTTGGATTGAGTGAAGTAGGAATCGGTGTGTTCCTTGTAGCCAAGAAATATAGGAAGTAGGAATCAGTGTTTTCCTTGTAGCTGTGAAATCAAGGAAGTAGGAATCGGTGTTTTCCTTGTAGCCGAGAAATCAAGGAAGTAGGAATTGACGTTTTCATTGTAGCTGTGAAATCAAGGAAGTAGGAATCGGTGGTACCCCTTGTAGCCGTGAAATCAAGGGGGTTGTACTTGACTATTGATATAGTAATAAAACTCTGTGCAATCCAGTATTATATAGGACTGGACGTAGGACCAATCCGAACCAGTATAAAATCTGGTGTGTTCTTTCATTTTCTGCAATTTTATTTCTGTTTATTTTGCATTTGTGTTTGAATCTGTACATGTGATTGTGTTTGTGGCGTTTGATTCATTCTGTTATTCACATAAGTTTTAGATTTTGTTTAAGTTCTCACAAACACTATTCACCTCCCCCTCTAGTGTTTATTTTGCCTTAACGATCCATTCTGCATTCCCTAACATTTGCCACTTATGTATTAGAGCAGATAATCTAGCTTGATCTAGCTAAATCTAACAGGAACTACTCATGGTCTTGTAACTTGTTATTGTATTTGCTAAGAACTATTTTGTTCGTTGTTGCAATTTTCCATTTCCACTTTTGTACATTAGTTGAACTTGCCACCATGTAGTTGCCAAGTTCCCTGTCTTGTCTTTGCTTGAACTTGGAGCTGCCATTGTGTCATGTTCTGCCCATGGCCGCTTTGATTTGCAAGTCCATCTTGTTTTGGTCACTAGCTTGTTGTACTTTGGCTTTTGCTACTTATTTTCCAGTTTTGTGGCTACTTTTTTTATTCACCTTGATTCATGTTGCCATGTGCATTAATTTTCCTGTAGCATCCTTGAACCTTGTGCACTTCCATTATGCCTTTTGGTTATGTAATATGCACCTTGTTTCCGTTTTGGCTATTTATGTTGAGCTTCCTTGTAAACACAGTTTTGATTATGCATGTCACTTGTGCTTGAACCTTTGTTAAGTCTGCATTGGATTGTTATTGTGCACATACATGCATGTATGTTGAACCTGGTCTGAG
This sequence comes from Allium sativum, assembly GCA_030737875.1. Classification (NCBI taxonomy): domain Eukaryota; kingdom Viridiplantae; phylum Streptophyta; class Magnoliopsida; order Asparagales; family Amaryllidaceae; genus Allium; species Allium sativum. The sequence continues at coordinate 79,085,414 of CM060922.1, read as the reverse complement.
ATCTTTGTCTGGTCATTGTACATTTACATTGTTTTTGTTAACTGGTTTTTTGGCCCGGTTCCCAAGAGTTCAGCAGACACGCTCAAGTCAACGTACCACGTGAAGTTGAGGCCAAAAAGGGACGCTCAGGAGCAAAGGAGACATGATCGGAAGAAGACTGCGCCACTCGCAACCTCACAACATTCAGAAGACATCCGCGAACCAAGGCCTCGGGCCTCGAAGGGATTACGAGCCTCAAGCGCCCGATCCCGGGATCATCACATCCCTCGGAGAGGTTTCGTACTGGGCAGGACGCGAAATTCGCACCCATGCCTGGGTTCGAGATCTCGAACCCTGCGGGTACGAAATTTCGCACCCATGCCTGGGTTCAAAATCTCGAACCAGGAGGGTACGAAATCTCGAACCCACGCCTGGGTTCGAAATTTCGAACCCAGTGGGTGCGATATTTTGAACCCCCGCCTGGGTTTGGAATTTCGAACCCAACGGGTGCGAAATTTCGGACCCGTGCCTGGTTTCAAAATTTCTAGGTGCGCAGGTGGTGGGTTCAAAATTCTGCTAGTGGTCCTCTATTTCTACCTACTCCTACCTAACCCCGCTCCTATAAATAGCCCATGGCCTTACACTTCAAAGGGGTTGGATTTTCTTCACTTGAGACCTTCCTAGACCTCATTAATGTCATCTCCTATTTGAGGAAGAAGGAGAATTAAATATTCTTTTTCCCAAATACCTAGCATATGACAATTATAAAAGTGAATGTAATGAGCATGGCTCTACCTTGTAATTCTTGAGTGATTAATAAAAGTTCAGCATCCTTCCAAAGTGGACGTAGGCCTAATCCGTGGCCGAACCACTATAAATTCTCGTGTCATTTACCGCTTTCTCTTACTTAGTCATGCGACCAAATTAACTACTCCTAGTAATAGGAATCCTTGGTGTTTACGACATTTTTTGCTATCAACATTTGGTACTTTCATTGTGAACTGAACTCAAGATTTGCGTCTTTCTTCCATATTATCATCTCGACTTCGACGATCTTAAGGTTCCTTGCTCAACCTGCTGTCGAGTCCACTTATGATGGTAAAGAAGTCAAAGAAAGCAATGGTCGGCACTTCAGTCGTAGCTGAGGCCGGTACATCCCAGCAACCTCAACCGGTGGACATCCCGACCACTAATGAAACCTCCCCTTCTATTATGGACCCCGAAGCGCCCGTCACACAAGTTCAAATTCGCGCGCTTAATGAAAGATATGAGAACACCGCGATCGAACTCAACCAAACATTAAGGAATAACATCGACCTTGTGCGACAAATTCAAAAAAGTCAACGCCTTGTCGCCCAACTTCAACTAACTCGGAACAATGGTCGACCTTGACCAACCGCCTCGGAATCCTCCTCTTCTGATTCAAGGGGCCCACACTAAAGGAGAAGGTTCAGCCTCATCAACAATGTCACCATTCGTACCAATGCCCTCGATAACTGTAATGGTCATGCTAGACTGAACTACAGTCACATATAGCAAAGGGGCACAATATCGAGACCGCTCTCGCTTGATCATCAATGACGCACCAGGTCCTACAAACCAACCTCTTTCTTGACACAACCCAATGGTCGCTAATCCGGGTGATGGGCCAGCTATTCCAACGGCGCGCGCTCCTCCAGAACATGATCCGCATCACCCTTCTCTACCTCACCATCCACACCAAGACCCAATCATAGATGTCGAGGACATAGAGGAAGACGATCCAGACATCCATCATAGAAGACGACCTCGTAACAGGACTCCGGAGCCACGTCAAAATCTGTGGATCCCAATGGGCCGATCCCCGTCCAAGTTACCTTCCCGACATGATACGAAGGGTCATGAGGGAAATGCGAGGGGGCACACACGGCTCATGGGAAGCCCATATTAGGCGTAACCCCTTCACGAGAAGAGTAAATGAGGGCAAATGGCCGAGGAACTTTATCATGCCACAAATGCCACTCTATGATGGTACCATTTATCCTTGTGGCTTCTTGAATCACTATGAATGGAAAATGGACTCGAGCGGGGGGGGAGGGGGGGGAGGGGGGGAGGGGATCCATCCAAATTTAAATGCTTCCCGGTCTTCCTGTCTGGTACCGCTTTACTTTGGTTCTCGTGCCTCCCTCTTGATTCCATTAACAACTTCGGGCAACTAGCAATAGAGCTGGTCAAGCAATTCAGGGTGCCCATCCCAACTCCGAAGAATGCCCTCACTTTATCCAACCTATACCAGGGGACCGCCGAGTTGCTTAGGAGCTACCTTTCTCGGTTCAATACAGCTCTCGCTAAGGTCGAGGATCCGGAAGCTTGCACCATACTCTTTCAACTAGTGAAAGGTGTCCTCCCTACTTCAGAGTTCGGTGCCTAGATCGATCGAAAACAACCAAAAAGCCTCGACGCCTTTTATGAGAAGGCAGATCAATACTTATGCCAAGTAGAGGCGAGGTGGAACCGGCTCTCCGCCACAAGTCGTCCCAATGATCCCTAAGCGGATACCGCCAATAATAACTTCAGAGGTACGCGAGGCAGGGAGCCCTTCGACCAAAACAGGGGGCAGGTCCCTATAGGCCGAAACCAAACAATGACAGGCCGGATGGACGAAACAACGGGCAAGCCCCAGCAGAACCAAGAAAGATCGGCCCTCACCAAGCTTTCGAGACCTACACCTCATTGAATGAAGACATAGAGACAATCTATTTGGAAACATGCAACACTTTTCCATACAAGAAGCCCCGCGCCAGAGAATCAACTGACCATGAGAATAACACCAGGAGGTACTGTCGATATCATGACATGTACGGGCACGACACCAACGAATGCAGCCAACTTAGGGATGCAATAGAGAAACTTATTCGTGAGAAGCGGCTCGAGCAATATGTCCAAGAGACATTTCCCCCTGAAATAAACTCGCAACCTCCAGCGCCCGCTCCACAAGCAGCCACTAAGGCAGCTCTGGGGCCATCGAACCCAAGACGAGGAATCGTGATCAACACCATATATGGCAGACCTTATCCCACACATGACAGCTTTCGAAAAATGGAGGTGTATGTGAGCTCCATAAAGTATGCTACTTACGAAGCCTGCTCCGCTCTCCCTGAGTCCATCCCAACCAAGCTGCAAAAAACCATGCGGGATGATATTGTCTTCCGGGAAAGAGAATCGATAGGAGTGGAGATCCTGACCATCGATCCACCAGTCATCACTACCCAGATCGGTCCCGCTTCTGTTCGAAAGGTCCTAATTGACTCAGGGAGCTTGGTCAACATCATCTTTAAGACCGCCTATGACCAGATGAAATTGGAAGCAAACGACTTGAAGTCATGTTACGCTGCGATTCACGGCTTCAATGGGGCCTCTAGTTCCCCCGTAGGGATGATCGACCTACCCATGGAACTAGGAGAGGAGGACCGAAGCCGAGTTCGAATTCTCACTTTCATGGTTATAGACATCGACTCCCCTACAATGCTTTCCTAGGGCACCCCTTTCTCACCAAATTTCGGGTTTACATGGCACCATGGTACCTTCTGATGAAATTCCCAACGGAAAAGGGGATTGGAACCGTTAAGGGCGATCAAGTAAGCGCCCGGGAATGCTACGCAATAGAATGGAAGAACGCGTGCAATAAGGACAAGGGCAAAGTTGTGCCCACGCCTTCTTGCACCAAGAACGTCTCAGCATAGCAATCAGCGACATCTGGACCCTGGCTCAGACGCCACTGCCATCTTTCCGATAATCATTACCCACAGAAGGACGAAGAGCCCGAGTACGAGAGGGCTAACCCGGTCGAATCCACAGTGGACATTCCCGTCAACCTCGACATCTCAACAAGGGTGTTAAAGGTAGGGTCACAGCTCCAACCAGTAATCAAAGAAGATCTTATATGCTTCTGAAAGCCAATCTGGATGTGTTCGCATGGACTCACTCCAACATGAAGGGTATCGACCCCGTGATTGCTTGCCATTCCCTTTGCTTAGATCCTAGAATGCCTCCAGTTAAACAGAAGCACCGCTTCTTGGGGCCTGAGAGGTCCAAGGCACTCGAAGAAGAGGTGGACCGCCTGCTCAACAATAACTTCATCTGCAAAGTCGACTATCCTGAATGGGTTTCCAATCTAGTTCGGGTTAAAAAAGGCAACGCTATATGGCGGACATGCATCGACTTCTCCGATCTAAACAAGGCATGCCCCAAGGACAGTTCCCCGCTCCCGAAGATCGATCGATTAGTCGACTCAACAACCGGGTACCAACTGCTATCTTTCATGGACGCCTACTCAGGCTACAACCAGATACCAATGAGTCTCCATGACCGAGATCATACCTCTTTCATAACCGACCTTGGGCTCTACTGCTACCGTGTTATGCCCTTTAACCTCAAGAATGCCGGCGTCACTTATCAACGAATGGTTAACCGACTCTCTAAAAATCAGATTGGAAAGTCCATGGAGGTGTACGTGGATGATATGCTGGTGATATCTAAAATATCAAGCGATCACATCCATGACCTCTCCGAAATGTTTGATGTCCTCCGCCAGTACGACGTGAAACTCAACCCCTTGAAGTGCTCCTTCGGAGTCGCTTCGGGAAAATTCTTGGCTTTCATTGTCAACTCTCGGGGCATCGAAGCCAACCCAGAAAAAATCCAAGCTATTCGGGACATCCGAGTCCCCAAGAACATCAGGGATGTCTAAAGTCTAAGCGAGAAGGTCACCTCTTTAAATCGATTCATCTCTAAGGCCACCGACAAGTGCATCCTCTTCTTCGATTTACTCCGAAAAGGAAAGCGCAATTTTGAGTGGACCCCTGAATGTGTCTTCGCATTCAAGGAACTTCTAGATCACTTAGAGCGACCACCTATCCTTTTTAAGCCTATAGAACATGAGGACTTATATATTTACATGGTTGTTTCCGCGCAGGCAATCAGCTCCGCACTCATACGCCTCTAAGATCGCGCTCAACGGCCCGTCTACTATATTAGCAAGCGGCTGATGGGGGCAGAGAAGAATTGCCCGAAGCTAGTAAAGCTGGTGTTCTGCTTATTGATTTCCTCTAGAAAGCTCCGACCATACTTCCAGCCTCATCCTATAAAGATTTTCACTGACCAGCCACTGCGACCGGTCCTACAGTGACCCAAGGCGTCGGGACGATTAATGAAGTGGAGCATAGAGCTGAGCCAGTTAGAGATAACCTTCATCCCCCGATGAGCCATCCTCAGCCAGGCTCGTAGAATTCACGGCCCCCGAGGAGGCTCCCGCAAAGGACGCTGGAGCTCCCGTCGCCCAGTGGAAATTGTTCATAGACGACTCCTCTAACAAAAAGTGCTCCGAGGCCGGAGTCGTACTCATCACCCCTGAAGAACGCCCGATATATTACGCGCTAAGACTAAATTTCCCTACAACTAATAATGACGCGGAATATGAGGCCTTAATTGCTGGGCTTAGAATAGCAATTGAACTCAAGCTAGAGACCGTCCACATCTTCTCTGATTCACAGCTTTTCATCCGGCAAGTGCTGGGAGAGTATCAAGCGAAAGAGGGACGGCTCGCCCAATACCTAGCCCGGGTTCAGGGACTACTCGCCCACCTCGAGCATTTTACCATCACCCATGTCCCGCGTGAGCAAAATGAAAAGGCAGATTCCCTCGCCAAAATGGCAAGCTCCGAGGATCCACAACTTAACGGGTTCACCCGAGTTGAGATCCTCAACTCTCCGAGCATCAAGGAAGGGCAAGACGAGACAATGATGGGTGCCGAACCCGAGTCCTGGATGACAACGATAAGAAATTACCTGCAACACGGGGCCCTACCAAAGCACTACAAGGAAAGGCGCGTACTCACTCACCAATCGACCCGTTACCTTCTTATGGATGGGGTACTCTACCATAGAGGTTTTTCTGTTCCCTTGCTCCGATGCGTATCCCACGACGATGCCCTCCGAGTGCTAAGTAATGTGCATGAAGGCGAATGCGACGACCACATTGGGGGGCAAACCTTGGACAGAAAGATTCTCAGACATAGTTATTATTGGTCCACGTTTGATCAAGGCACCGCGGACTACGCCCGCAAATGCGATAAATGCCAACGCTTCTCCAAGATTCCAAGAGCCCCACCTACCGAATTGTCCCAAATGGTCAGCCCTTGGTCGTTCGCCATGTGGGGAATCAACATCATCGGAACCCTTCCAATTGCTAGAGGCGGGGCATGATACACTGTCATTGCAGTGGACTATTTCACCCGGTGGGCAGAAGCTGAAGCTCTCGCCACCATTACCATGAAGAAGATGATCAACTTCGTTGTCCGCAACATCATTACCCGCTATGGGGTGCCCCAAGCAATCATCTCTGACAACGACACTCAATTTGAGAGCACCGAGTTCAAAGCCTTTTGTCAGCGTCACGACATCGATAAAAGATTCTCAGCGGGGGCTTATCCTCAAGCCAATGGGCAAGTCGAAGCGGTTAACAAGGTCATCAAATCCATCATCAAGAAGCGTTTGGAAAAGACTGGGGGCATGTAGGTAGATGAACTTCCTTTAGCTCTATGGGCTTACCGCACCACCCATAAGACAGCAACCTGACATACTCCTTTCTCCCTCGCATACAGATCTGAAGCTGTCATTCCCATTGAGCTCAAGCTTCAATCCCATCGAGTCATGTACTTCGATCCAAGGACGAACCAAGACTTACTTCTGGGATCACTCGTCTTGCTGGAAGAAAAGAGGAATGAGGCCGATATCAGAGCCGTCGCCCAATGATAGAAAGTAGCCCGATACTTCAATTCCAGGGTCTGCCATAAGGACCTCAACATCGGCGACCTCGTTCTAAAGTGGGGGTTTCCCTCACCAACAGGCCTCGCGCCTCGCAGGGAAGTCCCGTACTCTATACAGCGAAAGCTCAACGATGGAACTTTCAGGCTTGCCACCGTTGACGGATCTAAACTCCCAAGGGCATGGAACAACGAACATCTCCATCGCTACTTTACATAACTCAGTTTACGGTTGTTTATGCCTTTCAAACAATGTTCTGTTTTTTCAGAAATTCACGGCATTGTAAAGGCTATTACTGCCAAAGTTATTAGTAGAAATGATGTTCATTTTCCCGTCTCCTTGTTGTTTACTTCTCACGTAATGCGTCTTGTTAGTTCCAATAACCAGCTCGATTCACGCCTGTGACCGCTGCATTGGCACCCTGGGCACGGAAGTCGGCGCTGCCATTCCAACCTCTGGACAACATCAAGTCTGAAACACTTGGCCATGCCCAGCACCCCGAGCACGGGAGCTGGAAACGCTACTTGAATCGCCGGCCCGTGGCGCGCCCGAGTATAAACAACCACTAACTCGAACCTCAGCCCAGTACCAAGGCCGAGGATAAATCATTCAGCATCCTAGTCCAGGCGACTTGGCACCACTCAACGACCGACTAAGATTGATACAAACCTCTCTTCGCCGGTTGTGGGTGCCGGTCGAATCTTGACGCAGCGCGAAGACTGACCTTAAATCGTTTCTTCCCCCTTAGCTCTCAAGGCTTAGGGGTAGCCCATGGCCATGATCGGACCTTAAGAGCTGATGATTGGGGCTGAAAACTACACCGACAATAAAAAAACTACACCGGCAATAAACAACGTCTGGCGGCTCGCCTGAACCCGATGAACGATGGGAAAGCCCCCTACCTGGCAGACCGCACAATGCGACACCCTACCCCTTCGCTATACTTGGCTTTAACCCCAGGCCACCCAAAACAGCAGGCGCACAACCTGGTTTCGCAAACTCCGGGTTTCCTGAGCTGAGGGAAACTTACTGAAACCAGCGCTCTACCTCACCTCTCTAGAATAATTTACCCAGAGACGGCCCCTAATCGCGTTTGTGACAAGTGTAACGGTAAGTATGATTATGCAAGTACAGGACGCTGGAAAACATAAAAAGAACATCTGAACACTTGACATAAACAATGATCTTTACAAATTAATATTTCATTTTCACACACACACACTAAACAAACTATGTGTCTAAAACTTTTACTTTCTAATGGCTGGGTGTACATGAGAACCACACCGTGTCTTAAAAAACCAAAAGCGAGGGTTGTACTCGCGTAAACTATCAGCATACAATACCAAAATAGCGGTAACCTCTACTTTGGCCACTAAAGATAATTGTGTCTTTTCTTCTTTTCTTTGTGCTTGTACTTTTTTGCAGATTCAGCACTCGACGACCCTTTCCTAGCACCAGCGCCAGACCTCTTCCTGCTCGACCCACTCTTGTTTGATCAACCCTTTGGAGGGGTAATCGATTCATGAGTGACAGAAAGGCGATGATCCCTTGCACCGTCACCACTAGAAACTCCCATGGTATTAATAGTAACGATAAGCGGTGTAGGCACGGAGGCACTCCCAACAGGAAGACTTACTATGGTCTCGTTCTTCTTTGGGATCTCTCTTCCATCCCGCTCAGCCCTCTCCGTCTCCTCCGCCTTCTCGCACTTGGCCACCATCTTGGCCTGTTGAGTCACCACCGTAGCTGCCATTGAAGTCGTATCGGCTTCCACTGGGCTCTGGTCGGGGCACTCTGTCCATCGACCACCTCTCCTTCCTCGTTAAGAATGTCACCATGCTAGAAGTTACTCTTATGTCAGAGAAGGTGTCAAGTTGGTCGCCGCCCTCTCCAAACTGTGTTCCTAGGAGGCTTGGACCGGATTTGGTCACTTGGGTGACCACAGGGGAAGGGTCCGCTGCCGTCGTAGAATCAGGAGCAACTGCACAACAAAGACACAACCTTTTTAGTTCGTAAATTCGGTAATCACCTCATCCTCAGGGATGCAGGGTAAAAGGAGGTTACCTATGGTTAGGGATGGCGTAGGAATGATAAGATGGGAGCTAGAAGAAGTATGTAAGTTGAATCTGGTATCCCCCAGTGTTGGAAAGTCAGGATTGTACTCAGTGGAGGTTTGGCCAAAGCCTCGGGACCACTCACCATGGCAGATCTAGGATCCAGGGACTGATAAGAACTCCCCTCTACGAATGCCTTTGCCATAACCACACTACCAGTCGACACGAACTTCCCTTTCTTCTCAGCGAGCCTCGCCCACCTTTCATTCTCGACATCCTCTCTCCACAACCTCCTTCCTTCCTCCAGCTTCTCACGTTCATCCCTGTCCAGGAGAACGTTCGCAAGCTGGCACTCATCTAAAGTACTTATGAAACACCCCACCTCCGTTAAGGTCACTCACAAAGGGATTGCCTTAATTTTGGTGGAGGTTTATAAGTAAAAGCCACAGATAAACTCAAGGCAGATATAAATACACATATTTTAAACAGCGGAAACCAATAGACTTTTATTTCATCAGTACGTGTCCAAAACAAAACATTCCATAATTGTCTCAAAATACTTTCATCATTACAACCTCATAACTGTCTTAATTATTAAAGAAGCATAAAACATAAATAAAGTGACAAAAATTCCTACAGTGATATCCAAAGCCATAGTCCGAGCAAAAGAGACCCAAATCATACATCTACGTTCTTGGAGCTTGTACAGAGCCTGACTGAGCTGAGCTGTTTCCTCCCTGTGGACCTCGGGGGGGGGGGGGGGGGGGGAACGAAAGAAAAGGTGACGAAAGAAAATAGGGTCAGACATAAAGCCTGAGTAAATCTAGTAACTCTTTAGTATGTGAATAAGAAAAGGGCATGATAGATATATACTGAAAATAGGATAGTGTCACAAGCTAAGGGAATGTCGAATGTACTATCGCACCCATGCTATATCTCTGCATCTACTTGAGTTTACTCTAACTGGCACCCCATGGTGAGGGTGAAGTGATCCCCAACTTTATTTAAAGATCGGCTCCTACTCGCGTTAACATGTGTCATACGGCCCCCAAGAATTGTAGATACCTATGCTGGTCCCACCATGGGGTGTATCAAGACCCATGGTGGCGACCCCGACACAAATTCTAGAAGGCATAGGATATACTACTGGTGTCCCCAGTGCCCTGGTTGTCTGCTCCGGAGTGTGTGCACGCCCGCACCCCGTTAGACCTGCACTGTGCACCCACCGCCGTCGTTTGACCGCTTACAATCAACCCAATAATCGTGTCCCACCCTGCCTAGTTTCATGGTACCGTTGATACCTAACTTGGGTTACTGCTGAAACGGGTTCCTCGTTACCAGGATTTTCTAGTCAAACATGTTAAATGGTTAAGTGCCTGTATTTACCTAACCCCACCCATCAATTCTTGTTAACATGTTGAATTTGGTTAAGTGTTATAGTTGACTTAATCCTACCATCTGTCCTTAGCCTCTTAGAAGCACCTGACCACTCACATTAGACAGGTATTGCTACGGTTACTGGATATGTCGGTCAGTTCCGGGCTGGTATACACCATAGCTCAGTCTAACCTCGGGTCATTATTCGGCTCAATGCTTAACCACCCACATTGGATAGGTATTGTTGTGACTACTGGACAACCGGGAGGTTCCGGGCAGGTTTACATCACAACTCAATCCAACCTCGGGTTAAGCATATCGTGTTTTCTAAATTTACATATTTTATTACTTCTTAATTGTATATGTAAATGTCATATCTTTTATTCTTGGGTATTACAATTCATACCGCTTTAAATGTCATTGTCGTTGGCATGTGCCAAACATGCCAACATATATTTTCATGTTTTACACCCAACGTTATTAACCCCGTTTATACGTTCGCAACGTTATAACAAATGTTGGGCTTGACACAATTCAGCCCAACTTTATAAGCATAAGAAAAGGGGAAATCAAGAACATGTAATAGTTGACAACATATAAGGGTGTGTGGCGCATGAACTTGCAATTTAGCGCTTATTAGCATAAATGATGGGTCATGTGAACTTGCATTAAAATCAATGTATAACTAAGTGGATGACATATGAAATGGCATAGTTTAGGCTTACACAACTTGTGTTTAAACATGTTTAACTTGGCATAATGTCAAACACAAAACTAGCATGATATATATTCACCAAAAGGTCCAATTATAACATCTAATCACATAGCCTATTTCAACATGAACTTCCATAGTTTCTGAAACCCAAACGATACTTAACATAGATCCAATTATACTTGCAAATAAACATGAACTTTCATAGTTTATGAAACACAAACGATACTTAACATAGATCCAATTGTACTTGCAAATAAACATGGAAGTGATATCATAGGTTTTGGGTCATGTAGGCATAACAGGATTCAAGTCTAAATCATGTTTACATAAGCCTTAATTTAGGCTTAATGAATGTATAAGGTCCATGTCATAGGCATAAACAAAAAGGGATCAATTTCTAGTTTTTGCCACAAACTTAAAAGTGCCATTGTTTTCATATACAATTGTTCAATAGGCTTGCATCAATCAATTTATGCCACAAACATCAATACACAAGTCATGATAGAACCATCGCAATACATAGAATTTATACAATACAATAACACAATTCTATTTTCATTTACATCAAATCACATCACAAATTTTATTCATATTCTGAAAGGTCACTATACTTACAACGAATGCAGAATCTTGAATTCTGGATTCTGAAATTGAGATGCGCTCCTTTGGGTAGACTAATGTTGCGTTGATTAATTTGATTAACTTTAATCTTCTTCTTAATTTGATTTGTCTCTAGGCTTTTCCCTTGACGGCTATGTTCAATTCCTCCCTAGCAGCATGACGACTCCTTTCTCATTTTTTTGTGTGAATTTTCTGTTGAGACTTAGGGAGTATTTATAGATTTTTAAGTTGTTTTGAGCCGTCAGATGAAGACAGGAGGAATCTAGGCCATTCAAAGTTCAGAGAGCCAATCAAGAGGTGACACGTCAGCCCTAGTGACACACAGAGCCACAGAAATTCGAGCCAGACCTGGCCAGCTAGGTCGACCAGGCAGGAAGACACCCAGGTCGACACTGTGGTCGACCTGGGGTGACTAGGTCGACACCATGGTCAACCCTATGGTCGACCTGGTCTCTTGGCGGGAATTTTCCCGCCCATCCCAGTTTGAACCTGAAATTCGATTTTTGAATTTAAAACTGAGCTTTTTGAGTTTTAAACTTTATTCTGAAACTTCCGAAGGCCATAACTCCTTCATACGGAGTTCGATTCGCGCAAACTCGGACTCTATCTCAAGCAGAATTCCAAGACGAACGCAATGGCGTAATCCATTTCCCTTAATTCTTTCATTTAGAATTAATTATACTTTAATTTGTGAAGCTTAAAGTTATAAAATTCACGGGGTGTTACATTCTCCCTCCCTTAAAAGGATTTCGTCCCCGAAATCTTTAAGTTAGGAAGAATGTATATCCTACCATCCAACAGTCCATCTACTCAACCAACAAACACAGGCGTCCACTGTACTTAAAAGACTTCTAATGCTTTATGATCATATGCATAGTGTGTGTACATGTCCTTATCCAATGCAGAAATCAGGCGGTCTACTGATTCAGTTGACCTCCTTAATGCGAATCATGTAAGTGTCATGAATCCATTATGTATGCAAATTTTCCTACTCATAATTCTACATGAGTGCACGACTATTCATACAAATGCGACAACCATATGACAGCATATCAAGTTTCAACCATATACAAATGAGAATACATATATATGCATATGCAATATGAAGTGACTGAGCCGATCTGTATCCTAGAGTGTGTGTGTATATGCATCCACGAGCAACCACTAGCAATCACTAGCAACCATTTGCAGCCATCATACATAACATGTTATCAAATACATGTTTGCATCCATTTGTTTTCTACCTAAGGAGTTGGAAAAGGACCGAGGAGATATACCTAAAAAGATAGATAAAGCATAACTTAAGGAAAAAAGAGAGATCAAAGACGTACCCTCAAAAAGAAGAGGGTAGGCAGCGCGTGTTTTGTCCTCAGTTTCCCAAGTCGCGTCTTTCTCGGCGTCTCTCCACTGGACTTTAACGAGTTTGACTTCGCGGTTGCATAGCTTTTTCACTTCAGTTCCTAGGATGCGGGTTGGAACTCTCCTTACAGTTGCTTCACGTTCCACTTCGGCTTCTTCTAGAATGCTAGGTTTCACCACTTCCGCAGACTCATGCAAACACTTCCGGAGGTGAGAAACATGAAAGACGTTGTGAACTCCGGCCAGTCTCTCGAGTAGCTCTAATCTATAGGCCATCTTTCCAACCTTCTCGATGATAGGAAACGGTCCTACAAATCTTGGTGCTAGCTTTCCTACGGATCCAAAGCGAACGACGTTCCTTAAAGGTGATATCTTAAGGAAAACCCTGTCCCTAACCTCAAACTCAAGGTCGGTCCTTCTTTTGTCGGCGTAGGATTTCTGTCGGTCTTGGGCAGTCTTCATCCTCCTTCGTATCAGGTCCACTTTCTCCGAAGTCTCTCGAATCATGTCTGGCCCAAGTATAAGCTTTTCTGTAGACTCCCACCAACAAGGTGGTGATTTGCACGGTTGTAACAACCCGTATTTTTAATAATCTATTATAACATAAATTGAGGCAGAATTTAATTATAAAATGTGAATCAAGGGAAACGGGCTATGCCATTGCGTTCGTCTCGGAAAAATACGCGAAATAGAGTCCGAGTTTTCGAAAATCGGAGTCCGTATGACCCAGTTAAGGCCCATTGAAGTTTGCAGGAAATTCCTAAGTAAAAACAGATTTAAATTTTAAATTTAAAACATGGGATTAGGGCAAACTGGGCAGGCGGGAAAAATTCCCGCCCAGGACCCCATGTCGACAGGCCTGTCGACAGGGGTCTTGGCATGTCGACTGCCCTGTCGACAGCCCTGTCGACAGGGGGTGGCCAGGCTAACTGGCCTGGCGCACCATTTTGATTTGGGCTTGATTGGGGGGGCTTGGTTCTAGAGAGTTCCGGGATCTGATGGACCTAATTGAATCTAGGGTTAATCCTATGGTCTAAATCACTAGCCTAATCTATAAATAAGACCCTAACCTACCCTAAATCATTCATTATTCATCCTAGTAACTAAACTATGGCAAAATCAAAACTCTCATGGCCTCCACTCTCTTCATACAATTCCTAAATTGATTCCTAAGTGATTTTCCATGCATACAAGCATATTTAGGCTTGTATGATCCTCCTTAGCTTGCATTAAAGGCTTGTTTTTCTATTGGCATCATAAAGGAGGAGTCTTGATCAAGTTTGCTTGCATTTGGGGGTTTTAATTAGTTGCATAAGGGGTTTCTTGCATTTGTTATACTCATTTGAGTCCGCATAAGCATTGTAAGCCCTCTTACCTTCATTTTAGAAACTCTAAAGTTAATATGCGATGAAAGTTGGGATCTTTGCAAGTTTATTTAGTTATGTATGTTTATGCATGTTCGCTAAGCTATGATTTGCAAGTTCATTGAGTTATGCATGTCCATTATGCCATGTTTTGCAAGATTATTGAGTTATGCATGGTTATGCGAGTTCACCAAGCCATGATTTGCAAGTTAAATGAGTTATGCATGTTTATGCAAGTTCACCAAGCCATGATTTGCAAAGTAAATGAGTTATGCATGTTTATGCAAGTTCACCAAGCCATGATTTGCAAAGTAAATGAGTTATGCATGTTTATGCGAGTCCACTATGCCATGATTTGCAAGTTAAATAAGTTATGCATGTTTATGCAAGTTCATTATGCCATGTTATGCGTGTTTAATAAGTTATGCATGCTTATGCAAGTTTAAAATGACAAGTTGTGCATGTTTGACAAGTTGTGCATGCTTATGCAAGTTTAAAATGACAAGTTGTGCATGTTTGACAAGTTGTGCATGCTTATGCAAGTTTAAAATGACAAGTTGTGCATGTTTGGCAAGTTATGCATGTTTATGGTAATATGCAAGTTCACCATGCTAAGTTATGCAAGTTTAACATGTTATACATGTTTATGGTAATACGCAAGTTCACCATGCTAAGTTATGCAAGTTTAACATGTTATGCATGTTTATGGTAATATGCAATATCACTATGCTAAGTTGTACAAGTCTAACATGTTATGCATGGTTGTTGTGCAAGTTTATCATGTATGTTGTGCCAAGTTCCCTCTTCCTATCCTTTATGCGTTATTACGAATATGTAAGCGATAGAATGACATTGGGGGTTTTTGGGTAAACTTAAAAATACATGAAAATATAAGATTGGGAATTTACCTATTAAGTTAGGTCTACCCCTTGGGAATTTACCTATTAAGTTAGGTCTACCCAAGTAATTGTTTGACTTGTGATTATGTTTTGAAAAGAAGTGGACATGACACTTAGAAAACACAAGTGTGGCCAACTCGAGGTTGGGTTGAGTTTGTAGCGTAATTCTACCCGGAACCGACCGGCTTAACTAGTGGCTACAAACAATAGGACCCAATGTGAGAAGTTGGTCATGTGGTGCCAAGACCCGAGGTTAGACCAAGTTGTGGTGTAAAGCTACCCGGACCCGCCCGGCTTAACTAGTAACCGCAACAAGGTCTAATGTGAGAGGTTAAGGTGCATTAAATTAATCAATGCCTCATGATTAGGGTTAAGTCAGAGTCCACTAATACTTAACCAATTTGGGGATTAGAGGGATTGAAATGGGGCTAAGTGTGAACTGTTAGTTACACTTAGCCAGTTTAATCCACTTGGGGATTCGAGGGATTGAAATGGGGTTAAGTGTGAACCGTTAGTTACACTTAACCAGTTTAATCCATTTGGGAGTTCGAGGGATTAGAATGGGGTTAAGTTACACTTAACCAATTTAATCCATGATTAGTGAAGGGTTAAATCGCACTTAACCCTCTTAGGAAACCCTAGCAGCGGGTCTGTTCCGGCAGTAATCCCAGTTTGGTATCATCACAACCCTAGAGACTAGGCTAGGGCGGGGCACGATTACTAGGCGGATGTAAGCGACCAAAGCGGCGGCTGAGTGGTACAGCGGTGCGGGTCCAGGCGGGCTACGGACGTGCACGTAGTCCGGTGTTGGACAAACTCGAGGCACGTGTACCAGTAGGTCTGGGCTGTGCATTATTGCTTAAGTGTCCGGGGTTGACACCCGAGGGCTTGATACACCCGAAGGTGGACCCAGCACAGTCAGACTACATCCATATGTGGGCCGTATGGACACCAACACTTGACGTGTTAGGTTTATAGGGAGCCGATCGACTAGACCGTGGGCTGGACCTTATATTAAGGTCACTTCATGTTATTGGGCCAAAGTTTGGGCTGAGGGATCAATACCTGTTATGTTGGTTTGCTAGTACACCGTGGTGCAAAAACTTAACCTTGTTTATGCGATGACGCCTCTATCTATCTTGTAGTTACTTTATCATGCCAGTATGTTGTTATCTATGATCATCTCAGTTTGCATCATGATGTTAACTTTATTAGTTTATAGACTGATCGTAGCAGGGCTTACTCAGTCTTTTTGACTGACCCGTTTTGTTTCGCCTCTTTTCTTCCGTTTCCCCCCCCAGGTTCTCAGGGAGGGAATACTAGAGCCTAGCTTGGATTTTAGCTGCTTCCTTGGATAGCTCATGTATGCTTTGGACTTGGGCGCGCTATGGTTTATCACTCTCATTTGGGGATAGTACTTATGTATTTTCAGCTTATCAGATGATGTTTTTATCTAGACTTGTAATTTTGGGAAATTGACATTTTGATGTACCAGACTTGTGTTTTGAATGGTTTATAAATCTTCCGCTGTTTTATTTACTTACTCTGTTTATTTACATATATATGTCATGACCTGCCTTGCTATATCATTATGCATGTTTACCAATAATGCCCCTCTAAAGCTAGTGCATTCCTTTGCGAGTGACCCTGGCGGAGGTGGGGTGTTACATTTGGTATCAGAGCATATGGTTTACGAGAAGGGATAAAAAGGTTTTTAAAACTTTTGAAAAACTATTTTCAAAACCAAGTATAAAGTATTTTCCAAAGAAAAGTCTAGTTTATTTTAAAGGCTATTCCCCAAAAAGCCATTAGCAAAATTCCTTCGTTTTTCTCCATTCTGAATCTATCTTTTTCCTCGTTTCCAGTATGGCCGACAACTTTGCCATTCCGGAAGGAGTACATGTACCTGTTTGGTATAGGAGACTTTTGGAGGCTAGGGCGACCGAAGCCGGCCCCGCAAATATTACTCCTCCTCCGGTAGTTGATGTTCCTCTTCCTCCTTCCCCTCCGCATCCTCAAACTGACTTCGCAGAGATTTGCCAAGATTTTAAGGCGATGGGTTGCAAGAATTTCTTTGGAACCGAGACTTTTGTAGAGGCAAGGAATTGGTGGAAAGAGACCAAAGATCTTTTAGCCACCTTTGATATTGGTGACCGCAGGAAGGTTCTATTGGCGGTATGGTTGCTAAAGGAAGAAGCTGCACGTTGGTGGGTAGTCACCACCGCTACTAGGCCAATTGAGACTTGGGATGACTTTAGAGGAAGGTTTGGACTGAGGTTCTTATCACTGAAGCAAGGGGACATGACTATTAGGGAATACATAGATAAGTTTGATCAACTGGCTCGGGTCGATTTAGACTTGGTTAATACAACTCAGAAGAAGGCCCTACACTTTGCTCTAGGATTAAACGAGCCATTACATGGTTTGGCCATGTCTCATATACCCTTGGGGGCGACTTTCGAGAATTTGGTGAATATGGCCCTACTTCAAGAAGAGGATAACAATGACAAGAAAGAGGTCAAGGCGAATGAGTCTCAAGGCAAGAGAGTAAATTCCGGGAAACGAGGCAAGAATAACAACAACCGCAAGGACAAGCCAAGAGAGAATAGGAAATGTAACTTCTGTGGTATAGTTGGACATATAGCCAGGGAATGTAGGAAGAAGAAGAGAAAGCGGGGCGAATGCTTTCATTGTGGTGAGTCTGGACATCTGAGCAAAGATTGCCCGAGGAAACAAGGGCAAGGTCAGACTCAGTATGCAAGACTATCTGGAGGGCGAGTTCATCCCCTCAACATCATTCTTCCAGCTCAGGATAGAGGTGGCGTTCCTATTGAAAATCTGGTTTACATTTTCTGATTTTCCCTGTTCGTACTTTGTTTGATTCTGGCACATCGCATAGTTTTATTTCATCTGATCTAGTTGAAAGTTTGCACCTAAGTACTAGCCTAGTTGAGGATCCCGTATGTGTTTCAAATCCAATTGGGGGCTCTGCCCGCCTGTCTGTGGTCTGAGTGGATTTGAAAATTTCTATCTTGAGTATAGAATTCCCGTGGGATGTTTATATTCTCGGTTTCAGGGGATATGGGTTGGTTTTGGGCATGGAATGGTTGTCCTGTTTTGGAGCCACTCTGGGTTTTTGTATAGGGGGTTGTGAGGCTCATGACTCGCCTCGGTAATACCCTAGAAATTTCTAGCAACCCTATGGGTCCCGTCATGTTATGTTATCTTGAATCCCTCAACTCGTCTATCGATAGTTTGCAATCTGTGAGGGTGGTCCGAGAATATCCTGATATCTTGGGGGGAAAGTAAAGGGGTTACCCTTAGACGTGGGATAGATTTCCGCATTATCTGGTTGGTAATACCAAGCCAATTTCGTGGCCGGTTAGGCACATGACCTCACGAGATGAGAGTTAAGAAAGCAAGTCAAGGAGTTGCTTGAGAAGAACTTCCTGAGACGAAGCATTTTCGAGTAGGGTGCTCCAGTAGTATTCGTTACCAATGGGGACGGTTTGCTTCGCTTATGTGTTGGTTATCGTGAGAAGAATAGACAACCGTTACCAAGGATCGATGATTTGTTTGATCAGCTTGTGGGAGCATCTATTTTCTTTTGATCTAGCTACCGGATTCCATCAGCTTAGGATGGCTGAGGATGGAATTGACAAGACTGCGTTTAGGACTCTAGATGGATTTTTAGAATGGCTAGTCATGCTATTTGGTTTGACTAATGCACCCGCATATTACGTGAACTTGATGGGTAGGGTGTTTGGGGAGTCCTTGAACAAGTTTGTCGTGGTCGTCGTAGACGATATTTTGATCTCCTCAAAAGAACGAGGAAGAACATGCTATACAGCTCAAGGAGGAGATGGATACGCTTAGAGCCACCAGTTGAAGGTCAAGTTCTCCAAATGTCACTTTGGAGGAAAGAAGTTGGATTTCTTGGGCACATAGTTCTTAAGTAAGGCTTAGCGGTGGATTCCGCTAAAGTGGTTGCGGTTTAAGACCGGAAAACTCTGAGGAGGGCAATTGAAGTAAGAAGCTTTCTCCGTTTGGCTAGTTAGTTAGCATTCCCGGAGCTTAGACTTACTCTTCTGGGTCAAGAAGAGGGTTTCACAGGAAGAAGACCCGCCGTTGGTCAGGAACATGGACCAGCCGATTCGAGGCGAGATGTTAAGTCACCTCGCTAGGTATATTATAGATGACAAGGGATGACTAAGGCGCGATGAGAGATTATGTGTTCCTCGAGTGAAAGACTTGGTAAAGAAGGTTCTTGAAGATACGCATCACTCGAGGGGGTGGCCGAGTTGGTCTCAGGATGCATGATGTGCCACCAGGTTAAGGCCAAGTCATAGAAGCCCAGCGGGCCATTACCTCCATTGGAGGTTTCGCAAGGGAAGTATGAAAACATCTCGATAGATTATGTGGATAGACTACCTAGATCAAAGAAAGGGAATACGGGTAGGTGGGTCATAGCAGGTAGACTCACGAAGAGTGCTCATTCCAGTCCGGTGAGGAGCGAAGGGACTGTGTCATGGTTAGCAACGGTTTACCCTGAAGAAGTTGGCCAGTTTTGAAATAACCCACAAGAAGCCATGGGTAGGCGACTGAATCTAGGTACGGCCTATAGGCGGATGGTTCATGTCGATTAAGCCTGAGTTATCACGTTTATAAGGGCAATTGGCAACGGGGATTGGTATTTTCAAAGAAAAGTTCTGCTGCGCGGAATACCTTATAGTAAGCAGACGAGATCCAGGATTCCCTAGTGAATTTTGGAGAGCTTGCGTGAAATCATGAGGTTATAGTATGTTTAAGCCAAGTATACAGAAGGAAGAATAAGTGGAAAAGAAAGACGAGAGGCGATAATGAAATGAGTTCCAACTCGAATTTGGAAAATAGGAGTTAGGGAGCCAAGGAATCATGAAGTGAAAGATAGTCAAAGCACAGTGGAGTTAAGCTCAAGGAAACGTGACTAAGAAGAGTGAAGACTAGATACGCGCATCATATCTCTTTTTAAGAGTGCATCCTTGATCCTTGTTTTCCTGTGGAGCTTACTTGCAAGTTATCTTTTGTATATATCCTCTCGGTCCCATTCTCGACCTTATTTCAGTTGTAAACTCCATAAGGGGGTTGAGACTCATCGGTTAGTACTATATGTCGGAGTTCGAATGGATTTCTTGTAATCCAAAAAGGAGTTTATCTTGCTTATCTTCTAAGCATATATAGTTTATCGTGTCATGAGAACCTTAGGTAGAAACCCTTTGGTTGAAACATGTGTTTGAAGCATGTTATGTTTGATGGTTGCAAGTGGTTGCAAGTGTTTGCAGGTGGTTGCTCGTGGATGCATTATACACGATTAGGCACTAGATCGGCTCGCACACTCCTCATATTGCATGTGCATGAGTGTTTATGCTTATTCATGGATGAAAATTGTGTGTTATCACATGGATGTTGCATATGGGTGTATGTTATGTGCACACATATAGGTGATATACATTATGTTAGGAATTGCATACATATGGATTCATTTCACTAACATAATTTGCATTGATGATATTTGCATTAGATAAGTACATATACACACACCTCTGCATATGTTCATCTAGCATTTAGAATCTTGTAAGGACAATGATTGCTCGTGGATGATGCTTTGAGTAGATGGATGATTGGATGGTAGGATACGTTCTTCCTAACTTGAAGATTTCGGGGACGAAATCCTTTAAGGAGGGGAGAATGTAACAACCCGTATTTTTAATAATCTGTTATAACATAAATTGAGGCAGAATTTAATTATAAAATGTGAATCAAGGGAAACGGGCTATGCCATTGCGTTCGTCTCGGAAAAATACGCGAAATAGAGTCCGAGTTTTCGAAAATCGGAGTCCGTATGACCCAGTTAAGGCCCATTGAAGTTTGCAGGAAATTCCTAAGTAAAAACAGATTTAAATTTTAAATTTAAAACATGGGATTAGGGCAAACTGGGCAGGAGGGAAAAATTCCCGCCCAGGACCCCATGTCGACAGGCCTGTCGACAGGGGTCTTGGCATGTCGACTGCCCTGTCGACAGCCCTGTCGACAGGGGGTGGCCAGGCTAACTGGCCTGGCGCACCATTTTGATTTGGGCTTGATTGGGGGGCTTGGTTCTAGAGAGTTCCGGGATCTGATGGACCTAATTGAATCTAGGGTTAATCCTATGGTCTAAATCACTAGCCTAATCTATAAATAAGACCCTAACCTACCCTAAATCATTCATTATTCATCCTAGTAACTAAACTATGGCAAAATCAAAACTCTCATGGCCTCCACTCTCTTCATACAATTCCTAAATTGATTCCTAAGTGATTTTCCATGCATACAAGCATATTTAGGCTTGTATGATCCTCCTTAGCTTGCATTAAAGGCTTGTTTTTCTATTGGCATCATAAAGGAGGAGTCTTGATCAAGTTTGCTTGCATTTGGGGGTTTTAATTAGTTGCATAAGGGGTTTCTTGCATTTGTTATACTCATTTGAGTCCGCATAAGCATTGTAAGCCCTCTTACCTTCATTTTAGAAACTCTAAAGTTAATATGCGATGAAAGTTGGGATCTTTGCAAGTTTATTTAGTTATGTATGTTTATGCATGTTCGCTAAGCTATGATTTGCAAGTTCATTGAGTTATGCATGTCCATTATGCCATGTTTTGCAAGATTATTGAGTTATGCATGGTTATGCGAGTTCACCAATCCATGATTTGCAAGTTAAATGAGTTATGCATGTTTATGCAAGTTCACCAAGCCATGATTTGCAAAGTAAATGAGTTATGCATGTTTATGCAAGTTCACCAAGCCATGATTTGCAAAGTAAATGAGTTATGCATGTTTATGCGAGTCCACTATGCCATGATTTGCAAGTTAAATAAGTTATGCATGTTTATGCAAGTTCATTATGCCATGTTATGCGTGTTTAATAAGTTATGCATGCTTATGCAAGTTTAAAATGACAAGTTGTGCATGTTTGACAAGTTGTGCATGCTTATGCAAGTTTAAAATGACAAGTTGTGCATGTTTGACAAGTTGTGCATGCTTATGCAAGTTTAAAATGACAAGTTGTGCATGTTTGGCAAGTTATGCATGTTTATGGTAATATGCAAGTTCACCATGCTAAGTTATGCAAGTTTAACATGTTATACATGTTTATGGTAATATGCAAGTTCACCATGCTAAGTTATGCAAGTTTAACATGTTATGCATGTTTATGGTAATATGCAATATCACTATGCTAAGTTGTACAAGTCTAACATGTTATGCATGGTTGTTGTGCAAGTTTATCATGTATGTTGTGCCAAGTTCCCTCTTCCTATCCTTTATGCGTTATTACGAATATGTAAGCGATAGAATGACATTGGGGTTTTTTGGGTAAACTTAAAAATACATGAAAATATAAGATTGGGAATTTACCTATTAAGTTAGGTCTACCCCTTGGGAATTTACCTATTAAGTTAGGTCTACCCAAGTAATTGTTTGACTTGTGATTATGTTTTGAAAAGAAGTGGACATGACACTTAGAAAACACAAGTGTGGCCAACTCGAGGTTGGGTTGAGTTTGTAGCGTAATTCTACCCGGAACCGACCGGCTTAACTAGTGGCTACAAACAATAGGACCCAATGTGAGAAGTTGGTCATGTGGTGCCAAGACCCGAGGTTAGACCAAGTTGTGGTGTAAAGCTACCCGGACCCGCCCGGCTTAACTAGTAACCGCAACAAGGTCTAATGTGAGAGGTTAAGGTGCATTAAATTAATCAATGCCTCATGATTAGGGTTAAGTCAGAGTCCACTAGTACTTAACCAATTTGGGGATTAGAGGGATTGAAATGGGGCTAAGTGTGAACTGTTAGTTACACTTAGCCAGTTTAATCCACTTGGGGATTCGAGGGATTGAAATGGGGTTAAGTGTGAACCGTTAGTTACACTTAACCAGTTTAATCCATTTGGGAGTTCGAGGGATTAGAATGGGGTTAAGTTACACTTAACCAATTTAATCCATGATTAGTGAAGGGTTAAATCGCACTTAACCCTCTTAGGAAACCCTAGCAGCGGGTCTGTTCCGGCAGTAATCCCAGTTTGGTATCATCACAACCCTAGAGACTAGGCTAGGGCGGGGCACGATTACTAGGCGGATGTAAGCGACCAAAGCGGCGGCTGAGTGGTACAGCGGTGCGGGTCCAGGCGGGCTACGGACGTGCACGTAGTCCGGTGTTGGACAAACTCGAGGCACGTGTACCAGTAGGTCTGGGCTGTGCATTATTGCTTAAGTGTCCGGGGTTGACACCCGAGGGCTTGATACACCCGAAGGTGGACCCAGCACAGTCAGACTACATCCATATGTGGGCCGTATGGACACCAACACTTGACGTGTTAGGTTTATAGGGAGCCGATCGACTAGACCGTGGGCTGGACCTTATATTAAGGTC
The DNA here is from genome assembly GCA_030737875.1 of Allium sativum. Taxonomy (NCBI): domain Eukaryota; kingdom Viridiplantae; phylum Streptophyta; class Magnoliopsida; order Asparagales; family Amaryllidaceae; genus Allium; species Allium sativum. The sequence goes on along the minus strand of CM060922.1, from coordinate 79,061,799 downwards.
ACTTCATGTTATTGGGCCAAAGTTTGGGCTGAGGGATCAATACCTGTTATGTTGGTTTGCTAGTACACCGTGGTGCAAAAACTTAACCTTGTTTATGCGATGACGCCTCTATCTATCTTGTAGTTACTTTATCATGCCAGTATGTTGTTATCTATGATCATCTCAGTTTGCATCATGATGTTAACTTTATTAGTTTATAGACTGATCGTAGCAGGGCTTACTCAGTCTTTTTGACTGACCCGTTTTGTTTCGCCTCTTTTCTTCCGTTTCCCCCCCAGGTTCTCAGGGAGGGAATACTAGAGCCTAGCTTGGATTTTAGCTGCTTCCTTGGATAGCTCATGTATGCTTTGGACTTGGGCGCGCTATGGTTTATCACTCTCATTCGGGGATAGTACTTATGTATTTTCAGCTTATCAGATGATGTTTTTATCTAGACTTGTAATTTTGGGAAATTGACATTTTGATGTACCAGACTTGTGTTTTGAATGGTTTATAAATCTTCCGCTGTTTTATTTACTTACTCTGTTTATTTACATATATATGTCATGACCTGCCTTGCTATATCATTATGCATGTTTACCAATAATGCCCCTCTAAAGCTAGTGCATTCCTTTGCGAGTGACCCTGGCGGAGGTGGGGTGTTACAACGGTCTTCCATACAAGGCTTCGAAGGGTGCCATACCGATGGTAGCTTGGTAGCTGTTGTTGTAGGCAAATTCCACTAAAGGAAGGCGATCCTCCCAAGTCTCTCCAAAGTCAAGAACGCAAAGTCTCAAAAGATCCTCTACAACTCTATTCACCCTTTCCGTCTGGCCATCGGTTTGGGGGTGATAGGCCGTGCTCAAACATAACTATGTGCCCACAGCTTCTTGTAGACTCCGCCAAAACTCACTTGTGAAGATAGGGTCTCGGTCACTAACAATGCTGGAGGGTATCCCATGAAGTCAAACTATTTCCTTTAGATAAAGAGATGCTAGAGATGAGGCAGTCCTTTTACTTTTGATAGGTATGAAGTGGGCGCTTTTAGTAAGCCTATCCACTATTACCCAAATGCTAGTGTTGCCTCTTCTCGACCTAGGTAGTCCATCAATGAAGTCCATTGAAATGCTATCCCACTTCCACTGTGGGACCTCTAAAGGATGAAGTAGTCCTCCAGGTTTCTTCTGTTCCGCCTTGACCCGTTGGCAGGTCATGCACTTAGAAACAAAATCTGCCACGTCTTGCTTCATGCCGCTCCAAAAGAAAGTCCTTTTTATATCCTTGTACATCTTATCGCCGCCAGGGTGTATAGTCATCTTAGAATGATGTGCTTATTCGAAAACCTTCTTTGTCAACTTCCTTGCTTGTGGGACACATAATCTTCCATCTCGCCTCAGCCAAACCTTATCATCGATGGCGTATCTACTGAGGTGACTAGAAGTCTCACCCCTAATAAATCACATCAACAAGATGAGGGTCTTCACGTTGTGCAGCCCCTATTGAGTCCAAGAGAGTAGGGCGTACTTCGAGAGATGCTAGCAAACCCGGTACAAAATCTGAGGAGGGCCTAAAGTTAAAACTGGCTATATACTACAGGCTTTGCCTTTCCACAAAGAGAGGACTTAAGGTCAGTTTCTTTCGGCTCAACCGTCTGCTACTACGTTGCCTTTGCTAGGAGTACAGGAAATTTCAAAGTCGTACGAGGCAAGAAACTCCATCCATCTTTGCTGCCTCAAGTTAAGATCCTTCTGCGAGAAGAGATATTTCAACGATTTATGGTCAGTGTATAATTCGAACTTCTCACCTAGGAGATAATGGCGCCAAGACTTAAGCGCAAAGATGATGGCGGCTAACTCAAGATCATGCGTTGGGTAGTTCTTTTCATGAACTTTTAATTATCTTCCACCATATGCTACTACCCTTCCTTCTTGCATTAGAACAGCGCCTAGTCCCGTTCCACATGCATCCGTGTATATTGTGAACATTTTGCTTCCATCTGGCAAGGTCAGAATAGGGGCTGTTGTGAGAGCCCTTTTTAATCGTTGGAAAGCAAACTCGCAGTCCAAATCCCAAGTGAACGCCAGATTCTTCTTTGTTTGCCTTGTGAGTGGGGCTGAGATTTTCGCGAAATCCCTAATAAATTTTCGGTAAAAACCGGCTAGCCCAAGAAAACTTCTAACTTTGGTTGCATTTCTTGGTGTCTTCCAATCTTGTACTGCCACCACTTTCGCGAGGTCCATAGCCAACCCCTCTTTGGACACTATATGCCCCAGAAATCTTACTTCTTTTCTCCAGAAGTGACACTTGGAGAATTTGGCTTTTAGCTGATAAGCCCGAAGAGTTTCCATGATTTCTTTCAGATGCTGAGCATGCTCTTCCTCACTCTTTGAGAAGATTAAGATATCATCTACGAAGACGACCACAAATTTTTTGAGGAGTTCTCTGAACCCCCTGCTCATTAGATCTACGAAATAAGCGGGTGCGTTTGTCAAGCCGAAAGGCATGACAAGCCACTCGAAGAAACCGTCTGGGGTTCTGAACGCTGTCTTATCAATACTATCTTCAGTTACTCTTAGCTGATGGAACCCAGTTTCCAGATCAAGTTGGGAGAAGACCGTCGCACCAACAAGCTGATCAAACAAATCATCGATTCGGGGAAGAGGGTGCCTATTTTTCTTGGTCAATTTGTTTAACTTCCTGTAGTCAACGCAAAGGCGAAGCGAACCGTCCGCTTTGGTTGCGAACACCACTGGAGCAACCCATTCCGAAATGCTCTGTCTAATGAACCCTTTTTCGGGAAGTTCTTTAACCTGCTTACTGAGCTCCTTTCTCTCCCTTGGAGCCATGTGTCTGACAGGTAAAGCTACAGGCTTTGCGTTATCCACAAGATATATGCAGAAGTTTATTTCCCGCCTTAGAGGTAAGCCTTTCACCTCCTCAAAGACATCCGGATATTCCCGGACTACTCTTATTGATTGCAAATTCTCATCAGAAGCATCAAGCGACTCTAGATAAGTTAGCATAACAACATTCAAGGGATTACAAGAAATTACTAGAGTGTTACCACGCCAAGTCAAGAGTCTAACTACTCTTTTCTCACAATCAAGAATGACACTATTACTGGATAACCAGTCCATGCCTAAGATCAAACCATATCCTGAGAACCCTAAGACAAAGGCATCACAACTAAACTCAACGCCGAGAATAGAGATTTTCAAATCCAAACAAACCATTGACAAGTAAGCGGAGCCCCCAATTGGATTTGAAACTACTAAGGGATCTTCTACCATACTAGTGTCTAGATGCAGAGATTCTACTAAGGCAGATGAAATAAAAGAGTGTGATGCGCCAGAGTCAAAAAGTGTACGAACTGGATGATCATAAAGATAGACTACACTTTCTACAGAAATATCACTACCTCATTCCTGCTGAGGTGCCACTAGCACATGAACCTGATCCCCTGAAGTGGATCCGGCTTTCTGTCCCTGCCCTTTCTTCTTTGGGCAGTCCTTAGCTTGGTGCCCAGTCTCTCCACAGTGAAAGCAACCACCCATCTTCGCCTTTCTTTTCCGGCAGTCTTTTGATATATAGCCCACAATGCCACAGAAATTGCACCTTCTCTTCTCACGGGGCTTATTGTTCTTCCCTCCTTTCTTGAAATCTGTTTTCTTTGTTTGTAGACCCTCTTTCTTCTCTTCCCCCTTAGTTTCTTTCTTGCCATGGTCTTCCTCGTGTAGCAACGCCATGTCCACCAAGCTTTCATAAGTCGCTCTCGTGGATACATGGGTCATGGCAAGGCTGTGTAGAGGCTCATTCAAACCCTTGATGAAGCGAAGTGCCTTCTTGTGTTGGGTGTTTACTAAGTCTAACCCAAATCCGGTCAGCTGATTAAACTGATTAACATATTCCCTGATCGTCATGCTCCCCTGTTTCAGGGTTAGAAACTTCTCCATTTGCAGGCTTCTTTCTGCTTGGGAGAGAAATTTCATCTCGAACCTTGTCCTGAAATCCTCCCATGTTTCCACCGCCCGCTGAGCATTGGTAACTTCCCACCAATAGGAAGCTTCATCCTTAAGCAACCATACCGCTAGTTGTATCTTTTTCCTGTCATCTACTCCAAAGATGACAAACAGATCCTCAGTCTCCTTTAGCCAGTTTCTTGACCCTACAAAGGATTCTATCCCATAAAAGTCTTTTCCTCCCATAGCCTTAAAGTCTCTACATGTTTTTGCGAAGGCATTTCCACGAGGAGGAGGGGGAGGAGGAGCCGCGGCCACTGGAGGAGGGATGTCTGCTAGGCCCGCGCCATTGGCCCTTGCTTCTAAGTACCTCCTAAACCAGCCGGGAATCGGCACTCCTTCCGGGAGGTTAAGGTCTCCAGACATGCTGAAACAGAAAGGAAAAATTCAAAACGAAGGATAGAGAGAGATAGATAGGGCACATGGCTTTGGGGGATTTTGTATTTTTATAAACATAACACTTTTTTTTTCTTGAAAAATGCTTCTTTAAACTTCCTTTTTGAAAACAATTTCAAAAACTTTTATCTTATCTGGTAAACCTATGCTCTAATACCAAGTGAAACACCCCACCTCCGTTAAGGTTACTCACAAAGGGAATGCCTTAATTTTGGTGGAGGTTTATAAGTAAAAGCCACAGATAAACTCAAGGTAGATATAAATACACATATTTTAAACAGTGGAAACCAACAGACTTTAATTTCATCAGTACAAGTCCAAAACAAAACATTCCATAATTGTCTCAAAATACTTTCATCATTACATCCTCATAACTGTATTGATTATCAAAGAAGCATAAAACATAAATAAAGTGACAAAAATTCCCATAGTGATATCCAAAGCCATAGTCCGAGCAAAAGAGACCCAAATCATACATCTACGTTCTTGGAGCTTGTACAGAGCCTGACTGAGCTGAGCTGTTTCCTCCCTGTGGACCTTGGGGGGGAACGAAAGAAAAGGAGACGAAAGAAAATAGGGTCAGACATAAAGGCTGAGTAAATCTAGTAACTCTTCAGTATGTGAATAAGAAAAGGGCATGATAGATATATACTGAAAATAGGATGGTGTCACAAGCAAGGGGAATGTCGAATGTACTATCGCACCCATGCTATATCTCTGCATCTACTTGAGTTTACTCTAACTGGCACCCCATAGTGAGGGTGAAGTGATCCCCAACTTTATTTAAAGATCGGCTCCTACTCGCGTTAATATGTGTCATACGGCCCCCAAGAATTATAGATACCTATGTCGGTCCCACCATGGGGTGTATCAAGACCCATGGTGGCGGCCCTGACACAAATTCTAGAAGGCATAGGTTATACTACTGGTGTCCCCAGTGCCCTGGTTGTCTGCTCCGGAGTGTGTGCACGCCCGCACCCCGTTAGACCTGCACTGTGCACCCACCGCCGTCGTTTAACCGCTTACAATCAGCCCAGTAATCGTGCCCCACCCTGCCTAGTTTCAGGGTACCGTTGATACCTAACTTGGGTTACTGCTGAAACGAGTTCCTCTTTACCAGGATTTTCTAGTCAAATATGTTAAATGGTTAAGTGTTTATATTTACCTAACCCCACATATCAATTCTTGTTAACATGTTGAATTTGGTTAAGTGTTATAGTTGACTTAATCCTACCATCTGTCCTTAGCCTCTTAGGAGCACCTGACCACTCACATTAGACAGGTATTGCTACGATTACTGAATATGCCGGGCAGGTTTACACCGTAGCTCAGTCTAACCTCGGGTCATTATTGGGCTCAATGCTTAACCACCCACATTGGATAGGTGTTGTTGTGACTACTGGACAGCTGGGCGGTTCCGGGCAGGTTTACATCACAACTCAATACAACCTCGGGTTAAGCATATCGTGTTTTCTAAATTTACATATTTTATTACTTCTCAATTGTATATGTAAATGTCATATCTTTTATTCTTGGGTATAACAATTCATACCGCTTTAAATGTCATTGTCGTTGGCATGTGCCAAACATGCCAACATATATTTTCATGTTTTACACCCAACATTATTACCCCTGTTTATACGTTCGCAATATTATAACAAATGTTTGGCTTGACATAATTCAGCCCAACTTTATAGGCATAAGAAAAGGGGAAATCAAGAACATGTAATAGTTGACAACATATAAGGGTGTGTGGCGCATGAACTTGCAATTTAGCGCTTATTAACGTAAATGATGGGTCATGTGAACTTGCATTAAAATCAATGTATAACTAAGTGGATGACATATGAAATAGCATAGTTTAGGCTTACACAACTTGTGTTTAAACATGTTTAACTTGGCATAATGTCAAACACAAAACTAGCATGATATATATTCACCAAAAGGTCCAATTATAACATTTAATCACATAGCCTATTTCAACATGAACTTGCACAGTTTCTGAAACCCAAACGATACTTAACATAGATCCAATTATACTTGCAAATAAACATGAACTTGCATAGTTTATGAAACACAAACGATACTTAACATAGATCCAATTGTACTTGCAAATAAACATGGAAGTGATATCATAGGTTTTGGGTCATGTAGGCATAACAGGATTCAAGTCTAAATCATGTTTACATAAGCCTTAATTTAGGCTTAATGAATGTATAAGGTCCATGTCATAGGCATAAACAAAAAGGGATCAATTTCTAGTTTTTGCCACAAACTTACAAGTGCCATTGTTTTCATATACAATTGTTCAATAGGCTTGCATCAATTAATTTATGCCACAAACATCAATACACAAGTCATGATAGAACCATCGCAATACATAGAGTTTATACAATACAATAACACAATTCTATTTTCATTTACATCGAATCACATCACAATTTTTATTCATATTCTGAAAGGTCACTATACTTACAACGAATGCAGAATCTTGAATTCTGGATTCTGAATTCTGAAATTGAGATGCGCTCCTTTGGGTAGACTAACGTTGCGTTGATTAATTTGATTAACTTTAATCTTCTTCTTAATTTGATTTGTCTCTAGGCTTTTCCCTTGACGACTATGTTCAATTCCACCCTAGCAGCATGACGACTCCTTTCTCATTTTTTTGTGTGAATTCTCAGTTGAGACTTAGGGTGTATTTATAGATTTTTAAGTTGTTTTGAGCCGTCAGATGAAGACAGGAGGAATCTTGGCCATTCAAAATTCAGAGAGCCAATCAAGAGGTGACACATCAGCCCTAGTGACACACAGAGCCACAGAAATTCGAGCCAGAGCCAGACCTGGCCAGCCAGGTCGACCAGGCAGGTCGACACTATGGTCGACCTGGGGGGGGGGGACCAGGTCCACACTGTGGTCGACCTGGGGTGACCAGGTTGACACCATGGTCGACCTGGTCTCTGGGCGGGAATTTTCCCGCCCAGCCCAATTTGAACCTGAAATTCGATTTTTGAATTTAAATCTGAGCTGTTTGAATTTTAAACTTTATTCTGAAACTTCCGAAGGCCATAACTCCTTCATACGGAGTCCGATTCACGCAAACTCGGACTCTATCTTAAGCAGAATTCCGAGATGAACACAATGGCGTAACCCGTTTCCCTTAATTCTTTCATTTATAGTTAATTATACTTTAATTTGTGAAGCTTAACGTTATAGAATTCACGGGGTGTTACAACTTACGTCCACTTGATGTAAGAAGACCTCGTAAGGGACCAATCTCTCCCAGGTTCTGGCTAGCTCTCGGGGATAGTCTTCAACCCACGAAATTCCTCGGGATCTCAAAGCCTTCACATACATATTGTGGATACTCCCCTCGAAGGAGGACCCAACACGGAATTCTGCATCATTCAGCTGTCCCCCCAGTTGCTCTATCTCCCTCATATGTTCGGCTTTTATACCCTCGGGCTCACTTAGCACATCCCTGTAGCTAGCTTTGGCATCTTCCTTCGCCTTTCTCATCACCTCGAGCTGCCTCCTCAACTCAGCAACCTCGGCATTCTCAGCCCGCAACCTTTCATTTTCCGCCTTCAGAGAGACATTATCATTATGAAGCTCGGTGACTCTCACATTATCCTTCTCCAAGATGTCACATGCTCGCTTTAGATCAGCTTTGTCCTTTGTTAGAGCTGTGGTCTCAGTAGTTAAATCTGCCACAGTGGCTTTAAAATTTGAGAGGGCATACTCCAACTCCCTCTTCAGTGTATCATTAGCCTACGTCATATCATCTGCAGCGAAAAAGCTATCGTCAAAGGGTCTGATAATGCATGAAAGAGAACTTACAATGCAGGGAATGGGCATACCTATCTTCTTTTTCAAAGCTTCGACGGTGGTGTGCCTGACGTCAATAGTCGACCTCTGATCAGCAAATTGCCGGTTCTTCTTTTTGATCAGCTCCGAAAGCCAGAGGGAATACTTGGTAAACTCGTTGGTTTGGTGATATGAAGCTTTCACGTCATCTATAACTCCCCAAACTCTCTGCCAGGAGTTGTACCGAGGTCAGGGACGAATCTCAACTCATCAAAATAGCGCTAGGGAAGTGGTGTTTCTGGAATGCCCTTCGCTCCTCTATCGATAGCCCTTGAAACCAGGGTTCTGTCAAGTCTGGAACCTCTATCTCAGTCTCTCTCTCCCACCTCGACTGGCCAAGATGTGCTTCCTCTTCCCTAACAAGATAAACGGGGGCCGGAGGAGCATAGATGGGGGAGCTGTCGAAGGCAAAGATCGAGATCCACCTACGTTGAGCCGAGTATCTCCCACGGACACGCGAGTAGGAGGAGGAGGCATCGGAGATCGCCTAGATCGGTCTCAGCCTTGAGGCCCACTGCCTAGTTCTAGCGGAGGTGGAGCACCATACAAACTGGCGGATCTTCAGAAACTCTCAAAGGAAGAACTCGGGGGATGCCGACGGTCACCACGTCGATAACTTTGTCCACTACATCCACCTGCCATATCACCTGCCAACGGAAAAAGCCAAAGTTAGTCAAGTTACACACAGAGGCTTCCATCTATGTTATACAACGTTATGAATGTATGCCTTAAGTGTTCTCTCAACATACCAGATTGTGGCCCGATCGAGGGAATTAACCCGTCCGCAGCACAAATAAGTTCTTCCAGGCTTGTCGTGTTTGGCTATGGAGTCACTACTAGATCAAGTCCTTTCAAGCCATCAAACTGGCCCATGGGTTTGGGCAAGGCGGTGGCCCCCGAGGGAGTCGCCAGAGACTATGGTCTAACTAACACTTCCTCCCCCTCCCCTATTGGAGGCGGGACGGGAGTGCTCGACAGCCCCTCATCTTTGGCAACCTCCTCGTGACTGCGAGCCTCGCCTCCGCACGCATCTCCTTGAGGTCGAGTAGTCTCTAGCAGCTCCCCTCCCACAGGGGGAATTTTTCTCTTCCGTCCAGTGGTGGTTGGACCTACCACGACTCCCTCTTTTGGCATACTAGCAGCAACCGCATGCCTGATCATAGCCCGGTTGGCAGGTAGCAATCCAGCATAGCGAAGGTGATCCTGACTTGTCACAGTGCTAGTATTGCAGAGATTCTCTAGTATCGCGCGCAAAGCATTGAGGCGTTGTCGGTATTTGTCCCCGGTAGGCGCCTTTGGATTTCTTTATATAACCCAATTAAAGCCACAAGTAAAGGAAGGAGTTGAAAATTTACGACAAGGAACGGGGCTAGAGAAACACTTACTTCCCTCAATCTATCTTCTGGCAAATCTGGGAGGGTAGCTGACGAAGAACCACTCGCACTTAAACGTTGACAACCTAGGCCACGTTCCGACAAAAAATTTGGTAGCAGCAGTCGCCTCTAAAAACCATTGATAGGGGGAGGCAGCGCTTGTTTTCCTTAGACTGAAGAAACATCGAATATCTTCCCCGATGTGTTCCCTGCGCAAAAACTTGTAGCATAAGCATTAGGGTGCAGTTGTGATGGCGCGAGACAGAAATAGAAAACCATGTTCCGAATGAAGTCATTAGCCGGGGGCACGCACCCTTCAAAGCAAGCCTTTCGGTTCCAAGCAGTAAGACCCTCGGGCGACACATGGGATCTGCCATCTCTCCTAAGGGCATGGGCATCATCCACCGATATGTTAAATCGTGCTGCCATTTTCCTGACCATGGTAGAATCCATGCACAATGGTACTGAATCGATAGGATTCTCCAAAATCACCGCATCAGGCAACATGTCCGGAGATACCGGAGGTGCGGGTGCATCCTCTTCCATGATATCCACATTCTCGGCCTCTTCAGTCACAACCGGGGAATATTGCTGCTCAAGTTGCTCTCCGTGCTCAGACGCTTCGGGCGAACTAGTCGTATGAGAAGGAATCGATCCTTCGGTGGTCTCAAGCTTACTGCCAGATGAGCTACCTCTAGGAGTAGAGTCGAATGTGTGTGATAAGGGCTGGGAAGCCTCGGCTTCCGTAGTCTTTCCGGTCTTTGATCTTGTTTGCATCTTCAGCTATACTTTAACGCATCAGTATTAGAACGGGCAGTGTAGTGACCTGTACCCCTCGTGTTTGTGACAACTAATATGTGCGTGCAATGCTATGCAAAAGTAAACTACATCAAGAAAGTCCAGAACAATTCAAAACAGTCCAATTCCCAGTCCGGTTATATGCTCCGTCCTATGTGACCAATCCCAAAATTCCGCTCGCGCCGTTAACAGCTTATGCGTCAACACTAAGCATGCAAACCCAGAGACGGGTATCCAGAAGCTAAAGTCCAACAACATGACATATCAGAAGCCTGGCACATCAAAGACCGAGTCCTGCGCCACGTCGGGCTCGAAATTCTGAACCCCAGTTTCGAAATTTTGAACCCAGAAGGGTTCAAAATTCCGAAACCATCCGGGTTCGAAAATTCGAACCCAGAAGGGTTCGAAATTCTAAACCCATCTGGGTTCGAAAATTTGAACCCCTCTAGGTTCGAAATTTCGAACTCAAACATAAGGTTTCAATGCTTCGAACCCCACGAAGCTCGAAAATCCAAACCCATGAGGGTTCAGGACTTCGAACCCGGTGGGTTCGAAAATTCGAACCCAGTGAGGCTCGAAAATTCGAACCCACGGGTGTTCGAGACGTCGAGTCTAGCTGGGTTCAAAAAATCAAATCCAAGAAGGTTCGAGTTCTCCTCCGCGGCCCTTCGACTTCCTCCCCTTCTCATCTCCTCGACCCAAAGCCTCACCTAGTTTAGGTTCGAAATTATCAAGTTCAAAATTGTCGGGTTCGAAGCTTTCAGCAATGGCGACCAGAGAAAGAAAAAATAGGAGGAAAAAAGTGAAGGGGGCCTATTTATAAAAGGAAAAAATGTCGCTTCGTATTCCAATGCGGGTTCGAAATTTCCGAACCATCTGGGTTTGAAATTTCGAACCCCCGGGTTTGAAATTTAGAACCTTAAGGGGTTCGAAAATTAGAACCTCAAGGGTTCGAAATTTCGAACCCCCAGGGGTTCGAAATCCCGAACCCCTAGGCTCGAAATTCCGATCCCACTGGGTTCGAAATTTCGAGCCTTTCAGGTTCGAATTCCAACCTTGTTTAAAAAAAATGAAATGATGACAATCATACCTTAGGGTCATAAGCACTGCTCCACATTCTCTCGTATACATATTCCATGCACATGCATACCGACCCCTGCGCATCCACGGGAGCGACACACTATGGACGCTGAGCGACTTGAGTACGACGCATCCCCCAACAACTAATGCTTATTTGCCTTTTGAATTACAGGGAGAATTAATAGCTTAACTACTATCTCAACCGACACAAAGCACATCATGCCAAAACAAAATGTACTTTGGGGGCAAATGTTAACCGGTTTTTGGCTCGGTTCCCAAGAGTGCAGCAGACACGCTCAACTCAATGTACCACGTGAAGTTGAGGCCAAACAAGGATGCTCAGGAGCAAAGGAGACAGGATCGGGAGAAGACTGCGCTGTTCGCAACCTCACAACATTCAGAAGACATCCGCGAACCAAGGCCTCGGGCCTCGAAGGGATTACGAGCCTCAAGCACCCGATCCCGGGATCATCGTTCCCCTCGGAGATACTTCGTACTGGGCAGAACGAGAAATTCACACCTATGCCTGGGTTCGAGATCTCAAACCCTACGGGTGCGAAATTTCGCACCCATGCCTGAGTTCGAAATCTTGAACCAGGCAGGTACGAAATTTCGAACCCATGCCTTGGTTTGGAATTTCGAACCCAGTGGGTGCAATATTTCGAACCCGCGCCTGGGTTTGGATTTTGGAACCCATCGGGTTCGAAATTTCGAACCCATGCCTGGGTTCGGAATTTTGAAGCCAATGGGTGTGAAATTTCGGACCCGTGCCTGGGTTCGAAATTTCGAACCCAGCAGGTGCGAAATTTCGCACCCATGCCCGGGTTTGAAATTAGTAGGTGCGCAAGTGGTGGGTTTGAAATTCTGCTAGTGGTCCCCTATTTCTACCTACTCCTACTTACCCCTACTCCTATAAATAGTCCATGGCCTCACACTTCAAAGGGGTTGGATTTTCTTCACTTGAGACCTACCTAGAGCTTCCTAGACCTCATTAATGGCATCTCCTATTTGAGGAAGAAGGAGAATTAAATATTCTTTTTCCCAAATACCTAGCATATGACAATTATAAAAGTGAATGTAATGAGCTTGGCTCTAACTTGTAATTCTTGAGTGATTAATGAAAGTTCAGCATCCTTCCAAAGTGGACGTAGTCCTAATCCACGGCCGAACCAATATAAATTCTCGCGTCATTTACCGCTTTCTCTTACTTAGTCTTGCAACCAAATTAACTATTCCTAGTAATAGGAATCCTGGTGTTTATGACATTTTTTGCCGTCAACAGTTTTAGTGGCATGCTAATTTATGTTCACTGTATTGTCATTCTTTGTTGCACCAGCATTGATTATACAGCCTTGTTGCATTAGTGCTATATGCTTACTCTATCCATTTATGCTTTGCATGTCAAACCTATGTACTTGCACATTATAAATATATATGTGTATATACACACAATTGTATGTGTATACATGTATCATGTATGTAAAAAATAATATTTATGGGCTATTCAAATGGCAGACATGAATTTTCTATCAGTAGACCACTATATTTGAGTTGTGTCTATTTAGAATCAGCTAATTTTAAATGCTGGTTCTGATCAGTAAACCAATGTAGTTCTGTCGTGGCTAATTTGTGAGCACTAGAGATACGTCTGCCTTATAGTATTTATAGTGTATCACTATGAATATTACAAGAAGTCTAGACTCAGATAAATGTATGTGTATATATATATATATATATATATATATATATATACACACACACACACATATATACCAGATCAAGTCTAGAAAAATGATGAGAAACACACCGAAATTCTGATGCAAATAAAATTTAAAATAAACTTATATTTACTAATATTTAAATCTATTTTTGTTCCAATTTATTGTGTGTGTTTCTATGATAGGTGTACATGTGACTGAACTGGATTGGAACGCAAGAAGACTTAGTGTGTCAGTGAATGTATATGTAATCGAGTATGTATAACCGAGTGAATCGAGTGGAATGTAGTGAGGAACATCTGTATATGAATTGATTGTAGACATGAATAAAATTGTACTATTATTTGCAATAAACAAATTGATTGAAGTAAAAATATAATTGTGTTGTTCAATTCAATTTGTCTATAGTACAATTTCATGTGATATATATATATATATATAAGTGTGTCATGTTTAAACTAAAGAAAAATATCCAAGCATATTTAAGTGAATTGAAAATAGTGGAATAAAAAATATGTACTATTTCAACGTTGAAATAAAATATTTAATTGAATAAAAATACTCACTACACCAAAATGGCCATTCGACAACCCTTTTTTCCAATTGCCAGCACTTATTTGTGTTGCAGGGTAGTCACCGTAGTATGCGTTGCTATATTAAAAAAGTGTTTCCAAAAATACATAATAATATTATTTTTATTCCCAACGCTTATTTGGGTTGTTAAGGGTGTTTTCTGAGGGCAAAAACGTAAACTAACATCATTAAAACTATTTCCCGTATCTCCTTCCTTTGCCCAATGCTTTCACCAAATATGGTCGCCTAAATCACAATTCGAAATCCCATGAATTTCAGAAAGAGAAAAAAATTACAATTCGAATCCAAATCTACGAATCCCAGCACGACGAAATCGAATTCGTAACTCTCTAATTGGATGTTGGTATCACTTCAATGTAACAGGTTGCGTTCGATTTTGGCATCTTTGTGTTCGATTTGTGCTCACGAACAACATCGTGTAAGATTTCTGGTATTATAGTTTTGAATCCATGAAAATGTTTGCTGATAAAATCAAAAAAATTATCCAAAAACCCTTTTTTGAATGCTAACAGATCTAGAAAATACTTCGTCAAGTTTGGAGATATGGTGTTGTTGCTCTAATTATTGGGTAACTAAATCTTCGATACTCTCATTTTGTGGTTTAGGTGTACGATTTTAATTGCCTACCTTTGATGGTATTTCGATTTGCAGGAGAAAGATTTAGTTAAATTGAAGAGGGAAGCAAGACTTAAGGGAGGGTTTTATGTTCCCCTTGAAGCCAAGCTCGTGTTCATTATCAGGATAAGAGGGTAGGCGTTCTTATGCTTTTATGTTGATATTTTGCTTTGTCAATTATTTTTATTGTATTATTATATGTAGTTTCATCTTCATTTTCAACATGTGAATATAGTTTCTGTAAAGATTGTTGCTTAAAGTTAGTTGAGGGTTTATGTTTTAGAAACAGCCTGGCTTGCAACAAGTCAATCACATCTTTTTCGTCTACAACAAATTCACCCGACGCTTGCAAATATTCTTTATTTGAATCATTGAAAATTGTCGAAAGTGCAATTTCTTACTTTAATATGTTGTTATTTGTTCAATTTAACTTTAAAACTTTTTGAAGCAGAGCATTTATTTGTCTAGTGTATGTACTGTAACATTGTCAAAATGATTGTCGGCATATTATTTCGTACGTATGCACTACAACCATATTTAATCATAGAAACTGATTAGCTATATTAGGCAGTACATTACCGTTTGAACTGGGGAAATTTTAGTGTATGTATTTTGTTCTCTTTCTTTTGGATGAGTGAATTTCAGGGTCGATAATTGTTAAAATAACAGCAGTATCTTATTATAATGTATTGTTAGCTGAGGGGACCTTTCAGTTTAGCTCTGTGTATGAAAATCTAAACACAAAGGCCTCTACTCCTTCCGAAAAGTTATCAGTTAAGAAAAATTCATTGTCAACGTCTCCATCTTCCTATAGTCATTGCTCCAATTCGTGTTTTTGTTCTAACTATTCAAAGCAAATTAAATTTAAACAAGAAGCAACCAATTTGGAAAGAGCGAATAACGTGGTGAATTTACATGTCACAAGTCAAGAACCAATAAAACCTATACCTCGATCGCAAAGTCATTCATGTATTGAGATTTTATCTCAGTTAGAGAAGAAAAGATCGAGCGTTTTCAAGGTGAAGGCTTTTTGTGGGGAAGAGGAAGCACAACTTAGGCTAGAATCGACATGGGGATATCGAGAACTAAAGGAAACACTAATGAACAGGTTTAACATAAGCAAGGATTATTGTGTGGATCTTAAGTATTTGGATGATGACCATGAGTGGGTTTTATTAACATGTGACGAAGATCTGCATGAGTGCATTGATGTGTACAAGTCATCTAATGTTTCTACCATTAAAATGTATGTGCACCCTAGTGTGAAATCTTAACCAATAGTAAAGACTTTTATGTGCACATCATAGAAGGATACAACGGCTTTTCAACAAGGGTTGTCACTTGCATTTCAGTGTGACTGCAACATATTATTTATGCAGCACACAATCCATATTTCCTAGGACATGGAGGATGCTACACTCTTGTACGGAAACTCAGTCAAGTTTCATGATTTATTGCCTCTACTCATCTTTTTTAGTTTGTTTACATGATTACAACGAAAAGTGTAACTGTTGTGAAACTCAATTTCACAAGCCAAATATTATGGCCAACCATTTGTTCTGTTTGTAATATAAATCAACATTTACTTTCTATAACTTAGCAACAATATTGTGTTTTTTCTATTTCCAGTTCTTATGTTGTCTTGAACACTAATTGTTTCCTTTTCCAGTTAGTTTTGCGCAGCGCTGTCCAGTTGCTGATGCGGCTGATACTGAAGAGTGAAGGTGCCGCTTCAGGTAACTTTATGTCTATATTTCATTTTGTTGTGTTTGAGATAATCATAATGCGATTGGCAGTGTTATTAAACATAAATAGGTATGATAGAGCCGTACCCGTGGATTTAATAGGTCAGTGATAAGAAGATATTGAATAATTTTGTAACACGCCTCTTACATGAATGTTATGTTAAACCTCATACGCCAACATAATATACCGAATGGAACAGAAATTTACCTTTCTTAAGCTTTGCACAACCATTGCAAGCGACAATCATGTCTAAAATCATCTTTTGGGATACAAAGAAACAGACAATGTGTGAAGTGAACTGCTGATAATGATGTCGAAATATTTTGTTACTTTCTGTGGTTGATAATATCTTTTATCTTATATCAATTTGTAGTATCAACTAGTTATTATTATAAGTTACAACTTTTGGGCTTAAGTAGTCACATTGAAGTGGTCTAGTTTAGTCTTATAAAATACGCTTTATAACTGGCCCTAAAATTAATACAGAAAAGAAATGATATAAAATCATAGAAAAGTGGCAGTTATAATTTGAAAGCTATTCTTTTTCATGTCACAAGCTCACAGAAAGATCATTTTCATTATTTCACACCAAGAAAACATATCCAGTTTCATGTTTCTCAGCTCATGCTGGCATTACTTTCTTCCTTATAATAACAACTGGATATTAGTAGTTCCCAATCTTAAAAATTATATGTAAAGCAGATTTGCTCCATAATTCTCACTTGTTCAATATGTTCACAATTCATTTAATTTCGGACTTTAAATTGTGAAAACTTGCTACAGAAATTTGGGTTTGTAAATCATTTTTACCAATAAATACCAATATTTTACAAACTTCTAATATTTTACAGACTTTTAATATGGATCTGAAGTCTCGGAAGATTCTGCAGCTCCTTCTCTAAGACAGGTTAGCATTTCAAGTCCAAACTAGCGTAGAAAACTTGTATTTCCCTGCTTTTGGTATGTCCAGTTTGTGTACATGGTAGTGAAAATGCTTTTGGTATGTACATGGTAGTGAAAATCATGTTGTGTACATGGTAGTGAAAAGGATCAGTGAACTTAAAAGGAATAAAACCGAGCCTATCTCAATTTCAGATTCGAAACTGAGCTGGAAGGCGCAGTTTCTAAACTGAGCCACTCAGTTTGGAAACTGAGCCTATCCGGCTCGGTTTCGGATTCGAAACCGAGCTGGAAAGGCTCAGTTAAACTGAGCCTGGCTCAGTTTAGAAACCGAGCCAGGCTCAGTTTTGAACTGAGCCTTTCTGGCTCGGTTTCGAATCGAAACCGAGCTAGGCTCAGTTTAAACTGAGCCTTTCTGGCTCGGTTTTGAATCGAAATGGAGCCGAAAGGCTCAGTTTTTAGAAGCTGAGGCACAGTTTTATTTCGAAACCGCCGAGCCTTTCATGTTTTGAAATTGAGCCTTTTAGTGAATTATTCCCTAAGTTTCCTATAAGTTTCGATTGCATGTTGTTAAGTCTTCCTAGTCGTTGATCATTATTGCTTGCTACAGGTTATAGAACCTATATTGAAAAATAGGTTAAGTTAACTAAATTCTTTTAAGGCATTGAAAAATAGATTATAGAAGCTGATATTGAAAAATAGGTTAAGTTAACTAAATTATAGTTAAATAAATTCTTTTAAGGCATTGAACTATAATGCATCTACAGGTTATAGTTTTGATGTGGTTACATTGATAGATGCATTATAGTTTAATGGCTTAAAAGAATTTAGTTAACTTACCTAACAAAAACACAAATAAATGCCAAGCCAAATAATTGGTTAAAATTATCCTTTGTAAATTGTTTATAGAATGTTATATTAATTATTGTTGTCAAATTTGATCTTTTTTATAGGCCTTAGCGAATCCAAAAGCAAATATTTCACGAACGACGATTTGGAAGGCTGGACATAAAAGAAATTCGAGAGAAGTACTACCATGTTTTGTATTCGGTATTTGTAGAATTTCAATTATCTATTGAATTTTGCGACTTAATTATGTATCAAATTTAGCAACTTAGTTATGTATTATACTTGTATATTGTTAACTGATATTAATTCTATGTCGTTACTTAACTATGAATGTTGTCTATTGGTATTCATTGAACTATACTTTTTAAATTGAGAATAATATCTATTTTGGATTCATATTAAATATCGTCTGTATTATAATCATTTTAGTTATTGTAAATGAAAATCTTGCAACTTGTATAAGCGTTGCAAGCAAAAATATTGCAACATGTATAAGCATTGCAAACAAAAAGGTACTAAAGCTTTTAAGCGTTGCGAATGAAAATATACCAACGCTTATAAGCGTTGGAAGAGAAAATCTACCAACGCTTAAAAGCGTTAGTACTACATTGCCACCCCTCGGTGCAACACTAATAAGCGTTGCTGAAATTGTTTGCGATGATTATACTCATTGGCAATCACCTGTTTTAGTGTAGTGACTGTTTTAATATTCAATTCTATGTAATAGTATTCTATTTAATAAATATTTATTTTTATGTGTTATACGAAATATGGAATAGTACGAATTCAAACACATTTATATAATAATATATATATATATATATTTGTTATCAACAAATAAGAAACATATTGTTGTACTCAATAGTGTTCAAAATATTTTCTTCCATTGTATGGTTTTGTGCAGTTTTTAGCTTTAAAAGATACTGGGAAGTTATTGACTCTTTCCTTAGCCACAACATATATAAATGAAATAGGTTTACACAAATCCACAGAGCTAGTGTTCGAATCTTCCCATCTTGGCTTCTTTTGGCTTCCATCAAACCCATTGAGGTTTTCGACTAAAGCCAAGCTTTCCTCCTTTACCCCGGGAGCCAATTTCTTCTTTGTGTAGTACAACTCATCTATGCGAATGAATTTATCTACCTGGAAGTGGAAATCTGGTAAGTCCTTCCAAAAAGGAGTGTTCTCGATTAGTCCTGAATGAACGGCAATGAGCTTGTCATGATCATTCATGTCTTTTGGCTTTAAAGCTTCCACATTGAACTTTTTCAAATAATCTCCTAAAGACTCCCCTTGCCTTTGCTTTATGTTGGCGATGACAGTATAATCTATTGTTGGGTCCTTGTAGATGCAAAACTGTGTGGAGAACTCGTAGGAAAATTGCTTCTATGAGTAAATGGTATTTTCCCGATATTGGCGGTACTACTTAACGACTTCCCCTTGGAGTGTTACTTGGAAAAGACGACATAGGACGGCTCCCAAAGCGTTGTAAAGGTCCATTTGGCTGTCTAAAGCCATTAGATGATCATCCGGGTCAGTGGTTCCAAGATAGTTAATGGTTGGGATCTTCACACGGGATGGTATTAGAGTGTTCATAATTTCATCAGTGAAAGGGGACAACCTTTCGTTGTCATTAACCCTCTCATCCAGGTTCCTCTTTCCTTTACTTCCATGCAAATCTTTGACAGCCTCCTATGTCATGTCTTTGAGGTAGACTTCTGTATTATCATAGTCTGACCTCTTGGGACTGTACCCTTTGGTAGTAGAGCTTCCAGACTTCTCCTTGTTGTGTTTATTTCCTTAATGATCCATCCTTGACAAACGGGGTCTCTTCTTTTTGAAGGAAGTCGCCTTGACTTTTTCTTTTCCCTCGGATTATTTGATGGGAGCATTTCTTCTTGGAGATTCGACTTTCTCTCTTTGGCATGGTCTGGTGTTCCTTGGAGACTTTTGCATCTGAGCAGGCTACAGGAGAGTCTGCATCTCAAGGTATTTCTCTAGAGTCTTTACTTTAATAGTATGTTCTTCTGCGACATTCGGGTTTGGAGGCTGTATTGAATTAGAGGTTCTACCTACTTCATTGGTGTTTAAGTTGAATCGAAGTTATATTCTCCTCGAGGGTAACATCAAGAACTGTTCTTTATTTAAGGCCTCTAATCTTTTTGATTTCATCTTTTCCTGCCATTAAGCAATAAATTCACCAAATTAATCTATAATTGAATTAGAGAATCGGAGGTTCAGGCCCCTCCTTCTAGCGCCAAAATGTTAACGATAAAAACCGTTAACACCCGGTTTGAGGATTGATAATGCATATATGATAAAATTTAGAGGGTAATCGATCCAGAGGGCTCATAAAGATAACTTAGCTTCAGCAAGCTCAGCCTAATCTGTCGTTTCCTAGATATAAAAACCCTAAGTTCAAATATTAGTTACTCTTCCTTCGAGAGGTGAGTATCACGCTTACAAAACTTAAGAATCAGTAGTTACCTTGGGATAAGGGCGTTATAAGCTTATAGAAGGTAGAGAACCTTGTTACAACAGTGATCCCCAGATTTAGGATAGAATAATATACATTGTGTAGAGAAGAAACAAGCTTATATACCACAACATTTAGGTTTAGTGACCTATTATTGCTTTTAATGATCAAGATGATATTTTCACAACAATCCTGCCTACGAAAGGCCTTGGTTGTGTCAGTTATCACGTCATAAGGCTACAAAAGATCTTTTATAATGTTGTGCGACATTAAGCTTATTACGAGAAAGCTGAAGCACATATATGTTTTGTAAGAAAGAATTCATCAATTTCACTCGATGACTTCCCCTTTTGAATGTGATTGTGCTTAAGGCTCTCACAAAAAAGGTTAGTGATAACTCCCTGTTGAATCAATATGGATACAACATGATTATCGAATCGAGAGTAATTTAAGTTTCTATTTTCCCTTTCCATTTATTATGAAAGTATTGCAATTGTTGTGAAAATCCTCAATTGATTAAGAAATTAGGGTTTGCTCTCTTAGAAAAGAATACAAGATTATGGAATGAGGAAAGATCCCCAAAATGTGACCCTAGGTCCTATTCACAGACAACTTGGGCTTCTTTTGGTAGTTGTTCAGTAGGAAGCCCGCTTCCGATCCGTGCTTTCGGTGTCGACCCGCATATGTGGTCTTTGGTGCTGGTTTCTGGGTATTGACCTTCCTTTAGTAATTCCTAGCATCGGTACCAGCTTCCTCCAACATCCCTTGTTTCAAGGCTTCGGCTCCGGTCTTAACTGCCTAGTATTGGACCGTCTTCAGTAGCTGTTTCGACCCTTTTTCCCTTGTAATCCTAGTGTTGCTTTCAGTATCGCTAGTAAGCTTATTGGTAGCGATAACACTTTTATTTGCTCTCCTACCTTGTTGTTGGTTTTATGCTTCCATTTGACCTTGGTATAGTGCTCCCCTTTCTTTGTGAACGAGACTACTTCCTCCAATACCAATATCTGGCTTCAATACTTGGCATTATTTCACTGTTATCTTTCGATATTGCCTTAATGCTTTAATCTTGCTTCCTTTGTGTCGATTGTGGGCCTCTGCTTCCTTTCCATCGGTACTGAAACTATATCAACTGTCTTTTCCCTTTAGTATCGACACCAAACCAACCATTCCTAACACATTGGTGCCGATAGCATGCTTTCTTCCCCTATCTTGGTATCAACACCAAGCATTATGACCTCATGTTGATGTCGATAACGTTCCTTCGTTATATTAAATTTGCTTTCATGACACCTACTTTAGTATTGACTCTTGCACGATACCCCTTCACCTTAACTTGGTTCCATCATCGAATTATGGTAGTAACACATAGTTTTTTTTCGTTCTTCACAACATTTTTTTTGAATCTTTCTGAAATTTTCCTTTTTACCATTTTTTCGGATATGTCACACGAGTCTTCCGCCAACTACAAACATATTGTCCTTTGTAACGACGAAAGGACATCTATTTTATAGCTCTCTGTTGCGCGTTGACCTTAACTTATTCCTTAAACCAGGTTATCTCTTTAGATTTCAATGCTTGGACGAAGTTGGACTACACAGATAGTTATATAAAGAATAAGTGGGACAACCTCAACAGGGTTTGGAATGACCAAATGTCTTTATATATCCGTTTGGCCGAAAGTGGAACGTGGAGAAAGATTACATGGAAGGCCCGGATGAACGATGGAATACTACAGCTCGACGCTACAAAAAGTACAAGCGTAAGTCTTTCATCGGATTCTGGCAGCTTGACATGCTTCATAAGAATGTTATCTTGAAGGGCACCTACGTTTATCCTATTTTCCAATCGCTCCATTCACCGCCGAGGATACTGCTTTTTATAACTCTTTTTTGCTGACGGATACATCTTATTTGTCGGCAACTGGTTATGCTTCAGTTACGCGCTCTTCATATAAAGAGCGTGCACTTGAGAAGGTGCAGCGCTGTAGTCGGTTGATGGTGTCACATCATGCCTACCAATTATGGGAGTTGAGGATGTGCTACGAGCAACACGGGAATGTTAGATACTCTCGAGGAGACCTCGGATGACGAGATCCTGGCATTTGCCTCATTGTTGATCTCCGACCTTCGTAAGCATAATATATAGTGCGTTTGATGTATTTTTTTTATTATCATTGTATGTACTGTTATTTGATTTTATTACGTTGTTATGGCAAAAAAAAAATGCGTTTCCTACTAATTTTATCATTACAAAATTTATATTACAAATAAATATATACAATCGCTCGGTACTTAGTTCATTTTCACCGCTTAATTCATCGCTCAAAATAACAAAAAACACATCATCTTGTCACTCAGCTTTAATTGCTCAACTAACCACTAAATCAACCCATTCTTTTCAACCACCTGAATTATGGTTCATTCTTAGCGATGGCGAGCAGATGAAATGAACGAGTTAACCAAACAAAGAACCGAGCAGTTAAAGTTGAGTGAACACATGATGTGTTTTGTGATTTTAAACGGAGAATTGAGTGATGTATCAAACGTTAATAATGAACAGAGAATTGAACGGTGTACTGAACGGTTAAATTATTTGTATTTTTTCATAGTAAGAATATTGTAACTCAATACATATTGTGCAGAATACCGTTAAATATCCATAATTGATAGAAATATCTGGATAAAAGAAACGAAAATACATTGATAACTAAACAAAATATTTATACATGTCTACCGTGTCATTCCTGCTGCAATTAATTCATCCCTTTTTGAATCTTTAAATACAGTCACTTCATTAACTCCTCTTTCCACTCGTTGAATATACCTCTGTAACAACCCGGAAAATCTGAACCAGTTTAAAATTTTAAATTGGCTATTTTAGTAAATTTTAAATATTTAAAATAAATATTTTAAATAATAACGACGAAAAGTATGTTTGAATCGATATTTGAAAATAAATATGATTACTTTGAATTATAAACAAGGCCTGAAATGGCGCGGTAGTTTCAAAATTTCAATTCAAACTTTGACTGACTGTACCGGGTGCAAAATAAAACGGATTTTAGTGAAACCATAAATATTTAAATTTATTGGTGAATATCTTTCTAATGAATCTGAAAAATCGAAGTTTCGTAGCGGGAGTCAAAAGTTATGGCCAAATGAATTTTCAGAAAGGTCGATGTAGAATTTATATAGCCCGTGAAAATAGACATTTTGCAAACAACCTCAGAATTCAACGAAACCATTTTTGTTGGATCCGGGATGTCAAATTATTGCTAGGTTTCAAATTTCATAATTTTTGAAGCTAATATGTGAGCGTGGCAAAGAAAAATGTGTTTTGGTCAATTATAGTTAAATTGGATCGACCAGAAAATGACCATTTTTCAAACGGTCTCAGAATTTGACGAAACTAGTTTAGTTGGGACCGTATCGTCAAAACATAGCTAGATTTATTTTTTGGGAATTTTTAGAATCAGTATGTGGCCCCGGCAAATTGAAATGTACGTTCAAATTAAATATTGAATGTGTTATATTTTAATTTCAAGGAAAACTGACTGAAACAATCGAATGGGCCTAAGAAACATATCCCATTGTGTTCGGAATTGGGGTATTTGGGTAGGGATGACAGTCGTTGGGTTTGGATTGGAGCTCGTAGGAGATAAGGGGGTATTTTAGAAATTTAAAAATATATAAATAAATAGAAAAATCCTATTGGCCCATTCATTTTCTCTCCCCCCCAATATACCTTCGACCGACGACGGAAATGATTCAAATCCTTCTCTCCTCGATTCCTCTTAATCCGCTCAAAATTAGACCTCCACCCTTTTGAGGATTTTGTAGAGCTAGTCAAGATCTTCAAATCCATAGCAAGTTTGGATTTTTTTCATTGAGTAATTTGGGAGATCCACCGCCGTGAACATCCGACATTCAGGCCACCGCCGAGAGCCACCAAGGCCGTCGAGTTCAGCAGGAAGGGACCCCCCTGGCGTGCCTCTCCTTGCTCTTCCTCGTGGTGAACGCCGATCCACGTATCGTTGCACGGATTTCACGATAAACTAAAACCTACTTTCGAAGATTTTCAGAGAGGTACGACCTGCTTTATTTTAAACAATTTGTAGCACTTCCAAACGCTACGGTTTATGATTTCACTGTAAAAATCATATCTTTCTCATTTGTTGACGAAATCCAGTGAAACAAGAGACATTTGACTCGTGTGGACGTCTTCTACATTCTAGAAGAGACCGCATATTTTCCTGAGCCTTCTGCTATTTTTGGTGGAGTGGAACCCAATGTGAGATTTCTAATATATAAACGATATGGAAAACAATGATGTATAAATTATATAGTCGATGTATGAGTTATATAAGCGTTGTACACCTCATGTATAAGCGTTGTATAAGTTGTACGTTTGATGTATAAGTTATATATGCGTTGTAAAAATTATATATGCATTGAAATATAGTTATATACGAATATATATATATACTCCCCTCGTCCACAGACCATGGACGATATTTATTGGTTGTGATATTGTTTGGATTATTTGGTTGATGTGAAATTTGGTGAATAATGCGAATGGTTGATATAATTGTTTATGGTTGAGAATGATTGACTGTGTTTGAAAAATACCCATTTGTGGTTGAAAACAAAATTAGAATAGGTTGTGGAAATGAAAGAAAACATGCTCGCCTACGTGCGAATTAGATGCATGAAATCCCCATTGTTAAAAACCGCAAGGTTTTAAGGTAGAGCGAGGAGCCGTACATCGATAGGGTCCCGGTTTTAACTACCCTGCCGTTATGCTGCCGAAATTTTCAATAATATTCATGTGTTAGAATATTTTCATGTGTTGAAACTATATTCGTGTGTTGAATAGAAATTCATGTGTTGAATAGAAATTCATGTGTTGAATGAGTTCATGTGTTGAGCAAATTATTTGAAAGATAAAAATCACAATTTTTTATTATATATAGCCTGTATAAAATATTAGTATTTTAAATATATTGTTTTAACACCAAAAATAACATTTTAACCTTATTTATCGACTATATAAAATGATCGCGTTTTGGAATAAATTGTTTTATAATAAAAATCATATTTTTATTATATCTATCAACTATAGAAAATATTCATGTGTTGAATAAAGGACTAGAACGATAAAAATCATATTTTGTCGTATGTGTGAAGTCAAAAACGTTCATGTGTTGAATATATAGATTGAACAATAAAATCTACATTTTTATTGTGAATATGAAGTGTGAAAAATGGTGATGTGTGGAATAAATATTTTTGATGATAAAAATATCATTTTTATCAAATATATAAAGTGGATATAGTTTTGAAATCGAAGAAAGAATTATATATATATATATATATAATTAAAATAAATCGAATAACGAAGCTGCAGTTCGTGTTTTGAAACCGTGATTTCAAACGATTAGTGTGGGAGATCCGACCATCGGATTTTCCCGAAACTACAACCGTTGGGTTCGCCTTGGAAATATCTTTCCAACGGCACCAACTTTGTAAAGATCCAACGGTTGGATTGTCTGGAATGTTTAATTCAAATCTGAAGAAAAACAACGCCAGAATCGATTATATTTATATATATATATATATAAATATAATTAAAATAAATCGAATAACGACGATGTAGTTCATATTTTGAAATCGTAACTTCAAACGACTAGTGCGGGAGATCCGACCGTCGGACTTTCCCGAAACTGAAACCGTTGGATTCGTTTTGAAAAGATCTTTCTAATAATATAAATTTGTGAAGATCCAACGGTTAGATTTTCAGATATGTGTAAATCAAATCTGAAGAAAAACAGCGCCACGGCCGCGTTATGGCCTGAAGCGTTGTTTTGAATGAATTGGCTATTTTTAAATAAATAAAAATAGCGATAAATCGTGATAAAATATTATAAACGATATGGAATGGAAATAAACTGAATTTGCTCGGTTTATGTGCTATTTGATGGTTGAATGTGTTTGGCGTGAAAACTACATTAAAGAACAGAATTAGTGATATCGAATAATTTGACCATTGAAATGAATTGATTTGGAATTCTAAATATACGTGAATTATTTGAAAAGGCCGAGTTGATTATCATTTCAAATAATTGATCGATGAGTGAAAGTCGAAGATATGAAGACGGTGCAATACCGATGACCTTCACGTCGAATGGAGGGGTGCTACTGATGCTTATGATAGGAGTTGCTACCTTGAAGGGGTTAAAGTAGTAGCCACCCGGACGTACTTGTTGATTGTACAGATATGCGAGGTATTGAGTGCCTCCGGTTTCGTTCAGACCCAGAACGAATGTGTAAATGGACTGTGTGTCTGACATTGAATTTTGTTCTGTGTTGATTGATCTCTATTTAATATATATCTGTTTGGTGGCGGAGAATTTATTCTCTTGCTTAACGCCCTTCTCTGAGACGTACGAGCTCAGAGGTTATATATCAATAGAAATCAGTCGCATGGAGTGAATTGCCTATGTGGCTGACGATCAAGGCTTTTGCTGAAAAGCAAAGTCTTGTGGTTGATGATCAAAGCACGGCCTGTGTGGCATAGCTTTGTGTATAGCGTTGTTTCGCGAGCCTCACACCTCGGTATGAGCCAGAAACGGGAGACGGACATCAGGGAGGACATGCGTTTCCTTCTAGCTAGGAGTGGTGCTTTGGGTTTTGCACGCCCGGGTATTTTACTTATGTGGATGATGGAAAGTGAGGCCTCGGTTTGCTTCGGTCTCTTCAGAGCCGATGGTGTGGTCGGATATGACCAGTGACGCCCCATAGGGTAGGGCAACGCAGTGTCCAGGCATTTTAATCCACATCGGTGGACCGGCCCTGACGATCCAAGGGTCGATGCGTTCTGATCCTGAGACACGGGCTAGAGCGTCTCGAATTCGGTAAGGACTATCTTTTGCTTTGGTTCAGGATGGAAATCTTATTTCCAAATACGACACCGTGCGGTTTTGATTGTATATATATATGGCGACATAGTGGTATGGGGCATTAATGTCGTTTATGATTGATACTTATGATTGAAATTGTTTTTGAAACATATATACACTAGCAATAATATCAAATGATTTGTTTTGCTTGTATCAAGCATATTTTGGCCATTATAAGGTAAAAATCTATCCTCTGGTTTGTGTTGCATTGTGTGATGGGAACTGAGTCTTATAATGGCTTGATTTTTATAAAAAGCATTGCGATGTTTAAAAGATTTATTTGTTCTAAAGCACTGGCAATCCAATGGAGTAAACCCGTTCCGCGAAAGTGGCATGGTCCTGTGATTAGCCATATTGTAAAATGTGTTAATAGGTTTCTCATACCAGTCCCATGACCGACTCGTAGTTTGTTTCAATTGCAAACTCGGGTGCCCCTATCTCTACACGGGCAGCCTTGTATTCAGGTTTTAGCAGGCTCTTTCTGGATAGCTAGAGCTGAAGATGGATTCTATCATTTATCTGTTTTTATGTTGTTCAACTCCTGTTGTACATATTATGTTTTCTTTTCCGCTGTAGACATTTTATGTATAGCTGAACTGTATTTTGTACTAAGTACGATCCTATATATTGTGTAGCTCTGATGATTTCATTTATCCAGTGTATTCTATTGTACATTATCTGGTGTATTTATTTATTTCTGTTCTGCTGTTATCTGTTTATGTATTATATTCCAAAGATTACCCTTGCACCGTCCTATCGGGGTTTGGGGTCGTCACAACCTCCCTGTCCTATTTCCCTTATTTTGATATTCATTCAATAAAATATTAGGATTATCATCAAATGCCATAAAATCTAGATCGTCGCTATTATATTTTCTTATAAAATTATGTATATGTAGCAACAACAACTGTAACTTGAGTTTCAAAATTGTACATTGACATGTTCTTTAAAATAGCAAAAATTTTCTTTCATGTGCTGAAGGTTCTTTTAATACTCATATGTTGACTTGAATGTAGGAGTTCAAAACGTCATTATTTGATTTTAGTTGATTCATCTATCTCAAAAATGAGGAATATGATACCTTACATTTCGGTAAGGTGATAAATAACCATTTATAAGAGAATAATTTGAGCCAACTAAATAATACTACCTCCATTGTTTAAAAAGATGGACACTAAATGCTTAATTATGAGGTTCAATAATGAATGTTGAATACTTAAAATATCATGTATTTCATTCGGATTAGAAATCTGTTTTGTGAACATAAATTACAACTTGATGGTATTAGCCTTCAAAGTCAGAATTAATTATTTTTCAATGCTCTGGTCATCCAAACACACTTGCTCATCTTAGTGTATGTTCATATTTGTGTACAAACCCAAAAAAAGCAGACACTCTACTGTGTAGGTATTACAAAAATATACAAAACACATTAACACAAAAAATTGATTATTTAAATATATTTTATTAGAGTTTGGTCATAAGTAAAACATTATGTTATAAAGAAATTGAAGTTGTTTGGATTATTAATTTATGATTTTACCATTGATTTTCACCATTTTGTGACAATTGATCTCCATCATTGGATCACCCCTGAATTTCAAATTCAATATATGAAATAAAACCTATGGTTTGAATTTTTTGTGTCATCGTTTATGTTTATTTCACATTAAACGAAGGGATTCCCAACGAGTATAAGCATCGCTAGTTATTTCAGTGACACTTATACATGTCACTATAGGAGCGTCGACATTCATCTAAAACACTTATATCTATCACTAAATTATATTTGCCAACAATTATAAACGTTGAAAAATATTCATTCACCATGCTTTTAAGCATAGGTAAAATTAACTGTAGGGACTAAATGAAACTAAATATACCTCAAAATAAGAGGTGATCTATGTCTTTAATTTTATCTCATAAGATCCTTATAATTTTAGTTCATTGAATGCAAAGTTGGTTCAAAGCGGTTCTGGGTCTAGTTCCCATCCCGGTCTCTTCGAACTAACACATCAGTAGTCCAAAATTATCATTTCATCGATATTTGGGTTATTTGGGTTTTTAACTATCAAAATAAAACAATATAGATCAATATATTGGCAGTATACCCTTTTTATTCAAAACCATATATGCATTCATTTAAACCTTTAGCGATTCTTTTAACTTGATTTCATTTACAGTATCAATAAAATTCCCTTGTTTTCATTGTTTTGAAAACAGTAATCAATATTATCTCTTTAAAATAACGTATTCACTAAACTCCTCTATATTTTTACAAAAACTACTTTTATTCCTTTACTTTGGAAATATCACTATATATTCACGAATCCCTTTTCCCATTTCAATCGTCTTCTCTTAATTCAAATAATCTGTAAACAATCATCGCATTCGCTTTAAATCTCTTTTTAAACTTTGTTTATCAAACTTGGATCTATTACAGAATCTCTTTTCGATTGTAATCATTTCACTTAATACAATTTATTAAGTGAACTTCTAGTCAAAATCATCATATAAGCCTTGCATTTCTTTTATAAGCTTTTCATGTAAGTTTGATTTATTATGGATACCTTTTAAAACTCTTCCCAACATTTTAACTAAAATTTTACTATAAACATGATTATTCTCTTAAATGAACTCTATTTAAAGAGTAACCGCCTAAATTAATAGTAATTTCAACAATAATTAATTTCACCATTAACTACAGTTGATGTAGTTAACTTCTTGATTTAACTAAAAATAGAATAATTAATCACTTTTAATAATTATTAAAATAATAATTAATTTAACTAATAATAAGCAATTCAATAATTACTTTAAACACAATTAATTAAAGATTAATTAACAAGAACATTTATTTGTTTTGAATAACAATCTGTCAAAACCATTTCTATTAGATTAATTCTGAACAAATTAATCTAGTAATCAATTCCAATTCAAAACAGTTGACTTAGTTAACAAAAAATCATTAGTTAAATTGTTAACTGATTTCCACTAATCCCTTCCCTTGGATTAATTAACAATATAATCAATTTTACAAAATCACTTAATTGTTCCATAAGAACAATTATTTCAAATTATTAAGGTAAATCTCTAACTTACTTGCTTATAAAAACTTATCAAAATATAAGAATTTACTATAAATATCATTTTGTAATATTTTATAAAACTAAATAAAAATAAACGATTGTTTGTAAATAAAACTTCTATTGTAAATAACTTATAAAAATATAAGTTAAAAAGTTAACCTCGGTTATAAAATGGTTTTATAACTTAAAACTTCGGCAATCCTCCTAATGGTAATTGACGTCTTTTTAAATAGATTTTAGGCCATTTGCTGCCAATCCCTTAATTAGTATTGTCTATTAATTAGAACATATCAACGTGGAAAACAATCCAACCAATCGACATCCAATTCAACTATCAACACCGAAATAGGATTTAATATTACTTGAAACAAACAATTTATATATAATATACAATTATTTAAGAAATCAGTTGGATCCCTCCAACCTGTTCTTCCCTGCATCACAGCATCACAACTGATGATATCATTATATAACTTCATATGAAATAGAAATTCTATTCTAATTATTTAAATATAAACAATGATAAATATCAACCAAAAAAATAATCAACCAACAAACAATAAACCATCTAATCCAATCACACGATTTATAATACCGACGATTAATACGAATTTAATCACATTTTGTATATCAGAAAGCGTGAGAGTTAACTCACATTTTGTTTGATCGCCGATTTAGGTTGATTTATATAGTTTCAAATGTGTGTTTGAAACTATATAAAATTTCAGTAGACTCTGAATTTCTCTAAACCAATTCGGCAGCGTAGCCTTTGATAATACGATTCTAACGGTTCCAAATTCGTCTGATTCTCCTCACGTATGATAAAGATATTGTTATTACAAGTTTAATTCAATTTAAATTAGTTAATACTTTAATTAATTATATTTTTAAACTAATTAACCTACAAGCACGTATTAATCTGTTCAAACACCATCTCAAACCCGACACTCCATTCCCGGGCATCACTGAAATCAACCCCTTTTTGTTGCCACCACCCCTATTGTCGATCACTGAAGCTACCGTCGTTCCCCTATCAGACGCGCCGATGACTTCCTTACCACCTCCGATCAACGGGAGTCCTTCTCATATCCTGAAGCACCCGTACGAACACCAAGAACAAAATAGTGTAGATATCGATCATCTCCACTTATCTCCACCGTCCGATCATCAGAGGACCCCCTTCCATCACCAAAAGACGCGTTCGCCTCCACTCTACCACCGCGCTACACAGTTCTGACCAACTCCTTCCCAAACTGCCAAAGTCGACCTGAAACCACCGCGACTTTGAAGCCAAAAACCCACCTCCTCCGGTCACTACAAATGACGCCACCACCATTGCAGTCTCCACCTCACTCCCCCTTTCACTTTCCTTCAGTCACCTGCTCCCCTCGTCCTTTGTAATCGCTATGCACACCTTCCCTATAACACGCCGACTTTCCTCTAAGCCCAGAAATTTTAAATCTAATTGA
The DNA here is from genome assembly GCA_030737875.1 of Allium sativum. Classification (NCBI taxonomy): domain Eukaryota; kingdom Viridiplantae; phylum Streptophyta; class Magnoliopsida; order Asparagales; family Amaryllidaceae; genus Allium; species Allium sativum. Next base: position 79,029,873 of record CM060922.1, on the reverse strand, counting down.
ACCATATTGATTCTAAAGTGAAGCCTTCCCAAAAGAAAATAAAAAATTATTCAATTTCGTCGACTATTGCATTTGATTTTGACTTTCGATTAAATTATGAACTACCGTCGAATTAGAAACGGGATGAATGTCGGGGATAAGGGATTTGGAAAGGATGGTTATGTAGATTGTTTTTATTATTATTTTATTAAAATATTTTATTGAATTTTATTAATTCATACCTATTACCACTTCCATTTATCGTTTATAATTTCATATGATCACGTACGAAACCCGTTTGCGATGAAAATCGACATACAGCTACAGTTTGACATTACGATCCTAACGAAACTTGTTTTGTTGAGATCCAACTCTGTTTGGAAAAATAACAAGATTTTAAATATTAAAATCATTAATTAATCCACATTTAATTTTCGCATCTCACAAAATAACTCTGATTGGCTCGAAACTTGAAAATTTTCAATAGTTAAATATTCGGACACAATGAAATAGCTTTGTCAAATTCCGAGATCGTTAGACAAAAACCCTTTTTTAATTTACAACGTGAATCGATACACATTTATATCATGCATTATCATCAAAAAAGCTCCAATTGACCCCAAACTGAAAATCTTACAATAATTAACCATTACGGATTTTACAAAATTAGTTTCGTTGAAATCGGAGGTCGTTTGAAAATTGATTATTCTTAAGTTCCATACTAAATTGGTATAACATACATCGATCCATATAAACAAATCTATTGATAATAAACTATTATCATATATATATATCCAATCAGAAGATGGTATAACTTCATAATAATTTAACTTGAATTTTAATCTCGATATTGCCATTTTCAAGTTAAATCGATATTCAATTCATTAAAAATCCCATTTATTTTATTATATAAATCGTTATGGCTTATAAATGATTCCATAACGACTTTCGGGAAATTTGATTTGAACTTAACTCAAAATCTAAAATATGAAATCTCAATTTTTGCCTTCAATTAGAAAAATATAATCCAATAGATCCGGAAGATTCTTATTTCAAAGAATTTCAATTATACTGCTTATGTATATTCAATTGAAGTTCAAAACGTAAAACTACGAACTATCGCAACGTTAAGAGCTCGTTTTTAATTTAATTATAAATTATACATTTAAACGTCGTTTTAAATTAATAAATTCATTATAAAATCCTTTTATATTTCCAATCCTTCATTTTAAACCAATTAAAATGTTTAAACTTAGAGGTTAAAAATCCGAGTCGTTATATTCGTCCCCTCTTAAAAGAATTTCGTCCCTCAAATTACTAAGGTAGAGAAAATACCTACGAACCCATTAACTTTCCAAAAATCCACTTAGTTGAAATATTCCATTCCACTTTCTGAATCTTTAGTTTCAATCAAAACCCAATTAACTTCTGTTAACAAGAATTTTCAAAAAAATTGAAAATTTCTAACACTTTAAATTTTTGGAAAATTTCGGCTGGGTCTCCCCTGTATAGAGGGACTTCGGCGAAATCGCAGGAACAAAAAATATGTATACATCGACCCACACGGTTGGAGAATCCAATTTATAACCCAAATTTTGCATTTTTGCGTAGGCGTACCATATATAAGCATCATTAAGCGAACTCGTTTAATTCGTAGGCAATTTACTTAGCCACAATCAAGCCATACAATTATATGTACCTGTACTAAATCAATTCAACTGGTGAGTTTCAATAATTGATGTTTTAAATCATCATTCATTCCTACAACGTGAATCAATCATAAAAAATTCTAATCAATACCTTTGCATTCTATACTTATTCATTACATATTGGCTTTGAATCAATTTATTCACTTTCAATTTGCAAGCCACACAAATTTAATTTTTTCTTGGAGTCTTTCCATTTCATTTCGCTTGACCGAAGTTAAATTTTAATCTATTTGATTTACTTTCACTATTTCAATCCATTTAACTTGTACAAGTTAAATCTAAATTCTAGAATTGAAATTCCCAGTATTTATTTCAAATTCAGCTTGAAATCATGTAATTATATACATATATTTATAACCAATTCAATTAAGAACACTTTAATTTCTTAAACAACTTTGCTTTTCTCAAACAAATTTCCATTAATAAATCTATATGGTAGCAATCTGTCACTTAGAAACTCGAAAATGAATACCGATAATGTCGCGATCCATTATCAGGATTATTTTCCAGCAACTGAAGTGAGTTCTATGCTTTATCATTTCCAAAATCCATTAAAAATTCTTTATATTTAGAACCCTTTAAAGTAATACCATATTACTTTACAATACTTTAGAAAAATATTTTCTAAACATCTGGGATTTAAATTCTCAGTTCTGGTCTGATTCTAGTTTTAATTCAGTTTATTTGTATATTCCAGTCTTATCCAGATTCTAATTGGTTATATATAACCATCTAAACATTGTAATCTCATTGGATTATAATTATAACAATCAATACATCCATATACTATAATAATTAATAAAATTATTCATTTTATATCAAAAATATAATTTTGGGTAAAATTATTTCATTTAGCCTCTTAAAATCAATATTATGTTAATTGGCCTCGTTCAAGTGTTTAAAAATCCCTATCGACCACATTAGCTAAACGCATCGATCTGGAATTTATATACCACTCAGCAATTCAATCAACACAATATAAAACCCTTTTTTTTATAGCAATTACAAATACGCTCTCTCGTATATGTATACTCAAACTCAATCAAGGATATTACTAACTCCATATCTCTATTGATTTAAGCCACAGAGCCAAGGTTATTACTCAACCTTTAACTCTGATACCAAATGTAGTGACCTAACTTTTCAGTACTGTTTAAGCTGACACTTATGTACTCATGTCCAACTCTAAAGCACAGAAAAACGGATTGTTAATAGAAAGAATTTAGAGTGTGAGAGGAGAAAGAAAGCAATGTTAGAATAGAAGAATAAGAAGATTAGAATCCCATAGCGGAATATATAAGATATAATATGTTAATACTCTTTACACAAAGAGAAAACTGTATATATATAATTATACAACACCATGGCACCCAAATACAACTCACACAACGGAAATAAATTAATACCGAAATAATACGGGTATACATCTCAACTCCAGGTACTCTTATGAAGTTCCAAGTGAAACCTGACTTGGAATATACTCGGTCTGACCCGAGAACATTTGAAGCAAAGCAAATTTCACTCGGATCAGTCCGGAATACTTTCAATGATAAATTCACATTACAAACATCTTGCTTAACTTTAGAAAATCCATTGGACTCTCATAAGACACGACCACACATAAACATGGCACACGTTTTTACCTTACGATAACCAAAATCAATTTTTATATCAAATTCTAGTGATATTATAATAATGTCTATCTATCCACAAATAAATAGGAATACAACTGGAAAACTTACATCTCACTTTCCAACATAGTCGATATAAAACTAAAAACGTATGGCTCGTATCGGAGTTTGGATTTCCAACATGAAAAGGTATGGGACCACCTTCCGATCTTTGTACTCTAGAGAGGATACAATAGGGTTCAACAAGAACAACTTGCAACCTCTCCACACATGACCGACCACTCATTCAACTTGAGTGTACCAACGGTTGTGACTAGCAACCGTTACCGAAAGCATACAACAGCGATAAAATAAGAAGAAATTGAATCTTCTCTAGATCAGGTGATAATACATCCTAATGGGTATGATCCACATAGCAATGCTGCCTTCGTGATTTCTGTCATTTCCTGGTTGATGAGGCTTGAGGTCACGATTACTTTTCAAAACAGCATACTCAAACTTTGAATGCTACATCATCAGATCCGTCAAATCACTAATTGACGTTCACAAACACACTCTAGGTGTTAAGCTAAGAGAATAAATTCCCCGCCACCATGCATGGTATATTTGTAAAAATCAATGCACATGAGTTTTAGGAAATACTCTGTTATACATCTGTCCGTATAGGTTCGTTCTGGGACTGAATGAAACTAAAGATACCTCAGAATAAGAGGTTTACTACCATGAGTTTAATCTCGATAATTAACCAGAGACATCAGCGAGTAATCCTCTCGCTCCGAAGATTTATATCTTCAATTTTATCTCATAATATCCCTACAATGTTAGTTCACTAAACACAAAGTTGTTTCACAGTGGTTTTGGGTCTAGTTCCCATCGCGGTCTCTTTAAACTAACATGTCAATAGTCCAAAATTATCATTTCATCGATAATTGGGTTTTTAACTGTCAAAACAAAATAATATAGATCAATATATTGGCAGTACATACCCTTTTTATTCGAAATCATTTATTAAAACCTTTAGCGATTCTTATAAATCGATTTCATTTTCTTTGTCAACAAAATTCCCTTTTTTTCATTGTTTTGAAAACAATAATCAGTATTTAACCCTTTAAAATAACATATTCACCAAACTCCTCTTTATTTTTACAAATAATATTTTTATTTCCTTTACTTCAGAAATATTACTATATATTCACGAAGCCCTTTTCCCATTTCAATCGTCTTCTCTTAATTCAAATATTCCGCAAACGCTCTATTAAAATCATCACATTCGCTTTAAATCACTTTTTAAACTTTGCTTATCAAACTTGGGTCTATTATAGAATCTCTTTCTGACTGCAATCGTTTCACTTAATACAATTTATGAAGTAAACATCTATACAAAATCATCACATAAGCCTTGCATTTCTTTTATAAGCTTTGCTTATAAGTTTGGATTTATTATAAATCCCTTTTAAAACTCTTCCCAACATTTCAACTAAAATTTCATTATAAACACGATTATTCTCTTAAATAAATTTTATTTAAAGAGTAACCACCATAATTATTATTGAAATATAATTATTATTAATTTCAATAATAATTAATTTCATCATTAACTACAGTAGATGTAGTTAACTTCTTGATTTAGCTAAAAATAGAATAATTAATCACTTAAAATAATAATTAACATAATTGATCATAATCAATTCAATAATTACTTTAAACATAATTAATTAAAATATTAATTAACTTTTTTAAGAACATTTATTAGATTTGAATAACTATTCATCAAAACCACTTCTATTAGACTAATTTTAAAACAAATTAATCTAATAATCAATTCTAATTCAAAACAGTTGACTTAGTCAAATAAAAATCATAAGTTAAATTGTTAACTGATTTCCACCAACCCCTTCCCTTGGATTAATTAATAATATAATTAATTTTACAAAATCACTTAATTGTTCCATAAAAACAATTATTTCAAATTATTAAATCACAGGGCTTATAAGAACTTATCAAAACGTAATAATTTTCTATAACTATCATTTTGTAATATTTTATAAAGCTAAATAAAAATAAAGGTTGTTTATAAATAAAACTTATATTTTAGATAACTTATAAAAATAAAAGTTAAGAATTTAACTTCAGTTATAAAAATAAATTTTATAACTTAAAACTTCGGTAATCCGCCTAACGGCAATTGACGTCTTAAAAAAATGGATTTTAGGCCATTTGCTGCCGACCCCTCAGTTAATAATGTCCATTGATTAAAATATATCAACGTTGAATACAGTCCAACAATCAACATCTAATTCAACTATTAACAACCAAACAGTATTTAATATTACTTGAAATAAACAATTCATATATAATTTATTAAAAATAACTAACATACAATTATTTGAGCAATCCGGTTGGATCCCTCCACCCAGTTCTTCCCTGTATCACATCTGATGATACCATTATATAACTTCATATGAAATAGAAATTCTATTCTAATTATTTAAATATAAACAACGGTAAATATCAACCAACAAACAATAAACTATCAAATTCATCCAATCACATGATTTATAATACTGACAATTATTATGAATTTAATCACATTTAGTATTTCAGAAAGCATGAGAGTTAACTCACATTTTGTTTGATCACCAATTTAGGTTGATTTATATAGTTTCAAATGAGAGTTTGAAATTAAATAAAATTTAAGCTGACTCTGAATTTCTCCAAACCATTTCGACAGTGTAGCCTCTGTCAATACGATTCCAGTCGTTCCAAATTCGTCTGATTCTGCTCACATATGATAAAGATATTGTTATTACAAGTTTAATTCAATTTAAATTAGTTAATACTTTCGCTAATTATATTTTTAAACTAATTAACTTGCAAGCATGTATTAATATATTAAAACAACATCTTAAACTCGTTCAAACCCGATACTCCTTTCCCTGGCATCACCGAAATTGCCCCTTTTTCTCGCCACTACCACTACTGCCGATCACTAAATCTACCGCCGTCCCTCCCCATCAAACATGCCTACGACTTCTTTACCGCCTCCGATCAATAGGAATCCCTTTCGTATCCTGAAACACCCGTATGAACACCATGAACGAAATAGTGCAGATATCGATCATCTCTATCTATCTCCGCCATCCGACCATCAGAGGACCACCTTCCATCACCGAAAGACGTGGCCGCTTCCACTCTACGTTTGCCATACATAGTTCTAACCAACTCCTTTTCAAATCGCCAAAATTGACCTAAAGCCAGTGCGACTTTGAAGCCAAAAACCCACCTCCTCCGGTCACTGCAAATGACGCCGCCACCACCGCAGTCTCCGCCTCACTCCCCCCTTTCACTTTCCTTCAGCCACCTCCTCTCGTCGTCCCTTGTAATCGCTACGTGCACCTGCCCTATGACACGCTGATTTTCCTTGAAGCCAAGAAATTTTAATTCGAATTGAACCATATTGGTGCTAAACTGAAACCTTCCCTAAAACAAAATCATTGAATCAAAAATTATTCAATTTTGCTGACTTTGCATTTGATTTTGACTTTAGAAGAAATTATGAACTACTGCCGAATTAGAAACGGGAAGAATGTTGGGGATTAGGGATTTGGAAGGGATGGTTATATAGGCGTTATTATTATTATTTTATTAAAATATTTTATTGAATTTTATTAATTTATACCTATCGGCACTTCCATTTACCATTTATAATTTCGCATGATCACGTACGAACCCCGTTTGCGATGACAATGGACATACAGATATAGTTTGACATTATGATCCCAACGAAACTTGTTTTGTCGAGATTCGATTCCATTTGGAAAAATAGCAAAATTTTAAATGTTAAAATCATTAATTGATTAACATTAATTTCTGCGTTCTCACAAAACAACTTTGATTGGCTCAAAATTTGAAATCTTACAATAACTAAATATTTTGGACACGATGGAACAGGTTCCGTCGAATTCCAAGATCATTCGGCAAAACTCCCTTTTTAATTTACATTGTGAATCGATACGCGTTTATATCATGCATTATAAACAAAATAGCTCCAATTGACCCTAAACTGGAAATCTTTCAATAATTAACCATTACTGATTTTATACAATTAGTTTCGTCGAAATCGGAGGTCATTTGAAAATTAGATATTCTTAAAATCCTTATTAAATTGATATAATATACATCGATCCAATATAAACAAATCTATTGATAAAAAACTATTGTCATCATATATATATATATATATATATATATCCAAACAGAAGATGATATAACTTCATAATAATTTGACTTGAATTTTAAACTTGATATTCCCATTTTCAAGTTAAATCAATATTCAATTCATTAAAATTCCTTTTATTTTAATATATAATTTATTATGGTCTATAAACGATTCCGTAGCGACTTTCTGTAAATTTGATTTGGACATAACTCAAAATCTACAATATGGAATCTCAATTTTTCTCGTATATTTGAAAATTGTAATATAATAGATTGGAAAGATTCTTATTTTAAAGAATTCCGACTTATATTGGATCATGTATATTTCATTGAAGTTCAAAACGTAAAACTACAAACTACTATGACGTTACGGGCTCATTTTTAATTTAATTATAAATTATAAGTTCAAACGTCGTTTAAATTAATAATTTCCTTATAAATTCCTTTTATATTTCCAATACAATATTTTAAACTAATTTAAATGCTTAAACTTAACGGCTAAAAATCTGGTACGTTTTAAACATGATACTTTGGTATCAAACGTGAATCATTTTGAAATGTAGAAGAAACAACTAATATGTAAAATGAAAATTGGTTATAAAGAGATTAGGGCATCTAATTGGCATAATCTTTTTCAATATTGTAACCACTTTGATAATTGTGTACACGATGAATGATATCCAGAATGTAGTGGTTGAATTGGCGAACGTTTACTGGAATGAAGTACAAGAATGATGATGGATAGTCTTGACATACGTGTCATAATTAAAATGACTAAAACATGAGAATATGTCCAATGAGGTTAGCTACATCTAGCGATGGTAATCACTCGTATTACTATTATGATTTTGTACTCGATGGGTGCACACTTGTTCGTTGGATTGATAGTTGCAGTCGACTACAGATGGGTTACTTGTTGGGATCCCTCCTTAATTGGAGAGTTTCTAGAAAATTCTAGATGTTTCTAGAGAAATCTAGAATTTTCTAGAATGTTCCGGAGAACTCTAGAGAAGTGTAGAACCCTCTAGAAGCTTGTGGAAGAGTGTAGAACCCTCTAGAAGCTTGTGGAAGAGTGTGGAACCCTCTGGAATATTCTGGAGACGTGTGGAACCTTCTGGAACCTTACAGAAGAGTATGGAAGAATAAAGAAGGGAATGGAAGAGTGTAGAGATTCCCAGAGAGTGTGGAGCATTCTAGAGAATCAAACTCTACCGTCGGATGCAAGTAATCTCCACCATTCATTATGGAGATTGAGTAGTATAAATAGGAGAAGGAGCCCTATTACTAGCCATCCAAGAATCCAAGAAAGAAATCCACTTCTTAGAGTGAGAAAAATACTTGAGAGTTAGTAAGCCTCTTTGAGAGAAAAGAGAGATAGCTTAAGAAGTATCCATCCTTAAGCTTGAGTCAAGTGTGAGTTACTTTTGTAATCAAATTCTTGTAATCCTACTATTCCTTTGTATAGTGGAAGAATCTCCATATTTGAGAATTATAAACTCTTGTGCACCCGTTGCTACTTTTAATCTTAATTGCCTATCTTAACTTCACGAAGCGGGAAAGACCGAGATTTCCCCAACAATGGTATCAGAGCCAGGTTCATCTGTAGCCGTAATCAAGCTCGTCTAAGTTCAAGATGGAGGATAATGTCGCTCATGATGGAGACATGTTCAAGCTCACAGCCAACAACTACTCCTATTGGAAGCCAATGATGGAGGACCACTTGTATTGTAAGGATTTGCATGAGCCCATCATCTACAAAGATAAAGTGGCAGGGAAGAGTGATGCTCAATGGGAACTGTTGAACCGGAAGGCTGTTGCTATGATCTGTAAGTACATTGGCAAAACTCTTTTCGAACATGTTTCTACTTATACAAATGCCTATGAATTATGGACAAAGCTTGAGTCCATGATTCAGAAGAAAACGCCTTGCAACAAGGCTAATTTAGTTCGACGATTGGTGAAATTGGAGTATAAGGATGGTCATAGTATGATTGAGCACTTGAATAACTTCAAGGGGCTCGTAAATCAACTAACAAAAATTGATATGAAGATTGATGATGAGTTACAAGCTCTTCTACTCCTCAGTTCCTTACCGGAAAGTTGGGACACACTTGTTGTTACACTTAGTAACTCAGCTCCGGAAGGAAAGTTAACTATGGATACCGTCAGTGATAGCCTTCTTGGTGAAGAAGCAAGGAGAATGGAACGAGATGAGTCTATTCATCCCGAAGCTAATGTTGTGGACAATCCGGGTAGGAATGAAACTCGTGGACGTAGTAAGAGCCGAAATCCACATCAATCTCGAGGAAGATCCAAGTCACGCTCGAAGATTACATGTTATTACTGTGGAAAGATAGGTCACAAGAAAACGGAATGTCGAAGCTTCAAAAGAGACCAAAAGGCCGGTAATGTTAAGCCTGACCAAATAAGCCTAACGAAGAAGCAAGAAGAAAAGAGTACTACTGCCATAGTATTGAAGGAAGATCTGCTATATCTCGTTGGTGAAAGTAACATTCTAAACATTGCTTGCGATGAGAGTTCTTGGATTATTGATTCTGGTGCTTCCTTCCATGTTACTCCACATGAAAACTTCTTCTCATCCTAACAAAGAGGTGACTTTGGCACGGTGCAAATGGGAAATCAAGATAGAAGCAAGATTGTTGGAATAGGAGACATCACTCTGACGACAAGCACCGGGTGCAAGCTTATTTTGAAAGATGTGAGGCATGTCCCAACCATGCGCCTCAGTCTTATCTCCGCTGGAAAGCTAGATGATGATGGTCTGATGAATTACTTTGGTGAGGGGAAGTGGAAGCTCACCAAAGGAAGTTTGACGATGGCTCGAGGAAAGAAGGTAGGCTCATTGTATGTAATGCAAGCAAAGTTATGCAAAGAAGAAGTAAATGTCTCTACTGATGATATGGACATATGGCATCAACGACTTGGGCACATTAGTGAGAAAGGTCTTCACATACTCATTCAGAAACAGCTCCTCCCTAACGTGAAAGGTAAGTCACTTCATCCTTGTGCTCATTGTTTAGCTGGAAAACAACACAGGGTTGCTTTCCAAAGATCTTCTCCACCCACAAGGAGAAAGAACATTCTACACCTCGTGCACACTGACATATGCTCGATGTCTGAGATATCCATTGGTGGTACTCTACATTTTGTCACCTTCATTGATGATCATTCAAGAAAAGTATGGTTGCACCTGTTAAAATCAAAGGATCAAGTGCTTGATGCCTTCAAAGAATTCCATGCTCTAGTTGAGCGTGAGACTGGAGGAAGATCAAGTGTGTACGATCAGATAACGGAGGTGAGTATAGAGGCCCTTTTGAAGTCTATTGCAATAAATATGGCATTAGGCTAGAGAAGATTCCACCCAAGACACCACAATTGAATGGGCTAGCTGAGAGAATGAATCGAACCATTGAAGAAAGAGTTCGTTGTGTGCTCTCTCATGCTAAGTTACCCAAATCATTTTGGGGAGAAGCTATAATGGCTGTGATCGACATTGTCAACCTCACACCATCAGTTCCTTTGGATGGGGCCATTCCTGAGGAAGTTTGGACGGGCAAGAGGGCTTCATATAATCATCTCAAGGTGTTCGGGTGCAGAGCATTTGTTCACATCCCAAAAGATGAGAGAGCTAAGCTTGATGCAAAGACAAAGGAGTGTATCTATCTTCGTTCACCTAAGGATGAATTTGGGTACCGGTTGTGGGATCCAATTAACAAGGAGGTTATTCGCAGTAGAGATGTTGTATTTTTCGAAGAGCAAACAATTGAAGATATCAAGAATTCAGAGAGGCCAAGGTTGAGAAGCTATAAGAATACCGAAACTACTTTGGTTTGACATGAAGATAATAACACCCAAGAAAGTAGTGATGCTGAAGATCATGAAACTCATGATGAACCGGTCCAGGAAGAACCTCAATCTAGCACTCCAATCGCACCGGAGCCAAGACGATCCTCAAGGGACAGAAGAGCATCCAGCCGATACAACACAGAGGAGTACGTTACGCTCACTGATGAAGGGGAGCCTCAAAGCTATAAAGAAGCAATGAGTGGTTGTCATAAAGAAGAGTGAAGAATAGCCATGCAAGAAGAAATGCAATCCTTGCATGAGAATAATACATATGAACTAGTGGAGCTACCAAAAGGGAGAAGAGCTTTGAAGAATAAGTGGGTTTATAGAATCAAGACCGAAGAAAACTGTTCAAAGCCTCGCTACAAAGCTCGGTTAGTCGTTAAAGGATTTGGACAAGAAAAAGGTACTGACTTTGAAGAGATATTCTCTCCCATGGTAAAGATGTCATCAATCCGAGTTGTCCTTAGCCTAGCAGCCGTGCAAGATTTGGAGATTGAACAACTCGATGTCAAGACGGCATTTCTACATGGTGACATAGAGGAAGAGATCTACATGGAACAACCTGAGGGATTCAAAGTTCCAGGCAAAGAAGATCTAGTGTGCCGCCTCACAAAGAGTCTATATGGACTTAAACAAGCACCAAGACAATGGTACAAGAAGTTCGACGCATTCATGGCAGAACATGACTTCAAAAAGACGGAAAGCGATCATTGTGTCTTCATAAAGAGATTTGGGACCGGCTAAACAAATCCTTGGGATGAGAATAACACGTGATAGATCAAAAAGACTGTTGTGGCTGTCCCAAGAGAGATATAACGAGAAAGTGTCGGAAAGGTTCAACATGCACAAATCAAAGCCGGTTAACACTCCACTAGCTGGGCACTTCAAGCTAATTTCGAAGCAGAGTCCGACAAGTGAAACAGACAAGGAGGAGATGAAGAAGAAACCATACTCATCTGTAGTAGGAAGTCTCATGTACGCAATGATATGCACAAGACCAGATATCGCTTATGCAGTTGGTGTTGTCAGTCGCTTCTTGGCTAACCCAGGGAATGAGCATTGGGTTGCAGTCAAATGGATCCTCCGATATCTACATGGAACTTCCAAAAGATGTTTATGCTTTGGAAAAGGAAAACCTGTGTTGGAAGGATATACAGATGCAGAATTGGTTGGTGACATTGATTCAAGGAAATCAACATCGGGATACTTAACCACTTTTGCAGGGGGTGCTATTTCATGGCAATCAAAGCTACAAAAGTGTATTGTATTATCCACTACAGAGGCAGAGTATATTGCAGCTACTAAAGCTTGCAAAGAGATGTTGTGGGTGAAGAACTTGTTGCATGAATTGGGAGTGGATCAAGAAAAGTATGTCTTGAAGTGTGACAATAAAAGTGCAATTTACTTGGCAAAGAATTCAACATTTCATTCACGTACAAAGCACATTGATACAAGATATCACTGGATCCGAGGAGTTCTCGAAGAAAAGCAAATACACCTTGACAAGGTTCACACAGATGAAAACTGGTCTGATATGATGACCAAGGTAGTACCAACAAAGAAGTTTGAAGATTGCTGTCAAGGTGTCGGCGTACTACTACCCCCCAATTAAGTTGGGATGGGGAGATTTGTTGGGATCCCTCCTTAATTGGAGAGTTTCTAGAAAATTCTAGATGTTTCTAGAGAAATCTAGAATTTTCTAGAATGTTCCGGAGAACTCTAGAGAAGTGTAGAACCCTCTAGAAGCTTGTGGAAGAGTGTATAACCCTCTAGAAGCTTGTGGAAGAGTGTGGAACCCTCTGGAATATTCTGGAGATGTGTGGAACCTTCTGGAACCTTACGGAAGAGTATGGAAGAATAAAGAAGGGAATGGAAGAGTGTAGAGATTCCCAGAGAGTGTGGAGCATTCTAGAGAATCAAACTCTACCGTCGGATGCAAGTAATCTCCACCATTCATTATGGAGATTGAGTAGTATAAATAGGAGAAGGAGCCCTATTACTAGCCATCCAAGAAAGAAATCCACTTCTTAGAGTGAGAAAAATACTTGAGAGTTAGTAAGCCTCTTTGAGAGAAAAGAGAGATAGCTTAAGAAGTATCCATCCTTAAGCTTGAATCAAGTGTGAGTTACTTTTGTAATCAAATTCTTGTAATCCTACTATTCATTTGTATAGTGGAAGAATCTCCATATTGGAGAATTATAAACTCTTATGCACCCATTGCTACTTTTAATCTTAATTGCCTATGTTAACTTCACGAAGCGGGAAAGACCGAGATTTCCCCAACATTACTACCATCTAGAAAGGATAAACTACTAGAATCCTACCTTGGGCATTGCCTCACGTGCCTTGTTGTATTTTCCTTATACAAGCCCATTACGACTTTGGTTACTAAATTAATTGTGTTAAGCTGGATCAATGTAAAGCCTTAACGCTATTTTAATATTCATTTTACTGATTGACCTTACTTATTATAGCGTATACTATACGTAAATAGTTTGATGCATCCTTAGGAGATGGAAATTTCCGTAATATCTTTTAAGTTATTGCACTCATGAACACATTAAATACATGGTGTGAATTATCGGAAGCATATCTGATGTCGTGACACTCATATTGTTACATGATTTTGACTTGAATGATATGCGAATATTTTAGTACTGATCCGATGTTTTTGTTTTTTCATTAGTGTTCGGGTCAACTTGAGTTTTCAATTAGCAAAGACTACATTATTTTGGAGGATGAAGACAAAGTTTTGGTATATTATATATTTCCACTACATAATTTATGTTTCGCTGCATTATTGTATCATGTCTAGGTATGTATAACTCTGGTAATTGTTGTAAAGAATAATCAAATGTGTGTTTTAACAGATTTATGAACTGTTATGTGATTATTATATTTTATCCTTCCGGCGTAAGATTATGTTATTGTTTTTCTTCTTTATTTCTTTTTTCTTATATTTTCCCTAATAACAACCTGTATTTTGGTTTTACTTGAGTTGACATGTGGTGGAGTATTGTCAACTTGAATGGTCAGAAATGTAGATCATTACGGTTGGTATTAGAGCTTTTGTTTAGGATAATCTTGGATCTATTTTGGGGTTCATTCATTAGAGATTGGGTAGTAATACCTTAGAATGAGTTTTAGTGTGCATGAGAGAGCATACATGTAGTTTTGGCATAACAACGGTTTCGTATTGCGTTAATTTGTTCCGTTAAGTATTTATGAGTTCTGGTCGATACTTTGGATGCCAAGGCATCGATAGGGATTTCTAAGTACTTGAATAGGACAGATCGACACAATATTGTTTTAGATTATACTTTTTTATATATAAGGAATTATTCTGAAAATCTATTATTTTTTATTTTGCTGATTGTTAGGAGATGATAATATTCGATTATTGTCGTTTATTATTTCATTAGTCAGTATATCTAAATTATTGACTATTGAATGATTCTAAGAAAAATGAAATATTGTAAATTTAATTAATAATGAAATAAAATGAATTTAAAATGTAACTAAGAATTTAAATTCGTGTGCTTTTGAAGAGATTTTTTCAAAGGTTTTGAAAATATATTATTATTATATTGAATTATTTTTTAATAGAGATTGTTTTTCAAATGACTTCAAAGGAAGTAAGTGTATATTCCCCTCTTGTCTCTAGGAAATGACTTTGGTGATGAGTGCACGCATCATTGACATTTATTTTCAAGAGTCCGAGTGAGGGAAACTGATGTGCACATAAATGTGCACATATTTAGTCACATATTTTTATCTTATTTTAGTTAACTAAATAAATATATTAGGGTATTTTACATGATTAAACTATGATTTAAATATTTTCAAATCATCACTCACTTATGGGGTAAAAAGGTCACTTGTGCATGTGTTCATTTTTGATAAAATTTACTTGTGCATTTTAATCATTTTTGTGATAGGAATTAAGGAGCAAAGACTTTCATAAAATTCATACATGAAGGCATGCATGTTTACAAGAAGAAGAGGGAAATAATTCATCTCATCGATAATGGAGGATCCCACCTACCCACCAAACCCACCTTCCTAAAGACTACAATTTAAGGGCTAATTCACTAGTTAAAGAGACAAAAGAGCTTCATGCATTTTGAATGAAGAATTAAGAGCTAATGATAAGAAGCTTCTACACAAGGAGAGGGTATTTTGGGTAGTTCCCAAAAAAGGAGATTATGGTTTTGATCATGTTTATATACCCTTATGTTTCATGTATCTTCTTTTATCTCATTATCTATATGCAAGTGTAAGTTGAAGTGGATAATCATTTTTATGTTCTCTTTAATGTTCATTTCCTCTTACATGCTTTCTTTTTATTGTTAGTAGATTAGATTTACTTTAATGCAAGTAATGTAGCTTTACTTTTATGCATTTAGTTTAGTTGTTAATCTAGTTTCTTTCTTTGTTTAGTCTCTACTTTGTTATTTTCATATTGAAATCTATTTGTATTGAAATGATAACACAACTGAGGAGCTAAACCCCTACAATTTAGGGGTAATAAAGTTTTCTTTATTATTTATGTAGATTCAACAGAATTGAATGTTAATGATCACATTGTGTTTAATGAGAATGGATGTTCTTGTGTATTTGTGTTTCATGTTGTATTTGATAGTCTCTTTTATTCATTTCATTACATAGAGGTTATGCTTATCTCATGATCTACAAATTATCTCTTCATCTAAATATGATCATGGCAATGAAAATAGAGTTTTAATTGAAATTTGATGATCAATGTTACTAATTAATAGTAAATAAATCATGCTTAAACTAGATTTTTGTTTCATTTCCTATGTCATGCTTCATGAATGTTAAAAGTAAGATTAGTTGTGTATTATAGTTTGATGGCGTGTTAATTAATAACTCAAATAGGTCATGCTTATGATAATTACATCACTACTCCTACTTAGATTAAAAAGAGATCATTATGTGATTTTATGTTGACCCGTGGTAAGAAAGAGGAAAATGAAGTTACTTCTAAATTGGGTTTTAATTTTATAGTTTTGATCTAAAATTTTGCTTGTTTTAAAAAAAAAATCTCAAGTTGGTTTAATTAGATTAAGTAAATTTTAAAATTGGTTCTTTCTCCGAAGATCGACCCGTATTCGCCACGTACTGTACGTCGTGAGTTTGCGGTTTATTATTCTTGAGCGACAGAATTTCTAATTAATAGAAAAATCCATAGCATCGAACAAGTTTTTGGCGTCGATGCGGGGGATAGAATTTAATTTTAGTTTTACTCTTCGAATTAATTTTTTTGTTCATTTTTCTTGTTCATTCTTGTGTTTGTTTTGATTTAGTTGTATTTGGTTTTATCTTGTTTGATTTGGTGTTAGTCTCCCATTAAAAAAACCAAAAACATTTTTTTGTTTCATTTTATTTCCTATGCAATGTTCATCTCCAATTATTTGCTATTTCTTTATATATACACACACACACATATATAAGAGGGTGTTTTTACTTTTATGCGTTTATTTGCTTACGTCTTGATTCTATGTGTACTAACATCTTCGTTTTCACATGTTTATGTGTTTCTATTCACTACATATTGATTACGTTTCACCTAAAAAAATCCATCCAGTTTTGTTTGTGTTCCGTGTTTTTGTTGCATTTGATTAAAAATTACTTGATTTCTATTACATCTTAGTTCATACATTTGTGCTCACTGTTTCTGCTACATTTCACCCCCTGATACGATTGCTCTCCATTTTAATTTCAGTTACAACTATTTTCAGATTTGCCATTGCGAAGGAAATACACAAACAGCCTGTCACACAGCACTACATACCAATACTACACTTGAAAACATTTAAACACATCTCCACTTCCTACGCAATACAAAAATAACTGCATCTTCAATATATCCCAACATCACCCTGTAACCTGCACCAAAGCTATGCACGTCCATCCAAACTCTCACGACAAACAAGAGTATATAACTCCTCTTTCTCCATCAATCACCATAATATGAAAACTAACTTTGCCATATTGCAATCACTTATCATTAATGGCCTTCTTCCACACCAACAAATTCAACTCCTTACAAAACCAAAACCAGTACAAGCATTCACTGCTCCAGCCCTACACCATCACCTGATCAACAACCATAAGCCAATTCACACTCCATCTTTCATCACCATCTCACTTCAGCACAACAACCCGCCTCACTCCCTAGCACATTGTTTCACCAATTTCACAGCCTCTGCCATAATCCCCTCTGATACACAAACTAGTCAAACAAACCTATTTTATAATCATCTAAACTCCTCCATCAATGAACAAATCATTCACCTCCTTACCACTATAAAAAAACTACTCATATAGTTTGCACTACGCTTCATCAGCTTGATCACTCCATCATCCTACATCACCGACAAGCCCGTTACTATCCCCATTTACAATCAACAAACCTGCCACAAACTACAGTCAACCTCAAACCGTCCATCACTACAACCTCCACGCAATCTCCACAAAAAATACTTCACACCTCATAAACTCCCTACACTGCAATAACCCTTGGCCAAATCACATATAGCAGCACTTCACACAACCACCACAATCACTAGAATACCCAATTAGCCTTCTATAGAAACTGCCATCCCCATCTATTGCCTCCCCAAAATCAAACCGCAACCCCAGAAGCAAGCACTTATTCCTCAAACCCATAATCAAACCTCTCCAATCCATCACTCCTTCTTTGAAATCCGAACCAAAACAGCCTCAATTCAAAATCAGCAACCCTCGACCAACTCGAAACCACAAATTCAGCCATCATCTCGATCAATAACCCAATCTCCGAATCACCTGATTAATTCAATTTTGAAGTTATAATTTTTTTACAACATTAGTTTCCGTTTGTTTTGATTTATGAACATTCAAAAAAATTATATAACCAAAAATTATTGGGTCCTGGGCAATTTATTGTTGGGTCGATCAGTGAATTGGTGAATTTTTATTTGCATTTGTGTTAAAATCCTTTTTCCTATTTTGTTTGTTTAAGTTTAATTTGCCTTTCATCTAATTTGGCTCTCTTTTATTAAAAGACCACTGCTTCCATTTTTTTATAGTTTTTACTCTCTTTACTTTCTTTTGTTTGAATTTTTGAAAATTGCTTTTGTTTTCGTGTTACCATTATATAAAAAAATCATTTTCAATCTGGATTTGTATAAAAATATTTTCAAGTTACATAATCAAAGAGACATGAATTGCTTGCTTGCTTGGATTTGCTTTGCTTTGCTTGTGCCCGCTAAAAAATTTTTACTAATAAATTCAGCACGCTCAGGTATCGTGTTTTAACTTCTTTTATTTTAATCGCATTGTTGGTTATTTACATTTCATTAAAAAAACAAAAAAAATCATTCATAGTTGCATTGTAATTAACATTTAATTTCTAAATTGCATTCATTTCATTTTGTTTTTTTTAAGAGAATTATTTTTATATTGATATGTTGGTTTCTTTCAAACGAATTATTTCTCGGTGTCTAGCATACGACAGAGTAACAGTCATTTATAAATATTACTGTGATTCATAAAATTATAGCGATTGTTCCTTTGAAGGTACTTAAACATCGACTGCATTTCTAGGGTGATTCCTGCTGCATCGATAATGTAACACCCCACACTTTTTTTGAGCCCAAATTTAAAAAAAAAAATCGAACACATCCAAGTATGGAGAATGTAAATCTAGTACCTACAAATAAATGAGCATGAGCATAATCAGAGTACAATAAAATAACTCATAGCAAAAACAAAAGAGGATAAACTAGTATTAACTCAAGTAACCACCTTATAAAGGTGAGTCACCATCTCAATACCGAGCTTGAGAGAGATTAAGAACCAAAAGCCAAACTTAGACACCTACGAGAACCAGACCTGCTCTAGAAAACCTGGGAGGTTGTAATGAGGAGGGGGTCAGAACAACAAGTTCTGGTGATCAGGAAAAGTACAACACAGTTTATAATTCACCGATGTATCCCATTTGATTCAACCAAATATATATGCCTTCCAAGGCTAGTAAATCTAACCTAACCCTGTAAACATTTACGCATGATTCTAACTACCATACCCGGGGTAGTACTCCCAATGGTAATGATACGGTGATAGATCATTTACGCATACATTTATGAAGCCTTTGAACCATCACCTAACTAATTACTAAAACTAAGAGGTGGGCTCTTAACTGCAGAGTTTAGTTATTTTCATATATATATTTAGCCACTTAACTCCTCACTCCCAGATGATTGATAAGGGTGGATTCTCTCGATCACTTAAGTCCCTAGGCTGACCTATTGCTCATTTAATACCCTCTGATGGTTTACCTAATGCTATTGTGAACTAGAGGACACAATCTACGGGTCCTACTAATTAATTCTTCCATCATTCATGTATATAAACCCATGCCCCCACATAAAGTGAGAGATATTAAGAAGTCACTTTAGACCACTCGGTGGAGAGCCGTTACTATCTAGCTGGCCTTATTGGATATTTTCCTAGATGCTTAATACTTCTCGTGGGATAGGTAACCCAATGGAATGACCATAACAGACGATTTTTATTCCAGGTTTAGGTAGGATTCATACACCATTTAAAACCCTATCAGGATGTCCTAATCCCAGGTTGACTCCACGATTCAAATCACTTAAGACCCAAGGAAGCAAACTATTCATGAAGATTATCAAGCTTGTACCCAATTCTCCTTTAATGCTTCCATTTCTGGGAGGTAGGATACGCAATCACTTAATACCTTTTTATAGGTGGATCTAACCACTCAAGACCTTGATCCCCAAGTTGGCCACGATATTAAATTATCTTCCCTTATTTGGTTTCTTCTTTCGGATGGGAGGAGGGCTTCAGATCACTTAATACCTCTTTAAATGTGGATCTGACCAATTAAAACCTCGCTCATGAAGTAAACCCAAACTTAGAAAATAATTTACGTTACGCAATAAATTATCGTCACGCGCTCCTATGGTAAATAATAACTAATATTACTTACCTACTAAGTCCATTCTTTATTTTCTAGTTATATTTATTCTAGGTTTACTAGTCAAAGGAATTCTATCAACTCTCACGCTAAAAGATTTGATTATTTATTTCCTTCTTATATGGACTCAGTACTTATCAATACACGCGACTCCCATTAATCCCCATTTAATCCTTTTTTCACTTTTATTAAGGTTACCTGCCGTTAATGACCCTAACGGTCATTTCCTAAGGCATTAATCATCAAATTTAATTACATCAATAGTCCCATGCCATTGATCTCTCTAGAGGCACTATTTCCTAAGGCAATGGACGCTCCTAAATATCCTTAATTGTCAGTCCCAAAATATCTACTTGTTGTACCTTAATAGACACTGCTGATTATAATTCATTAATTTATTGTTCATTGTATATTTATGTGTATATACATTTATGCACCAGACCTCTCACATTAAACCAACCATTTGTGGATGCTGGTTTTGTCGGGTGGTTCTGGGCAGACTTCTACCACAAGTTGGGCTTAACCTCGTGTCTTAGTGTGGTTATAATTTAATTTCCTATATGGGGTTTACAACATTAATTATAGTCAAATTTAGAAATTATAATTGTTTACTAACTCATTCATTTTTCCCTAAATAAAAAATGGCTACACATGCATTATTTTATTTAGGACCTATTCATAGCAAATTAATTTCCATTTATGACTATAACGGTCATGTTATTCATTTCCATTCAATATGGAATTAAATCCCATAAAATGGAAACTTAATTCAACACACAACAAAACGCATATTTATTTTATTGTATATAATATTTGCGCTAAATCGTAGGCTTGGATGGATAATGTGTGTATATATATATTTGTATTTTCGCAAGTTAACGTAGTTATTATTGTTTTATTTTCATTATTATTAAAATTAAATGTTTTGGTTCAAACTAATAACCAAACATTCCCTTTTTGCATACAATTATGAAAGAAGGTTCTAAATCTTACAAAAAGATTATCAACTGTAATTATTGTAAATTGTGCATGTATATTTAAAAGAGGAACTAACATATTTCAAACCTCAAAAAATGTATGGTATGTATATTTTGGAATAGTTAATGTAAACTACACACAAATATGTATTAATTTATATTTGTATGTGAATTTACATATTTTTCCTTTTTCTATTTTGGACATATTCCTTATTGGTTTAAATAATGTCTTTTTATTTAAAAAGAGGAAAAAGACATATTTATAATTATTAAGTTAGAAACCCGAACAAAACTGAACACAACAGGCTTATATCTTTTTAACTAAAATGACATGAATTACCATTTAACACCGAAACTTCAGATCTGGAATAAAACTGCATCTTAACAGTGTTTTATGGGACTGATTTCCAGATCTAAAGTGTCAACAATAGCCACAATATTTTTAAACACAATCGTAGGTGATAATATGAACATTCAAGTAAGCCCACAAATTAACAATATTATTCAAACCACAATTTATTCTTTTAGATTTTGACAACATTCATAAACAGATCTGATAGGTTATATTTCAGATTTTACAATATTATAAATAGATCTGATAAATGTTAGGCATATATTTAAGATCTAACACAAATGAAATAATTAAGTTATTGTATACTTTGTATATAGATTTCCCACTCACCTGAAAGCATCCAAATCTGATATCTGAATAATCTTTTAGGCCTACAATCCCTAAATCGTTATAGATATACAGTTATTCTGAAAAGGGGATACTTTCAGATTTGTAGAATTGCAAGGAAATAGGAAAAGTGGGGAGAAATCTGATGAAGAAGAGCTCAGGCGTCAATCTATATCCTTTTCCACTTGAATCTGATTACCCCTTCCAAATTGTATTGTTTATGTTTGATTTTGATTGTATATGAACCTATATTCGTTTTAGAATTTGTTTAAGGAGAAAGGGAAATGGCAGAGCTCACTGCTGCCTACAGGTTTGTGCGAAAAAAAATGAGGCCTTACCCTTTTATTTATATGACTTGAAATGGCCACAAATAGTTAGATTATATCAAATAAACATCCATCCATTTATATAATAATATATATAAAACTATACCTTTTTACCCTAGCCGTCACTGGGCTGATTTGGCTCGAAGCGGTTAATCCGTCTGGTCAAGGGTGTCGACCTCCCTTGAGCGATTTTGCTTAGTGAAGGTAGTTTATAAAAGGTAATATATATTATATTTATTCTATTTTTATTATTTATGTTTTTATTTCGTTTGTAAATTTTCCATATGGACTCCATACGCGGAAATCGAAACATGAAAATTGACCATACTTCCAAGGCGAACTCAACGGTTAAGATTTCGTGGTCAAATTCCATTTTTGCATAAATTCCATTTTTGCAGAAATTCCTATTTTTGTAATCCAATTAAATAACGAATTTATTTATTGTCAAAATTTGGGTTGTTACATTCTTCCCTCCTTAAAAGGAATTTCATCCTGAAATTTTGACACTTACTTATCATATCCTGCACAACCAATTGTGTACATCCACATTGCAACCATGTGCGCATGTGCACAGTGTACATAATGCATTTCAACAACAAAACATGTATGCACAATGATTCTAAATCAGAAACTCCTATATGTATGCATTAAATCTTTAAAATACTTTTGAAAACATGATGCAAAACATCTTAAATATACTGATAGTTCTATACGAATGCAAATTTTGAACTTCCTTTTCCATCCATAACCCTCACATGACTATGTATAGAAGTGTGAAGCAACCAATTTTGCATCCAAATCCTACCATCCAAAACATCAACGCATCTAATCCATCTATTTAATTTCTCCTAAATTGAAGCAAAGAACTTTAACATTCTCTTTGCTTATAAATATCCCACTTCCCATCCTATTGTGAAAGCTTTACCTCAGTTCCTTATAATACTCCATAAATTTCCATCTATAGACTGTAAAAGGGAATTAGAACAAGCTCTAAAACGTAGAACAATTTAATTAATAACTCGCGCGTATCGTTGCCAAGGTATGATAACAACGTTTCCAAGGCTAAGAAAGCCTTTTTCTTATTGTCGTTAATGTTTTTATCACATCATATGTCCTATTGCACCGCTAAAACGCACATACAAACCATCCAAAAATCTTCCTTTCACTATTCATGCGACCAAAAACCAAAATTTCTCACAAAAATAAATTTTTGCTTTAAAACTCTTTATATAAATCTTGAAAATTTCTTTTCAACTTCGTTTCACTTTCTATATGAGGTTTGCACGAAAACAAAATTTTCGGTAACGTGCGCTTTACGCCATCTCAATCATCTATTTTAATGTAAAACATATGTTTAAACACACACAAACTGCCGTACCCAAATTCTATGTTTTCACCTAAACCAAAAATAAAAGAAAGTAAATCAGTAAAAATATAGATTTTAAAAATAATAAAAGTAGTTTTTCAAACAACGTTTGCAAAAAAATTCAAAAATGTATTTTGCGGAAACTTAAACGATTCAAGTCACATGTTGGCGAGAAAGGAAGTCAGTCATGCAAAAATGCGAAAACTGAAATCAAACACAAAAGAATGCAATAATTTTAACTTATGAAAGAACAGGTGATTAATTATATCCTTGGCGTAAAAACGCAAAACCGGTTCTTTGCTAAAATTTATTCAACATAGAATTCTGTTCTTTCCAGCTCTAGGACAACTGTTAGTTAGATAGGAAAATGAGATTCCATCCAAACAGATATGCGCGAATGACTCGAAAATTTTCAAACATAGAAATCTCCCTAACATAAGTCATGCGACTTCAACAACACTAAAAGTTACAGATACTACAGAAATAAAGATAAAAATGCTGGAAAGGGAAACACGATACAAAATACAAGATGCATAATATACAAGCTAATATCGACTAAGCATTGTGAGATGATCAATCCCCACGGCTGGAACTCAATCCACGTCCACGCCAAGAACGTAGTATGGTTGAGATGCAACTACTCTCGTTCGCCTGCCGACACTACTCCTATGGACCTCTCGAAGCTTTGCCTGCATCTGACGGATATCGATGAGCTCCGAGTTATCTTGGCCAGGCTGCCGGGGATGCTGTGGCTGCGGCGACTGCAGCTAAACATGAGCTGGAGGTGCGGGAACAGGAGCATTGGGCAGCTGAATGCTTGTCTTATGGAGAGTGACGTGTCTTGTGACACCCCATGTCCTTTGTTGTCACTCTTTATCAGAATGCATTAAGTTTCATGAAGCATTATAGGTAAACAGAAACAGAAACATTAAAAGACTGATATAAAATAAACATTATAATTTAAAACTTTATTTAACGGAAAAACGTTGTGGTTCAAAACATAGTTACATCATAAGTCTGAAATACATAAAACCCAGTAATCAACTTAAAACTTCTGCCTTGTACTAAAATCATCAGAGTACAATAAACATAAAAAGAGCATAACCCCCAAAACATAGATATAGTAGAGAAGATACGAAATTGAGCAGTATATCTAAGCAGCTCCAAGCAGCATGAAAGAAGAATCTTGATCAAGCCAGAGTATTTCCACCTTGAAAACCTGCTGGGAGGGGAGGGGGGATGGAAGAGAAATAAGAGGAAACAAAATAGGTCAGACATAAGTCTCGCGAGTCCAATTACTTTTAGCATATAAATGAGTAGAAGAATCATGACAGGCATATAAACTGGATAAGAGAGATACAACATATAAGGCAGGTATGACAAGGTAAACAGGATAATCCGAATAGAATAAATAGCGCTTCCCTAACACTTTTCTTTCTCTGCACCAATGCTAGTATAACCAGAATAAGATGATCCCAACAATTACAAGATGGTAGACTTAGGTGTACTTCTACTGAGAGGTTTTACCCCGTACAATAACAGGTAGCCCAACAGAACTGAAGGGTGTTACCCCCAACGATAATAAAGGGTTCCTAAACAGGTGAGACTAGATGTACCCTAAATACTACCCCAATCGATCGACTACCTAACGCGTAGATACCCATGTTGGCCCCACAGTAGGATGTATCACTTCCTAAAGTGGAAACCTCGATATTTCCAAGATGCACATCTATATGCACTGATGTCACAACGCCTTATCTTCCTGAGCAGGCGGACCCATGCACGTATATGAACCCGATGGAACGTGCTGTCAGACACCTTTCTCCCAAGTGACCTCTTATAACCAGCTCAGTAAGTGTGCTCTGACCCTGACCTAGTTCGGGGTTCTCTGTTTGATACCAATATAGGTTACTAACTGATACGGGTCCCACACACAAGATGATACAAGTTACCCCCTAGGCTTGCATCCCCACTACTAGGATTTCAACAGTTTATGCCTACTAGTTTAACAAGATCGCATAACCCCTACTGGTTAAGTTCGTTGGGTTCATATGTATAACCTGTCCCCCATATTTAACAAGATTAACATAACCCTCCCACTGATTCAAGCAAATCTACCTAACCCCTACTCAAGTTAACAGGGTCATGCAATTCTTATGGATTCAAATAGGTTAAGTATTACAAGTTCATTACCATACATTCGTTTATGGTTATAATGCGCTAGACCTCCCACATTAAGACTACCACTTGTGGATACTGGATATGCCGGTTGGGTCCGGGCAGACTTATTCCACAAGTCGAACTTAACATCGTATCTTAGCACCGTCACATGTTTATTCACTTAGACCCCTCATATTAGATTTACCGCTTTTGGATGCTGGATATGTCGGGCAGTTCTGGGCAGGCTTCCACCACAAGTGTAATCTAACCTCGTGTCTAAGCATGGTTACAGTTTCTAATTACTGTAAATCTTGGCATATTCATTCTTTAACAATAATACCTATTTCATTATAGGTTTCCATGCCCCTTTCCCAAGTCATATTTATCATGTACCATATGCCTCAAATTAAGATCTTTAATCACAGATTGGTTTATGCCCCAAATCCATATTCATGTTTTCAATTCAAGTTACGCCCAAATTTCCCAATACAAGTAATGCCCCAATTTTAACGTTTTCCCCTCGTTCCTAATTTCACGCGTTGGTATATTTCAGCAGTATGCGTAGGCTCGAAGGTAACCTGACTATAAAATCAAAAGGGAAAAAGAAGAAGGGAAGATAACAAAAATAAGCATTACAACAAGATAGACATATGATGGAAGAAATAAGCATAGCAATTGTATAAGCATATAGTGACAGAATTGGGCATAATGACAAGATAGGCACATATGAACAAATCTGATGAACATGTGATAATAGAACTGATTAGGCATAGTTTTAGATCCAAATTCATATATATGTCAAGATTAAATTTTAGGTGTTTATATCTAAAAGTAACATAAACTCACAGAGAATGGATCTCAGAAAACTGAGAAAAGCATGTTGATGTTGAATTAGCGATCTTTGAATACGTATGAATCGTCGCTGCTGAAGAAAAGGCGAATTTAATCTAAGTTGGAGTAGCATCTCGTCGTCGCCATTGATTTAGATGTATAAAACAATGGGTATATGGTCCTTTATATAGCCATCAGCCGACGAACAAAGCCAGAAAAACATCCAGGTGCGCCCATGGGGTCGACCCTGGGGTCGGCACTCCTGTTGAGTGGTCAACCCATGGGTCGACACCCTGAGGGCACGGGGTCAAGCAACAACGGGCCGATTTCCTGCATCCTCCTGCCGTGTTTGATTTTCGAATTAACTTGAATTTATGGATTAATTTGTTTATATATATTTCTCTTATGTGTATACAAACTTCTAACCTTAGTAACTTCTTCACACGATGTTTGTTTTACGCAAACCAGGTGTCTATTAAGACCAGAATTCCGAGATGAACGCAATGGTGCAGTCCATTTCACTTAATTCCAAATATTTATTTAAGTATTCCTTAATTTATTGTAAATAGTGTGTTTTAAAATACGGGGTGCTACATTCTCCAATACATAAAGGATTTCGTCCCCGAAATCTTCAAGTTAAGAAGAATGCATATCCCAACATCCATCATCCATCTACTCATCCACCAACCACTGGCATCCATTGTGCTTAAAATATTTCTAATGCTTATGAACATATGCAAAAGTGTGTGTATATGTCCGTATACTAATGCAAAAGATCAGGCGGTCTACTGATTCAGCTGACCTCCTTAATCCAATGTATGTTAGTGCCATGAATCCAAAATGCATGCAAATAGTCCCAATGTAACAGGTAAGCTCTATATATGTGCACAATCATCCATTTAATTGCAACGTCGATATGATGATACACCCATTTTCATCCATAAAAATTTAAATTGCTCACACATCCATATGTAATATGTAAGTGATTGAGCCAATCTAGTGTCTAACGTGTGTATATGCATCCACGAGAAACCACTAGCAAATACTTGCATCCACCAAACATAACATGTCTCAAACACATGTTTACATTCATTAGTTTTCTACCTAAGGTTAGAGATTCGATTGATAGGATATACTCATACGATAGATACAAGTATTAATGAAAGCCGGGAAAAAGAAGAAGTTAAGAACGTACTCTCAAAAAGGAGTGGATATGAAGTGTGAATCTTGTCTTCAGTCTCCCAAGTTGCATTCTCGCTGTCCTCTCCCCAATGCACTTTTACTGACTTAACCTCCTTGTTGCGCAATGTCTTAACCTCCGATTCAAGTATGCGGGTAGGTACTCGTCTAATCGTCACTTCTCTTTCTACCTCTACTTCCTCAAGTAAGCTCGGCTCTACCACTTCTGCGGTATCGTCAAGTACTTCCGCAAATGAGAAACGTGGAAACATCATGAATATCTGCCAGTCTCTCTGGTAGCCTCACCCTATAGGCCATCTGACCTATCCTTTCCACTATGGGAAATGGTCCTACAAACCTCGATGCCAATTTCCCTACCGATTCAAAACGAACCACATTCCTCAAAGGTGATACTTTGATGAAAACCATGTCTTCCACCTCAAACTCAATATCAATCCTTCTTCAATTTGCATAGGATTTCTCCTGGTCCTAAGCTGTCTTCATGCGTCTACAGATGGGATCAACCTTTTCTGAAGTTTCTCTAACCATCTCAGGTCCAAGTAGAAGTCTGTCTGTAGACTCCCACCAACAAGTCGGCGATCAACAAGGTCATCCGTATAATGCCTCGAAGGGTGCCACGTCAATACTAGCCTGATAAATGTTGCTGTAGGCAAACTCTACCAATGGAAGATGCTCCTCCCAAGTCCCTCCAAAGTCAAGGATATGCAGCCTCAAAAGTTCCTCTAGAACTCTGTTCACCCTCTCCGTCTGTCCATCCGTTTGGGGATGATATGCGGTGCTCAGACATAAATGTGTACCAAGTGCCTCTTGCAGACTCTTCCAAAACTCACTAGTGAATATAGGATCTCGATCACTCACTATATTGGAAGGTAATCCATGTAGACAAACTACCTCACGAAGATAAACCGATGCCAACCATGTTGCCGGTCTCTTACTCTTAACCGTAATGAAATGAGCGCTCTTAGTAAGCCTGTCAACTATAGCCCAAATACTGGTATTGCCTTTTCTTGATCTAGGCAAATCGTCAATGAAATCCATAGAGACACTCTCCCACTTCCACAGTGGGACCTCGAGAGGATGAAGTAAACCACCGGGCTTCTTTTGCTCAGCTTTTACTTGCTGGAAAATCAAGCATCGAGAAATGAACTCTGCTACTTCTTTCTTCATCCCTGCCCAAAAGAAAAACCTCTTCGTATCTCTATACATTTTATCATCGCCTGGATGTATAGTCATCTTGGAATGGCGGGCTTCCTCAAGGACTGCCTTCAACAAACTCCCAACTCAGGGAACACAAAGCCTTCCATTTCGTCGCAACCACCTTCTATCGTCCATGGAGTATCTACTGAGGTGACTAGAAGTCTCCCCTCTACTGAGCCTATCCAAGATGTCTAAAATTTGTGGATCCTCTCGTTGTGAAGTTCCTATCTGTTCCAAAAGAGTAGGTCGCACCTCTAGTGATTCCAATAAACTAGGTGTAAATTCGGTGGGTGGTCTAAAATCAAAAGTCGATATGAACTCCAAGCTTTTCCTCTCCACAAACAGAGGACTAAACATCATCCTTTTCCTACTTAATGCTCCTGCCACTACATTACCCTTTCCAAGGGTATAAGCAATCTCAAAGTCATAGGATGATAGGAACTCCATCCATCTTTGTTGCCTCAAATTGAGATCCTTCTGCGAGAATAAGTACTTGAGAGATTTTTGATCGGTGTACAACTCAAACTTCTCTCCAAGTTGATAATGGCACCAAGTCTTAAGTGCAAATACTATGGAAGCTAACTCTAAGTCATGGGTAGGGTAGTTCTTCTCACGAACTCTTAGCTGTCTACCTCCATAACATACTACCCTTCCCTCTTGCATCAAAACCGCACCAAGCCCTATACCACATGCATCATTGTATATTGTGAACACCTTGTTCCCATCCGGTAAAGTCAAGAGTGGGGCTATTGTCAGAGCCCTCTTCAATTGCTGAAAAGCATCTTCATAGTCTATACCCTAAGAAAACGTCAAATTCTTTTTTGTTAGCTGGGTGAGTGGGGATGATATCTTTGCGAAGTCCTTAATGAACTTCCTAAAATAGCCCGCTAATCCAAGAAAACTCCTCACCTTTGTTGCATTCTTTAGGGTTTGCCAATCTTGAACTACAATTACATTTGCGGGATCTATAGCTATCCCATCTTCAGAGACCACAAACCCTAAAAATCTCACTTCCTTTCTCCAAAAATGGCATTTGGAGAATTTCTCCTTAAGCTGATGTGCACGGAGAGTCTTCATAACCTCCCTCAAATGTAGGGCATGCTCTTCCTCATTCTTCAGGAAGATCAAGATATCATCAACAAAGACCATAATGAACTTATTTAGAAAATCCCGAAACACCCTACTCATCAAGTCAAAAAAATAGGGGGTGCATTTGTCAACCCAAAAGGCATGACAAGCCACTCAAAGAAACCATCTGAAGTTTTAAAAGCAGTCACTATCCTCGGCCACCCTCAATTGATGAAACCCCGTGGTCAAGTCTAACTGGGAGAAAACAGATGCACCAACAAGCTAGTCAAACAGATCATCTATCCTCAGAAGTGGGTGCCTATTTTTCTTAGTGAGCTTATTCAACTCCTTGTAATCCACACATAAGCGAAGCGAACCATCCTCCTTAGTGGCGAATACTACTGGAGCACCCCATTTAGTTATGCTTCTCCTAATAAATCCTTTCTCAAGTACCTCCCGTAATTGTTTGCTAAGCTCACTCCTTTCCCTTGGAGCCATATGACGAGCAGGCAATGCAACTAGCTTTGCATTGTCCACCAAGTATATACGAAAATCAGTCTCGCGCCTCAGAGGTAAGCCCTGAACTTCATCAAAAACATCAAGATACTTACAGACCACTAGTACAAATCGTAGATCATCGATAGGTGCATCAAGTGACTCTAGGAAACTAAGCATGACAGACCTTTTCGGGTCATAAGAAATATCGAGGGTCCTCCCATGGCAAGTCAAAAGTCTAATGACCCTCTTATCACAATCCAGAATGGCACCATACATGGCTAGCCAATCCATCCCTAGAATCAAACCATAACCCATGAAACCAAGCACATATGCGTCACATTCAAACTCGATGCCCAACAAAGATATTCTCAAACCCCTAAAAATCATAGACATATGAGTTGTACCCCCAATGGGGTTTGACATAACAACGGGGTCCAAAACCATACTAGTACTAAGGTGCAAAGACTCAACCACAGAATCAGATATAAAATAACGCGAAGCGCCCGAATCAAAAAGAGTTCTAACAAGATGATTGGAAAGAGAAATCAAACCTTCAACGGAAACTTTCCTACCTCTGTCCGGCGCACTGGCCACGAGAGCATGCACCTGCCTTCCTGAAGATCCTGCCCTTTGACCTTGTCCTTGCTTCTTCGGGCTCTCTTTAGAAAAGTGTCTGACCTCTCCACAATTGAAACAAGCATTTTTCCTCCTTTTGCATTCTTTGACCAAATGACCCTCGCGTCTGCAATTATGACATTTCCTCTTATCTTTAGCCTTGTCGTTCTTTCCGCCCTTCCTTTGTTGTTGTTGTTGTCCTTTCTTTAGCCACACTTTCTTATTTTGTGCTTCCTCAACCTTAGCCTCTTTCTTTTCACCTTTATCTTCTTCGTGCATTAATGCCATATCAACTAGCTTCTCAAAAGTTGCCCCCATCGGAGTATGAGACATAACCAATGCATGAAGGGGTTTATTCAATCCTCTAGCGAACCTCAAAGCCTTCTTGTGTAGCGTGTTCACTAGCTCCAACACAAACCTCACCAATTGATTGAATTTATTAACATACTCTTCCACAGACATGCTTCCTTGCTTAAGCGCCAAAAACCTTTCCATTTGCATACTTTGCTCGGCTTGAGAAAGAAACTTCATTTCGAATCTCTGACGGAAATCATCCCAAGTCTCCACTGGATGCCCTGCTTGTGTCACTTCCCACCAGAACAAGGCCTCATCTTTCAGCTGCCAAACGACCAACTGAATCTTCCTAAGATCATCAACCTAAAAATTTATAAACAAATCTTCTGTCTTCTTGAGCCAATTCCTTGCTTCTACAAAAGTCTCATTCCCTCTGAATGGATTTCCGCCCATAGCGTAGAAATTATTACATATCTTGGAGAAATTATATGCCCACGGAGGAAGAGGAGGAGGAACAGCGGCTGCAGTTAGGGGAGGGTCGTCTGCTTGGCCTTCGGCAGGTGTCGTAGCCTCCAGGTACCTACAAAACCAAGCCAGTATCTGAATGCCTTCCGGAATATTGGGTTCTCCAGACATGCTGAAAAGAAAAGGAAACAGGGATTCAAACAGAGAATCGTAAGATATTTCTTATGGCTTTGGGGAATATGTTTCTCAAAACAGACTTTTCTTATGAAAATGCTTTCTTTTAAAACCTTTTTGAAAACAATTTTCAAAATTTTTATCCGATCTGGTGACCAGGCTCTGATACCAAGTGTGACACCCCATGTCCGTTAATGTCAGTCTTTATCGGAATGCATTAAGTTTCGTGAAACAATATAGGTAAACAGAAACAGAAACAGAAATAGAAACATTACAAGACAAATATAAAATAAACAGCGGAATTTAAAATTTTATTAAATGAAAAAACATCATGGTTCAAAACATAGTCACATCATCAGTCTAAAATACATAAAACCCAGTACATCAATTTAATACTTCTGCCTTGTACTAAAATAATCAGAGTATAATAAACATAAAAAGAGCATAATCCCCAAAACATAGCTACTAGAGATGATAGAAATCAAGCGGTACATCTAACCATCTCCAAGCAGAACGAAAGAAGAATCCTGATCAAGCCTGAGAATTCCCACCCTGAGAACCTGGGGGGAGGGGGGACAAAAGAGAAAGAAGAGGAAACAATATAGGTCAGACATAAGTCTGGCGAGTCCAGTTACTTTTAGCATATAAATAAGTAAAAGCATCATGATAGGCATATAAACTGGAAAAGAGAGATACATAATATAAGGCATGTATGACAAGGTAAACAGGATAAACCGAATAGAATAAATAACGCTTCCCTAACACTTTTCTTTATCTGCACCAATACTAGTGTAAACCAGAACAAGATGATCCCAACAACTACAAGATGGTAGACTTAGGTGTACTTCTAGTTTACCCCGTACAATAATAGGTAGCCCAACGGAACGGGTGTTACCCCCAACGATAATAACGGGCTCTTAAACAAGCGAGACTAGATGTACCCTAATTACTACCCCAATCGATCGACTCCCTAACGCGTAGACACCTGTGTTGGCCCCACAGTAGGATGTATCACTTCCTAAAGTGGCAACCCCGGTATTTCCAAGATGCACATCTATATGTACCGATGTCACAACGCCTTATCTTCCCGAGCAGGCAGACCCATGCATGCACATGAGCCCGATGGAATGCACCGTCAGACACCTTTCTCCCAAGTGACCTCTTATAACCAGCTTAGTAAGCGTGCTCTGACCATGACCTAGTTCGGGGTTCTCCGTTTGATACCGATATAGGTTACTGACTGATACGGGTCCCACACACAAGATGATACAAGCTACCCCCAGGCTTGCATCCCCGCTACTAGGATTTCAACAGGATATGCCCACTAGTTTAAAAAGATCGCATAATCCCAACTGGTTAAGTTTGTCGGGTTCATATGTATAACCCGTCTCCCCATATTTAACAAGATTAACTTAAACACTCCCACTGATTCAAGCAAATCTACTTAACCCCTACTCAAGTTAACAGGTTCATGCAATCCTTATGGATTCAAATAGGTTAAGTATTACAAGTTCATTACGATTCATTCAATTATGGTTATAATGCGCTAGACCTCCCGCATTAAGACTACCACTTGTGGATACTGGATATGCTAGTTGGGTCCGGGCAGACTTCTTCCTCAAGTCGGACTTAACCTTGTGTCTTAGCACCGTCACATTTTTATGCACTTAGAACCCTCACATTAGGTTTACCACTTATGGATGTTGGATATGTCGGGCCGTTCTAGGAAGGCTTCTACCACAAGTGTAATCTAACCTCGTGTCTAAGCACAGTTACAGTTTCAGTTTCTTATTACTAAAAATATTGGCATATTCATTCTTTAACAATTATTCCAATTCATTATAGGTTTTCATGCCCTTTCCCAAGTCATATTCATTATGTACCATATGCCCCAAATTAAGATCTTTAATCACAGTTTCGTTTATGCCTCATATCCATATTCATGTTTTCAATTCAAGTTATGCCCAAATTTCCCAACACAAGTTATGCCTCAATTTTAATGTTTTCCCCTCGTTCCCAATTTCACGTGTTCGCATATTTCAACAGTATGCCTAGGCTCGAAGGTAGCCTAGCTATAAAATAAAAAGGGAAAAAGAAGAAGGGGAGAGAACAGAAATAAGCATAATAACAAGATAGACTTATAATGACAAAAGTAGGCATAGCAATGGAAAAAGCATATAGTGACAAAATTGGGCATAATGACAAGATAGGCATGTAATAACAGATCTGATGATGGTAATAGAACCGATTAGGCATAGTTTTAGATCCAAATTCATATGTATGTAAAGATTACATTTTAGGTGTTTATATCTAAAAGCAACATAAACTCACAGAGAATGGATCTAAGAAAACTGAGAATAGCGTGTTGATGTTGAATCAGCGACCTTTGAATACGTATGAGTCGTCGTTGCTGAAGAAAAGGCTAACTTAATCTGAGTTGGTGCAACGTCTCGTCGTCGCCATTGATTTAGATGAATAGAACAATGGGTATAGGGTCCTTTATATAGCCATCAACCGACGAACAAAGCCAGAAAAACGTCAAGGTGCGCCTAGGAGGTCGACACGTGGGTCGACAACCCTCTTGAGGGGTCTACCCATGGGTCGACACCCTGAGGGCACGGGGTCGACCCCCTATAGGCCGATTTCACGCGTCCTCCCACCTCGTTTGGTTTTTGAATTAATTTGAATTTCTGAA
This sequence comes from Allium sativum, assembly GCA_030737875.1. Lineage (NCBI taxonomy): Eukaryota > Viridiplantae > Streptophyta > Magnoliopsida > Asparagales > Amaryllidaceae > Allium > Allium sativum. The sequence goes on along the minus strand of CM060922.1, from coordinate 78,994,911 downwards.
TTATTTTGTTTATTTATATATATATATATATCTTAAGCATATACAAACTACTAACCTTAATAACTTCTTCATACGATGTCCATTTTACGCAAACCAGGTGTCTATTTTAACCAAAATTGCGAGACGAACGCAATAGCGCAATCCGTTTCTCTTAATTCCAAATATTTATTTAAGTATTCCTTAATTTATTATTAACAATGTGTTTTAAAATATGGGGTATTACATGGCTAATGGCGGTAGGTGCCTTCTTTACCGTCGCCTCTCCAGTATGTCTCACCTATAAGTGTTAGAAGACATGTGTAAGAAGATGGCTATAGGGAATGTGGCTCCTCGAGGTGCCGATGAAAGGCTCATGGAGATAGATCATAAGCATGTATGATTAATTGATGTCTATACCTGTGGCTCCTCGAGGTGCCGATGAAAGGCTCATGGAGATAGATCATAAGCATGTATGATTAATTGATGTCTATACCGCTTAAAATAATATAAGTGGCACGACGAACCGAAGGATAAATCTTCTTCAAGCTTCTCGTCTTTGGGATGATGTTGTGCTAAGTGGTACACACAACTACATGAGCGATAGGCAGTAAATTAGCGGTGGTCCAGACCCCGGGGGCCTCAAGGAAGATACGCCGAAGGATATGAGGGTCGCCCATCTCGACAGCATCCATCTTGGCTCCGACTGCAGAGATGCCCAAAATCTCTAACCATCATCAGAGAACTCGATGTGGGTGCCCATGACCTCACACTTAATGACGCAAGACTCTTCATTGATGGTAGCATCCATCCGGGCATCAAATAGACGGATGCAGCGTGAATACAGATCAAGCTCAAAGGTATCAAAGCGCAAGATCGGTGCCAGGCCTGCGGCGACAAACGACTCCTTCAAACCAAAAGCGGTGAAATCAATGAACTTCACCTGTCCAGTAAAATAAAATTCATAATTGGATGTAGAAAAGTAACGTTGAATCTTCTCCTCATCACGGTCTAGCCATGCGGCTTCCAGAGGTGTGAGACTGGGGTGCGAAGCGACAACTTTTCGATTAGCGGCCATGGAGGGAACGACGAATTAGGCAAACGAAATTACATATTTGGAGTACAATAGTGTAGAGATCTGCACGAGGATGATTTTGGTGGTAATTAGGGACGAAATGGAGCAGAGATTGCTTGGGTTGGAGCTAGGAAATGGAGGAGGGTGTTGGGTTTTGCTCGAATTGGGGATGGGGGAGGAAACTTCAGTTGGAACGATATATATATCGTTCTGACAGTTTCGGGTGGGGATACAGACCGTACCCACATACAGGAGCGATCGACCTGGCCCCTTTAGGGCGACCGCTTACCCCTCAAGTGGGTGCTGTCTGAACCTCGGCCCAACGACCCGAATAAATTGTAAAAATTATTATAACATTGAAACGACTTCCGAACCCAACCGAATTCTTTTGTCGAATTCCACCATTTGTTGACTCGAGAAATTTAATTTTCAAAGCCTTTCCCTGCCTCTGAACAGTTGTGACCACCAAACGAATGAACGAATTCTATCGTAGAAAATCAGCTAGAAATTCGAAATAAAATTAAAATGGATTTGTTTGAAAGGTAAGTAAAATTTTATTCACAACAAAAACAATTACAAAGACTATTACAATATATCTAAATTGACTGTACATATACTATACAACATGAACTTATTCCAGATCTATACAGTAATGAGAAAGAAAAACAGTAAAAGTAGAACAATTGTACTCCAAAGAAAACTCATCACTGTTATACTCCTATACATCCTACAGTCCTTTAATCTATTACGAAACACAACAGTTAGCATCATCCAAACCAAAGTACCTTCAATCTGATAACAATGAAACATCATGAGACTTCAATCAAACCAGGAATGTCAGGTACTCCAATTTCTTTAGCTAGAATGCAAAATCTTAAATTGCAACTTATTAAGAATTTCAACAAGTGGTTGACTAGCTGTTGACGAACCATTCCCAAAAGCTCTATTATTTCTTTCTAAGCAAATAGAGTAAATAAACTTCTTTAAAAGTATCAACAATAGTCTTGTTCGATTATTCCTCCATCTCGTTGCTTTGAAAATGTTATACCACTCCATCACACTAGAATTTGAAGCTCTGTGAAACCCTCCTGAAGCCAATAGCCTATACAAATTATACATACATAAGAACATTAAAAAAAGAGGTGCACTTTGGTTCCAGCTTCACTTTTACATAACAAACACATATTGTCTTGGATAATACCCAAAGAGTACAGCTTTTCTTTCTTGTTTATGGCATTGGCCTTTACTTTCCAAAGAAGCAAGTTTTCTTAGCCGAACCTCCAATATTCCAAATTCAAGTTGACCATGGAAAGACATGTCTTTCATTCTTGAGAAGATTATAAACTTGCTTGATTGAATGCTGCCTTCCATTCCACATTATAGCACTAACACCTACCATCTTAAAGTTTGTAGCTAATTTGCTCCAAAATTTCCTTAATGCCGCAGAACTAGAGTACGGTAGCACCAACTGTCCATCATGTAAATGATTTTTAATATCATCATTTGATGGTATACCAGAGTTAGTCTTGAAATTATAAACCACAATGTGATATAAAATCAGTCCTGGCTTCACCCATGGATCGTTCCAAAAAGAAATTTTGGCCAAAAATCTATTATTATGTTGTATAAATGGCAAGAATGTTTCTTTGAGTTTGAAAATATGTCTCCAGCTCCAGCTACAGTGTTGAGGGATAGGCATTGACCAGAAATTCCTATTACCAATCAAATTGTGCTGAACCCATCTTGTCCATAAGCTTTTATCATCAATAAACAGTTTTTGAAAATAACATGATATGGCAGCTTTGTTCTATGGAAACATATTAGTTATAACTATGTAGTTAAAGCTCCACAATATCTCCCTATAGCCATAGCGCTCTCCAACTGCTACGCTATTTCGATTTAGTGTTGATGAACATTAGATCCGTTTTTAGCCCCGCTATTTCCCACTGCATCCGCTAAATCAAGGCTTTTTAGCATCCGCTTTAATAGTATTAATATATAGAGCTTGATTTGACTAGTTCTCTTTTTAAAAAATTCAATAAATTTAGCGTAAAAGGCTAAATTTAAGGCATAAGTGCCTAATATAAGGTAACAATCAATTATACTCATCAAATTTAGCAAGCATAACTATGATACTCCTTGATTTGGTTATATAAGACTAATTATTATTATTTTATTGTACACATATAATGTGAGAAAGATGATTAATTAATTTTCAAATATTTTGTTTTACATCTAATGAACCTGTTTGTGCCTCCGCTATATCTTCCCTATTTCCCCGCTTTATCCCCGCAACATCTTTTTGCACCTCCGCCGCTATAGAATCGCTAAGCGGTTTAACTGCACATTTACAAGCCCTCCATGCTCCTTGTCGTCATAAAGCTTGTTAAAAGAGATATGTATCATCATTTTTGCAAAACGATCACCGTGCCAAAATGTTTACACCAAAAATGGTCCAAACACCTAGGTACAAAGCTGTACTTCACCAATTTGGTAGGGAATAAAATGGAGCCGTATTCAATCAGTAATTTAAAGTAGAAAATGCAGAAAAAGGTAAAAATAGAGACGAGGTTTAGAGTGGTTCGGCCGTTAATGAGGCCTACGTCCACTATGAAGGTGATTTCTAATCCCATGATATGAATTATACAGTACGTCCATTCTCTCCGTATCATACACTTCCATTTTCGCCTAATACAACCTTGCTTATATACCTTAATCTAGGAAATTATATAAGAAGATGGTTTAATTTGAGGAGAAAGATGACGAATGGATGATTGATATTTATGATGTCTTCGTTCTCTCTGAATCACGAAATTGAGCTTGGCGCCATGGCCAGATCCGCAGTTTGTGGCAGGGTTTGGCAGCACTTCGTGGTTCTTCCGATCTCTTTTCCTCCCCCCTTTTCAGTAGTAGCCATAGCATATTTATAGGTGAGTCCTCGGTTTGAAATCTGTTTCCCGCCCTGTGAATCTCTAATTCTGCTAATTACCATCGGGCCATTGGCCCGTTGTCGCCAGTTGTCATGATCTGTCTCAGGTTGTCATGTACAGATAACTTTTTGGGACGGACGCTTTTGTAGTTGAGCGGGTCCATGAGAGCGGGCGCTTTTGTGCGGGCGACCATTTTAGGAGGCCTTGTAGGAACGGGACGTAAGTCTGGGATTGGTTCTTCATTGTTCCCTACGCGACCGATTGCTTTAGTTTTAGGGGTGCTCGCTCTCTTATTGCTTTTGCAGGATGTGATCGTTCTGGCTCATGTTGGATGAGCGACTTGCTTCACGCTGATGCTTGGTATAGCCTCATTTCCGTATGAGCGACCGGTCTTATTCTCCGCGCTTGAATCTTGATTTGGACCTAAGTTTTAGGATCGCACACTGCATCGTGTCGTCTGGTTATACCTGGTCGACCTGATTTGTTCTAGGCTTGACATTCAGCACTTGCTCTTGTGATTGTTCTTTACTGTTACTAATACTTCGAGTGCCTTAGTGTGTGAACGACCCTGACGATGTTAGCAACATATTCCTCGTTCAATGTGCACGTGGATTTTTTAGGGATTAACACTTGCCCCTCGAAGCTTGTGATTCCTTTTAATGAGGAATTACTGGCTTCGACATATTCGATCGCACATTGTTGAGTGGGCTTGTTTTGACTTGTCGATGGGTTGCTTGTGCAAGAAATTAATATTACTTTATTGCCACTGACCTTTGCCAGTAGAGGGTTTGACGATAGCCCAGATAGCTTTTTTTTGAAGCTCAGATATTCCAACAACTCCCGGTCTTCGGACATTTTGGCGGGATATCTTTCAGGTATGCCGTACCGGGTCACCAAATCATAATTGGGCTGTCGCACCATTGAAAAAAAGGGGGCACTTAGTTTTCTCAGATACTGCCTCTTCATTTTCCCGCTTTTGTATTTTTCTCTGGTATACCCGCTCTAATGGCGATTTCACCATAGAAGACCTTACCGTCGTTTCCCGAAGCTTTAATCTTCTTCAGCTTTTACTTCTTTCCCTGGTTATCTTGTCTAACCCTCTTTTTGAAGCGAACTTTTACTCGTAAGCGAAATTATCCCCTTTTGTCTTCTGATTTGTGACTGATTCTCTTAGTTCCGTGGAAGGAAGTCTTCTTCCGGCAGCTCTATCTTGTGTGACAAGTCCTAGTTTCACTTATGCTGGCAATCCATTTGCTGAAATGCCAATCAAGGCGAAATTCCCTAATTCATCGTGCCCTAGCTGGGTGTTTAAAGGATCGTCTATATCATAGAGATATTCCTGTTCCTTTGGACTCTCGCCTTTCCTCTATGTGATTATGTTGTCATGCGACTAACCGCTTATTCATTTCAATTCCAGGCGTCTCGTGATGTCTGGGGAACAAGAAGGCTTTGACCAAGTGACGGAAGATACCAACGCTGCCAGTTTTGATTTGGTGGCTGACCGTACTTATCCTTAGCCTCGCTTCATTGATAGGGTAGTGACCGGTTGCCGCAAATCGACACTCCCTTTTGAGCAATATCGAAAAATGTACACCCGCTTTGGATTTTTAGAGAACGAGGTCAGGTTTCCCAGAAAGGGAGAGATGGTTGATTGTCCGCCTTCTGTGTATGTAGTGGTTAATTACCAAATGCTGTATGGTGGGGCAATTCCTCCCTCTAATCCTTATCTGGAGTCTGTTTTGAAGCACCTGGCAATTGCCCCATATCAACTGCACCCTAGTGGATATCAGGTTCTGCTTAGTTTGTACATTCTTTTTATGAAAGTCTGGCAGCAGGCACCTACATTCGCAGATGTTTGTTCTTTATATAGCTTTAAGAGGAGGGAAGTTGATGGTCCCCTTTTCTTCTTCTTGGATAATGTGCATAATAGGATTATTACGGGTTTGACAGAAGGTGCCAAAGGGTTCCCGCATCAGTATTTCTTTGTTAGGTGTCCCAGTAAATTTTTGGTCGATGGGCAGAAGGGGGTAATTATTTTTTACTCTTGGGATCTTTACATCCTTTCTTCTTCTGATCTGACTTTCCCTCTAATTCTTGTAGTGATCCCTTCGGTCGTGGGTCTCACTTTGGATCAGTCTCTTTTGAATTCTTTAATATCTGTTGACCAGAAAGAAAGGAGTGGAGAGGTGCTGCTGACAGAAGAGAACCTTCGCGAATACCGGTTGATCGATCCCTTGCGGTCCCTTGGTAAGGCTTCGGTTCATCTTCAATGTTCTGTTGGTAAACATGTTAAGAAGAGAAGATCAATCTTTGAAGTAGGTGGTCGGTCTTCATCATTAATTATTGAGAGGAATGCCAAGGGAGTTGGTGAGCGCGCTCATGGCTCAAGGGTTGATGTGACTTCTGGGACGACAATCGAGAGTTTTGCACGCTCCTTATCACAGGCGGAAAGTTCTCCAGGGTACTTTGGGGACCTAGGGGACTTGGATTCTGCTAAATATCTGAGCCAGGGTGACATTGTGGTGTCTGATATAAGAAATTTCCATGGCCCTGTTCAATGCTCTAAGAAAGTTTCTTTCGAAACTTGCCATGGGACTGGTTTTGATTATTGTTTTATCTGTAGCGAAATTCTTTGTGAATTGGGCAACTTTTAGCTGATAACTAATTGCATGCTTTACTTGTTTTTCCAGGCACAAGCGCGGACTGTTCATTATCAGAAAACTTTTCTCAACATGCCGATCTCATTGATCCAAGAAGCCTCCTTCAGTCCTATCTTTCCTATTATATGAAACGTCCCCAGACGTCTTCCAGTTCTCAAGCCCAGCCTATCATTGAGCTTCCCATGTCCGATCCTTTAGGATGCGAGGAGTCTGGTTAGGCTCTGAGACCTGAATCAGTTGGTCCATCTGCGAGACCTACTGTCCTAACTCCTGTTCAGGTTCAAGCAATATGTAATCGCCCTCCTTATGGAGTTCTTTCTGAAAGTCCAATGCTTAAGGATCACTTTCATGGCTGGGATTTAAGAGGAGTGTCTTCTGCTCGGGGTTTAGATCCTAATGATAGACAGGACGTCGAAAGAAGCCTGGAGGCTGTGAAGAACAGTGTGGCTGACCATCTTAGTGTTGTCAAAGGTCATCTTGAAGCACAATTGAATCTGGTCATGCAGAGTGTTGACAAGCGCCTAGAGGATTGGTCGAAGTTAGGGTATTAATTTCAGGACTTGAACTCACGACATCTCAACTACATTAAGGTTTTGGAAAGTGACAAAGCTAGTCTTGTACATCTGATTGAATCCCAGGACTCTGAAATCTCTTCCTTGAAGAATGGATGCGTTAGAATGAATGACTTGGAGGCTGAAATTGCTGAGCTCAGAAAGAAATTGGAGGGTGTGCGAGCGCAGCTTTTAGAATCTCAGTCCGCTCGAAAATTTGTTGAACGTCATTTGACCCTAGAAAAGCAGGCTTTAATTTCATTAGAACAGGAGAACATGGCACTTGAAGGCCGCCTTGCTTCTCAAAATGAAATCCTTAAAACGTCCGAGGAAGAAAAGATTCGATTGCAAGAAGATCTTGTCAGAGCCAAAGCTGAGGCTGACGACAATCTGTTTCATTTTTACGTTTGCAGCGTCATGAGTTGAGGGAGTTTGAGCTATCTGAATAAAGATTTCCCGCGGACTCTGGCTCTTGTCTGGGAGAAAGTACTTTCATATTCCAAGGATTTTGACGACGGGTTCCTTCAAAGACAACTTTTAGAGGAAAAGGATCGTAATGCCTTGATTAAAGGTAGGCAGTTACTGGCGAACGATCGAGCTCCACTACTTGGAAAAGAGTGTTTGGGTACTGTTTGTGCTCCTCCAAGTTCTGCTGGAATTGTGCTTCGAGTTCTCGCATTCTTGTCACAGATCGCTTTGCTACAGATGTTGTTAGAGTTCATCCCTGGACCGAGCACTCAAGCTAAGAAGACATCACTACGCAAGGTGCAAGTTGTGACAACACTTCTTTGAGCATAAAGGAATAGGTGGTTGGCTTTATGTATCCGACGGCTTCAGGTAAAGCTGATATCTACCATTCCGTTTTGAATTCGGATTTCCTCGTTTCTTCACTTGAGGCTGCCGATCTTAGTGCTGGTTGTGAATTTGCATCAGTTGCGCTTTTGCCACCTTCTTTGGCTGTTTGTGATTCCGCTGCTCAATCCCTTGCTGTTGATTCTGTTTTGGTATCTACCAGCATGAGCCCTCTCATTCAATCCTCAACAGTTGACGTGCCTTTACCGAATGCGCTCGATCCAGATGATGAGGATGAGATCTGGAACACCAAGGCTGTATCCACTTTGAAGCGCAAACGGAAGCTGGTTGGCTGATTGATAAGGATCATAGACCTTTTTGTTCTCTAAAACGGGTCAGCGGGTACCGGGATAATTGATTCACACTACTATGCATGAGAGAAAGTATTTGTAATCTCTATGGCTTAATTTTTGTTTATTTCCTTCAACCTGTCGCGTTATTAGACCGATTGTTTATGCGAGTGTCGGCCCTCGCTTAGCGACGTTGGTTTCGCGTTCTTATGCTTGCTTCGTTTAGGGGGTGTTATGGATTTATTATTTTTCGTTTTTGTAAGTGATCGCACTTTTAATTTGTTGTTCGCGTGAGTTTTATCGTTCAAGTAGTCCTTATAAAGAACCTTTAACCAACCAATGGTATGTTTTGAATGGGCATTGGTGATTTCTTACACAATGGTGACGTCCCCATACCAAGTTTTTTTTTTTTAATTTCACGAATTGCTTTGACTCGCATAGTGATTTCAATTGATCAACTCATGGTGATTTTTTTAGACAACGTGTGGTTATTAAGTGTTTTCTTTTGGGTGCCCCCATGGGAGGTCTTGGTTTTCGATTTCGACCCAATTTCGGCCTTGTCAGCCCTGATTATTCTAGGACTAGAAGGACCTTGTTGGATACCCCCAAATACATAGGATTTCTGGTTTACCCCCTTTCGGCTGGGATTTCTGCTGTAATCCAATCTTGGCTTTGTTGACTTGGTTAACAACAAAGAACAAGATCAGACACCTCCTTTCGGTAAGGGTTTTCACGAACCACGTCGGTTTTTGCTGACTTCACATTTAGGTTGATTTTTGTCGACTTTGCATTTTGCCCAATGAAATAGATACTGGCCCTCTTCAATGAAAAAATTAAGAAAATTTCTCAAGGCGGGGAATCCTTGTATCCTGCACCTAATATGAAGGTGTTTCTTTGATGGGCTCAGCAAATTTTTATCCGAGGGGCCTTTTTGTTTTGAGTTGCTTTTGCTCCAATATTGATTCCTGAGAGATAAGCGTTACTCCTTGTTGTTGGTCTTGGCTTTGTGTAACACCCCACCTCCGTTAAGGTCACTCACAAAGGGAATGCCTTAACTTTGATGGAGCGTGTTAGTAGACAGAACAGAAATTTACAAGAAAGATAAACAATACTTGAAAAATTATAACTTTATTACAGCGAAAAACAGAAATCAGTATGGTTACATCTTTACCAAAAACTCAAGTACATAAATATTAGTCTTGTTCAGAAAGTCATAAGAGTACAAAACTTTAAAATCAAAATCCCCACAGAAGATGCCATAAGAAGTTAAGCCATACATTACGCACTTCAAGCAGAAGAAATCCGGATCAAGATAAAGTATACTCTCCTTGGAAAACCTAGGGGGGGGGGGGGAGGAAACGGAAGAAAAAGGGGCGAAAACAAGCAAGGTCAGACATAAAGTCTGGCAAGTCCAGTGACTTTCAACATATGACAGATAATAATAATTATGACATGAAAATAAAACTGGATGCGAGACAACAGTAACATGAGTAGCAGATATACTTAGGTTAAACAGAAAAAGAACAGAATGATGTAAGCTACTACTTTTCACCTCTCTACACTAATACTAGTATAACCGGATTAGGTGTCATCCCAATGTCTAAATTGAAACAGAAATAGGAACAGAATAATTTCCACAAAAGAGAATGCTAGTAATGGGCCTTTACCACCCCAACAGAAACAGACAGAAACAGAATGCTAATAATGGTCCTTTACCACCCGAACAGAAGGTATAGAAACAGAAACAGATTAATCTCTATGGAAACAGAATGTAAATTAGGTGTACACTAGTAAATGGGCCTTTACCACCCGAACAGACGGTACCACGTAGAAACAGACAGGTGTTACCACCCAACAGAAATAGACAGTACCAACAGAAACAGACAGAACTAAGTGTACCCTAAAACCCTACCCTAAACGATCGACTCCCTAATACATAAATACCCTGTGTCGGCCCCACAGTAGGGTGTATCACTCCCTAAAGCGACAACCAATTGGCACAGACCTATTTACAGATGTCACAGCATCTTACATCCTCAGAGGCAGACTAGGATCCGTGCACGCACATGACCCAGTTGGAACGCACCATCAACACCCTTCGCCATTATCAGAATGAACCGCTTATAATTAGTTCAGTAAGCGTGCCCGGACCCTACCTACTGTTGGGTCAAAGTTTTATACCAGAAAGGGTTACTGACTAATATGGGTCCCAAACAACAGATGACACAAGTAATTTCCCTCCTAACTTTGTGTCCCCAGACTAACAGATTTCAGATTAACTTGTTTACAAGTTCAGACATACTTAGTTCAGATCAACTAGTTCACAGATCAGACAAGTTTTCAGACTAACGGATCAGATATACGGATTTAACAGATTTACAGATTTTTCTAACTTTGTAATTGGGCCTACAGATTCACGAAACAGGTTTGTTAAATTCATTAGTCCAATTGGTTTAACCCTATCCACCCAACACGTTTTAGACATCATATTTATCCCAGATTTGCATTAATTAAATATTAATGCACAGACCTCTCACATTAGGTCGGTAGCTTGTGGCCGCTGGATATGCCGGGCGGTTCCGGGAAAACTTCTGCCACAAGCCAGATCTAACCACGTATCTAAGCATATTTTAGTTATGCCTACGACCTCTCACATTAGACTGGCAGTTTGCGGTCGCTGGTTAAGCCGGTTGGTTCCGGGCAGGCTTCTACCGCAAACTGAGCCTAACCTCGTGTCATAGCCAATTCATTCCAATACAGATTTGTCAGATATCAGACTAATTCTGTTTATTTAACAGATTAAACTTCTTCACAGGATACAACAGATTAATCAAATTTCCATGGTTTACTAAATCTTAGGTCGAGCCTATGGATTTCCATACCCAGATTACCATTATCTAGTTTTCAACAGATCGGACAATTCAACAGGTGGTAGATCTAGCAGTTTAAGCGATTCAACAGATTTTGCAGATAATAGATTTAGCAGTTTAGGCAATTCAACAGATTTAGCAGATAACGGATTAGGCAATTTAACAGATTTAGCAGATTATATATATCATATCTTGCCTAATCATAAATTTTAACTCACTTGCCAAATCATGGTCATAATTCATAATACCACATATGCTCCTAATTTTTAGTTAAACATTACACAGTACAGAATATTCTCCATAAATCACGATAAGCAATATGAATTATGCCAAATTATAGCCTATGATGCCAGATATCCAAAAACCCTGATTTAGGCGCATTCACATTAATAGTTATCCTGTTTTTGTATAGGTCTTTACGCCTAAGTCACATATTCCTTTTTCAAGTCATGAATTTTTACATAAAAGAATATGTCCAAAAATCTAGATTTTTAAACTATAACATGTAGTTTGTCCTCAACATGCATTATCATTCATGCATAACATGTTGTAAATTACCTTTAAACTCTAACATCAGACCTTGATTTAAAACATGCATTATGTCCCCAAGTTTCAAGTTGTCCTATAATTCCTCTTCTCCCAAATCACAGATCATCGTACCTAGTATGAACAGATCTAGATCTAACATATGTTTATTTCTCAAATTAACTACAGATCTAGATTACAACATGTACTATGTATCTAAATTAGTTTCATATTTACGGTTAAATCTACTCCCTGAATCCCAAGTCATATGTCCAATATATTTTATGCCTCATTCTCAAGTCATATGTTAAATATGCCACATGTCCAATTATATGCCTCAGATTTTATGTCATGTCCTCGAATAAGTCCTGTCCAATTATGCATCATTCATTATTTGTCCCAAACATTTTAGCGTTCGTGCGTTAATCTCTTATGAGATTTGGCTCAGGCTCGTGGTAGCCTGGCTATAGAACAGAAAGAAGAAAGAGATACAGAATAAGTTAGATCTAAAAAGAACAGAACAGACATAACCTCAGATTCAGATTTACAATTCATGTCACAATCATAATTAACGTTTATATCGGAAAATAACTGTACTTGCCTTTCGTGGTTTAAGAAAGGAAATAAACTAGTGTTGATGCAGAAAGGCTGAATTACTCTTCTTTAATTGTTGTTGAAGCTCTAAACTTTGATTTGAGATTTGATTTAGCTTTTAATTCTATTCAAGTAGGAAGAGGATGCATCAGTCCAAGTTTTGATTCCAGCAGAGTAGCGACGCCATTTTTATTTTTAATTAGAACAGAGGCAGAGTATAGATAGAATGAAATTGTGTAGAGAAAATGAGGCAAGGGTGCTGTTTATATAGGATTAGGCGGACGAATCTAGACAGAAAACGAGACCGGATACATCAGAATGAACCAGGTTCAAAAACTGGGTTTCGGGAGCAGGTCGACCCCCAGGCTGACTCCCCAGTCGACCTGGTCATGGGGAGGTCGACACCCCAGTCAACTCCCCAGTCGACCTGGTTGGGGGGGGGGGGGGGCGACTCCCCAGTCGACCTGGGTATATGGGCGGGAATTTTCCCGCCAGCCTTCTTTGGGTTTGAATTTCGAATTTCTGGCTTTATTTTCGAGCTGTTTTATTTTATTCAAATTCCTGAAACTTCTGAGGGTTATAATTTGGTCATACGAACTCCGATTTTCGAACACTCGGACTCGATTTCATGCAGAATTCCGAGACGAACGCAATGGCACAACCTGTTTCCCTTGATTCTTATTTTATAATTTAATTATTCTCTGATTTGTTACTTATACGATCACAGAAAATACGGGGTGTTACATTCTCCCCTCCTTAAAGGATTTCATCCCCGAAATCTTCAAGTTAAGAAGAATGTGTCCTACCATCCAGTCGTCCATCTACTCAACCATCAGCCACACGCATCCATTGTCCTTAGAAAACTTCTAATTTTGTATGAACATATGCAAAAGTGTGTGTATATGTTCCTTATCTAATGCAAAGATCAGGCAGTCCACTGATTCAGTTGACCTCCTTAATGCGAACTATGTCAGTGTCATGAGTCCAACTTGTATGCAATTTTCCTATTTGATACATATCATTCTTATATGAGTGACAACCATTCATTCATATGCAACATCCATGTGATGAGTCAATCATTTTGCATCCACCAAAATTGAAAATGCTCACACATCCATATGCAGTATGAGAGTGTTTTCGAGCCGATCTAGTGCCTAGTGTGTGTATATGCATCTACGAGCAACCACTAGCAACCACTTGCATCCACTTGCAACCATCAAACATGACATGTCTCAAACACATGTTTACACCCATTGGTTTCTACCTAAAGTTCGAAGATTCGATCGATAGGATACAGTCGAATGATGGAAGCGAGTACATATAAAACAAAAACTTGGTTCCCATTATACATTGGTTGCGAGAATAATTCCCCTAAGTATCGGCCTCGAAGACCGAAATCAACATCAGATTGATACCCAGAGGATTACCCTCTTTAGACAGTGTCAAAACTGGAAATCTTATCCAGATGCTTACAGACTACTAGTACAGATTGGATTATCGAATGATTCTTAGAAAACTAAGCATGGGAAAATCCCACCATATCCCTCAAAAACCCAGAATGTATGCATTACAATCGACTTGACGCCTAACACAGATACCCTCAAACCCCAACCTATCACCAACAGATGAGTCGTAATCCCTATGGGGTTTGAGACTATAACCAGATTAGAAACAAGACTAGTATTAAAGTGCAGAGACTCGACTACAAAATCAGAATGCCATAATCGGAAAGAGTTCTAACTCAATAATCAGATAAGGAAACTAAACTCTCTACGGAAATTTTCCTACTTCTATCCTATCCGCCAACTATGAGAGCATTCGCCTGCCTTCCCGAAGTAGGTCACGTCCTCTGTCCTTGCCCCCATTTCTTCGGGCAGTCCCTAGTGAAATGTCCCATCTCACCATAGTTGAAGTGAATGTCCTTCCTCTTTCGGCAATCCTTGTCCATATGAGTCAAGCTTCCATAAGTAAAGCACTATTCTCCTCCTTTATCTTCAGACTTTTCTTCCTTCTTTTGTGTTTCCTTTTTGCCTCCTTTGTGAACCAAGTCCATATCCATGAGTTTCTCATCCTTGGGTTGTGCTCCTTAGCCTATCTCCCTCATTCTCATCTTTACTATTTGACAAGTCCCCTCGAAAGCTCCCTCCATCGCACGAAAAATCCTTCAAAGCTCGAAAGAAAATTAGCCGTAGGCGAGACTACTGCGGCTACAGATGGAAGTCGGGCGTTTATTTGCCCTTTGACCGGGGTCGTAGTCTTATCAAGCCTACAGAACCATGCCGCGATGAGGTTACCTCCCATAAGGCCGGGAGCCCCAGAGAAAGAATGAAACAAATATTCAAACGGAGGATCAAAAGATAGATATATGGCTTTTGGGGATTATGTTTTTTCAAAAATAGGCTTTACTTTCGAAAATACTTCCTTTTAAAACCTTTTTGAAAATATTTTTCAAAAACTTTACCCAATCTGGTAACCTTTAGCTCTGAACCAAGTGTAACACCCCACCTCCGTTAAGGTCACTCACAAAGGGAATGCCTTAACTTTGATGGAGCATTTTAGTAGACAGAACAGAAATTTACAAGACAGATAAACAATACTTGAAAAATTATAACTTTATTACAGCGGAAAACAGAAGTCAGTATGGTTACATCTTTACCAAAAACTCAAGTACATAAATATTAGTCTTGTTCAGAAAGTCATCAGAGTACAAAACTTTAAAATCATAATCCCCACAGAAGATGCCATAAGAAGTTAAGCCATACTTTACGCACTTCAAGCAGAAGAAATCCGGATCAAGCTAAAATATTCTCTCCTTGGAAAACCTGGGGGGAAACGGAAGAAAAAGGGGCGAAAACAAGCAAGGTCAGACATAAAGTCTGGCAAGTCCAGTGACTTTCAGCATATGAACAGATAATAATAATTATGACATGAAAATAAAACTGGATGCGAGATAACAGTAACAGGAGTAGTAGATATACTTAGGTTAAACAGAAAAAGAACAAAATGATGTAAGCTACTACTTTTCACCTCTCTGCACTAATACTAGTATAACCAGATTAGGTGTCATCCTAATGTCTAAACTGAAACAGAAACAGGAACAGAATAATTTCCACAGAAGAGAATGCTAGTAATGGGCCTTTACCACCCCAACAGAAACAGACAAAAACAGAATGCTAATAATGGGCCTTTACCACCCGAACAGAAGGTACAGAAACAGATTAATCCCTACGGAAACAGAATGTAGAATTAGGTGTACACTAGTAAATGGGCCTTTACCGCCCGAACAGACGGTACCACGCAGAAACAGACAGGTGTTACCACCCAACAGAAACAGACGGTACCAACAGAAACAGACAGAACTAAGTGTACCCTAAAACCATACCCCAAACGATCGGCTCCCTAGTACATAAATACACTGTGTCGGCCCAACAGTAGGGTGTATCACTCCCTAAAGTGACAACCAATTTGCACAGACCTATTTACAGATGTCACGGCGTCTTACATCCTTAGAGGCAGACAAGGATCCATGCACGCACATGACCCAGTTGGAATGCACCATCAACACCCTTCTCCATTATCAGAATGAACCGCTTATAATTAGTTCAGCAAGCGTGCCCGGACCCTACCTACTGTTGGGTCAAAGTTTTGATACCAGAAAGGGTTACTAACTAATATGGGTCCTAAACAACAGATGACACAAGTAATTTCCCTCCTAACCTTGTGTCCCCAGACTAACAGATTTCAGATTAACTTGTTTACAAGTTCAGACATACAGAGTTCAGATCAACTAGTTCACAGATCAGACAAGTTTTCAGACTAATGGATCAGATATACGGATTTAACAGATTTACAGATTTGTCTAACTTTGTAATTGGGCCTACAGATTCACGAAACAGGTTTGTTAAATTCATTAGTCCAATTGGTTTAACCCTATCCACCCAACATGTTTTAGACATCATATTTATCCTAGATTTTCATTAATTAAATATTAATGCACAGACCTCTCACATTAGGTCGGTAGCTTGTGGCCGCTGGATATGCCGGGCGGTTCCGGGCAGATTTCTGCCACAAGCCAGACCTAACCTCGTGTCTAAGCATATTTTATTTATGCCTACGACCTCTCACATTAGACTGGCAGTTTGCGGTCGCTGGTTAAGCCGGTTGGTTTCGGGCAGGCTTCTACCGCAAACAGAGCCTAACCTCGTGTCATAGCCAATTAATTCCAATACAGATTTTTCAGATATCAGACTAATTCTGTTTATTTAACAGATTAAACTTCTTCACAGGATACAACATATTAATCAAATTTCCGTGGTTTACTAAATCTTAGGTCGAGCCTTTGGATTTCCATAACCAGATTACCATTATCTAGTTTTCAACAGATCAGACAATTCAACAGGTGGCAGATCTAGCAGTTTAAGCGATTCAACAGATTTTGCAGATAATAGATTTAGTAGTTTAGGCAATTCAACAGATTTAGCAGATAACGGATTAGGCAATTTAACAGATTTAGCAGATAACAGATTTAGCAGATTATGTATATCATATCTTGCCCAATCATAAATTTAGCCTAAACTCACTTGCCAAATCATGGTCATAATTCATAATACCACATATGCTCCTAATTTTTAGTTAAACATTACACAGTACAGAATATTCTCCATAAATCATGATAAACAATATGAATTATGCCAAATTATAGCCTATGATGTCAGATATCCAAAAACCCTTATTTAGGCGCATTCACATTAATAGTTATCCTGTTTTTGTATAGGTCTTTACGCCTAAGTCACATATTCCTTTTTCAAGTCATGAATTTTTACATAAAAGAATATGTCCAAAAATCTAGATTTTTAAACTATAACATGTAGTTTGTCCTCAACATGCATTATCATTCATGCATAACATGTTGTAAATTACCTTTAAACTGTAACTTCAGACCTTGATTTAAAACATGCATTATGTCCCCAAGTTTCAAGTTGTCCAATAATTCCTCTTCTCCCAAATCACAGATAATCGTACCTAGTATGAACAGATCTAGATCTAACATATGTTTATTTCTCAAATTAACTACAGATCTAGATTACAACATGTACTATGTATCTAAATTAGTTTCATGTTTACGGTTAAATCTACGCCCCGAATCCCAAGTCGTATGTCCAATATATTTTATGCCTCAATCTCAAGTCATATGTTAAATATGCCACATGTCCAATTATATGCCTCAGATTTTATGTCATGTCCTCGAATCAGTCCTGTCCAATTATGCATCATTCATTATTTATCCCAAACATGTTAGCGTTCGTGCGTTAATCTCTTATGAGATTTGGCTCAGGCTCGTGGTAGCCTGGCTATAGAACAGAAAGAAGAAAGAGATACAGAATAAGATAGATCTAAATAGAACAGACATAACCTCAGATTCAGATTTACAATTCATGTCACAATCATAATTAACATTTATATCGGAAAATAACTGTACTTGCCTTTCGTGGTTTAAGAAAGGAAATAAACTAGTGTTGATGCAGAAAGGCTGAATTACTCTTCTTTAATTGTCGTTGAAGCTCTAAACTTTGATTTGAGATTTGATTTAGCATTTAATTCTATTCAGGTTGGAAGAAGATGCATCAGTCCAAGTTTTGATTCCAGCAGAGTAGCGACGCCATTTTTATTTTTAATTAGAACAGAGGCAGAGTATAGACAAAATGAAATTGTGTAGAGAAAATGAGGCTAGGGTGCTGTTTATATAGGATTAGGCGGACGAATCTAGACAGAAAACGAGACCGGAAACATCAGAATGAACCAGGTTCAAAAACTGGGTTTCGGGGTCGACCCCTAGGCCGACTCCCCAGTCGACCTGGTCATGGGGAGGTCGACACCCCAGTTGACTCCCCAATCGACTTGGTTGGGGGGGGGTCGACTCCCCAGTCGACCTGGGTATATGGGCGGGAATTTTCCCGCCAGCCTTCTCTGGGTTTGAATTTCGAATTTCTGGCTTTATTTTCGAGCTGTTTTATTTTATTAAAATTCCTGAAACTTCTGAGGGTCATAATTTGGTCATACGAACTCCGATTTTCGAAAACTCGGACTCGATTTCATGTAGAATTCCGAGACGAATGCAATGGCGCAACCCATTTCCCTTGATTCTTATTTTAAAATTTAATTATTCTCTGATTTGTTACTTATACGATCACAGAAAATACGGGGTGTTACACTTTGATTTTGAGGAATTCATGTCCTGCATCCGAGGGGGCGTCTTCTCAGAGTTGGCAATTTCGATGTTGGGGACAGATTTTGCAATAGCCCTGGGTTTGTAACAGGGTTCTACGATGGTCCTTTGAGTGGGTACTTGCTGGGCATTCATCCTTTTCCATGATGATGTGCACAGCTTTTCGTCTGCTGTTCATCTCGTTGTCTGCCCCAGAATAGCTTGTTATTTTGATGCTCATGGCTCTCAGGCCGCTCTGCTCAAGATATGCTTTAGGAACCTTCCCTTTACAGTTGGGATGGTTGGATATGCTTAGCCACCTCTAACAGGCCTACATTTGAAAAGTTGGTGTTTAGCATGAAGCAATGACTACGGTATTTAAACGAGCACACCATAGTTTCCCTATACATAGTATATGCAAGTAGTTCGTTGCTCAACATGAATGTAGCAACTGGGAAAATAAAGTAAAACAACTATTATTTCTTAAGTCAGGCAGGATAGAAATAGAGTAGCGGGGCAGTGTGATAGGAATTTCAATCAACAATTCCTCGATCAGAGTGCCAATTATTGATCTCTAGCCGTGCGTCGATCTCAAGCTGGTTTAGGCCCTCTCTTTGGGGAGCTTGCTCTCCCACGCTGGCATATAAGCGGGACGATGTCTTTGCACATAGTGTTGCAGATAGTTCTCCCTGACCAGTCTCTCGACTAGTGACCTCAAATGTCTACACTCGTTGGTACTATGGCCAGGTTGATCATGGAATTGACAGAATTTTCCTGACTTCATGGCAGCATCCTTGACTTGCATCCGCTCCGGGACCAGGTATGCTATAGTGCCCTTGGTTTCCTTGAAGCCTGAAGATATTTTCTATGGTGTCATTAAGGGGAGTGAACTCAGAATCCTTGAAAAAGCGCGATCTCCTTTTGCTCTTCTTGGCTCCTTTTTTCACGTCTGAGACATATCCCTGTTTTTCCTTTCGTTCCATGGAACGAACGCTTTCCTTCCTGCTGGATCTTTGATGGGGCCCATAGCCACAGTAGGCAGTTCTCAGAGTAGAACTTTTTTGTTCAGCAGAAGAATTCATTTAGCCTGCACGACTTGTTTGTGCGAACGAAAGGTCTGCAATGCTTGGCGTTGCTTTAATGACAGAGGTCTGGGTAGCAAACATCGACTCGATTTTCTCTACCAAGGCGTCGTTCGCAACAGTTTTCTGGCTTGTTATTTCTGTTACTGCTTCCTCCAACTCTTTCCTGGTTATGGCCGCCTCGACTCTTTGCGGTTCCCTTTTTCCGGAACGGACGGTGGGCGATGAGTCAGTACCGGAGACGCCATTGATTCTGGCAGCTGCAATTTCTCCCGCCATGCTCATGATTGCGAGCACAGCATTTTCTTTTAAAAAGTGAATGGGGGAAGAGATGAATACAACCCCACGGTGGGCGCCTAAAATGTTTACACCAAAAATGGTCCAAACACCTCAGGTACAAAGTAGAAAATGCAGAAAAAGGTAAAAATAGAGACGAGGTTTAGAGTGGTTCGGCCGTTAATGAGGCCTACGTCCACTATGAAGGTGATTTCTAACCCCATGATATGAATTATACAGTACGTCCATTCTCTCTGTATCATACACTTCCATTTTCGCCTAATACAAACTTTCATATATACTTTAATCTAGGAAATTATATAAGAAGATGGTTTAATTTGAGGAGAAAGATGATGAATGGATGATTGAGATTGATGATGTCTTCGTTCTCTCTGAATCACGAAATTGAGCTTGACGCCATGGCTAGATCCGCAGTTTGTGGCAGGGTTTGGCAGCACTTCGTGGTTCTTCCGATCTCTTTTCCTCCCCCTTTTCAGTAGTAGCCATAGTGTATTTATAGGTGAGTCCTCGGTTTGAAATCCATTTCCCGCCCTGTGAATCTCTAATTCTGCTAATTACCATCGGGCCATTGGCCAGTTGTCGCCAGTTGTCATGAGCTGTCTCGGGTTGTCATGTGCAGATAACTTTTTGGGACGGACGCTTTTGTAGTTGAGCGGGTCCGTGAGAGCGGGCGCTTCTGTGCGAGCGACCATTTTAGGAGGCCTTGTAGGAACGGAACGTAAGTCTGGGATTGGTTCTTCATTGTTCCCTGCGCGATCGATTGCTTTAGTTTTAGGGGTGCTCGCTCTCTTATTGTTTCTGTAGGATGTGATCGTTCTGGCTCATGTTGGATGAGCGACTTACTTCACGCTGATGCTTGGTATAGCCTCATTTCCGTATGAGCGACCGGTCTTATTCTCCGCGCCTGAATCTTGATTTGGACCCAAGTTTTAGGATCACACACTGCATCGTGTCGTCCGGTTATACCTGGTCGACCTGATTTGTTCTGGGCTTGACATTCAACACTTGCTCTTGTGACTGTTCTTTTCTGTTACTAATACTTCGAGTGCCTTAGTGTGTGAACGACCCTGACGATGTTAGCAACTTATTCCTCATTCAATGTGCATGTGGATTTTTTAGGGATTAACACATAAAAATTTATTGAGCACACTTGTAATCATAGTTAATAACTTCATTGGAAAAATGTAATGCCTGGTCCAGTATGTGGTAATAACAACAACTACTGATTGCACTATAGTAAATCTTCTTGATGTGACAATTTGCAACTCGGCCATTGTTGAAGCTTTTGTATTCCCTTCTCATAAAGAGGCATACAATTCTGCTTTGTAATTCGAGAACTAATCAATGGAAGACCCAAATAATAAGAGTTATGAGGTAATTCCATTAGACCAGCAAATTGACTATTTCCTTCTTTTTAACTCGTGATATTCCAGCAATCATAATATGAGATTTACTCAAGTAGAGTTGCAGACCAGTTAAAGAATAAAGTTGTTGCAATGTAGTTAGAATAAAACTGTATATTTGCTAGGGATTATGAAATGACTAGGTCATCTACAAAAAGATGATGAGTGATTATTGGCTCTTTACAATGTGGATGCAGCTCCAATTTTCCTTCCTCCACTTGTTGAACCAACAAAGAGTTCAAAAGTTCCATTACAAAAATAAAAGTGTACGCGGAAATTGGGTCTCCTGGCCAGACCCCTTGAGTCCCCTTAAAAAATCCATGAAGGCTGCCACATCAAGAGATAGAGTACCTTAGTGAAGAAATACAAGTGTATATCCAAGATAAAAATGGAATTGGAAAGTTCATTATAGACATTACCGCAAGAATGGAATGCCATAAAATAGGATCGAAGGCTTTTTTAGTGTCAAGCTTGATCATGCACTATGGAGAAATAGATTTTCTGTTATAGCCACTATGTAATTCTTGCGTAATGAGAATGTTATCACTAATACACCTTCCGCTCACAAATGTAGACTGATTTGCAGATTTTATAGATGGAAGCACATATTGTAATTTATTAGAAATAACTTTAGAAATAACTCTATAAACCACATTGCAGCAAGATATTGGCCCGAATTCTGGAACCGAAGTTGGATTTTCTACTTTAGGGATTAAAACTATAGAAGTTGTTGCAAGACTAATTGGCAACTTATTATTCATGAATAAAAGCTTTACCCCATTTATTAACTCATCACCAATTACCTTCCAACAATGCTAGAGAAAAAAAATGCATTGTACCCATCAGGTCCTCCACTACTGGAGTCTTTAATTTCTTTTGTTGCCATTTCAGTATTAATTCCCTGAGACTGATCTAATGAGAGATAAGGCATTTTAAGATGAAAATAAGGCTCAATTTCTACTTGAAAAGGCTTTGGAGAAGCTAGAATTGAGGAGAAATAGTTAACAAAGGCATCACTAATGTCATTATCCTGTTTCTACAATTTACCATGCATATCCTTGATAAAGAAAATCAGATTTTTTTTCACCTTTAAATAATTACGGTAATATTTGGAATTCCTGTCAGCTTCTTTTCTTTCCTCAAAATTGAAGATTGCCTTAAAGCCTGATATTCAATATCCAGAGCAAACTTCAGATTTTGCTTCAGATCCTATTATGACTTTTAAAGATTTAAATCGAATGGGTTTCTTTGCATAGCTTCCTGCACTTTACATTACTCTTCTCTAACAGTTGTTGATAAATTTGTGCCCTTACCAAAAGTACTGGATGCCCATGCCTAAATGAAATATAAGTTGCTTCATTTTACATAAAAGGGAACTCAGAGGATCACATGAAAACTGATTAGACCATACCTACAATAGGATGTTAGAAAATTCTTTATGTTGTAACAAAAAATTTAAAAATTTATTTCACCCTTGCTACTAGATCATCAGTACCCCAATCAAGCAATAAAGGGTAGTGATCAAATAGGGTAGATGGAAAAGAATGATAGAAGGATTTTGGCCAAAGATGTAAAAATTGGGTATTTGCAAATATATGATCAAGTTTGCATAATGTAGGATTTCCTGATCTATTACTATTAGACCTGGTAAAGTTCATGCCAAAAGAGGTTTTAGGGAGAAGATTAGCTTTAATAATACTTTGATTTAGAGGAGCTATGTCATTTATGAATAGAGGATTGCCACCAAATTTATGATGACAAGAATACATACAATTGAATTCACCACCTACAATTCAAGGCAAATTTAAATTATTAAGTTGGTGAAAGTTATTCAAGAAAGGCAGTCATAATGCTGGAGCAATGCAAGCATAAACAATAGTCAACAAAAATAGAGAATTGGATAGAATATGATGACACTGTTATTGAATAAATTGATCAAATTTACTTAATGAGGACAAATTAAAAAATGTTGGGTTCAAAATGATCAGAATTCTACAAAACTTGCATGATCTAAATTATGATCATATCTCCAATTAGAAGAATTTAAAGTGACCAATCTTTCAGAAGAAATTACATCTAGCTTTGTTTCCAATAGACACATCAAATGTGCATTGTTGTCTCGATTATATTCCAAAATGCAATCCTATTAATCATTGAAAAGGTGGGGGTTGATGAGGGTGGAAGGATTGCTCCTGGTATGACGAGTTGTGGCTTTCTAAATGTTTTTTGATGGCATGACATCTTCTATTTTGTAATCCTTACCAACATTAAGGTCATCTGAATCTAATGACTTTCCCTTTTTCTTGCCAGATTTCTTAAGCCCACTCAAAGATAAAGAAGGATTAGAAATAGGATTTATGGATAGAGGGTTGCCATATTCCAAAATTAAAATGGATGTTCCCCTTACTTAGCTGACATAAAGTTAAAGCTTCGAAATCAAATACCCCAAATCAAGACGAAGTATTTTCCTTAACCTTTCGAAGGAAAATTTAAAACTTTTTAATTATGGAATTTGTTATAAACTAACGGTTTCATACTTATAAATTTAATTTCTGTTATTAATATTATTTATACTCCATTTTATATTACAAACTGATAAACATTTTTGCATTCGAAAATGTCAAAACTTTAAAATCTCAAGAATTAATTATAATAATTTCAATTAATCATCTAATATATATATAAGAGGAACACTAAAAATCCTAAGGAATGGTTATTAATTATTTCTAAGTTCCAAGATATATTCGAAGGCATCTTCCTACCAATTGGATTATTTAATAAAATAACACAAAGTCCAACAATTCTAAAACGCGAATAGATTGAAATTTTAAAACCATATTTGTTGACACCAAAAATTGGCAAAATACCCAAAGAGAGGATTGTGTAGTGAACAGACAAAGATTAAAAACTGCAAAAGAGTAAAAAGAAGTAAAGATCACACACCAATTTATAGTGGTTCAACGTTAAAGAGCCTACATCCCCTTTATAATCTCTTATATAGTATTTCACCTATCAGACAAAATAGTTACAATGGTCATACAATAAGAGACCAATGAAGAGTATTTGAAAGTTAGGGTTTTCCGATGTCCAAAAGTCCCCCTTACTAAATTTAGAAGAGGTATTTATAGATGGTACAGTGCTTGAGCCGACTTGTACACATGTTACAGGGTCCAAGAGAATATTCGGCGCTGAATGAGTCGGTCTCTCCTAAAGAATTAGTACTCTTTTTGATTTATCGACATGAAGTGGTACTTGATCCATCTAACTTGGATGATCTGAAGGGGAAAAGATCTGGGATGAGCTAGTTTTTAGGCAAGTTTTTCGGATCACAATTGGATGCAACATAGCTGATCATGCTTGGTCATATCGGACTTCCCCTGGGTCGCGCCTGACAAGGGAAGAGAGCTTAGATTCAGGCCTCATCGATTGGCCCAAATCGAGCACTTCGGGTATTGATCTAATGTATTATTAGGCCTTGATGGGTTGTCCGAAAGGCTCATCAACACTTTGCCCCCCAAAGTATGGTACGTTGGGAAACAGAGGATATTTTGTAATCACATGTCCTAAACCAATCTTTTTATATCACACAAAAAACATCACGGGTCGGCGTGGTCCACTCATTTAATGAGCCTTGTAAATCACAGTGTAACACCCCGAATTTCAGTTAACACTGATATTCACTAATTTCAGAATTAATAATCTCAGATATGAGAATCAGGGGAAACGGGTTACGTCATTGTGTTCGTCTCGGAAAAATACGCGAAATAGAGTCCGAAATTTTGTAAATCGGAGTCCGTATGACCCGGTTAAGGCCCAAAGAAGTTTTCGGAAAATTTGAATTTCGAAACATGCAGAAATGGGGCCAGGCGGGAAAACTCCCGCCCAGCCAAGTCGACTTGGCTGTCGACAGGGCTGTCGACTTGCCTGTCGACATGCCTGTCGACTTGGCAGTCGACAGGGATGTCGACTTGCCCTGTCGGCTGATTCTGGCCTGGGTGCACCTGGTTGAGTTTTGGGCTGGGTTGGAGGGCTTGGGACGAAATCTGACGGACCTAAACTAACCTAGGGTTAATCTAAGGGTCTAAAACACAACCTAATCCTATAAATACACCCTAAGACTACCCTAATCCATACTAAAAATAGAATCTATGCCATCATGCCGCCAAAATGCAACTTAGAAGGAGCCTCCACTAATTAGAGAAGAGGATTGCAAGCTAATCAACTACTAATCCACCTCTACTTCAACTCTAGCAACTATCTAAGGAGCTAATCTTAGAGTTTGTGAGTTTCTATCACTTTAATAACCAATTGCTAAACTAAGTAGATGAGATGTGATGAGATCATATGGTTTTGCTTGCGGATCAATGGGTTTTAGGTCATATGTTATGATGCTAGTTTGCTAATCACTATGTTTAACACTTATTTATGATGACACTATGTTTATGCAAGTTAAGTGTTTGGGTTTATGCATGTTAAGTGGTGGGTTTTATGCATGCTAAGTGTTTGGTTTTATGCATGCTAAGTTTTTGGTTTTATGCAAGTTAAATGCTTGGTTTTATGCTAGAATCATGTGTGAAATAAGTGACATGACATGCAAGTTTAACCTATGAGTTTGGATCTATAATATGCATAATCTATGCAAGTTGTTTGGATTAGTGATATGCATAACATATGCGAGTTTACCTTTGTATGTCATACATACATATGCAAGTTCATATGTAACATGTTATGCAAGTTTGGTGGTTGATTATATGCAAGTTCATATGTAACATGTTATGCAAGTTTGGTGGTTGATTATATGCAAGTTCATATGTAACATGTTATGCAAGTTTGGTGGTTGATTATATGCAAGTTCATATGTAACATGTTATGCAAGTTTGGTGGTTGATTATATGCAAGTTCATATGTAACATGTTATGCAAGTTTGGTGTTTGATTATATGCAAGTCCATATATGACATGTTATGCAAGTTTGGTGGTTGATTATATGCAAGTAACATGTGCAAGTTTACACCTTTGTATGTCATACATACATATGCAAGTTTACCCCTTTGTATGACATAAGTACATGTGCAAGTTCATCCCTTTTAGACCTATGACATGTATGCAAGTTGACACCTTTATGATAGGTCTATGACATGAACATTTATGCAAGTTACCATCTTTATGACATATGTGATTCATGCAAGTTTGGGTTGGTTATTTATGCAAGTTGGGTTTATGGTCATATATGCAAGTTGACACCTTTTAAACCCATGATAATGCTAATGATATGCTAAGTTGAACCCATTGTGTGTATGATGAATCTTCTCTTTTAAAGTATGTCATGTTAACGTATTTACGTGGGGACGATGGGGTAAAAAATTAATGAACACATAAAATTGTGTGAAGTTGGTATGATTAAACATACCATAAAGTGGATGGACATAATTGGGAATTTACCTATTAAGTTAGGTCTACCCATATTATGGAATTGGGAATTTACCTATTGAGTTAGGTCTACCCATATTTTTAAATATTTGTAATTAATTAGGGATAATTAATACAAATTATGGGGGTGATTAATTAGGTGTAATTAATCGACTAAGACACGAGGTTGGACCCTTTTGTAGCATAAGACTGCCCGGAACCGACCGGCAAATCCAGCGGCGACAAATGATTGGCCCAATGTGAGAGGTCTTAGTCATAAACTAAATACGTGACAAGTGTAAAGACACGAGGTTAGACTCTGTTATGGTGTAAGTCTGCCCGGAACCAACCGGCATATCCATCTGCCATAAAAGACAGTCTAATGTGAGAGGTCTTTACAAAGGTTACGATCTTAATTAATTAAGAAACACTTAACCAAATTAGCATGTAGTGGGGCATGAGGGGTTAAGTGGGTGCCTTGGGTGGCATGTAGTAACTAGTGGGGGTGCCTTGGGTGGCATGAGGAAACTAGTGGGTTGCCTTGGGTGGCAATAGAAAATACGATTAGAATACTTAACCAAAGTGGAACATGTAATTAAACATGATTAAAGGGTTAAGTAAGTGCCTTGGGTGGCATGTGGGAATCAAGTAAGTGCCTTGGGTGGCATGTGGAAATCTAGTGGGTGCCTTGAGTGGTAATTAAAATATGATTAAAAGACTTAACCAAAATTTATAACATGTAAGTGGACATGGTTAAAGGGTTAAGTGGGATTCACTAGAAATGACAAGCTTAGGTGGGTAGCTTGTGGGGGCCCATTTCAACCAATATCCCAAACGTATCTTTGTGGGCTCGACCCAAGTCGAGGACGGGACACGCATATTGGGCTTGACTGTAAGAGGCCAAAACGGGTTAGCGGTGGCAACGCAAGTCCAACGGGTTTCATATGCGTGCGTGGACCCGGGCTGGTAAGTAAGACGTTGTTGCATCGTGTAGGTATAAGCCGTGCACCGTTGATATTATCAGGTTGCCACTTTGGGGAATGATACACCCCACTGTGGGGCCAGCACGGGTATCTACGTTAGGGAGCCGATCGCTTGGGGAGTAGTGGGTACACCTAGTGGAGATAGGGGCAGACGGCACCTATGTAGTCAGCTAGGGGTACACGAAACTACTATTAAAAATTACTAAGTACACTTAGTGGGATCAACCTTTAAGTAGGAATTACCCTTGGGTGGGTAGAACTGGTGTGGTGCAGTGTAGGAATTACCCTTGGGTGGGTAGATCTGGGGTGGTGCAGTGTAGTAATTATCCTTGGGTGGGTAAATGCGTCTTTACGGTTATCTTAGTTCATCCTAAGTCTAGTTGGCTGCTTAGTGTAGCCATTTATCCCCAGTCGTTACCGTATATCAAGCTTACGTCTTACTCTGGTTACTTTAATGATTGTATTGTTAAAGTTATAGGACTCGCTCAGACTTATGTCTGACCCCGTTGTTTTTATCTTTTTCCCAACCCTCAGGTTATCAAAGTGGGCCTAGCACTAGTGGGCTTTGATCAGACTGCTTTATCTATCTTTTGGAGCTTGGACCGTGGATGTAAAGCTCAGTTTATCTTTTCTATTATGGCTATTAAGTTATGTAGTGGGATTATGTACTTTTGTTTTATCAGGATGGATATTATGTACTTGACTCTTGTTTATGGTTTTGGTGTAACCAGACATGTTTTACTTTCCGCTGCAATGAAATGATGTTTTAAATTCTCAAGTATTACTTATATCTGTCTTGTTGTAATTTTTCTGTTCTATATTCACTTAAAATACTCCACCGATGTTATGGCATTCCCTTAGTGAGTGACCGTAGCGGGTGTGGGGTGTTACACGTGGTATCAGAGCTTAAGGTTACCAGAACAGATAATTTTTTTAGAAAAACTATTTTCTAAGAATATTTTTGAAAGGAGTATTTTCAAAAACATGTCTTTTAAGAGAAAAGTTTTTGAAAGAAAAGCATAATCCCCAATAGCCATATCTATATCTTTCAAATTCTCCGTTTTGAATCTCTTCCTCTCTCGTTTTGAGTTTCCCCTCCGCGTATAGATGCTCTTTCTAAGATAGATAAGAATGGAAAACCACTTCAAGGGACTTAGACATTAGTCGGACTAGAAGTTGGTTCAAGAAGGAGGACTTGTAGGTACCTATTGGATAGACGATGGGAGGAAGGCTCAAATAGTTGTTTGGTTAATGAAGAGCGAAACCTCATTTTGATGGGAGGTTACGAGTGGAGAATGGGAAGAAGAGGGCTAGTAGTTATCCTTTTGGGAGGAATAGGACACCTTATTAGGATTGTCCAAAGAGGCAAGGGCAAGGTACGGAATCTCCTGGAGGGTAGTTGTATTCCCTCACGGCTAGTGTACCAGATGGGGATAGGACCGTCTAGGTTGGAATTTGGATTTCTTTATTATCCGGTTCGAACTTTATTTGATTCTGACGCATCGAGTTCGTTTATCTCATCATTGTTAGTTGAGTCACTGCACTTAGACACCAGTTTAGTAGATGATCCCTTAGTTGTTTCAAACCCAATTGCGGCTCCATGATGTGTTTGGGTTTGAAAGTTTCTGTACTTAGCGTTGAGTTTAGATGTGATGCTTTTTGGGCTTCACGAGCTATGGGTTAGTTTTGGGCATGGACTGGTTATCCAGTAGGGGTGCCGTTCTTGATTTTGAAGGGAGAGTTGTTAGGCTTATGACCCGCTTGGGTAACACTCTCAAGATCTCTTGTAATCCCATGGAATCTGTTATGCTAAGTTATCTAGAATCGCTTGACACGTCGGTCGAGAGTTTGCGTTCTGTTAGAGTGGTCCGGGAATACTCGGATGTGTTTGAGGAGGTGAAGGGCTTACCTTCGGAGCGGGAGATTGACTTCCGAATATATCTGGTAGACAATGCCAAACCAGTATCTTGGCCAGTGTTCCACATGGCTCCTCGTGAGAGGAGGGAACTCCATAAGCAAGTAGGCGATTTGCTTGAGAAGGGGTTCATAAGACGAAGTATATCGGAGTGGGGTGCTCCAGTAGTTTTTGCCACGAAGGCGGATGGGTCCCTCAGACTTTGTGTAGGCTAAAGAGAACTAAATAAACTCACAAAGAAGAATAGACACCCATTGCCGAGGATTGATGATCTCTTTGATCAGTTAGTTGGCGCCTCAGTATTTTCGCAGTTGGACTTAGCCACGGGGTTTCGTCAGTTGAGAGTGGCTGAGGATAGTATGGAGAAGACTGCCTTTAGGACTCCGGATGGTTTTTATGAGTGGCTGGTGATGCCATTTGGTGTGACGAACGCCCCCGCATACTTTATTGATTTGATGAGAAGGGTGTTCAGGGAGTACCTAAATAAGTTCGTGATGGTCTTTGTAATTGACATCTTGGTCTTTTCTAGGAGCGAAATAAGTTTTCGTATGTGCTCAATAAGGTTGAGCAAAGCCAGTTATGGGATAAACGGTGGTTTTGGAGCGAGACTGGCGAGGACATCCAGAGTTGGATAAGGGCTTAATTATTTAGCCGTTTTTACTAGTATCATCTCACGTAGGTCGTCTGAATTCGAAGGAGGTATCCCTTGGGTGTTTGTCTGATATTGGTTTAGGCCTTTGGGGCTTGCATTTGGGGGATGTCGAGTTCGACTAGGGTGGTCTGCGTGAGAGATGGATAGTTGTGACGATTTTGCATGGGAGAATATCCTGATTTTCTCTAGAAGTGGAGAAAAGCATGCCCTACATCTTAGGGAAGTGTTGGAGACTCTTTGAGCGCATTGTCTTAAGACAACAAAGGTGGATGGAATTCTTAGCATCCTATGAGTTTGAGACAGCGTATACCCTTGGCAAGGGTAACGTGGTGGCAGACGCCTTAAGCAGAAAAAGGCTGTCTTTGAGTCCATTGTTCGTTGAACGACGGAGCTTAGAGTTTATTTCTATGTTTGACTTTAGACCTTCCGTTGACTTTGTACCCGGTTTGCTAGCCTCCTTGGAGGTTAGGCCTACTCTTTTGGGGCGGATTGGCGGAGCACAGCGAGACGACCCACGGTTGGTTGAGTTAGTAGAGAAGCTCATGAGGAGGGGGAGTCGTCCAGCCATTTGAGTAGGTACACCCTAGATGGTAAGGGGTGGTTGCGTAGAGACGGTAGACTTTGTGTACCGCAAGACGAGGGTTTAAGGAAGGCTATACTTGATGATGCACATCGTTCGAAGATGACCATTCATCCCGGTAGGGACAAGATGTACCAAGACATGAAGCGAGTTTTCTTTTGGGCCGGTATGAAGAAAGACGCGGCCGAGTATGTCGCTAGATGCTTGGTGTGCCAACAAGTAAAAGCAGAGCAAAAGAAACCCGGTGGGTTGCTTCACCCATTGGAGGTTCCGCTATGGAAGTGGGATAGTGTCTCGATGGATTTCGTCAATGGATTACCGAGATCGAGGAAGGGTAATACGGGAATTTGGGTTGTGGTAGACAGACTTACTAAGAGCGCCCATTTTATACCCGTGAAGAGTAAGAGAACTGCTCCATGGCTAGCTTCAGTTTACATTCGAGAGATTATTAGATTGCATGGTGTACCTTCCAGTATAGTGAGCGATCGAGATCCTATCTTCACTAGAGAGTTTTGGAAGAGTTTGCAAGAGGCGGTAGGGACTCAGTTGTGTTTGAGTACCGCATATCATCCTCAGACGGACGGCCAGACCGAGAGGGTGAATCGTATTTTAGAAGACCTTTTGAGGCTTTGTATCTTGGATTTTGGAGGTACATGGGAAGAGCATCTTCCATTGGTGGAGTTCGCATATAATAACAGCTTTCAGTCTAGTATTGGCATGGCTCCTTTCGAAGCTCTTTATGGAAGGCCTTATCGATCACCTACATGTTGGTGGGAATCTACGGATAAGATCTTACTTGGGCCCGATATGGTTAGAGAGACTTCGGAAAAGATTGATTTGATTCGAAGAAGGATGAAAGCGGCGTAAGACAGACAGAAATCTTATGTGGACAAGAGGAGGACGGATCTTGAGTTTGATGTTGGGGACATGGTCTTTGTCAAAGTATATCCGTTACGGAATGTGGTTCGCTTTGGATCTGTTGGGAAGTTAGCACCAAGGTTTGTTGGACCGTTTCCTATTAAGGAAAGGATTGGACAGATGGCCTATAGAGTGGAGTTGCCCGACAGACTTAGTGGTGTACATGATGTATTCCATGCGTCACATTTGAGGAAGTGCCTACATGAGACCGCAGAGGTGGTAGAGCCAAGCTTGCTTAGAGAAGTAGAGATAGAGCGTGATGCGACTATTCGACGAGCTCCTACACGCATCCTTGGGTCGGAGATTAAGAGGTTGAGAAACAGGGAGGTTCAACTAGTCAAAGCTCAATGGGGAGAAGATGAGAGCAACGCTACTTGGGAGACGGAAGCGAAAATGCGTTCATTATACCCATTCCTTTTTGAGGGTATGTCTTTTAACTTCTCCTTTATCGTTTGTCTAGTACTTATCTTATCTTTAGTATGTCCTCTTGTTAGTGCCTTTGACCTTTAGATAGGGTAAACCTATGGTTGAAACATGTGTTTGATACATGTTATGATTGATGGATGCATGTGGATGCAAGTGTTTGCTAGTGGTTGCTCGTGGATGCATATACACACACTCTAGACACTTGATCGGCTCAATCACTTCATATTGCATATTGCATATAATTGTGTGTAGGTAGCTATATTTATGGATGTATAATGGTTGTGTTATCATATGGATGATGCATTTTGGTGAATGATTGTGCACTCATGTAGATATAGTATGTGTCGATAGGGTTCTTTCGCATACATATTGGATGCATGGCACTATCACGGTTTGCATATGTTCATACATTAGATAGGGAACATATACACACACTTTTTGCATATGCTCATACATCAGTAGAAATTGTTTTAAGGACAATGGATGCCCGTGTTTGATGGATTGAGTAGATGGTTGTTTGGATGGTAGGATATGCATTCTCCTTAACTTGGAGATTTCGGGGACGAAATCCTTTAAGGAGGGGAGAATGTAACACCCCGAATTTCAGTTAACACTGATATTCAATAATTTCAGAATTAATAATCTCAGATGTGAGAATCAGGGGAAACGGGTTACGTCATTGTGTTCGTCTCGGAAAAATACGCGAAATAGAGTCCGAAATTTTGTAAATCGGAGTCCGTATGACCCGGTTAAGGCCCAAAGAAGTTTTCGGAAAATTTAAATTTCGAAACATGCAGAAATGGGGCCAGGCGGGAAAACTCCCGCCCAGCCAAGTCAACTTGCCTGTCGACATGCCTGTCGACTTGGCAGTCGACAGGGCTGTCGACTTGCCCTGTCAGCTGATTCTGGCCTTGGTGCACCTGGTTGAGTTTTGGGCTGGGTTGGAGGGCTTGGGACGAAATCTGACGGACCTAAACTAACCTAGGGTTAATCTAAGGGTCTAAAACACAACCTAATCCTATAAATACACCCTAAGACTACCCTAATCCATACTAAAAATAGAATCTATGCCATCATGCCGCCAAAATGCAACTTAGAAGGAGCCTCCACTAATTAGAGAAGAGGATTGCAAGCTAATCAACTACTAATCCACCTCTACTTCAACTCTAGCAACTATCTAAGGAGCTAATCTTAGAGTTTGTGAGTTTCTATCACTTTAATAACCAATTGCTAAACTAAGTAGATGAGATGTGATGATATCATATGGTTTTGCTTGCGGATCAATGGGTTTTAGGTCATATGTCATGATGCTAGTTTGCTAATCACTATGTTTAACACTTATTTATGATGACACTATGTTTATGCAAGTTAAGTGTTTGGGTTTATGCATGTTAAGTGGTGGGTTTTATGCATGCTAAGTGTTTGGTTTTATGCATGCTAAGTGTTTGGTTTTATGCAAGTTAAATGCTTGGTTTTATGCTAGAATCATGTGTGAAATAAGTGACATGACATGCAAGTTTAACCTATGAGTTTGGATCTATAATATGCATAATCTATGCAAGTTGTTTGGATTAGTGATATGCATAACATATGCGAGTTTACCTTTGTATGTCATACATACATATGCAAGTTCATATGTAACATGTTATGCAAGTTTGGTGGTTGATTATATGCAAGTTCATATGTAACATGTTATGCAAGTTTGGTGGTTGATTATATGCAAGTTCATATGTAACATGTTATGCAAGTTTGGTGGTTGATTATATGCAAGTTCATATGTAACATGTTATGCAAGTTTGGTGGTTGATTATATGCAAGTTCATATGTAACATGTTATGCAAGTTTGGTGTTTGATTATATGCAAGTCCATATATGACATGTTATGCAAGTTTGGTGGTTGATTATATGCAAGTAACATGTGCAAGTTTACACCTTTGTATGTCATACATACATATGCAAGTTTACCCCTTTGTATGACATAAGTACATGTGCAAGTTCATCCCTTTTAGACCTATGACATGTATGCAAGTTGACACCTTTATGATAGGTCTATGACATGAACATTTATGCAAGTTACCATCTTTATGACATATGTGATTCATGCAAGTTTGGGTTGGTTATTTATGCAAGTTGGGTTTATGGTCATATATGCAAGTTGACACCTTTTAAACCCATGATAATGCTAATGATATGCTAAGTTGAACCCATTGTGTGTATGATGAATCTTCTCTTTTAAAGTATGTCATGTTAACGTATTTACGTGGGGACGATGGGGTAAAAAATTAATGAACACATAAAATTGTGTGAAGTTGGTATGATTAAACATACCATAAAGTGGATGGACATAATTGGGAATTTACCTATTAAGTTAGGTCTACCCATATTATGGAATTGGGAATTTACCTATTGAGTTAGGTCTACCCATATTTTTAAATATTTGTAATTAATTAGGGATAATTAATACAAATTATGGGGGTGATTAATTAGGTGTAATTAATCGACTAAGACACGAGGTTGGACCCTTTTGTAGCATAAGACTGCCCGGAACCGACCGGCAAATCCAGCGGCTACAAATGATTGGCCCAATGTGAGAGGTCTTAGTCATAAACTAAATACGTGACAAGTGTAAAGACACGAGGTTAGACTCTGTTATGGTGTAAGTCTGCCCGGAACCAACCGGCATATCCAGCTGCCATAAAAGACAGTCTAATGTGAGAGGTCTTTACAAAGGTTACGATCTTAATTAATTAAGAAACACTTAACCAAATTAGCATGTAGTGGGGCATGAGGGGTTAAGTGGGTGCCTTGGGTGGCATGTAGTAACTAGTGGGGGTGCCTTGGGTGGCATGAGGAAACTAGTGGGTTGCCTTGGGTGGCAATAGAAAATACGATTAGAATACTTAACCAAAGTGGAACATGTAATTAAACATGATTAAAGGGTTAAGTAAGTGCCTTGGGTGGCATGTGGGAATCAAGTAAGTGCCTTGGGTGGCATGTGGAAATCTAGTGGGTGCCTTGAGTGGCAATTAAAATATGATTAAAAGACTTAACCAAAATTTATAACATGTAAGTGGACATGGTTAAAGGGTTAAGTGGGATTCACTAGAAATGACAAGCTTAGGTGGGTAGCTTGTGGGGGCCCATTTCAACCAATATCCCAAACGTATCTTTGTGCGCTCGACCCAAGTCGAGGACGGGACACGCATATTGGGCTTGACTGTAAGAGGCCAAAACGGGTTAGCGGTGGCAACGCAAGTCCAACGGGTTTCATATGCGTGCGTGGACCCGGGCTGGTAAGTAAGACGTTGTTGCATCGTGTAGGTATAAGCCGTGCACCGTTGATATTATCAGGTTGCCACTTTGGGGAATGATACACCCCACTGTGGGGCCAGCACGGGTATCTACGTTAGGGAGCCGATCGCTTGGGGAGTAGTGGGTACACCTAGTGGAGATAGGGGCAGACGGCACCTATGTAGTCAGCTAGGGGTACACGAAACTACTATTAAAAATTACTAAGTACACTTAGTGGGATCATCCTTTAAGTAGGAATTACCC
Organism: Allium sativum; assembly: GCA_030737875.1. Classification (NCBI taxonomy): domain Eukaryota; kingdom Viridiplantae; phylum Streptophyta; class Magnoliopsida; order Asparagales; family Amaryllidaceae; genus Allium; species Allium sativum. The sequence goes on along the minus strand of CM060922.1, from coordinate 78,959,164 downwards.
TTGGGTGGGTAGAACTGGTGTGGTGCAGTGTAGGAATTACCCTTGGGTGGGTAGATCTGGGGTGGTGCAGTGTAGTAATTATCCTTGGGTGGGTAAATGCGTCTTTACGGTTATCTTAGTTCATCCTAAGTCTAGTTGGCTGCTTAGTGTAGCCATTTATCCCCAGTCGTTACCGTATATCAAGCTTACGTCTTACTCTGGTTACTTTAATGATTGTATTGTTAAAGTTATAGGACTCACTCAGACTTATGTCTGACCCCGTTGTTTTTATCTTTTTCCCAACCCTCAGGTTATCAGAGTGGGCCTAGCACTAGTGGGCTTTGATCAGACTTCTTTATCTATCTTTTGGAGCTTGGACCGTGGATGTAAAGCTCAGTTTGTCTTTTCTATTATGGCTATTAAGTTATGTAGTGGGATTATGTACTTTTGTTTTATCAGGATGGATATTATGTACTTGACTCTTGTTTATGGTTTTGGTGTAACCAAACATGTTTTACTTTCCGCTGCAATGAAATGATGTTTTAAATTCTCAAGTATTACTTATATCTGTCTTGTTGTAATTTTTCTGTTCTATATTCACTTAAAATACTCCACCGATGTTATGGCATTCCCTTAGTGAGTGACCGTAGCGGGTGTGGGGTGTTACACACTGGGAATCCTATCGGCTGCTTTGGAAATGTCAACGATTTTCAGATAGTAATGATACCTTACTGTCTTCCATCCCATCGACTGTCCTTGGCTCATCAACTTCTTTACACGTCAACCGAGTGTAGTCACATCAGTCGAATGTGAAATTCCACTCCTTTTTTTATAAAAAGGAAGTTCCTTTCATCTTTTTCTTTTTACTCTCACTGCTGCAAGAATTGATTTACTGCTTTACAAGAAGAAGAAAAGGGACGATCACCATCTTTTTCAAAAATTACCTTTTCCAGTTAGAAATTGATTCCTCCCTCTTTCTCAAAATACTTAAAATGTCCATCGCATGTAGAATTTCTCTTTTCTTTGCATTCTTGTTACAATATGGGTCGAATCTGATCATGATTGGGTTTATCAACACTGGATCGCCGGAGTCACCGATGACACAGTTGTTGATGGTGATGCCGGTCTCATTTGGGTGAAATCTGGTGGTACTGGACTCGCTGATTTGATTATGTTGTGAATGTATATAAGTTTCCTGCCCATTCATAGCATTTCGTGCGTTAAGGGGCCGCTGAACCCTAGGACACGTGGTAGTGCTTGAGAGGGTGGTGAAAAGAAATTGATCTCTATACTACCTGAATTATAACTCCTGAGATTTGTTGTTTATCAAAATCGCACCGTAAAATAGAGTTAATCCCTTCTTGAATCTGTTTTTTTTTTCAACTGACAGTTTTTTTAATCAGTCATGGTCAAGACTCGAGGCCATCTTAAGCATGAATCGACCAATGGCTTGCTCTTTTCAACCAAAGTCGATAGTTCCACCAAATCTTCGACCGATTCTGAGCCGAATCCGAACAACAATTACCAAAATCAGCCGATAGACTTATCGCCTCCTCTTGAAGTGGCAGTTGATATGAATGCAGCAGCACCGGTTCTGATAGCTCCCGATATGCTCCCAGGAGCTAAAATTCTGAGAAATCCTCCAGACACCTTAGAATCTGAAATAACTCGTAAACGACTAAAGAATCTGACATCTAAACACAGGATTCCCTTTGCAGAGGTTCTTCTACCACAAGAAACTGATCGACCCCACAATCCCCTAGCGGGTTATATGGCGATATCTCTCGCGATGTGTAATGTGGGAGCCATCCCCCCTTTTCATCCATTTATTTTTAATTTCTTATGGTGTATGAAACTAGCCCCGATGCAATTCTACCTGATGGTTTACGGTAGCCTGCTATCTGTGTATTTCTTGTTCATGAGATATCTGGGTTATCCTCCAACCTTTCGATGATCTGGCCTTCTTTTTTCACTTCAAGCATAATGAGAAACAATCCCCTTCTCTTCTCTATTTCGAGTCTGCCCGAGGTTGGAAGATTATTGAAGAAATCCTAAGTAAAGTGGACGATCCAAAGCGGGAGTGGTTCTGGATTAAAGAACAGCCAGGGTGTGCTCGATATTGGCTCCAATGTAGTAAGTCATTTTGTCGATTGGTACATTTGCGATAGAGTTTTTTTTATATGCTGAAAGATATATGCATTCTCATTTCTCTCTTTTCAATAGGAGATTATACCGCAAGGTCCGAGAGGGAGGTGTTCGAGGAAAGATATTACAGCATTGATTAGTGTAGAGCTAAAGCAACGGTAGTTTTGGAATTGTTTGTTCGACCGACATCTTCACCAGTACGCACTCCTTAGCGAGGATAGGTCCATCGGGCCTCATAAAGAAGGAACCGGGTCGAACGTTCCACATCAGGGTGAAATACCCCCACCAAAGGGGAAACCAGAAGACAACAAGACCACTCCCCCAGTAGGGTAATCCTCTATTCATCCCGCAATCGGGGAGAAAAATAAACTCGGTCCAAAGAAGCCCATTTCCAAAGGACGGGTTCGAGAGGCTGAACGCCGAGAAGCCAAGTGCCGAGGGGTCGAACACCGAAAGAGTGAGAAGGTTCCCGCCAAGAAATATCTGAAGGAAGCGCAGGATCGGCCAACCCAAGAGGTCCCTGCTGGAAATCATTCGAGGGATCCTGAGGTCGAGAAGAATTCTCCTATGGCTTACAGTTCGCTAAAGGAACACGCCGTGTCACCTCTTCCAGGGTTAGAATCACTACAGATGCCCGATATCATTCTTTCACCATAGAGTTTAGATTCGAATATATTTTTTGCCAATCAATCTGAAGGCATATCGGTCGAACAGAGAGGTATCGAAGGTTTGATTCCATCCTTGGTACACGGTTCATTTAAATGACTTGTCACATAGCATTTGCATTGCAGGTCACAATATCATGTTTCTCATGTGTAAATTAAATGTTGATCGTTTTAATCATGGTCTGTCTTCTTTTTCAGGGGGCATCGATGAAGAGTTTTATGGTAATATTTTCGCCTCCCTTCCAACATATACCAGGCCAGATGAGCCCATCTTATAGCATGTTGGGACAAGAAATGATGAGGAAGGCGATGATAGTAAGAAGGAGAAGGATAAAAAAGACAAAGATGTGGAAAAAGATAAGAAAAAGGAGAAAAAAGATAAGAAAAAGGAGAAAAAAGAAAAAAAAAAGAGAAGGATAAAATAGAAGACAACAAGCAGGAAGAAAATGAGAGAGAGACAGGGAAAAGAAAAGAGTTGATTCGGGATCCGAGCAAACAAAATAAGAAAAACTGTAACACCCCGTAACTCTGTTGATATTAATATTCACAAATGAAAGAATAACTAATCTCAGACGTGAGAATTGTGGGAAACGGGTTGCGCCATTGTGTTCGTCTTGGAATTCTGTTTGAAATAGAGTCCGAGTTTGCATGAATTGGACTTCGTATGAAGAAGATATGGCCATCGGAAGTTTCAGAAAATTCAAAACAGATTTCAGAAAATTTAAAATTTAAAATTCGAAGTCAAACAGGCTAGGCGGGAAAAGGAGGGAGCAGTGTTGGCTGTGAAGAGGAGACAGGATGAGATTGCGGCAGAGGCAGTACACCGCAGAGTGAAGGGGAAGTCGGTCCCCGAGAGTGAAATTGGTAGCAGTCGGACCAAGGCATCCATTTCTCTTGTTACTACAAATATTGAGAAGGGTTCATCAGAGGTTCCTCCACCCGAGCAGGTCAGAGTTGCGGAGAAACAACCAACCGAACCTGATGTTGGAGGTAAGCCCATTCGCTAATTCTGAGTTTACTTGCCCCACCTTAATTTGTGTATTCTGAGGCAGGTACCTCTCTAGTGAACGAGAGCATGGAGGGAGACGTCATAGCTAAGGACAAAAGTGGCGCCGTGAATCCAGTCGAGGGACCGAGTGAAAAGAGAATTGTTATAGGGTCGTCAGAGGACGATGATATCGAGATAGACTTGGAATTGAAGAAGGGTGATTGTCCATCCACAGCAGAGGTCAAGGCTCAAAGAGAAAAGGACATTTCATCCATGAAGCCAGAACCTCTCGAAGACCCCAGAATGTCTAGCCTATTCGAGCTATCCCCCAACTATCCTTTCTTCGGTCGAAGTTCCTCCCTTCTTGGATTCCACCGACCCGCAAGCCTTATCAGCAGCCCCTGGTCCTTTTGGAAGTACGCTCAGGGGATCATGACGTATGTTGAGCACTGAGGAGGTGGCGGAAATGGTTAAGCAGAAAGAGCTAGCTAAGATGATCGAATGTAGGGAGATGGTGCCTCCGTTTTAAACTACTTATGTTGTAAATTTTCTTTTAGGCCCTTTGGAAAGTCTTATGCGAGTGTGGCCCTCACACTTTTGTAATGATTTATCAAACTCTATATCCTTGGGGATGATGTTGGAATTGTACCTATCATGTAGTAACATTTTGTAATCATGCCATGGTAGTGTAAATAAAAATCTGCTTGTTTTGCAAATATTTATGTCACTTTGCACAAAAAATGTCATGTGGGTTTCTTATCGTATTTTGGCTATTGAGGATGACTCGAATGCTACCCTAGTCGGGGTTATTCATCAATCCCGTTGTCCCCGGTGTCGAGGTGAGTCGTTCGAATAGTGAGCTCTCCATTCATACTCAAATTGATCCAACCTTGATCAGGAGTTGGGTGTCATTGAGCAGGGGCACTTTTAGTCTTTTATACTCATCCTTTAGTCAGTAAGGGGTTGAGTTTTTAGGGTTCGAGCGGTATTCTGTCCTGGTGCCCATTCACGCTCTTTCGTCGTTTATAATCACCTTCAAGTCATGAGGTTAAGAGTTGAATTTCGACAGTCAGTTAGTTTGTTTGATCGAGCATCGACCTTACTTTGAGTCAATCAAAGAAGAAGTCAAAAAACCGATCGATCAGATAAAGTTTGATACAATCGATATGGTCGATCCCTTTTCCCTCCAACTGTATCGGCCTGCCTCTTCTCGGGCCGGCCCATTGGAGCATTAGGGCATAAGCAATAGTTGGTCAAGTCACAGTCCTTAGCTTTCATGACGATAAAACATAGCATGAATGGAGACTTTTATTCATACGCTTTTGCAATCGATAAAGGATTGCTTATTACAACATCAAAAACAAATGAACTAAAAAAGAAACTCTAAGTAATTCTTAAGAAAGATAAAGTCATAAATGCTCTGCATTCCATGCTCTTTGAAAAGATTCGCCATCGATAGTTGTCAACCTAAAACTCCCATTATCGGGCTTTCGTTGAATGACATTGGGTCCTTCCCATCTAGGACCCATGTGGACGGAGACCGAGAAGATTCACTTCAAAACAAGGTTGCCTACATCGAAAGTTTTTGGCTAAACCTTTTTGTTGCAGTATTGTGCGACCCTTCGCCTATGGGCTTCTACATGAAGGTCTGCTTCTTCTCTTTTCTCATCAATCGTGTCTAACGATGTCATAAGAATGCTTGATTAGACAAGGGATCGTAGTAAGTCGTCCGATGAGATGGGACTTCATGTTCTATAGGAAGAACTACCTCTGAACCATAGGACAAGGAAAAAGGAGTGTGGCCCGTGGCAGACTTATGGGTGGTACAATATGCCCAAAGGGCCAGAGGTAGTTCATCGACCCAGTTTCCCTTAGCTCGCTCTAACCGTTTTTTCAAGATGATTTTGATTATCTTATTAACCGCTTCGACTTGACCATGCATTTGCAGTATATTTCTTCTCGATATGATGCTTCTCATAAAAATCTATGAACTCCAGACTATGGAACTGAGTTCCATTGTCCGTGATAATCGTTCGGGGTATCCCATACCGGCATATAATGTTTCTGACGATAAAGTTGATGACCTTCTTTTTTGTGATCGTAGTCATCTGTTTAGATTCTTCCCACTTTATGAAATAGTCTACTGCCACTATTGCATATCTAGCACCCCTCTTCGAAATGGGTAAGGTTCCGATAATGTCTATCCCTTAAACAGTAAACGGCCAAAGGCTAGCCATTTTGGCGATCTCTATCCAGGGAGCCCATGGGATCTGTGTGAACCTCTGGCATTTGTCACATCTTTTGGAATAATTAGCGGCATCTTTGTTGAAAGTTGGCCAAAAGTTTCCACAGTGCAATATTTTTCTGGCTAGGGTTTGTCGCCCGATATGCACTCCACAATCTTCTTCATGCAATTCCTTCAGTACCCTCTTGATATCATCATTGGCCACGCGCCAAAACATGGGAACAGAGAATCCTCTTCTATATAGCTGACTTTGTTGAATAGGGTACCTAGTAGCTTATCGTACTAAGGCTCATTTTCTTTTTTTTCTTTCGGGTAACGTGTCATAGAGGAGGAAATTTTTGATGGGAGTCATCCATGATTCCCTTTCGGGTTCAACACCGGCCTAGTCGACTTCCATCTGGTCGATACTCAGTATACTTGGGGTTTCTATAGGAACCAGTTCTGTCTCGCCCAGGTGGTCCGAACTGGCTAGTTTTGACAACCTATCTACCTTTTGATTCTCCCTTATAGGAATATGGGAAATGCTATACCGGTCGAAACCTTGCAATAATTTCTCGACTTGCTTAAGGTAGGAACTTAATCGATACCCCTTGGTATGGTATTCCTTGCGGACTTGGCAAACCATAAGTTGCGAATCATAAAAAATCTCGAGCGACATTATCTTTAAGTCCCTCGTGAGTTTAAGCCCGGAAATCAGGGCCTCATACTCGAAATCATTGTTATTCGCTAGAGATTCTAACCAGAAAGCATAATAAAATGACCGTCCCTTGGGAGATCGTAGTACTATGCCATCCCCGAATGTCGGTTGTTTCAGGCTCCATCCATATATAGCTCCCACATGGCTGCTCCGGCCCGACCTTCAAGGGCACTGGATTATCTTCCTGGCCTTCATCTTCCGGGGTAGTAAATTCTGCTATGAAATCAGCTGGGGCCTGGGATGAAGGTTAAATCGAACTGAATTAATTCAATGTTCCACTTAAGTAACCTCCCGCTTGATTTGGGCCGTTGCAAGACTTGTCGAAGGGGTTGGTCGATGAATATTTTGATTGACTGAGCTTGAAAGTAGTGTCGAAGCATCCTCGACGCAATTAATAAAGTGTAAGTGAGCTTTTCGATCCTCAGATAGTTATGCTCAGCTCCTGTCAACTTTTACTTACATAATAATCCGATCGATGTACCCGATCTTCCTCACGGATCAGGACTGAGCTAATTGCGTGCGCAGATACCGCTAAATACATAAAGAGGTTTCATGGTCGATAGGTTTAAATAGGATAGGTGGATTTTCTAAGTGGTCGAGCAAGTTCTGGAAAGCTTCGACACAGTCGGGTGTCTAAGCGAAGTTCCGTTTCCTCTTTTAATTAACTCAAAGAAGGGTAGGCATTTGTCAGGTGCCTTAGAAATAAATTGGCCCATAGCCGCTACTTTACCTGGTAAACTTTGAACATCCTTGATTCTTCGTGATTCCTGAATTTTGAGGGCCGAAATCTGGTCAGGATAGATTTTGATCCCCCGAGAGCTAACTATAAGACCCAGAAACTTGCCTAATGCTACCCCAAAAGAACATCTTAGGGGGTTGAGCTTTATCCCATATTTGCGGAGGATGTCGAATATTTCTGATAGGTCATTTACATGGTCGGTTGATCGTTTTGACTTAACCAACATATCATCCATGTATACTTGCATCGTTTTCCCTATCTGGTCGTGGAACATCCGGTTAACTAGCCTTTGAGAGGTCGCCCCTGCGTTCTTCAAGCTGAAGGGCATTACCATGTAACAGTATAGTCCATGGTCAGTGATGAAGCTGGTATGTTCTTGGTCAGGAACATGCATGGCGATCTAGTTGTATCCTGAAATGCATCCATAAACGAAAGTTGCTCATGCCCTACGGTCGAGTTGACCAACTGTTCAACCCTAGGTAATGGGAAGCTTTCCTTAGGGAAGGCTTTATTTAAGTCAGAAAAATCAATGCAAGTTATCCACATCCCATTAGCCTTCTTCACAAGCACCATGTTGGCTATCTAGTTGGGATAGGTCGAATCTCGGATAAATCCATTGGCTTGCAGCTTCCCGATTTCCTCCTTCAAGGCTGCCAACCTTTCAGGGACAAGCATTCACCTCTTTTGCTTTATCAAAGTAAACTTTGGAATGATGTTGAGGGAATAGTTATAATGGAAGGTGAAATTCCACACATGTCAGTGTGGGTCCATGCAGACACGTCTAGGTTTGCCCGGAGGAACTCAGTTAATTTCCTCGTCCGGAGGGAATCAAGATGGGATCGAATCTTTAGGACCTTATTGGGGTAGTCCTCATCGATCGGAATTTCCACGGTAGCCTCATTCGAGGCTGCCTTTCTACACCCCGGCTCATCGTCCTCTCGTGGGTCGATGTCGTCGATTCACAAATGGACAGTCCTGACTGGGGTGTTCTCTGTAATTGCTATGCTTCTTTACCCTCCTCAAGGAGAGAGGATTTTTCAGAATCTTTGTTGCCACCGCCCCGTAACTCCTTCCATTCTGCCAGGTAACAGGCTCGACTTGTTACTTGGTCTCCTCGCACGGTTCCAATTCCACTATCAATCGGAAACTTCAAAAGCAAACACCAGGGGGCGATGCATGCCCTAAATACAGCCAGGGCAGGTCGTCCCAAAAAGGCATTGTAATGTGAGTTGATATTCATCACAAAAAATGGCAAAATTCTGACTCTTCGACGATCTCTATCTCCCAACTCCGCAGATAGCTTGACCTGGCCGATGGGTTCGGTGGAAGCCCAATTGAAATGGCGTATTTGGCCATCATACGGTTACGAGTCTTTTGCTTCCAGTTTCATTTGATCGTAGGCCTATTTAAACAAAATATTCACTGAGCTTCCATTGTCGACTAGCACTTTTTGGACCGTGGCTAGTCCAATGACAGCTATTATAACCAGCGGGTCGACCGTCAGGACTTCTATGCCGACCGATTCCCGATCGCGGAAGATGATATCGTCGCCCATCATCCTTCTTTGTTTAATGGGAATGGTGGCCTCAAAAGGATCTGTTTCTTCAACATCGAGATGTTTCACAGAGTCGACATATCATTCCATGGCTCTTACACTATGACCTACCGGATACGATCCTCTAACAATGGCATTAATAACAATCCCCTTTCCTTTCTCCTGAGGGTTGCTTGAGGTACAGCCTGGTTCTGTTTGGGCGCCGAAGTTCCTTGCTCCCTGTCCCTCATGGCCATCTTATACTCATCAAGCTTTCCTTCTCGAATTAGCTTCTCAACAATGTCTATGAGGTGTCGACATTCGTTGGTCATATGCCCGTAAATATCACGGAACAGGTAATATTTTCCGGTCGCCCGCTCTTTCTCCATGGGTTTGCATGGGGGCGGCTTCTTATACTGGACCGTGTTCCAGGTGTCGAGATAGATATCCCCCAATGTGTCATTCAAGGTCGTGTATGTATCAAATGCCTAGAACTAGGGGTGGTTCTAGGCTCCCCTCTTTGTCTTGAGCTCCCATTGTTCTCCTTTGATCCTTCACTGCTTCGCTTGTCGTGGTTTTCAACATTCACTTCCACTTTTCTCGAGTTATCCCTAGATTGTTTGACTGCGACATTATTTTGGGTCGACAGAGTAAATGCAATTTTTGACCCATCTTCCTCTTCTAACTGCGCGTCTTCTTGCCTCAATCGGATGTGGGCCTTCTCATAGAAAGCCTCAATTGTGGTTGGTGGCTTTCCAATCAAATATTTTTCTAATTATGTCCGCTTGTCAGTGCCATCAACCATGGCCATCAGAATAGTCTCATGGTTGGGGTTACTAATTTCAGTAGCAGCCCAGTTGAATCAATTAAGATAACCCCTCAGGGATTCACCTCTTCACTGCTGAAAGAGCCATGACGTGCTTCGATATGGCAACTTGAAAGCGTAATTGAGTCAAAAACATCTCACTCAAATCTTTAAAGCTTGGGACCGACCTCACAGGCAAGTGTACGAACCACATGAGTGCTATTCTGTTTAAAAAAAATTGGAAAGGCTTTGCACTTTATATGTCGGGGGCCGCCGCCATCTCCATGTGTGATGAGTACCACATGATATGGGAGCTTTGTTTCATGGAAATATATTAGTTATAACTATGCAGTTAAAGCTCCGGAGTATCCCCGCTATAACCCATAGCGCTCTCCAACCGCTACGCTATTTCGATTTAGCGCTGATGAACAGTAGATCCATTTTCAGCCCCACTATTTCCCACTGCATCCGCTAAATCAAGGCTTTCTAGCGTCCTCTTTAGCAGTATTAATATATAGAGCTTGATTTGTGTAACGACCCGGATTTTGAGCGACTTTGGTTATCGACATAAGCACGATGTCGATAACCAAAACATCGAAAAATCCTGGTAATTAATGAAAGAAATTAGAGGGTGAGGATAGATAAGATAGAAACTTTGAATAGAAGAAGAACACAACATCAGAGTAACACGAACCTCACAGCGGAACGAATAACATATAATAAATAACATAACTTTGAAATATAACAGTTATGTATACAATAGCACTTATCAGAGTACAGCACTTACAACACAATGGAAATAAACTATAGCTATATGATCTAGAAGCCTCCTGCTCCAGCTCTTCAAGTATATCTATAAATCCCGACTACTTGACTGCCCGTACAAATTTAGGCACCCAAGAGTTTAGGGAAAACAACAAAGTAAACTCCGGGTCAGTCATGGGACTGGTGTGAGTAAAATAGTTTAACACAGTTTAACATATATATGATATCTCATAAGACCACGCTGTGAATACGGAACTGGTTTTTCCCTTATGAGAATCCAACATCTTTGACAAGCAATATCATTCTGATATTATAATAATGTCTAAGTACAAATATATATCAATCTATCAGAAACGCTTTCATCTCACATTCTACATATATAGTATACAATCAAAATCGCAAGCACGTATTGGATAATGGATTTCCAACTATGACAAGGTATGGAACCACCTTCTGCTAGTGTACCTCTAGAGAGGAATACACTGGGTTCAACAAGAACATCTTGCAACCCGGCCACACATGAACGACCACTCATTTCGCTTGAGTGTATCAAATGTATATCACCAATGGTTGGGATCAGCAACCATTTCCCGAATGGGACAGCATCAACAATAGATTTTTAGAAATAAATGAAACTCTAGATCAGGTGATTATACACCCTAATAGGTGCGACCTACATAGCCATGCTACCTGCCCGATTTCTGTCATTTACCGGATGTGAGGCTAGAAGCTACGCTTATCTTCACATCAGATTCACTTCGAATGCTACATTGTCAGATCCATCGAAAATCACTAATTGGCGTCTACAACAGTACATTACGTGTTAGCTAAAGAAGTTTCCTTCTCCACTTCCACTCTTGGTACGGTTGAAGAAGTCAATGTATGTGACCTTTCTGGAAATACTCTGTCAAACATTCATCTTCATTCACTTAGAATGTCACATCGTCATACCCGCCAAATCACAAATTGATTTCCTCAAAAATACAACGGGTATACAGCTAAGAGAAACGAATTCCTCCGCCACCAACGTATATATGTTTGAAGGGATCAACTTACGCGATCCATTGGATATACTCTGTCAGACCTTCGTCCATACAAGTTGTCCTGGGACTGGACAAACCGAAGGCACTATTCAGTATATCCATCTTAGTCACTATTAACTAAGACTTATACAACAGCCCTTGCACTTTACTCCGTCTTCAATTATCTTTGGCAAATATGATTCGCAACACTTATGCCAATACAGAGTGGTTCTTTGGATAATAATCCAACCGGTCTCTCCATATTAACAACGTTAAAATGGTCAAAACTTCGATAGTCTATGAGTTAACTATCAAAGAAAAACAAGTGTGCAAACAACGATATTATTTCCAAATGGAAATTATATCGATCAATCATCAACATATATCTATATATATATCCACATTGCCTTATTTTCTATGTTTAGAAAATATATGTTATTAACACTGGAAAACGTTTCCATCTTCTTATTTACAAATCACTACTCTTCCCCAACTATCAGTCCCTGACTGTAAACTAGTATGAGAACAATCCCCTAAGTATAAATCCCGAAGGCCGAAACCAACATCAGATAGGCACTTAGAAAACCATTCAATTTACTAATCTCTAGTCAGTTCTAATTTTACTTAACTCTATTTGATTAACTCTGATTGATTAACTCTAACTGGTTAATTCTAACCGATCAACTCTAACTGGTCAACCTTAATTAATTAACTCTAACTGGTTTTACTTGGTTTGACTAACTCAATTTATTAACTCGACTGACTAATTCAACTCGATTAACCTAACTTGATTTACTTATCTCGATTAACAGAACTAATCACTTTGATTAACTCGACTAATTCACTTTGGTTAACTTAAACAATTCACTTAACTAATTCACTTAGTTTAACTTAACTAATTCACTTAACTCCTGTCGAATAAACTATATTCGATAACTCCTCTAACTCTATTCGAATAAACTATATTCGATTAACTCATTTACTCTATTCGAATAAACTATATTCAATTAACTCCTTTTCTCCATTCGAATAAACTATATTCGATTAACTCCTTTTCTCTATTCGAATAAACTATATTCGATTAACTCCTTTTCTCTATTCGAATAAACTATATTCGATTAACTCCTTTTCTCTATTCGAATAAACTATATTCGATCAACTCATTTGATTTAACTCTAATCGATTAACTCCATCGAATAAACTATATTCGATAACTTTTTCGATTTAACTAATATTCTATAACTCACTTCGATTAACTAATAATCGATAACTCCTTCGAATAAACTATATTCGATAATCTCCTCTCGAATAAACGATATTCGATAATCTTCCCTTTCGATTTAACAAATCGATAACTCCTTTTCGAATAACTAAATTCGATAACTCCTTTCGATTTAACAAATCGATAACTCCTTTCGATTTAACTAATCGATAACTCCTTTGTGTTTAACTCTATTCGAATAACTAATTCGAATCACTCTTATTTATTTAACTCTATTCGAATAACTAATTCGATTAACCCCTTCCCTTCGAATATACTATATTTGATTACGCCTTCTCGAATAAACGATATTCGATAATCTCTCCTCGAATAACTAATATTCGATAACTCTTTGTTTTCAAATATCTCATATCTGAAAATCTCACTTTTGAATAAACTATATTCGATAAATCTCTTTTCGAATAACTCTTATTCGATAAATCTCACTTCGATCAAACTATAATCGATAACTCCTTTCGATGAAACTAACATCGATAACTCCTTTCGATGAAACTAACATCGATTAATTTAACTAGACAAACTTAACTCGACTAACTCGACTAACTTAACTTGACTCGACTAACCCGACTTACTTGGTTCGACCAATTCGATTCGATTAACCAAGGCTCGATTAACTTGGTTTTATTTAACTCAAATTGATTAACTCCTATCGAATAACTAATATTCGATTTAACTCCTTTCAAATACCATATTCGATTTACTTTATTCACTTTATAAAGATTTCCTTTTTAATAACGTTTTATTCATTTGAAAAGATTTACTTTTAAATAACGGTTCTACACTTTAAAATGATTTCCTTTTTATAACGTTTCCTTTTCAATTCTATTTGTAAATGGTTTACAAATATTTCCTTTTTAAATTTATTCTTGAAATATTCTAACTCCTTAAATTCTCTGAAAAATTCACCATAACCTCCTTTGTAACGGGAGCATCGGGAAAATCCCCAAACCCGCCACACAGGCCTTTCCATTCAAAAAGAAAATGGTTTGTAATTATTTCCTTTTTGAATATCTCCTATTTATAAATATTCCAATTTATAAACATTTCTTATTTATAAATATTCCACTTTATAAATATCTCTTATTTATAAATATCCCATTTTATAAATATTCTACTTTCAATATCACTTTGAAAATCCCCTTATCAACATTGCCGTATGTTATGGTATTCAATCATATCAAATCACGATGATCAGTATCGTTCAAACACATATAATCGACAACAGATTATATATATCACATCATATATCACAATATATGAAAAATAGTAAAATAACTGTTGAGGAATCCAGTCGGATTCCTCCAACCTGGTTCCCTGCATCACAGATGTTAGACAATATAATTATCATCACTTTCAGTTCAATATGAATTATTCTGATCAACAGAATCGACATATAAATATTTAACGGTTTATATATATATACATATATATATACATATATATAATTTCCAATAACTGACTAGCAGTTCAATCAATCAACCAACACACGACAATCAACAGATGGTTAACAGTTCTAAAAATAAAAAAATACAACTGTTCAGAGTTGGTGAGTTTTACTCACATTGGACTGTTATCGTTAAAAACGATTAACTGTCTTTGATTTATATGGACAATTTATTTCGCCATAAATTGTAACTAGCTCGGATTCACTCCCGGTCAGTCTCATTGTGTTGTTCCCGTCCATACGATCTCAACGCAACTTACGGTTCGTCAATCTGATTTCATATGACCGAGATATCGCGTTATGAAGTTAATACAACATTTTAAAATCTTAAAACAAACTTAATTGAATTGAAATGGGCCTCACCCCCCTTTTAACTTCTCGGCCCATTTAAAAATGTCAGCCCGCCAACCCAACATTCCTTCTTCCCCGAATCTTGCTGCTCTTCACGATAGACAATAGCCGAACTCCCCCCTTCAAATCCTCCTTCCATACTCAACCATACTCAAAACCGTAAACACCAACAAACTCCTCGACCAAATCTCTTCCTCCTCGTCACCTTCAAGTTGAACTCGATGCCTTCCTTCCTGTTGCGACTTCGAGCCCTCGGCGTACCACTACAGTGACGATCGACGCCCTTTTCAACGGTTTCTCCCTAACTTTGCACGGCAAGTGCTATTTCGCAAGCCGAATCCAAAACTAACATCAGAAACAAGCATCGATTGCTCCAGGACCCGAAATCAAAAATGCTTGAACCTACGGTTGAACAACTGAACCACGACAGTGAAGTTCGAATGCCTCAAAACCGGTTTGAAAATGAAGCTAATCTCCTTGTGGTTCCATAAATACATATATAATGATTTATGGCATTTGATATCTTTTATTGTGGATTTTTTGTTTGAAGAAAACTCACGGTGGAATTTTCCCTGATGGAGGCGCGATTTTAGTTGACTGAGGAATGATGGAAATTAGGTTTTAAGGGTAAGAGGGGGTATTTATAGTATTACAAAATATCTAGATATTTTCTAGGATATTTTACTTTGAATATTTTTGTTTTTATTTGTCTTTTAAAAATTCCTGTGATCATATACGATATCCAAAAATCACGAAACTGGACATGTAGCTAGAGTTCGACATTACGGTCCCAATGAAACTGGTTTTGTCGAATTCCGACTCCGTTTGCTCACACAGCGTATTTTTAACCGTCAAAATACTAACTGTTTTTCACTCTAAAAATCCGTACGTTCACATACTGACTCTAAAAATCACGGAACTTGGAATCTAACAATAATTTGACATTGCGGATCCAACAAAATTAGTTTCATCAAAAACGGAGGTCGTTTGAAAAACTGGCTATTTTTAAAGCCCTAAATAGCCCTTTTAAATATATAAATATATTTAAAAGAAATTAAATTAAATATTAATAATTAAATATTATCGTATATATCCACATATGATATCGTACAGCTCCAGAATATCATATCAGAATTTACAGTTTGATATTTCAGATTTTTAGATTTATCGATATTCAATTTATATCAAAAATCCTTTTATAACGTAAATAAAGCATCGCAAATTATAAAGGAATTCCACAGCGACTTTTCTGAAATTTGATTTGGATATACATCAAAATCTACACGACGAAATCCCGATTTTTCTCTTCCACTAGAAAGATATACTCCACCAGCTCCACACGTTTCTTGTTTCACAAAAATCCGGCTTAAAACGAATCCTGTACATTCAGTTGAAGTTCGAATCGCCAATTTACGAACTACAGCGCCATTTCGAGCTCGATTAAAATTATAATATAATTATACGTTCAAACTGTCGTCGATTGAATATATTCGTCGATATAATTCAACTCTAAGCTGAATTAAATCTAAGGGACGACCCAGTTCACAGAATATTGTGATTTC
The DNA here is from genome assembly GCA_030737875.1 of Allium sativum. Taxonomy (NCBI): domain Eukaryota; kingdom Viridiplantae; phylum Streptophyta; class Magnoliopsida; order Asparagales; family Amaryllidaceae; genus Allium; species Allium sativum. The sequence continues at coordinate 78,942,941 of CM060922.1, read as the reverse complement.
CAATATTCCTGATTATTTTTGAATTAAATATATTATTTAATTATTATTTTAATTAAATATTCACCATTATTTAATTCCACGACCATTAAATCCTTTAATTCACCATTTATATAATTAAATAAATTAATTATAACACCTCTGCCAATGCGGGTCATTACAATTTGACTAGTTCTCTTTTTAGAAAATTCAATAAATTTAGCGTAAAAGGCTAAATTTAAAGCGTAAGTGCCTAATATAGGGTAACAATCAATTATACTCATCAAATTTAGCATGAATAACTATGATACTGCTTGATTTGGTTATATAAGACTAATTACTATTATTTTCTTATACACATATAATGTGAGAAAGGTGATTAATTAATTTTCAAATATTTTGTTTTACATCTAATGAACCTTTTTGTGCCTCCACTATATCCCCGCTATTTCCCCGCTACACCTTTTTGCTCCTCCGCCGCTATAGAATCGCTAAGCGCTTTAACTGCACATTTCCATGCCCTCCATGCTCCTTGTCTTCATAAAGCTTGTTAAAAGAGATATGTACCATCTTTTTTGCAAATGGATCGCCGTGCCATAAAAATTTATTGAGCGCACTTGTAATCACAGTTAATAACATCATTGGAAAAATGTAATGCCAGGACCAGAATGTGGTAATAGCAAAAACTACTGATTGCACTAAAATAAGTCTTCCAGCTTGTGACAATTTGCAACTCGACCATCGTTGAAGCTTATGTATTACCTTCTCATAAACAGGCGTACACTTATGCTTTGTAATTTGAGAACTAATCAATGGAAGACCACAATAATAAGAGTTATGAGGTAATTACATTAGACCATCAAAATTGACTATTTCCTTCTTTTTAACTCGTGATATTCCAGCAATCATAATATGAGATTTACTTAAGTTGATTTGCAGACCAGTTAAAGAATAAAGTTGTTGCAATGCAGATATAATACACTGTATATTTGCTAGGGAGGGCTTTGTGAAGATGACTAGGTCATCCGCAAAAAGAAGATGAGTGATCATTGGCTCTTTACAATGTGGATGCAGCTCCAATTTTCCTTCCTCCACTTGTTGAACCAACAAAGAGTTCAAAAGTTCCATTACAAAAATAAAAGTGTAAGTGGAAATTGGATCTCCTTGCCTGACCCCTTGAGTCCACATAAAAAATCAGTGAAGGCTTCCACATCAAGAGATAAAGTACCTTGGTGAAGAAATACAAGTGTATATCCAAGATAAAAATGGAATTGGAAAGTTCATTATAGACATTACCGCAAGAATGGAACGCCATAAAATAGAATCGAAGGCTTTTTTAATGTCAAGCTTGATCATGCACTATAGAGAAACAGATTTTCTGTTATAGCCACTATGTAATTCTTGCGTAATGAGAATGTTATCACTAATACACCTTCCACTCACAAATGTAGACTGATTTGCAGATTTTATAGATGGAAGCACATGTTGTAATTTATTAGAAATGACTTTAGAAATAACTCTATAAACCACATTGCAGCAAGATATTGGCCTGAATTCTGGAACTGAAGTTGGGTTTTCTACTTTAGGGATTAAAACTATAGAAGTTGCTGCAAGACTAATTGGCAACTTATTATTCATAAAGAAAAACTTTACCCTATTTATTAACTCATCACCAGTGACCTTCCAACAATGCTGGAGAAAAAATGCATTGTACCCATCAGGTCCTCCACTATTGGATACATCCAATCTGAAAATTGCATCTTTAATTTCTTTAGTTGTTATTTCAGTGATAACTCCCTGAGACTGATCTAAAGTGAGATAAGGCATTTTAAGATGAAAATAAGGCTCAATATCTATTTGAAAAGGCTTTAGAGAAGCTAGAATTAAGGAGAAATAGTTAACAATGGCATCATTAATGTCATTATCCTGTTTCTACAATTTACCGTGCATATCATTGATAAAGAAAATCAGATTTTTTTTTCTTTACCTTTAAATAATTATAGTAATATTTGGAATTCCTGTTAGCTTCTTTTTAATTCCTTAAAATTGAAGATTTCCTTAAAGCATGATATTCAATATCCAAAGAAGACTTCAGGTTTTGCTTCAGATCCTACTATGACTTCTAAAGATTTAAATAAAATGGGTTTCTTTGCATAGCTTCCTGCAATTTACATTACTCTTCTCTGACAGTTGTTGATAAATTTGTGCCCTTGCCAAAAGTACTGGATGCCCATGCTTAAATGAAATTTAAGCTGCTTCTTTTTACATAAAAGGGAACTAAGAGGATCACATGAAAACTGATTGGACCATACCTACAATAGGATGTTAGAAAATTTTTTATGTTGTCACCAAAAATTTAAAATTTATTTTACACTTATTACAAGCATCGTCTGTACCTCAATCAATCAATAAAGGGCAGTGGTCGGATATGGTAGATGGCAAAGAATGATAGAAGGATTTTGGCCAAAGATTTAGAAATTGGGTATTTGCAAATATATGATCAAGTTTGCATAGTGTAGGATTTCCTAATCTATTACTATTAGACCCGGTAAAGTTCAAGCCATAAGAGGTTTTAGGTAGAAGATTCGCTTTAATAGTACTTTGATTTAGAGGAGCTATTTCATTTATGGATAGAGGATTGTCACTAAATTTATGATGTCAAGAGTACATACTATTGAAATCACCACCTATAATCCAAGGCAAATTTGAATTATTTAGCCAGTGAAAGTTATTCAACAAAGGCAGTCGTAATGCTGGAGCAATGTGAGCATAAACAACAGTCAACAAAAATAGAGAATTGGATGGAATATGATGACACTTAGAGTGAACAAATTGATCAGATTTACTTAATGAGGACAAATTAAAAAGTATTGGGTTCCAAATGATCAAAATTCTACTAAATTTGCATGATCTAAATTATGATCATATCTCCAATTAGAAGAATTTAAATGACCAATCTTTCAGAAGAAATTACATCTAGATTTGTTTCTAATAGACACATCAAACGTACATTGTTGTCTCGAGTAAAGGCTTTATTTCACCTTGTTTAGAGGGAAAATTTGCACCTATTATATTCCAAAATGCAATCCTATTAATCATTTAAAAGTTAGGGGGTTGACGAGGGTGGAAGGATTGCTCCTGGTATGACGAGTTATGGATTTTTGAATGTTATTTAATGGCTTGACATCTTCTATTTTGTAATCCTTACCATCATTAAGATCATCTGAATCTAATGACTTTCCCTTTTTCTTGCCAGATTTCTTAAGCCCACTCAAAGATGAAGAAGGATTAGAAATAGGATTTATGGATAGAGGGTTGCTAGATTCCAAAATTAGAATGGATGTTCCCCTTACTAGTTGACATAAAGTTAAAGCTTCGAAATCAAATACCCCAAATCAAGACGAAATATTTTCCTTAACCTTTTCGAAGGAAAATTTAAAACTTCTCATAAATGGAATTTATTATAAACTAACAGTTTCATATTTATAAATCTAATTTTTATTATTAATATTATTTATACTCCATTTTGTATTACAAACTGATAAACCTTTTTGCATTCAGAAACGTCAGAACTTTAAAATCTCGAGAATTAATTGTAATAATTTCAATTAATCATCCAATATATATAAAAGAGGAACACTAAAAATCCCAAGGAATGGTTATTAATTATTTCTAAGTTCTGATGCATACTCGAGGGCATCTTCCTACCAACTAGATTATTTATTAAAGTCACACAAAGCCCAACAATTCTGAAACACGAATAGATTTAAATTTTAAAACCATATATGTTGACCCCAAAATTTTGCACAACACCTAAAGAAAGGGTTGTGTAGAAAACAAATGAAGATTAAAAACTGTAGAAGAGTGAAAAGAAGGAAAGATCACACACCAATTTATAGTGGTTCAGCATCAAAGAGCCTATGTCTGCTTTATAATATCTTATATAGTATTTCTACTATTAGACAAAATAGTTACAATGGTCGTACAATAAGAGATCAATGAAGAGTATTTGAAAGTTAGGGTTTTCTAATGTCCAAAAGTCCCCTTTACTGAATTTAGAAGAGATATTTATAGATGGTACAGTGCTTGAGCCGGCTTGTACACATGTCACAGGATCCAAGAGAATAGTCGGCGCTGAATGAATTAGTCTCTCCCAAAAAATTGGTATTCCTTTTGAATTATCGACATGAAGTGTTACTTGATCCATCTAACTTGGGTGATCTGAAGGGGAAAAGATTTAGGACGAGCTAATCTTTCGGTAAGTTTCTCGGATCACAATTGGATGCAACATAGCCGACCATGCTTAGTCATATCGAACTTCTCCTGGGCCACGCCTGACAAGGGAAGAGAGCTTAGATGTCGGGCGTCATCGATTAGCCCAAATCGAGCACTTCGGGTATGGATCTGCTTTATCATTATGCCTTGATAGGGTGTCCGAAAGGCCCATCCACAATATCCTTATAAAACTATATTCTTTATAAAACAATTTTTCCGAAGCCATAACTCCAAAAACTTTTCGAAATCCGTTTTATTTTTCTGTATAGTTCCAAAAGTAGAATTCCCTCGAATACAAGGCCAAGAAATCAATTGAATATTTCTAAAAGAATATCCGGAATTTTAACAAAGTATCGAATGGATGTATTGTAATTATATTTCTGAATTGATACGACATGTTAACATGAATTTCCCATTTCCAACCAAGAAATGGTATTTGATTGGAACTAACAAACGAAACCAAAAAGTAGAAAATCGCGACTATCTCAGTTGTGGCTAGATTTTTGTCCAGTCTCCAAACTTGAATCCACAGAATCCACTATATTTCGTCCTCATGCTCTTCATAATGAAATCGCCAATGTACTGTAGGGAAAGAAAGAATTGGATAGAAACCCGATCTCAACATATTTCAACTCTTAATCGCTTAAGACCCACCCTATATAAATTGGGCCACGACTATTTCATCCTGAAATAAATTTAAATTCGAGTAAGAAAGACGAAGAAAAACAGGAAAGAAAATTGAATTACGTTCTCTCATGAGTCCTAATTTAACTAACTCATCTGTTCGTCTAACCTATGCTCTGATACCAAATGTGACACCCCGCATTTTTCTGAGCTTAAAATTCGAAACAAAAGTCAAAACTCAAACACATCCAAGCATGGAGCGTGTAAATCTGGTATCTGCAAATAAATTAGAATAGGCATAATCATAGTATGATAAAATAACTCATACCGAAAACAAAATAGGATAAACTAGTATTAACTCAAGTTACTACCATGTAAAAGTGAATCGCCATGCCAATATTGATTATGGGAGAGAATGAAAACCAAAAGCCAAATTTAAACACGTGTGAGAACCGGACCTTCTCTAGAAAGCCTGGGAGGTTGTAATGAGGAAGGGGTCAGAACAACAAGTTCTGGTGGTTAGGATGAGTATAACATAGTTTATAATACACAGATGTATCCCATTTGGTTCAGCCAAAGATATACGCCTTCCAAGGCTAGTAATTCTAACCTAACCCTGTAAACATTTACGCACGATTCTAACTACCATACCTGATGTAGTACTCCCAATGATAAAGACTTTACGCATACATTTATGTAGCCTTTAAACCATCACCTAACTAATAACTAAAATTAAGATGTGGGATCTCAACTACGGAGTTTAGTTATTTTCACACACACACAGAGTTTTTTTTTTGAAAATGGGTATAATTTTATTTATGGCATTTTACAGCCCAATAACGTGATGCTAATCGAATAGAACTCGACAGCACATATAAACATCGAATCGTCAAAATAGTAAAAGAAAACACCCATTTAATTCACAACTGAAACTTCCCCAAAATAAAAATAAAAATGGCGAGCTTCATCTTTACTGAAGCGTTCATGGCGGCCGCTGGTTTCCAGCTTCAAGGGTTGATTCTAGTAAATCCTCTCGATCTCTTTCTCCAGTACAAAGTAATTGTACTGCCACTGATGACGTGAATCTTCTTCCTCTTATCTTCAAAATTAAATTAATCTGAACTGCGATTAACTTGATAAGTTCTTGAATTGACCTCCATTTGTTTAGAAATATTCTCCTATTCCTCTCTTTCCAAATCCACCAATATGCAGTAACTACGCAAATGCCATATACTTTAACTTTTCCATCTACATCCGACAAGTGCTAAGTCAGGTAAGTCATAATTTCATGGAAGCTTTCGTTTTGGTTTGCTATGTTGATGTTTTGTTGAGTGTAGCCAATAATTTGTCTCGAATAGTTGCATTGAAAAAACAAATGCGAGTGACTTTCGGGTTGAGATTCACATAGAAGATACAAATTATTAGGGATAATACCCCAATTGTGTAGTATGTCCCTAGTAGGTAGACGAAAAATCATAATTTTATATGCTATGTGTGATATTTTTGGTGGAATTTTTTTATCCCAAATTATACAATGCCAGTCAACATTGGCTTCAACGTTTTTGCAAATGTTCCATGCATCTTTTAATGTGAAATCGTTACTTGGTGACCAACTCCATATGTCAAATTCTCTATCAATGTACAGAGGCATGTAGGCAATCTCATTTTTCAAATCATTAGAGCATGGTAATCTATTACATTGGCAGTTACCCTCTTGTATAATACGATTCACGGTGTGATTAACACATCCATACGCTGAATAAGTATCCCACCCCAGATTAACTATCAAAGATTTCCCTTTGAACCATGGATCTTTCCAAAGATCGGTCTCATTTCTGTTGGCTATTTCACGATTACAGTTTTTTTGCTAGTTTACATCTCATGGATAGAATAGCTTTCCATGCCCCTAATGCATTATTATCTATAGCCATCATCAAAAAATTACTCCTAATGTATCTTCTTCTCACCCACTTAGCCCATAAGTCCTTCTTATTAATTATTTATCAAGCTTGTTTCAAATTGAAAGCATCATGCATGCCTCTAATTCTTTGTAAACCTACTCCCCCTTCTTCTTTTGGTCTACATAAATCAGCATAATTAATTTGTGCAAACCACCCTTCCATATAAAATCGTCGCAAACCCTTTCTATCTTGCTAATAGATGCTTTTGGAATCTAAAATGTTTGAAGCAAAAAGTTGACTTTAGCTTGAATAACGGTGTGTACTAACTCAATCCTTCCTGCAAATGATAGGAGTCTAGAATTCCATCCTTGTAATCTGTCTCTAGTTTTAGTGATAAGTTCAGCATACTCTCTATCAGTGATTTGTTTGAAGATAGTGGAACTCCAAGATATTTAACAGGTAATTCACCTTCCTTTACTCCCAAAATATCAAGCACACTTCTTTTATTCACACATAATTTATTAAAATAGCATTAAGACGTCTATTCATTCATCTTAATGCCAACAAATTTCCCTAAGTTAGCAAATAAACTTGTAATCTTAAGCGCAGCTTTAACATTTGACTTGACACAAATTATCAGGTCGTCAACGTACAATAGATGTCTAATGGGAGGTTGGAAGGTTGGAAGTTATATATCAGTTGAATCACTTTCTCAAATTTAGCTAATTCCATCTGAAGAGTAAAATATTCCATTGCAACTGCGAATAAGTATGGGGAAAGAGGGTCCCCTTGTCTGATACCTCTGTTGTCGGTAATGAAGCCTTTTGGCACTCCATTAATTATTATAGAGAAAGTAGGGGATTGAATGCATTTAGAAATCAGTCTAGTAATCTTCTCAAGGAAGCCCATAGCTTTTAACATATGAACAATAAAATGATGATTAATTTTATCATATGATGTCTACAAGTCCACCTTTAAACAAAATTTATTAGCTCCTTTTTCATTAAAATTCCTGATTAACTCATGATCCAATAAAGAGTTTTCCGATATACTTCTACCTTTTATAAAGGCACTCTGACATTCAGCAATCATGTTAGGCAAAACCACTTTAATTCTATTACAAATGACTTTACTCAAGATTTTGTAAAGCACATTACAGCATGCAATAGGTCGATAATCGGCAATTCTAGATGGTTTCTTATTTTTTGGGATCAAACATAGGAAAGTGTGATTGATTTCCTTGATTATTTTACATGACTGGAAAGATTTTTGTATTGTTGAAAGTAAGTTGTTTTTCAGATCATCCAACGAGCATGGTAGAAGCCGGACTCGAGCCCATCGGGCCCTGGGGCGGAGTCAGTGATGATGGACCACACAGCTACCTTCAGCTCCTCTTCAGTAATTCGCCTGCACAGCATCCTTCGACCCCTAGCATTAAACAATTTGTGTAGAGCAACAACGGGTAAGTCAGTAACATTTTCTCCATTGAATAAATCATTGAAGTAAGAAATAGCCTCCTCTTCAAATTTCTTCAAGTCCAAAATTGCATTTCTTTCCTGATCAAGAATTTGAAAATTGTAATTAGTATTACGTCTAACTGACATTTTAGTATAAAAAAATTTGTGCATTCATCTCCATCAGAGATCCATTTTTCTTTGGCTTTCTGCTTCAGCTCCACCGCTTTGATTTTCAGAGCTTCCATAAGTTCAGACTTGTTTTGATGGTATTATCTCCAAGTTTCATTGCTATCATCACCCTCATCAATTAGTTGCAAAATTTCAGCACTTCTTTTCTCTTGCACTTTTATTTTGTCTTCCTCCTTGTCTCTTAGCACGTTCCAATTTTTAATTTTCTTTTTGGAGTCTTTCAGAAATTTGATAAACTGGAACATATGATTAGAAACTATATTAGCAAAATTTTGACTACCAACAGCATCATAATGACAATTAAGCAATTTCCAACGGTTAGCATATCGAAATGGATTGCCTTTAGCATTATTTTCTCGCTTAACCAGGCTAACATGAATAGGACAATGGCCACTAGTCGATGATGGAAAAACATTAATTTTAAGATCAGAGAATTTATTCATGCAGTCTGAATTAATGAGAACTCTATCAAGTTTACATGAGATTTTTCTACTCTCACCTCTTCTCCATGTAAAATGTAGGCCATTGTGGATTGGCTCGACCAACCCAAAAGCAACAATGCAGCTGATAAATTCATCTAATTGGGAGACTCTAATGGTAACACCTCTGTGTTTTTCATTTGGTCTAAGAATAGCATTGAAATCACCCATGACAGTCCATGGATCCATCATGTTTAAAGATAATGATTTGAGTTTATCCCATAATTTATTTCTTTATCCTATATTATTACTTGCATATACCATTGTAACGCAAATTTCAAGTCCACCAGTGTTGATAATTGTGACTGTAATTTGTTGTTCATCACTGTCTAAAAGAGCGTAATTCCAGACAGATTTACACCAAGTTACAAGTATTCTACCCTTGTCAGAAAAAGAATTGTTATTTATTTGTAACCAATCACTCCCCATCTGCTCATTCAAAAAACATAAGTTTTCTGCATTAAGTTTGTTTTCAAGGATCCCCAAAAATGAAGGACATAGATTCCTTCTTAGATTGTGGTGGTCTAAAAGACGAGTGTCGTTATTTAGACCTCGCATGTTCCAACTAATCAGAGACATTTATAATTGAGGGATTTGCTCCTCAAATCCCAAGGAGGTAACCATCTCCCTTCATTAGCGTCCTTTTTTGCATTCTGTTGTGTATTGAATTGTTGCTTATATTCTGGGTTGTTTTTTGTGTAATTCCCTTTCATGTTGTTGTCCCCTTCATCATTCTCATTGTTTGGTTCCTCCAATTTAATGTCTAATTCCTTTAAGTCATCTAATGATTCAGGAACCTGTTCTTGAAGCTCCAACCACCGAAGTGAATACTGACTTTGATGAGCTGTATTTGCTTGTCCATCAGATGAATTAGAGTGCTTCACCTGGGAAGACGATGAATCCACCACCAGAGTAGACGCCGCATCTTCAACATGTATTGTACAGTTAGGGCTAACATCAGCTATTTTGTCACTAGATCCATCAGTGTTTTTGTGTTGCTGATCTACATCCACTGGGTTTTTGCTTGGTTCCTTAGTTACCTATACTTGCTCAACTGGCTTGGCAACAACTTCACACTGCTCAATTGTGTGACCAAAACATTTGCATGTAGTGCACGTGGGGGTGTGTATTCATATTCCACTTCTTGTAAATATATGTTGTCGTGTTTATCTTTTCCTCTGATCTGTGTTTTCTGTTCTTTATTTGCTTTTAGCTCAACTAATACTCTAACATAGTTTAGCCTTTTTACTTTTTTGGTAAGATCATCCACGGCCAAAGGAGTACCAATCAAGCTTGCCAGTTTGCATATGCCTCTTGCATTCCGCAAAGATAAATCTAAGTTCTTTAGCCATATCCACACAGGGTGTGTTTCAAGCGTATCTCTTTCAAGCCGTAAATTGGGTTGCCATCTTTTTATGAAGATCAAATTACTGTCCACAAACCAAGGTCCTTCATTAAGAACTTTGTTACAGTCCTCCTCTAATTCAAATTTGATTAGATAAAAACCATTTTCGCGCGCAAAAACATCCCATGCTCCTTTTGGATTCCACTCTCTTCGTATGTGAGCATTCAAATGCACATAAAAAGGCCTTTTACCAACAAGATATATGTAAATTGAAAATTTCCCCATGTTTTTAGCCTTATCAAATATCAGATCATCTAGATCTGCATATTCACCATTTATCTTTCTGGATCTCAAAATTTGTAATGCCGCCATATATTTTTGTGTTCCTAGTCACTGCTTCTGCCCATGAGCGAGTCCCTGGTTTGAAGTGAAGCGAATTCCGCTTGTTCTGATGAATGTTTCCTGTCATAGGTCAATTTGTTTTTTGAGTTCCCTGATTCACCACCTGACTGTATGTTTTGCGTCTCGTACGTACTTCTTGCCATCCTTCATCCGTTTCCTTTGATTTGTCATCGTGTTCGTTTTCAAGGATTATGGGATCTGAGATTGTTGAATTTTGATTCCGAGAACTAGGATTAGACATAGACGTAGACGCCATTCAAAAATCCAACGTTGGTTATTCACGAAATATATATATATATATATATATATATATAGCCACTTAACTCCTCACTGCTGGATGATGGATAATAGTGGATTCTATCGATCACTTAAGACCTTAGGCGGACCTATTACTCATGTAATACCTCCTGATGGTTTACCTAATGCTATTATAAACTAGAAGACCATAGCTATGGGTCTTACTAATTAAGGCTTCCGTCATTCATGTATATAAACCCATGCCTCGCATAAGGCGAGAGATAATAATCAACTACATAAGACCACTTGGTGCAGGGATGTTACTATCTAGCTGGCTTTATTTGATAACCTCCTAGATGCTTAATACTTCCCATAGGATAGGTAGCCCTATGGAATGACCATACCAGACGTTTTTTAACTCCAGGTTTAGGTAGGACTCGTACAACATTTAGGAGTCAGAAGAAGGTCCAGCTCTCCGTTCCTTTTCTCTTTAAGCTTAGAGGTATTTATAGGTGGAGTTAGCAGCTTGGGCTGTCGTGATGTGGTCCAGCCATTCCGGGAAAGCCCGAATATGTGGAGTCCATTTCTTGGTTAGAAAAGTGACTGGAAGACTGATTCTACTATTCATAAATAGTATCCTCGGAAGTTGCGGCTGACGTGGCATCCACTGTGAGGTATATCAAAAGTAGAGCTTTGTTCGGATATGGTTAACCACTTTTATTGCCTTGAAAGTCGGGATATACAGTGGAATAGCTCTATTGAAGATTTCTACGCTGGCCTAAGATATTTGATCGATACGCTTTATATGGAAGCATGATACTCGGTCGAGCGATTCTTCCAGAGTGAGTGTCAACGGATGAGGCTGGACTTGGGCTGATATGTTACTGTTTCGGGCCGTACATTTACTGGGCTTCTTGAAGCATGGCATAATTCCAGTTGTGTGTTTGGGCTTCGATCTGGCTCGTTGAAGCTCTTTCCAAAAAGAGAGTTAACACTTTACCACTCATAATGCATCTCCGTCGATAGAGGGAGGTGTGTTCTGAAATTTGAACCAAAGCACAAACGCTCGAGCAGCTATGGTCACGCTGGGCCATATTAAGGTCAGAAAACTGACGGTCCCGATGTTGTATTAAGGCCAGAAAACCAATGACCATACTAGGTCGTATTAAGGCCGGAAAATTGACAACTATCGGGAACCGCATTAAGGCCGAGATGATTATCTCTACCTGTTTGAGAGTTGGTTCCAAAAAATACGAAATAAACCATTCTCGTTTTTGGAGAATGCTGATGGGTCGACCATTTTATTACACTTGACTTTGGAGGGTGACGAGCATTAACCATACTCAGCTTAGTGGCGAACATTAACCATGTTCGCCTTAGTGGTGAACATTAACCATGTTCGGCTTGGAGGCGAGCATTAACTGACTTAGTGGTGAACATTAACCATGTTCGGCTTGGTGGCGAACATTAACCATGTTCGGCTTGGTGGCGAGCATTAACCACACTCGGCTTAAGGAAAATGTTTTTTATGCACGACTCATGCTAAGTTAGTTTGTCCAACGAGCTATGAATGCTCATGGTGTAAAAAGAAAAGAGAGAGTATAATCCATGCTCATTTTTAGAAAACATGACCCCACTCGGCTAAAGAAGTAGGTGTTTAAAAATGGTGGTGGGCTTTCGTGCTGACCACATAAAATAAGGGGCGGGCATTATCCATGCTCGGCTTAGAGGTTTTCAAACATTATCCATGTTTGCAAAAGAAAATTCATAACTGCTAAATAATTACTACAAAGAAAAAAATTCTAAGGGATAGCAGTCGATTCCAGAGCATGCCAAGGAGCTAAATCCTAACTCCATAGATGTGTATGTCAAGGTGTCCTTATTATTGAAAGAAATACATCAAAAGGAAAGATAAAAATCTAATTAATGATAATGCCGCGAGTGCTAGTCTCAGAGTCCTTTCTGTTTCTAGGAGCTCGAGGATCAACCTGAGGAGCTTGGGCAGAAGGTCGTGGCGACATGGCCGGGGCACGACTTTTGACATATTCGGGAAGCTCTCCTTTTCTGACTCATCCTTCGATGAGATCGCGCAGATGTCGGCATTCATTTGTGTTATGTCCAGCTATGTTGTGGAATATACAATGCTTACCGGAATCGAGCTCCATCTGGGTTGGTTCTCGTCAAGGTGGTCTTGGAGTGGGCAAGGACCCTCGTATGCCGAGATAGATATCGAGCAAAGAGGAATTGAGCTCGATGTACTGGTCGTACTTATTTTCATTTCGAGGTCGCACATTACGCTTGCTCTTCTCCAGGGCCTTTCCTCTTCCTTTATTCTGGCCGTTACCGTTGAATGGATCTTGTTGTTTTGCTACTAAAACCACGAGGCTCTCCATTTCAAGGCTGGCATTCTCTTGTCGAAGGAATCGTTCGGCCTTGGAGTAAAGGTCATCTATATCCATGGGAGGATCTCTAGTTAAAGAGATTGAAAATTCTGATCAATTTTGAACTCCTGCGATGGCGGCCATGAGCACCATTGATGGCTCAGGCCGATCGACAGATGCTACGGCTGCGTTGAATCTTTCAAGGAAGGATCTGGGCATCTCTCTGGATCACTGCTTGATGGTAGATAGGAACATAACACTTTTTGGTCGAGAGATATGTACTCGGAACTGCTCGATGAAGCGGGTGACCAGAGTGTTCCAGCTGCCGATCGACTCCGTCGTCAGCTGTCAAAACCACATGCCATCTATATCCGTGAGAAAGAGGGGGAAACACTTAGCCATGACGTTAGTCGATGCGCCAAGTACTTCCATATGTCGCATGTATCACATGTGGTGGATGGTCGGGTCAGTGCGACCGTTGTATGGTTCGATAGCTGAGAACTTGAAGTCCGAAGGGTTTCGGGAATTTCTGATTTCCCTGGTGAAGGGGTTGCGATTGAAAGTATCTATGTCTTACTGCGAGGAAGTTCCCCGAGTGAAGCATCAGATGATGCTTGCAAGCTGGCTCCCATCTCCGAGGAGTCGTTGCCATGAATTTAGCTCATTATCCGGGGTAGCTTCAATGCGAGGATCTGGCTAAAGCATGCTTGGAAGGGCGGCCGTTGACTGGTCTCGACCTCCGAGAGTCGAGTGAAAGTGTGAGGGAAGGTGGGATCTGGTAGGAGGTTCTGGGTAGAATGTCCCCTCTCGAACCTGATGAGTCGTGGGTCGAGCCGTACCCATAGCAGAGGGCCTGATCCAGCATAGCATGTGATGTTCGGAGCTCGGGGTTGCCCCCATTTGGAGTGAGGTTAGTAGGGTCTATGGTAGCGTTCTCTTCTACCGCTGTGAGGACTGGAACGGTGGGGTGGCTTCCCTGGTTCAAAGGGAAAGCCGTACCAGTTCTTCGTTAAAGATGAAGAGTGGTTAGACTGGCATGTGGTAAGATTCCAGGTTGTAATGGGAATGACATTGATTCTGAGTGACACGGTGGCTGCTTGACTGCCTCGATAGGTCGAGCTGCACCAAGAGTGGGGGCAAAGTATTCGACCGACCTAGATCTTGATCGCGAACCTCCGGTGGTTCTACTGCTGCAGCTGCCTGGTTGCTGGAAGTGATACTCCTGGTTGGGGTTGATCAGTTGGTGGGACCAAACCAGGATGAAATAAAGGTGTAGCCTGATCAGTTGCCTGATTCTATGCAGACCAAAGATCAGTTGTTGCCTCAGTCTCGGCCGGTGGAGGAGTTGATGTTGAAGCGTTCAATCCCATCTCCAGTCGACCGAGAAGGTGATCCATCAACTGCTGCTGTCGTTCAAGGAGTTTTCCCTGAGATGCCATTTTTTCGACCAAGATTTTATCCATGTCATCCCGGGTAACATGTCGAGATACATCTTCGTGAGAGGAGGCTTCGAGGCTTACTTCTATGGCATTGTTATCACCAGCATCGGGCAGTAGTAGAGCGAGAGGATGTTGCATCATTCTTTTGCTTGTTCGCCATAATCAGAAGTGAGCTGAGACTCTAACAGACTATCGGTGCGCTTCCCCTACCTGGCGTGCTAAAGTGTTGATGTCAAAAGTTGGTCACTAGTGACAGTCAACCCCCAATCGTGTGATGAATACACGAATAATGATTATAAAATGCAAAAAGGTAAAAAGAATGAGGAGCACACACAGAATTTTTATAATGGTTCGGCAAAGACTGTGCCTACGTCCACTTTGTATATTATTTCTCTTTTTTGGATTACAAATACAATGCTTTTTCTATTTGAAGAAGAGAAAGAAGGCAGCTAGCTCCTCTTCCTTTTGGGGAGAGATTGAGAGAAGTGAACTCCAGAAATGAAGTGTAAAGGAGTCGGAAGAAGGTCCAGCTCTCCGTTCCTTTTCTCTTTAAGCTTAGAGGTATTTATAGGTGGAGATAGCAGCTTGGGCTGTTGTGATGTGGTCCGACCATTCCGAGAAAGCCCGGACATGTGGAGTCCATTTCTTGGTTAGAATAGCGGCTGGAAGGATGATTCCACTATTCATAAATAGTATCCTCAGAAGTTGCGGCTGACATGGCATCCACTGTGAGGTATATCAAAAGTAGAGCTTTGTACGGATATGGTTGACCACTTTTATTGCCTTGAAAGTCGGGATATACAGTGGAATAGATCTATTGAAGATTTCCTTGCTGGCCCGAGATATTTGGTCGATACGCTTTATATGAAAGCATGATACTCGGTCAAGCGATTCTTCCGGAGTGAGCTGTCGACGGATGAGGCTGGACTTGGGCCGATATGTTACTGTTTCGGACCGTACATCTGCTAGGCTTCCTGAAGCACGACATAATTCTAGTTGTGCATTTGGGCTTCGATATGGCTCGTTGAAGCTCTTTCCAAAAAGAGGGTTAACATATATGATATGTATATTTGGAATAGTCGATGTAAACTACGCATATGTGTGTGTGTGTGTGTGTGTATATATATATATGTACGTAAATTTACACAACCTTTCCTTTTTCTATTTTGGACATACTCCTTATTGGTATGAATAATGTCTTTTTATTTAAAAAAAGAAAAAAAAACATATCTGTAATAATTAAGTTAGAACCCCAAACAAAACTGGGCACAACAGGCTTATATCTTTTTAGCTAAAATTACATGAGTTACCATTTAACACCGAAACTTCAGATTTGGAATAAAACCACATCTTAATAGTATTATTCAAACCTCAGTTTATTCTTTTAGATTTTGACAACATTCATAAACCGATCTGATAGTTATTATTTCATATTTAACAATATTACAAAACAGATCTGATAAATGTTACGCATATATTTAAGATCTAACGCAAACGAAATAATTAAGTTATTATATACTCTGTATATAAATTTCCCACTCACCTGAAAGTATCCAAGTCTGAATAATTGTAACAGCCCACATTCTATGTATCGGAAAAGCATAAAATATTTTTATTTTATTGCCAGAGAGTTGGATCATTCTCATATTTTAATATGTTTCTTATGGGGATGTGAGACATGTCCATAATTTTTACCAATTTCGTTTGTGACTATTTTGCCCCTGTCAGTCTTGTATAGGGTATAACTTTTGACTCAAGTTGAATTACGTGTTGATACCTGTGCCATTGGAAAGGAAATAATGATTCCCTTTCCATAGAGTGGTCACCTTAAAGATTTGGCTCAGCGGTTTGGGAGAAATCGCCATTTTAAGGTTTTTCAGGTTGCTATCCATGTTTTGGGAGCCTTAATGGGCTGATTTGTAGAGGCCCATTAGTGGGTTGGTGGAAATCTATAATAGAGGGTTAGATGTATGGAGAATAGATTACTTTCTCCATTTTCTCATTTGGTGGCCTTGTGTTCCTCCTTCCTCTAATACCTTTCCACCATTAAAATCGAGATATAAGGAAGGGAATCTAAAATCTACACCATTTGAAGCTAGATCTACATCATTTGAAGTGAGAGTTCATCGAATCGAAGGATTTGGATCGAGTTCTTCATTGTCAGGAATCTTATTTCACAGTTTTTTCTTTGATTTGGAGAATTGGTGAGTGATATACATTTCTCTCACATGGATTCAATCAAGTATATGAGTGTTTGATCTTGTTTTTCATCAAATTCAAGTCGTTTTCCTTAGATCTACATCATGGTAAGTTTATTTTCATATGAATTGCCATAGGATCTAATTTAGCAACTTAAAACCGTTAATTTCCATGTATTTTCATATGTTTATGCAAGTTAGATCCATCGATTTGTTCATATGTACATTTATCATGATTTTGGAAATTTATATTGCTTGTGATGAAAATTTTCATTTTCATGTTGTTATTGGTTTCATAACATATTGTTGATTGTATAGGATGAATCAAATGAGTTGATTTCGTCGAATCGGTCATTTGGCGAAGTTTTGGTTGAATTCAGGGGTGAATTGAGTTTGTCCAGGTGTTGGGTAGGCCACAATGGTTTGGGTCGGTGGTCGGAAGTGGGTCGGTCTAAAGTAAGGCTTGGGGAGCAAGAAAAGGTTGGGTCGGTCAGTCATAACCGGGTCGGTCATGATGTAAGAAAACCGGGTCAGTCACATGTTAACATTTCATGTCGGTCGGGGCTTGAAGCTGGTCAGGTCGGGCATGACTTCGGGTCGGTTGGTCTATATTGGGTTGGTCAGCCAAAGTTACAGGGGATCGGGTCGGTCGTGGGTATGGATCGGTCGTGGATCCAAGGGACCAGGTCGGTCGGTATGAAACAAGACGGGTCGGTCGTGGTGGAAGAGCCTAGTCGGTCGGGATGTGGTCGGTCGGTTGTGTAGCGAATTTAGTTGATATGATTATTATAAGTATAGCTTATTCATGCTATTAATTAGCACAAAATAAACTATCAAACTATAACGTACCCACAAAATCACCATACTAAATCAAATGAAAAATGAACAAGTTGAAATTGAAATATACTTTAAGCATGGCCTATGAACTATCAATTGGAACTATAGACCATCAAATTTTTATTTCAACCTCCAATTAATCACCATCATCATATGTAGATGAAGAGGTAACTAGTGAACACATGACTAAGCATAGCCTATTTGGTGTCAACAATATAGGCTATCAAACCCAATAATGAACACATAAAACCAATAACATCAACATGATATGAAGCACAAAAAGAGAGCATGAATAAACAAATTATGTTGCATCTACATAATCAAGAGAGCTTCATTACCCCTAAGTTGAAAGGGATTAGCCTCTAATATATGTATTCATGACAACAAAAGTGATTGTAACATAAACATAAACAAAACAAAAGAGAGAACTATAAAGGAAAATCATTCGACTTGCATAAAATAAATCTAATCTATTTGCATTAAAGAAAAGAACATGTAAATAAAAGACAGCTAGTTAAAATAGCTTTAAAAAGAGAGATTACATAAAAGAAAATGACTAAGTAGCAATGGAAATAAAAAGAGAGCTTTGCTCCTCTCAACTAAACTAAAGAAGAGGATAAAAGAGAAGAGGATTTACATGAACATAAAAGGGGCACATATATACATGTTCTAAACCCTAAAACCCTAATCACTTTTGTTGGGGACTACCAAAAATATCCCTTCATGAAGCTTCTAAACTTGTTTTAGCTACTAATAAGTCATGTAGAATGCATGAAGCCTTTTGTCTTACCCAGTTAGTCTTTAATATGAAACTTAAGAGCAAATGGGTAAGTTGAGAGATGGGGTCCTCCACTTTTCATAGAATGAATTAATTATTTGCCTCTTCTTGTGTATATGCATGCATTTCTTTATATCTTCATGTGTATGCATCATTTTTTCTCCTAAATTCCTACAAGAGACAACTACAAGGAACAAGTGAATGATAACACAAATTTAAACATGCATAATTTACCGTTTTACACCTTAAATGAGGATGAATGCATGATAATTTAAGAATTTTTGGTTTTTGGTTTAAAACATGTAAAAATATCCCTTTATGGTATTCATTTAACTAAAACAAGAATAAAAGTGTGAATATAAATGTACACATTTACGTGCACATCAAATACCCGCACATTTATCTTTTTATTCGTCCTCGAATAAACAAAACAAAAAATTAAGATAAATCCATTTCCGTAGGGAGCACGATTGCATTTAGCGTATGCAACAAGTCGTTAAACCTCTGGGTGTCCCCAGTAGGACTAGTGTTGTCTCGTGAGGGTTTTCAGCGGATACTACGCATAAAATCAAAATGTTAAGTGTGAAAAAAAAATATTTACAAAATGCAAGATTCGAAAATATTTACAAGATGAATGTAAGTTTTTAAAAGATTATTTACAAATGGGTAATTTACTTTTAAATTTGACATGAAGGAGTTAACACAAGTTTGAGTCGTCACTATGAAATTTTAGTCTGTTACTAATCTAAACATCAAACAAAAGTCCGGTTATCGTTACAAACTCCTCCAGGTTGGGAAGTTGTTTTGGTTGAAAACATAGTGCAAATATGAAATGAATTATAACATCGATATCAACAATCATAAAATGGAATCTCAATTTCCTTGTAATTAGCAAGTTAGGTCAAATAAGTGAAGAAGGTGCTTGGATTTCAAGTGCTTACTATCTTCTTATTATGAAAAATATTTACATTATTATTATAATTAATAAACACCTAGATATACCGCCCCTACACTGGATTACGACCTACGTAAGGATCAGTAATCCTTAGGTGTTTAGCTCATGAAATGAGACCAAGATATAACCAACGCACTGCATTACGACTTAAGTGGGAGTTGGGACAGAGCTTGGCGAGTTCGCACACCAACGGTAGATATACTAGCAACATTGGATACCCTTGGATTATTATTATATATATTTTTTCTTTTGTTTTCCTCCTTTTTTCAATTTTTTTTACATAAGAGAGAGAGTTAAGTGAGAATATATTAGCACAAATTCACTTAAAAGATCTAAAATGTTATCGCAAGTAGTCTCAATCAACCATACATTTAATCGGATTATAATTTAGAAAACATTTCATACTCATCACCTACGAATCTCCCTATATTCAGTTACACTAGATTTGCTAATAATTCAAACTTTTCTTTGGTTATTCGTTAAGAGAAGTAAAATTCCGAGAATTTTAATCGTACGACCAAAATCGTATGTTTACTTCATCGTGACCATTTAAAAGTAAATTAGAATGAAGTTTTTTTTGAATTTTTTTTGGAATGAAAAAAGAAAAGAAAAATCTATGCAAAACCAAAATAAATATGAAACTCCCCCTACACTTGATATTGACTATGTCCCCACAAGCAATCCAATTGGAAGGAGAAAAGAAAAGAAAATTTTGAAAATATGCACTATATTTACAAAAAAGAAAAAAAATATTTATAGTACGTCAGAAAATATATTGATAAGTAGTAAATGAAACTGTCTTCTAAAGACTGGTTCATTTGTCTCTTCAAGTGTGAGAGACATGGCTTAAGCACGAAAAACCAAATCGTAAAAGATATCGAATTTGAATGTGGATTTGGAAAAACAAATGTCGTTTTATTAAAAATCAATTGAGTTGCTTTATTTTCGATGATTTTTGGGGTTCATTGAATAAATGGTTGAAATTCATTTTTAATTTCACCAAATTGAATTTCAAATTTATCATTGAAAATTTGTTCAAAAATAACGAGTTCAAAATCCAAATGGTGATTCAAATCTACTCTTTCACAATTCAACTGTTCCTCGAAAAGTCCAAAAAAAATTGTTTTCATTAAATTCGTCTTCCTTTGAATTATTTACAACTCCATTACTTATATCATTTTCAAAGTCCAAAGTTGTTATTTTCAAATTTTCAGAAAAAGGAAGGTCGATTAAATTATGTTCCACCCTCTCAAAAGAATTGAAATCTAACTCAATTTCCATACTGTTAACAACTTCGTTAAGATTGTCATTTTTAATTTCGAAAGTCGTTATTTGAAAATCATCAATTTTGGTAAAAGATGAATTATTGTTCGAATCGTCACACGTTTGGATTTGATTTTGTTTCTCACAAAACTTCAAGTAGTTTTCATACAACCAATCTGCGTAGTCATCTTCGTTCATTTGCTCAACAAAATCAAATTTACAATTATTTACGTGAGAATTATTAATTTGAAATTGTTGATAACAAAAGTTTTCATTTGCACCACAGTTAAAATTATTCCCATTGCCAAAATCATTTGAAAAGTGATTCACATTTTCATTTTGAATTTGAAATTCATTTTGGAGTTTGAAACTGAATTGGCAAGGGTTATAATCAAAATCATTTAAATTTGGAGGTGAAATCAAATTTTGACTATTTTGAAAACTTTGACATGAATTATTGCACAAGTTTGAAATATACAATTCATTCTTTCTTTGAATTTCAAATAAAGATTCAATATTTGCTTCCAAAGTTGCGAGTTGATCGTTGTTTTGAAAATGTTATGGTGCAAAATCCGAATTGTTTTCAAAATCATTTGAATTTGGATATCAAATCAAATATTGATTATTTTGAAAACAATTATTGCACATTAATGAATTACAGCATTCATTTGTTCTTTGAAATTGTTGTGAGCTTGTTTCAAGTATTTTAATTAAAGATTCAAGATTTAAGGGTGATTTTCATTTGAAAATTTTGTGGTGCAAATTCAAAATTATTTTGAAAATTTTGAAAAGTTGGTGTTGTAAAATCTAAATTGTTTGTACAATAGTTGTTATTAAATTATCCATATGAATTTGGTGTAAAATTATACGGATTATATTGATTTTCACAACTATCGTAAAATCCGTGGTAATAAGGAAATTGAGACAGTTTCAAAGGAAATGGTTCTTTTTTTTGTTTTAGAGAAAAGGAAATATTCACAAAAGAAAATTATTTTTTATTTCTTTTTTATAATTTTTTTTGGGATTTTTGAACTTTTTAATATATGCATAAACCTAATGCGACTATATGAATGCAATTATTTATTTACAGTTTTCTAAAATTATATAATGACGGTTAGACTATTTCAACAAAAGATTTCTCAACCAGTTAGTGGACTGGAGTTATCGGTGCACCAGGAATCACCCTAGCTGTAACACCCCACACCCGCTAAGGTCACTCACTAAGGGAATGCCTTAACTTCGGTGGAGTATTTTAAGTGAATATAGAACAGAAAAATTACAACAAGACAGATATAAATAATACTTGAAATTTAAAACATCATTTCATTGCAGTAGAAGATAAACATGTTTGGTTACATATCAAAACCAACTAAAACAAGAGTCAAGTACTAAATATCCATCCTGATAAAACATAAGTACATAATCCCACTACATAACTAATAGCCATAATAGAAAAGATAAGCTGGGCTTTACATCACGGTCCAAGCTCCAAAAGATAGATAAGCGATCTGATCAAAGCCCACTAGTACTAGGCCCAACCTGAGGACCTGAGGGGAAAAAGATAAAAACAACGGGGTCAGACATAAGTCTGAGTGAGCCCTATAACTTTAACAATACAATCATTAAAGTAATTAGGGTATGATATAAACTTGGTACGGTGATGACTGGGGATAAATGACTACACTAAGCAGCCAACTAGACATAGGATGAACTAAGATAACGGTAAAGACGCATCTACCCACCCAAGGGTAATTACTAACTGCACCACACCAGTCATTCCTACTTAAAGGTTGATCCCACCCAAGGACTTAGAAAATTTACCCAGTAGTTCGTGTACCCCTAGCTGACTACATAGGTGTCGTCTGCCCCTATCTCCACTAGGTGTACCCACTACTCCCCAAGCGATCGGCTCCCTACCGTAGATTCCCGTGCTGGCCCCACAGTGGGGTGTATCACTCCCCAAAGTGGCAACCCGATACAACCAACGGTGCACGGCTTATAGCTACACGATGCAACAACGTCTTACCTACCAGCCCGGGTCCACACACGCATATGAAACCCGTTGGACTTGCGTTGCCACCGCTAACCCGTTTTGGCCTCTTATAGTCAAGCCCAGTACGCGTGTCCCGTCCTCGACATGGGTCGAGCCCAATAAGATACATATGGGTTACTGGTTGAAATGGGCCCCCACAAGCTACCTACCTAAGCTTGTCCCTTTATCTAGTGTATCCCACTTAACCCTTTAATCATGTTTAATTACATGTTTCCACTTGGTTAAGTATTCTAATCGTATTTTCTATTTCCACCCAAGGCAACCCACTAGATTTCCACATGCCACCCAAGGCACTTACTTGATTTCCACATGCCACCCAAGGCACCCACTTAACCCCTCATGCCCCACTACATGCTTATCTGGTTAAGTGTTTCTTAATTGATTAAGAACGTAACCGTTGTAAAGACCTCTCACATTAGACTATCTTTTATGGCAGCTGGATTTGCCGGTTGGGTCCGGGCAGCCTTACGCCATAACCGAGTCTAACCTCGTGTCTTTACACTTGTCACGTATTTAGTTTGTGCCTAAGACCTCTCACATTGGGCCAATCATTTGTAGCCGCTGGATTTGCCGGTCGGTTCCGGGCAGTCTTATGCTACAAAAGGGTCCAACCTCGTGTCTTAGTCGATTAATTACACCTAATTAATCACCCCCATAATTTGTATTAATTATACCTAATTAATTACAAATTTAACGATGTACATAATTGACTCAATTATGTCCATCCACTTTATGGTATGTATAATCATACCAACTTCACACCATTTCATTAACATGAATATTAACCCCATCATTCCCCACGTAATTCGCTAACATGACATAAAAGGGAAGATCCATCACAAATACAATGGGTTCAACTTGCATAACATTAGCATCAACATGGGTTTTTAAGGTGTCAACATGCATATAGCATCAAACCCAACTAGCATAAATAATCAACCCAAACTTGCATGAATCACATATGTCATAAAGAGGGTAACTTGCATAAGCTACTTAGGTCATATGAAGGGGTAAACTTGCATATGTATGTATGACATACGAAGGGGTTAACTTGCATATGTATGCATCCCATACAAAGGTGTAAACTTACACATGTTACTTGCATATAATCAAACACCAAACTTGCATAACATGTCATATATGAACTTGCATATAATCAAACACCAAACTTGCATAACATATCATATATGAACTTGCATATAATCATACACCAAACTTTGCATAATCATGGTGTCATAATGGATCAATGTTTATCATAGTAATTTGCATAACTAGCATCACGAACACATAGCCTAAAACTTGCATAACTTGCATAACATCATGATCACATAGCATATGACTTGCATAACTTGCATAACATCATGATCACATAGCATATGACTTGCATAACTTGCATAACATCATGATCACATAGCATATGACTTGCATAACTTGCATAACATCATAAACACATAGCATATAACTTGCATAACTTGCATAACATCATTAACACATAGCATATGATAACATAACTTGCATTGATCCACATTCATAGCCATAACCTCATTATATCCTATCATAATCATTTCAACAATTGGTCATTAAGGCTATAGAAACTCACAACTTGTTGATTAGCACTCCTATGAAGAAGATTAAGTTGCTAGAGTTGATTAGAGGTTGATTTGAGAAGCTATCTTCTTCTACAATTTGATGGAGGCTCCTTCAAGTTGCATTTTGACGGCATAACGACATTGTATATATTTTTAGTATGAATTAGGGTAGTCTTAGGGTGTATTTATAGATTAGTTAGGTGTTTTAGGCCATTAGATTAACCCTAAATCAGATTAGAGCCGTCAGATTTCGTCACTAGCCACCAGCACAGCCCAAAAGCCAAAATGGTGCACCCAGGTCACACAGACCGACAGGGGGGGTCGACCCCTGTGTCGGCCCCTGGGTCGACCCTTGGGTCGACCTCTGGGGAGGGGGTCGACACCCATGTCGACCCTAGGGTCGACTCCCTCTGCTTGGCGGGAACTTTCCAGCCTCTTCTAAAATGTGAAATTTTTGTATTTAAATCTGTTTTGAATTTCTGAAAACTTCTTCGGGCCTTAACTGGGTCATACGGACTCCGATTTTCGAAAACTCGGACTCTATTTCGCGTATTTTTCCGAGGCGAACGCAATGGAATAGCCCATTTCCCCTAATTCAGATTATAAAATTTAATTCTGCCCTGTTTTATATTATAGCAAGTTTTTCAACATACGGGGTGTTACATTCTCCCTTACTTAAAGGATTTCGTCCCCGAAATCTCGAAGTCAAGAAGAACGTATCCTACCAACCAAACAACCATCTACTCAAACCATCAACCACTGGCATCCATTGTCCTTAAAGTTTCTAATGTTGTATGAACATATGCAAAGAGTGTGTGTATATGTTCCCTATCTAATGCAAAATCAGGCAGTCTACTGATTCAGTTGACCTCCTTAATGCAAACCATGATAGTGCCATGCATCCAATATGTATGCGAAAGAACCCTATCGACACATACTATCTCTACATGTGTGCACAACCATACACCAAAATGCATCATCCATATGATAACATAACCATTATACATCCATTAATATATCTACCTACACACGATTTTATGCAATATGCAATATGAAGTGATTGAGCCGATCTAGTGTCTAAAGTGTGTGTATATGCATCCACGAGCAACCACTAGCAACCACTTGCATCCACACGCATCCATCAAACATAACATGTCTCAAACACATATTTCAACCATAGGTTTACCCTATCTAAAGGTCAAAGGTACTAATGAGAGGACATACTAAAGATAAGATAAGTACTAGACAAACGATAAAGGAGAAGTTAAAAGACATACCCTCAAAAAGGAATGGGTACACTGAACGCATCTTTGCTTCTGTCTCCCAAGTAGCATTGCTCTCATCCTCTCCCCATTGCACTTTGACTAGTCGAACCTCTCTGTTTCTCAACTTCTTAGTCTCTGACCCAAGGATGCGGGTAGGAGCTCGTCGAATAGTCGCATCACGCTCTACCTCCACTTCTCTAAGCAAGCTCGGCTCTACCACCTCTGCGGTCTCATGTAGGCACTTCCTCAAATGTGACACATGGAATACGTCATGTACCCCACTAAGTCTCTCGGGTAAATCCACTCAATATGCCATCCGTCCAATCCTTTCCTTAATAGGAAACGGTCCTACAAATCTTGGTGCTAACTTCCCAACGAACCCAAAGCGAACAACATTCCGTAACGGAGATACTTTAACAAAGACCATGTCCCCAACATCAAATTCAAGATCCTTCCTCCTCTTATCCGCATAAGATTTCTGCCTGTCTTGTGTCGCTTTCATCCTTCTTCGAATCAAATCAATCTTTTCCGAAGTCTCTCTAATCATATCAGGCCCAAGCAAGATCTTATCCATAGATTCCCACCAACATGTAGGTGATCGACAAGGCCTTCCATAAAGAGCTTCGAAAGGAGCCATACCAATACTAGACTGAAAGCTGTTATTATACGCGAACTCCACCAATGGAAGATGCTCTTCCCAAGTACCTCCAAAATCTAGGATACAAAGCCTCAAAAGGTCTTCCAGAACACGATTCACCCTCTCGGTCTGGCCGTCCGTCTGAGGATGATACGCGGTGCTCAAACACATTTGAGTCCCCACTGCTTCTTGCAAAATCCTCCAAAACTCGCTAGTGAAGATAGGATCTCGATCACTCACTATGCTAGAGGGTACCCCATGCAATCGAACTATCTCTCGAAGGTAAACTGAAGCTAGCCATGGAGCAGTCCTCTTGCTCTTCACGGGTATGAAATGGGCGCTCTTAGTAAGTCTGTCTACCACAACCCAAATTCCCGTATTACCCTTCCTCGATCTCGGTAACCCATCAATAAAATCCATCGAGACACTATCCCACTTCCATTGCGGAACTTCCAATGGGTGCAGCAACCCACCTGGTTTCTTTTGCTCCGCTTTCACTTGTTGGCACACCAAGCATCTAGCGACATACTCGGCCACATCTTTCTTCATACCGGCCCAAAAGAAAACTCGCTTCATGTCTTGGTACATCTTGTCCCCACCGGGATGAATGGTCATCCTAGAACGGTGTGCATCATCAAGAATAGCCTTCCTCAAACCCTCGTCTTGTGGTACACAAAGTCTACCGTCTCTACGCAAGCACCCCCTATCGTCTAGGTTGTACCTACTCAAATGGCTGGACGACTCCCCCCTTATGAGCCTCTCTACCAACTCAACCAACTGTGGGTCATCCCGCTGTGCCTCGCCAACCCGTCCCAAAAGAGTAGGTCTGACCTCTAAGGATGCTAGCAAACCGGGTACAAAGTCAACGGAAGGTCTGAAGTCAAACATCGAGATAAATTCCAAGCTTCGTCGTTCCACGAACAATGGACTCAAGGCCAACCTTTTTCTACTCAAGGCGTCCGCCACCACGTTACCCTTGCCAGGGGTATACGCTATCTCGAAATCATAGGATGCTAAGAACTCCATCCACCTTTGCTGTCTCAAGTTCAAATCCTTCTGAGAAAACAAGTACTTCAATGATTTGTGGTCAGTGAACAATTCGAACCTCTCTCCAAGAAGATAATGGCGCCAAATCTTAAGCGCAAAAACAATAGCGGCCAACTCTAAATCATGGGTAGGGTAATTTTTCTCATGCTTTCTCAACTGCCTTCCACCGTAGGCTATTACCCTTCCCTCTTGCATTAAGACTGCGCCTAGTCCTGTCCCACAAGCATCGGTATAAACAACAAATGGCTTACTCCCATCTGGCAACACTAAGACTGGAGCTGTGGTTAAAGCTCTCTTTAACCGTTGGAACGCATCATCACAATCTACGTCCCATGCGAAGACTAGATTCTTCTTTGTCAAGCGAGTTAATGGGGCTGATATCTTCGCGAAGTCCTTGATAAACTTCCTATAGTAGCCAGCCAACCCTTAGAAACTCCTCACCTCGGTAGCATTCTTCGGAACCTTCCAATTTTGGATGGATACTACCTTCGCGGGATCCACAGCTATCCCTTCCTTAGAGACCACGTGCCCTAAGAACCGCACTTCCTTCCTCCAAAAGTGACATTTAGAGAATTTAGCCTTAAGGCTATGTGCTCGAAGAGTCTCCAACACTTCCCTAAGATGTAGGGCATGCTCTTCCTCACTCTTAGAAAATACTAAGATGTCATCCACGAAGACCACCACGAACTTATTAAGGTACTCCCTGAACACCCTACTCATCAAATCAACAAAGTATGCAGGGGCGTTCGTCAAACCAAATGGCATCACCAGCCACTCATAGAAACCATCCGGAGTCCTAAAGGCAGTCTTGTCTATGCTATCCTCAGCCACTCTCAACTGATGAAACCCCATGGCCAAGTCCAACTGTGAAAACACTGAGGCGCCAACCAACTGATCAAAAAGATCATCAATCCTCGGCAATGGGTGTCTATTCTTCTTTGTGAGCTTGTTAAGTTCTCTATAGTCTACACAAAGTCCGAGGGACCCATCCGCCTTCGTGGCAAAAACTACTGGAGCACCCCACTCCGATATACTTCGTCTTATGAACCCCTTCTCAAGCAACTCCCCTACTTGCTTATGGAGTTCCCTCCTCTCACGAGGATCCATGTGGCGCACTGGTAAAGATACTGGTTTAGCATTGTCCACCAGATATATTCGGAAGTATATCTCCCGCTTCGGAGGTAAGCCCTTCACCTCCTCAAACACATCCGAGTATTCCCGGACCACTCTAACAGATCGCAAACTCTCGACCGAAGCGTCAAGCGATTCAAGATAACTTAGCATAACAGAATCCATGGGATTACAAGAGATCTCGAGAGTGTTACCCAAGCGGGTCATGAGCCTAACAACTCTCCTTTCACAATCAAGAACGACACCATTACTGGATAACCAGTCCATGCCCAAAATCAACCCATAGCCCGTGAAGCCCAAAACAAAAGCATCACATCTAAACTCAACGCTAAGTATAGAAATCTTCAAACCCAAACATACCATGGAAAAATAAGTGGAGCCCCTAATTGGGTTTGAAACAACCAAGGGATCATCTACTAGACTGGTGTCTAAGTGCAGTGACTCAACTAATGATGATGAGATAAACGAATGCGATGCGCCAGAGTCAAACAAAGTACGGACAGGATGATCAAACAGAAAAACCAGACTTTCAACGGAAATAGTTCTACCTCTTTCCTGAATTGGTGGAACCGCGAGAGCCTGAACTTGCCCCCTTGCCTGACCCGGTGCCATAAGAGCTTGCACCTATCCTCCTGAGGTAGATCCCGTCCTTTGCCCCTTCTTAGGGCAGTCCTTCACTAGATGCCCTGCTTCGCTACAGTGGAAGCAGCCAGTCTTCTTCTTCTTCCGACAATCTTTGCTTAGGTGGCCTGGTATCCCACAATTGAAGCACTTCTTCTTTCCCTTGCCACCGTTGCCTTTCCCACCCTTGTTTTGCTGTTGCTGTTGAGGTCTCTTCTGATCTCCCTTCTTCTCGGGTGCCTTATTAGCATTGGGACCCTTCTCTTCTTCATGCATGAGTGCCATGTCTACTAGCTTCTCAAAGGTGGCCCCATAGGGATGTGAGTCATAGCCAATCCATGCATTGGTTCATTCAAGCCTTTAACGAACCTCAAAGCCTTCTTCTCCGGTGTATTCACCATGTCTATGCCAAACCTTGCCAATTGATTAAACTTGTTGACATATTCCTTCACCGAGAGGTTTCCTTGCTTTAGAGTCAAGAATCTTTCCATATACAAATTTTCCTCCGCCCTTGAGAGAAACTTCGCCACAAATCTTTGCCTGAAATCCGCCCAAGAGTCAACAGGGCGCTCTCCATTAGTGACCTCCCACCAGAACGAGGCCTCTCCCTTCATTAACCAAGCAGCTAACTTGACTTTCTTTCCTTCTTCCATCTCAAAGATATCTATCAACTCGTCCACCTCCTTAAGCCAATCTCTAGCTTCCACAAAGGTTTCTGATCCTTGAAAAGGTTTCCCTCCCATAGCCTTAAATTCCTTGCAAGTCTTAGCAAAAGTATCCGTTCGAGGACGAGGAGGAGGAAGATCGGGTGCTACTATTGGTGGAGGAACATTTGCGGGACCCGCAGTGGCGGCCCTAGCCTCCATCAATCTCCTATACCATACTGGTATCGCTACACCCTCCGGAAAGTTAAGATCTTCAGCCATGCTGAAACGAAAAAAGAAAGATTCAAAATGGAGATTTCGAAAGATAAAGATATGGCTATTGGAGATTATGCTTTTCTTTCAAAAACTTTTCTCTTAAAAGACATGTTTTTGAAAATACTTCTTCCAAAAATGTTTTTAGAAAAATAGTTTTCTAAAAATTTTATCTGTTCCGGTAACCTTCAGCTCTGATACCACGTGTAACACCCCACACCCGCTAAGGTCACTCACTAAGGGAATGCCTTAACTTCGGTGGAGTATTTTAAGTGAATATAGAACAGAAAAATTACAACAAGACAGATATAAATAATACTTGAAATTTAAAACATCATTTCATTGCAGCAGAAGATAAACATGTTTGGTTACATATCAAAACCAACTAAAACAAGAGTCAAGTACTAAATATCCATCCTGATAAAACATAAGTACATAATCCCACTACATAACTAATAGCCATAATAGAAAAGATAAGCTGGGCTTTACATCACGGTCCAAGCTCCAAAAGATAGATAAGCGATCTGATCAAAGCCCACTAGTACTAGGCCCAACCTGAGGACCTGAGGGGGAAAAAGATAAAAATAACGGGGTCAGACATAAGTCTGAGTGAGCCCTATAACTTTAACAATACAATCATTAAAGTAATTAGGGTATGATATAAACTTGGTACGGTGATGACTGGGGATAAATGACTACACTAAGCAGCCAACTAGACATAGGATGAACTAAGATAACGGTAAAGACGCATCTACCCACCCAAGGGTAATTACTAACTGCACCACACCAGTCATTCCTACTTAAAGGTTGATCCCACCCAAGGACTTAGAAAATTTACGCAGTAGTTCGTGTACCCCTAGCTGACTACATAGGTGCCGTCTGCCCCTATCTCAACTAGGTGTACCCACTACTCCCCAAGCGATCGGCTCCCTACCGTAGATACCCGTGCTAGCCCCACAGTGGGGTGTATCACTCCCCAAAGTGGCAACCCGATACAACCAACGGTGCACGGCTTATACCTACACGATGCAACAACGTCTTACCTACCAGCCCGGGTCCACACACGCATATGAAACCCGTTGGACTTGCGTTGCCACCGCTAACCCGTTTTGGCCTCTTATAGTCCAGCCCAGTACGCGTGTCCCGTCCTCGACATGGGTCGAGCCCAATAAGATACATATGGGTTACTGGTTGAAATGGGCCCCCACAAGCTACCCACCTAAGCTTGTCCCTTTATCTAGTGTATCCCACTTAACCCTTTAATCATGTTTAATTACATGTTTCCACTTGGTTAAGTATTCTAATCGTATTTTCTATTGCCACCCAAGGCAACCCACTAGATTTCCACATGCCACCCAAGGCACTTACTTGATTTCCACATGCCACCCAAGGCACCCACTTAACCCCTCATGCCCCACTACATGCTTATCTGGTTAAGTGTTTCTTAATTTATTAAGAACGTAACCGTTGTAAAGACCTCTCACATTAGACTATCTTTTATGGAAGCTGAATTTGCCGGTTGGGTCCGGGCAGCCTTACGCCATAACCGAGTCTAACCTCGTGTCTTTACACTTGTCACGTATTTAGTTTGTGCCTAAGACCTCTCACATTGGGCCAATCATTTGTAGCCGCTGGATTTGCCGGTCGGTTCCGGGCAGTCTTATGCTACAAAAGGGTCCAACCTCGTGTCTTAGTTGATTAATTACACCTAATTAATCACCCCCATAATTTATATTAATTATCCCTAATTAATTACAAATTTAACGATGTACATAATTGACTCAATTATGTCCATCCACTTTATGGTATGTATAATCATAACAACTTCACACCATTTCATTAACATGAATATTAACCCCATCGTTCCCCACGTAATTCGCTAACATGACATAAAAGGGAAGATCCATCACAAATACAATGGGTTCAACTTGCATAACATTAGCATCAACATGGGTTTTTAAGGTGTCAACATGCATATAGCATCAAACCCAACTAGCATAAATAATCAACCCAAACTTGCATGAATCACATATGTCATAAAGAGGGTAACTTGCATAAGCTACTTAGGTCATATGAAGGGGTAAACTTGCATATGTATGTATGACATACAAAGGGGTTAACTTGCATATGTATGCATCCCATACAAAGGTGTAAACTTGCACATGTTACTTGCATATAATCAAACACCAAACTTGCATAACATGTCATATATGAACTTGCATATAATCAAACACCAAACTTGCATAACATATCATATATGAACTTGCATATAATCATACACCAAACTTTGCATAATCATGGTGTCATAATGGATCAATGTTTATCATAGTAATTTGCATAACTAGCATCATGAACACATAGCCTAAAACTTGCATAACTTGCATAACATCATGATCACATAGCATATGACTTGCATAACTTGCATAACATCATGATCACATAGCATATGACTTGCATAACTTGCATAACATCATAAACACATAGCATATAACTTGCATAACTTGCATAACATCATTAACACATAGCATATGATAACATAACTTGCATTGATCCACATTCATAGCCATAACCTCATTATATCCTATCATAATCATTTCAACAATTGGTCATTAAGGCTATAGAAACTCACAACTTGTTGATTAGCACTCCTGTGAAGAAGATTAAGTTGCTAGAGTTGATTAGAGGTTGATTTGAGAAGCTATCTTCTTCTACAATTTGATGGAGGCTCCTTCAAGTTGCATTTTGACGGCATAACGACATTGTATCTATTTTTAGTATGAATCAAGGTAGTCTTAGGGTGTATTTATAGATTAGTTAGGTGTTTTAGGCCATTAGATTAACCCTAAATCAGATTAGAGCCGTCAGATTTCGTCACTAGCCACCAGCACAGCCCAAAAGCCAAAATGGTGCACCCAGGTCACACAGACCTACAGGGGGGGGGTCGACCCCAGTGTCGACCCCTGGGTCGACACCCATGTCGACCCTAGGGTCGACTCCCTCTGCTTGGCGGGAATTTTCCCGCCTCTTCTGAAATGTGAAATTTTTGTATTTAAATCTGTTTTGAATTTCTGAAAACTTCTTCGGGCCTTAACTGGGTCATACGGACTCCGATTTTCGAAAGCTCGGACTCTATTTCGCGTATTTTTCCGAGGCGAACGCAATGGCATAGCCCGTTTCCCCTGATTCAGATTATAAAATTTAATTCTGCCCTGTTTTATATTATAGCAAGTTGTTCAACATACGGGGTGTTACACTAGCAATGCAACTGAAGGTTTAAGTACCTTCAGAGGAACAACCGCTATAATATATACGAATCACCGTAATATTTATAAACGGTTAGTGCTCTACCGTAGTCTAGACACCAAGAAAAAATTTGTTATAAATTAACTAGTTTATCAAAATATAACGATGTCCTTAGAAAATAAAAAAATAAGATGAATGTGAAACAGAAATTAAACTTGAATTACAATGCAACCACGAATGAATTTTTTTAATTTTTTTTGGATTTTTGATGCAAATGCAAGCAAACTACAATGCAAGGAAATAAAAAAAGTTCAGAACACGATACCAGAGCGTGTATATTTTTATTAGCAAATTTTTTTAGTAGCATTTTTTTAGCAAGTGAGGCACGAGTCAAGCAAAGCAAAGAAATAATCATTCTTGTGCAACCTGAAAACAGTTGACGATATATATACAAATGTCCTATTTTTTATTTATTTTCAAAAAAGCAAGTCAAAATGAAAACAAAATGAAATTAAAACTAAAATGAAAGAAAATCAAAATGATTGAAAAACAAAAGAAAATAAAAATAAAAGCGAAGGGCAAAGGAATCGATTTTTTTTTAAAACCAAAGAAAAAAAATGTGAGATGAAAATAACTAAAAAGAGGTTAACTAGCAAACTTGCGCACACAACTTCAAACAAAGGCCCAGGCAATTTAAAACCCACGTATGAGGCACAATTCAATACCCTTTTGCCGATTAAACAAAGTGTGATGCAAAAAGCACCCTGAAACGTGCTTCCTAACACCATACTTAATTTAATAACACTTAATTAATTTAATCTACTTCCTAACACCAATTGTATTCATCACCGAACGTTTTCCTCTCCCGCCATTTCAAACTTAAACCATAATTCTCTTTATCGCACTACCTCGATCGATCAAAATTAAATGTCGATGTGATCTGATCCCTGCCATGATCCGCCATCTACTTTCCCAAATTGATTCCTCTTAAACCCTAATTCCCAATTTTATTGTGATTGGAGAAAAACTGAAAATAGTAATTGAAACTATTGGATTGCTGAACAATGAAGGATGAGAACTTATACACGAATGGAAATCTCGCGAATAGCCAATCCTCTAATGAAGAAGACGAGGTTAATTATCTTAATTTTTTCTTTATCGTTTTCAAATTCTTTTGCCTTTTTTCCTTCTGATTTTTAAAAATTAAAATTATTTTTATGGATTTGATTTTTGTTGTTGTGAGTAATAGGACACATTGAGTAGGTTGAAGTCAAACAACGATAATCCAAAAGAAAATTCCAATGATATGAATGAGGTACATAATGCTTGTTTACATATTTAAATTTTTATCTTTAGATTGTGGATTAACAAAATTGTTTCATTTGTAGGATTTTCTGAATGAATTTGTGGGGTATACAAAATTTGATGATGTGAAGATTGACGATGTAGAGATTGAACCGTTCGACGTAAGTAAATTATATCATTTGGTTAACTTTTATGTATATATAATATTTATTAATTGCAAACACTAATTTTTTTAACTTGATTTGGTTTTTTGGATTTTTATACGACCAATGAGGAATCTAAGAGCGTTGACAAACCAAAGGAAGATGTAAATGAATCGAATGTACAAAATTCCAATGATGTGAACGGGGTATATAATGGTTGTTCACATTTGAATTTTTATCTTTACATTGTGGATTAAAAAAATTGTTCTATTTGCAGGATTTTCTAAATGAATTTATGGGGTAATTTGATGATGTGAAGATTGAAGATGTAGAGATTGAACCGTCCGACGTAAGTAAAATATATCATTTGGTTAACTTTTATTTATATATAATAATGATTAATTGCAAACACTATTTTTTTTTAACTTGATTTGGTTTTTAGGATTTTTATACGAGCAATGAGGAATCTAAGAGCGTTGACAAACCAAAGGAAGATGTAAATGAATCGAATGCACAAGACAATCAAGGATACCAAGCTGAACTAGTTAGTGTTGATGTGACAGAGCATTTTAAGACCGATCAAGTAAATTTATATTACATAGTAGATCGGTTGTAGTTTGTATGAATCCAAGTTTAGTACTAATTTATTTTATTTTTAATAACTTTAGACGTTCGCTTCTCGAGATGCGTTGGTACGATGGTGCAAAATTCAAGGAAAAAAATTAAACACGATCATTGTCATTCTCAAATCCGAAAATCCGGGTCCGGGGAAGAAACCGAGACTGCAGTTGGGGTGTGAACGAGGAGGAGTGTATCGCAACCACATGTCCAAGAAAGAAGAAATTGACTTAAAGGTTAAACGGCATAGAACAAGTGCGACAAAAAAAATGCAATTGTCTGTTTTTGCTGAAAGGTGTGTATCTTGATGAGGACAATCGGAAGGTAAACGTTTGTAATGGTACACACAACCATGAGCTTCCTAATTCTTTGGAAGGGCACCCGTATGCGGCAAGGTTGATCAACGACGAGAAAAATATATTAGCAGATATGACAATTGCTGGGGTGCAACCAAGAGAAATTTTAACTACTATAAAGAAAACATTTCCGAAGAATACATCGACGTTGAAAACCATTTACAATTGCAAATATAAAATGCAACTTTCATATATGGAATGTAGGTATGCTATGCAGCAACTTTTGAAATTGCTAGTGGAAAAGCATTATGTTTATTTTTACAGATCTGAATTAGATACCGATCGTTTGATATATTTAATATGGTCTCATCCGGAGTCATCTATATTGTGTAAATGTTTCCCATCTAAATTGCTACTAGATTGCACATACAAAACAAATCGATAAAATATGCTGTTGCTTGAAATGGTTGGGATGA
The DNA here is from genome assembly GCA_030737875.1 of Allium sativum. Classification (NCBI taxonomy): domain Eukaryota; kingdom Viridiplantae; phylum Streptophyta; class Magnoliopsida; order Asparagales; family Amaryllidaceae; genus Allium; species Allium sativum. The sequence goes on along the minus strand of CM060922.1, from coordinate 78,906,864 downwards.
CATCTACGGGAAAAACTTTTAGCATTGCACATGCTTTTTTAGCAAATGAGAAGGAAGAGAATTATGAATGGGCTCTTTCGAAGCTAAGACATTTTTATCTACCTGATAAACTACCTGAGGTGATTGTTACTGACAGAGAATGGGCTTTGATAAATGGAATTAGAAAGGTATTTCCGGAAGCAAGATTAATGATGTGTCTTGGGCATATGGGGAATACTATAATTGCTAATTGCAAATCGGAGTTTCAAACTGCTGAAGTTTTTGAAATGTTTCTGCAAAGTTGGAAAAAGGTCGTTCATGCACCAACCGAAGAAGAATTTTGGGAATTTATAACGGATTTGAAGAAAGATTGGATAGACTACCCGCGAAGTCTTAAATATCTGGAAGAGCAATGTTTGTCGTATAAAGAGTATGTTGCATTTGCGTGGATGAATAAAATCAAACATCGTGACAATAAAACCACAACTAGAGCCGAATCTGCACATGCACAGTTGAAAAAGCATCTAGGTACATCAAAAGCTGTTTTTTCCGTAGTTTGGAGTAAAATGGATAATATGTTGTGTTTACAACATACTGAAATAAAAGCTACATTTGAAAGAAGCATAGGAGCAGTTCGGAAGGCATACCAAATTCCATTATTTAAAGAACTTCGAGGTAGGACTTCTTTTTTGCACTGGATTTGATTGTCAAGGAAATGGCACACTTGAAAGGAATAGCAATTGATGAATCAGCGTGTGACCATTTAAATATATTATTGTATGGTCTTCCTTGTGCCCATGAGCTATATCGATATTATATTGATGGTCGTGCTATTCCGTTTGAAGTACTTGATGAACATTAGAGAAAATTGAATTACATTCCTTATGTCGAAACTTCAATGGAATTGTTTCATACATATGAACATCAATACTTCAATAGGTTATTCGATAATGCCACTAACGAAGAAAAAAAAGTTATGTTACTCAAGTTAAAGGAAATTGCATTACCATCGACAACATCACTATTGGAGCCTAAAGTGGTTAAGCATAAAGGAAGGCCAACCGGTAGCAAGAACAAGTTAACTGCGAAACAAAAAAAAACAAATTAACTCTACGAAGCGTGATCTCTCAGCCTTTGAGCATGCAAAAACTAGTGAAGAAAGACTCTCACAAACAAGTGTGAATAAAAAATTACCACCAAAACGAAAAAAGCCAAATGTGGACTTCACTTCAGATGAGAAGGGATCGGTAAATTCTGGATTTAAATATTTAGCTTTTATACCAGAATTTCTATACAAGTTTATTGTTAATATTGAAGATGTCGTAGGCGATGGTAATTGTGGATTCCGATGTGTGGCTGAACAAGTCGAAGAACTTAATTCGTGTTGGATTGAAGCGAGGAAAGCGTTGGCTGAAGAGTTAAATAAACATTGGGGATTATATGCTAGGCATTTTGATATCTCTCTTTGTGAACAACTTAAAAAATCACTGGATTGCTATACTACTCCATGTTCTAAAGAAAATTGGATGATTATGCCTGAAACTGGATATTTAATTGCTAATGCATTCAACCGAGTAGTCGTTTTCATATTTGAGCGTCAATGTTTAACATATTATCCACATCAAACTGCTCCAAGTGCTTTGGAATCACATCGATTTGTGTGTTTTGTCAATATACTTGATTATCATTTTGTCAAATTGACTCTAACAAATGGTGCACAGATTCCGCCTGTGGCAAGCTTTTTGTCTCGATTTGCTACTGCAGAAGAAAAGCTGTGGAGTGAGATTTATGTTGATCGACAAGTTGAATTCGTGAAAATAAAACCACCAGAGTTGGCAACCATGGATTCGCATATAGTGATATAGAGTAAATGTTGAATTTTTTGTTGGGATGGAATAAGTGGCTTTGTAAACGATTTTCTAATACTGTATTGTGAACTATTTTGCAATTGGATATGGCAATTGACTATTGTGTTGATTTTATGTTCATTTTTTGTATTTCTGTGCATGCTTTGGTTAGGCTTTTTGTGTATTTCTGTGTTGCAATTGGATATGGCAAGTTTTAATATTTCTGTGTTTTTGTGTTGCATTTTGCAACTGTATAGTGAACTCTGTGTTGCATTTTGGATATGGATATGGCAATTGGATATGGCAAGTTTTAATAGTTTATTTCTGTGTTTTTGTGTTGCATTTTGGATATGGATATGGCAATTGGATATGGCAAGTTTTAATAGTTTATTTCTGTGTTTTTGTGTTGCATTTTGCAGCTGTACAGTGAACCCTATGTTGCATTTTGGATATGGATATGGAAATTTGATATGGCAAGTTTTAATAGTTTGTTTCTGTGTTTCTGTGTTGCATTTTGCAACTATATAGTGAACCCTGTGTTGCATTTTGGATAGTGAACCCTGTGTTGATTCACCAAATGACAATTTGTGGTTCTTGCCTAATTGGTTGTAAGTACAAGCATACGTTAAAGTAATATCGTCATATGCTATTTTATTTTCTCTAACATTATGTTTTACTATGTTTATACTTTGGTGGTACAGTTTATAATACCAAAGATTAAAAAAATACTCTTGTTGGAGTTTCTCAGTTGCATTACTGAAATGTTGCAGCAAGATTTCTATTTTGCAAAGCTGGTACAGTCCCCAAATTTATACTTATACTATTATACAATCCATTAGCTTTGTTACTCCGTAAAAGGATATCTTTGGTTAGTAGGTCTTTTGAATCTTTGGCATACTGTGAGACAATTGTGTCAAATTTTAATGCTAACGTGATACATACATTGCTTAACTAAATTTGAAAGGTAATGGAATTGTCTCGGTCAATGAAAATTTGCACGAAAATTAGATAATAACAGTGCTTGTCAGAAGTGTATCCAACCGTTCTAGATGTTAAATTTGTAAAACAAATAATCAACAGTTGACCCAAGGCTACAGTCTTGATCGGTTCCTTACAACCAAATAAAACTGGGAACCCTTGGTTATTTATAACCGACCAGGGAATAATGAAAATTTCAAGTAACCAAACCCTTTTTGGTCGGTTCCTTTTAACCGAAGAGAGTCACAATCATTCGGTTATTTATAACCGACCAGTGGATTTAAATGATTTCAAGTAATTAAACTCTCCTTGCTCGGTTCCATATAACCGAAGCAACCTATTAGAATTCAGTTATTTATAACCGACCAGTGGATTCAACTGATTTCAAGTAATTAAACTCTCCTTGCTCGGTTCCATATAACCGAAGCAACCTATTAGCCTTCGTTATTTATAACCGACCAGTGGATTTAAATGATTTCAAGTAATTAAACTCTCCTTGCTCGGTTCCATATAACCGAAGCAACTTATTAGCATTCGGTTATTTATAACTGACCAGGGGACAACTATAAAATTTAGCAACTACAAAGACACATTAACCAATAACCAATTTATCGCAGCATGCTTCGTTTATCAGGACACTAAAAACAAATTTAAAAGAATCACGACATTTCATTATTGATTTATCATAGGTTGCCAAGAAATAATGCCTGTATCAACTTGTACTTGTCTAACTTAGCCAATATCAAGACATTAAAAAGAAATTAACAATAATCATGACTTTTCATTACTAATTTATCATAGCATGTTAAGAAATAATGCCTGTATCAACATGTCCTTGTCTAACTTAGCCAATATAAAGACATTGAAAAGAAATTAAAAAGAATCATGACATTTCATTACATAATTATCACAGCATGCTAAGAAATAATGCTTGTATCAACATGTACTTGTCTAATTTAGCCAATATCATGACATTAAAAAGAAATTAACAATAATCATGACTTTTCATTACTAATTTTTCATAGCATGTTAAGAAGTAATGCCTATATCAACAAGTCCTTGTCTAACTTAGCCAATATAAAGACACTGAAAAGAAATTAAAAAGAATCATGACATTTCATTACAAAATTATCACAGTATGCTAAGAAATAATGCTTGTATCAACATGCACTTGTCTAATTTAGCCAATATCAAGACATTAAAAAGAAATTAACAACAATCATGACTTTTCATTACTAATTTATCATAGCATGTTAAGAAATAATGCCTGTATCAACATGTCCTTGTCTAACTTAGCCAATATAAAGACATTGAAAAGAAATTAAAAAGAATCATGACATTTCATAACAAATTTATCACAGCATGCTAAGAAATAACGCTTGTATCAACATGTATTGTCTAACGTAGCCAATACCTAGACATTAAAAAGAAATTAAAAAGAATCACTGATATTACTGACATTAAAAAGAAATAATGCAATCACTGATATTAAAACCAAAATATAGTACCATTCATTTCCTAATACAAACTAACTGGACAGCATCCAAAATATCATTTCACACACCATAACAAAATATCATAGACTTGGTAATATTCTTCATCCACTCGGATCATGCATCTTTTTCTTCCGTTTCTCTCGCTTATCGGGTTCGTTCAATGCTTCTTCCAAAACGTCCACCGCTTGTCGTTGTGCAGTCAGCAAAGGCGTAACTTCGTTGTGGCGATAATTAGTTAAACCGGTCCTCAACAACTCAATCGCTTCTCCCGCAGCCAGTTTCTGTCAATATATAGAAAAAAAATTAACTAGATATGTACATAGACTCGATAAAATATATTATGAATAGTTGCAGAAGATTACCAACTTGTCACCAAAATCAACTTTTCTACTCGCGCTTTGCCTCATTTCAGGATTTTGAACAATCAGATGTGAAACTTCATGATACCATCCTAAATATTCTGCAGTGTAATCTGAAGGGTTCACTATAGCAGGCGAACGTGATTTCGTAGATATCAAATTATCTTGCCAATTCTCTGACCACCAAAATCCATTATCATTCTTAACCCAATATTGATTAGTAGTCACTCCTCTACGGCATTTTTGTGGATCCATTGGATTCTTTGGAATTCTTTGAAAAATTCCAAATTGTCGTAAAACTCTATTCGGATAGTACGGTTCAGCTATGTCGAAACACAATATAATGCCGTTGTAGAATGCAACTTCGGGTAAAGGGTAATGAGATCTAATACTACCGTAAGGATCCCAACATATCTATAATTGGATAATAAATGTTAGATAGTAAATGTAATATAATTCCGGATAACTCAAAAATATAAGGTAAAAAACTTACATCTTCCGTAGTTAAATCGTCCAGTTGTTCTTTAAGTCGGATTATAGTCGATGTTGTATCACCAGATTGATTCTTTGGTAGCCGCCGACACATTCTAAGCATAGTATTATCGTACTTCTGGGATGGAACAGTGTTAGGAATCATAGGGAAGTGGTCATAAATCCACGCCTACAAATACAATTTGTCTAAGTTAAACAATGTTCAAATACGCAAAATAATGTATAACGCACGTACCGTCAATAAAGTCAAATAGCCAGCCATCTGTCTAACATTACGTCGTGATGCCAAACCAAGTGGACGGTACAAGAACGCTAATACTCCCATTCCCCAAGCTTCCTCACTCAAGTTATGTACATCCTACAAACATCTCAGATAGTTTACTGAAACCTTCGTGCCAGACTTATCACAGAACAGAGTACACCCCAACAAATATAATAAGTATGCACGAGCAATGATTTCATAGTCATTCTCGTTCATTTCTTCTTTATTTGCTATTTCATCGGCTCTATCAAACAAAAAATTAAGCTTAACATAGTATGAATCATCTAATTCTTTCATAGCAACCTGTTTTGTAACTCCAAGATACTCCATAATAAGGTCAATCGCATATCGTTCGTCTTCTTCCCTATAAAAAGACCGACCAATAACTGGAATTTTCAAGATTTGTGCAACGTCATCTAATGTAATTGTCAACTCTCTAAACGACATATGAAATGAATTAGTCTCCGGATGCCACCTCTCGACAAAAGCAGAAATCGTAACATAATCTACGTGTCTATACGTATATTGATCCAAATCGATCAAACCCGATTTCTTTACAATTACAACCACTTGAGCTGGCAAATCATCTAACTGCCATTCATTTAGCTTTCTCCAATGTGCAATACATTTGAGTGGTCCTCTCTCTTGTAAAAATCAATTTCATAAATTAATTTATAATTTCTATACAATACTTGCAAGATGTAATGGTAAAATAAATGAGTAAATACCTTTTCTTTGTTCCAAATACTACTTGCGGTATGAGATTCGAAACTTTTAAGTAAACATGTCTTTTTAACCGGAGGAGAAGTAATGACTGCAACAGAAGTAGACGGCTGCATGATTGCTAACTTGTCTTGTGATACCTTATTAGCATTTGACTCACTGGAACTTGATCCATCATTCGATCCATTACCCGAATCACCATCTTCGGAACCTTCCTCATTATATTCATTTTCATTTGACATATCATCGTCCGATCCATTATCTTGCGAAATCCTATCAGTTCCTTCGTCTTCATTGCCAACTGATTCATCTTCTTGTTGTTCCGATGTTTTTTCCACAACTGCCTTTTTTTTTGGATTTTTCAACTTGCAATGCACGTAGCCGTTGATACATGCGTTCATGTGTTCTTTGCCTTTTCCTATAACCAATAGGCCGATATAATATACAATTTGTATTATAAATACCAGCTGAAACAATGTATCATGTATCAATTGTATCAGTTTGTATTATAAAATAGAATTTGTCGTTCATTTTAACATTAACAAGCATAATCAAAGTAAATTACGTTGAAATACGTAAGCATAAACAAGCATAAAACACACACGTACCATAAATAAAGCTGAAGTATTTCAATGAACTCAAATATTATTGGTGGTATGTTTATGTATCTAGTCATTTGTCAATGGTAGAGAAACTAAAAGCTGAAGAAAATAATATACATTGCTGCAAACTTGAAAGTAAACCGACTGGTCCTAGAATTTTTAACAAGAAAAACATTCATTGTAATTTTCATACTAAACAAATGATGCTATGTTGCTTAAAATATTGCTTACATTACGAAAAATAAAAATAAATACTAATAAATGGAAAATAAAAAACGATAAAGAACTAAGTCATGAAAAGGCGGAAGGAAAGACATTCGTAGGTTTTTTCTTAAAGTATTTTAAGTCATGAGAAAAAACCTGTTACATAAAATGAAGTTAGATGCATAGAAATCATGCAAGTGAAGTGTAGCTTCATATTTTAAACTAGATTTGTCAATAATTTAATTTTGTTGTTGAAAATCATATAACTAATCACCTGCATTTAAAGAACAATATTGGGAAAGGAAGTCTTTTTCAACAAAGTAAAGTTTTCAAAAAATAACATAATATTTTTGCTCGAGAGAAAAAATTAATATTTTTGTACATTTTTCAGCTTTCTAATTTCATGAATTTTGATGAAAAATTTTGAATTTCATATACTATTTTCAAATCTTTAGAATATATTTTCTGACTTTTTCAAATGCCATCTCTTTTTCTAAATTAGGTACTCAGATGTTGGTTATAGTTCTAATACAAGTCATAAGTAACATGAAGAATACTTTATATGTCAAGCGGTTCAAATCATGTTAAATATAATTCAAACATGTGATGTAAAGAACCAAAGGTGAAGCACATAACCATTAAGATAGTTTTTCCCTTTGCAACTAGTACAACCCGCCCTTCTAAAAGAATGAAAAGGGCTAAGAAATCTGGTAAATGAAGTTTATCTCATGGAATGTAAAGGGAGCTAACACTGATTTTAATATATATCGAGTGTTATCTTTTCTAAATTTCTTTAAACCAACTGTAATTGATATACTGGAAAATGAATTGACACCTAAAAAGATGAGCAGAGTCTTATTAAAACTTGATCACAAGTGAAGGACCCAGAATGGAGTTAAATCATCCCATCTTATTGTTTTACCAAACAACACAGATTTGGTACGGCAACAAACTGCCAAACGGAAATTTAATCCACGGAATAAAAGGACCGAACGATTCATAAGCCAATAAACCCAAACCCTAGTAACTCGTATGATCAAACCAAGCAGTATAAGAAATTATAAAATGAAATAACAAGAGGGATTGTGATTTACGTACTTGTTTCTTCCTTGCGTTCAGCTTGTTTTGACGCGATCCTGCTATTTTTCCTCATTTTTACCGTTAAAATTGATCTCAGAATCGAAGTAGAGCGACGAACAGTGTAGACAGATTGATTTGACCAAGAATCGAAGTAATAGTGGCACAAATTAATTACACAGATCGAAGATCGGAGAAGAGAACGAGAGTGGCGATGAGCAGCTCGAAGCATCGAATGAAGAATAGCGGGAATGATTTAGGTTGGGTGCCTATTTTTTATTTCGCGGTGGTGAGAAGTATATGTGAAAAGAAGGGCCAGTGCTGGTTAGTTTTGGTGTTAGGAAGAACATTTAAGGGTGCTTTTATCAGCACACTAAACAAACCACTATCATTAGTAATAAAAAATCAAACGAAATCAGCAAAATCAAAATCACGAAAATCGGGGAAAATTCTGGAAATTGACTGGGGAAGATTCGCTTCGATCTGGGTAAATGGGATAGTAGTGGCTCGCGTTGATGAGCATTTTGGTTAGTGGATTTAGGAAGGCAATTTTGATTCGGTTTCAGAGGAGGTGACTTGGGATTTCGGATCGTTTTAGGGCTTCGCGATTTTGGTTTGAAAAGGGGGGCTGTCGTAGTTATTTGTCGAGGGAAGTGTTACGTTCTAGAGGGTTGTGGCGAGGGGTGAAAGCAGTGTGGTTTGTGGGAAGTGTGCTTGGTTAGATCAGAAGGGTTTGAATGCTGTTTGTAGAGCGGTTGGCAGTAAAGATTTGGTTGGCTTTTGGTCGAGGACTGCGGATGTTGATCGATATTGAGTGAATGGATAGTGGTGTTTGAAGAAGGTTCAGGGTCTCCTCAAGTGAAGTAGGGAGAAGAAGTGTGGTGTATGATTAGTGTTTGAAGTTTGGGTATGAGGTGATGTGTATGTTGGTTGTGAAGGTCGAGGCAACAATGTGAAAGAAAAAAGAAGAGAGTTGTAAATAAAGTTGTAAACAGAGAGTAGTTTGTAACAAATTTAAGTGCAAATGAAGTACCACTTTTTTTGGTATATTTGTGTTCTGCAAGAATCAATCAAATGCACAACATTCACAGATAAACAGCATAGTGTAGAAACAGAGAAAACAACTTCACAGTAAAAGGAGAGAAATAAAACTGGCTAGTCAGTGAAATAAAACTCCAAACAAGTTGCTTCCCTTCTTGTTTTTTTTAACAAATAAAACAGAGAACAAACACAAAAAATTCAAGGCAAACACAATTTTTTTAATTGGAGATGAAATGCGCAAGACACTGTAATGATCAAACTAAAATCAAACCACAAAGTGGTCACAAAACTAGAAGCTAAACATACTTAATGTATAAAATAGAAACAGACTGAGAGAAAGAAATTAAAATAACAGTAAATAAAAGCAATGAAATTTTTTTTTAGGGAAAAAAGAAAAATGATATGAAACAAAGAACTCTTTTTTTTTAAATAAACTACACTGAAAATGAACAAACACACACAAATAAATACAACAAGCTAACAAACAACAAATGGAACAACAACTTAATTTTTTTTGTAAACTAACACAAAAGAAAATAATTCGAAGAACAAAATTAAAATCCTTTTCCAGCAACGGCACTAAAAATTTGTTTGCAAAACAGTATTCTATTAATTAAAAATCGTTGCGAAGTGAATAAACCGCAAGCGCACGGCGTACACTTTTAGTACGTTAGCGAATGCGAGTCGATCCACGGGGAAAGAAGTAATTCTAATTTTATTCAATCAAATTAAAACAAAGTTGAGTGAAGATTTAACTAACTAACTACAACTACACTAAACTAACAAACTAAGCTAAATAAGAATATGAGAGTTAAATTACAACTTAGAAATAAATCCACTCTCTAGATCACATGAACCAATATAAAATGAAACCATGATTTTTTTTGTCATTAGTGAATTTAGTTGATATGATTATTATAAGTATATTAATTAGCACAAAATAAACAATCAAACTATAACATACCCACTAAATCATCATACTAGTTTAAATGAAAAATGCACAAGTTGAAATTGAAATATACTTTAAGCATGGCATTTGAACTGATAACTAGAACTATAGACCATCAAATTTTTATTCCAACCTCCACTTAATCACCATCATCATATGTAGATGAATAGGTAATTAGTGAATGCATGACCAAGCATAGCCTATTTGGTGTCAACAATATAGGTTATCAAATTCAATAATGAACACATAAAACCAATAACATCAACATGACATGAAGCACAAAAAGAGAGCATGAATAAACAAATTATGTTGCATCTACATAATCAAGAGAGCTTCATTATCCCTAAGTTGAAAGAGATTAGCCTCTAATATATGTATTCATGACAACAAAAGTGATTGTAACATAAACATAAACAAAACAAAAGAGAGAACTATAGAGGAAAATCTATTCTACTTCCAGAAAATAAATCTAAGGCATTTGCATAAAAGAAAAGAACATGTAAATAAAAGAAACCTAATTAAAATTTCATTAAATAGAGAGATTACATAAAAGAAAATGACTAAGTAGCCATGGAAATAAAAAGAGACCTTTGCTCCACTTAACTAAACTAAAGAAGAGGATAAAAGAGAAGAGGATTTACATGAACATAAAGTGAGTTTATATACATGTTCTAAACCCTAAAACCCTAATCTTTTTTGTTAGGGCATACCAAAAATACCTCTTCATGAAGCTTCTAATCTTGTTTTAGCCACTAATAAGTCATGTAGAATGCATGAAGCCTTTTTTCTCATCCATTCAGTTTTTAATATGAAGCTTAAGAGCAAGTGGGTAATCTGAGAGATGGGGTCCTCCACTTTCCATATAATGGATTAATTCTTTGCCTCCTCTTGTGTATATGCATGCATTTCTTCATATCTTCATGTGTATGCATCATTTTTCCTCCTAAATTCCTACAAGAGACAACTACAAGGAACAAGTAAATGATAACGCAAAATTAAACATGCACAATTTACCGTTTTACACCTTAAATGAGGATGAATGCATTATAATTTGAGAATTTTAGGTTTTTTGTTTAAAACATGTAAAAATATCCAGATTTCGTGAAATAAGAAACGTTAGAATCTTGTTGATTATAATTTTCTAAGGAAAGAGAAAAATCCAGATTTCGTTTTATAGATTGTTAGTTATGTCCAATTCATATTTTAAAATAGTCGCTATGAAAACCGTTATTAAAATATAACGTTTATTAATAAATTTAAAAGGGTTTTTATTATAAATTGGGTACCGTTCTAACTCGAATTGATGATATTAAGTTGGATAATTTATATTTGAAGCCGTATATATTATCTACCTGGATGTTTATGATAACAATAATTTATTTTTATTTAATTTAATTGTTTTGGATTTAATATATATATTTATTGATATTATATAAGCCGTTTGAATATTGGTTTTCCAAACAACCTCAGTTTTTGACAAAATGAAATTTATTGGAATACGTATCGCTTGTTATTGCTAGATTTTCAGTTTGGGGCCAATCGAAGTAGTTTTATCAGTAGATGAATTTAAAGGGTGAACCAATAAATTAAAATGTACACATTGTGCAAACGGAGTAGGAATTCAGCGAAATAAATTTTATTCGAATCGGAACGTCCAGACATAGCAATTGTCTATTTTCATTTTTTTTTAAGTGCATGTGCGGTCATATAAAAGTTATACATCGATCGCTCGATAGTGGATATAATAATACATGTATGTTATTCTAATTAAATTCCGACTGCTACTTCTTTATTTTTGCATTCTCAGATATTTTCTTTTCTTGCGCCCAAACTACTTTCTTCCTTGCATCCAAATATTTCAGCCTTGCATCCCCATCCCTTTTATTACTTGAGTCCCAAACGTCTTTTACCTTTCTTGGCTGCCAAACAACTTCAAAACCTTGCAAGCCACGATTTTGAAACTCTCTCCCACTGTACATCGTAGTGCCAGTCACCCTATAGGCCTATGAAATTTAAACGTGTGGACCACGTAATTTCCTCTGTATAAATAGCTCTTCTCATTTGGCCTCTGAAAAACACAGACTACCTTTCACAAAAAGAAAAGAATATAAAGCTCTTCTGCAAATAAACTAAAGTAGAGATCGAGCAGCGCCTTTCCAAAACAGCATCGCGTCCTCGCCAACACTATTAGTTAGCCATGGATATTGATGTGACAGTCGAAGATATGGTGGGTGCGGCAGTGCTCCGGCGTCAGGGGCTTGGTCAGTGCAGCGATCAGCAGTGGGGAAGTGGTTTGAGGAAGGGGACGAGATGATTAAGTTTCTTAAAAAAGAACGTAGTGGTATTTTTGCTGAACGATGGAATAACGGAAGAAGAAGGGAGGTATAAGCTGATAGTCATGGCGAAGTTGCTGATGTGAGACTCTGTGTTGTGTTGGTTCCTCCTCCTCCTCTTCTTCTTCTATTCAAATATTTCTTTCTTTCTTATCTCACCCTCTAATATTCTTTCTAATAATGTTCCTTTGTTTTCGGTGCTTGGAAGGTCGGCATGAGATACGAAATTGCATTTATATCAATTTTCGGGGCTGAAAATTCTTGGGTCGTTACAGTGCCACTCGTAGCGGTATAGAAAAGCACAGGGGTCAGTTGTTCCTTCATAGAGTCCCAGCTGTGGCATGTTAAAGCATCGCGGGCACTCGGCTTCATGAATGGCTCTGGTGAAGTGGTTACGTCTCAAGTGGGTTTCCCACACGTCATTGACATTCCCACGAATATTTCTCATGATCGTTCGGACCATGTCAAGGAAATACGTTGGATGAACGTCCGCGGGTGGAATCCAACGATTTTTTTTCACCTTAGGGGTCTTGGGCCATGGATGTCATCGGGGAAGGACATCGGGCTTATCCTTATCCATGTCATCGGCATCGTCGACCTGATTCTGGTACAGTTGATGAGGTCGAGCTGTTGACGCAGATTTTAATTAGGTGGAACTTGGGACTGTTGAGTTGCTGGAAGCGTTGATCCCAAGTTCAGAGTAGCGACAGCCGGGTTCTGTCGAGGAGGGGGTCAGTTACTCGGACCTGGTTCATCGTTGATAACCAACAAGGAATGGTCATGTTGACGCATTCCCTCGCTGACAGTTTTGGTGGTTCCATTACCATTGTCATTGTCGTTGGTATGGGCATTAGTATGGACGAAGACATTAGTGTTGAGAGTGAATCTCCTTCTTTGGCTCCGGCCCTGAGTTTGGGAAGAGGCACTTTCAGAGGAGTTGTATCGCGGTCGAGGGTTGTTCTGAGCAAGCTGGAGTTGAGCAACGAGACGTTGACTTTCCTAGAGTTGGCGCATAAGGTCGATGTTGTTTTTCAATGCTTCATTGAGCTCTAGAGATCTATTTTCCAACCTCTTATTGAGCACGTAAATCTACGCTTAAGTTGCAGGAGAATATGGGTCCATAGGAAGAAGGATGTCTGCGTTGATCGGGTTTCTCGCCGAGAAAAGTTGCCGAGGAGTAGCAGTCTCGACTGCCGCGGAGGTTCTGACTAATAGGTTCTTTGACCGCTTAACCATCGTAAGAGGACTCGAACGATAGACTAGGAAGAAACCAGAGAAGTGCGTCGAAGTCAAGATGGAAATATGCGAAAAGAAGTGAGTTCAAGTTCTCAGTGAAAGCAACAAAATGTTGACGGAAAAAATGTCGTAACACCCAAGGATTCTCCGTAACTAGAGAATTACGTTATGCGTATGAAAATTGTGACACCCCTCGTCCGTCAATATCACTCTTTATCAGAATGCATTAAGTTCTGTGAAGCGTTATAGGTAAACAGAAATAGAGTATCACAAGGCAGATATAAAATAGCAGCAGAAATTTAAAACTTCATTATTTTGCAGAAAAACCTCGTAGTCTCAAAACCAGTTAGAACATCAGGCATAAAATACTGAAACTGAGTACATCAAAACAAAACATCTGTCTTGCGCTAAAACCCATCAGAGTACAGAAATGTAAAATCACAATCCCAAATAATAGCCATAATAAGGTAGATAAGTAGCCAAAGTGATACATCAAAGCAAATCCAAATCCAAGCAGAAACAGAAGAGAGAATCCAAATCAAGCCTGAGCGTTCCCACCCTGAGAACCTAGGGGGAAGGAAGAGAGAGAAAAGGAAACAAAACAGGTCAGACTTAAAGTCTGGCGAGTCCAGTGACTTTTAGTATATAAAAAAGTAAAAGTATCACGACAGGCATATAAACTGGATGAGAGAAAACAGGATCATATAACAGGTATAAACAGACTGAACATGATAAGTAGAATAAATAGGGTAGGTTATGCTTCTCAAATACTTTTCTCTGAACCAATACTAGTGTAACATATATGTGACAGAATTAGGTATCCCTCAATTACTTAACAGAAACAGAATGATTCCCGTAGAAATATAATGGTAGTTCTAGGTGTACTTTAGTAACGTGTTTTACCCAAAAAGAAATAACAGGCACCTCAACAGAAATAACGGGTATTAACCCAAACAAAAATAACAGGTACCTCAACCGAAAACAGACATGAATAGATGTACTGTAACACCCCATAATTTTATAACACATTAAGATGATAAACAAAGGAATATTTAATTAAATATTCGTCATTAAGTAAAATTGACTACGCCATTGCGTTCGTCTCAGAATTCTGCTTAAGATAGATACCAAGTTTGCATAAAACGGACATTATATGAAGACGATATTAAGTTTGAAGTTTGTATACGCATGATATATATATATATATATACATACATACATATATATATATATATAGACACATATAACCAAGTCAAAATTATCAGAAATCAGAAGGTGGGTCACACATAACCAAGTCAAAACCATTTGGGGTCAACCCCAACCCTAAGGGTGTCGACCCTTGGGTCGACACTATAAGGGGGTGTTGACACCCATGTCGACACCCAGGTCAACACCCCCAGATCCAGGTGAAATTCATTTTAGTGTATGTGGATTGAATTCTTGGCTAAATTCGTGAACCCTAGGGTATATATAAGACCTCATTCTCATTGTTTTATTCATTCTAAAACAATGGAAACTAGATGCAGCCTCTGCTTAGATTAAAATAGCCTATTCTTCTTCAGCAACAAGAGTTATTCAAATTCATAAATATGTTATCTAATCAATTCCATGCTCTTTAGATACAATCACAGTGAGTCTATGTTATTTTTAGATAGAAATAATTAAAATGTAATTTTGACATGCCTACAAGTTTGGATCTAAGCCTATGCCTATTGAGTAATCCGAATCATAACAGATCTGTCATTTCTTGTATATCTATCTTGTTGTTTAGATCTCATATGCCTATTTGTGACATCCCTATTATTTTAGTTGCATAATCATGTCACTATGCCTAATCAGTTCTATTATCACATGTTCATCAGATTTGTTCTTATATGCCTATCTTGTCATTATGCCCAATTCTGTCACTATATGCTTATTCAATTGCTATGCCTATTTCTGCCATCATATGTCTATCTTGTTAGCATACTTATTTCTATCCTCTTCCCTTCTTCTTTTCCCTTTTTATTTTATAGCAAGGCTACCTTCGAGCCTAGGCATACCGCTGAAATATGCGAACGCGTGAAATTGGGAATGAGGGGAAAACATCAAAAACTGGGGCATAACTTATATTGGGAAACTTGGGCATAACTTGAATTGAAAACATGAATATGGATTTGGGGCATAAACCAAACTGTGGTTAAAGATCTTAATTTGGGGCATATGATACATGATAAATATGACTTGGAAAAGGGGCATGAAAATCCACAATGAAATAGGGATAATTGTTAAATAATGAAAATACCTAGATTTACAATAATTAGAAACTGTAACCACACTTAGACATGAGGTTAGATTACACTTGTGGTAGAATTCTACCCGGACCCGACCGGCATATCCAGCGACCACAAGTGGTGAATCTAATGTGAGGTGTCTAAGTGCATAAACACGTAACGGGCTAAGACACGAGGTTAAGTTGGACTTGTGGAGGAAGTATGCCCGGACCCGACTGGCATATCCCGCATCCACAAGTTGTAGGCTTAATGTGGGAGGTCTAGCGCATTATAACCATAAATGAATATATGGTAATGAACTTGTAATGCTTAACCTATTTTAATCCATAGGGATTACATGAACATGTTAACTCGAGTAGGGGTTAAGTAAGCTTGCTTGAAATAATGGGTGGGTTAAGTAAATCTTGGGGTGGTGGGTAATATTTATATATAAGCTCACAAACTTAACCTGTGGGGTTCTGCAATTTTATTACACTGGTAGGCATAACCTATGGAAATCCTAGTAGTGGGCATAAAAACCTAGGGGGAAGCTTGTATCATCTTATGTGTGGGATCCATTTCAGTCAGTAACCTATATATAGGTATCAAACGAGTACTCTGAACTAGATCGGACGCTTACTGAGCTAATTATAAGAGGTCACTTAGGAAAAGGTGTCTGACGGTGCGTTCCATCGGGCTCATGTACATGCATGGGCCCGCTTGTCCGGGAAAATAAGACACTGTGGCATCAATAGATATGGTTGTGCATATCCTGAAAATGAAGGGTTGTCACTTTAAGAAGTGATACGTCCTACCGTGGGTCCAACACAGGGTATCTACAGAGTTAGGGAGCCGATCTATTAGGGGTAGTATTAGGTTACATCTAGTCTCGCTTGTTTAGGAGCCGTTATTCTCCTTAGGGGTAACACCGATATGTTCAGTTGGGCTGCCTGTTATTATATGGGGTAAAACCTCTCATTAGAAGTACGCCTAAGTCTACCATCTTGTACTTGTTGGGAATTATCTTTTTCATATGATACTAGAATTGGTGCAGAGAGACAGAGAAAAGTATCAGAGAAGCTCTATACATATATGTTCTATTCGGTTTATCCTGTTTACCTTGTCATATCTGCCTTATATGCGGTTATCCCTCTTATCCAGTTTATATGCCTGTTATGATGCTTTTACTTATTTATATGCTAAAAGTAACCGGACTCGCCATACTTTATTTCTGACTATTTTGTTTCCTCTTCTTTCTCTTCCGTTCCCCCTCTAGGTTCTTAGGGTGGGAATACTCAAGCTTGATCAGGATTCTTCTTTCATTTATGCTTGGAGCTGCTTAGATGTACTTCTTGATTTCGTACCTTCTACTATGGCTATGTTTTTTTTAGGGATTATGATCTTTTCATGTTTGTTGTACTCTGATGATTTTAGTACAAGACAGAAGTTTTAAGTTGATGTACTGGGTTTTATGTGTTTCAGACTCATGATGTAACTATGTTTTGAATCACAATGTTTTCTGCTTAATAAAGTTTTTGAATTCCGCTATTATTTGTATCTGCCTTGTAATATTTCTATTTCTGTTTACCTATAACGCTTCACGAAACTTAATGCATTCTCTTAAAGAGTGACATTAATGGACATGGGGTGTCACACTTGGTATCAGAGCTGAAGGTTACCAGATCAGATAAAAGATTTTGAAAATTGTTTTCAAAAAGATTTTAAAAAAGAAAGCATTTCCAAAAGAACAGTCTGTTTTGAAAAACATATTCCCCAAAGCCATATGTAATATCTTTCGATTCTCTATTTGAATCCCTTTTTCCTTTTCTTTTCATCATGTCAAGGAACCTAATGTTCCTAAGGGCATTACGATACCAGGTTGGTTCCGTAGGTATCTTGAGGCCGCAGCGCCTGCCGGTGGTCAAGCAGACGTTCCTCACCCAGCTGCACCCGTTGTTCCTCCTCCTCTTCTGCATGCTGATAAATTCTCTAAGATATGCAAAAAATTATGTGCTATGGGCGGAAAGCCATTCCTAGGAACTGAGACTTTTATAGAAGCAAGGAATTGGCTTAAAGAGGCGGAGGATTTGTTTGGAATTTTTGAAGTTGACGATCGTAGGAAAATTCAGTTAGCCGTTTGGTAGCTGAAAGATGAGGCTTCGTTCTGGTGGGAAGTGACGCAAGCTGGACGTCCAATTGAGACATGGGATGATTTCCGATAGAGGTTTGAAATGAAGTTTCTTTCTCGAGCCGAGCAAAGTATGCAAATGGAAAGGTTTTTGGCGCTTAAGCAAGAAAGCATGTCTGTGAAAGAATATGTTAATAAATTTAATCAATTGGCAAGGTTTGGTTTGGAGCTAGTGAATACTCCGCATAAGAAAGCTTTGAGGTTCGCTAGAGGATTGAATGAACCCCTCCATGGGTTGGATATGTCTCATATTCTGATGGGAACAACTTGTGGCACCCCATGTCCGTTATGTCACTCATTAAGAGAAAGCATTAAGTTTCGTGAAGCATTAAAGGTATACAGAAACAGAAACATTATAAGATAGATACAAAAATAGCAGCGGAATAAAAATTAACTTTATTAATCATAAAGCATCATGGTTCAAAACATCATATGTCTGCATTACATAAAAACCAGTACATCATAAAAACTTCTTGCTTTTAAACATCAAAGTACAAAATAAAAGAAGAAAAATCCCCAAATAAAAGCATAGACATAGTAGCAAAGATATGAGCTTGAGCAACACATCTAACAGCTCCAGCAAAATGATAGTATAATCCTGGTCAAGCCTGAGTATTCCCACCTTGAGAACCTGAGCGGGAGGGGAAGGGACGGAAGAAAGAAGAGGAAACAAAAAGGGTCAGACATAAGGTTTGGCGAGTCTAGTTACTTTTAGCAAGTAAATAAGTAGAAGTAGCATGGCAGGCATATAAGGTGGATAAGAAAGATAACATTATAAAAGGTAAGTATGACAAGTTAAACATGATAGAGTGTATACGCTTCCCGAATGATTACTCTGATTCACTGCACTGATACTAGTATAACCAGAAATGATATGATCCCAACAACTACAAGATGTTAGACTTAGGCGTACTTCTGGTGAGAGGTGTTAACCCTATACAATCCACAGGCTGCCCAACCGAACAGGCTCCTAAACTTTACCAGAGTCCAGATGTACCCTAACTACTACCCTAATCGATCGGCTTCCTGCTCCGTAGATACCCTATGTTGGCCCCACAAAAGGGGTATCACTTTCCTAAAGTGGCAACCCTTCGTGATGTGCACAACCATATCTACTGGTGTCGCGGTCGTCTTATCCGCCTTTGCCCGGCCCATGCATGCACATATCTCCGATCGGTTTGCACCGCCAACACCGTCCTCCACGTTTGGATCTCTTAAAATCAGCCCAGTAAGAGTGCCCCACTCCGACCTAAGGCGGA
Source organism: Allium sativum (assembly GCA_030737875.1). Taxonomy (NCBI): domain Eukaryota; kingdom Viridiplantae; phylum Streptophyta; class Magnoliopsida; order Asparagales; family Amaryllidaceae; genus Allium; species Allium sativum. The sequence continues at coordinate 78,887,587 of CM060922.1, read as the reverse complement.
ATACTCGTTCGATACCGTTATATAGGTTACTGACTGAAATGGGTCCTACACAAGATGATACAAGCTCTCCCCTTTGTCTTGTATCTCCACTAGGATTTCCCCCGGTTATGTATACCTATTGGTGTCTTCAATTACATAACCCCATTAGGTTAAGTTTGTGGGCCTATCTATAAATATTACCCACCCACCCCCCTCAGATTTAGTTAACCCACCCGCTGTTCAACCAAATTTACTTAACCCCTATTCAAGTTCATGTTCATACAATCCCTATGGATTCAACTAGGTTAAGTATTCAAGGTTTATTACCATATATTCATTTATGGTTTCAGTATGTTAGACCTCCCACATTAAGCCTACCATTTGTGGATGTTGGACATGTCGGGCGGGTCCGGGCAGACTTATTCCGCAAATCGGGCTTAACCTCGTGTCTTAGTACATCTCGTATTTGTGCACCTAGACCTCTCACATTAGATTCACCACTTGTGGTCGCTGGATATGCCGGGTGGTTCCGGGAAGACTTCCACCACAAGTGTAATCTAACCTTGTGTCTAGGCGTAGTTACAGTTTCTATTTACTGTAATCCTAGGCATTTCATTATTAGCCAATTTTTACCTATGTCATTATAGGTTATAGGTTTCATGCCCCCTTTTTCCTGTATTATGTTCATAGTGAAATATATGTCCAAATTCGTATACATATACATTATTCAAATTATGCCAATTTTCCCCTTTTACCAATTATGAACAAATTCACAAGATATGCCTAATTTCAATATCTTTCTCCCCCATTCGCAAACTAACGTAATCGCATAATTTAGTGGCATGCCTAAGCTCGAAAGTAGCCTGGCTATATAAAATATAAAGGAAAGGGTGAAGGGAAGATGAAAAAGATGATTATTCTAGCACAATTGACATAAATTTTTTATGGCATAATGTTAAGATGAGCATATAAGAACAGATCGGTGAACTTGTGATAGTAAATTGGTTCTAACATAGTAGGGATGTCATAATAGGCATGATTAGATTTAAACAGGGATTTAGATGTCCAACAATTGATAAATCCAAATTAACCACGACACAATAGGTATAAGATTATCTAAATATTGAATTAGATTTAAAATCAAAAGTAGAACTGATATGATAAAAATTAAAATCCAAGTCATAGTTAATTCAGAATATCATGGGTTCACAAATTACAATAGATTTGATATGATTGAGGCACAGGGATAGATCCAGAATACAGTCATATCATTTTTTATTTTTTTTATTTATTTAAATCTAAAAATAACTTAAACTCGTAGTGTTCGGATCTAGAACAATAGAAGGAGAAAAGTGGAGGTTGAATCACAGATCTACACTTGAATCTCTAAACTTTGATTACAGAAGAAGAAAAGGATTTGATTTAGTCCAGGCACTGACATCATTTAGTCCTCAATTAATTTTCAGTGAAGAAAACAAGAGAAATGAGCCTATATTTATAGCTGTCAGCCCCAGAATTCGACCTAGTACCTCAGCCCTATGGGGGTCGACCCTGGGGTCGAAACCACCCTTAATGGGTCGACTCCTTGGGGTGGGAATTTTTCCACCTCCAGAATTTTGAATTTTGAATTGAAATTTGATTTTCTGATTAATTGTATATATATACATATATATATAATTCTCTTACGTGCATACAAACTTCAAACCCTCATAACTTCTTCATACAGTGTCCGTTTTACGCAAACCAAATGTCTATCTTGATGTGAATTTCGAGACAGACGCAAAGGCATAGTCCATTTCCCTTAGTTCTGAATACTAAATTAATTATTATTTAATTTATCCTCTTTAGTGTTGTTAAAATTACGAGGTGTTACATTCTCCTCGACTCAAAGGATTTCGTCCCCGAAATCTTCAAGTTAAGAAAAATGTATATCCTACCATCCACATCCATCTACTAATCCACCAATCACTGGCATCCTTTGTCCTTAAAAGATTTCTAGTGCTTATAGCAAAGGTGTGTGTATATGTCCCGACACTAATGCGAAGATCAGGCGGTCTACTGATTTAGTCGACCTCCGTAATGCAATGTATGTTAGTGCCATGAATCCAACATGAATGCAATAATCCTATTATAACATGTAAGTTCTATATGGGTGCACAATCATCCGCCCAAATGCAACATCCATATGATGATACATCCATTTCCATCCACTAAAAAAAATGCACACTCATCCATATGCAGTATGAGAGTGATTGAGCTGGTCTAGTGTCTAATGTGTGTGTATATGCATCCATGAGCAATCACTAGAAAACAATTGCTTCCACTAGCATCCATCAAACATAACATGTCTAAAACACATATTTTCAATCTTGGGATTCCTTCCTAAAGGTCAAAGATTCGATCGATAGGGTATACTTAAATGATAGAAACAAGCCTAAATAAAAGCTTTGGAAAAGAAGTTAAGAACATACATTCGAAAAGAAAATGGTACAAAGCACGAATCTTGTCTTCGGTCTCCCAAGTCGCATCCTCTGGGTTATCTCCCCACTGAAACTTCATCAACTTGATTTCTTTATTGCGTAGCTTCTTAACTTCTGATCCAAGAATACTGGAAGGAACCCGTCTAACTGTCGCCTCCTGTTCCACCTCTACTTCTTCCAATATACTTGGCTCAACTACTTCCGCAGTATCACGCAAGCACTTCTTCAAATGGGAAACGTGGAAAAACATCGTGAACATCAGATAGTCTCTCTGGCAGGTTTACTCTATTGGCAATTTGGCCAATCCTTTATGTTATGGGAACTGGCCCTACGAATCTTAGTGCCAACTTGCCTATAGATCCGAAGCGAACCACATTCCTCAAGGGTGACACGTTAATGAAAACCATGTCTCCTACTTGAAATTCAATGTCAGTCCTTCTCTTGTCTATGTAGGATTTCTGCCTATCTTGAGCAGTCTTCATTAGTCGTCTAATAAGATCAGTCTTCTCGGACGTTTCTCTAACCATATCTGGTCCAAGCAACAGCCTTTCCGTAGATTCCCACCAACAAGTTGGTGATCTACATGGTCGTCCGTATAATGCTTTGAAGGGTTCCATGCCAATGCTAGTTTGGTAACTGTTGCTGTAGGTGAACTCTACTAAAGGAAGATGCTCATCCCAAGTCCCTCCGAAGTCTAGGATACACAGCCTTAAAAGATCTTGTAGAACTCTGTTCACCCTCTCCGTCCGTCCATCGGTCCGAGGATGTTAAGCGGTGCTCAAATGTAACTGTGTACCTAATGCTTGTTGCAAGCTCCTCCAAAATTCACTAGTCAATATGGGATCATGATCACTTACGATACTGGAAGGTACCCCATGAAGATGGACTATCTCTCGGACATAAACTACTACCAACCATGTTGTCATCCTCTTACTCTTAACTGGAATGAAATGAGCGCTCTTAGTAGGTCTATCTACTACCACCCAAATGTCGTTGTTGCCTTTCTTTGATTTAGGCAATAAATCTAAGAAATCCATAGAGATGCTCTCGCACTTCCATTACGGGACCTCTAAAGGATGAAGTAAACCATCAGGCTTGTTTTGCTCAGCTTTGACTTGCTGACAAACCAAACATTGAGAAACAAACTCTGCCACATCTTTCTTCATTCCAACCCAAAAGAAAACCCTCTTCATGTCTCTATACATCTTATCACCACTTGGATGAATAGTCATCTTAGAATGATGGGCATCTTCTAGGACTGTCTTTATCAGACTTCCCGTTTGGGGGACAAAAAGCCTTCCATCTCGTCGCAACCACCCTTTATCATCTATGGAATATCTATTGAGGTGACTAGAAGTCACCCCTTTACTGAGTCTATCCAAGATGTCTTAAATCTGTGGATCATCTCATTGCAGAGCTCCTATTTGGTCCATAAGAGTAGACCGTATCTCTAGCGATGCAAACAAACCAGGTAAAAACTCGTTGTAGAGTCTAAAGTCAAAAGTCGCTATGAACTCCAAGCTCTTCCTTTCCATAAATAGAGGACTTAAAGTCATCTTATGTCCACTCAGTGCGTCCGCCACCACGTTACCCTTGCCATTGGTATGAGTGATCTCGAAGTCATAAGAAGCTAGAAACTCCATCCACCTCTGCTACCTCAGATTAAGATCCTTTTGCGAAAACAAGTACTTGAGAGATTTATGATTAGTGTACAACTCGAACTTATCTCCAAGCACATAATGACGCCACATCTTAAGAGCGAATACTATGGAAGCTAGCTCTAAATCATGGGTAGGGTAGTTCTTCTCATGAACCCTTAGTTGTCTTCCTCCATAACATACTACCCTTCCCTCTTGCATCAAAACCGCACCAAGCTCTGTACCACATGCATCAATGTATACTGTAAAGACCTTATTCTCGTCGGGCAAGGTGAAGACTGGGGTTGTTGTCAGAGCCCTCTTCAGTCGTTGGAAAGCAACATCACAATCTATATCCCATGAAAAAGCCAAGTTCTTCTTCGTTACCCTGGTGAGTGGGGCTGATATCTTTGCGAAGTCCTTAATGAACTTCCTATAATATCCTGCTAACCCCAAAAAGCTTCTCACCTCCGTTGCATTCTTTGGAATCTGCCAGTCCTGAACCGCAACCTCCTTTGCGGGATCTATTGCTATCCCTTCTTTAGAAACCACATGCCCTAGGAATCTCACCTCTTTTCTCTAAAAATGGCATTGGGAGAATTTTTCCTTAAGCTGATGCACACAGAGTGTTTTCAAAACTTCCCTCAAATGTTGGGTATGCTCTTCTTCGCTCTTTGAGAAGATCAAGATATCATCAATAAAGACCACAAAAAATTTATTCAGAAAGTCCTGAAACACTCTACTTATCAAATCAACAAAATAGGCGGGTGCATTTGTCAACCTAAAAGCCATTACAAGCCATTCAAAGAAACCATCTAGAGTCCTAAAAGCGGTCTTATCTATACTGTCCTCGGCCACCCTCAACTGATGAAATCCCATAGCCAAGTTCAACTGAGAAAATACCGAGGCACCAACAAGCTGGTCAAACAAACCATCTATCCTCGGAAGTGCATGCCTGTTTTTCTTAGTGAGTTTATTCAACTCTCTATAGTCCACACACAAGCGAACCATCCGCCTTAGTCGTGAATGCTACTGGAGCACCCCATTCAGATATGCTTCTCCTAATAAATCCTTTCTCAAGTGCCTCCCCTACTTGTTTTCTAAGCTCCCTCCTTTCCCTTGGAGCCATATGGCGCACTGATAATGCAACTATATTTGCATTATCCACCAAATATACACAGAAATCGATATCACGCCTTGGAGGTAATCCCCATAGCTCATCAAAAATATCAGGATAATCTCGGACTACTGGAACAGATTGCAGATCATCGATAGATGCATCAAGAGACTGTAGGAAACTAAGCATGACAGACGTTTGCGGGTCACAAGAAATCTTGAGGGTCCTCCCATGACAGGTCAGAAGCCTAACAACCCTTCTCTCATGATCCAGAATGGCACCATACATGATTAGCCAGTCCATCCCTAGTATCAAACCGTAGACCATAACCGAGCACATATGTGTCGCACTCAAACTCGATGCCTAACATAGATATTCTCAGACCCCAACAAATCATGGATAAATGAGCCGAACCACCAATAGGGTTTGAGACAATAACGGGATACACTACCATACAAGTATTTAAGTGCAGAGATTCGACCACAAAACTAGATATAAATAAATATGAAGCGCCAGAATAAAAAAGAGTTCTAATAGGATGACTGGAAAGAGAAATCAAACCTTCCACGGAAATTTTCCTATCTCTATCCGGAGCACGGTCGTGAGAGCATGCACATGCTCTCCAGAAACTCTTACCCTTTGACCTTGTCCCTGTGGTCCCCATTTCTTCAAGCACTCCCTAGCAAAGTGTCCGACCTCTCCACAATTGAAGCATGTATTCTTTCTTCTTTTGCAGTCCTTGACCAAGTGACCCTCTCGTCCACAACTGTGACACTTCCTATTATCCTTAGCCTTGTCATTCTTTTTGCCTTTCTTCTGTTGTTGTTGTCCTTTCTTGGGCCATACCTTCTTGTTTTGCATTGTTTCCTCAACTTTAACTTCCTTCTTTTCTCCCTTGTCTTCCTCATGCATCAAGGCCATATCAATAAGCCTTCCAAAAGTAGCTCCCATTGGAATATGGGACATAGCTAACCCATGCAGGGGTTCATTCAGCCCTTTAGCAAACCGCAAAGCTTTCTTATGCAGAGTGTCTACTAGTTCTAATCCAAATCTTGCCAGCTGGTTGAACTTGTTCACATATTCTTTAATAGTCATGTTTCCTTGTTTGAGCGCTAAGAACCTCTCCATTTGCATGCTTTTCTCAGCTTGAGAAAAAAACTTCATTTCAAACCTCTGTCTAAAATCATCCCATGTCTCCACCGGGCGTCCAGTTTGGGTTACTTCCCACCAGAACGAAGCTTCATCTTTTAGTAGCCAAGCAGCTAACTGAATTTTCCTTCAATCTTCCACTTCAAAGATTACAAACAAGTCCTTGGTCTCCTTGAGCCAATTCCTTGCCTCTACGAATGTTTCGGTTCCACGGAATAGCTTCCCTCCCATGGCATAGAAATCTTTGCAGATCTTGGTGAAATTATCTACTCTTAGAGGAGGAGGAACGACCGGTGCAACTAGGGGAGGAACGTCAGCTTAACCTCCGGCAGGCGCCGTGGCCTCTAGATACCTACGAAACTAGCCTGGTATTGTAATGCCCTCAGGAATAGTAGGTTCCCGAGACATGTCAAAAAGAAAGAAAAGAGATTTAGACAAAGGACCAAAGGATATTACATATGGATTTGGAGAATATGTTTTTCAAAACAGACTTTTATTTTTGAAAAATGCTTTCCTTTAAAACCTTTTTGAAAATAATTGTCAAAAACTTTTGTCTAATCTGGTAACCTTTATCTCTGATACCAGATGTGACACCCTACGTTCGTTAGTGTCACTCATTAAGAGAATGCATTAAGTTTCATGAAGCGTTAAAGGTAAACAAAAATAGAAACATTACAAGATAGATATAAAAATAGCAGCGGAATAAAAATAAACTTTATTAATCATAAAGCATCGTGGTTCAAAACATCATATATCTGCATTACATAAAAACTAGTACATCATAAAAAATTATGTCTTGCTTTTGAACATCAGAGTACAAAGAAAAAGAAGCACAAATCCCCAAATAAAAGCATAGCCAAAGTAGCAAAGATAGGAGCTTGAGAAATACATCTAACAGCACCAAAAAAATGATAGCAGAATCCTGGTCAAGCCTGAGTATTCCCACCCTGAGAACCTAAGTGGAACGGAAGAAAGAAGAGGAAACAAAAAGGGTTAGACATAAAGCCTGGCGAGTCTAGTTACTTTTAGCAAATAAATAAGTAGAAGCAGCATGACAGGGATATAAGGTGGATAAGAAAGATAACAACATAAAAGGTTAGTATGACAAGGTAAACATGATAGAGTATATAAGCTTCCCTAATGATTACTCTGATTCTCTGCATTGATACTAGTATAACAAGAAATGATATGATCCCAACAACTATAAGATGGTAGACTTAGGCGCACTTCCGATGAGAGGTGTTAACCCCAAACAATACACAGGCAGCCCAACCTAACAGCTCCTAAACTTTACCAGAGTCTAGATGTACCCTAACTACTACCCTAATCGATCGGCTTCCTACTCCGTTGATACCCTATGCCAGCCCCACAAAAGGGGGTATCACTTTCCTAAAGTGGCAACTCTTCGTGATGTGCACAACCATATCTACTGGTGTCACGGTCGTCTTATCCGCCTCTGCCCCACGCACATATCTCCGATCGGTTTGCGCTGCCCACACCGTCCTCCACGTTTGGATCTCTTACAATCAGCCCATTAAGTGTGCTCCACTCCGACCTAGGGTGGAGTACTCATTCGATACCGTTATATGGGTTACTGACTGAAACGAGTACCGCACAAGATGTTACAAGCTCTCCGCTTTGTCTTGTATCCCCACTAGGATTTCCACCAGTTACGTAGACCTATTGGTATCTTTAATTACATAACCCCCTTAGGTTAAGTTTGTGGGCCTATATATAAATATTACCCACCCCACTAGATTTACTTAACCCACCCGCTGTTCAACCAAATTTGCTTAACCCCTATTCAAGTTCATGTTCATACAATCCCTATGGATTCAACTAGGTCAGGTATTCAAGGTTTATTACCATATATTCATTTATGGTTTCAGTACGCTAGACCTCGCACATTAAGCCTACCATTTGTGGATGCTGGACATGCAGGGTGGGTCCAGGCAGACTTATTCCACAAATCGGGCTTAACCTCGTGTCATAGCACATCTCGTATTTGTGCACCTAGACCTCTCACATTAGATTCACCACTTGTGGTTGCTGGATATGCCGGGCGGTTCCGGGCAGACTTCAACCACAAGTGTAATCCAACCTCATGTCTAGGCGCAGTTACAGTTTGTAATTACTGTAATCCTAGGCATTTCATTATAAGCCAATTTTTACCTATGTCGTTATAGGTTATAGGTTTCATGCCCCTTTTCCCCCAATTATGTTCATAGTGAAATATATGTCCAAATTCATATACATATACATTATTCAAATTATGCCAAATTTCCCATTTTTACCAATTATGCCCAAATTCACAAGATATGCCCAATTTCAATGTTTTTCTCCCCCGTTCCCAAACTAACGTAATCACATAATTTAGCGGAATGCCTAGGCTCGAAAGTAGCCTGGATATATAAAATATAAGGGAAAGGGTGAAGGGAAGATGACAAACATGATTATTCTAGCACAATTGACATAAACTTTTCATGGCATAATGTTAATATGAACATATAAGAGCAGATCAGTGAACTTGTGATAGTAAACTGGTTCTGACAAAGTAGGGATACCATAATAGGCATAATTAGATCTAAACGAGGATTTAGATGTCCAACAATTAATAGATCCAAATTAACCACAACAGGATAGGTACAAGATGATCTAAATATTGAATTAGATCTATAATCAAAAGTAGATCTGGCATGATAAAAGTTAAGATCCAAGTCATCTTTAATTCATAATATCATAGGTTCACAAATTACAATAGATCTGATATGATTGAGGTACATGGATAGATCCAAATTACAGTCATATCATGTTTTACTTTTTATTTATTTAAATCTAAAAATAACTTAAACTCACAGTGTTCGGATCTAGAACAATAGAAGGAGAAAAGTGGAGGTTGAATCACAGATCTACACTTGAATATCTGAACTTTGATTACAGAAGAAGAAAAGGATTTGATTAAGTCCAGGCACCGACAGCATTTAGGCCTCCGTTGATTTTCAGTGAAAACAAGAGAAATGAGCCTATATTTATAGCCGTCAGCCCCAGAATTTGACCTGCCACCTCAACCCTGGGGGTTCACCCACCCCTTAGGGGGTTGACCCTGGGGTCGACACATCCCTTGAGGGGTCGACCCAGGGGTCGACACCCCCTTGAGGGGTCGACTCCCCTGGGGCGGGAACTTTTCCGCCTCCGGAATTTCGAATTTTGAACTGAAATTTTATTTTCTGATTATATATATATAATTCTCTTGCGCGTATACAAACTTCAAACCATCATAACTTCTTCATACGGTGTCCGTTTTATGCAAACCAAATGTCTATCTTGACCAGACTTTCGAGACGGACACAATGGCGCAGTCTGTTTCCCTTAAATCAAAATGTCTATCTTGACCAGGTATAAACTCGGTAGAGGGTCTAAAATCAAAAGTCGATATAAACTCCAAGCTTTTCCTCTCCACAAACAGAGGACTTAAGGCCATCCTCTACCTACTTAATGCGTCTTCCACAACATTACCCTTGCCAGGGGTATAAGCAATCTCAAAGTCATAAGATGCTAGGAACTCCATTCAACTTTGTTTCCTTAAATAAAGATCCTTATGCGAGAACAAGTACTTGAGAGATTTATGGTCGGTGTATAACTCAAACTTCTCTCCAAGTAAATAACGGCGCCAAGTCTTAAGCGTGAATACTATGGCAGCTAGAGCTAAGTCATGGGTAGGGTAGTTCTTCTCATGAACTCTTAGCTGTCTACCTCCATAACATACTACCCTTCCCTCTTGCATCCTAACCGCACCAAGCCCTGTACCACATGCATTAGTGTGTACTTTGAAAACTTTATTCGCATTGGGCAAGGTCAAGACTGGGGCTGTTATTAGAGCCCTCTTCAATCGTTGGAAAGAAACATCACAATCTATATCCCATGAAAACGTCAAATTCTTCTTCGTCGGCCTTGTGAATGAGGCTGATATCTTTGCGAAGTCCTTAATGAACTTCCTATAATAGCCAGCTAACCCTATAAAACTTCTCACCTCCGTTGCATTCTTTGGGATCTGCCAATCTTGAACTGCAACTACCTTGGCGGGATCTACTGCTATCCCATCTTTAGAAACCACATGCCCTATAATTTTTACCTCTTTTATCCAAAAATGACACTTGGAGAACTTCGCCTTAAGCCGGTGCGCACAGAGAGTTTTCAAAACCTCCCTTGTATGTAAGGCATGCTCTTCCTCGTTCTTTGAGAAAATTAAGATGTCATCAACAAAGACCATGACAAACTTATTTAGAAACTCCCGAAACACCCTACCCATCAGATCAAAAAAATAGGCGGGTGCATTCGTCAACTCAAAAGGCATAACGAGCCACTCAAAGAAACCATCTAAAGTTCTAAAAGTGGTCTTGTCTATACTGTCCTCGGCCACCCTCAACTAATGAAACCCCATGGCCAAGTCTAACCGAGAGAAAACAGATGCACCAACAAGCTGGTCAAACTGATCATTTATCCTCGGGAGTAGGTGCCTGTTCTTCTTGATGAGTTTATTCAACTCTCTATAGTCTACACATAAGTGAAGCGAACCATCCGCCTTAGTTCCGAATAGCACCGGAGCACCCCATTCAGATATGCTTCGCCTAATAAACCTTTTCTCAAGTATCTCCCTTACTTGCTTGTTGAGCTCCCTTCTTTCTCTTGGAGCCATATTGCGCACAGGCAATGCAATTGGCTTTGCATTGTCCTCCAAGTATATATGAAAATCTATATCGCACCTCGAAGGTAAGCCCCGAACCTCCTCAAAAACATCAGGACTCACAGACTACGGATACAGATCGCAGATCATCGATAGATGCATCAAATGTCTTTAGGAAACTAAGCATGACAGACCCCTTTAGGTCATAAGAAATCACGAGTGTCCTCTGATATACATGTAAATATGTATATTTTATCCGCTTATTTATCTGTTTTCTCTTAAAAATAATTGATACTATGTTTTTATAGTTGTGTTTTCAGGTTATTTATAATGAACGGAATTGATGCACTTAACTATTGAAAAGCTTAAAGAATTGGTGTAAGAAGAGTGTTGATTTTGAGAACTAGATTAAAGCTTGAATAAATGTTGCTGTTCAACCACCTTCTGCCGCATATTTTAATGATTCAATGCCTTTTCATAAAGAGAGCTTGTCGCAGATGTTATAGAGTTCCTATTCATGCTCAAAACAGTTGGAGTTGATGTCATTTGATGCCCGTAAGCTATGACATTAGCAAAGCCATTCATACGCATTCACACTTACCTATTTAGTTTATTTGTTATTTTGAAAAAGGGCTTTTGTCCAACATTGTGTAATTGACCACTTAGTCTTGGCCTGGGCAACAATAACTATACTTGTATCTAGTTCATTTGGATTCATTTCATCTTAGGTTTGTCCTCTTTAGTTTTAGTTTTTTTATTTACATGTTATTTTCTTCCCTATTCTCTTTAGTTTTAATTTTTTTTATTTACATGTTATTTTCTTTTCTGCAAGTAGATTAGATTGTCCTTTATTTTTTTTATTTTTTTTCTTGTTTTTGTTCTATGTTGCAATTTACGTTCGTTGTTAGAATAATAAACATAAGAGGCTAATCCCTTTCAACTTAGGGGTTTGATTATGTAGTTGCAATATAATTTATCTATTCATTCTCTCTTTTTGTGCTTCATGTCATGATGATGTCATGGTGATCAAGTGGAGGTTAAAATAAAAAATTTGATGATTTATAGTTATAATTAATAGTTCATAGGCCATGCTTAAAGTATATTTCAATTTCAACTTGTTCATTTTTCATTAGAACTAGCAGGGTGATTTAGTGGGTATGATATAGTTTGAGAGTTTATGTTGTGCTAGTTAACAGCACGAATAAGCTATACTTATAATAATCATATCAACTAAATTCACAAATGACCAAAAAAGAAGAGAGATTGTAATTTCATAACTCGTTGTACTACATGATCTAGAAAGTGGATTTATTCCTAAGTTGTCATTTATTTCATACTTTTTATTAATTTTAGTTTACTAGTTTAGTTGTAGTTAAAAGACCACTTGGATTTGGTTTAATTTGATTGGATATAATTAAAATTAGTTCTTTCTCCGTGGATCGACTCGTACTCGCTAACGTACTACAAGTGTACGCCGTGCGCTTGCGGTTTATTATACTTTGCGACGGTTTTCTAATCGATAGAATATCCGTTGTCGAACCAGTTTTTGGCACCGTTGCCGGAGAAGGAATTTGATTTTGATTTTATTCTTTGGATTAATTTTGTTTTTTTTTATAAAAAAAAATTGTGTGCATTTGTGTGTTTGCTCTATTTGATCTCGTTTCAATTGCATTTGTGCTTGTTTTGTCAAGTTTGATTGTCCATTTTTGTTTGCTATTTCTTGAAAAAAAAATAGTTCTTTTGATTTGTGCATTTCATCTCTCATTGCAATCATCTCTCTGTTTTCTTCCTTATATTTGCATTTTGGTTTAATTTTGTTATTTGCATTTTTTTTTAAAAAAGAAAAAATAATAATACACACTTGCCTTTTGTTCAATTTCTTTCCTGTTTTCACTACAATTTCCTTTATTTCTTTCCCTTTCTCTTTCTCTCATTTATTTCTTTCCTTCCCTTTCGTTACTTATTACTTGCCACTTCTTTTCTAATTTATTTTTCAATCTTCTCTCCAATTGTTTTTCTTTATTTCTTTCCTTTTTTTTTACGATCTACTTCCAATTTCTTTCTTTTCTTCTTTTACAGTTCTTACAAATAAAAAAACAATTCCTTTTTTTATTTCTTTCTATTTTTTCCAATCCTTTACATTCCTTCCTTCTATATACAATTTATTTCCAAAAAAAAAATCTTTCCATTTTTGTCTTTCCTCTCTTTGATTCCTTTCCATATTTTCTTCCCATTTCTTTTCCTTTTACAATTTATACTTCTTTCTGTTTTTCAATTTCTTTCCCATTACATCTTTTTCCTCTTTTCAACTTTTCCATATATAAAAAAAAGAACTTTTCTTTCTTTCTCTGTTTTTCTATTCAAGTACAAAATCCCACTGTCCTCGTTCATCCTTCCTCGAACAAGAACCAACTTCACCACCCCTTATACCAGTCATCACACAACTAACCATATACAACACTTTCAATTCTCGCTCCTTCTAAACCCACTACCATACTGTCATTCAATCCTCATCTACCACCTTCCAACTCCAACCACAAATCACAATAGTCACTCACCATAACCCCTCAACAACACCAGAAGCCAACCATCAATACACGCTCACCAACCCGAACAGTTCATACGTCGCTTCTCAAAAACCTCACAAACCTCAGCAATTGGCCACGCCATCATCAAACCATAAAGTCACAAATTCACCATCTACAATAAACCTTTCTGCCCAAGTCCATAACATCCACCGTTACAAGCAACTACATCAACTACCACACACATACCATCATTAACTATCCCTCTGCCAAATACAACTCCACCGTACAAGCACCTTCCACTGTGACAATACCCAAACCCTAAGACTCACGCGCTTCTACCCTCAACCACCTCCCTACTGCCACACAAACGTTAGCGAACCCCAAAATCAGTCAACATCTCCTTCCATCGTCCTCAATCGACTATGCCAAATCAGACGAAACTCACAAAGGAGCACCATAATACATCCCCTTCAGATCCACAAGAATACTACAAGCCGCCGCCATCGTTTTTCTCGCACTTTTTTTTACTTTTTCTGATTTCATGGTGGCAACATAAAAAAAGAAAAGAAATTGAAATAAAATTTTAGGGGTTGTTATCGGAGTTTATTAGGCTGACCGAGTGTGCTTTCTGACCAATCATCTCTGTTACACTATTTTTTTCCTCTAAGCTTGAGTTCTTTTATATTTCGGGTCTTTGCGTTATTGGCTCGTTGTTGAGTGGACTTGGTAGGTCTATTTATGTGTTCGATCTGTATTTAATTTACATGAGTTTTTGTGTTAAGTTTCTTTTAAGTTTTAGGATAGGTTTTGTCCTTTTAAAAAAAAGTTGCATAGTTTTAACTTTTCTCTTATTTCACTCCTTTTGAAAAAACAACTTTTTTTTTGCTTCTTTTATTTAACTTCCAAATTTTTTTTCCCTTTTGTTTTTTTGTTTTCTTGCTATACTCTTGTATACAAATCTTTTTAGATGGCAAAAATTTTAGGGAATGTTTTGCTAGGTAGTGCTTTGCTCAGCTTTGCTAAAAACCGCACCGCTTGCTTGCTAAAAAAACGCCGCTTAAAAAAAAATGTTAATAAATACAGACGTTCTGATATTGTTCTCTTCTCCCTTGCTTTTTATTTAATCGCATTGTTGTTTGCTTGCATTTGCATTAAAAAGGTCTAAAAACAAAATAAAATTCATTTGTAGCTGCATTGTTAATTCACGTTTAATTTCTATTTTGCATTCATCTTATTTTGTTCTTTATATTTCTAAGGACACTGTTATATTTTGACAACTTGATTTCTTTCTAACGATTTATTTCTCGGTTTCTAGACTACGGTAGAGTAATAACCGTTTATAAACATTACGGTGATTCGTGAATATTATATCGGTTGTTCCTTTGAAGGTACTTAAACCTTCGGTTGCATTGCTAGGGTGATTCCTGGTGCACCGATAACTCATGTCCATTAACTGACTGAGAAATCTTTTGTTGAAATTAATCTTACCATCATAATATAATTTTCGAAAATTTGTAAATAAGTAGGTAACATTCATATAGTTGCATTAGGTTCATGCATATATAAAAAACAAAAAATACAAAAATCCAAAATCTTAAAAAAAACAATTTTCTTTTGTGAATATTTCTTTTTCTCATACCCCAAAAAAAGGGCTTTCTTGAAAATGTCCCAATTTCCTTATCCTCATGAATTTGACGATAGTTATGAAAATCAATATAATGCATATAATTTTAAACCAAACTCATATGGATACTTTAATAACAACTATTATACGAATAATTTGGATTTTACACCACCAACTTTTCAAAATTTTCAAAATAATTGTAACACACCACCTCTATACACATATTATCCAAGAGTATTACTAAGTAATACCATCAAATAATTTGGAGAATGAGGTTGTAGGGGCACACACGTGCAAATTCTCTTGGACTAACACTGGTACGATTTCAAAACTTCTGAAATAGCACTTACTCTTATGTACTTAATGCCGATACAAAACAATTATACGTGTGCCTCTAGGACAGAACAATACAGAATATACATGAATACAGAGATCACAGAGTCAATTGCATTGATAAATATAATATATAATATTTAACATTTCATATACATATATCTAATACACTTTAGTATATATACATCGATCCATACAATACACGATAATAAATGATAAACTAACTTACTATACTCCTCTAAGCCTAATAAATACAAGTCGGTCTCAATGTATCCCTGACCCTGTAATGTCTCGGTCTGACCAATAAAAAACGGGTCAGTCTACGTTTAAATCTATTGTAGTTAATATAAAATGTTTGGGTGCTCTAAACTTGAAAGATCATTCAAGACATAAACTTAATAATTAGGCTCACTCCAATATCGACATTAATGATTCATGCCTCATGGCTAAATATTATGGAAGCATTACCATATAGGAGAAACATATACAAATGATATCATAATCTTATTCAAATGAATTTCATTCAAGAGTTATAACGCATTATGAAATCACCGAGATATCACAATCACCTGATAGCTCACAGGCCATCAAAATACAATAACTTGATGAAGTCCTAAACAAGAATCATATAATCAGATGATAGCTTATGTTAAATTTGGTGATACAAAATCACAAATTGATTGGAACAAATTTGCAAAGAATTGAAAGTAAATATTTTTATAATGGGAATGCATTGATTGCATTTGATGAGGTGGCAGAGAAATAAATGAAGGGATTAATTTCTTCCATCTATGCTAAAGAAACAGATTGATTTACTTCCTATGTTTGCACATTTGTTGTTATGGTAATTTGCCTCCATTATATTATTACCATATGTTGGTAATTTAATTGATGACTCACATAGATTTGCATTGGCTATATATTGAGGGGTAGACTTTAGTGTAAACCCATCCTGGCCTGGAGCCAGTGATCCCCAATGGTGTCTCTTCTTGTTAAACCTGATTGAGGTTTGGATATGTAAACTCTTATTTTGTAATCTCTTGTAATTCTCTCATGTGGAATAAAATCTCTCTCTTTTGAACTGGACGTACACTATTTGGAGGATAGTGGAACCAGTATAAATATTGTGTCTCTTTGTTTCTCTGCTATAGTTATTTACTATTTTGTTGATGTAATAGAATAATTGCTATCAGATTAGATTGGTGTTCAATTGGCACATCTGGATCTTGCTTATTACGCTTCCGCAAATGCTCGATTTTGCATAACAGATTGGTATCAGAGCGAGGCGATTTGTTTTAAATTGTGCATCAATTATTTTTACAAAAGTTGGTAGATTCAGTGGTGATTATGCTATTACTATTTTGGGAGAAAAGGAGACTTTGGTGGAGGAGATCATGTTGAGAGTGAAGAGCGTTCCAATCTGGGAACTTTGACGTGATATGGAGTTTACCGTGTTGAAGGGGCTATTGGATTTGAGAAGTTTTGATCATGTTTCTGACAGGGGTCTTCATGTTGATGATGCTCGAGGGATCCAAGATGATCAGGAAAGGAGCTCAGATCAAGTGATAGACGGTGTCGAGACAGAGATCATTGTGGTTTAGACAGGGGTCTTCATGTTGATGATGCTCAAGGGATCCAGAGTGATCGAGGAAGGAGCTCAGATCAAGTGGTAGACGGGTGTCGATGTGTATTGCAAGCACTTTTAGACCGTTAGTGTTGTGTGGTGCAGCTCATGGTGGTAGATGCGTCTTTTGCAGGCGGTGGGTGAAGCTTGTAATGGTTTTGATTAAGTGGCAGGAGAGAGATTTTTTGGAGATTGAGAGAATTATTTTTTGGTCTTGGTGGTGTTGAGATTACTTTGTTGTCTTCCTTCTTTGTTATTTTGGATATTTGCAACATTTTGTTGGTGGGCGGGGACGTAGTCTGAGCTCGTTAACAATTGTGTGATGGGGGGTGGCTTTGCTGGAACCCATTTGGTAAATATTCATTTTTTGGTGTATCTCGTTGTGAGATTTTGATTGAAGGTGGAGTTCTGTTGAAGAGTTTTATGTTGTGAAGAGAATTTGATTGGAGATGGGGTGTTGCAGATATGTGATTTTGCATCAAGGTGGAGTGTTAAATTTGGTGATACAAAATCACAATTTGATTGGAACAAATTTGCAAAGAATGGAAAAGTAAATATTTTTATAATGGGAATGCATTGTTTGCATTTGATGAGGTGGCAGAGAAATAAATGAAGGGATTAATTTCTTCCATCTATGCTAAAGAAACAGATTGATTTACTTCCTAGGTTTGCACATTTGTTGTTATGGTAATTTGCCTCCATTATATTATTACCGTATGTTGGTAATTTAATTGATGACTCACATAGATTTGCACTGGCTATATATTGAGGGGTAGACTTTAGTGTAAACCCATCCTGGCCTGGAGCCAGTGATCCCCAATGGTGTCTCTTCTTGTTAAACCTGATTGGGGTTTGGATATGTAAACTCTTATTTTGTAATCTCCTGTAATTCTCTCATGTGGAATAAAATCTCTCTCTTTTGAACTGGACGTACCTATCTGGAGGATAGTGGAACCAGTATAAATATTGTGTCTCTTTGTTTCTCTGCTATAGTTATTTACTATTTTGTTCATATAATAGAATAATTGCTATCAGATTAGATTGGTGTTCAATTGGCAAATCTAGATCCTGCTTATTGCGCTTCCGCATATGCTCGATTTTGCATAACAGCTTATAGGCCATCAAAATACAATAACATGAGGAAATCATAAACAAGAATCATAATTATAAATCACATAAAATATCATAAAAGATCATATGGATCCATATCAACATTGGCGAGATTCATCAACGCTGCGCGTGCCATGAAAATATCATATACTAGTACTATACAATTTTGACACCTACAATGGAAGATACTCAGATCTCCACAAGTTAGACTCTCAGGTCTAATATAGGATAGTCACTCAGGACTACCTCGATAGCCGCTCAGGACTATCTAGTACTGGTAAGGAGATAGTCGCTCAGAACTTCTCAGCATAAACAATGGTTTATATACGACATCAACTCACAATTAGTAACCCAAACAGTGGTAACAGTGCGTCCTGTACCACATGTTCTCACTACTTGGTTTACTAATATGTTTATTTGATGCTTGCATAAAACATTTATCCTTCAATACTCTATATAACAAGTCCAATGAATAACCAGGATGGCGACACCGAAAGTCCCATACCGGACGGTATCACCAAACCGTTTATTCAAATTTCTTGTTACATAGAATATATATATTATAAAACCATATAAAAGATTTCATCACTGTATCATATTGAACTTATCAATTAAATTATATCAACAATGAATCATTCACAACGAAAACTCATATAAAATATAAAATCATAGAACATACAAATAGCGAATGAATTCCGTAATTATGCAAGGAATGCATGAAATTTCAATATAATACAAAAAAAACAAAAAACTAATTTAAATAACTCAAAGAATAATTCAAACATTTTTAAAATAAAAATGATAATTACAAATTTGTATAAGCCTATAAAAGCATATTGTTTTAAAAAATATATCATATTACATACTATTTGAAGATGATTTCATGTCATAATAGAAATATACTTCTCGAATGTCTTGTACAAAATAATTGCAAATGGCTTTTAAGCTTATTTTATATATTAAATAGAATTATTACAAAATATTATTACTCCACAATATAACAATCTTTAACAAAATTATATAATCAAATTTATTGTTCACAATTACATGTCTATCAAATTGAGATTAAATGGTAGTGTTGTTCAACATTTATTATTTAATGAAACAAGCACAATAATATACAGTATATTGTTTGGATTGTTTCATATTATAATAAATTAAAAATTCTCAACACTTAATTTAAAACATCGGTAATTGCAAATTTTATAGTTTAACAAATAATCTGACTTGTTATGCAATATTACCTTCTAAGGTGTTGAGTAAACATAATGCAATAACCAGGAAAAAATAGTTTAATCTTAATCCAATTATAAATTCAAATAATAATATTCACTCCAAATTAATATAAATCAATAAATTCATACATTCAAACAAGAATCAAAATTGATAAACACATAATTATGTTGCAATTTGTAATTGCAAATTCTAGAATAATACATAAAACTTCAAACTCGCTTAGTAAAATAATGAACTACATAAGACATCCAAATTAACAACTAAGGTGGTAATAAGGAGACAAAACCATTCAAATAATTGATGTGATTCCAATTGAAATTGAATAATTCATTTATATTTCTAACGTCCAACAAACTCAAAATTGCTCAATCAATACAAAATCACAAACAATTGCACATAATCGAACCAAAGTCCAATAACAGCCATCTCAATCCAACAACCAATTCAATCATAAGTATAAATTTAAATTCAACAATTCAATTACCCAAACAATTGAGTCCTAACCAGATAAGGATACATAAAAGATGCGTAACTATACTAGGTATAGACATAGATATGAGTGAGGAGAAAGACTCACCGAATTGGACAACTAAAATCTGATGATACCTTTTGTTGTGAATGCAAGAACTTTTGTAATCGACCCCATAATAGTCGCCCTCAAATTACTTCCAACCACAGCTTCTGCACCGATCTGAGAATCAGTACCATCCTCATCGCGCATACCACCATCCTCATCGCGTCAAGATGTTTCGATGACATCCAATCGTCGCTGCTCCAACCTTCGTTCATCTCCTCCGCGTGCATTCCAGATCCGGCTCGAACACTCTCTCTCTCTCTCTCTTTTTGTTTTTTCTCAATCACATGAATTGAAATCAACAACAGGCTGACAGTTGTTTCACTGCCTCGCACGCGCCTCCGTCGGTGCTTCTCCCTCGTTCACCAATGGCTCGGAGGCCTCAAAAATCGGATTGAAATCTTTTTTTTTTCGATTAGGTAGAGATGAAAGGGGGAAACGGGTTTTTCCTTTTACGCATGTCTTCTTCTCGATAGCTCCAGCCGCTACAGGTAAAGAATAAAAGGGAGTTTTTCCCTAGATTTTGGGGCTCTAACCAACCCATATTTAATGTTTATAATTATTAGTTTTCCGCATATTCTATTATTCTTAGGTTTTAAATTTAACTGCAAATAGATTTCAATCTTTGTGTAAAACTATTCACCACTCATTTTGTAGTGTATGGCTAAGCAATTAACAATCTTATTGCATTGAACTCTTCGCCAACTTATTTATTAATTCAATGTTCAATAAAATATCTAGTGCCCTAGTCTTTTTGTTTATATAACAATTCCATAACGATTTAAAACCGATATAATTTGATTCACATTGATGGATCTAGAATAACCCTAGAGGGGGGGTGAATAGGGTTTTTCACAGTTTTTAAATAGAATTGAAAAACTGACAGGATATTAAAATAATAAACAGATCACAGAATATAGCAGAAACAGAAATGCAGAAAATAAATCACACACAGATATACCCAGCTTCGGCAAAACCCTGCCTACTGCTGCATTTCTAAGGTTTCTACTAGGTGATAGAACAGATCCCGCATACAAGACCATGTACACTCGCAAACCCTGCTCCTATTCTAACCCTACGCTCAAAACCGTAGACTGGCCAATATCCCCTTGACCAGATTTCCCTTGATTACAACCCGTAACCAATATCCTAGATTTTACAGAATTCTAGAACTGTCAGTTAACTCCTAACTGAAACTCCCCTAGAAATTTTACAGACTTCTAGAAACTGTTCGACGGTTTTTACAACACAAAAATTTAAATACAAAAATAAAAAACCCCTTGTGAAATTTTGACTAAGGAGTTTAAAAAAAAACAAGGGGTCATCCCCTTTTTATTTGCAAACTTGACTTAGCCAAAAACTAAATAGGCCGGCCACTTTAATTCACTTCTGCCCGATTTCTTTCTCTGTGTAAAAATGGCGGCTCTAGAAAAAACAATTCTAGGGTTTCTCGTCTTTGCCCCAATTCGATTGCGATAGCTCCAGATAGATGAATTCTGGTTCTCTGATGAACTTCAGTTCTTCGATGGATATCTTCACGTCTGATATCGGATTTTCTGGTGGTCGAAACTTGGTAAGATTTCTGATTTTAATTCTTTGGTTGCTCGGTTAATTTGCTTAGTTTCGATACCTGTGTCAATGATGAATCGGTGTTGTTTATAGGGTATAGAAACCCTATAATTACTCTCTGATTTCAATTAAATATGACTTGGCTGATTTTGCTTGTATTTCCCTTTTTGATTGTCTCGATTTAAAATGAATTTCTCGTGTGATTCCTGATTGATAAATTGTGGGCTTGTTTTTCTTGATTCTGGCCTTCTGGAAATTGATTTATGAGTTGTTCCCTTGTGTGAAATTTTCATTGTTGCCTTGAATGAAATCGGCTTTGAATACCTGTTTATTCTCCTGATTTCCTCGGCTTGAAATGATTTGGCAGATAATTTGCGATTTCCACTTTTGAATTTCTTGAATAAATTCGGCCTTGATAAAAAATGGAAACAAAATAAAAACTTCCCAAAAACAAGATTTTAGATTAATCTGTGAATTTCTGAAGTTTAAAACTTTCCCAAAAAAAAATGTTTGTATAAATCTGGAAAGTTAATTTTTGGAAACACATTTGTTATCCTCGGCATTGATATAATTTGTTGCACCACTTGAATACTCGAGCAAAACTGGAAACTGATCAATCACACTGTGATTTCCTGGACACAATATTACTCCTGCATGATTCTTGAATCAAATATAAACCTGCCAAAACTACACACATGATTTCTGTCCAAAAATATCTATTTGGCAAAAACGAAAAGCTTTAAACCTTTGTGCTGTTAATTTTCTGAAAACATGATTTGTGGATTTAAACACCTGCGTGAATATTGCATTTGCTATGAGACCTGATATTTCCTTTGACCCTGAACCTGACTTGCCACCCATGCTTGATCATTTTGGAACTGTCATGTTTCACATGTACTTGTTGCACCTCAAACATTTCTTCTTGAAAACATGCTTATCCAGTTTGCACCATTTGCTTTACTGTGTTGGTGCTTAAACTAAACTGCCCTGTTGCTAGCTAGACCATTTGGCATTATTGTGTTCAAACTTGTGCTGCATTACATGCTTGATGTATTCTACTTGAACCATGCATATAAAACCACATACTTGAATCTGATTTTGCACCATTCATCATGTTAACTTGTCCATTTGCTTTTGTATTTGTGCTGTTGTGTTGCTCCTATGCTTTATTTTGATCATGTTGTTCTTGTAAAACTCATGTGCCTTGACAGTCACTTGTATTTGATCTTTGTGCTCCATGCAGTTGAACTTGTATATGGCATCACAATGTTACTTTGATCATTTTACTTGCTGTCTTGCCAACCTTCTTGCCTGCACTATCATGTCCACCATTTACACATGAATCACTTTGCTGTTTGTACTTTAAATTACTTGCTGCATCCATTCTTCCTGACTGTTGTGCTTGATCATTCTTGCACTCGACTGTTTTGAACTGTTATTGCTCATTCACCATTGAATTTGAGTTCTTCACTGATTTTGTTGCTTGCTTGGGCTGGTTTGAGTTGATTCATGCAAGCTCGACCACTTTTGCACTCTAGCTTGCTTGGCTCGACTCCATGCTTTGACACTTTGAAATTGGTTGCTTTCTTTGAAGTTTTGATCATGTTTGTTTGTGTTGACTTTGTTGCTTTTCAAATATGCACTGAGTTGAGAAGGTCCACGTGGCTACTCCTCAGTTGCACACTGAATTGGCGAGGCAGTGCACGCGTGTATTTATATACACGTGTGTATATGCAGTCATTCAGAAAATTTCCTGTCATATACAAACTGTCTGCTAGACATAGATGAATCAGATCAAGTCATGAAAAATGATGAGAAACACACCAGAAAAACTGAGGCAAATAGAATTTTAAAAATAAAAATTTATATTTGCATGTGTTCAGTTTTATTTCTATTGCAGTGTACTGTGTGTTTTTCTGTTTCATGTGACAGGTAAGCAGACGGTGACTGGACTGACAGTGAAGATGCGGTGAAGACAGAAGACTGAAGACAAGAACAGTGTGAAAAAGTGTATATGTATACAAGTCTGTGTAAAAGAATGAATGAGTGAAACTGTGACTGAAAGATAGAGTGTTGTAGTGGAGAACACTGTATATGGAATTGTATTTGATATGTAATACAGTGATGTACAAATAGTGGAGTTAAAAAAATTGTACTGTTTGAATATTGAAATAAAATATTATATTTAAATAAAACACTGTGAATATTTGAATTTCTGTACAGTCGTATTATATTTAAATATAAATATTATATTCCAGTTTGTGATTTACAATAACAGTACAATATCAAACACATTAAAATAATATTTATTTGGTTGTTATCATCAAACAAAAATCATATAATTGTGTATACAACACCGTTATATACAACAATCTCCCCCTTTTGATGATGACAAACAAATAAAAGATTTTGTATACAATAGATGTTTTTGACAGTGAATATTGAACTCCCCCTATTTATTAGCTCCCCCTACAACAGACAGCTCCCCCTATAACTGTGCATGAGTGAAATGTATGAATAATAATAAATTTTCAAAATTAAAAAATATTTATAAAATATTCACTCATAAATCAAAATCTCTATCCATTCTCCCCCTTTTGTTATCATCAAAAGGATACAGAGTTTAAAATACAAATGAAAAATGACTAAAGATATAGTTTCAGCTTAAGAGGAAGAACGATCATCATAAATATCAATCAGTCAAACAAAAATCATAATAAACTAAGAACTGGTGGCATATCTCACATTGTAGAAAATGACGGATTTACGATGAATTTACCAATGAAAAAGGGGAGAGTGTAAAAAAAAATGTATTCCAATTATTTTAAAAAATGAGTTTCAAAAAACAGAGATGGAACTTGGACTATAATTAATAATTCAATTTAAGTGACAAGATCGAATAACCTCAAATCCCAAAACTCATCAATCAGCAAATCATAATACGTCATAAAATATTAACACATTTCACAGTTTAGAAAATGGATTGGTAGGCTGGCGTTTATACACAAAGGCGAATTTCAAGTTTATTTCAATTTATAGCACACTATTCCTTTTTCTTTTATTTTTATTTAAGAGCACACTGACCACGCATAACCAGAGCTTGGATTTTTAAATGAGGTCAGTCGCAGCTTAAATTATAAGTTGTCTCTTAACCATGCATGACCAGAGCTTGGATTTTTAAATGAGGTTAGAGACACACTTATGTATTAATCATATATTTTAACATTTTCAGCTTTAACTAGAAGAACTCCTCGGTATATACAACCAATATGAATGACAGAAATGTGGTAAGTACAGAGATGGACTATGAAATAAATTTCTAAATTAATTATATTATGAAATATGATCAACTGTACCGAGATAATTGAAAATTCTCAATTTCACTAATTATGAATATAACATAACCACAATTCCATCACAAATATTTTCATTATTTATACAAAAAGATTTTAAAATTATTAAACTCTCCATATTAATATTAAAAAAAAACATGATGGATGGCAGACGGGTGATGGATAAAGGAGATGGTCGTGAAATAATTGCCAGTTCAAAGATATTATAAAAAATATTCAACCATCATGAAAATCCAAATAAAAACTCCTCCTATTATGAAATATATTGCAGTCATAATTCATCACCATTTCAAAACCTGATAATAATTTTTGATGAATTATAAATACAGTTTAATTGGATATTGATTTCAATTTCTAAATGAATAATCAACAAATAATTTTAAAGTTGAAAAACAATTACAAGAGGAAATGTGAAAAGCTATACAGGACAAGAGGAAAAAAAATCATCACTTCTGATACCAATTGTTCTCTCTTCTCGAGGATTTAAAATTGACACTTGAGACGAACAAGGATATCAAAGAGTTTCAAACACAGAGCCCACGCAGACAAGATTTACAAATTTGGCAAGCAACAGACAAATCAAAACAGGCAGTTATTTGAAAACAGTATCAGAGCAGCACAAAAATAGTTTCAAAAACAAACTTGTCAGAATGATGGTCACATAAGATGGTTCATGATCCAAGATTAAAAATACCATTTATTTTAAATCATTTGATGAATATGAAATACTCTAGATTCAATGAATCGATCACACCAAATTATTAATGTCAGATTCAAGATATGTGTGTGATTCAATAAATCAATAAATTCAAATGATTTTAAACAAACTAGTATTCAAGTCAAATATTCATGAAATACCAATGACATTCAAATCCCAATTCTCAAAGAATTTACACAAATATTTTTGACAAACAGAAGAGTTATTTCATATCATTTACATCAGAAATGAGAGATATTCATGATCTACACAATTAAACAATAGTTTATTTGAAATCAATTGAATCGATGTCAAGGTTTGAGATATAATGAATCAGTCACACAATATTGATAATTTTAATTTTAAGAAGTGTGTGAAATTCAAAATATCATGAATTTCAGTTGATTTCAAACAAACAAATTCCAAGTAAAATGATCATGAATATAAGATGAATTCCAAGATGTATCACAGATTCAATACAATTCAAAATATCCAAGCCAATCTGAAAAATAATGAAATTATCACAACTGATAAATATTGGTGTGCTGTAATGAGTATAATATTTTGAGCTTTTCTAAAATGAATTAGAATAAAATCAGAACAGCAAAGGTGTGTGACATTTCATTAGATATTCAGATCTTCAAAAATTTAGAATTCAAATTAACAGTGTTCAAGATATGACAAGAATACATCAACACTGTTATGAATTCAGAAATAAAGAAAATCTCAAAAACAATTGCAGATATTTACAAGATTAAATTCAGGATATGGAAATGATTAACACACGATGATTTTATACAAATAAAGCATATTTCCAGAAAGATCATGAATTCTGCAACTGGAAGTTTAAGAAGTACAGACAAAGAAATATGGCAGTGACAAATTAAATAAAAACAAATAAAAGAAAATAAAAAAGAAAGGGGTAGAAGAAGCAGAAGTAAACAATAAAAAAAAATATTTACAAGGATGAGGTTAGAAATCATACCTGATTCACAGAAGACGTTGTGGATCTCTAACTCATTAGATCTAGGCTAAAGGAACTGTAAATGATGCAGAATTGTAGACCAGCATGATTTCAAATTTCCCTTCAGCACAGCAGTTCCTCAGCCACCATCAATACCTAACAGTTTAAAGGATCGAGTGGTCTAACAAAATTAGTAAAACCACTCACAGTTGTATTCATATGTTTTGGTACCCAAACTTGGTTGTATAACAAACCATCAGAATTTACAAAAGTGTCTTTAGGGACCCAAATCTGCTTGAATTTAACAAAGTTCGTTTTACTTCTTTTTGGAATCCAAGATTGTTTAAATGGTTTATTATCAAGCGAATTTCCACTTCGATTTTGTTTCAAAAATCCTTTGTAATTTTCAGAGTTTAGATTTTCAAAACGATTCATTCCTAAGTTGATTGAAGAATTTTTAAAACCGTTTGTATTCTGTTTTTCAAAATCATTCATTTTCCCAAATCCAAGTCCATTCTTATTTCCAGACGAAAATTGATTTCTCAACAACATATTCAACGATTTTTCTCCATTTGAAAATTTATTCATAGTTGATTCAAGCCGTTGAATTTTATTTTTAAGATCAGAATTTTCTTTCATTAGATTTGAGCAACGATTAATGCTGATCTTTCTCCTCTCAGTGTCATTTTGTTTTAAAAACAAATTTTCAATTTCAAGCTGTTTGATTTTGGTCTTGGATTTTAAAATTTCAGATTCAAACTGAACTTGTTTCTCAAGTTGATGTTTCTTAGAGAATTTAAAATTTTCAATCTCTTTTTCAAGCTTATTCAAAATCGAATTCGTTTTCAACAGACTATTATTTTCAGCGATTTCATGTTTGGAATTTTTGATAGCCTTGAAATTTATAAATTCTTTTTGTAAACAATTGTTTGCATCTTTCAGCTCAAACTCGTTATCTTTTAAAATTAAATTTTCTTCTTCAAGCCTTCGAATATTATTATTGAAATGAACGAGATCAGTTTTTAATTTCAAACAATTTTCACAATTAGAATTTTCAAATTTCACGACATTTGACAATTTCGATTCCAAAAAATTTATCTTGTTGGTCAACTCAGAATTTATAGATTTCAGAGATTTATTTTTCGATTGGAGTTTGTCAACAGATTTGGTTAAATCAACACAAAAATAAACCAGATCTTCATATGAAAAATTTCTTATCTCATCATCTGTTGAGTCTTCATCAGCTGATTCATCTGTTGAACAAAGATCTGAATCTGAGTTGACAGTTGAGGGTTTTGAGAAGTTGCTGTCGTTTCCATATCTTGTAGTTAGAGCTGTCCAAATTTCCTGCGCAGTTAAACAATGAGAAATCAGACTATATTGATTATCATCAAGGTGAGAATACAGAATATGTGTAGCACGAGAATTAGAAGCTTTATCTACCATGTCAAACCCATTGATAACAACATCCCAACATTTAATATCAACAGATTTTAAATAAAATTACATTTCGGATTTCCAATTTAAAAAATCTGTTCCAGTGAAAATGGTTGGAGATGAACTGGACTGACTCTCTGTGGACTGACAGCAAGGGTTACCCATGACTCTAGAGTTAATGAAATTACCAGGCTCTGATACCACTGATGGATCTAGAATAACCCTAGAGGGGGGGTGAATAGGGTTTTTCACAGTTTTTAAATAGAATTGAAAAACTGACAGGATATTAAAATAATAAACAGATCACAGAATATAGCAGAAACAGAAATGCAGAAAATAAATCACACACAGATATACCCAGCTTCGGCAAAACCCTGCCTACTGCTGCATTTCTAAGGTTTCTACTAGGTGATAGAACAGATCCCGCATACAAGACCATGTACACTCGCAAACCCTGCTCCTATTCTAACCCTACGCTCAAAACCGTAGACTGACCAATATCCCCTTGACCAGATTTCCCTTGATTACAACCCGTAACCAATATCCTAGATTTTACAGAATTCTAGAACTGTCAGTTAACTCCTAACTGAAATTCCCCTAGAAATTTTACAGACTTCTAGAAACTGTTCGACGGTTTTTACAACACAAAAATTTAAATACAAAAATAAAAAACCCCTTGTGAAATTTTGACTAAGGAGTTTAAAAAAAAACAAGGGGTCATCCCCTTTTTATTTGCAAACTTGACTTAGCCAAAAACTAAATAGGCCGGCCACTTTAATTCACTTCTGCCCGATTTCTTTCTCTGTGTAAAAATGGCGGCTCTGGAAAAAACAATTCTAGGGTTTCTCGTCTTTGCCCCAATTCGATTGCGATAGCTCCAGATAGATGAATTCTGGTTCTCTGATGAACTTCAGTTCTTCGATGGATATCTTCACGTCTGATATCGGATTTTCTGGTGGTCAAAACTTGGTAAGATTTCTGATTTTAATTCTTTGGTTGCTCGGTTAATTTGCTTAGTTTCGATACCTGTGTCAATGATGAATCGGTGTTGTTTATAGGGTATAGAAACCCTATAATTACTCTCTGATTTCAATTAAATATGACTTGGCTGATTTTGCTTGTATTTCCCTTTTTGATTGTCTCGATTTAAAATGAATTTCTCGTGTGATTCCTGATTGATAAATTGTGGGCTTGTTTTTCTTGATTCTGGCCTTCTGGAAATTGATTTATGAGTTGTTCCCTTGTGTGAAATTTTCATTGTTGCCTTGAATGAAATCGGCTTTGAATACCTGTTTATTCTCCTGATTTCCTCGGCTTGAAATGATTTGGCAGATAATTTGCGATTTCCACTTTTGAATTTCTTGAATAAATTCGGCCTTGATAAAAAATGGAAACAAAATAAAAACTTCCCAAAAACAAGAATTTAGATTAATCTGTGAATTTCTGAAGTTTAAAACTTTCCCAAAAAAAAATGTTTGTATAAATCTGGAAAGTTAATTTTTGGAAACACATTTGATATCCTCGGCATTGATATAATTTGTTGCACCACTTGAATACTCGAGCAAAACTGGAAACTGATCAATCACACTGTGATTTCCTGGACACAATATTACTCCTGCATGATTCTTGAATCAAATATAAACCTGCCAAAACTACACACATGATTTCTGTCCAAAAATATCTATTTGGCAAAAACGAAAAGCTTTAAACCTTTGTGCTGTTAATTTTCTGAAAACATGATTTGTGGATTTAAACACCTGCGTGAATATTGCATTTGCTATGAGACCTGATATTTCCTTTGACCCTGAACCTGACTTGCCACCCATGCTTGATCATTTTGGAACTGTCATGTTTCACATGTACTTGTTGCACCTCAAACATTTCTTCTTGAAAACATGCTTATCCAGTTTGCACCATTTGCTTTACTGTGTTGGTGCTTAAACTAAACTGCCCTGTTGCTAGCTAGACCATTTGGCATTATTGTGTTCAAACTTGTGCTGCATTACATGCTTGATGTATTCTACTTGAACCATGCATATAAAACCACATACCTGAATCTGATTTTGCACCATTCATCATGTTAACTTGTCCATTTGCTTTTGTATTTGTGCTGTTGTGTTGCTCCTATGCTTTATTTTGATCATGTTGTTCTTGTAAAACTCATGTGCCTTGACAGTCACTTGTATTTGATCTTTGTGCTCCATGCAGTTGAACTTGTATATGGCATCACAATGTTACTTTGATCATTTTACTTGCTGTCTTGCCAACCTTCTTGCCTGCACTATCATGTCCACCATTTACACATGAATCACTTTGCTGTTTGTACTTTAAATTACTTGCTGCATCCATTCTTCCTGACTGTTGTGCTTGATCATTCTTGCACTCGACTGTTTTGAACTGTTATTGCTCATTCACCATTGAATTTGAGTTCTTCACTGATTTTGTTGCTTGCTTGGGCTGGTTTGAGTTGATTCATGCAAGCTCGACCACTTTTGCACTCTAGCTTGCTTGGCTCGACTCCATGCTTTGACACTTTGAAATTGGTTGCTTTCTTTGAAGTTTTGATCATGTTTGTTTGTGTTGACTTTGTTGCTTTTCAAATATGCACTGAGTTGAGAAGGTCCACGTGGCTACTCCTCAGTTGCACACTGAATTGGCGAGGCAGTGCACACGTGTATTTATATACACGTGCGTATATGCAGTCATTCAGAAAATTTCCTGTCATATACAAACTGTCTGCTAGACACAGATGAATCAGATCAAGTCATGAAAAATGATGAGAAACACACCAGAAAAACTGAGGCAAATAGAATTTTAAAAATAAAAATTTATATTTGCATGTGTTCAGTTTTATTTCTATTGCAGTGTACTGTGTGTTTTTCTGTTTCATGTGACAGGTAAGCAGACGGTGACTGGACTGACAGTGAAGATGTGGTGAAGACAGAAGACTGAAGACAAGAACAGTGTGAAAAAGTGTATATGTATACAAGTCTGTGTAAAAGAATGAATGAGTGAAACTGTGACTGAAAGATAGAGTGTTGTAGTGGAGAACACTGTATATGGAATTGTATTTGATATGTAATACAGTGATGTACAAATAGTGGAGTTAAAAAAATTGTACTGTTTGAATATTGAAATAAAATATTATATTTAAATAAAACACTGTGAATATTTGAATTTCTGTACAGTCGTATTATATTTAAATATAAATATTATATTCCAGTCTGTGATTTACAATAACAGTACAATATCAAACACATTAAAATAATATTTATTTGGTTGTTATCATCAAACAAAAATCATATAATTGTGTATACAACACCGTTATATACAACACACATCAGATTCATTAATTTCTTTGTTGTTAGCAGACAACTCAATTTAAATCGACGTTTGATAATTTATTTAATAATCTAACATTCAATATAAAATAATTATATTTTCATATGTTCTATATACGCATAAAATAGAAATCATTTGATATCATGACTAATCCTGCCTTAGCTTAAATGTTCATTCAATAGGAAAAATGGTCATAACATAAATTTAACACTTCTATTTAAATTAAACATACGCATAATTTTTAGGGGATTTTTGCCACAAGGACAAAAAGAGCAAAAAGTTTGCTCAAAAGGACAAGGGCCAAAAAATTTGCCCAAAAGGACATTTTCTAGTGCAAATGGTGGAATTCAGGGAGGCTTCTTGTTTTTTCCACTTTACACTAAAAGTTGGCCTTTTGAGCAAATTTTTGAGCTCTTGTCCTTTTGGGCAAACTTTTTGCTTTTTTTGTCCTTCACACAAGTTTTCTGTAATTTTTATGCGAAAATAGGGTTGTTACAAACTTCTCCCCTTAACAAAATTGCGTCCTCGCAATTTCTTATGGGAAAAAGTGAACTTATATTCCGATCTTGATGTATTCTATATTCTACATAAATTGTTTCAATATATGGTTTATGCACTTGAAGCAATTGCATACACAACGAGTTTTAATTACGTTAATTTAACGTCTTATATTTTCCCTGTACAATTTTAGTTTAAGAAAATTATCTAACTCTCGACATTATGAAAATTTTCGACAGTCTCCTTTGTACGGAGGACGTTTCGGAAAACCTGAATACAATATAAACACAAAATATACATCTCCAAAGAGACATCCCAACACGGGGAAAACAAACCAAAACACAACATATCAACATTTTGAAGTATTTAATCTGAAATCATACCTTTGTTATAGCGTTTATAAGCTATTTGCTTATTATTTAGCGAGCGTTAGGTTCTTTTCATGCAACTCTCCCCATATATGGTTCATAATTCTCTGTACTAACTCACGTTCAAATATTAGTTGCATATTCAAGAGATAAATACAATCTTATTTAACAAAACAAACTATGTTCACCATAGGCCTTCCATAATAATACGTGCTTTAGGCCTAGTAAATAGCAAATTCCACAAACACTTAAAACAAAGACTGTACCCTAGGTTTTGGCCTTTTCCAGTGTATAAAATTATTGAAATCGGCCATACCGTTCAAAAGATACGTCAACTTAGTTCATCTCAGTTTTAGTAAGTTTTTATTTCAGGACAACAATGCCAGTTTGTATTTCTAGCCCAACAACATTAAAATATTAAGAAACCCTTGAAACTAAAATTTAGCTAAGATTTTTACCTTTCCAAAATGTCCAGAACTGTCCAACGGATAAGGAATCAAAAATTATGATCAAATTCACACTTTTCAAATCTATAAAAATTGATGCTTAGGCCAGTTGTACAAATATTATTATTATTATTTTTATTTTTTTAATTTTTTTTAAATTTTTTTTTTGCCACAGCTATCTTTCTCTCCAATGTGGTCTTATGCAACAATTATCCTCCTTTCTACATACCTGCCCCCAATTATTCTAACCATCGTTTTAAATGCATTTGAAGATCAAATGTTACATGATGCAGAAATATAAGTCTATTTCATCCTTCTGAACAAAAAGAAAAAGATTCTGAAGAAAAGGCATGAAACTGATTAAAATCATAAATGCAAATCAACATTCAAAGCAAAATTTTATTTAGCTGGATTGATGCCCCAAGGTAGAGTTCAGATATGCATTGAATCGATAAGAATAAAATGCGATTTGATACTTCAATTGCAAAGAGGCATTCATCTTCAAATCCAAAGTAGTCAACAAAATAACTACAAACTCAGTAAGAAGCAAACGCAGATAATTAACAATAAATCAAACAATTTTCATTCCAATACACGTCATCTACAGAGTCTAAATAATTATAGCCTTCAATTGTTTGTCTAACCAAGCCAACTTCTAAATCTTAAACACCCCCCCCCCCCCCCCCACCCAAAAAAAAAAAAAAAAAAAAAAAAAAGAAGAAGAAGAAGTTGTTTGAACCGAACTATCTAAGACCACACATAATAGACAACACTTACAAACGAACGCATAAACACAAGACCAAAAGAAGTCAGTAACAGGATACGCATTTGACAATCTGGACGCAAATATGCAAAGCACTGAGAGCAAAAACAATCTTTCAGCATTCAGAAAAAAATATAACACGAAAATAAGTTACAAATAATTCGTTTTGACGGAGGGATTAATCTAAAACGATAACTGCAACAACGGCAAAAATATAAAGAAAGTAAAAATCTCGTCTACAATCATGAGATCTGCATTGAAAACTTTTGAACTTCAGGTAGAAACCAACATTAACAGAAGACAAACAAACAGTACAAGTATTGGCATGAAATCTTACACACTGATCCTGAATAGCTTTATAGTATTAACATAGACATGCATAATTTTGTCAACTAAAAAGTAGTGGGTTTAACGAGTGAGACAAAATCATTTTTATCAGTTTTTTTCTTTTTTTTTGGGAAAAAATTGAGCACTATAAAACAAATACGGTATCAACAGCACAACCAACATCAGTATTATACAGCATAACATGGAAATAAGTATGAAACCACCTTCCGATATGGTAATGCCCGCCCAAATACAATAAACCTAATAATTAGGCTCTAAACTTGAAAGATCATTCAAGACATAAACCTAATAATTAGGCTCACTCAAATATCGACATTAATGATTCATGCCTCATGGCTAAATATTATGGAAGCATTACCATATAGGAGGAACATATACAGACGATATCATAATCTTATTCAAATGAATTTCATTCAAGAGTTATAACACATTATGAAATCACCGAGATATCACAATCACCTGATAGCTCACAGGCCATCAAAATACAATAACTTGATGAAGTCCTAAACAAGAATCATATAATCAGATGATAGCTTATAAGCCATCAAAATACAATAACATGAGGAAATCATAAACAAGAATCATAATTATAAATCACATAAAATATCATATGGATCCATATCAACATTGACGAGACTCAGCAACGCCGCATGTGCCATGAAAATATCATATACCAGTACTAAACAATTTTGACACCTATAATAGAAGATACTAAGATCTCCATAATTTAGACTCTCAGTGTAACGACCCAACTTTCGAACACCTCGGAAGTTGTATCATTATATAAGAATAAAAGATAGATAGAAGATAAAACTACAGAAAACATTAGAATCTCACAGCGGAACTTGATCATAATATAACAACCCAAAATATTAGATATCATAAGTCAAGTACATTAGAGTACTTCATACATACTGATACATTTCATCACAAATTACATACTTAACATTTGTGATTCTAACTTGCAGATAATTATACATAACATCATGGTTAAAAAAACTTGCAGATAATTATACATAGATAAGCCAACATTCAGATCCTTCCTATCCAGCTACTCCAAAATTAAGTCAAGATCTGGATCACTTGTCTATTCATAACAAGTGTTATGAATACCAAAGAGTTTAAAGGAAAACACAGAAAAATAAACTCTAGGTCAGTCGGGACTAGTGTGAGTAAACGATTTTAAAACAAGATCAGAAATAAAGTCATTATTCATAAGACTACGCCGTAAATACGGAATGAGTTTTCCCCTTATGAGAATCAAAACAGTTTGTATAATTTAAACAGATATTATGATAATGTCTAGGGTTTTCACAATAATTTACAATCTAGAAGAAATGCTTTCATCTCACATTTCTACTTATATAGTATACAAACAAAAACCATTTAACGCTTATGGTAAATGGATTTCCAACTATGACAAGGTATGAAACCACGTTTCGATAGTGTACCTCTAGAGAGAAATACACTGGGTTCAACAAGAACTTCTTGTAACTTGACCACACATGACCGACCACTCATTTCTCTTGAGTGTATCGAATGTATATCACTAATGTTTGTGTATGGAAACCATTTCCCAAAGGGACAGCATTGATAAAAAGGAATATCTCTAGATAGGCGATAGTACACCCTAATAGGAGCTACCCACATAGCGATGCTGCCTGTCAGATTTTTGTAATTTCCTGGTTGTGAAGTTTGAAGCTAAACTTACCTTGACACACGCTTTTTATTTGCTTTGAACGTCACATCGTCAAACCCGCTAATTTACTAATTGACTCCTCCAAAAATATATTACAAGTAAAAAAACAAGAGAAATGAATTCCTCTGCCACTCATAACTACGTTTGAAAAGATCAATGTACGTGATTAGTTTAGGAGTACTCTGTCAGACGTTCGTCCATACAAGTTGCCCTGCGAATGGATAAACTGGAGACATTATTTTATAAACCCATCTTACGCAATTTCTACCCAGGATTTATAAAACAATTCTTCCATAACTTCGTCTTTTATTATCCTTGATAATCTTCGACTTGCAACGAATTGAAGTGGAATGTTTATTCCGGTCTCTTCGAATCGATATACGAAAGGTCTTTTATAACTGATATTAAATTATCAACTTAAGATGCTTTTTATTACAGTTTACACATCTTTTATATTTGAACAAATAAAGCGTGTGCGTCGCACACGGTATTTTTCATTGTTTGTTATCTATGTTTATACAATGTTTAACATTTCTGTTCTTCTTGTAAACTATCTTCTTACTTGTAGTTTATCATAAATAAATGTAATTTATAATCTATTTAAATTTTTCTCGTTTACATTACAAAAATCAAATCCGTCGACTTCCTATAGTCAAGCTCTGCACTTTGCAATGCTGCTATTTCCTTCCTTTCACTTGTCTACGACACTTTTAAATAAAACTCTTCTTTTTATTTAATTATATAATTATTCTTTATTTTTATTTATTTCTATTTTTAAATTAAACTATTTTTAATTTAAAAACTTGGTTCAAAAATCTCTTTTGGTTAATGTTTGACTAAAGTACCAGTACCCAATTTAAAACAGCGTTGCGCATGGGAAAACCGCTCCAGATCACGGCAAAACCTCGTGCCCGATCCCTTCCTCTTTCCGTACCCAATTCCCTTTTCCTAAGCTTCCAGTCACCGTGCCAAATCCTTTGACCACCGCAAAATCTACATGCCCGATCATTTTCCAAAGTGCCAAACTTGCCAAATGTCTACCCTCTCAGTCATCATGCCCGACACCTTGATCACCGCTAACTTCTACGTGCCCGATCACCTTGTCAAAGTGCCAGACTTCACCGCTAACCACGATCTAAGAAAGTTGCTCCAGCACCCTCGTCAGGCCACCGGAACCCACCATGCTCCGACCACACCTTGTCAATGACCCACGACAGAATTCCCCCTAGTGCGCACGTCTCCACTTCCTCCACGCAGTGCAGTTCATCTCCAAAGTCGAGTAACCCAAAAACTGAACAAAACCCTATGATTGATTCAACCCCTATTTTTATACGTTAGAAAAAATCTTTGACATTTTACCTAGCTTCTAGGGATCATTACAAACTCCCATTCTTGATTCCAAGATTTTTCATCACTTGGATTCCCCGCAAAAGCCATGATCATCACTTTGGCCAAAACGTATATTTCTCATGATCCTCTTCACCAAAAATTGTGATGTTTTATTCAAAAATCATATTTTCCTTCTCTGATCATGTTTTTATACTCATATAGCATAACTAAATTAGTTGGCTTATATTTGTTTTAAAGTTTTCTTTACTGTTAACATACAGTGTGTACATGTATATGATATATATAATTTATTTACTAATCACCTATTGCTTATCACTTGGATGAATCATATACATGAAGTACTAGGATCTGGTCTTCATTCTAATCACGCTTTTATGGGAAATGGGATTAAACAGAACACAGTTTTCACAAATGGGTACACAGTTTTGTCAACAGGGGATGTCTTAAGTGTTTGTTCAACATATGAGAGTATCAACAGATCTAGTACATTCAAATGTCAATTACAAACCAAAATATACCCTACTTGAATCAACCACAGAACAATACAGTAATGTTCTACATAGTATTCACAGTTTACAGTGGCATTTATCTGGAAATGGCTAAGGGGTTTTGATCAAGCCTAACATGATTTAAACAGCATGGTTTATCGATACAATTATATATACATGCATCATGTAAAATCCGTCATCAACTTGCATGGTTTTAAAGGAGAATATAGTGAGTGTTTACTCACCTAAATGCCTTGGTTGCTGTGTTAAAAGTTTCCCTGTTTCCTTTCCAATTCAGCTGGAAATAAGGTGATTCAAAAGAGAGAAAATACCAGACTAAAACAACTGTTTTCTTTCATTTCCTAAATTAGAAAAATCCTTCCTTTCCTCTAATCACAACTTGCGCAGGTGTGTAGGCCTATAACAGAGAATGTTTTCATTTTTGATGCTAAGTTTTGTTTTGAAAAACCTGCGAAAGTAAGGGTGGATGTCCTTATATCCACTATTGTTTTTCAAGTATGACAAAACTATTTAGTGCTATGATACTTCAGTACAAACAAATTACTATAAAACTCCTTCATACGTATAGATGAAACTAACAGGAAGTTTTCTCTTTTTAGATCTTTTGGCAGTAAACTTTACACATATTAAAAGTCTTAAATTAAATTCTAAAGTCTAAATTTTAATTACACTATCCATTTAATGCTTTCCTGCGCAAGACATGAGAATGATGGCAATATGCTTCCATCAATCCTCTTAAAAACACTTAAGTGTTTATCTCACATCACTTGTCCAACACCTATTGTCTTTATACTCTTCTACAAGAAGTATTTAGATAAATAAACTACCAAATGCATTTTGTTTCAGCTGAAAAATGTTTGCCTTGTCCTTGCACATAGACTTGGCTGGGTTTATGCCTTAAAAAGTTAAATGATTAACTAAAGTTTTAGCTAGAGAAATCAAGGTGTATATGTGTAATGATATTATCCATTTACTAATTTTAATTTGTTCTTGCTGTCTTGTTCTTGTGCAAAACATGTTTGAGTTCATGTTTTCAAATGTTAAGTAAAAATAGAATTTTAGCTAACTTAGTGTAGGCATAAGTGTACGAGGATATTATCCTTCATTATTTAGTTTAGAAATTAAATGAATTATTCATTTATAAATTTTTATACGTTTTTGTTTTCATTCAAAAACTCCGGGACGTAACAATTTACCCCCTTATAAAAATTTCATCCTCGAAATATGTAAACCACAGATATATAAAGCCAAAAGGTGATGTGTCATAAACCATGATATTAGTTACAACAGATAATACGATAAGTGCTATACCCGACTAATTCGAGTTATAGTCATAGTGCGATAACAAGTGCTATACTCGAATAGCTCGAGTTATAGTCAGATAAGTGTCCTATGTACAAGCATAACATACAATCCTACTCGGAGTCATCACTACTGACTTCGATCATGTCATCCACTTCGTCATTAGTGATATTGATGACCTCCACGACATCATCATCTTCATCCACATCCTCATCGTATGATATGTAAATTTCTTCCACTTCCTCGTCTTCCTCATCATCTGATATGTAAATGACCTCGACAGGTGAAGGCGGGTACAACATCATGTCCGGATAAACAAAGTCCCATGTAAACTCCTGATAGCCTCCCGCAGTATGGTACTCCAACAAGTCATGGATATACTGCACCCACGCAGAAATCAACTGACCCTCTAGCTCAATGGGTGGAGTCTCTACCTCTGGGTCTACCTGCATGAGTTCTGGTACGACCTGATCTTCTTTTTCTTCCATTTCTTCCTCAGCCTCCATCTCTTCGTCCTCATCTATCTCCTCTAATCCCATAACTGAGTCGTCATCATTATCACTACTATCATCTCCCTCTCCACCATCATAATCCATCTGCTGGCCCCCTCCATTCTCTACATCCTCCTGGTCCTCAGGAAAATCTACGCTCTCTTCCTCTGACATAGGCTCTTCCTGGCTTGCGTCGGACTCGTCTGAATCCATGTCTCTACCCTCGTCATCGCGGGACTGTACTATCTCAATCCTAACGCTAGACTCTGCTATCTCATGAATACGGATACTGTCACGGATGCTCAGTATCTGTAAGGGAGTTAACCTCTTCCTAGCAGTCCATTTGAATAGGGGTGTCATCCGATAATAAGGAATAGATATCAAAAAGTGAAAATAAGATGTAAAAGTTCATAAGCCCTAAGAATAACTGAATCCTCAATAAACACATGCTGATAAAATGAAAAGTCCATAATTTCATTTCTGACATAGGGTAACATCCAAAATGGTACATATGATAACATCCAACATACGCTAATATCTAATCAAACATACAATAAACTGACACTTAGTCTATAACAAAGTTTGGATAAAACTCCTTGATGTGCTTTTCCGTCTCCCAAGTACAGTCATTTGGGTTCTCTCTCCATTGTATTTTGAGTAACTTTACAATCTTTCTCCGGAGTCGCTTCTCTTCTTTATCAACTACATAGACTGGATATTGAATCACAGTCATGTCTGGTTCAATCTCAAGATCTTCCTGAATGGATGGTTTCAAAATCAAAGATGGGTCATGAACACACTTCCGAAGATGGGATACGTGAAAAACATTATGAATCCCTGTCACCCTTTCTAGTAATTCTACTTGATAGGCTAGTGATCCAATCTTCTCAATAACACGGAAAGGTCCTACAAATCGTGGGGCTAACTTCCCTGTTTTACCAAAACTGATTGCTCCTTTGATAGGTACAATCTTTACAAACACTAGATCTTCGACGGAAAAATTAAGATCCCTTCGCCTTTGGTCTGCATAACTCTTCTGTCGATCCTGGGCTTCTTTCATTCTACTCTTAACTAACTCAATCTTCTCCATTGCCTCTCAGATCATATTTGGACCGAGGACAAGTTTATTACCGGACTCAACCCAACAAGTCGGTGATCTACACGGTCTTCCATAAAGAGCTTTGTAAGGTGCCATACCTATACTGGCTTGATAGCTATTGTTATCGGAGAATTCTGCTAGATATAAGTGATCTTCCCATGATCCTCCAAAGTCAAGAATACACGCTCTCAACGGGTCTTCTAAAATTCGGTTCACCCTCTCCGTTTGGCCGTCCATTTGAGGATGGTAAGCTGTGCTCAAATTCAGCTTGGTACCCAAAGTTGTTTGAAGCGTTTCCCAGAATTTACTAGTAAATATGGGATCTCTATCGCTTACAATACTTACTGGAACTCCATGTATTCGTACAATCTCTTTCATAAAAATCTCGGCCAGCGAAGCTGCAGTTCGTGTCGGTTTCACTAGAATGAAATGTGCACTCTTCGTTAGTCGGTCTACAATAACCCAAATTCATTCATATCCTCTTCTAGTCTGGGGTAACCCATCGATAAAATCCATTGATATCATTTCCCATTTCCAATTGGGAATCTCCAGTGGTTGTAGAAATCTGTTGTTTTCTAATGATCACCTTTGATTTGCTGACAGTTCAAACAGTTATTCACATGAGTCAATATGTCCTTCTTCATTCCAGGCCACCAAAATACGTGTTTCATGTCTTTATACATCTTCTGAACTCCTGGGTGAATACTCAACATTGATTTATGACATTTGGTTAAAACTTCTTGCCTTAGTCCTACAATATTAGGAACACACAGTCTCCCATTTGTCCTGAGAACACCCTGATTATCTAATTCAAAATCTGACTCCTCTTTCTTCATAACTCCTTGAATTGATTTCTCCAGAATAGTATCTCTTCTTTGGTTCCCAATTATTTTTCTTTGGAGCGTCGGAGTAACTTCCAAAGGAGATAAGATTGCATTTCTGCTTAGAGCGTCTGCTACTACATTAGCTTTTCCTGGCGTATAGATAATATCCAGGTCATATGCTGCAAGGAATTCTAACCACCTTTGTAACATTAGACTTAGATCTTTCTGAGTGAATAGATATTTTAATGGCCCGTAGTCTGTAAAAAGCTCGAACTTCTCTCCTAACAGATAATTTCTCCACATCTTTAATGCAAAGACGACTACCAAAAGTTCTAGATCGTGTGTGGCGTAATTCTTTTCATGTAGTTTCAATTGTCTACTAGCATACGAAATTACACGTCTATTCTGCATTAAGACTGTGCCAAGTCCAACTCCACAAGCGTCAGTATATACTGTGAATCCACTCTCTCCATCGGGAACAACTAAAACTGGTGCTTCTGTTAACATCCCTTTTAATTCCTTAAAAGCCTCTTCACATTTCGAAGTCCAAATAAATTTCTCACCCTTCTTAGTCAACTTAGTTAGATAAGAGGATATCTTAGAATAATCCTGGATAAACCTCCTGTAGTATTCTGCCAATCCTAAGAAACTACGGACTTCCATCGGCGTTCGGGGTTGTTTCCATTCTTGCACCGTTTCCACTTGGATTGGGTCCACAGAGATACCATCTCCATTTACAATATGCCCCAAAATTCTTACTTCGGATCGCCAGAAATGGCATTTTGAAAACTTCGCCTTTAATACATTCTCCCTTAGAGTTTCTAATACTACTCTAAGATGATATCGGTGTTCTTCCTCGGTCTTTGAATAAATCAGAATATCATCAATAAAAATTAGGACAAACTTGTTTAGAATTTTCCTAAAGACACGGTTCATCAAGTCAACAAAATACGTCGGTGTGTTGGTTAGTCCAAATGGCATTACTAACCATTCATAGACGAAATCCAGTACTCTGAAGGCAGTTAAAGGAATACTATCTTCAGAAATTCTTAACTAGTGGAAACCTGTTGCTAAATCCATTTGGGAAAATACTATAGCTCCATTCAATTGATCGAAAAGATTGTCAATTTGGGGTAAAGGATATTTATTTCTAATGGTAACTTTGTTTAATTCTCTATAGTCAACACACAATCTTAGTGACCCATCAGATTTAACAACAAAAACTACGACTGAATCCCAACTTGAAAAACTTGGTTTGATTAATCCTTTAGCCAATAAATCTTGAGTTTTCTCCTCAAGTTCCTTCACTTCTCTTGGTTCCATTCGTCTTTTAGGTTGGACTAATGGTCTTGCTTCTAGGATTAAATCGATTCGGAACTCTATCTCGCGATGTGGAGGTAAACTGGTAACTTCTTCAAATATGTCAGAGAAATCTCTGACTATTTCTACCATCTCCAAATTTTCTTGTGGTGTTTCCAAGGCGTACAAGAAACTACACGTACGAATATCGGGTTTCCCACATGGTATCCTAGCTTTGCTTCCAATATTAGTTATCAAAGTTATGATTTCCTTGTCTCATTTTATCTTAGCTTGGAATTTACTCAACCAATCTAAACCGAGTATAAAATTAAATCCCTTAAAATCCAAAACATAGAAATCGAACAGAAAGAAATGTGAAAGGTATGAGAGGGCTATGTTACCGCAAAACATTTTTAATTCCGTCTTTCCACCAATGGGAGTAGATACGCAAATCGGATTTGGGGAAATTTTTGGGGTAAGTTGAAATTTTCCTATGGTTCCAGATGAAATGAAACTGTACGAGGCGCCAGTATCAAATAAAACATGAACATCAATTCCATTAAAATTAAAGGTACCTTCTAGAACTCCCTTCCCTTACATGTCCTTAGAAGTTGATGCTTCATTCTTAATAATATAAACTTTGGTTTGTTGTGCCCTCTTCATAAGCGAACAATCTTTGATCAGGTGCCCAGGCTGATGACAATTATAGCATAGACTCTTCATAACCATGGCATTTCCAGGTCCTTGCTGTTGGGGTTGATGCTGAGTCTGACGCTGAGGTTGACGCTGAGGTTGTTGTGAGTTTTTCACTGCTGGCTTCTTACAGAACCTGGCGATGTATCCCTTTTATTTACAGTTGTGGCATATTGTATCCTTGAAACTTCTTTAGCCTTCTCTCCCATTTCTCCTTTTCCCTTCCAATTTGGATTAAATTTCCTCTTAAGGGCATTTTCTCCACTGACTTCTCCTGTTTGTGCCTTCGCTACTGGCTTCTTTGTAACAAGTGCTTCATAATGAATTGCCCTTTCTACTAAGTCAACAAATGAACTTTTCAGATGACCAATCATCTTTACTTGCAAGTTATCCTTCAAACCCACTATGAAAATCTCATTTTTATTAAGCGACGTATTGATCAGTTCTGGTCAAAAACAGGATAGTGCATTAAACTTATTCTTATAATCTGCTATTGACATGTTTCCTTGCTTAAGATCTATGAAATCCTAGTACATCCTTGTTTTGCCTGCTGCGGGAAGAAATTGTGCTTCGAACTCCTCTTTGAATTTTTCCCAAGAAAGTCATCTTCCGGAACACTCGTCTGTGCATCCCACCAGATGTAGCAGCTCCTTGAAGTTGCCACAAAGCCAAAAGACGTTTTTTTTTCTCATCATTCAAATCCAGTCCTTTAAAAATCCTCTCACATGATCTCAACCATGCTTGGACTTCAATGAACGATTCGGTTCCTTTGAAAAGCTTCCCTCCTAGAGTGTTATACTCCTTGCAGATAGTTGCAAATTTGCCCTTGATTGAACTGGGAAAACTTCTTCCATAGTTTCTACTTGATTTGGGTTGGTGGCATGTCCATTGGTAGAGGTGGTTCCACTAGATCGACCTCTTCGTCCATGGGTACTCATACTTAATCACCTGAATATACCAGGTTGAAAATCAAAACTTGATTGGGTGGTAAATTACTTAATCATATAACTTAAGTCAGTCCCTCGAAAGTATGTATCTATATTATATATAATAATATTTAATTTCAAATACGCTCTCTCGGTACTCACCCAAAGCCTAGGTATACAATAACCTAAGCTTTGATACCAACTGTAATGACCCAACTTTCGAACACCTCGAAAGTTGTATCATTATATAAGAATAAAAGATAGATAGAAGATAAAACTACAGAAAACATCGGAATCTCACAGCGGAACTTGATCATAATATAACAACCCAAAATATTACATATCATAAGTCAAGTACATTAGAGTACTTCATACATATTGATACATTTCATCACAAATTACATACTTAACATTTGTGATTCTAACTTGCAGATAATTATACATAACATCATGGTTAAAACAACTTGCAGATAATTATACATAGATAAGCCAACATTCAAATCTTTCCCATCCAGCTACTCCAAAAGTAAGTCAAGACCTAGATCACTTGTCTATTCATAACAAGTGTTATGAATACCCAAGAGTTTAA
This sequence comes from Allium sativum, assembly GCA_030737875.1. NCBI lineage: Eukaryota > Viridiplantae > Streptophyta > Magnoliopsida > Asparagales > Amaryllidaceae > Allium > Allium sativum. The sequence goes on along the minus strand of CM060922.1, from coordinate 78,842,946 downwards.
AGGAAAAGACAAAAAAATAAACTCTAAGTCAGTCGGGGACTGGTGTGAGTAAACGAATTTAAAACAAGATCAGAAATAAAGTCATTACTCATAAGACCAAGCCGTAAATACGGAACGGGTTTTTCCCTTATGAGAATCAAAACAATTTGTATAATTTAAGCAGATATTATGATAATGTCTAGGGTTTTCACAATAATTTAGAATCTAGTAGAAATGCTTTCAACTCACATTTCTACTTATATAGTATACAAACAAAAACCATTTAACGCTTATGATAAATGGATTTCCAATTATGACAAGGTATGGAACCACCTTCCGATAGTGTACCACTAGAGAGGCATACACTGGGTTCAACAAGAACTTCTTGTAACCCAACCACACATGACCGACCACTCATTTCTCTTGAGTGTATCGAATGTATATCACCAATGGTTATGTATGAAAACCATTTCCCGAATGGGACAACATTGATAAAAAGGAATATCTCTAGATAGGCGATAGTATACCCTAATGGGAGCTACCTACATAGCCATTTTGCTGCCCGATTTTTGTCATTTCCAAGTTGTGAAGCTTGAAGCTAAAATTACCTTGACAAGCGCTTTTTATTTGATTTGAACGTCACATCGTCAAAACCGCTAATTTACTAATTCAATCCTCCAAAGATATATTACAAGTAAAAAAAACAAGAGAAACGAATTCCTCTGCTACTCGTAACTACGTTTGAAAAGATCAATGTACGTGATTAGTTTAGGAGTACTCTGTCAGATGTTCGTCCATACAAGTTGCCCTGGGACCGGACAAACTGAAGACATTATTTTATAAACCCATCTTAGGCAATTTCTACCAAGGATTTATAAAATAATTCTTGCATAACTTCATCATTTATTATCCTTGATAATCTTCAACTTGCAACGTAGAAATCGAATTGAAGTAGAATTTTTATTACGGTCTCTTCGAATCGATATACGAAAGGCCTTTTTAACTAATATTAAATTATCAACTTAAGATGATTTTTATTATAGTTTACACATCTTATATATTTGAACAAATAAAGGGTGTGCGTCGCACACGGTATTTTTCATCGTTTGTTATCAGTGTTTATACGATGATTAACATTTCTGTTCTTCTTGTAAACTATCTTCTTACTTCTAGTTTATCATAAATAAATGAAATTTATAACTTATTTAAATTTTCTCATTTATATTACAAAAATCAAATCCGTCGACTTCCTATAGTCAAGCTCTGCACTTTGCAATGCTGCTATTTCCTTCCTTCCACTTGTCTAAGATACTTTTAAATAAAACTCTTCTTTTTATTTAATTATATAATTCTTTTTTATTTTTATTTATTTCTATTTTTAAATTAAACTATTTTTAATTTAAAAACTTGGTTCAAAAATCTCCTTTGGTTAATTTTTGACTAGAGTACCAGTACCCAATTTAAAACAACGTTGCGCATGGGAAAACTGCTCCAGATCACGGCAAAACCTCGTGCCCGATCCCTTCCTCTATCCGTGCCCAATTCCCTTTTCCCAAGCTTCCAGTCACCATGCCAAATCCTTTGACCACCGCAAAATCTACGTGCCCGATCATTTTCCAAAGTGCTAGACTTGCCAAATGCCAACCCACTCAGTTATCGTGCCCGACACCTTGATCACCACTAACTTCTACGTGCCCGATCACCTGGCCAAAGTACCAGACTTCACCGCTAACCCGATCCAAGAAAGTTGCTTCGGCTCCCTCCTCAGGCCACCGGAACCCACCGTCCTCCGACCACACCTTGTCAACAACCCACGACAGAGTTCCCCCTGGTGCGCACGTCTCCACTTTCTCCACGGCGGCGCAGTTCATCTCCAAAGTCGAGTAACCCAAAAACCGAACAAAACCCTATGATTGATTCAACCCCTATTTTTATATATTAGAAAAAATCTTTGACATTTTTCCTAGCTTCTAGGGATCATTACAAACTCCCATTCTTGATTCCAAGATTTTTCTTCACCTGGATTCCCCGCAAAAGCCATGATCATCACTTTGGCCAAAACTTATATTTCCCATGATCCACTTCACTAAAAATTGTGATGTTTGATTCAAAAATCATATTTTCCTTTTCTGATCATGTTTCTATACATATATAGCATAACTAAATTGGTTGGCTCATATTGGTTTTAACAGTTTTCTTTACTGTTAACATACAGTGTGTACATGTGTATGATATATATGATTTATTTACTAATTACCTATTGCTTATCACTTGGATGAATCATATACATGAAGTACTAGGGTCTGGTCTTCATTCTAACCACAATTTTATGGGAAATGGGATTAAACAGAACACAGTGTTCACAAATGGATACACAGTTTTGTTAACAGGGGATGTCTTAAGTGTTTGTTCAACATATGAGAGGATCAGCAGATATAGTACATTCAAATGTCAATTACAAACCTAAATATACCCTACTTGAATCAACCACTATACAAAACACAGTAATGTTCTACATAGTATTCACAGTTTATAGTGGCATTTAATAGGAAATGGCTAAGGGGTTTTGATCAAGCCTAACATGATTTAAACAACATGGTTTATCAATACAATTATATATACATGCATCATGTAAAATCATTCATTAACTTGCATGGTTTTAAAGGAGAATATAGTGAGTGTTCACTTACCTAAATGCCTTGGTTGCTGTGTTAAAAGTTTCCCTGTTTCGTTTCCAATTTAGCTCGAAATAAGGTGATTCAAAAGAGAGAAAATATCAGCCTATTTATAGGCATAAACAAGTAATAAAACAATTGTTTTCTTCCACTTCCTAAATTATAAAAATCCTTCTTTTCCTCTGATCACAACTTGCGCAGGTTTGTAGGCCTATAACAGAGAATGTTTTCATTTTTGATGCTAAGTTTTGTTTTGAAAAACCTACGAAAGTAAGGGTGGATGTCCTTATATCCACTATTGTTTTTCAAGTATGACAAAACTACTTAATGCTATGGTACTTTAGTACAAACAAATTACTATAAAACTCCTTCATATGTATAGATGAAACAAACAGAAATTTTTCTCTTTTTAGATCTTTTTGTAGTAAACTTTACACATATTAAAAGTCTTAAATTAAATTCTAAAGTCTAAATTTTAAGTACACTTTCCATTTAATGCTTTCCTACGTAAGACATGAGAATGATGGCAATATGCTTCCATCAATCCTCTTAAAAACACTTAAGTGTTTATCTCACATCACTTGTCCAACACCTATTGTCTTTATACTCTTCTACAAGAAGTATTTAGCGAAATAAACTACCAAATGCATTTTGTTTCAGCTGAAAAATGTTTGCCTTGTCCTTGCGCATAGACTTGGCTGGGTTTATGCCTTAAAAAGTTAAATGATTAACAAAAGTTTTAGCTAGAGAAATCAAGGTTCGTATGTGTAATGATATTATCCATTTACTAATTTTAATTTGTTCTTGCTACCTTGTTCTTGCGCAAAACATGTTTGAGTTCATGTTTTCAAATGTTAAGTAAAAATAGAATTTTAGCTAATTTAGTGTAGGCGGAAGTGCATGAGGATATTATCCTTCATTAATTAGTTTAGAAATTAAATGCAATATTCATTTATAATTTTTTATACGTTTTAGTTTTCATTCAAAAACCCCAGGACATTACACTCAGGTCTAATATAAGATAGTAACTTAGGACTACCTCGAAAGCCGCTCAGGGCTATCTAGTACTAGTAAGGAGATAGTCGCTCAGGACTTCTCAACATAAACAATGGTTTATATACGACATCAACTCACAATTAGTAACCCTAACAGTGGTAACAGTGCGTCCCATACCACACGTTCTCACTACTTTGTTTACTAATATGTTTATTTGATGCTCGCATGCAACATTTATCCTTCAATACTCTGTATAACAAGTCCAATGAATATCCAGGATTATGACACCGAAAGTCCCATACCATACGGTATCACCAAACCGCTTATTCAGATTTCTTATTACATAAAATATAAATATTTTAAAACCATATAAAAGATTTCATCACTGTATCATATTGAAATTATCAATTAAAATATATCAACAATGAATCATTCACAAAGAAAACTCATATAAAATATAAAATCATAAACTATACAAATAGCCAATGAATTCCGAAATTATGCAAGGAATGCATGAAATTTCAGTATAATACACAAATAAACAAAAGAAACCAATTTAAATAAATAAAAGAATAATTCAAACATTTTTAAAATAAAATGATAATTACAAATTTGGATAAGCCTATAATAGCATATTGTTTAAACAAACAATATCATATTACATACTATTTGAAGATGATTTCATGTCATAATAGAAATACTTCTCGAATGTCTTATAAAAAATAATCGCAAATGGCTTTTAAGCTTATTTAATATATTAAATAGAACTATTAAAAATTATATAATCAAATTTATTGTTCACATTTACATGTCTATCAAATTGAGATTAAATGGTAATGTTGTTCAACATTTATTATTTAATGAAACAAGCACAATAATATACAGTATATTGTTTGGATTGTTTCATATTATAATAAATTAGAACTTCTCAACACTTAGTTTAAAACATAGGTAATTGCAAATTTTATAGTTTAACAAGTAACCTGACCTGTTATGCAATATTACCTTCTAAGGTTTTGAGTAAACATAATGCAATAAACATAAAAAAAATAGTTTAATATTAATCCAATTATAAATTCGAAAAATAATATCCACTTCAAATAATTAATTTAAATCAATAAATTCATACATTCAAACTAGAGTCAAATTGATAAACACATATTCATTTTGCAATTTGTAATTGCAAATTCTAGAATAATACATAAAGCTTCAAACTCGCTTAGTAAAATAATAAACTACATAAGACATCCAAATTAACAACTAAGGTGGTAATAAGGAGACAAAACCATTTAAATAATTGATGTGATTCCAATTGAAATTGAACACTTCATTTGTATTTCTAACATCCAGCAAGCTCAAAATTGCCCAGTCAATCCAAAATTCACAAACAATTGCACATATCGTACCAAAGTCCAATAACAGCCATCTCAATCCAACAACCAGTTCAATCATAAGTATAAATTTAAATTCAACAATTCAATTACCCAAACAATTCAGTCCTAACCAGATAATGATATATAAAAGATGCGTAACTATACTAGGTATAAACATAGATATGAGTGAGGAAAAAGACTCACCGAATTGGACAACTAAAATCTGATGATACCTTTTGTTGTGAATGCAAGAACTTTTGTAATCGACCCCGTAATAATCGCCCTTAAATTACTTCCAATCACAGCTTCTGCACCGATCTGAGAATTAGTACCATCCTCATCGCGCCTACCACCATTCTCATCGCGTCAAGATGTTTCGACGACATCCAATCTCGCTGCTCCAACCTTCGTTCGTTCCCTCCGCGTGCACTCCAAATCCGGCTCGAATACTCTCTCTCTATCTTTTTTTTTCAATCGCATGAACTGAAATTGACAACAAGCCGACACTTGTTTCACTACCTCGCACGCACCTACGACATTGCTTCTCCCTCATTCGCCGATGGCTCGGAGGCCTCAAAAATCGTATTGAAATCTTTTTTTTTCGATCAGGTAGAGATGAAAGGGGGAAACGGGTTTTTTCTTTTATGCGTGTCTTCTTCTTGATAGCTCCAGCCGCTACAGGTAAAGAATAGAAGGGAGTTTTTCTCTAGATTTTGGGATTTAAGATTTTGGGGCGCTAACCAGCCCATATTCATTGTTTATAATTATTAGTTTTTCTCATATTTTATTATTCTTAGGTTTTAAATTTAATCGCAAATAGATTTCAATCATTGTGTAAAACTCTTCACTACTCATTTTGTAGTGTATGGCTAAGCAATTAACAATCTCATTGCATTGAACTTTTCGCTAACTTATTTATTAATTCAATGTTCAATAAAATATCTAGTGTCCTAGGTTTTTTGTTTATATAACAATCCCATAACGATTTAAAACCGATATAATTTGATTCACATCGGATTCATTAATTTCTTTGTTGTTAGGAGACAACTCAATTTAAATAGACGTTTGGTAATTTATTTAATAATCTAACACTCAATATAAAATAATTATATTTTCATATGTTCTATATACGCATAAAACAGAAATCTTTTGATATCACAGCTAATCTAGCCTTAGCTTAATACGTTCATTCAATAGGCAAAATCGCCATAACATAAATTTAACACTTCTATTTAAATTAAACATACGCATAATTTTTGATGAGAAAACAGGGTTGTTACAATAATCCTGATTGTACACCACCAAAATTTCAAAATGATGATCAACCCTCAACTCTTGAGACAAGTATCGAATCTTTACTTGAAATGAGCATACAACATAATCAAAAAATAAATGAATGGTGTAATTCATACTTGGGCAACAATTCAAGTCAAAGTTTTCAAAATAATCAAAATTTGAATTTACTTCCAAATTCAAATGATTTTGATTATAACCCTTGTCAATTCAATTTCGAACTCCAAAATGAATTTCAAATTCAAAATGGAAATGTGAATCACTTTACAAAAGATTTTGGCAATGGGTATAATTTCAATGATGATGCGATTAACGATTCTAGTTCTCAAGAATTTCAGATTGAAATTTCTCAAGTTAATAATTATAAATTTTATTATGTTGAGCAAATGAATGGAATTTACGGTAATCACACGAATTTGTTGTTTCAAGACTACTTGAATTTTCGTGAAAAACAAAATAATCAAAACCAAACGTCTGACGATTCGAATGATAATCCATCTTTTACCACAATCAGCGATCTTTAACTAACAACTTTTGAAGTTGATGAAAATCTTAACGAAGTTACTGAAAGCTCTACGCTTGATTTGAATTTAAATTTTCTTGAAAACGATGATGTTAATCTTCAATTTGATCTTCCTCTCTCAAATTCTGAAAATTTCGAAAATTTAGCAACTTTAAATTATCAACCAGACAAAAATTATGAAGTTGTTAACAACTGTTTAAGTGAGGACGACTTTGATGAGCAAAAACTTCTTAAACTAATTAACGATAATGTTGTTGGGTCTGAAACTGAAAATGAAATTTTTTGAAATTCTTAAGGTTGAAAACAACAAAACTGCTGAATGTGATTTTGAACACAGTGACGATTTTTTAAAAACTGTTGAAACACCTCGCGACTTAATCATTTCAACTGAACCTCACTATGATCACTTATTTTTAATGATAAATTTCTGCAGTATATGAAATCTTTTTGGAACAACACTATTTTTGAGAAAACATGACTTAGAAATTTACTAAAACTTCATTTGTTTGGTTTTAACTTTAGGTTTACGAATTAACCTTTAGTCAACAAAATTTCAAATATCAAAGCGAAACTGAACATATTTCTAAAAACAAGTGTGGGGGTGAGAATGACGTTCAGTTTGTACATCATCTGAACAAATCAAAATTTGTTTTTGAAACTTTTACTGAACCCCGGCTCAATGACCTCTCTTTAGTTGCTACAGAAATTCAATTTTATTTTAGGACCAATTGTAAGCTCAAAATTTTAAAATTAGCAACTCAAAATTTTGAAAAAACAAAATTTGTTTTTCCATATCTGAAAGGTATTTTAAAATTCTTTATGGTTTGGTTTTCTGTACTTAATCTGCGTCTCATAATCCTTATGGGGCTGATCCATTGGTCCATTGTGGATCGGTTCATCTATTCGATGACTGCATATTTTTTGCACGCACATTTGGTAAGTCGCACTAACCCTCTTTTGTACATATGTAAATATTTCTCTTCCATTCACTCAGGGTGTCATGCATTGACTGTGGGGACATGGTCGGAATCAAGTATGGGGGGGGGGGGGGGATGGGGTCTCATTGTCATTATGTTTTGCATAGTTTAAGTATGCATTTGTTCTCTTAAAAAAAAAAGTTTTTCACTTCTATTTACTATAACACCCCGTATTTTCTATGAACTTAAGAATTACAAATCTGAATATAATTAAAATATAAAATCAGAATCAAGGGAAATGGGCCATGCCATTGCGTTTGTCTCGGAAAAATACGCGAAATAGAGTTCGAAATTTCGTAAATCGGAGTCCATATGACCAAGTTATGGCCTCCCAAAGTTCAGACAAAAAAATTAAACAGCACAGACGAGGTCGACTGGGGAGTCGACCCTAGAGTCGACCTGCCCCCAGGGGGTCGACCCTAGAGTCGACCTGCCCCAGGGGGTCGACCCTAGAGTCGACCTGCCCCCAGGGGGTCGACCCTAGAGTCGACCCTAGTGTCGACCTGGGGGTCGACCTGCCTCTCGAATCTGCTTTTCTGCCTGGGTGCGTTCTGATGTATTTGGCCTCGTTTTCTGTCTAGATTCGTCTGCCTAAACCTATTTAAACAGCCCCAAACCCAGCCTTCTCTGCACACAATTCTATTCTGCTTCTTCTCTGCCTCTGTTCTAGTAAAAATAAAAATGGCGTCGCTACTCTGCTGGAATCAAAACTAGAAGCTAATCAACATCAACCTGAGCAATTCAATTCAAATTTGAGACAAAAGCTTCTGCAACAATTCTGTAACAACTAAAGTTCTTTAATCCAACCAAGGCAAGTACAGTTATTCTCCGCTATAAACGTTAATTCTGATTGTGACATGAATTATAAATCTGAATCTGTGGTTATATCTGTTCTATTCTGTTTGGATCTATCTTATTTTGTATCTCTTTCCTCTTTCTGTTCTATAGCCAGGCTACCACGAGCCTGAGCCAATCTCATAAGAGATCAACATACGCTAAAATGTTTGGGACAATCAAATGAATGTGCATAAATTGGGCATGACCGATATGTGATTGATTTGAGGAAAAGAACATAGGTTGGACTTGGAACTTAGAACATAAATGTAAGGCATAATTGGACTGATCTGTGACTGATTTGAGTATATAAACTAGATCTAGATCTGTGCTTATATGACTGTTTGGGATTATCATATGATAATATATAACTTGCAAATCTGGAATATTAAGATCTGAACTAAAAACACATATCATATGTTAGATCTAGATCCTTGGGCATGTTTTATAACGGATTATAACTTAGGTGTGAAGATCCATATTAAGATTTGATAACTATCAAGTGTGAATAACACCTAAGTAGGAGATTTTTTGAATATATGACATGCATTGAAATAGATGGCTATAGTTGGTATAATTTATATATGAATCTTTTGTACTAGGCAAGTGGAACTAAATTGGGACATGTAAATTATGACCATAATCTGTGACATGCAAATTCAATGCAAACATAGGGTATAGGATCCTAGTGTGAATCATGATCACTATTTTAGGCATGCAAATTTTAGGCCAAATTTATAATTAGGCAAGATATGTGAAACTTTAAGGAATGATGAAAATCAGTTATAATTGCCTAATTTGCTAGTTCTGCTATATTTGCCTAATCTGTTAGTTTTATTATATCGCCTAATCTGCTAGTTCTGTTATGTTGCTTAATCTGCTAGTTCTGCTCTACTGCCTAGTTTACTAGATCTATTCATCTGCTAGATCTGTCATCCGCTAAGTCTGTTGAAAATGCCTAAATCTGTTAAATTTATTTGTTTAAATGCCTAACCTGTTATATGCCAAAATCTGCTAAGTTGCTAAATCTGTTAAATCCGTTAAGTCATATAATTTGGAAAATCTGTTATCTGCTAAAATCTGTTATCAGCTAGGTTGATATAATCATCCTGTTATTGATATAATCTGAATTAGCATATATATTGGGCGTGCGCATAAACGGTAAATTATTAATTAATTGGCCGCAAAGATAAACGTGACTAACTCGAGGTTAGAATGAGTTTGCGGCGTAATTCTGCCCGGAACCGCCCGGCACATCCAGTGGCCGCAAACAATAGGTTCTAATGTGAGAAGTTAGTCATAACCTGCTTAAGACAAGAGGTTAGGTCTGGCTTGTGGCAGAAGTCTGCCCGGAACCGCCCGGCCCATCGAGCGGCCACAAGCTAGCGACCTAATGTGAGAGGTCTGGGCATTAATAATTAATTAATGCAAATCTAAGATAAGAATGACGTCTAAAACGTATTGGGGGAAATAGGATTAAACCAACTGGATTAATAGGTGTAGTAAACCCGTCCATGAATCTGTAGGCCCAATACAAAGTTAGACAAATCTGAAAAATCTGTACATCTGATCTGTTAGTCTGAAAACTTGTTAACTTAATCTGTGAACTAGTAAATCTGAATTCTGTATGTCTGAACTTGTAAACAAGTTAATCTGAGATCTGTTAGTCTGGGGACACAAGGTTAGGAGGGGAATTACTTGTGTCATCTGTTGTTTGGAACCCATATTAGTCAGTAACCCTTTCTGGTATCAAAACTTTGACCCAACAGTAGGTAGGGTCCGGGCACGCTTACTGAACTAATTATAAGTGGTTCATTCTGATAATGGCGAGGGGTGTTGATGGTGCGTTCCAACCGGGTCATGTGCGTGCATGGATCCCGGTCTGCCTCTGAGGATGTAAGACGCCGTGACATTTGTAAATAGGTATGTGCCAATTGGTTGTCACTTTAGGGAGTGATACACCCTACTGTGGGGCCGACACAGGATATTTATGTATTAGGGAGCCGATCGATTAGGGTAGGGTTTTAGAGTACACTTAGTTCTGTCTGTTTCTGTTGGGTGGTAACACCTGTCTGTTTCTGCGTGGTACTGTCTGTTCGGGTGGTAAAGGCCCATTACTAGTGTACACCTAATTCTACATTCTGTTTCCGTAGGGATAAATCTATTTCTGCTTCTGTCTGTTTCTGATCGGGTAGTAAAGGCCCATTATTAGCATTCTGTTTCTGTTAAATTATTCTGTACCTGTTCCTGTTTCAGTTTAGACATTAGGGTGACACCTAATTCTGTTATACTAGTATTAGTGCAGAGAAGTGTAAAACAATAGTTTATGTCATTCTGTTCTTCTGTTATATCTGCTACACCTGTTACAGTTATCTCTCATCCAGTTTTATGTTCATGTCATATTATTATTATCTGTTCATATGCTGAAAGTCACTGGACTTGCCAGACTTTTTGTCTGACCCTTGTTGTTTCGCCTCCTTTCTTCCGTTCCCCCCCAGGTTATCCAAGGAGGGTATACTTTAGCTTGATCCGGATTTCTCTTTGCTTGAAGTGCTTAAAGTATGGCTTGGCTCTGTATAGCTTCCGTTCTACGGGGATTATGATTTTAAACCATGCATTTTGAAGGCTTTTGTACAAGACTGATATTTTGTACTTGAATTCTGAGATTTGAAAGGATGTAACCATATTGATTTCTGTTTCCGCTGTAATAAAGTTAAAAAATTTCAAGTACTGTTTTATCTGTCTTGTAAGTTTCTGTTCTGTTTACTAAAATGCTCCACCAAAGTTAAGGCATTCCCTTTGTGAGTGACCTTAACGGAGGTGGGGTGTTACACTTGGTATCAGAGCTAAAGGTTATCGGATTTGATAAAGAATTTTTGAAAACTATTTTCAAAAAGGTTTTGAAAAGGAAGTATTTTCAAAAGTAAAGCTTATTTTGAAAAATATAGTCCCCTAAGCCATATATCTATCTTTGGATCCTCTGCTTGAATCCTTGTTTCCTTCTTTCTTGAGTCTCTGGGGCTCCCGGTTTTCTGGGAGGTAACCTCATCGAAGGGAAAAGTAGTGCCCGACTTCCATCGATAGCTGTAGTAGTTTCACCTGCGGCTAGTTTTCTTTAGAGCTTTGAAGGATTTTTCCGGGCGATGGAGGCAGCTTTCGAGGGATTGGTCAACATGTTACACAAGGATAGTAAAGATGAGAATGATGAGGTTTGGCTAAGGAGCACAACCCAAAGGTGAGAAACTCATATAGACATAGTTCACAATGGAGGCAAAAGGAAACACAAAAGAAGGAAGGAAAGTTTGAAGATAAGGAGGAGGAAAGTGTTTTACTTATGGAATCTCGACTCATCTGAATAAGGATTACCGAAAGAGGAAGGGGAGGGTGCTTGCTTCAACTGTGGTGAGATGGGGCACTTTACTAGGGACTGCCCGAAGAAACGAAGGCAAGGACAGAGGACAGGACCAACTTCTGGAGGGCAGGCAAACACTCTCAAGGCTAGTGGATAGGATAGAAATAGGGAAAATTTCTATAGTAGGTTTAATTTCTTTATCTGATTATGGAGTTAAGATTTTTCTGATTCTGGTATTTTGATTTTGTAATCGATACTCTGCACTTTAATACTAGTATTATTTCTTAATTCCGCTGTAGACTCGGACCCATAAGGGTTATGGCTCATCTGTTTGAGATTGGGGTTTGAGGGATATCTGTGTTAGGCGTCAAGTATGACGCATACATTCTGAGTTTTCGTGGGGTATGATTTTATCATGCTTAACTTCCTAAGAGTCATTAGGGAACCTGATCTGTACCAGTAGCCTGTAAATATCTAAATACTTCTGATAAGATTTCCAGTTTTGACATTGTCTAAAGAAGGTAATCCTCTGGGTGTCAATCTGATGGTTATTTCGGTCTTTGGGGTTGACACTTAGGGGAATTATTTTCTCAACCAATGTCTGATAGGAATCAAGTTTTTGTTTTATCTGTACTCGCTTCCATCACTCGACTGTATCCTATCGATCGAGTGTTCAACTTATAGATAGGAATCCTAATGGGTGTAAATATGTGTTTGAGACATGTTATGTTTGATGGTTGCAAGTGGATGCAAGTGGTTGCTAGTGGTTGCTCGTGGACGCATATACACACACTAGGCACTAGATCGGCTCGAAAACACTCTCATACTGCATATGGATGTGTGAGCATTTTAAATTTTTATGGATGCAAAATGGTTGAATCAGCACATGGATGTTGCATATGAGTGGATGGTTATGCACTCATATAGAAATGATATGTATCAAATAGGAAAATTGCATACATATTGGACTCATGGCACTGACATAATTCGCATTAAGGAGGTCAACTGAATCAGTGGACCGCCTGATCTTTGCATTAGATAAGGAACATATACACACACTTTTGCAAATGGTCATACAGCACTAGAAATTTCTAAGGACAATGGATGCTTGTGGATGATGACTGAGTAGATAAGTGATTGGATGGTAGGACATATTCTTCTTAACTTGAAGATTTCGGGGACGAAATCCTTTAAGGAGGGGAGAATGTAACACCCCGTATTTTCTGTGAACTTAAGAATTACAAATCTGAATATAATTAAAATATAAAATCAAAATCAAGGGAAACAGGCTGTTCCATTGCGTTCGTCTCGGAAAAATACGCGAAATAGAGTCAGAAATTTCGTAAATCGGAGTCCATATGACCAAGTTATGGCCTCCCAAAGTTCAGACAAAAAAATTAAACAGCACAGACGAGGTCGACTGGGGAGTCGACCCTAGAGTCGACCTGCCCCAGGGGGTTGACCCTAGAGTCGACCCTAGAGTCGACCTGCCCCCAGGGGGTCGACCCAAGAGTCGACCCTAGTGTCGACCTGGGGGTCGACCTGCCTCCCGAATCTGCTTTTCTGCCTGGGTGCGTTCTGATGTATCTGGCCTCGTTTTCTGTCTAGATTCGTCTGCCTAAACCTATTTAAACAGCCCCAAACCCAGCCTTCTCTGCACACAATTCTATTCTGCTTCTTCTCTGTCTCTGTTCGAGTAAAAATAAAAATCGCTACTCTGCTAGAATCAAAACTAGAAGCTAATCAACATCAACCTAAGCAATTCGATTCAAATTTGAGATAAAAGCTTCTGCAACAATTCTGTAACAACTAAAGTTCTTTCTTTAATCCAACCAAGGCAAGTACAGTTATTCTCCGCTATAAATGTTAATTCTGATTGTGACATGAATTATAAATCTGAATCTGAGGTTATATCTGTTCTGTTCTGTTTGGATCTATCTTATTTTGTATCTCTTTCCTCTTTCTGCTCTATAGCCAGGCTACCACGAGCCTGAGCCAATCTCATAAGAGATCAACATACGCTAAAATGTTTGGGACAATCAAATGAATGTGCATAAATTGGGCATGACCGATATGTGATTGATTTGAGGAAAAGAACATAGGTTGGACTTGGAACTTAGAACATAAATCTAAGGCATAATTGGACTGATCTGTGACTGATTTGAGTATATAAACTAGATCTAGATCTGTGCTTATATGACTGTTTGGGATTATCATATGATAATATATAACTTGCAAATCTGGAATATTAAGATCTGAACTAAAAACACATATCATATGTTAGATCAAGATCCTTGGGCATATTTTATAACGGATTATAACTTAGGTGTGAAGATCCATATTAAGATTTGATAACTATCAAGTGTGAATAACACCTAAGTAGGAGATTTTTTGAATATATGACATGCATTGAAATAGATGGCTATAGTTGGTATAATTTATATGTGAATCTTTTGTACTAGGCAAGTGGAACTAAATTGGGACATGTAAATTATGACCATAATCTGTGACATGCAAATTCAATGCAAACGTAGGGTATAGGATCCTAGTGTGAATCATGATCACTATTTTAGGCATGCAAATTTTAGGCCAAATTTATAATTAGGCAAGATATGTGAAACTTTAAGGAATGATGAAAATCAGTTATAATTGCCTAATTTGCTAGTTCTGCTATATTTGCCTAATCTGTTAGTTTTATTATATCGCCTAATCTGCTAGTTCTGTTATGTTACTTAATCTGCTAGTTCTGCTCTACTGCCTAGTTTACTAGATCTATTCATCTACTAGATCTGTCATCCGCTAAGTCTGTTGAAAATCCCTAAATCTGTTAAATTTATTTGTTTAAATGCCTAACCTATTATATGCCAAAATCTGCTAAGTTGCTAAATCTGTTAAATCCGTTAAGTCGTATAATCTGGAAAATCTGTTATCTGCTAAAATCTGTTATCTGCTGGGTTGATATAATCATCCTGTTATTGATATAATCTGAATTGGCATATATATTGGGCGTGCACACAAACGGTAAATTATTAATTAATTGGCCGCAAAGATAAACGTGACTAACTCGAGGTTAGAATGAGTTTGCGGCGTAATTCTGCCCGGAACCGCCCGACACATCCAGTGGCCGCAAACAATAGGTTCTAATGTGAGAAGTTAGTCATAACCTGCTTAAGACACGAGGTTAGGTCTGGCTTGTGGCAGAAGTCTGCCCGGAACCGCCCAGCCCATCCAGCGGCCACAAGCTAGCGACCTAATGTGAGAGGTCTGGGCATTAATAATTAATTAATGCAAATCTAAGATAAGAATGACGTCTAAAACGTATTGGGGGAAACAGGATTAAACCAACTGGATTAATAGGTGTAGTAAACCCGTCCACGAATCTGTAGGCCCAATACAAAGTTAGACAAATCTGAAAAATCTATGCATCTGATCTATTAGTCTGAAAACTTGTTAACTTAATCCGTGAACTAGTAAATCTGAATTCTGTATGTCTGAACTTGTAAACAAGTTAATCTGAGATCTGTTAGTCTAGGGACACAAGGTTAGGAGGGGAATTACTTGTGTCATTTGTTGTTTGGAACCCATATTAGTCAGTAACCCTTTCTGGTATCAAAACTTTGACCCAACAGTAGGTAGGGTCTGGGCACGCTTACTGAACTAATTAGAAGTGGTTCATTCTGATAATGGCGAGGGGTGTTGATGGTGCGTTCCAACCGGGTCATGTGCGTGCATGGATCCCGGTCTGCCTCTGAGGATGTAAGACGCCGTGACATCTGTAAATAGGTCTGTGCCAATTGGTTGTCACTTTAGGGAGTGATACACCCTACTGTGGGGCCGACACAGGATATTTATGTATTAGGGAGCCGATCGCTTGGGGTAGGGTTTTAGGGTACACTTAGTTCTGTCTGTTTCTGTTGGTACCGTCTGTTTCTGTTGGGTGGTAACACCTGTCTGTTTCTGCATGGTACCGTCTGTTCGGGTGGTAAAGGCCCATTACTAGTGTACACCTAATTCTACATTCTGTTTCCGTAGGGATAAATCTGTCTCTGCTTCTGTCTGTTTCTGATCGGGTAGTAAAGGCCCATTGTTAGCATTCTGTTTCTGTTAAATTATTCTGTACCCGTTCCTGTTTCAGTTTAGACATTAGGGTGACACCTAATTCTGTTATACTAGTATTAGTGCAGAGAAGTGTAAAGCAATAGTTTATGTCATTCTGTTCTTCTGTTATATCTGCTACACCTGTTACAGTTATCTCTCATCCAGTTTTATGTTCATGTCATATTATTATTATCTGTTCATATGCTGAAAGTCACTGGACTTGACAGACTTTTTGTCTGACCCTTGTTGTTTCGCCTCCTTTCTTCCGTTTCCCCCCCAGGTTATCCAAGGAGGGTATACTTTAGCTTGATCCGGATTTCTCTTTGCTTGAAGTGCTTAAAGTATGGCTTGGCTCTGTATAGCTTCCGTTCTATGGGGATTATGATTTTAAACCATGCATTTTGAAGGTTTTTGTACAAGACTGATATTTTGTACTTGAATTCTGAGATTTGAAAGGATGTAACCATATTGATTTCTGTTTCCGCTGTAATAAAGTTAAAAAATTTCAAGTACTGTTTTATCTGTCTTGTAAGTTTCTGTTCTGTTTACTAAAATGCTCCACCAAAGTTAAGGCATTCCCTTTGTGAGTGACCTTAACGGAGGTGGGGTGTTACATTTTCTTTTAAATAAAACATGATGGAGCTAGCATACAATTTTGGTCGTTCAATTAAAATGTTTGGAGATATACTTCTCTTAACAGATAATGGAAGGAAAGTTTGAATTATGAGCAAATTTGGTGTAATTGGTATATAGGGAATTTCGTAGGTGATGAGCGTGAAATGTTTTCTGAATTGTAATCCAATTAAATGAATGGTTGATTTAGACTACTTGCGGTAACATTTTAGATCTTTTAAGTGAAGTTGTGCTAAGATATTCTCGGTTAACTCTCTCCTATGTAAAAAAAAAGAAAAAAAGGAAAAAAAAAGAGAAAAAAAATGTATATAATAATCCAAGGGTATCCAACATTGCTTGTAAATATAGCGCTGGTGTGCATACCAGCCAAGCTCTGTCCCAACTCTCACGTCATTCCGTGAGGCAGTGCATGGGTAGGATACCTTGGTCTCATGTTATGAGTTGGACACCTAAGGATTACCGACATCTTGTTGACAAAGTCAGCGTCGATCTGCACAATCCGCCAAGATCTGTCCCAAACTTTCACGGGTGGCATACTTTGGTCTTTTCGGTTAGTTGTTTGTAAATAGTAATAATGTGAATATTTTGTAATAAAGAGAGAGTTAGCACTTAAAATCCAAGCACACTCTTCACTTATTCGACCTAACTTGTTAACAAAAAGGAAGTTGAGATGCCGTTTTACGACTGTTGATATCGATTAAAGAATTCATTTGATATTTGCACTATGTTTCTACCAAAACAACAGGCCAAGATGGAGGAGTTTGTGACGATAACATGACTTTTGTTTGAAGTTTTGATTAGTAACGGACTCAAATTTCATAGTGATGACCAAAATTTGTGTTAACTCGTTCATGTAATATTTAAAAGTAAATTACCCATTAGTAAATATTCCTTTAAAAACTTGCATTCAAATTGTAAATATTTTCAAAATTTGCATTTTGTACATACTTTTTGCTTTTGGATTTTTTAGGTAGTAGCCACCGGAAAACCTCACGAGACAACACTCGTCCTACTGGAGACACCCAGAGGTTTAAAGGCTTGTTGCATATGCTCAATGCAATCATGCTCCCTACGAAAACGGATTTATCTTAACTTTTTTACTTTATTCGAGAACAAATAAAAAGATAAGTGTGGAGGTATTTGATATACACGTAAATGTATATATTTTATCTGCTTATTTATCTTGTTTTCTCTTAAAAATAATTGACACTATGTATTTATAGTTGTGTCTTCAGGTTATTTATGATGAATGGATCTGATGCACTTAATTGTTGAAAAGCTTGAAGAATTGATGTAAGAAGAGTGTTGTTTTTGAGAACTAAATTAAAGCTTGAAGAAATGTTGTTGTTCAACCACCTTCTGCCGCATATTTTAATGATTCAATGCCTTTTCGTAAAGATAGCCTGTCGTAGATGTTATGGAGTACCTATTCATGCTCAAAACAATTGAAGTTGATGTCATTTGATGCCCGCAAGCTATGACAGCCATTCATACACGTTCACACTTAGATATTTGGTTTATTTGTTATTTTGAAAAAGGGCTTTTGTCCCCAATCGTGTAATTGGCCACTTAGTCTTGGCCTGGGAAACTATAAATATACTTGTATCTAGTTCATTTGGATTCATTCAATCTTAGGTTTTATTATGTAATTCTTTGCTTGGAATAAAATTCTTCTTTCCTGTTCTCTTTAGTTTTATCTTTTTATTTACATGTTATTTTCTTTTCTGCAAGTATATTAGACCGTCCTTTATTTTATTTTTATTTTTTTCTTGTTTTTGTTCTATGTTGCAATTTACATTCGTTGTTATAATAATGAACATGAGAGGCTAATCCCTTCCAACTCAGGGGTAATGAAACTCTCTTGGTTATGTAGTTGCAACATAATTTATTTGTTCATTCTCATTTTTTGTGCTTCATGTCATGCTGATGTCATGGTGATCAAGTGGAGGTTGAAATAAAAAATTTGATGGTCTATACTTCTAATTAATATTTCATAGGCCATGCTTAAAGTATATTTCAATTTCAACTTGTTCATTTTTCATTAGAACTAGTAAGGTGATTTAGTGGGCATGATAGAGTTTGATAGTTTATGTTGTGCTAGTTGATAGCATGAATAAGCTATACTTATAATAATCATATCAACTAAATTCACAAATGACCAAAAAAGAAGAGAAATTGTAATTTGATAACTTGTTGTACTACATGATCTAGGAAGTGGATTTATTCCTAAGTTGCCATTTATTTCATAGTTTTTATTAATTTTAGTTTACTAGTTTAGTTGAAGTTAAAACATCACTTGGATTTGGTTTAATTTGATTGAATATAATTAAAAATAGTTCTTTCTCCGTGGATCGACTCGTACTCCGCTAACGTACTACAAGTGTACATCATGCGCTTGCGGTTTATTACATTTTGCGACAGTTTTCTAATCGATAGAATATCCGTCGTCGAACATCCTCCCATAGCAAGTCAAAAGTCTAACGACACTCCTCTCACAATCCAGAATGGCACCATACATGGCTAGCCAATCCATCCCTAGAATCAAACCATAGCCCATGAAACCAAGCACATATGCACTGCATTCAAACTCGACACCTAACACAGATATTCTCAAACCCCGACAAATCATAGATAAATGAGCCGTACCACCAATGAAGTTTGAGACAACTACGGAATCCAAAACCATGCTAGTACTAAGGATCGAAGACTCAACCACAGAATCAGATATAAAAGAATGTGAAGCGCCTAAATCAAAAAAGTTCTAACTGGATGATTGGAAAGAGAAATCAAACATTCAACGGAAACTTTCCTACCTCTATCTGGAGCACTGGTCACGAGAGCATGCACCTGCCCTCCAGAAGCTCCTGCCCTTTGACCTTGTCCTTGCTTCTTCTGGCACTCCTTAGAAAAGTGTCCGACCTCTCCACAATTGAAACAAGCATTCTTCCCTCTTTTGCAGTCCTTGACCAAGTGGCCCTCATGTCCGCAATCATGACACTTCCTCTTATCCTTAGCTTTGTCGTTCTTTCCTCTCTTCTTTGTTGTTGTTGTTGTCCTTTGTTAGGCCATACTTTCTTGTTTTGTATTTCCTCCACCTTAACTTCTTTCTTTTCAGCTTTATCTTCCTTATGCATCAATGCCATATCAACGAGCCTATCAAAAGTTCCTCCCATCGAAATATGAGATATAGCTAACCCATGGAGGGGTTTATTCAGTCCTTTAGCAAACCTCAAAGCTTTCTTATGCGGGGTATCCACTAGCTCCAACCCAAACCTTGCCAGTTGGTTGAACTTGTTAACATGCTCTTTGACAGTCATGCCTCCTTGCTTGAGTGCCAGAAACTTTTCCATTCGCATACTTTTCTTAGCTTGGGAAATAAAATTTATTTCAAACCTCTACCGAAAATCATCCCAAGTCTCCATTGGACGCCCTGCTTGTGTCACTTGCCACCAGAGTGAAGCCTCATCTTTCAACAGCCAAGTGGTCAACTGAATCTTCCTACGATCGTCAACTTCGAAAATTCCAAACAAATCCTCCGTCTCTTTAAGCCAATTCCTTGCTTCTATGAAAGTTTCGATTCCTCGGAATGGCTTTTCGCCCGTAGCACAGAAATCTTTGCAGATCTTAGAGAAATTATCTGCTCGCGGAGGAGGAGGATAAGGAACGGAGGGTGCAACTGGGGAGGAACGTTTGCTGGACCATCGGCAGGCGCCATGGCCTCTAGATACCAACGGAACCAGCTTGGTATCGTAACGGCCTCAGGAATATTAGGTTCCTAATACATTCTGAAAAGAAAAGGAAAAGTGATTCAAACAAAGAATCGAAAAATATTACATATGGATTTGGGGAATATGTTTTTCAAAACAGACTTGTCTTTTGAAAATGTTTTCTTTTAATACCTTTTTTAAAATAATTTTCAAAATCTTTTACCTAATCTGGTAACCTTTAGCTCTGATACCAAGTGTGACATCCCACATCCGTTAATGTTACTCCTTAAGAGAATGCATTAATTTTCATTAAGCGTTATAGGTAAACAGAAATATAAACATTACAAGATAGATATAAAATAGCAGCGTAATTTAAAACTTTTACTAAGCTAAAAACATCATGGTTTAAAACATAGTTACATCACAAGTCTGGAATGCATAAAACCAAGTACGTCAACTTAAAATTTCTATCTTGTACTTTAATCATCAGAGTACAATAATAAAAGAAGCATAATCCCCAAAACATAGATATAGTAGTGAAATATGAAATCAAGCAGTACATCTAAGCAACTCCAAGAAGAATGAAAGCAGAATCATGATCAAGCTTGAGTATTCCCACCCTTAGAACCTGGAGGAGGGGGAAACAGAAGAGAAAGAAGAGAAAACAAAATGGGTCAGACATAAGTCTGGCGAGTCCAGTTACTTTTAGCATATAAATAGTTAAAAGTATCATGACAGGCATATAAACTGGAGAGAGAGATAACAACACAATAAGGCAGGTATGACAAGGTAAATAGGATAAACATGATAGTATATGTTGCGCTTCTCTAGTACTTTCTCTGCACCAATACTTGTGTCGTATGAACAAGATGATCCCCAACAAGTACAGGATGGTAGACTTAGGCATACTTCTAGTGAGAGGTTTCACCCCATATAATAATAGGCAACCCAACAAAACATACCGGAGTTACCCTAATGATAATAACGGCTCCTAAACATACTAGAATCTAGAGGTACCCTAATTACTACCCCAATGATCGGCTCCCAACTCCGTAGATACCCTGTGTTGGCCTCACAGTAGGACGTATCACTTCCTAAAGTGGAAACCCTTTATTTTTAGGATGTGAACAACCATATCTACTAACGTCACTGCGTCTTAGCCTCCTCTGCCAGACCCATGCACGTACATGACCCCGTCGGAATGCGCCGCCAACACTGCCCCTTCGTTTTGATCTCTTACAATCAGCCCAGTAAGCGTTGCTCGGCTTCGACTAGTTTGGAGTACTCGTTTGATACATGTATATGGGTTACTGACTGAAACGGGTCCCAAACACAAGATGATACAAGCTTTCGTCTAAGCTTGCATCCCCACTACTAGGTTTTCCATAGGTTATGCTATACTAGAGTAAAAAGATTGCATGTCATACCGAGTAAAAGATTGCATGCCAAACAAGAGTAAAAATATTACATAACCTCACAGGTTAAGTTTGCGGGCATGTATATAAATATTACCCAACACCCTAGGATATACTTAACCCTCCCACTATTTCAAGCAAGTTTCCTTAACCCCTTCTCAAGTTAACATGTCCACGTAATCCTTATGGATTCAACTAGGTTAAGAATTCAAGTTAATTACCATATTCATTTATGGTTATAATGTGCTTGACTCACACATTAAGCTTACAACTTATGGATGCTGGATATGCCGGGCGGGTCCGGGTAGACTTCTTCCATAAGTCTGACTTAACCTCATGTCTTAGCCTTTTACATGTTTATGCACTTAAACCCCTTACATTAGATTCACCACTTTTGGTCGCTGGATATGCCGGGCGGTTCCGGGCAGACTTATACCACAAGTGTAATCTAACCTCGTGTCTATGCGAGGTTACAGTTTCTAATTAATGTAATTCTAGGCATTTTTCTTATTTAACAATTATCCCTATTTCATTATAGGTTTTCATGCCCCTTTTCCAAGTCATATTTATCATGTACCATATGCCCCAAATTTAAGTTCTAAATCACAATTTGATTTATGTCCCAAATCCATATTCATGTATATCATTCAGTTTATGCCTAAACTTCCCAATACAGGTTATGGCCCAATTTTAATGTTTTCCCGTCGTTCCCAATTTCATACGTTCGCATATTTCAGTTGTAGGCCTAGGCTCAAAGGTAGTCTGGCTATAAAATAAAAAATGGATAAGAAGAAGGGAAGAGAATAGAATAATCATAATAACAAGATTGACATATGACGACAATAATAGGCATACCAACTAATAAGCATATAGTGACAAAATTAGGCATAGTGACAGGATAGGCACACAGGAACAGATCTGATGAACATGTAAAAATAGAACTGATTAGGCATAGTGTCATGATCATAAACAGGCATGATGAGATCTAATTAGTGAATTAGAAATACAAATAATGGTAGATCTGACATGATTCAATAGTCACAGGCTTATATCTAATTCATAGTCATGTCAGAATAACATAAATACACAGGTTATGGCAGATATGATATGATTCAAATAGTCATAGGCTTAGATCCAGTTCATAGTCATGTCAAATGACTTTTTAAGTATTTAGATCTAAAATAACGTAGACTCACTGCGATAGGATCTAAGAAATAGAAGAATAATTGCAGATGTTGAATCACAGATTTCTAAACTTGAATGACTTGATTGTTGAAGAAGAAGAAGAAGAAGGCTAATTTAATCTGGGCAGAGGCAGCATCTAGTTCTCCATTTTTTTGGTGAGTAAAAACTAGAGGAATGGGTTCTTATTTGTAGCAACCGTCCAACGAATCTTGTAAAGAAATCAGTCTATGTACGAAACCAAAAATCTGCCGAGATCTCCGTGGGGGTCGACACCCCTTGGTGTGTCGACCCAGGGGTCGACACCCCCTTGATGGGTTGACACCCCCTTGATGGGGTCGACACCCATGGGCGTTAATTTCCCGCTCCCCTTCCAACTGTTCGATTTTGAATTATTTTGAATTCTGGACCTATTTTGTTTATATATACTTCTCTTGTGCATATACAAACTTCAAACCTTAATATCTTCTTCATACGGTGTCCATTTTACGCAAACCAGGTGTCTATTTTGACTAGAATTCCGAGATGAACACAAAGGCGCAATCTGGTTTAATTAATTCTGAATATTAAATTAAGTTTTATTTAATTTATCATCTTTAGTGTTGTTAAAATTACGGGGTGTTTCAGATATGTTCTTAAATTCCTTTCCAAAGCTTTTATTAGTGCTTGTTTCTATCATTTAAAGTATATCCCATCAATCGAATCTTCGACCTTAGGTAGGTATCCCATGATTGTAAACATGTGTTTGAGACATGTTATGTTTGATGGATGTAAGTGGATGCTAGTGTTTGCTAGCGGTTGCTCGTGGATGCATATATACACACACATTAGGCACTAGATTGGCTCAATCACTTTCATACTGCATATGGATATGTGCACATTTTTCTTCTTTTAATGGATCATCATATGGATGTTGCATTTAGATGAATGACTGTGCACGCATATATATAACTTACATGTTATAATAGGATTATTTGCATACATGTTGCATTTATGGCACTAACATACATTGCATTAAGGAGCTCGATTGATTCAGTAGACAACCTGATCTTCTGCAATAGTATATGGACATATACACACACCTTTGCATATGTTCATATATGCATTATAAGTATTTAAGGACAATGGATGCCTGTGATTGATGGATGATGGATTTTAGGATATACATTCTTCTTAAATTGGAGATTTCGGGGACGAAATGCTTTGAGAAGGGGAGAATGTAACACCCCGTAATTTTATAACACATTAATATGATAAACTAAGGAATACTTAATTAAATATTGGTAATTAAGTAAAACGGACTGCGCCATTGCATTTATCTCGGAATTCTGCTAAGATAGACACCAAGTTTGCGTAAAACGGACATCGTATGAAGAAGATATTAAGGTTTAATGTTTGTATACGCATAAGATATACACACACACACACATAGAGACATAACCAAGTCAAAAATGTTCAAAATAATTAGAAATCAAAAGGTAGGACAACGTGGGAATCTGGCCCATTGGGGGGTCGACCCTAGGCCTAGGAGTGTCGACCCACGGGTCGACACCATAAGGGGGGTGTCGACACTCATGTCGAAACCTAGGTCGACGCCCCCAGATCCAGGAGAAATTCATTTCAGTGTACGTGGACTGAATTCTTAGCTAAATTCATGAACCCTACGCTATTAATAAGACTCCATTCTCATTGTTTTATTCATTTTAAAACAATGGAAAACTAGATGTTGCCTCTGCTTAGATTAAAATAGCCTATTCTTCTTTAGCAAAAAGAGTTATTCAATTTCATAGATCTTTTCTTCAATCAATTCCTTGTTCTTTAGATCCAATCAAAGTGAGTTTATGTTATTTCTAGATAGAAATAATTAAAATGTAATCTTGACATGCCTATAAGTTTGGATCTAAGCCTATGCCTCTTGAGTAATATGAACCATAACACATCTGTCATTTCTTGTATATCTAACTTGCTGTTTAGATCTCATATGCCTATTTGTGGCATCCCTATTATGTTAGTTGCCTAATCATGTCATTATGCCTAATCAGTTCTATTATCACATGTTCTTCAGATCTGTTCTTATATGCCTATCCTGTCATTATGCCCAATTCTGTCACCATATGCTTATTCAGTTGCTATGCCTATTTCTGCCATCATATGTCTATCTTGTTAGTATACCTATTTCTGTTCTCTTCCCTTCTTCTTTTCCAGTTTTATTTTATAGCCATGCTACCCGAGCCTAGGCATACCATTGAAATATGCGAACGCGTGAAATTGGGAATGAGGGGAAACCGTTAAAAATTGGGGCATAATTTGTATTGGGGTATTTGGGCATAACTTGTCTTAAAAATATGAATATGGATTTGGGCCATAAACCAAACCGTGATTAAAGATCTTAATTTAGGGCATATGATACATGATAAATATGACTTGGAAAAGAGGCACTAGTACTGGTGTAGAGAAAGTACTAGAGAAGCGCAATATATTTTATCATGTTTATCCCGTTTACCTTGTCATACCTGCCTTGTTGTGCTGTTTTCTGTCTCTCCAGTTTATATGCCTGTCATGATACTTTTATCTATTTATATGCTGAAAGTAATTGGACTCGCCATACTTTATGTCTGACCTATTTTGTTTCCTCTTCTTTCTCTTCCGTCCCCCCTCCCCAGGTTCATAGGGTGGGAATACTCAAGCTTGATCAGGATTCTTATTTCATTACTGCTTGGAGCTTCTTAGATGTACTGCTTGATTTTGTACCTTCTCTACTATCGCTATGCTTTTTTGGATTATGCTCTTTTCATGTTTATTGTACTTTGATGATTTTAGTACAAGATAAAAGTTTTAAGTTAACGTACTGGGTTTTATGTATTTCAGACCCGTGATGTAACTATATTTTGAACCACGATGTTTTCTGCTTAATAATGTTTTTAAATTCCACTATTATTTATATCTGTCTTGTAATATTTATGTTTAAGTTTACCTATAACGCTTCACGAAACTTAATGCATTCTCTTAAAGAGTGACATTAACGGATGTGGGGGGTCACATGTACCCTAATTACTACTCCCAAGCGATCGGCTCCCTAGCTTGTAAAATACCCTGTGTCGGCCCCACAGTAGAGTGTATTACTTCCAAAAGTGGCAACCTATAGAAGGACACAGACCTATTTACTGGTGCTACAACAGGTTATTTTTCCCCTTTAGAACGGAGTCATGCACGCACATGACTCCATTGGAACGCGTCCGTACACCCCCTCTTTTGGAAGAACCTCTTAAAATTAGTTCAGTGTGCGTGCCCTGACATCTACCTAATGCGGGGTCCCCGTTTAAAACAGAATGGGTTACTGACCGATATTGTCCCCACAAAATAGATGAAAAAAGTCAAAACCCCTAACTTGTGTCCCCCAATTAACTAGGATTTTTAACAGGTTAAGCCTACATATTAAAAGGTTTTCCTAACACCCACAGATTAACAGGTTAATAGCTTCGTGTAACCCCCTACAGATTAAACAGTTTTATTTGACTCCATCAGGTTAAACCGATTTACTAAACCCCAACATATTAAACAGATTTACTTAACCCTTAACAGATTAAACAGGTTCTACGGGTTGTTTACAGTTTTATTAACATGTTCCGCTTAATTTATAAATTAAGCCTATAGATTTATATGTCCCAAACCTTAAGTCATAATTCACAGTATAAGATATACCCCAAATTTTAGTCATACTTCACATTATAGTTTATGCCCCCAAATTCCAGTCATGATTCACACTACAAGA
This sequence comes from Allium sativum, assembly GCA_030737875.1. NCBI lineage: Eukaryota > Viridiplantae > Streptophyta > Magnoliopsida > Asparagales > Amaryllidaceae > Allium > Allium sativum. The sequence continues at coordinate 78,816,137 of CM060922.1, read as the reverse complement.
TATGCCCCCAAATTATCATTCCCAGATAATCCCAAACTCGTTTGTACGCATATTTTAGCGATATTGGCCCAGGCTCGAAGGTAGCCTAGGCTATATAAAAAAGTACAAAGGGAACGAGGGAGAGAGAAGAATAGAAATAGGCATAATAATAGAATAGGCATATTATAATAGAAATAGGCATATTAAAAATTGGCATATAAGGACTGAACAACATATCAGGTTTATAGAGGAATACATGTATTAGCAGAATTGTTTAGATATGAATCAGATTCTTAACAGGCATAGCTTCAGATCTAGATTTATAACATGTCAAGGTTACTATTAAATTTTTATATCTAAAAGTAACATGAATTCACAGAGATTGGATTTAAGCACAAGAAATCTTTCTGATATACATATATAGGCCGTTGTTGAAGAAGATAGGCTGATTCAATCCAAGCTGGGAAGCATCTCATTATCTCCATTGTTTCAGGTGAAGAAGAACAATAGAAATGTCGTCCTATATATAGCCCACCTTCAACGAACCCAGCCAACAAAAAGTCCAGATTCAGTAAAATGCACCACGCTTGATTGATCATGGGTCGACCTGGGTCGACCCATGGGATGATCCACCTGGCCATGGGACGACACATATGTCGACCCAACCCAGGCGTGGGTCGTCCCATGCTGGTCCAGATCTCACCTAGTTTTCCTGCTTACTTTTTCGAACTGATTTGAATTTGTGCTTTGAATTATATATACATATAAGTCTCATATATGTATACAAACTTCTAAGCTTCATATCTTCCTCAAACAATGTCCATTTTATGCAAAATAGGAGTCTATCTTAAGCAAAATTTCGAGACGAACGCAATGGTATGGTCTGTTTTATTTAATTCCCTATATTTAATTAAGTATTCTTTAGTTTATCGTTATAATGTCCTTTAAAATTACGGGGTGTTACATTATCCGCTACTTAAAGGATTTCGTCCTCGTAATCTCCAAGTTAAGAAGAATGTTTATCCTAACATCCATCAACCATCTACTCATCTATCAATCACAGGCATCCATTGACCTTAAGATATTTCTGATGCTTGTATGAACATACGCAAAGGTGTGTGTATATGTCCCTATAATAATGCGAAAAATCAGGCGGTCTAATTATTCAGTCGACCTCTTTAATGCAATGTATGTTAGTGCCATGAATCCAACATTTATGCAAATAGTTCTAGTATATCATGTAAACGTTATATGTGTGCATAATCATCCATCCAAATGCAACGTCCATATGACGATACATCCACTTCCATCCATAAAAAGAAAAATGCACACACATCCATATGCAGTATTAGAGTGCTTCGAGCCGACCTATTGCCTAGTGTATGTATATGCATCCATGAGAAATCACTAGCAAACACTTACATCCACTTGCATCCATCAAAAATAACATGTCTCAAACATTTGTTTACATCTATTAGTACCTTGCCTAAAGCTCGAAGATTCAATCGATAGCATATACTCAAATGACAGAAGCAAGTACGAATAAAAGCTTGGAAAAAGAAGAACATACCCTTGAAAAGAAAAGGGTACTAAGCGCGAATCTTGTCCTCAGTCTCCCAAGTTGCATCCTCACTGTTTTATCCCCATTGCACTTTCATCAACTTAAACTCTCTGTTGTGTAGCTTGTTAACCTCTGATCCAAGTATATGGGTAGGAACTCGTATCTGTACCTCGCTTTCTACCTCTACCTCCGCGAGCCTGCTCGACTCAACTATCTTTGTTGTACCGTGCAAACATTTCGACAAATGAGAATCATGGAAAACATCATGAACACCCACCAATCCTTTGGTACCTTCACCCTATAAGCCATTTGACCTATCCTTTCCTTTATAGGAATGGCCTTACGAACCTTGGAGCCAATTGCCCTGCAGATCCAAAGCGAAACACATTCCTCAGAGGTGATACTTTGACGAAAACCATGTCTCCTACCTCAAACTCAATATCAATCCTTCTCTTATATGCGTAGGACTTCTGCATATCATGAGCTATCTTCATGTGTCTACAGATAAAATCAATTTTTTTTGAAATTTCTCTTATCATCTCAGGTCCAACTAGAAGCCTATCTGTAGACTCCCACCAACAAGTCGGTGATCTGCAAGGTCGTCCGTACAATGGCTCGAAGGGTGCCATACCTATACTAGCCTAATAACTATTGTTGTAGGTAAACTCAACCAATGGAAGATGCTCCTCCCAAGTCCCTCCAAATTCTAGGATACACAGCCTCAAAAGATCCTCAAGAATTCTATTCACCCTCTTAGTCTTCCCTTCACTCTTAGGGTGATATGCGGTGCTCAAACATAACTGTGTACCTAATGCCTCTTGCATGCTCTTGCAGAACTCACTAGTGAAGATGGGGCCACAATCACTCACTATGTTAGAAGGTACTCCTTGTAGACCGACCTTCTCACGAAGATAAATTGATGCCAACCATGTTGTCATTCTCTTACTCTTAACAGGAATGAAATGAGCGCTCATAGAAAGCATGTCTACTATAACCCAAATACTGTTGTTGCCTTTCCTCAATCTAGGAAAATTATCATTGAAATCCATAGAGACGCTCTCCCACTTCCACTGTGGGACCTCTAAAGGATGAAGCTAGCCGCCAGGCTTTTTCTCTTCAGCTTTAACTTGCTGGAAAACTAAACATCGAGAGACAAACTCCGCTACATCTTTCTTCATCCCAGCCCAAAAGAAAGCCCTCTTCAAATCTCTATACATCTTATCACCACCCAGATGGATAGTCATCCTAGAATGATGGGCTTCCTCAAGGACTGTCTTCAATAGACTTCCCACTCGGGGAACACAAAGCCTTCTATCCCTTCGTAGACACCCTCTATCATTCGTGGAATATCTACTGAGTTGACTAGAAGTCTCCCCTCAACTGCACTTATCCAAGATGTCTGCTATCTATGGGTCCTCTTGATGTGAAGATCCTATCCGATCCATAAGAGTAGGTCGCACCTCTAAGGATGCCAACAAATCAGGTATAAGATCCATTGATGGCCTAAAATCGAAGGTCGATATGTACTCCAAACCTGCCTCTCTACGAATAGAGGAATTAAGGTTCCTACTCAACGCATCCGCCACCATATTACCTTTTCCAGGGTATAAGCAATCTCAAAATAATAGGACACTAGGAACTCCATCCATCTATGTTGTCTCAAGTTGAAAACTCTTTGCGAGAACAGATACTTGAGCGAATTATGGTCCGTGTATAACTCGAACCTCTCTCCAAGCAGATAATGTCGCCAAGTCTTAAGCGCGAATACTATAGCAGCCAATTCCAAATCATGGGTAGGGTAGTTCTTCTCATGAACTCCAAACTGTCTACCACCGTAACATACTACCCTTCCCTCTTGCATCAAGACAACACCAAGCCCTGTACCACATGCATCAGTGTACACAATGAACACCTTGTTCCCATCAGGCAAAGTCAAAACTGGGACTGTTGTTAGAGCCCTCTTCAGTAATTAAAAAGCCTCCTCGCAGTCAATACTCCAAGAAAAGGTCAGATTCTTCTTTGTCGATCTGGTGGTTGGGGCTGATATCTTCGTGAAGTCCTTGACAAACTTCGTATAATAGCATGCCAAACCAAGAAAACTGCTCACCTCCTTTGCATTCTTTGGAATCTTCTAGTCTTGAACTACAAAGGCTTTTGCGGGATCCACTGCTATCCCATCCTTGGTGACCACATGCCCTAGAAATCTTACTTCCTCTCTCCAAAAGTGACATTTGGAGAATTTCACCTTAAGCTGGTATGCTCGGAAAGTCCTCAAAACATCCGCTAAATGTACGGCATGCCCTTGCTCGTTCTTCGAGAAGATCAGAATGTCATCTACAAAAACCAAAACGTCGTTAACCCAAAAGGCATGACTAGCCACTCAAAGAAACCATCTGGAGTTCTGAAAGTGGTCTTGTCTATATTGTCCTCGGCCACCCTCAACTGATGAATTCCCATGGCCAAGTCTAACTGAGAGAAAACAGATGCGCCAACAAGCTGATCAAACAGATCGTCAATCCTCGGAAGTGGGTGCCTATTCTTCTTAGTGAGCTTGTTCAACTCCCTATAATCTACACATAAGCGAAGTGAGTCATCCTCCTTCGTTGCAAAGACGAATGGAGCATCCCATTCTGATATACTTAGCCTAATAAACCTCTTCTCAAGTAGCTCCCCTACTTGTTTGCTAAGCTCCCTCCTGTAATGACCCGCATTGGCAGAGGTATTATAATTATTTTATTTTATTATATAAATGGTGGTTTAATGAATTTAATGGTCGGTTAATTAAATAATGGTTAATATTTAATTTAAATAATAATTAAATAATATATTTAATTCTGAAATAATTAGAATTGGCTGGAATGGCGATATAGTGTGAACTGGATCATCTGTGATATTTAATTCAGTTTAGAATTGAATTTGAATAACGAATATATTATATGAACGACAGTTTTAACATAGAATTATAATATAATTAAAATCGAGCTCGAAATGGCGCTGCAGTTCGTAAATTGGCGGTTCGAACTTCAACTGAATGTACAGGATTCATTTTAAGCCGGACTTCTGAAACAAGAAACGTGTGGAGCTGGTGGAGTATATCTTTCTAGTGGAAGAGAAAAATCGGGATTTCGTCATGTAGATTTTGATTCATGTCCAAATCAAATTTTAGAAAAGTCGCTGTGGAATTCCTTTATAATTTATAAAGGAATTATTTTTATTTTAGAAAGGAATTTCAATATAAATCGAATATCGGGTTGACCCAGATTTGATAATATCAAGTTAGAAATTCATATAGGAATATTCTAGAGCTGTATGGTATTCCACTGTGAATATATACGATAATATTTATGTATAAATATTTAATTTAATTATATTTATATATTTAAATGGGTCATCCAAAGCTTTGAAAATAGCCACTTTCGCAAACGAAGTCGGAATTCGACGAAACTAATTTTGTTGGATCCGCAATGTTAAATAGTTGTTAGATTTCCAGTTTCGTGATTTTTAGAGTCACTATGTGGCCGTACCGATTTTTAGAGTGAAAAATAGTCGATATTCTGACGATTAAAAATACGCTGTGTAAGCATACGAAGTCGGAATTCGACGAAATCAGTTTCGTTGGGACCGTAATGTCGAACTCTAGCAGTATGTCCCGTTTCGTGATTTTTGGGTATCACGTGTGATTATAGGAATTTTTAGATGATGAACGGAGAAAATGAATGGACAAGGATCCTCCAACAAGCCATAACACACCCTATAAAATACCCTAACTCTCTAACCTAATTCTTTCCTGGTCAATAGGAAACAAAAATCATGCCGCCACAAACAAAAAGTAACGAATGAAATCCTTCTTCAAAAAAAAATCAAGTGAAAATCAAATAAATTTCCATAATTCTCAATAACCATATTTTCGAGTTCATTAGAGTTAGGGCTTCATTTCAGTACCTCAGTTTTCAAGTGCGCATCAATTTATGGTTCGACAGTACTGTCGATTACCGGAAATCAATCGAGGGCTAAGGAATTCGGCTATTCATTTATTTTGGGTAAAGCGGAAGTTGTCCTTGAGTTAGTGGGGTTCGCCAGCGCATGTGTGCGATTTCCAGTGGGTTCCGGATGTCGATGTTTGCCAGGATACCGTCCGTGAAGTCATGAAGTCGCGATACAAAGGCATAGTGCGAGTTTAGTAAAAATGGCATCAGTTTGTAGAGATTCTGGAAAGAAAATTTATGGCAATTGTTTTGTGATTTATTATTGATTAGAAAATGAGTTTTGGATCAAATAAAGGGGGCGAAATGGACAGGGAGATAATCGGGTTCCTGTAGCGTGGGAGTGGAGGAAGGCATCGAGCATTTTAAAATTTGTATAGGGTGATGCTATTTTTGACAAAGTGTAGAATGGGATTTTTAGTTGATTTATGATGTAGTAAGGAAAGTGACAGTGAAGAAATGTTTGAGAAATGGCACTTTGGTTTTGCGGGTTTGAACGTTACTGAGGGAAGATGAAGATGGGGGGGGGGGGGTGTTTAAGCAGTGATGACGTGGATAGGTATTAGATTAGTTAATTTATTTATAATTAGTTTAATGATTTATGACCAAAATTTGTACATAATATTGTAAAATGTATAACATTAACATATATTGTCAGAATCACGAGCCGTCTGTCACGTTAGGATCATATGGTCGAACACTACCCAATGGAACTGACTGGGAGTGAATCCGAGCTCGTTACAATTTATGGCGAAATAAATTGTCCATCTAAATCAAAGACAGTTAATCGTTTTTAACGATAACAGTCCAATGTGAGTAAAACTCACCAACTTTGAACAGTTTAAAATTTCATGTTGTATTTTTAGAACTGTTAGATATTGGCTGATTGACTGTATGTTGACTGTTTGATTGAACTACTAGTCAGTTAGTTAAATTTTCTATATTGATTCCGTTTAACAGAATATATCATATGGAACTGAAAAGTGATGTTATCTATATTGTTTAACATCTGTGATGCAGGGAGACAGGTTGGAGGAATCCAACTGGATTCCTCAACATTTATTTTACTATTTTCATATATTGTGATATATGATGTGTTATATAATCTGTTATGGATTATGAGTGTTGGAATCATGTTGATCATTTTTATTCGATATTTTAAATATCATAAAAGACCCTGGGATGTAAAAAGAATTATATCAATGTATATTGAATAAAATGGAGTTTATAAAATCAACAGATTTTGTAAAAGGAAATATTTCGAAAGTAAATAAAAAGGGAAATCATTTGTAAAGTGAAGAACTGTTACTATTAGTAAATCTTTATAAATGAATAGTTTATTCGAAAAGTAAAAGGAGCTAATCGATGTTAGTTTAATCGATTAGAGTTAAAGTAAAAGGAGCTAATCGATGTTAGTTTAATCGATTAGAGTTAAAGTTAAAAGGAGCTAATTGATGTTAGTTTAATCGATTAGAGTTAAAGTAAAAGAGCTAATCAATGTTAGTTTAATCGATTAGAGATAAAGTTAAAATGAGTTAATCGAATATAGTTTATTCGAATATAAAGTTAAAAGGAGTTAATCGATGTTAGTTAATCGATTAGAGATAAAGTTAAAAGGAGTTAATCGATGTTTGTTAATCGATTAGAGATAAAGTTAAAAGGAGTTAATCGATTAGAGATAAAGTTAAAAGGAGTTAATCGATGTTAGTTAATCGATGTTAGTAAATCAATTCGAATAGAAAGTAAAAAGAGTTAATCGAATATAGTTATTCGAATAGAAGCAAATGAGTTAATCGAATATAGTTTATTCGAAGAAAGTAAAAGGAATTATCGAATATAGTTTATTCAAAGAAAGTAAAAGGAATTATCGAATATAGTTTATTCGACGAAAGTAAAAGGAATTATCGAATATAGTTTATTCGAAAGGAGTTAAGCGAAATGAGTAAATCAATAGCGTTAGTCAAATAGAGTTAATCCAATATTGTTAGTCCAATAGAGTTAATTGATAAGGGTTAATCGAATAGAGTTAAGTGAAAAGAGTCAATCGAATATAGCTATTCGAAGAGGGTTAAGTAAGGAAGAAAGTAAAAGGAATAAAGTGAACTTTGCTAATTTCAAAGTTAGAAATGTTGTTCAGTTAAGGTCTGAGAGGTAGTTCTACCACAACTTGATTGGCTTCATTTTAACTAAGGAATAGTTAAGGTTCGGCAGTAAAGGAAATGGTTTGAGTTGGCATCGCGATGGTTTGTTTAAACATCTGTCTAAGTCCAATGAAGAAGCTTTTGAAATGTTTTCCAAGTAAGAAACCAGAAATGTTTTCTAATAAAGGAAACAAGAAATGGAAATGTTTTCCATTGTTAATAACGTATATTTTCCAAATTTAGAAAATAAGAAATATTGAATATAGGGAAACAGGAGATAAGTAAATTTATGAAATAAGAGATTAATGTTAATCATGTTTGATCGATAAAATTTCCATTTTTGAAATAATATCGTTGTTTGCACACTTGTTTTTATTCGATAGTTAAATCACAGACTATCGAAGTTTTGACCATTTTAACGTTGCTAATATGGAGAGACCGGCTGGATTATTATCCAAAGAACCACTCTGTATTGGCATAAGCGTTGCGAATCAAATATGCCAAAGGAAATTGAAGACGGAGTTATGCAAGGGCTATCCTGTTTACAGAATAGTGCCTTCGGTTCATCCTGTTCCTGGATGACTTGTATGGAGGGATGTCTGACAGAGTATTTCCAGATGATCACGTATATTGATTTCTCCAACTGTACCAAGAGTGGAAGCGGAGAAGGAAACTTCTTTTAGCTAACATATATTGTATTGTTGAGGACGTCAATCGGTGATTTGATGGATTTGATGATGTGACATTCAAAGTGGATCTGATGTGATGATAAAGCGTAGCTTCTAGCCTCACATCCGGTAAATGACAGAAATCGGGCAAGCAACATGGCTAAGTCGGTCGCACCGAAGTAGGGTGTATAATCACCTGATCTAGAGTTTCATTTACTTCTAAAAATCTATTGTTGAAGCTGTCCCATTCGGGAAATGGTTGCTGATCCCAACTGTTGGTGATATACATTCGATACGCTCAAGCGAAATGAGTGGTCGGTCATGTGTGGCCGGGTTGCAAGATGTTCTTGTTGAACCCAGTGTATTCCTCTCTAGAGGTACACGAGCGATAGGTGGTTCCATACCTTGTCATAGTTGGAAACCCATTACCCAATACGTGCTTGTGGTTTTGATTGTATACTATATATGTAGAAGTGAGATGAAAGCGTTTCTACTAGATGATTATTATAATTGTGGTTAATAGACATTATTATAATATCAAAAGGTTTTTGATATAAAGATAATTTGGATTCTCATAAGGGAAAAACCCGTTTCGTTATGCGGCGTGGTCTTATGAGATATCGTTTACTTGTTCGAACTGTTTTTAAACTGTTTTACTCATACCAGTCCCATGACTGACCCGGAGTTTATTTTGTTGTTTTCCCTAAACTCTTGGGTGCCTAAATTTGTATGGGCAGTCAAGTAGTCGGGATTTATAGATACACTTGAAGAGCTGGAGCAGGAGGCTTCAGGATCATATAACTATAGTTTATTTCCGCTGTGTTGTAAGTGTTGTACTTTGATAATGATATGTATATTCAAGTACAGATTTGTATTTCAAAGTTATGTTATGAAATATATTTATTCGTTCCGCTGTGAGATTCGTGTTACTCTGATGTTGTGTTCTTCTTCTTCTTCTATTCTAATTTTCTATCTTATCTTTCCTCACCCTCTAATTTCTTTCACCAATTACCAGGATTTTTCGATGTTTTGGTTATCGACATCGTGTTTATGTCGATAACCAAAGTCGCTAAAAATCCGGGTCATTACAGTTGGTATCAGAGCTTAGGTTAAGTGAATTACCTTGGCTCTATGGCGTGACTCGGTAGAGATAGGGTTAGCAATACCCTAGATTGAGTTTGAGTGTATATATACGAGTGAACGTATTTGTATATTGATATAAAAATTGTTTTATATTGTGGAGATTCATTGGTTGAGTAGTTTATGAGTTCTGGTCAATCAGTTTGATCCACTATATCGGTAGGAGTTACTAAACACTCGAATACGATGGGTCGGCACGATATGTTTTGAAAGAGGGTAAATGAAAATAATTTTACCCAAAGTATATTTGATACATATTGGATATATTGGTTGTTATTATAGTCGAGTAAGATTATAAATTAAATGGTTATGTGAATAACCAATCAGAATTCATATAAGTGAAATGCGTGAAATCAGATGAGTAAAATCTGAAATTTTAACCAGGAATCAAGTTAAAACTCTGGAGAATTGGATAAGTGTTTGTAAATGGATTGGGATTAAAAGTAAGGAAAATTTAAGATCCTGGGAGATTTTAAATTGTTTTACAAGCCGTGTGAATTATATTTTGAAATGAATTTCAAAGTGGAAATGTTTAAAAATGGTTTTATAGTATTGAACTCACTTCGATCGCTGGGAAATAGATTCTGATGATGACAGTTGCATCATCAGTATTCATTTTCGAGTTGTAAGTGACGAATTACTACCAAAGATACTGTTTTGAAATTGTTTTGAGAAAGACAAGTTGTGATGAATTTCAAAATGGGATTTATAATAAAGAATGAGTAAAGAAAGTTTGAAAAGGAATTATAATAAAGGAAGTTCAAACATAGAATGTAAATAAGAAAATTCAAAGGGGATTTGAATATAGAAAATTCAAAGGGGATTTGAATATAGAAATTCAAATGAAATTTGAATAAAGAAGATTTAAATAATGGAAAATTGAATATAGAAATTCAAAGGGAGTTTGAATATATGAAATTCAATGGAATTGAAATAGAAATTGAATATAGAAATACAAAGGGAGTTTGAATATGTGAAATTCAATGGAATTGAAATAGAAATTGAATATAGAAATTCAAAGGGAGTTTGAATATATGAAATTCAATGGAAGTGATATAGAATTTGAATATAGAAATTCAAATGGGGTTTGAATATAGAAATTCAAATGGAATTCAAATATGGAATTTGAATATAAAAAATATAAAGGAATTCAAATATAGAATTTGAATATTGAATTCAAAAGGAATTCAAATATAGAATTTGAATATATGGAATTTGAATATATAAATTCAAATGGGATTTATAATATAGTATTTGAATAGGATTTGATATATAGAATTTGAATAATAGAAGTGATATACAATTTGAATAGAAATTGAATAGAATTAACTAAGTCGAAGAGGAATTAGTTAGTCGAGTTTTGAATTTGAAGTTGAATTTTGAAAGGTGAATTGGATTTGTAAATGGATATTCGAAATCGAATATAGAACTTAAATTTGAATTTTGTATTCAATTTAGTTAATAAGCAAGTTAAAATATATTTGAACATGTCATGTTCAAATATAAAAGTGAAATAGACTAAAGAGTTAATTAACAAATTAATTAACGAATTGAGTTAAAACGATCAGGTATAGTTAAAATAGATTGGGCAGGTATAAATATACATGAGATAGGTATGGGTAAGGTATGAAGGTATATAAATAGATTGCTCGACAAAAGGTATGTATTTAATTCATATATGAGATTTTATGCGCCGTATCGGCTAGCCGCTTGGCTTTTTCTTTTTCTTTTGGATTGGTAAGGGCCATGGGAGGCTATTTGAAATATCCCGATGCTCCTAGTACAAAAGAGGTCATGGCAAATTTTTCCCGGGAATTTAAGGAGTTAGAATATTTTTAAGATAATTTGATAGTTAGAAATCAACGTATCGATATATATATATAGAAGTCGATAAGGAAACAAACTTAGAAATAGAATAGTATAATCAAAAAGGAAGTCTAGAATAAAATCTAGTAAGAATAGAAAGAGAAAGTGTATACGTGTTTAAAAGTGAATAAGTAGTTGTATGGTGTTGATTTTTCGGGTAAGTAGTCATATTTGTTTTGACGTTATAGATGTTATTCAGTCAAGGTCTGAGAGGTAGTTATACCCCAACTTGATTGATTTCATTATTAACAAATAAATAGTAAGATTTCAGGCTCGAAGATCAATGTTGAATAAGAGTTAGTTGAATATAGTATTTGGGTTGTCGTAACGATGTTTTACACAACATCCGTTTTAACCCAAATAAGTGTGAACTTGGAAATAGAATAATAAATATTTCCTAAGTATAGAAATAAACGAGATCGGAAAAGAGATAAGTAATTGGAATATTTTCCAATTATAAATAGCATATATTTTCTAAAGTTCAGAAAATAAAGGAAGGCGATATTCGGAAATGTTTTCCAAATAACATAAAAGGGCCAATATGGTTATTGAAAATATTTGGTTAACAAATATTGATAAAGAAATAGAGAAGTGATTTAACTAATGGAATATTGATTATGGGCTCAGTTAAATTTCAAAAAGGAAAATTTGATTTTTGAAAAAGTAAACTGTTTAAAATTCCCAGTAAAAGACTGTTTGAATTAAGAACAAATTTAAATAAAAGTTTGCGGAAGTAAGCTGAAATTGAATTGAAACAGTTAAGTGAAAACTGAATGGAAATAGAACGATATCAGGAAAAATTTATCCTTGACTAAAATTGGATTGTCGAGATAAGAATCTGAAATGAAAATTGGATTGGGGAGTTAAGAGTTTGAAATCGAGAATGGAACTCGAATTTGAAATAAAATTCGACTTAGGATATAAGCGAATGGTTGTGTCGTGGATAAAAGAAGATGGGGATTTGATTGGGATAACCCTTGTATCCGCTAAATTTAATAGCAGGTGGAAAGGATATAATGATATGCTGACAAAAGGTAACAATTTATATTTCTATTGAATATAAGATTTATGAGCCGAATAGGCAAGCCGCTTGGCTGTTTGATTTTCTTTTGGGTTGGAGAAGGCCCCGAGAGGCGAGTTGGAGTTTGACCGATTGACCAGTACAAAGGAGGTGCCGGCGAAATTTTTCGAAGTGTTAAGGCGTTAGAAAATTTTCGTTGATAAGAATTAATTAATAATTTAATTGAATTTAAATTGGTTCAGTTGAAACTAAAGTTAAGAAATGAACAAATATGTTCTAACCAGTTGATAGGGTCGCCCTCTACCTTTTAGCAATTTCGAGGACGAAATTATTTTAAGTGGGGAAGATTGTAATGACCCGCATTGGCAGAGGTATTATGATTAATTTATTTTATTATATAAATGGTGGTTTAATGAATTTAATGGTCGGTTAATTAAATAATGGTTAATATTTAATTTAAATAATAATTAAATAATATATTTAATTCTGAAATAATTAGAATTGGCTGGAATGGCGATATAGTGTGAACTGGATCATCTGTGATATTTAATTCAGTTTAGAATTGAATTTGAATAACGAATATATTATATGAATGACAGTTTTAACATAGAATTATAATATAATTAAAATCGAGCTCGAAATGGCGCTGTAGTTCGTAAATTGGCAATTCGAACTTCAACTGAATGTACAGGATTCATTTTAAGCCGGATTTCTGTGAAACAAGAAACGTGTGGAGCTGCTGGAGTATATCTTTCTAGTGGAAGAGAAAAATCGGGATTTCGTCATGTAGATTTTGATTCATGTCCAAATCAAATTTTAGAAAAGTCGCTGTGGAATTCCTTTATAATTTATAAAGGAATTATTTTTATTTTAGAAAGGAATTTCAATATAAATCGAATATCGGGTTGACCTAGATTTGAAAATATCAAGTTAGAAATTCATATAGGAATATTCTAGAGCTGTATGGTATTCCACTGTGAATATATACGATAATATTTATGTATAAATATTTAATTTAATTATATTTAAATATATTTATATATTTAAATGGGTCATCCAAAGCTTTAAAAATAGCCACTTTCGCAAACGAAGTCGGAATTCGACGAAACTAATTTTGTTGGATCCGCAATGTTAAATAGTTGTTAGATTTCCAGTTTCATGATTTTTAGAGTCACCGTGTGGCCGTACCGATTTTTAGAGTGAAAAATAGTCGATATTCTGACGATTAAAAATACGCTGTGTAAGCATACGAAGTCGGAATTCGACGAAATCAGTTTCGTTGGGACTGTAATGTCGAACTCTAGCAGAATGTCCCGTTTCGTGATTTTTCGGTATCACGTGTGATTATAGGAATTTTTAGATGATGAACGGAGAAAATGAATGGACAAGGATCCTCCAACAAGCCATAACACACCCTATAAAATACCCTAACTCTCTAACCTAATTCTTTCCTAGTCAATAGGAAACAAAAATCATGCCGCCACAAACAAAAAGTAACGAATGAAATCCTTCTTCAAAAAAAAATCGAGTGAAAATCAAATAAATTTCCATAATTCTCAATAACCATATTTTCGAGTTCATTAGAGTTAGGGCTTCATTTCAGTACCTCAGTTTTCAAGTGCGCATCAATTTATGGTTCGACAGTACTGTCGATTACCGGAAATCAATCGAGGGCTAAGGAATTCGGCTATTCATTTATTTTGGGTAAAGCGGAAGTTGTCCTTGAGTTAGTGTGGTTCGCCAGCGCATGTGTGCGATTTCCAGTGGGTTTCGGATGTCGATGTTTGCCAGGATACCGTCCGTGAAGTCATGAAGTCGCGATACAAAGGCATAGTGCGAGTTTAGTAAAAATGGCATCAGTTTGTAGAGATTCTGGAAAGAAAATTTATGGTAATTTTTTGTGATTTATTATTGATTAGAAAATGAGTTTTGGATCAAAGAAAGGGGGCGAAATGGACAGGGAGATAATCGGGTTCCTGTAGCGTGGGAGTGGAGGAAGGCATCGAGCGTTTTAAAATTTGTATAGGGTGATGCTATTTTTGACAAAGTGTACAATGGGAATTTTAGTTGATTTATGATGTAGTAAGGAAAGTGATCAGTGAAGAAATGTTTGAGAAATGGCACTTTGGTTTTGCGGGTTTGAACGTTACTAAGGGAAGATGAAGATGAGGGGGAGTGTTTAAGCAATGATGACGTGGATAGGTATTAGATTAGTTAATTTATTTATAATTAGTTTAATGATTTATGACCAAAATTTGTATATAATATTGTAAAATGTATAACATTACCATATATTGTCAGAATCACGAGCCGTCTGTCACGTTAGGATCATATGGACGAACACTACCCAATGGAACTGACTGGGAGTGAATCCGAGCTCGTTACAATTTATGGCGAAATAAATTGTCCATCTAAATCAAAGACAGTTAATCATTTTTAACGATAACAGTCCAATGTGAGTAAAACTCACCAACTTTGAACAGTTTAAAATTTCATGTTGTATTTTTAGAACTGTTAGATATTGGCTGATTGACTGTATGTTGACTGTTTGATTGAACTGCTAGTCAGTTAGTTAAATTTTCTATATTGATTCTGTTTAACAGAATATATCATATGGAACTGAAAAGTGATGTTATCTATATTGTTTAACATCTGTGATGCAGGGAGACAGGTTGGAGGAATCCAACTGGATTCCTCAACATTTATTTTACTATTTTCATATATTGTGATATATGATGTGTTATATAATCTGTTATGGATTATGGGTGTTGGAATGATGTTGATCATTTTTATTCGATATTTTAAATATCATAAAAGACCCTGGGATGTAAAAAGAATTATTTCAATGTATATTGAATTAAATGGAGTTTATAAAATCAACAGATTTTGTAAAAGGAAATATTTCGAAAGTAAATAAAACGGGAAATCATTTGTAAAGTGAAGAACTGTTACTGTTAGTAAATCTTTATAAATGAATAGTTTATTCGAAAAGTAAAAGGAGCTAATCGATGTTAGTTTATTCGATTAGAGTTAAAGTAAAAGGAGCTAATCGATGTTAGTTTAATCGATTAGAGTTAAAGTTAAAAGGAGCTAATCGATGTTAGTTTAATCGATTAGAGTTAAAGTAAAAGGAGCTAATCGATGTTAGTTTAATCGATTAGAGATAAAGTTAAAATGAGTTAATCGAATATAGTTTATTCGAATATAAAGTTAAAAGGAGTTAATCGATGTTAGTTAATCGATTAGAGATAAAGTTAAAAGGAGTTAATCGATGTTTGTTAATCGATTAGAGATAAAGTTAAAAGGAGTTAATCGATTAGAGATAAAGTTAAAAGGAGTTAATCGATGTTAGTTAATCAATTCAAATAGAAAGTAAAAAGAGTTAATCGAATATAGTTATTCGAATAGAAGCAAATGAGTTTATCGAATATAGTTTATTCGAAGAAAGTAAAAGGAATTATCGAATATAGTTTATCCGAAGAAAGTAAAAGGAATTATCGAATATAGTTTATTCGAAGAAAGTAAAAGGAATTATCGAATATAGTTCATTCAAAAGGAGTTAAGTGAAATGAGTAAATCAATAGCGTTAGTCAAATAGAGTTAATCCAATAGTGTTAGTCCAATAGAGTTAATTGATAAGGGTTAATCGAATAGAGTTAAGTGGAAAGAGTCAATCGAATATAGCTATTCGAAGAGGGTTAAGTAAGGAAGAAAGTAAAAGGAATAAAGTGAACTTTGCTAATTTCAAAGTTAGAAATGTTGTTCAGTTAAGGTCTGAGAGGTAGTTCTACCCCAACTTGATTGGCTTCGTTTTAACTAAGGAATAGTTAAGGTTCGGCAGTAAAGGAAATGGTTTGAGTTGGCATCGCGATGGTTTGTTTAAACATCTGTCTAAGTCCAATGAAGAAGCTTTGGAAATGTTTTCCAAGTAAGAAACCAGAAATGTTTTCTAATAAAGGAAACAAGAAATGGAAATGTTTTCCATTGTTAATAACGTATATTTTCCAAATTTAGAAAATAAGAAATATTGAATATAGGAAAATAGGAGATAAGTAAATTTATGAAATAAGAGATAAATGATAATGATGTTTGATCGATAAAATTTCCATTTTTGAAATAATATCATTGTTTGCACACTTGTTTTTATTCGATAGTTAAATCACAGACTATCGAAGTTTTGACCATTTTAACGTTGCTAATATGGAGAGACCGGTTGGATTATTATCCAAAGAACCACTCTGTATTGGCATAAGCGTTGCGAATCAAATATGCCAAAGGAAATTGAAGACGGAGTTATGCAAGGGCTATCCTGTTTACAGAATAGTGCCTTCGGTTCATCCTGTTCCTGGATGACTTGTATGGAGGGATGTCTGACAGAGTATTTCCAGATGGTCACGTATATTGATTTCTCCAACTGTACCAAGAGTGGAAGCGCAGAAGGAAACTTCTTTTAGCTAACACATAATGTATTGTTGAGGACGTCAATCGGTGATTTGATGGATTTGATGATGTGACATTCAAAGTGGATCTGATGTGATGATAAAGCGTAGCTTCTAGCCTCACATCTGGTAAATGACAGAAATCGGGCAGGCAACATGGCTAAGTCGGTCGCACCGAAGTAGGGTGTATAATCACCTGATCTAGAGTTTCATTTACTTCTAAAAATCTATTGTTGATGTTGTCCCATTCGGGAAACGGTTGCTGATCCCAACTGTTGGTGATATACATTCGATACGCTCAAGCGAAATGAGTGGTCGGTCATGTGTGGCCGGAACCCAGTGTATTCCTCTCTAGAGGTACACGAGCGATAGGTGGTTCCATACCTTGTCATAGTTGGAAACCCATTACCCAATACGCGCTTGCGGTTTTGATTGCATACTATATATGTAGAACGTGATATGAAAGCGTTTCTACTAGATGATTATTATAATTGTGGTTGATAGACATTATTATAATATCAAAAGGTTTTTGATATAAAGATAATTTGGATTCTCATAAGGGAAAAACCCGTTCTGTTATGCGGCGTGGTCTTATGAGATATCGTTTACTTGTTCGAACTGTTTTTAAACTGTTTTACTCATACCAGTCCCATGACTAACCCGGAGTTTATTTTGTTGTTTTCCCTAAACTCTTGGGTGCCTAAATTTGTACGGGCAGTCAAGTAGTCGGGATTTACAGATACACTTGAAGAGCTGGAGCAGGAGGCTTCAGGATCATATAGCTATAGTTTATTTCCGCTGTGTTGTAAGTGCTGTACTTTGATAATGATATGTATATTCAAGTACAGATTTGTATTTCAAAGTTATGTTATGAAATATATTTATTCGTTCCGCTGTGAGATTCGTGTTACTTTGATGATGTGTTCTTCTTCTTCTTCTATTCTAATTTTCTATCTTATCTTTCCTCACCCTCTAATTTCTTTCACTAATTACCAGGATTTTTCGATGTTTTGGTTATCGACATCGTGTTTATGTCAATAACCAAAGTCGCTAAAAATCCGGGTCGTTACACCTCCTTTCCCTAGAAGCCATGTGGTGCACAGGCAATGTTACTGGCTTCGCATTATCCACCAAGTATATCCAGAAATCTATCTCGCGCCTTATAGGTTAGCCTCTAACCTCATCAAAAACATTCGGATACTCATAAACTACAGGTATAGATCGCAAATCATCAACAGAAGCATCAAGTCATTCTAGGAAACTAAGTGTGACAGAACCCTTTGGGTCACATGAAATCTCGAGAGTCGTTCCTCGGCAAGTCAAAAGTCTAACGACCATCCTCTCACAGTCTAGAATAGCACCATACATGGCTAACCAATCCATCCCTAGAATCAGACAATAGCCCATAAAGCCAAGCACATATACGTCGCACTCAAACTTAACGCCCAACACAGATATACTCAGACACCGATATATCATAGACTGATGAGCCATGCCCTTGACGGGGTTTGAGACTATAACGGGATCAGAAACAATATTAGTACTAGGTGTAGAGACTTAACCACAAAATCAGATATAAAAGTGTGAGAAGCGCCAGAATCAAAAAGGGTTCTAATTGGATGATTGGAAAGAGAAATCAAACCTTCAACATTAACTTTCCTACCTCTGTCTGGTATGCTAGCCTCGAGAGCATGCACTTGCCCTCTAGAAGATCCTGCTCTTTGGTCTTGTCCTTGCTTCTTCAGGCTCTCCTTAGTATAATGTCCAGCCTCACCATAGTTGAAGTAAGCATTCTTCCTTTTTATGCAATCTTTGACCAAATGACCCAAGCACCCACAACCATGACATTTATTCTTGCCTTGCGCTTTGTCATTCTTTCCTCCCTTCTTCTGATGTCCTATCTTGTGCCACAATTTCTAGTTTTGTGTCTCATCAGTCTTAGCCTCCTTTTTCTAATCCTTACCATCTTCGTGCATCAATGCCATATCAACCAGTCTCTCAAAAGTAGCCTCTATTGGAATGTGAGATAATGCCAATGCAAACCTTAAAGCTTTCTTGTGTGGGGAATTCACCAGCTCTAGACCAAACCTTGCAAACTGATTAAACTTATTGATATACTCTTTGACAGATATGCTTCCTTGCTTAAGTGATAGAAACCTCTCAATTTGCATACTCCCTTCTGCCTGAGAAAGAAACTTCCTCTTGAATCTCTATCGGAAATCATCCCAAGTATCAACTGGACGCCCTACTTGCGTCATTTCCCACCAGAACGAAGCATCGTCTTCAAACTGTCATGCAACCAACTGTATCTTCTTGCGGTCATCAACCTCAAAAAGCCTAAACAAATTCTATGTCACTTTCAGCCAATTTCGTGCTTCCACAAAGTTCTCAGTTCCACGAAATGGTTTTCCTCCCATAGCACAAAATTCCTTGCATATCTTAGAGAAATTGTCCGCTCGCGGAGGAGGAGGAACAGCGGCCGCAGCTGGGGGAGGGGAGTCTCCTAGGCCTCTGACAGGCGTCATAGCCTTAAGATATCTACAGAACCAAGCCAATATTCGAATGCCCTCGGGAAGATTTGGTTTCCCATACATGCTGAAAAGAAAAGAAAAAGGATTCAAGTAGAGAACCAAAAGGTATTTTATATGGCTTTAGGGAATATGTTTTTCAAAAACAGACTTTTTTTTTGAAAACACTTTCTTTCTGAAACCTTTCGAAAACAAATTTTTAAAACCATTTATCTGATCTTGTAACCTCCAGCTCTGATACCAAATGTGACACCCCACGTCCGTTAATGTCACTCTTTATCAGCATGCATTAAGTTCCATGAAGCGTTATAGGTAAACAGAAATAGAATATCACAAGGCAAATATAATATAGTAGCGAAAATTTAAAACTTCATTATTTTGTGATAAAACATCATAGTCTCAAAACCAGTTACAACATCAGGCATAAAATATTGAAACTGAGTACATCAAAACAAAACATCTATCTTGCATTAAAAACCATTAGAGTATAGAAATGTGAAATCGTAGTCCCTAATAATAGCCATAATAAAGTAGATAAGTAGCTGAAGTGATACATCAAAGAAGATCGAAATCTAAGCAGAAACAGAAGAGAGAATTCAAATCAAGCCTAAGCGTTCCTACTCTGAGAACCTAGAGGGAAGGAAGAGAGAGAAAAGAAAACAAGTCAGACATAAAGTCTGGCGAGTCCAATGACTTTTAGCATATAAAGAAGTAAAAGTACCATGAGAGGCATATAAACTGGATGACAAATAACATGATCATATAACAGGTACAAACAAACTGAACAGGATAAGCAGAATAAATAGAGTAGGTTATGCATCTCAAATACTTTTCTCTGCACCAATACAAGCGTAACAGATATGTGATAGAATTAGGTATCCCTCAATTACTTAACAAAAAAAGAATGATCCACGTAGAAATATAATGGTAGTTTTAGGTGTACTCTAGTTATGGGTTTTACCCAAACAAAAATAACAGGACCCTCAATAGAAATAATAGGCGTACCCCAAACAGAAATAACAGATACCTCAACCGAAAACAGACAGGACTAGATGTAACCTATTTACTGCCCCAAGCGATCAGCTCCCTAACTTTTAAATACCCTGTGTCGGCCCCGTAGTAGGGTGTATTACTTCCTAAAGTGGCAACCTACAGAGGGACACAAACCTATTTACTGGTGCTACATCGGATTATTTCCCCCTTTAGACCGGACTCATGCACGCACATGACTCCGTTGGAATGCACCCGTACACTCCCGTTTTAGATGAACCTCTTATGATCGTTCAGTATGCGTGCCCTGACCCCTACCTAGTTCGCGGTCCCCGTTTAATACCGGAATGGGTTACTGACTGATATAGGCCCCACATAACAGATGACACAAGTCAAAACCCCTAACCCGTGTCCTCCAATTAAGTAGGATTTTTAACAGGTTAAGCCTACAGATTAACAAGATCGCCTATCCCCCGCATATTAACAGGTAAATTTTCGCAGGTTAATAGGTTCATATAACCCCATACAGACTAAAAAGTTTTACTTAACCCCAATAGATTAAACAGGTTACTTAACCCCAATAGTCTAAACAGGTTTACTTAACAACCAATAGATTAAGCAGGTTCCACATGTTGTTTACAGTTTTATTAACATGTTCCGCTTAATTTATAAATTAGGCCTACATATTTATACTCCCAAAACCTCAAGTCATAATTCACAGTATAAGAGATACCCCAAATTTTAGTCATACTTCACAGTATAGGTTATGCCCCCAAATTCTAGTCATGATTCATATTACAAGATATTCCCCCAAGTTATCATTCCTAATCATTCCCAAATTATCCCAAACTCATTCGTACGCATATTTCAGTGATATTGGCCCAGGCTCAAAGGTAGCCTAGGCTAAAAAAAAGGGAATGAGGGAGAGAGAAGAACATAAATAAGCATAATAATAGGGTAGGCATATGATAACAGAATTAGGCATATCAGAAATAAGCATATAAGAACTGAACAACAGATCAGGTGTACAGAGGAATGCATGTAATAGAAGAACTATTTAGGTATGAATCAGATTCTTAACAGGCATAGGTTCAGATCCAGATTTATAAACATGTTAGGGATACTGTTAAATTCTTATATCTAAAAGTGGCATAAACTCACAGAGGTTGGTTCTAAGCATAAGAAATCTTTCTGATATACATATATAGGCTGATGTTGAAGAAGATAGGCTTATTCAATCCAAGCTAGGGCAGCATCTCATTGTCTCCATTGTTTTAGGTGAAGAAAAACAATAGAAATGTTGTCCTATATATAGCTTACCTTCAACGAACCCAGCCAACAAAAAGTCTAGATTTGGAAAAAATGCACCACGCTGGATTGGGGATGGGTCGACCCACCTGGCCATTGGTCGATACATAGGTCAACCCAAACCAAGCGTGGGTCATCCCATGCTAGTTCCGATCTCACTAACTTTTCTTGCTTACTTTTTCGAACTGATTTAAATTTCTGCTTTGAATTATATATACATATAAGTTTCATATATGTATACAAACTTCTAAGCTTCATATCTTCCTCATACGATGTCTTTTTTACACAAACTCGGAGTCTATCTTAAGCAGAATTCCAAGATGAATGCAATGATACAGTTCGTTTTATTTAATTCCCCATAATTAACTAAGTATTATTTAGTTTATCATTATAATGTCCTTTAAAATTACAGGGTGCTACAAAAATTAAGTGCAAAAAGCAGCAAATAACATACAGATTTATAGTGGTAGGGTCCTTAAGGGACCTACATCCACTTTGGACGATAACGTTGATATTTTATTCAAAAAATTGAGTTACAAGCATCCAACTTCATCATGACATTCGTTTATAAATGATTCTATGTATTTTGGAGTCATATTACTCATATGTTGTCTTGGAAAAGAAGCAGTGTACGATTCTTCTTCCTCAAGAGCTAGGCTGCCATTAATTGAGTTTTCGGAGCTTGTGGGGCTGTCAAATCAACAAAAACCAACCCTTATGAAGAATGGGCAAAGGGTTAGTTATAGGTAGTGGGTTAAGTGTAAGTAGGTGAGATTTTGGGAGCACACAACAGAAAATTACATTCCGGAAGCGCGCACACCAGAAAATTGCATCACACGATGCTTGTAGGGAAACATCGCATCCCTTGTGTGGGATGCAAATTTTTGCATCTAGAGGTCACGAAAATCCACATCCCAGAGGGATGTGCTACGCCACCTTATGAGCGCATCGCACTCGAAGGATGCGATGGCATCGCATCTCGATGGATATGGTTACATCGCATCCTATGGGATGCGATACCGTTGTATCCGTGGGATGCGATGTAAGAAAGCGATGTGGAGGGATGTGAGGCGATGCGATGGAACAAAGTCAGGGTGCGATAAAGGTGATGCGACATCTTGACGCGATGTGAAGCTGTGTGACACAAGGTGGATTGATGCGGGCTATGTGATGCGAGATGGAGTGTTGTGCGCTATCAGATGCGAGGTTAAATAATGTAGGGTGATGCGATGTTCACATTTAGAGGAGTTGTGAGGCTATCGCTCGCTCGGTTCCTTCTGGACTCGAATCTTCAACGTTTTGGCAACATTTCGAGTTGTAGTGCCACACAATGGGTTGTGTGGCCTAGTATACTTTTGATAACTGGACTAAAATGCCGGTTAACAACCTTCTTCTTCGAATTCAACCCGAGTCGAACGATTCAGTTCTACATCTCCTCAGCAACTCTTCATTCTGTCTTGTTCTTAAAGTAGTAGATCCATTATTTTGAATTAGATATTTGACATCGATTCTATCTATTTCAGTGTAGTAGCTAAGTCTCTTATGATATTGCCCAAAATGCTTGCGCTCCGTTCTTGCCAAATGTGATACATAGATGTAGTGAAAGTAGAAAATGCCACATTCTTCAATTGATCCTTTTCTTTGAATCGGTGAAAGAGGAGATCCGCATCGATGTTTAAAGCTCCCAAACTGCTCAACATAATTCCTAACTTACTTTCCCATAGCATCCAGATAGCCTATGAGAACTCACAATCAAAAATAGATTTTAAGATGATTCTACCTCTTTGTTACATAAGAAGCAGGTACATCTAGAACCAAACCATGATTTTGTAGTCTTTCCTTTGTGCTTAACCAATTTTTATTTGTTAAATATGAGATGAAAGACATTTTCCTGCTATTTTTGTTGTGCCATATAACTTTGTATCTATCATTAACTTCATATCTCCTGAGACTATAGTCTCACGTACAATGAAAAGTGAATGCACCTCCTTGACACCATTCATAGTGGTGAAGTGGGTTTGAAGTAGATAATTTTATATGTTTAATTTTTTATGTGACTTCTCTTATGGCCGTATGTAATGTAGGATCAATATTCCAATTGATAATAATTGTAGAAACCCTATCGGGTGATCTTCCAATTGCTTGGAATCGATGAATACACAATATATCTACCAAACATTTTTCATTTATGCATGGTTCTAACCATAATAAAGTGTTCGAAACAGTTATGATTACCTTGTTATATAATTGTAGACCATGAGTTCGAGGACGTAGGATGGTCTTACATGTGCATGATGCGTTGTTATCAACAACCATATAGTAGAAATATTTGCCTCGACAGTACTTAGCATGCATCCGTTTTGTAACAACCCATCCAGAATAGTGCAGAATTTCGACCCAAATTGGCCAATCGAAACTTAGAGTTATCCTAAATGGAGTGTTGGTTTCTATAAGGATACGGTTTAACAAATATAACAAAGCATACTGAAGCAAAATTAGAATCTCATACAGCGGAAGGAATAAAATGTAATAACTTAAAATAGACGTACCTTTAATTAAAACCATCATAAATGTCGGTCACAAGGGTCTCAGGGAATAATAGGTACATCAACATTAATTATCCCAAAATAATAATACTACCACAGATAATGTCTAATAGCTATGGATCCTCCATCGTCTAGCTCCTTCTCCAAGGTATCACAAATCCAAGATTTCCCACCTACTGTCCTGTTTATATGTTAAGAGGAGAGAGGTCAGAACATAAAGTTCCGATGAATGAAAATCACATAAGTTTTATAGAGTAATAATCTCCTATATTTGGTAGCATAAATTCTCCATGATACGTCTACGCAAACAAGCCGCACACAAGGAAAACATATAGGACTGACGTCCTAAAAGTCACTTAATACCCGAAAATTAAATTAAGGGCGGGCACCTCCTATGGTCACTTAATACTATACTTAATTAGGGCAGGCACCTCCAATGGTCACTTAATACCATATTTTTTTTTAGGGCAAACACCTATCTAGTCACCTAATACCCAATGGCGGACCCTATGCCACTTCAGACCCCTTTCAAATGTTAATACGTTATAAGTGATAAGTCTCTTATAGGGAGAGAAATAGCCATGGCTACTTAATACCAGGCTATGGGTTAGGGGCACGACTTCTTATAGGAAGAAACTCCCTAAAACACTCTACTATCTAACTTTTCCTATGGGTGAACTCCTAGCCACTAAATACTTCCCTTAGATGGTGGTTCCTCAGCCATGCATACATATTTTGTCCCCATGCCAGCCCTTAATAGCCCCTAGATAAGAAGCAGACATTACATGGAGAACTACCCCATTCACATTTTCATTTATCAGGACCATTTAATACCTTATAGGGGAAAAAGCGGACCCAATAACCATTTACTTCTCGAAGGGCGGGCCTAATGACATAGGTTCTGAAATGAGGAGTGAACCTTATGAATGAACCCAGTCCTAACCACTAAATACCCAATAAGAGATAGGTCAGCCACTTTATACCTTTTTCCCAGGCAGGGCTACTTCACATACACAATATATACATATATATATATATATATGTATATATATATATATGTGTGTGTGTGTTTGTGCGTGTGCAAGCAAATTATATATCTCACATTAGGCTTACCACTTGTAGATGCTGGATTTGCCAGGCAGTTCCAGGCAGACTTCTACTACAAGTTAGGCCTAACCTCGTATCATAGCATACTAATTATAATGGCCCATGGCTCCTAGACCTCTCATATTAACCAGATTCTCTTGTAGACGTTGTATATGACGGTTGATTTTGAGCAGACTTCCACTACAAGTAACCATTGACCGTGTGTCTATGTGTTATTAATATTAATTAAGCCATTAACTATATATATAAACATAACTGTAAATGAATTGAATGAGATTAACGTCTTTACCACATATTTGAAATGTTAATCCTTATTAAATTCTTAAAAGTGTACAAGCTATTTTCCCATATTTTTCTCAATCGCAACATGAATTTACATATTAACAGTTGATAATAAAATGGGAAAAACAATCACATTAACATATAAACTTGCAACCCAAGTTTTGATTATTGTAACAAAAGGAGAAAAACATAACTTTATACATAAAATATACAGATATGTTTATAATTCCTATTTTGGATATATTCCTTTCATAAATTTGTTTATACGCAAAACCTTAATATTTAGATATATTGTAAATAAAATGTTTGAATGCTCCATTTAGAAAATAGAGACTCAAACATATTTAGATTTATAGATATATCCAAATCTCAACCTTTTGCATAAAATCAAACATATGGATTTACATGAAATGGAACAAAAAGGAATCAAAACAATATAGACAATTATATACAAGCATCATATTCTTCTTTTATCATTACAATAACCCAAAACCATAAATACAATAGATTGAACATTCCTACGAACAATTAAGATGTTAGGAATTTCGATGATGTTTAATATTTTATTTTCGTTTAGGTCCAAACTCCCTTAGGCATATTGATCCAAGTCCACACTACAAAATAGAGAAAATAGCAAATGAATGTCATTTCCACTCATAATGCTAAGAAGCATAAAATAGTAGAAATCTAAATAGTGTTTTCTTTTGGATCCAATCCTTCGTACAAAACATTCTCCTATTCTTGTTAATCTATATATAAGAATCAAGGGATTAGAATCTTATATATAAGTTTTTGAATTGCGTAATATAATTCTAAATCAAATCCTGAATTAGAATAGAGAAGAAAAGAAATATATATTAATGATTTAGAAGAAACCCTAAACTTTTCTCTGGAATTACAAGGCAGAATGAAGGGGCAAGAAGAAAATAGATTACGGTTTGAGATAGGCAAGGTATGTAGTTTATATCGTTGCAAGTGTATTCAAACCGTTAGATCAATAGATTTAATATGGTTCATTGTTGCATTTTGTATATTAGTCCCTATAAGAACTAGCCTTTAGTGCCTTTTTTCTTTAAGGGCGATTGACCTCTTCCATAGAAGGGCGGTCGGCCCCCAGGTCGACACCTTCTATGAGGGAGGTTGACCCCCTTCAGGGATCAAGCCAGATAAGTTGTTTCTCTTAACTTTTTTTATATTAATTATAGTATTAAATTAGATTGCTTACCTTCCTTAAGTTTATTATTCTTATTCCCTCCTACATGTATATATATACACAATTCAGATTATCATGGAATATTATTTTCATCCTAATTAATATATAATTATATTCCATATATTTATTTATACAACTTGATTTTCAAATATTATGTGGAAATAATTCACATATAACTTGTTTTAATCATAACTTCTTCACACAAACTCCGTTTTCAGCAAATAAAATATGCAAATGAATCAAAATTTCACCACGAATGCAATAGTAATAATTTCATGGCCCAATTGTCAATTTTTGGAAATTATCATTTCCAGCTCATTAATATTTTATTAATTTATTGTTGTTTATACTTTATTTAATTATCTATGTCTATTTAGGGTATATTATTATGAGTGTTAAATATTTAGTCCAAAAATTTTGGTTTTGTTAGAAAATTCCATAGAAGTTTGATACATGATGTCTTTTTTGGATTTGAAACAGTTTTAAACCAGTACCACCTTTCTATTTCGGCCAACACAGGTTTCTTCAACTAACTTGTGATGTGAGTTACCCCATAGAAAGTCTGTTGAGCATAACAATGTGATTTTTGTTTGATGATGACAAACATATGATAATTATTATTTAAATGTATTTGTAATTGTACTATTTTATTATTCATTTCATAGGAATAAATATTTATTGAATAATATACTAGTGTACACAATTGTATATTCACATGGTTTATTTATTCAAATAAATATTTTATTTCAATATTTAAAATAATACAACATTCAGACTCCACTATTGTATATTCATAGATATTACTTCACATAATATTGTACTCGTAAATAAATTGAATACGATAGACAAATTTGTTTGAACACAATAAAATAATATATTTTTCAATCAAATTTGTTTATTACAAATATCAGTACAATTTATCACTCTATACATCTCATATATATACACACAATCACTCACTTATACAATCACTTTTATACACTAACACTATCACTCAGTTGACATTTCAAATACAGACACACACTAAAACTGTTCTTGTCTTCATCTTTAATTTTCTATCTTCAAAGCATCCTTCTGTTAGTCCAGTCATTTGCTTACCTGTCACAAGAAACACACATACAGAGTACACTGTAATAGAAATAAAATTGAATACACGCGAATATAAATTTTAATTTTAAAATTTTATTTGCCTCAGAATTTTGGTGTGTTTCTCATCATTTTTCTAGACTTAGTCTGATATGCAGGGACAGAAAATCAGTCTGATGGTTGCATATACACACGTGTATAAATATACACGTATGCACTGCCGCGCCAATCAAAAATCGGCAAGCAACTGAGGAGTAGCCACAAGGACCATCTCAACTCAGTGCATATGAATATGGTCGAGAGCGTGAAAAACTCAATGCAACATGAAATCAAAGCAGCCAAAAGTGGTCGAGCCATGTTCAAACACAAATTATAAAAGTATGAACCAATTTCAAGTGCAAGAGCAAAGGTGGAGTGTAAAGGTGCACAAAGCAGTGGTGATACAAGTGGTGCTACTGGACAACAAATAGTAAGAGTGAAAAATCAATATACATTATCCATATTCATGTCCAAGGTCGAGGTGTAAACTGTGAAACATAACATGTGTACCCAGCAAGTTTGCGGTGCAAGAGAAATTAGTTCAGGGTCACAAATTATTGGTTCAAAGGTAACAACATGATGGACTTAATTCAAGTTACAGGCGCAACAAAATTCCTGGTTCAAATATAAAGCAAGATACACAAATAATGCCAACTACATAACAAAGGTCCGGACATGGTTCAAGCATGTACAAGCTCGACGAAGTTTCAAATATGAACTGGCACAAGTCGAGCACATCAAACAGTTTTGAAGTAGCATATAGGTGAACTGGGTTATAATCATAATCGAGCACAATAGTGATAAAGTCCAAATGGCAAGAGACAAAGTGCAGCATGCTCAAGTCAGCAAGAAAAAGTGGTGCATGGACCAAGACAAATGTGCAAAAGCATCAAAACAACATAGTGGACATAGTGAACAACTAAAATACCTTGGCGCAAATATAATTGCAACAACTTTGAAATGGACCAAATATTTACAAAAGACAATTCAGTTTCAAGGGAAGAGGATACACCAAGTTTCAAGTGTCAAGTATTCAAGTACAAATTCAATGTATTGTCAGAGCTGCAGCTAACACATGGATGCCATAAACACATGCACACAAGGATGGACACCACAACAATTACATGCAACAGTTTTGTATTGGTGAAGGGGAGTGAATAGAAGGGTGTACACACACACACACACACACATATATATATATATATATATATATATATATATATATATATATATATGGTAGTACCACAAAGTAGCATACGGACATAACAGCATTTTCATGTTCAAACAAAATGTTACAAACAACATGTATATATGATCAAATAACGTAGATAGGGTTCATGTTCATGCAGTATAGCAGCTAATAATGGTGTGCAACAATATGGTGCAGTTATACAATGGTGCAACAAACTCAAGTCAGTGTACAAGTAAGCATAGAATAAAGCAAGTATTGGTCACAGCATTAACATGTTAGGATGGACAAAGGAAAAATGGTCCATATTCACAAATCTGGCTAGCCAAGTTCAGGTGCAGGATCAGAACGATGAATGGTACAATTTGGTACATAGGAAGGCATGTATACAAGTATTTCAGACAACAACAGGTGCACGGGTAAATAACGCATAACAGAGCATGGAATTCAAGTGCAAAAACAATATGGCAAATAAAGTATAGAATCTGTTCTTATCAAAGAATAGAAACAGTTCATAAGCAATATCATTGGAGCAGCAAGTACGAGAAAGATTTTTTAAGAAGAAATCATTTGAATGGTGTCAAAGAAATTTTGCTCAAGTCTTGATTTCTAGAAAAATAAATATATCACACGCAAGTTCAAAGGTTCCAGAAAATAAGGGGATTAATTCAAAGCAGAAAAATATACAGTTAAAAGCAAAGAATTCCAGAATGTTTGAATTTTTCAAACTCAATCATATTCCAGAAGTCATGAGCATATACATTTAAAAACAAATCAAAGAAACCCCAAAATATCAAAAGATTTCAAGCCCAAAATTTATGTATACCACTACCAAGTCAAATATATGAAATCAGAGCATATATCGGTTTTTAATCCTATAAATACACCCACATCATCATCGACTTTGGATTATCCAAGTTCAAACAAATCAAAGAAAAATTTGATTTGAAATAACATACCAGAGATCGACGGTAGCTTGGATTAAACTATCCCAAAGTGATAAAACAACAAGGGCAATGCGGGAATACAGAGAACCACAAATTCCAGAAGTCATCGAAGACGAGATTTGGGACAAAGAATCAAAACACTAGGAGTTGTTATTTCTTTCCATACAGACAAAGGAGATCGGGCTTAAAGTGATGAAGCAAATAAGAAAGGGGCTGGCCAAGATTTACAAGGGAAATAGGGAGTTTATTAATTCAAACTGGGGTTTTGTTTTTTTAAAGGGTTTCAAATTGTTTTAAAAAAAATTATTTCATCTTTAATTTCAAGTTGTAACCGAATTAGAGTTTTCTAGTTTGTCTCTAAAACTAGAGAGATGAATTACGGGATTTGTAATTTGGGAAATCTGGTTTCGGGGATAGAAACCAGTGCAGGGTTTTTATCGTAGGGTTAAGAACAGTTGGAAGCGAGTGTAACGAGTTTACAGGGGATTGTAAGCGTAGAGATTGTTTTAACTCCAAGTAGAAACCTTGGGGAATGCAGCAGTAGGCAAGGTTTTGCCGAAGCTAGGTATATCTGTGTGTTATTTATTTTCCACATTTACTCTGATTATTATCTATGTTGTTATTATTTAATTACAATATGAAAATCTGCGATAAACCCTATTCACCCACCCTTTAGGGTTAATTTAGATCCTATAAGTGGTATCAGAGCTGGTATAAGGTAATAGCAGGATAGGGGGTTCTCGCTGTATGATCATGTGGTGAAGTATCGACTCTTGCCCCTACATGCCCGTGGGTGGTTATCCGTGTCGAGAGGCAGGACGTGAAACCAGTGTCTGAGGTATCTTTGGTGGCCATCGGGGTGGTTAAAATTCCTCGTAAACAGAGACACCATGCGGTATCAGAGCAGGTATTTTTATTTTAAAATAACTCTAGAGTCATGGATTTCCCTAACGGTGAGTTTTCTTGTTGTCAATCTAGCGAGAATTTTTCCAGTATAACCCCATCTATTTTTGATGGAATAGATTTTTTAAATTGGAAATTAAAAATGGAATTTTATTTAAAATCTGTTAATACTAGATGTTGGGATATTATTGAAAATGGATATGATATGGTAGATAAGAATGACATTATAATTAATTCTCGTGCTATGCAGATTTTATATTCTTATATTAATGATGATCAATATAACCATATCTCCCATTGTTTAACTGCACATGAAATCTGGAAAACTCTCGACGCGTTGCATGTAAGAAAAGACAACAATAGCTCAAAAACCCCCAATTGCCAACTCAGTTTCAGAATTATGCTTGATGGGATTTACAGAAGATGGATCAGATGATGACAGTGATGAAGACCCAACAGACGACAACCACGGTGAATTTCCTTTTGAAAAGTTAATTTTTCTTTGCGATAAATTAACCAAAACTGTTGAGAGTCTTAAACTGACAAAAAAAATTAAAATCTGTAAATGTTGATTTGAGCAAAAAAAATCATGATTCGGAATTAAAACTTGAAAATGTTAAAAAGATTGAAAACTCGAATTGCAAAAAATGTTTAGATTTGGAAAATAATTTAGTTCATCTTAATGAAAAATTTCAAAAGCTTGAGAAAGGAATTGTATTTCTAAAAATAACCGAAAATAAACTAAAAACAAAAAATGATTTTTTGCAAAAAGAGTTGGATAAGTTTAAGAAGGCTAAAAATTCCAAATATGAAATTTTAGAGAAAAAGAGTTTATTGAAAACCGAATCGATTTTGAATGAACTTGAAATTGAAACCGAGAAAATCAAAAATCTCAAGTGCAATAGTTGTATAGCTTTTCAAAAAGAATTATTTGGAATAAAAGAAAATTTCAAAACCCTTGAAAAAGAAAATGTGATTTTGAAAAAAAAACGAATTTGAAATTACTCGTATAAATCACGATTTTGAAAAAGAAATTGAAAAATTCAAGGATTTTGTAAAACTTGAATTTAAATAGCTTAAAAAATTTGAAAGTGAGATTTTTGAGTCTAATGCGAAAATTAACATGCTTGAAAACAAAAATATGGTTTCGAAACAAAATGATTCTAAAAAGAGAAAAATCGCTATAAATCGTTGTTCGAGTATAATAAAAGAAAATTGCGATCTTAAATCTAAAATTCAATGACTTAAATCAATATTGGCTAAATTTTCTAAAGGAGAAAAATCGTTGAATATGTTGTTAAAAAACCAATTGTTTGTTAAGAATAAGAAAGGACTCGGTTTTGAAAATTTTGATCAAATTAAAAAGCGAGATTTTAATGATTTTAAAAATCCTTCAAACCGCTTTGGAAAAATTGATCTTTTTGAAAAGCCAAATTTTAATGATTTTGAAAATCCTACAAATACCTTTGAAAAAGGTCAAATTGGAATTTTGAATTATAATAATTTCAAAAGGTTTTCAAATCACAAACAAAATGAAAAATCGTTAAAAAACAATTCAATTAAACATGTTTGGATCCCAAAAGATATCAAAAAGAATTCGATTAAAATTAAACAAATTTGGGTTCCAAAGGGTACGTTAGTGGATAGTAATGGATTGTTATATAAACGGGTTTGGGTACCAAAATGGTAAACAAAGATAAGAGTGGTAGAACCATTTTTGTTAAATCACTCGATCATATAAACATTTAGGTACCGAGGGAGGCTAAGGAACGACTGTGCTTAAGAGAGATAAAATTCAAATTGATTCATATTATCGAATTATTTGGAGTTTCTTAGCCATAGATTTCAGAGTTGGAGATTCACTGGATCACATCGATTATGGTAAGTCTAGTATGATCTCTGAACTCATATTTTTATTTTATTTCTTTTTTTAGTTTATTTTCCTTTTCAGTTTTTATTTTATTTTTTTAATAAGGCCGCAATTTTTTTGAGCATATCTTGAACATGGTAAATTGGAATTTTAAAATTTATGTTGCTCTTGTATGCAAATGAAATTTCACACATTTTTTGCTGTTTTGAGTTTCTTCTTATTCACTTTGGAAAATATTGAAAAATCAAACTCAATATAGTAGATACTTGAAAGCAATGATTGACTAATTGTGAATTTACTTTTTTTTACTTGGCTGATTTTGAAATCATTCGTTATTGATTGTTGAATTTCCTAGATTATAAAAAAATTGATTTTTTTCTCAAGTGATTTCAAATAATTATCTTAGATTTGACCGTTGACTGTTTCTTGCGCTTGTTTTAAAAATTCTCTAAAAGTTTCACTTATGATTCTTGCTTTCGAAATGATCTTGCGCTGCTCTAATAAGGAAATTGATTTGATTCATTTGAATACCTTGGTGATTGGATGATGCTTTGAAAAAACAGTGACTCGATTTCTTTAAATTTCATAGGCAATTCGAATTTCATATTCAAGTGTTTTAAAATTGTCAAAGAGCAATCAGCTTTAGAAACATTAGATAATTTCACATTCTACTGATTGATTTTTGAAAATGATTTTCAACCTGCATTGATATTTTCAAAAACTACTCTTGAAATTGAAATTTTCAATTTTAAAATTATTTTTGATTATTTATTCAAAAAATGAAATTATTGATTGATTTGAACTATTTTAAGACTCATCAAAATCATTAATAGATTTATGAAATTGTGATGAGTTATGATTATGGTATAATTTATAACTAGAGGAGATGTTATTTTAAATCTCATGATGATTGGGCAGATTTTATAATAACTTTGAATTAGAGCTTATTTCATTACCATCATCTATATCTACCATATTTCTGTCATCCATCATGGTTTTATTCAATTTGGGGAGTTCAAATTATTCTTGGAAATAAAAATAAAATTAAAAGAAGAGAAAACGAAATATATATATATAATTTATCTTTGGGACTCACTCCCATTTAAAAGTCCTCGCGGTTATGCATGGGTGAATTACCTTAATCTCTGTGTGCTTCCATTCTCACTTAAAAGACCTTTAGGTTGTGCATGGATGGAACTCATTTGAGAGGATAAAGATAAGTTACTACTAACCCCATTTAAAAGACCTTTGGGCTATGCGTGGTTAGCAAGTGCTTAACACATTTTGAGCATATTTAAAATCTTCAAAATTCGTATTCAAATATTCAATTTTTATTGAACTCTCCTCATTCTATAAATCCATCATAATTCCATTATTCTGAAAGTGAAATTTGCTTCTGATTTAAAGATTATTATGATTTTTATTTTATGAAATGGGGTTTACGATAAATATTCTCTATCTTAATCTGAATTTATACTTCTAGTCTATATTCATCACTGTTTCGATTTTTGTTATCCTTTTGATGATAACAAAAGGGGGAGAATGGTCAAGATTTTGATTGATGGGTATATAATTCCAAAATATTTTAAGTTTTGAATTAAATATCTAGAGGTAGAATTGATCAATTGAATTTCATTGTTTATATTTTCCATATATATAGGAGAAGTTCAGTTGTAAGGGGAGCGTACAAATAGAGGGAGTAATATATTTCACAATCAAACACATTTAATATAGTCAAAATCTTGTGTATGTTTGTCATCATCAAAAGGGGGAGATTGTTGAGTGTAACAGTATGATTTTTATTTGATGATAACAAACATATGATAATTATTATTTAAATATGTTTGTAATTGTACTATTTTATTTTTCATTTCATAGTGATAAATATTTATGGAATAATATACTAGTGTACACAATTGTATATTCACACGGTTTATTTATACAAATAAATATTTTACTTCAATATTTAAAATAGTACAACATTCAGACTCCACTATTGTATATTCACAGATATTACTTCACATAATATTGTACTCGTAAATAAATTGAATACAATAGACAAATTTGTTTGAACGCAATAAAATAATATTTTATTTCAACCAAATTTGTTTATTACAAATATCAGTACAATTTTATCACTCTATACATCTCGTACATATATACACAATCACTCACTTATACATTCACTTTTATACACTAACACTATCACTCAGTTGACATTTCAAATACAGGCACACGCTAACACTGTTCTTGTCTTCATCTTCAATTTTCTGTCTTCATGGCATTCTTCTGTTAGTCCAGTCATCTGCTTACCTGTCACAAGAAACACATACATAGAGTACACTGCAAAAGAAATAAAATTGAATGCACGCGAATATAAATTTTAATGTTAAAATTTCATTTGCCTCCGAATTTTGGGGTGTTTCTCATCATTTTTCTAGACTTGGTCTGATAAGCAGGGATAGAAAATCAGTCTGATGGCTGCATATACACACGTGTATAAATATACACGTGTGCACTGCCATGCCAATCAAAAATGAGCGAGCAACTAAGGAGTAGCCACAAGGACCACCTCAACTCAGTGCATATGAATATGGTCGAGAGCGTGAACAACTCAATGCAACATGAAATCAAAGCAGCTAAAAGTGGTCGAGCCATGTTCAAACACAAATTATAAAAGTATAAACCAATTTCAAGTGCAAGAGCAAAGGTGGAGTGTAAAGGTGGACAAAGCAATGGTGATACAAGTGGTGCTACAGGACAACAAATAGTAGGAGTGAAAAATCAAAATATATTATCCATACTCATGTCCAAGGTCGAGGTGCGAACTGCAAAACAAAAGAGGTGTACCCAGCAAGTTTGCGGTGCAAGAGAAATTAGTTCATGGTCACAAATTAATGGTTCAAAGGTCACAACGTGATGGACTTAATTCAAGTTACAGGTGCAATAAAATTCCTAGTTCAAATATAAAGCAAGATACACAAATAACGCCAACTACATAACAAAGGTCCGGACATGGTTCAAGCATGTACAAGCTCGACGAAGTTTTCAAACATGAACTGGCACAAGTCGAGCACATCAAGCAGTTTTGAAGTAGCATATAGGTGAACTTGGTTACAATCATAATCGAGCACAATGGTGATCAAGTCCAAATGGCAAGAGACAAAGTGTAGCATGCTCAAGTCAGCAAGCAAAAGTGGTGCATGGACCAAGACAAATGTGCAAAAGCATCAAAACAGCATAGTGGACATGGTGAACAACTAAAATACCTTGGCGCAAAAATAATTGCAACAACTTTGAAATGGACCAAATATTTACAAAAGACAATTCAGTTTCAAGGGAAGAGGATACACCCATTTTCAAGTGTCAAGTGTTCAAGTGCAAATTCAATGTATAGTCAGAGCTGCAGCTAAAACATGGATGCCATAACCACATGCACACAAGGATGGACAACACAACAATTACATGCAGCAGTTTTGTATTGGTGAAGGGGAGTGAACAAATGGGTGTACATATATATGGTAGTACCACAAAGTAACATAGGGACATAGCAGCAGTTTCATGTTCAAACAAAGTGTTACACACAACATGTATATATGATCAAGTAGCATAGATAGGGTTCATGTTCATGTAGTATGGCAGCTAATAATGGTGTGCAACAATATGGTGCAGTTATACAATGGTGCAACAAACTCAGGTCAGTGTACATGTAAGCACTGAATAAAGAAAGTATTGGTCACGGCATTAACATGCTAGGATGGACAAAGGCAAAATGGCCCATATTCACAAATCGGGTCAGCTAAGTTCAGGTTCCGGATCATAACCATGAATGGTACAATTTGGTACATAGGGAGGCATGTATACAAGTATTTCAGACAACAACAGGTCCACGGGTAAATACGACATAACAGAGCATGGAATTCAAGTGCAAAAACAATATGGCAAATAAAGTATGGAATCTGTTCTTATCAAGGCATAGAAACAGTTCATAAGAAATATCATTGGAGCAACAAGTACGAGACTGATTTTTTAAGAAGAAATCATTTTTAATGGTGTCAAAGAAATTTTTCTCAAGTCCTGATTTCCAGAAAAATAAATATAGCACACGCAAGTTCAAAGGTTCTAGAAAATAAGGGGATTAATCCAAAGTAGAAAAATATATAGTTTAAAGCAAAAAATTCCAGAAAGTTTGAATTTTTCAAACTCAATCATATTCCAGAAGTCACGAGCATATACATTTAAAAACAAATCGAAGAAACCCCAAAACAGCAAAAGATTTCAAGCCCAAAATTTATGTATACCACTACCAAGTCAAATACATGAAATCAAAGCATATATCGGTTTTTAATCCTGTAAATACACCCACATCATCATCGGCTTTGGATTATCCAAATTTAAACAAATCAAAGAAAAATTCGATTTGAAATAACATACCAGAGATCGATGGTAGCTTGGATTGAACCATCCCAAATCGATAAAAAAAACCAAGGGCAACACAAGAATACAGAGAACCACAAATTCCAGAAGTCATCGAAGACGAGATTTGGGACAAAGAATCAAAACCCTAGGAGCCGCCATTTCTATTTCCAGAGAGACAAAGGAGATCGGGCTTAAAGTGGTGAAGCAAATAAGAAAGGGGCCGACCAAGATTTACAAGGGCAAAAAGGAGTTTATTAATTCAAACTAGGGTTTTGTTTTTTTTAAGGGGTTTTGAATTGTTTTAAATTTGTTTTTATTTCATCATTAATTTCAAGTTGTAATCGAATTAGAGTTTTCTAGTTTTTCTCTAAAACTAGGGAAACGAATTTCGGGATTTGTAATTCGGGAAAATCTGGTTTCGGGGATATAAACCAATGCAGTGTTTTGAGCGTAGGGTTAAGAACAGTTGGGAGCGAGTGTCGCGAGTTTACAGGGGATTATAAGCGTAGAGACTGTTTTATCTCCTTGTAGAAACCTTGGGGAATGCAGCAGTAGGTAGGGTTTTGCCGAAGCTGGGTATATCTGTGTGTTATTTATTTTCCGCATTTACTCTGATTGTTATCTGTGTTGTTATTATTTAATTACTCTACGAAAATCTACGATAAACCCTATTCACCCCCCTCTAGGGTTAATTTAGATCCTACAAAGTCATCACACATTGAGTTGAGCTTGTCAAGTATGTACTCTGGAATTTAATACGCAAATAACCTGTATAAAATGGTGGAGGTGATGGAAGTTTGAATCAACTCGTCTTTGCCTGTAAAACTCAAGAATTTAGCATCCTATCCTTGTATCATAGATTGTACCTTGTGAAGAAGTGATGTACACTCTAAGTAGTGTAGATAATTAGATGAAATGAGGGACTTCCAAATATGTAATAGGAAGAGAACCAACTATAAAGGCCAAGGTCTGTGTAATTTCATGAACACGACTTGCATATTGGCTGAATTAAATTGTAATCTTGCATGTATTCACATTAAGGCCTGAAAACCTGGTTAACTTTGCAAATATAGTATAAAGAAATGATGCAGTTTCTTATTAGATTGACCAAAGACCATCAAGTCATCAGCGTAAAGCAAGTGTAATCGTAGGGTCAAAGTTATGGACTTGCTTGAAGAGTTTATTGGTCGTGGATTCCCTAGGAAGAAATGTGAATATTCAATTATAATTGTGAACAAATAGGGTGACAAAGAATCTCCTTGTCTAATCCTGCAAGTTGATTGAATAAACCCCTTAAGTATACCTTGAATAAAAATAGAAAATGTAGGCATGGAAACACATTCATAAACAAAGTTAATGAAATGAATAGGGAATCCCTCACATTATATGACATATAAACTCTCTGTTAAGCTTGTCATATGCTTTTTGTAAATCCACTTTTACACAAAATTTCTTAACTCCAACCTTCTTAATATCCGTAAGCAGTTCATGGTTAAGAAGTATATTGTCTCCAATGTAGCAACCCTTGATGAAAGCACACTGATTCTACGGTATGAGATGAGATAAGAACGACTCCATTCTATTGTATAGAATTTTACTGAATACTTTTAAGAACATATTACAATAGAAGTTTGTATGATAGTGAGTAATATCGGAAGGTCTTTGTGTAATGTCTCGTATTTTTGGTCGTTTAACTGTGAACATTTAAAACATTTAAATATTGGATTTGAATTGGAAATGGAGGTCAATACAGGGTCTACTTAGTTAATTTGTGAAATAAGAAATTTTTATCGATAAACATAAGTGTTTGAGATTGATTGATTATTTAATTGATATTATTTATATGTGAAAAGATCCATTTTTCAAATGGTATCAGAATTTAGCGAAACCAATTCCATTTGACCCGTAATAGTGTATTATTATCAGATCTTGAATTTCGTAACGTTTGGATTTATCGATTGAACGCACAATCAGAAAATGCCTAGGAATAATTAAACTGAATTTAATTTTTAATCGTTAATTAAAATTGATATCTTCTCCATATAGTCGAACGAGGCTTCGAAACTTGTTCCATTGTGTTCAGAATAATGGTATAACCTTAGGAATGCCGAATGCTACGTTCAAATAAGAGTTTGAAATCATAGGATAATTTAAATTAAATAAAATCGCATCGGTACAAATCAATTAAAAGGGGAGCCTAACTATATTTTTCTCCTTTCCAACGCATAGATTTCAACCTTGTTCCTTTCCACCAACGTGTTCCAAGGTATACCCCGTCTAGCTGCCTTGTTTCATTTCACATACTTTTTTGTTCCTCGGCTTCCTTTCTAAGGAAACACAGAATTAATGTCCTCGTACCTTTTGTTCCCCCCATTCGCGTCTATATAAACAACCCATAGCTTTCATATTTTACTTTCTCCATTCTGGAACCCACGAAGTCATCCAAGCTCTCTGCCTTCGTTTTTGTTTCTTTTCCAATTCAACCAAAAACCCATGCCTTCTTCAATCAACGCAAAACCAAATCGAGCCGAGACTTCTTTATTCTTTCCATCCCAAAACAAAAGAAAGGATTTCATGTTCTCTGCTTTTCTGTCATTCTTTTATTTCCTCAACCAAAATCGAAACCAATTCCTCTGATCCAATAAAAAAATGAATTCAGAAATCGCGATTCAAATTGTGTAATCCTTGAAGCCCGAAATCACTTAAGCGCTCGCGATTACAGGGAGGAAAGGGTATGTCGTTATTTTCGAAGGGTTATTGGAGGCGCAAAAATCCCTGGAAGAGGGGCATTGCGATTTTAGTGGGAAGGTGTAGTTGTTTGGGAGGGTGTAGTTGTTGTAATGCCGAAGTGGGAAGGGGTAGTTGTTTGGGAAGCTTGAAGTTTGTGGCTGATTTCAGCAAAATGGATCGGTTATGGTT
The DNA here is from genome assembly GCA_030737875.1 of Allium sativum. NCBI lineage: Eukaryota > Viridiplantae > Streptophyta > Magnoliopsida > Asparagales > Amaryllidaceae > Allium > Allium sativum. The sequence goes on along the minus strand of CM060922.1, from coordinate 78,775,993 downwards.
GAGATTAGCGTCGTGGTTACAAGGCAGTAAAGTATACGCTTTACCAAAATTTAAAATACATAGGATATTTTATTTATTTATTTGTTAAGTTAATTTAAATTAATAACTGTTAAATAAAATAAACAATTGTAGGTGCTTGATAAATTCATTTGAGAAGGTTGTAAGCACGAGATATGGGTGTTTGAATTGGATATTCAACGAAGGAAAATCGAGGAGAGTTAAACTCACTCAGTTAAATTATTGGGAACTATTTTTCAAATAGTTCAATTTAAATTATTGTTTCTTGATTGATATAAAGTGGATGATAATATATATAGTATATATAATATTGGTGATTTAATATATATATATATATGTATATATATAATTGGTGATTGGATATATTCCCGCATATATATATATATATATACATATATATATATTAGCGGACGATTCCCTATGCGCCCCACAATATATATAGTGGTTGACCTTCTATATCGCGATATCCTGCCTTGAAGCAGGATGGGTATTATTTAAGTTGCCTAACCTCTGTGGATTCAGGAAAATAGGTTGGAGGGATCCAACTGGATTCCTCGACATTTTTATTGTTTGTTTTCACATATATATGTATATGCTGAGATATGACGTGATTTATAACCTATGATAGTTTATGATATGTTTGGATGTGGAAATTGTAACACCCCGCCTCCGCTAGGGTCACTCGCAAAGGAATGCACTAGCTTTAGAGGGGCATTATTGGTAAACATGCACAGAAATATCACAAGACAGAACATATAACATAGAGGAAGTAAAATCAAACTTTCATAAACATTAATAATTAAGGTCTAAAGCCTTTTACATCAGAGTATATCAAAACCTGTCTTGCAATAATAAAGAAGCATAAAGACTTTTTCATTAATTATTCCCCAAGTAAAAACAGTAAAGTAGCCATAGCCAAGGAAAGTCCAAGCCATCCATGATGACCTTCAAGCAGAAGAAGTCCGAACTAAACAGCAGTATTTCCTCCCTGTAACCTGGGGGGGAAACGGAAGAAAAGAGGCGAAACAAAACGGGTCAGTCAAAAAGACTGAGTAAGCCCTATCTACTATTAGCATAAAAACTAGTAAAGTTAACTGACATGAGAAACTGAGATGAACATAAGCATGATAACAAGATAGATAAGCTAAATCAAAATAACATGATGAACTACTGAACTCAGATAAACTAAGGTGTCATGATAAATTACGATGTCAAGATAAAACAAGGTATCACATCGTCAGGTTTCTATCAAGTATAATATCCCCAAGTTATCTATCACGTATAACGTCCCATGGTATCTACCCTGTACATCTGCTCTACACCTACCGTACTAGTATCCCAACTGTATCATGTGTTATCCGTGAATGACCCTTACTCAAAAGTCGTATAATGGTCCATGTCAACCTAATATATCGCATATATAGGTTACTCAACTCGTATGTTTTATTCCATGAAAGTGTTCAGTCCCTTACCGTAGACCATACTGGCTTTCCCATGAGGTTCTATACTACTTTAACATAGTTCCAGGATCCTTAAGATCGGTTTGGACGGTTACCCTAAACCTAGCTAGGGTCTTCAAGCATGAATTATCGTTGGTACAACTAGGACTTATGCTACCTAGGGCTACTAGGGATTACGCTTACATATTGCACGTTTTCTTATCTCGGTTCTGGTTCAACCACCCAGGGCCACTGGGATTTACGCTAACCGTCAACCGCGCCCTTTTTCCCACGCATTCATCGTGAATCGTTTTCCATGACTGTATGCACATGTATCACATCGTGCCATCCGAGTCCTGTCACAGGGCAGACCAGGAAATACAGGACTCGGTCGGGAGCTTTCGTTTTATCTGCCGATGCAGATGCTAAGGTCTGTTTTTCTATACGTGGCTATGGTCCCACGCGACCCCTCCCTCAGCTAGTGAAAGAGAAGACAGGATAAATCCTGTATGAGAACACAACACTGGCCAACCCACATCCAAGCCTTACCGCAACCATAATTAGATAGCAATTATGGTCTATTGGGTGTTCTTTGCCTTTCCGTACGTACACGCTTGACCAAAGATGGTAGGTAGCCTGACGAAAATGCTATCTAGGGTACGACCGTGTATCGTCGACTATCCCCTATCCATCCCCGTCTTTAGGTTGCTCGTATAGCAACCAAGGCATACTCTTGGTTCTTCTAACGCAGACCTTAACCTCTCATGAGCCTAGTATGATCACCTGGCAGCTCACAGAGGGATCCCAAGAATATCCTCACGTTCCCCCGAAGCCGCTGCTTCGCTACCCAGTTCGCTGGAGCCATTATCTAAATCAGATACTTGCTCCTACTCGTATACTTAAACGATGACCTACCGTATCAGGTTACTCATTTATCTATGAACTGGTCCAAATTTCCTTGACTAAGAATCATTACTTAGTTATTCTTTAACTAAGGTTTACCACTTAGCCTTATTCCCGTTATCCTTTTTAACTACGGTTACCCACCTAATCCTCCGAATTAGGGTTTATATAACAGATTAAGTGTCACTTAAGTTCATGACTTAATCCCGTCTACAAATCATGTAAAAATTGGCTAAGTATCCAAGTTTGAGACTTAACCCGTCTACAAATCATGTCAAAATTGGCTAAGTATCCAAGTTCAAGACTTAACCCTACAAACCATGCTCAAGTTGGTTAAGTATATATTAACTTGACCCTATCAAATTACTTAGTCAAACCGGTCAAGTGTATTCAAGCGATTCATGACTTAGCCTTATCATGTTTTCACGTTATATTGGTTAGGTATGGGTTAACTTAACCTCAATAAATTCACGAGTTAGATTGGTTAAGTATAGATCACTTAACCACATCAAATTAACGAGTTAGATTGGTTAAGTTTAGGTCACTTAACCACATCAAATTAACGGGTTAGATTGGTTAAGTATAGGTCACTTAACCACATCAAATTAACGAGTTAGATTAGTTAAGTGTTTAACTTAACCCCATTAAACTACCAAGTGGGATTAATTAAGTCTAGGCTAACTTAGCCCCATCCGATTATCATGTTTAGACTAGTTGAGTCTAATCTTAACCCCATCCATTAACTGTATCTTTCGGTTAAGTGTCATTAAGAAAACTTACTTAACCTTACCAAATTATCGTGTTGGATTGATTAAGTGTTGGTTAACTTAACCCCGTCCACTAGTCGTATAAAAATGGTTAAGTGTCATTAGGCAAATCAAGTTACTTAACCTACCCAACCTTGTCATGTTTTGTTAAGTATCATTAGCCTAATCAATTTACTTAACCCCTTTGTCCATGTCATATTTGGTTAAGAGTCATTAATCAAATTAACTTAACCCTATCATGTGGCATTAATTACTTAATGCACCCAACCTCTCACATTAGACTTCGTTGTGGTTACTAGTTAAGCCGGTCGGTTCCGGGTAGCTTTACACCACAACTTGGTCTAACCTCGGGTTCAAGCACAACATGACCAACTTCTCACATTGGGTTTTATTGTTTGCAACTACTAGTTAGGCCGGTCGGTTCCGGGTAGTTTTACGTTGCAAACTCAACCCAACCTCGAGTTGGCCACACTTATATTATCTAAGTGTCATGTTCATCATGTTTCCAAAACATGTTACAAGTTTTTCAAGCATTTGGGTAGACCTAACTTAATAGGTAAATTCCCAAAGGGTAGACCTAACTTAATAGGTAAATTCCCAAGCTTGTGTTTTTATGCATACTTACATGTCAACTTCCATGTTATATTTCAAGTCATGTTTTCAAGTATAAACACATGTCATATTTAACGTTACACGTTGTCATGTTTATACCCATTTACCCACATCATGTTCATGTCATTATGTTTTCCCATAATGTGACCCCAACGCTTTTAAACTCGCATATACGTTCGCAACAACGTAATGGATTAAAAGAAGAGACTTGACAAAGGCATGACAAAAATGGATATTAAGCCACAAGTTAATCATGGTGGCAAATGAGGCACAAATGTGTTCATTAGCTTGCATGTTACATTCTTAAGCCTCAAAAACATGCATAAACCCAAACTTGGCACATAAACGAATCATGGTGACAAAAGACATGGAATGATGACTAGTAACTCGCATATATCATCATATAAGGGTTATGACTTCATATGCAAGTTGACATAAAGATTATGAAGGTTCTCATGTTGCATAATGCAACATTTCAACATAAAGGTTGTAGCTTTTAGCTCATGAGATCAAGATAATGACTTCATAAACTTGCATGACATGATAGCATGTATCATTCTCAGTGATCAAACCCAAACTTGCAACATGAACATTTAACTTCATAGTTAATATCTAAGAGTAGGGAAAGGGCTTACATTGCTATGAAGGCACAAATCGATTAGATGAAAGATTGAGACAAAGCCTATGCATGTCATCATCCTAAAACCCAAAAATGAAAGCTCCAAATCAATCAAAACCCCATCTTTATGAACAAAGATCAAAGCTTTAGCCTTGAAATCAACTTGAGAGGCTCTCATACTAACATAGAAACTCTCTAACACTCTCATGATCATGAAACCTCTCATAGAAATGAAGTGGAGGCTAGGATTTTGAGTGGAGGCCATGAGAGGAGCAATTTTGCCATAGTTTAGTTGCATGAATGAATAATGAGGATTTAGGATAGGTTAGGGTCTTATTTATAGATTAGGCAAGTGTTTTAGGCCATAGGATTAAACCTAGATTCAATCCAAGCCATCAAAGCATGTCTTGGGGAAGAAGTCAAGTGTAGGAACCATCTAGGGCCTTTAGATTAAAGATGAACCATGAGAACCATCCAAATGCAAAATCTGCATTTGAGCGAATCGGCCCACGGGTTGATAGCCAAACACCCTGGATTAACCCCTAGTCGACCCAGCGAGCTCGGGTCGACCTCAAAAATCGGCCGGTTCGGTTATTCCCCTCTCCCAATTCGCTGTTTTGAACATTTTTGCATATTTATTTATTTAATTTTCAATTATATATATATATATATATATCAATATATATATATTTCTCTGCGCAACCCATTTCACTTAATTAAGTATACTTTAATTTGGGAATTTTTCGTGAAACTTCGCGAGGCCATATCTTGGTCATACGGACTCCGATTTTCGAAAACTCGGACTCTATTTCGCGTATTTTTCCGAGACGAACGCAATGTCATAGCCCGTTTCCCTTGATTCAGATTTTACAGTTTAATTCTGCCTCCATTTATGTTATAACAGGTTATTGAAAATACGGGTTGTTACATTCTCCCCACCTTTTAGGATTTCGTCCCCGAAATCTCCAAGTTAGGAAGAACATATCCTACCATCCATCATCCATCTACTCAAATCATCATCCACAAGCAACCATTGTCCTTAGATGATTTCTAATGCTGTATGAATATATGCAAAACGTGTGTGTACATGTTCCTTAGCTAATGCTAATGATCAGGCCTGAATAATCTTTCTAATGCAAAATATGTATAGTGCCATGAATCCAACATGTATGCAAATAGTCCTAGCCATATAGATACTATATGCGTGCACAATCATTCATTCATATGCGACAACCGCATGATAATACATTCGATTTCATCCATAAACAAGTATAAATACTCGTGCATATGCAATATGAAATGTGACCGAGTCGAGCTAGTATCTAATGTGTATTCGCGCATCCACGAGCAACCACTTGCAACCATATCAATCATAACATGTTTCAAATACATGTTTACATCCATAGGGTTCTACCTAGGATTCCCTGAAACAGGGTCGAGAAGATAAACAGGACAAACTCCTTACGGGGTTTGTAACAGAAAATAGGACTGAGAGGATGTCCACAAAAGATAGCCTACAAGTAAGCTCTACAGAAAACAGGGATCAAGGATATACTCCCAAAAAGAGATATCATGCGCGTATCTAGTCTTTGACCATCAAAGTCGTCTTTTAACTTCGCGATTTTGTAGCTTCTTATTCCTGTTTCCATAACATGAGCTGGAACTCATTTCTTCGTCGCCTCTCGTTCCACTTGCACTTATCCTTTTCCTAGAATACTTGACGCAAATATGACTGCGTACTCATGATCTTATGCAAGCTTTCCAAAATTCACTAGTGAATCTCGGACCTCGTACCACAGGGTATTTCTCGTAGAAGAACTTCCTCTTGAAAGTAAACAGATGCCAACCAGGTTATCAAGCGCACTTACTAGGGTGATCTCTATAACCCATGCATAAATGAAGTAAACCATCCGTCTTATCGGCGAACACCACTCGATCGGGCTTCAAATTTCCAATAATGGCATCAAGGGATTCTAAGTAACTAGTCATGACAGAACCTCAAAAAGGTTACACGATACTTCGAGGGTATTACCAAGGCTAGTCAAATGGTCTAACTACCCTCCTATCAAAAACCGAGAGTGGCACCCCCTACTGGATAACCACTTCATCCCTAGAATCCATCCATAGCTTATAAACATAAGCATTATTTCCAAACTCAACACTTGGCATAGACATTCCCAAATCCAAACAAGTCATGTATAAATGGACTGATTCTCCAATAGGACTTTGAGACAAAAATGGGATTCTCTATTACGCTAGTACTTAAGGTGCAGAGACTCAACTATCGAAGCAGACTTAAATGATACGAACAACGAAGTCCTAACGGGATGATAGAGAAGAAAAGCTAAACCTTTAACAAGATCGTTACCCTCCTTCCGAGGTACTCTAGAAATGAGAGCATACTACTGCCCTCCCGATGATCTTGTCCTTGTCCCATAATACTTAACTATCCACCCCGTTTTACCATGCCAAAGGTACTCTCTCGTCATGGGTTTCGTTGTTCATCTTTCTCCCTCCTTTGAGGACTAAGCCATACCAACAAGTTGCTCATCCTTAAGCCCGTATCATTTATCCTCTTTCTCACTATCCTTCCTTATAACGCGGCCACTGGTCTCCCGAGAACCACCTCCATCGCATGGAAAGCACTTTCGTAGATAGAAAAGACTAGTCGCAGTTAAAACCACTGTGACTACAGATGGAGGAAAGAAAGGAAAAGAGATTCAATTAAGGAAACGAAGATAGTGCTAATGGCCTTTGGGGAATAGCCTTTTTCTTTTAAAAGAAAATTTTCTTGAAAAATGCTTCTTTGTAAACAATTTTCAAATAGTTTTCAGAAGGTATTTAAAAACTTTTGCCCAGTCTGGTAACCTTCTGCTCTGATACCAAATGTAACACCCCGCCTCCGCTAGGGTCACTCGCAAAGGAATGCACTAGCTTTAGAGGGGCATTATTGGTAAACATGCACAGAAATATCACAAGACAGAACATATAACATAGCGGAAGTAAAATCAAACTTTCATAAACATTAATAATTAAGGTCTAAAGCCTTTTACATCAGAGTATATCAAAACCTGTCTTGCAATAATAAAGAAGCATAAAGGCTTTTTCATAAATTATTCCCCAAGTAAAAACAGTAAAGTAGCCATAGCCAAGGAAAGTCCAAGCCATCCATGATGACCTTCAAGCAGAAGAAGTCCGAACTAAACAACAGTATTTCCTCCCTATAACCTGGGGGGGAAACGGAAGAAAAGAGGCGAAACAAAACGGGTCAGTCAAAAAGACTGAGTAAGCCCTATCTACTATTAGCATAAAAACTAGTAAAGTTAACTGACATGAGAAACTGAGATGAACATAAGCATGATAACAAGATAAATAAGCTAAATCAAAATAACAGGATGAACTACTGAACTCAGATAAACTAAGGTGTCATGATAAATTACGATGTCAAGATAAAACAAGGTATCACATCGTCAGGTTTCTATCAAGTATAATATCCCCAAGATATCTATCACGTATAACGTCCCATGGTATCTACCCTGTACATCTGCTCTACACCTACCGTACTAGTATCCCAACTGTATCATGTGTTATCCGTGAATGACCCTTACTCAAAAGTCGTATAATGGTCCATGTCAACCTAATATATCGCATATATAGGTTACTCAACTCGTATGTTTTATTCCATGAAAGTGTTCAGTCCCTTACCGTAGACCATACTGGCTTTCCCATGAGGTTCTATACTACTTTAACATAGTTCCAGGATCCTTAAGATCGGTTTGGACGGTTACCCTAAACCTAGCTAGGGTCTTCAAGCATGAATTATCGTTTGTACAACTAGGACTTATGCTACCTAGGGCTACTAGGGATTACGCTTACCTATTGCACGTTTTCATATCTCGGTTCTGGTTCAACCACCCAGGGCCACTGGGATTTACGCTAACCGTCAACCGCGCCCTTTTTCCCACGCATTCATCGTGAATCGTTTTCCATGACTGTATGCACATGTATCACATCGTGCCATCCGAGTCCTGTCACAGGGCAGACCAGGAAATACAGGACTCGGTCGGGAGCTTTCGTTTTATCTGCCGATGCAGATGCTAAGGTCTGTTTTTCTATACGTGGCTATGGTCCCACGCGACCCCTCCCTCAACTAGTGAAAGACAAGACAGGATAAATCCTGTATGAGAACACAACACTGGCCAACCCACATCCAAGCCTTACCGCAACCATAATTAGATAGCAATTATGGTCTATTGGGTGTTCTCTGCCTTTCCGTACGTACACGCTTGACCAAAGATGGTAGGCAGCCTGACGAAAATGCTATCTAGGGTACGACCGTGTATCGTCGACTATCCCCTATCCATCCCCGTCTTTAGGTTGCTCGTATAGCAACCAAGGCATACTCTTGGTTCTTCTAACGCAGACCTTAACCTCTCATGAGCCTAGTATGATCACCTGGCAGCTCACAGAGGGATCCCCAGAATATCCTCACGTTCCCCCGAAGCCGCTGCTTCGCTACCCAGTTCGCTGGAGCCTTTATCTAAATCAGATACTTGCTCCTACTCGTATACTTAAACGATGACCTACCGTATCAGGTTACTCATTTATCTATGAACTGGTCCAAATTTCCTTGACTAAGAATCATTACTTAGTTATTCTTCAACTAAGGTTTACCACTTAGCCTTATTCCCGTTATCCTTGTTAACTACGGTTACCCACCTAATCCTCCGAATTAGGGTTTATATAACAGATTAAGTGTCACTTAAGTTCATGACTTAATCCCGTCTACAAATCATGTCAAAATTGGCTAAGTATCCAAGTTCGAGACTTAACCCGTCTACAAATCATGTCAAAATTGGCTAAGTATCCAAGTTCAAGACTTAACCCTACAAACCATGCTCAAGTTGGTTAAGTATATATTAACTTGACCCTATCAAATTACTTAGTCAAACCGGTCAAGTGTATTCAAGCGATTCATGATTTAGCCTTATCATGTTTTCACGTTATATTGGTTAAGTATGGGTTAACTTAACCTCAATAAATTCACGAGTTAGATTGGTTAAGTATAGATCACTTAACCACATCAAATTAACGAGTTAGATTGGTTAAGTTTAGGTCACTTAACCACATCAAATTAACGGGTTAGATTGGTTAAGTATAGGTCACTTAACCACATCAAATTAACGAGTTAGATTAGTTAAGTGTTTAACTTAACCCCATTAAACTACCAAGTGGGATTAATTAAGTCTAGGCTAACTTAGCCCCATCCGATTATCATGTTTAGACTAGTTGAGTCTAATCTTAACCCCATCCATTAACTGTATCTTTCGGTTAAGTGTCATTAAGAAAACTTACTTAACCTTACCAAATTATTGTGTTGGATTGATTAAGTGTTGGTTAACTTAACCCCGTCCACTAGTCGTATAAAAATGGTTAAGTGTCATTAGGCAAATCAAGTTACTTAACCTACCCAACCTTGTCATGTTTTGTTAAGTATCATTAGCCAAATCAATTTACTTAACCCCTTTGTCCATGTCATATTTGGTTAAGAGTCATTAATCAAATTAACTTAACCCTATCATGTGGCATTAATTACTTAATGCACCCCAACCTCTCACATTAGACTACGTTGTGGTTACTAGTTAAGCCGGTCGGTTCCGGGTAGCTTTACACCACAACTTGGTCTAACCTCGGGTTCAAGCACAACATGACCAACTTCTCACATTGGGTCTTATTGTTTGCAACTACTAGTTAGGTCGGTCGGTTCCAGGTAGTTTTACGTTGCAAACTCAACCCAACCTCGAGTTGGCCACACTTATATTATCTAAGTGTCATGTTCATCATGTTTCCAAAACATGTTACAAGTTTTTCAAGCATTTGGGTAGACCTAACTTAATAGGTAAATTCCCAAAGGGTAGACCTAACTTAATAGGTAAATTCCCAAGCTTGTGTTTTTATGCATACTTACATGTCAACTTCCATGTTATATTTCAAGTCATGTTTTCAAGTATAAACACATGTCATATTTAACGTTACACGTTGTCATGTTTATACCCATTTACCCACATCATGTTCATGTCATTATGTTTTCCCATAATGTGACCCCAACGCTTTTAAACTCGCATATACGTTCGCAACAACGTAATGGATTAAAAGAAGAGACTTGACAAAGACATGACAAAAATGGATATTAAGCCACAAGTTAATCATGGTGGCAAATGAGACACAAATGTGTTCATTAGCTTGCATGTTACATTCTTAAGCCTCAAAAACATGCAAAAACCCAAACTTGGCACATAAACGAATCATGGTGACAAAAGACATGGAATGATGACTAGTAACTCGCATATATCATCATATAAGGGTTATGACTTCATATGCAAGTTGACATAAAGATTATGAAGGTTCTCATGTTGCATAATGCAACATTTCAACATAAAGGTTGTAGCTTTTAGCTCATGAGATCAAGATAATGACTTCATAAACTTGCATGACATGATAGCATGTATCATTCTCAATGATCAAACCCAAACTTGCAACATGAACATTTAACTTCATAGTTAATATCTAAGAGTAGGGAAAGGGCTTACATTGCTATGAAGGTACAAATCGATTAGATGAAAGATTGAGACAAAGCCTATGCATGTCATCATCCTAAAACCCAAAAATGAAAGCTCCAAATCAATCAAAACCCCATCTTTATGAACAAAGATCAAAGCTTTAGCCTTGAAATCAATTTGAGAGACTCTCATACTAACATAGAAACTCTCTAACACTCTCATGATCATGAAACCTCTCATAGAAATGAAGTGGAGGCTAGGATTTTGAGTGGAGGCCATGAGAGGAGCAATTTTGCCATAGTTTAGTTGCATGAATGAATAATGAGTATTTAGGATAGGTTAGGGTCTTATTTATAGATTAGGCAAGTGTTTTAGGCCATAGGATTAAACCTAGATTCAATCCAAGCCATCAAAGCATGTCTTGGGGAAGAAGTCAAGTGTAGGAACCATCTAGGGCCTTTAGATTAAAGATGAACCATGAGAACCATCCAAATGCAAAATCTGCATTTGAGCGAATCGGCCCACGGGTTGACAGCCAAACACCCTGAATTAACCCCGAGTCGACCCAGCGAGCTCGGGTCGACCTCAAAAATCGGCCGGTTCGGTTATTCCCCTCTCCCAATTCGCTGTTTTGAACATTTTTGCATATTTATTTATTTAATTTTCAATTATATATATATATATATATATCAATATATATATTTCTCTGCGCAACCCATTTCACTTAATTAAGTATACTTTAATTTGGGAATTTTTCGTGAAACTTCGCGAGGCCATATCTTGGTCATACGGACTCCGATTTTCGAAAACTCGGACTCTATTTCGCGTATTTTTCCGAGACGAACGCAATGGCATAGCCCGTTTCCCTTGATTCAGATTTTACAGTTTAATTCTGCCTCCATTTATGTTATAACGGGTTATTGAAAATACGGGTTGTTACAGAAATAACATTAACCCTTGATTTTGGATATTTTTGAATACCATAGTTAGTGGATGGATTTTAAAGCTGAATTTGAAATAAAAGTGTTAAGGGAAATTTTTATTTCTAAATAGAAAGGTTTATTTAGTAATCGAAAATATAAATCGAATTGAAAAGTAAAGCTTTGTTTTTAACAAATGAAATGAGAAGTTAATTTTATAAGCGACGTTTATAAAGAAGTAAAATTATTATCATTAGAGAATTTGGAAAATATAGATTGAGTGTGAATTTGGAAGAGAATTGGAAATCGGGTTTGAAACTGATATTTGAAATGGATTTGATTTTTTTTATAAAGAAAATTATAAATGAGATTATATGAAATAACTCTACAAATAGGAGTTATAAATTGAACTGAAACTTGAGTTTACAAGTGTAAAATCAAGATGACTAATTAAGTCAAGTATAGATTTGTATTAATCAATATTATTCACATTTGAGGTGAATAAGGGGTTAAACTGAATGGTGTGCAAAGATAGGAATTTTTAGAAGGAAAGTTAGGAAGGGTTTTAAATTATAAATTTTAATTGAACATGAGTTGAACTAATTCGAATAGTTATATATATATTATATCAAAGAATTTTATATATAATTTATAGATAACAAATATTAATAGCAAAGAATTTGCAAATGGCATTTATATACGAATATTTTAGAATGGAATGAAGTTTATTGAACTATAACCAAGATGAGTTGTAATAAACCTATATAGATGTTTGTCAAAGATTATTTATGGAATCAAGGCTTTATATAGAACCTAGTTTTGCGAAGGTTAAAACAAAATTGTGTTGGTTAATAAAAATGTATCGTTATAAGAAAAATCTTGTTCTAGTTTAGAAATGTACAAATGTTTTGAAAATCGTATCTTTAATGAGATATTTGATAATGGTTGTAGCAAACCTTTCATAAATCATATTTGTAAGTAAGATATTTGAAATGGTTGTAAGTTGAGATTAATATCTCATTTAAAGTGATAATTGATGTTTGAAATTTCTATTTGTTTAGAAGTTAAGAAATGGAGTTAAGGAAATTAGAAATTGACTGGAAATTAGTCGAGTTGAATGGTTACCTGAGTGCTGATCTAATGTTGGTTTCAACCTTCGGAGTTGATATATAGGGAGTTATTCTCTTACAAGTTTACGGTTATGGACTAATGACCAAGATGAGAAGTATGTTCTTAGAGTATTTTAAAATGAAATGGTTGAATATTCTTATATTAATATAAGAAGAGAATTGAGTATTCCAAGTGTTAGAAAAATTGAGAAGTTTTAAATAATTAACGATGATTAGTTAAAGAGGCTAAATATTGAATCGGTAAATTCATTTTTCTTTTATGGATGAATGGTTGTTTATTTGATAGTTAAATAATCAACTATCAAATCTGGCCTATACAATTGTTGGTACGGAAAGATCAGGATCAAATTTATATTCGAAAACCATTCCGAACAAAAAATACGTAAACATTGAAGATATCATATGGTGGTCGAGGTGGAGCAATCGAAGGCCGCAGATCTTTATGAAACAAAGAATTTCTTAAAATCTCTGGATTCACGCCCAGATATATACTGTGGTTCTATCATAGTTGAAATATATAAATTGCAAGGGCTACTCGCTACTGATCTATAGTGTGATTCCTAGTGAAACACCCCACCTCCGTTAGGGTCACTCTAAAAGGGAATGCCCTAATTTTGGTGGAGGTTTATAAGTACAAGTCACAGATATACAAGACAGATATAAGAACACATATTTGTAAACAGCGGAAGAACAACAAATTTTATTTCATAAAGTCAAATAAGTGTTACAACAACATCTTTTCCAAAAACATAACATAACACTTCATAATCTGTCTTGAGTACATCATTTTTAAAGAAGCATAAATAAAACATAGATAAACTGCAAAAGCCCCATAGTGGATTGTCCAAAGCCATAGTTCAAAACAGGAAAGTCCAAGCAATACATTTCTCTTCTTCAAGCTGGATGCTGAGGTTGGTCAAGCTGCTGTGTTCCCTCCCTGAGGACCTGGGGGGGGGGGGGGGGAAACGGAAGAAAGAAGACGAAAGAAAAGTAGAGTCAGACATAAAGCCTGAGTAAGTCTAGTACTACTTTGTCTATGAATAAAGAACTGGGTATGATAAGTAAAACAGGAAGTGGGCAACATTATAAACTTGGTTAAGTTATCTAGGGTCGAATATACTATCGTACCCCATGTTAATCTCTGAACCCATATAAACTAGTTTCCAATTTGCACCCCAAAATCAGGGTGATGTGATCCATTCTACGATGATCGGCTCCTACTCGCATAGTTACATGTGTCTTACGGCCCCCGATGTCTGTAGTTACCTATGCTGGTCCCACCATGGGGTGTATCAAGTCCCATAGTGGCAACCCGACACAACCTTAGAGTGCAAAGGTATGCTACTGGTGTCCAGTGCTTTATTTTTCTGCGCCGGAGTGCGTGCACGCCCGCACACCGTTAGAACCTACACTGCTACACCACCGCCGTCGTTTTGACCTCTTACAATCAGCCCAGTAATCGTGCCCCACCCTGCCTAGTTTCAGGGTATCCTGATACACCTTCTAGGGTTACTGCTGAAAAGGGTCCCCCGTTACTAGGTTTTCTATCTCTAGCCAACATGCTAAGTTGGTTAAGTGTTTCCTAACCTAACCCCACCAGTCCGTTTAGTTTAGCATGTTCCATTTTGATTAAGTCTTTAGTTCACTTAATCCTAACAATCCTGACTCAGCCTTAATTGTCTTATTAAGGCCCGGACCTCTCACATTAGACAGATATTGTTGTGGCTGCCTGTTGCCGGTTGGTTCCGGGCAGTCTTACGCCACAACTCAGTCTAACCTCGGGTCCTTGCTGGGCTCCATGTTTAACCTCCCACATTGGATAGGTATTGTTGTGACTACTGGACAGCCGGGCGGTTCCGGGCAGGTTTACATCACAACTCAATCCAACCTCGGGTTAAACACATCGTCTTTTCTACATTTACATATCTTGTCATTCTTCTTTATTTCTTATATGTAAATATTTGCGGCCCATTATTAAGTTAATGGTGTAAAGGCTACACCAATCATGGGCCCAACCCATACTTGACTTTGGGCCCTTCTATTTCATATTTTCATTCATTAATTAATTATTAACCCAACGTTGTTTTCCCCCGTTTTACACGTCCGTTCATATATATTGGGCTTAGCCTTTTAAAGCCCAATTTAGCCATGCGAAAGGGGAGGCTTATGGCGTATACACAAAGAGGGGAAAGTGAGCGCATGAACTTGCATATGACGTTGGAAAATACATAATAGAAATTGGTGTACTTGCATAGTGGTGACATGTATTTTGGTCATACAACATATGTGACATAAATTAAGGCATGTAAACTTGCATAGGTTTAACTACAACATGAACCTATATTCCTATTTAGGCATAATGTCAAACATAAGCATGGCCTAAATACTTCTAGTATAAACATGGCATATTGTCAAACATAAGCATGGCATAAAATACTTCTAGCATAGGCATGGCATATTGTCAAACATAAGCATGGCATAAAATACTTCTAGCATGAACATAGCATAATTCAACTTAATCATGATTTAAGCCTAATCACATAACGATGGTATAAACATACTTATGCATAAATATTCCTAATCATGGTGTTTTGCTTTAAACTTGCAAAAAGGGGATTTTTGAGTCTAACCTAACCTTGTCTCACATATGTCATCATATAATTCTTTAAAACAAGATAGACTTAATCATAGATCTCAATTATGCCAAATATCATTCCTAGCCATATTCATAAGTTTGCAAAAGCATGACTAATACATGGATTATGGTGTCAAAATTCCACATAGTTTCATATGAACTATAATAACCAAACTTGTTTCAATTACTTGCAAAATGATTTATGCATAAAGTATACATCATGACAACATAATCACAAAGACCCAAACTTGCATAAATTTCAATCAACTACATACATGTAGCTTCAACATAGATAACATACTTTGCGAAATATTCCAAACGTAAACTTGTATAGAACTACCGCATGTAGTTCTTTATAACATAATCCATAAATATCCAAACGTGCATAAATATGAATTACTTCCATCGCCACAATTCAAGCATACATATCAACACAGTTGTTTATTATACCAAAGTAATACTCTACTTACAATGGTTTGATGAATTCTCTAGTTTAGGGATTGAAGACGCAAATTCCTTTGTTGAATTGATTAGCTTTAGGTTGCTTGAATTGCTTTAGGCCTTAGAACTTTCTTCCTAATCCTCTCTTTAGTTGGCGGCTATTCTTTGTCGTTCCTCAGCAACATGGCGGCTATAATCTTATTTTGAATGAATAGATTAGGGTTTAGTCTAGGGTTGTTTATATAGAGGTTAGGAATTGATTAGGACCCTTGATGTTGCTAGGTTAGATCATAGCCATTCATTAGGAAGAGAGACCAATCAAAACTTGCCACCTAGCCCTAATGACAAAGCAGACCACTGAAATTCGACCAAACACAGACCTGGCCAGCCAGGTTGACTGGGCTCGACCAGGTCGACACCCCTGTCGACAGGGCTGTCGACAGCCCTGTCGACATGGGTAGCCCAGGTCGACAGCCCAGTCGACCTGGGTGGCTAGGCGGGTGTTTTATCCGCCTGGCCCATTGGGCCCCATTTCAAATTATTATTTTATTCTGTTTGAATTTTAAATTTAATTCAAAACTTCCGAAGGCCATATCTTCTTCATACGGACTCCGTTTTTCGAAAACTCGGACTCTATTTCGCGTATTTTTCCGAGACGAACGCAATGGCGTATCCCGTTTCCCTTAGTTCTTTGATTTCAGATTAATTATACTTGAATTTGTGAATTTCATAGTTACAGAATTTTCGGGGTGTTACACCTAGGATGTGGTAGGAGAGTGTCTTTAGTTTGCCAGTTCCTAGGACAACTTGTATGGACGGATGTCTGCCAGAGTATTTCCAAAAGGTTCAAGTACATTGATTTTTACTACAAACGTATTTTTGTTGGTGGCGAAGAAGTAACCTTCTCCTAGCTTAATGCCCATGGTATTTTTGTAGACGTCAATTACTGATTTTCTGGTGGATCTGAGATGTGGCATTCAAAGAGAAAGGTGGCCAGATATTCTTAGAAAATTAATTATAACCTCAAGCCTCATCAACCAGGAAATGGTATAAAATATGGTAGGTCGCATGGCTATGTGGGTTACTCCCATTAGGGTGTATTGTCACCATCTAGAGAAAATTCATTTTGTTCTTCTATCACTTCTGTATCTCCTCAAAAACGGTTATGTTGGTACCAATCGTATGGCGATAATATATTCGGAGCACTCATGCGAAATGAGTAGTCGGTCATGTTTAGCCAGGGTTGTAAGATTTTCGTGTTGAACCCTAGTGTATTTTATCTAAAGGTACATTGTCGGAAGGTGGTCTCATACCTTGCCATAGTTGGAAATCCATTCTCTAATAAGAGCCGGTGGTTTTCGATTATAGACTATGTATGTAGAGTGTGATATGCAAGTGTTCTAATAGTTGATTATTTATTCGATTTAGACACTATTATAATATCAGAATAGATATGATTTCAAGAATGTTTTGGGTTATCAGAAGGTAAAAACCATCCATATTTATGTGTGGACTGGTCTTACGATTATCCTTTCTTTCAAAAAGATTTTTAAATTAAATCAAATTGGATGATACCAATAATTTAGAGAGTTTTTCTCATGCTAGTTCACCAGACCGATCCATGGCGTTTGTAATGCTCGGGTCACCGAGTTTTACAGGTTCAGGATAAGATGATACATACTTCAAGAGACGAGCTGGAGGACTTCAGATGTATGTTTTGTATATTGTAATTATTCCATTGTGTGTTGTATATGAGGACAGATTGGTATTATTGTCCAGATATATTGAATGTCCACAGTACTCTAATGATTTTAAGTATTATTCAAGATTTCAATAAAGATTTATTTCTATATTATATTTTATTTCGCTGCAATGTGAGACTTTGTATATTATGATTAGGTTGTTTCATCTTCTTTCCTTCTATTTAAATCTTTCTTATCTTTTTCTCACCCTCTAATCTCTTTCTATTAATTGTCTAGTGTTTTCGATACTTGGGATTTGGCAAGTAATATTGGATTAAGTATTATTGTTGAAATCCAAGCGTCGAATTCTACAAGGTTGTTACAGTTGTATTAGAGCAATGGTCTGGTAATAACCTTGGCTCTGTGGTATAACTCGATAGAGATAGGGTTAGTAATACCCTAGATTGAGTTTGAGTGTATATACGCATATATGAGAGTGTATTTGTAGATTTTACAAAATGTTCTATATTGTGTTGATTGATCGGTTCAAGTGTCTGGCGACCATATTGAACTAGCAACTGACACAATATTATTTTGTAAAGAGGGTAAACAAAATAATCTTACCCAAAATATATTTTTGTGTTGAAAAGAAATAATTTTCTTAAATTATATTGATATTTGATTGTTTGAATGAAATTAAAATGAAATTATGGAATTGGATTAGTTTAATATAACCAGAAGATAAAATAATTGATTTTTGAAACAAAAATCAGAACTTGCTAATATAAATTGAAAGTTAGTGGAAATGAGAAATGGAACTGAACTAGAAGCCAATCAGATATCGACCAATTGTTATTAAGGTATTCCATGCCAAAGTGAATACAAACAATGAAAATATTAATGTCGAATATGAATTCAATTATTTTGTTTTGATTGTGAGTCTTTTATTGATTGATTATTAGATTGGTTGTATAGGAATCCATCAACAAGTAATGAAGTTAAATGAATAAATTAGGAGCTAAGGGAAAATTTGCAGTATA
The DNA here is from genome assembly GCA_030737875.1 of Allium sativum. Taxonomy (NCBI): domain Eukaryota; kingdom Viridiplantae; phylum Streptophyta; class Magnoliopsida; order Asparagales; family Amaryllidaceae; genus Allium; species Allium sativum. Next base: position 78,757,227 of record CM060922.1, on the reverse strand, counting down.
ATGAGTTGAATGGAGTAGAATTTGATTAAAGGCAAATTAAATGGATTTGGATTGGAAATGAAACTATATTAAACTAAAACGAACTCGTCGCATCATGATAGTTCATAATTTGACGATTTGAACTTCAATTGAGTATATAGGATTCAATATGAGTCGGAATTCTTTGAAACAAGAATCGTTCGAGTCTATTGAATTATAATTTTCTAGAAAAAGAGAAAAATTGAGATTTCATATTATACATTTTGAGTTATATTAAAATCAAATTTTTAGAAAGTCACTACGAAATCGTTTATAAACTAAAATGATTTACTAATTCAAATGGAAGGATTTTTAAAGAATAAAATTTGGATTTTCATTAATAAATTTCATAATAGAGTTATTAAATAAATATGAATTCAGGTGAATTGAATAAATGGATTTTTTTTATAATAAAAAAATCGGATTTTGATTTGTGAAATGAAGATAACTAATCAATTAGTTATGAATAAAATAAATTTGGATTATAAACTTGAAAGAAAATGAATGTAGAATGAATCAAATTAGGTTTGATTGAAACTGAACTTTGAATTCAAGTGTAAATTTATATGGACTTGTAAATTGAAAATAAAACATGGAACTTGGATTACAAATAAAACTCGACTTGTTTATAAGCAAATATATATATATATATATATATTCGAACATGGATGTTTAAACTATCATGAGTTGAGCAAGAGAATAAATTAATGGATTAATTGGTAAATTGAAAGTAATAAGTTAAACTGATTATAATCAATTAGAAATGGATGTGTATATAATTAAGCAGTTTTATTGGATTGAAGCAAATGTGAGAAATAATACGGGATTCCCGATATAAAGGTACATATTTAATTCATTATGAGATTTTATGAACCTATTTGGCAAGCCGCTTGGCTTTTTGATTTTCTTTTTGAACTGAAATAGTCCATAGAGACGATTTGTAGTTGTATCGATCAAGCCATACAAAGGAGATGCTGGCAAAAAAATTCAAAAATTTAGGGAGTTAGAAAAAAAATTAAAAGTTTTGAAAAAAAAATTGTTAACAAAATTTAATGTTCAAATGAAAGTCGAAGTTAAGGACTTTAAGTAAAATTAGAAACTAATGAGCTGGTTGCATATTAAGGATGTTGTGGTGAGTGTCGAATTGCATGAGTAGATTATGGGAAGCTAATGAGGTGTAACACTTTTCAGACTTAGTAATTTCGAGGAAAAAATTCTTTTAAGGAGGAAGGAATGTAATATCCCATATTTTTGGTCATTTAACTGTGAATGTTTAAATATTGGATTTGAATTGAAAAAGGAGGCCAATACAGAGTCTATTTAGTTAATTTGTGAAATAGGACATTTTTATCGATAAACATTAGTGTTTGAGATCGATTGATTAATAATCGATATTATTGATACATGAAAACCATTTTTCAAATGATCCATCGGATCCGTAACAGTGTATAACTATTGGATTTTGAATGTTGGAATGTTTGGATTTACCGAGTGAACGTATGATCAGAAAACGCCAAGGAATAATTATATCAAATTTATTTTTTTAATCTTCAATTAAAATTGATGTCTTCTCCATACGATCAAATGAGGCTTAGAAACTTGTTCTAGTGTGTTCAGAATAGTGATATAACCCAAGGAATATCATTTGCTACGGTCAAATAAGAGTTTGAAATCACAGGATAATTTAATTTAAACAAAAATCAATTAAAAGGGGAGCCTACCTATACTTATCTCCTTTCGAATGCATATACTTCAACCCTATTCCTTACCACTGAAGTTGTTCTGAGGCCTACCTTAGCTAGTTGCCTTCTTCTTTCATTTCACGTGCATTTTTTCCCCTGCTTCCCTCCTAAGGAAAACACAGAGTAAATGGCCTCGTACCTTTTTGTTGCCCCATTCGCGTCCATATAAACAACCCATAGCCTTCCTATTTTTTTAGGCAAATTATATTTCCACCCCGCTAATTTCCTTTCACACCCCGCTAAATTAAGAAAAAAACAAACACCCCACTATTTCTCTTTCTCACCCCGCTCTATTCCCAAATTACCCTTATTTTCAAAAACCTGAACCCACTCATCTCTTACAGACAACATATCCTTCTCTGATTGTTTCTTCTTCCCATCCAAAATCAAAACTTTTCTTCTCATCAAAAAGCAGAAAACAATGGAATTTGAATTCGTTGCTTCCTCAAAATTGCTATCTCATGATATGAGTAAATTTTCATCTTCAAATTTTTCATTTTTATCTTCGGTCATTTCTTTTTTTAAGAGCACCATAATTTTTGATGACAGTAGACGAAAAAGAGAAAGATGAAGGAATATGAATAGACTTCTCTTAATTAGCCTGATAACTATAAGGGGTAAAGTTGTCACTTAAATTTAAAATATTTTGGTGGGGTGGGAAAGGAAATTAATGAGGTGGGAATAGAATTTGCCCTTTTTTTATCCATTCTGAAACCCACTAAACATTCAAGCTCTCTTCCTTCCTTTTCATTTCTTTTCCAATTCAACCAAAAATTTGTGCCTTCTTCTCTCATCGCAAAACCAAATCGAGTCGAGCCTTCGTTATTCTTTCCATCCCAAAACCAACAAACAGATTTCACATTCTCTGCCTTTCCTTCGTTTTTTTATTTCCTTAACCGAAGCCGAAATTGATTCCTATGATCCAAGAAAAAATGAAATCATAAATCACAATTCTATGTAATCCCAAAAGCTCGAAATCATTGGAGCACTGGCGATTACAGGAAGGAATGGGGTCTGTTGTTTTTTCAAAGGGTTTGGAGGCGCGAAAATCCATCGAATAGGGCCATTGCGATTTTAGTATGTTCAATCTTCCGAGGGATGAACTAAGTGGAGTTTGAACCAATGAGGAGTTCAGTAGTTAGCAAATGGGGAGTTCAATCTTCGAGTTTTTGGAATAGGGAACTCAAGTGTGACTAAAATGGGGAATGTCACTTGGGGAGGAGTTGGTTTGGTCTGGAATGATTTGGGAAGTTCAACAATGGGAAATTTGTGGAAGTTCAGTCTAATATTTTTGGATAAGGGATGCAGGCGTGACCATAATTATGGACATGAAGGCTGATGGGTTTAAGGCTTTGTGTGTGGTGTTGTAGTGTTGAGCTGGGGGTGATCGAAATGGTCTGATAGAAATGGTAGTTAAGTGGTCACCGACATGACTGGAAATTGCCAATAATTTTGGGATCAACTTGGATGGTGCAGCAGCTGAAAATAGTGGTTAGGAGATAAGAAAAGAGTTTTAAGGTTGTCAGCAAGATGCTTGATGAAATGCCGAAGTGGAAAGGTGCAGTTGTTAGGGAAGATTGGAGTTTGGGGCTGATTTTAGCAAAATGGATCATTTATGGTTGAGATTAGCATCGTGATTGCAAGGTAGTAAGGTATACGCTTTACCAAAATTTAAAATACATAGGATAATGAATTAATTAATTTGTTAAGTTAATTTGAATTAATAATCATTAATCATTAAATAAAATAAACAATCGTAGATGCTTGATGAATTCATTCGAGAAGATTCGTAGCCGCGAGATATGGGTTTTTAAATTGGGTATTTGGAAAAGGAAAATCGAGGTGAGTTAAACTCACACAATTAAATTAATAAGAACAATTTTTCAAATAGTTCAATTTAAATTATTATTTGTTGAGTGATATAAAGTGGATGATATTATATGTATAGTATATATAATATTGGTGATTGAATATATATATATATATATATATATAATTGGTGATTAGGTGTATTCCTGCATATATGTGTGTGTGTGTATATTAGCAGATGATTCCCTATGCACCCCACAATATATATAGCGAATGACCTTTTATAATGTGATATCCTACCTTGAATCAGGATAGGTATTATTATATTGTCTATCCTCTGTGGATGCATGAAAACAGGTTGAAGGGATCCAACTGGATTCCTAAACATTTTTATTGTTTGTTTTCACATATATATGTTGATATATGATGTGACTTATAAAGTATGATAGTTATTATACGTTTGGATATGGAAATAACTTGGACCCTCGATTTTGGATATTTTTGAATACCATAATTAATAGTTGGATTTTAAAACCGAATTTGAAATATAAAAGTGAAGGGAAATTTTATTTCTAAATGGAAAGTATTATTTAGAAACCGAAATTACAAATAGAATCGAAAAGTAAAGCTTTATTTTTAACAAATGAAATGAGAAATTGATTTTATAAGCGTGTTTATAAAGAAGTGAAATTATTACCATTAGAGAATTTGGAAAATATAGATTGAGTGTGAATTTGGAAGAGAAATGGAAATCGGGTTTGAAAGCGATATCTTAAATGGACTAGATTTTTTTCCATTTATAAAGAACTTGTAAATGAGGTTATATGAAATAACTCTACAAATAGGATTTATAAATTGAATTGAAACTTGAATTTACAAGTTTTAAGGTCAAGTTGAGAAAATAATTCAAGTATAGATTTGTATTAAGCAATATTATTCACATTTGAGGTGAATAAGGGGTTAAACCGAATGGTGTGCAAAGATGGGAATTTTTAGAAGGAAAGTTAGGAAGGGTTTTAAATTATAAATTTTAATCGAATTTAAGTCAAACTAATTCGAATAATAATATATAGACAACATTAAAGAATTTTAAATATTATATATGGATAATAAATATTAATAGCAAAGAATTTGCAAACGGCATTTATATACGAATATTTTAGAATGGAATGAAGTTTTTGAAATAAAACCGAGATGACTGGTCGTTCATGTTTATCCAGGGTTGCAAGATGTTCTTGTTGAACCCTAGTATATTTTCTCTAAAGGTACATTGTTGGAAGGTGGTCTCATACCTTGCCATAAATGGAAATCCATTCTCCAATAAGAGCTTGCGGTTTTTTATTGTAGACTATGTATGTAGAGTGTGAGATGCAGACGTTCTGCTATATGGTTATTTATTTTATTTAGACACTATTATAATATCAGAATAGATATGATTTCAAAAAAAAATTGGATTATCATAAGGTAAAAACCATCTCTATTTATGTGTGGACCGGTCTTACGATTATCTTTTCATTCAAAAGGATTTTTAACTTTAAATCAAATTGGATGATACCAATAATTTAGAGAGTTTTTCTCATGTTAGTTCACTAGACTGATCCGTGGCGTTTGTAATGCTCGTGTCTGACCGAGTTTTACAAGTTCAAGATAAGATGATACAGACTTTAAGAGACGAGCTTGAGGAGTTCAGACATATGATTCGTATATTGTAATTATTCCACTGAGTGTTGTATATGAGGACAGACTGTTAGAACTGTCTAGATATATTAAATGCTCACTATACTCTAATGGTTATAATTATTATTTCAAGTTTTCAATAAAGATTTATTTATGTATTATATGTTATTCCACTACGATGTGAGACTTTGTGTATTGTTGTTAGTTTGTTTCTTCTTCTTTTCTTCTATTCAAATCTTTCTTTCTTATCTTTTTTTCACCCTCCAATCTCATTCTATTAACTATCTGGTGTTTTTGACACTTGGGATTTGGCATGTAATATAGGGTTAAGTATTATTGTCGAAATTCGGGAGTTGAATTCCGTCGGGTCGTTATACTTTCATTCTTAGGAATTAAGGTAATAAATGTATGGTTACCAGCCTTTGGCAATTTTTTGAAATTAAAAATGTCTTGGAGAGCAAACATCATATCTGTTTTCAATTGTTCTCAGTGCAGCTTTATAAATTTTGCATTTATGCCATCTGGTCCTAGGCTAGAGTCATCATGCACTGAGAATACAACTTCTCTGACCTCAAGTAATGAAACTGGATGAAGTAGCAATTGTTGTACTAAGGAGTTAATTATTGCAATGGCTTGGAAATGTGGAAAGGAATTGATCACAAGAGTGTTGAATAGATAACCGAAGACATGAATGGCTTCAGATTCAATTTCCTCGGGTTTGTAAAGTAAGTCACCAGCATGACTATTAAGTGCTTTGATATTGTTAGAATAGTGATGCATAGTCATCTTGGAGTAGAATTTTTTGAATTAGTATCACCCTATTAGACCCAGAGGACTTTGGATATTTGTTTAAGATCCCAATATCTTATATGCTATTGAACCATAAATTGGTGTTTTTCTTGCATCATGTCTCCATATAAAGATATTTTGGTAGGATCATGAGAATTAAGTTTATTTTCTATTAAACCCACCAAGGTAGGTTTAGCTTTGGTTAGAAGCGTGAACACATCGGACATATGCTGCAACGAGTTCATGCCTCTAACATTCCATGTAACCAGGCCCGGCCCAACAGGACTGGTTGCCCTAGGCGAACTTAAACATAAACACTGGAGACAAAAACGAAAGGCAAAGCAAAATTATGCAATCGCCCAAGCTTGAACCCAGGTCTTTCCATGTTTTCTACGGAACCTTTACCACCCAGCCATGGAGTTCTTTGTTTGTCTCATGCCCTGCATTATATTTATATAATAGTACTTCTAAAAGGATGGCCAGAACTTTGTTGCCCCCTCCTCCTCCTCCTGCCGTGCTGCCCTAGGCGACCGCCTTGGTCGCCTGCCCCTTGGGCCGGCTCTGCATGTAACACAAGTCACTAATAGAAGTAGTGCTCCTTAAAGTTTTTATAGAAGGAGCATTACTTATATTCTTACCCTTTCCCTTATCAGTTTGCAAAAAATCATCATTTTTGTTTACACAGTGTGATACATCAGTTAAGTCTTCCTCTGGTTTATCCTCGCTTAGAACATCCACCACATGATTCAAAACATCAATGGTTATGTCAGATGGCAGCCCAATATCCAAGAAATCTAGTTGATCAGTCATTGCTTTTGTTCCTTGCTCTGCTGTTGGAGGTGCTATGGAGGAGGATGGAACCTTTAATGGTGGTTTCAGTATCCACTATGGCTTATTTAACACTTCATATACATCTCTTTTGTGGCCGAAATGTTTACATTTCATATATCTTGCAGGGATTAATTCATACTCGACGCTAATCTACTTTTTCTCCCCAGTATGCAAAAGAACAGAATTTTGCTTCAGTAATTCAGTTTCAACTCCAATAGCCAGTAAGATCCTAGCATATTTGGTGAATTTTATGGTAGCCGTGTTGTCATCACATTGAATTGGTTTGCCAATATAACTTGAAATGAAAGACAGAGCATCAAGAGACCACATTTCCATTTCAAGATCGTGCAATCTTATTCGTATTTAAGTTTCTGCGGGAACAATGTTGGCAAAATTTTACCTAAGGTGCCATCAATCAATAATCACCAATATTCCAAAATATGAATAAGTAGAGCATTGCAAAAGCCGATCATAATCTGCACTCAACTCAAACTGAACAGTGAATCTATATTCTTGGGAAATATGTACATGGAATTGTCCAATGGGTTTCCAAAACTTGGTGATGTGGTCATTAAGTTTTTTTGAATGGTAACCGAAATTCTAATGGATGGAGTACGATGGTGTTCTCTCATGATATGCTGGATTTGTTGAAAACTGTTTTTGGAAGGAAAAAACGTATTCCTATGGTGGTTTAATGAAGCACGTTTTTGTTGCAGTGGTGGGGTTCTTTTGAAGTTTTCTTATTGCTGCTTTGGCATATAAGCGTGATCTGGGTGTTGATGAAGTGAAGGAAGTAGGCGGTTGATTTGGTTGTGGATCAGGCGGTTGTTTTGGTGGGGAAGATGGTTAGTTAGAATGCACAAATTCCGCCACGATTGTCTGTTTACAAAGATTTTTTTTTTAAGTCCAATGAACTTTCATATTATAATATATATACACACACATATCAAGAGAACATACAATACATACAAAATAAGTTGATGTGACTATTGCAATGCTGATCTCAACGGCTATAAACCAGCATATCGTACCTTTCACAAATTATAATGTTAATATATAATACATGTGTGTGTGTCTACACACACACACCTATATATATATATATATATATATATATATATATATATATATATATATATATATATATATATATATGTGGGAAAGGATCAGGGAGCCCCCCTGAATTTCAGCCCCCCATTTGCATCCGAACCATAGCCACTCATTTATATTAAAGAATGTGAGTGGGAAGTGAGAGAATGAGTGGAAGGAGAGAGGATGTGAAATACTTTGTTGTGGTTGAGGGGCTTTTGGGGTGCTGCACTGTTTGGGGTGCTCTCGAACGTGCCCCTATATATATATATATATATATATATATATATATATATATATATACAATAATAATTTAACTAAATTCATAATACAAAATATTTGAATTAGATAAATTACATGATTTTATTTGTACTAAATTCAGAAATGTTTTAATGCCTTAGACTTCATAAGCCTAATAAAGGCAAATTTTGAAATTTACCCATAACTTCCACTATGAATCAGCCCAGTTCCAATGAGAATGAAAAAATATATTAATTATATAAAAATTTCATGAAGCTGTTTTGCAATATACATTGATTCCCATTTACCATTACTCAGAGTTATATATTAAACAAACCTAACAAAATAATGCATGGAATATTATTTATACATACGATAGTCTTCAAACACTGCCTTCGTCTTTAAGAAATAATTGTCTCTAAGAAGATGAAACTATTCAGGTTGACTCGAGTGTAAAGAAAACCATACATTCAAGTCAGGACCATACATTCTTATGAAAATAAATTTGATCAAGCAATAAACCTATAATAACTTGAGAGTGTTACGAGATTTTTCATCTTTTAAGGATCTCTTAAACTATCAAAATGTAGTAGATACGATATATTTATAATGACCATCAGTTAGTAAATACTAAAATATCATTAATGCTTTACATTGATCACCTTTTACACATTTTTGAGTATTGTTCTACAGTTTGCCTTAGTAACGCCACTAATGACGCCGGTAGCCACAGAGGCGATAACACCCAAGTATTTGGTGATAATTAAATTAGTAATTTAGCTATATTCCAAAAATGCAAATTTTTGCATAAATGGAATTTAACTACGAGGCTTGCACCGTTGCGTTCATGATATAATTCTGGTCAGCTTTCGTGTCAAGAACTTCACGAATGGAGTTTGAATGAAAAAGGTATGGGTAAAATACGGAAATTGACAAAAAATATATAAAATAAAATATTAAATATAAATATATAAATATATCCCCTTCCCTCATCTCTGCTAGGTCGACCCGGCAATCGACCGGGAGGTCGACCGCTGGATTGACCCCTGGTCGATTCAGATACAGGAGGCTAAGGTTTTATAACATAAGTTTTATAATCGATGGACGGATTTTTCTGAAATTAAATCTAACGGGGCAGGGTCATTTATATGCCCATAAATAATAGGCTAGACCCCTACTCTATTGTTCATATTTTATGGAGGCAACATCAAAGCTCTTCCATTCTGAATCCTCTAATCTCTTCAAAAATTCAAAAGATAAATATACACAAATCTAATTAATAAGAATAGGAGAGATTGAATTCAGATTTGTGCAAAGGGGTTGGTTCTTCGAATAGGTAATTCCTTTTTTTAATTTCCTTCTTCTTTCCCAATTCTTCTTTCAAATCTACAAATTTAAATAAGTATATGCATATCCCCTTTATATACAAATTACAGATCTATGAAATTTGGAAATTATAAGACTAAATGTTTTGTTCAGATTCATATTTGGATAGCTTTCAGGGAATCAGCCCTTTTTGCTTTTTTTAAATTAAAAGGCATTATTTGAAATCTAAAAGAAATATAAACAAATTAGATAGGAAGGGATGCGTAAATTCAATTTTTTATGCATAGTTTACATTATCCATTTCATATAAATATTTACTATTTCTTGTGATTTGAATTATGCCAACATTCCTCTTTTGAAAGTAGTTTGGGCAAAAATTTATAATAATTATAGTTAATAATCTTTTATGAGATTTTGAGTCTTAAACCAGATTGAACATAAAAGGGGTTATTATGGTATTTAGTTTAGACCGAAATATAATAGTAGTAATAATAATAATAATAAATTATAATTAGTCACTACATTAACATTGCGCATAAAAATATAAATATAAAATTATTATCATTTTATCCATCCAAACATACGTAAATAACGTAATTATATTATTATTATATTGAACGTATGTTGTGTTTTGGAATTTGAAAGGTTTCCATTTTATGTGAATAAATATATAGTAACATTTCCCACAATAAATGGAAATGAATATCTGTGACTGTTATAGTTAAAAATGTGGAATTAATGGCTATAATTGAAAGGTTATAATAAGGTAATAAATATTGTAACCATGAATGTTTTGGGAAATGATTTGAATAGGCAATAAATGACAAATTGTTTACAATTTAAATTGTGATTGGGAATAGAAATGACATTTAATAGAACTTTTGGTGCCTTAGGGAATATGCCCATTAGGATCATTAATGGTAGGTAACCTTTATAAAAATAAATGGAAAAAAGGGGATTTAATGGGTGTTGATTGTCGTAGTAAATACTAAGTCCAATAAAGAAATAAATAATTAAACATCATACAATAGGAATTTATAGAGAATATCTGTATCTATTCTAGTTTAATTCTAGGAATAAAATCATTAACTAGAGTCAAGGATTTGGACTTAGTAGATTAATGATGTGAGGTCAGTTTCTTTATTCGATAGAAGAATGCTCCTTCAAGCAGTTGAATATATGTACAACTGATGTGAGACATCATTAACCATAGAAACCCGTGACGATAGTTAACTGCGTATCGTGGATCATTGTTAAAAGGTTTACTTCAAAGATTGAGGTCTTAAGTGACTGTAGAGCATGCCTCCCTTCAGAGTGAAGAAACCAAGAAGGAATTAATTCATAACGTAGCTTACTTCGAGGAGTATTAGAAGGCTAATGGAGTGCGAGATCGGTAATCTCCATGATAGTCTGCTTCCTCTAGGCAGTAAGTGACTTGCTTTAGAGTCCACTTTTGGATAGGGCATTAAATGACCACTACAGAGGTACTATAGTTCTGCATATCTTGCGGGAAGTACTAAGTGACTAAGGGATTATTCAACAAGCCCAGCTGGGTAGTAATACAAGGGTCCACCGGGAAATGTCACAAATGACGGTTAGTCGTCTAGCTGTCTTATAGGTAATATGAAACTGATTACTGTTTCTCTCCTTATGCGAGGGTTGAAAATAAGCGTGAATGACGAAAGCCTTAAAATAGTAGGAATTAATAGCTAGTGTCCTTTAATTTATATTAGGATGTAGTAAACCACCTAGTGATGTATTAAGTGATCAATTGACCCGCCTTGCATAAGATAGATAAAGAGGCCATAAGTGGCAATATTGAGGTGACCCACTTCCTTTATTAATAAGGTATTGAATAGTTGGTGATCGCGCCTCTTAGGTTCAGAGTATGTTTGAATAGTGGTTTAAAGGCTTTATATTTATGCTTGAAAGTTCTATCTTAGTATAGTACGATAAAGTTATATTTGGGAAGTGCCGCCTTTTGTACGGTAGTAAATCGTTGTGCGTAGGTTATGTTGGAATTACTAGCCTTGTCAAACGTATGATTTTGGTTGAAACCAAATGGGACACTATTTGTATAATGGATAGAGTTATACATTTTCTACTCACCAAGACTTGTTGTTCTGACCTCACGTCCTTATAACAACTCTCAAGGAAGACAAGTCTTTACAAGTATTCAACTTTGATTTTTTACTGTTCTTGTTCTCTCATGCTCAGTATTGATATGGCAATTCGCATTTAAGGTAGTTTCCGAAGTCAATACTTGCTATCCTTTCTTGGTTTCATTGTGAGTTGATTTTATTACACTCTGATTATGCTTATGATCATTATTTGCAGGTGCTAGATTTATACTCACTACGCTTATATGGGTTTGAGTTTCGATTTTTATGGAAATTTGAGCTCGGAAAAGTGTGGGGTGTCACGTTTGGTATCGGAGCCTTAGGTTTGAATGATTAGAGGAATTAATAAAATAGGATTGGTGAGAGAATGTATTCGAATTTCTTTTCTGCTTTCTTTTCTTTATTACGTAAATCTAAATTATTTGGATGATGAGATAATCGTAAGCCTATTTATTTAAGATGGTTTTAAAACATTTAGGAGTTAGAAGTACTTGTTGAGTATTCGACCAATCCCGACTTGCCCCACAGTGTGTTAGGTGATTTGTTTTGAAGAGCAGAAGGATGACATACATTGAATCCCATGGATTTGAGCTTGGTGACTAGACAAAAATCTAGCTACAACCGAGATAGTCACGATTTCTTGTTTTTGGTTTCATGGGAGCTTCAGTCGATGACCTTTTCTTGGCCTTGAAATTTAGCAGGAAATTCATGTTAATATGTCGTACCAGTACGAAAATAAAATTATGATGTGTATCTATTTGACACTTCCTTTTGAAATCTACATATTCTTTTGTCAGAACCATCTCTTTGAATTTTTGGTCTCATTCGACATAAATCTTATTTTTAAATTATTTTGAAAAAAAAAAAGATTTTGAAGGTTTTAAATTATAGTTTTCGATAAAATAGTTCAATAAATAAAGATTTAAGAAAGTTAACAAATTTTAAGATTTTAAAATTTATCAATGTTTCGGATTGTTTTGGTTTTTGTAGTTTTAATAAATAATCCTTCTTAGTAAAAGAAGGAAGTTGAATACGACAAGGAAAATGCCAAAAATCAAAATTATTATTAATACCCATTTCTTGTGATTTTTAATATTCCTCTTTATGGTATTTTGGATGATTTATGGAAATTATTACAGATAACCTTTTAGAATTTAAAAATCTCGATGATTTAGAACATGTTGGGATTTGTAACACCCCACACTTTTCTGCGCCCAAATTTCGACAAAAATCGAAACTCAAACACATCTAAGCATGGAGCGTGTAAATCTAGTACCTGCAATAAATGAGTATGAGCATAATCAGAGTATGATAAGATAGCTCAGAGTGGAAATAGAATAGGATAAACTAGTATTAACTCAAGTAACCACCTTTTTTAAAGAAAGTAACTTTGCAAATATCGAGCATTAGAGAGGACGAGAACAAAAAGCCAAACTTAAACACATATGAGGACACGACCTTCTCTAGAGAACCCGTGTGGTTGTAATGAGGAAGGGGACAAAACAACAAGATTCAAGTGGGAAGGAAATGCACAAAACATATTATAATACACGGATATATCCTGTTTGGTCAACCCAAGATGTATGCCTACCAATGTTAGTGATTCTAGCCAAACCTTGTAGATGTTTATGCACAACTCTACTACTCTTCTCTAAATAGTATTCCAAGAAATAATACCGAGATAAAACATTTACGCATATATTTAGGAAGCCCTTTAAATTATAATTTAATTGATTATTAGATCGAGAAGTGAACCCCTAATTGCGGAGTCCTCATATACACATATACATTTCCATCCACTTTCCTTTTATTGTTTCCGCCTCACTATCAATGATATATAGGGTGGATTCTCCCGATCCCTTAAGACCCTAGAAGGACTTATTGGTTAGCGGAATTATTGGTTACTCGACACCTCTCGATAGTTTATTTCACATTTTTATAAACTAGAGGGCACTAGATATAGGCTCTATTAGTTAAGGCTTCTGTCATTCGCGCATATACCCTTACCCCGCATAAGGTGAGAGATGGTATTTTATCGCTCATTATACCTTCTAGATGACCATATTGGATAACCCACTTAGTCTCTTACTACTTCCTGTATAGTAGGTAGCCATATCCGACATTTTTAGTTTTTAGTTTGGGTAAACAATACACATACAAGCCATTTACGACCCCTATATTGAAAGACCAATCCCCAGGTGGACTCTTTAACCCCAGCCACTTAAGATCCAAGAAGCGGACTACATGCGAAGGTTATTAGGTTCATACCCCATTAGCGTTTAATACCTTGCCCTATTGGGATAAATTGGGCTACGTTATTATGCTCTTTAAGTTTAGTCTCTCCCCACACGATTTATTATTGTCACATATTCTTATGGTTAATAATATTTTTCCATCATTAACCTACTAAGTCCAACTCTATTTTTAAATATAAGTTATATATTCATTAATATAAATAAGGAAGGTTATATCCTCTTTTACCCTAGGATATTTATTTGATTACTTCCCTAATTTGGACATAGTATTTAAACGACAACACTATCCCTTAATCCCCTTTTGACACCCATTTTCTTTTATTCCTATTTTTGTTGTCCTTTATGACCATAACGATCATATTTTCCTAAGGCAACTATTTATCAGTCCTAAGGTATCTATTTGTTGTACCCTAACAGACAATTACTATTCTTTTTTTTTTGAAAATGGGTTTAAACTTTATTAAAGGCATATTACAGCCCATAATTGATGATGCTTGTCGAACTGCAACTCAACAACACATATTGTACAAACAAGATAAATAAGTACAAAGAATTAACCCACTTAGTTCGTAACAGTTTCTTCCATAAAATAGCATGACGAACTATAACTACTCCACTGAAGCATTCATGGCGGCCGCCGGTTTCCAGCTGCTAATGGTGATTCCTGCAAATCTGCTTGATCCCTTCCTCCAGTTCGAGATAATTGTACTGCCGATGTTAACGTAAGTCTTCTGCCCCTTGTCTTCAAAATTAGGTAAGTCTTCAATAAGCTTGATAATATCATGAATTGTCCTTTTCTAGTTTTGAAAAATTCTCCTATTCCTTTCTTTCCAAATTCACCAACATGCAATAACTACGCAAATGCCGTACACTTTAATTTTGCGTCTACATTCGTCCAGTTCAAAGTCAGGTATGCAATTATTTCTTGAAAGCTTTCATTTTGATTTCCAGTGTTGAAACTATGCTGAATGGTTCCAGGTATTTCATGCGTGTAATTGCATTAAAAAAACAAGCATTGATGAGATTTAGTTTGATTTACACATAGTATACATAAATTATTAGGAATAATTTCCCAACTGAATAGTCTGTCTCTAGTGGGAAGACGAAAAAATCAAAGCTTTATAAGCTATGTGCTACTTTTGGAGGAAAAACCCTATTCCAAATCACGTGATGCCAATCAACTTTGGCTTTAATGTTTCTACATACATTCCCTACTTCTTTTAAAGAAAATTCATTACTTGATGACCACCCCCATTTGTCAAATTCTCTATCTACGAAGAGAGACATGTATTCAATTTCATTTTTGAATTCATTAGCACAAGGTAATTGGTCACAATTCCCGTTATCATCCTGAATAATTTGATTAACAGTTAATTTAGGGCATCCATAAGTTGAAAAAGTATCCTATCTTAGTGTTTCAATCAGTGATTTACGTTTAATCCATAAGTCTCTCCATAGATCAGTTTCATTTCCATTAGCGAATTCTCGAACATAGTTTGCAACTAGCTTATTTCTCATTCTGAGAATAGCTTTCCAGGTAGCTGATGCATTATTGTCCATAGCCATTGTCCATAAATTATTCCAGATGTATATTTTTCTCATTCATCTTGCCCAAAGACCTTGCTCAGTTATTATTTTCCAGGCCTATTTCATTGTGAAAGCTTCTCGCATGTCTCTTATACTTTGCAGACCGACGCCCCCTTCTTTCGATCTACATATATCATCATATTTAATTTTATGTAGACCACCCTTCCAAATGAAATCAACACATACACTTTCTATCTTGCCAATAGATGCTACGGGTATCTGAAATGTTTTAAGCCAGAAGTTGACTTTAGCATGAATCACAGTGTGCACCAACTCAATTCTTCCTGCAAATGAAAGGAGTCTGGAATTCCAACCTTGTAATGTTTCTCTAATTTTTGTAACAAGTTCCACACACTCTCTATCAGTAATTTTGTTTGAAGATAAGGGAACACCTAAATATTTCACAAGTAATTCACCTTCCTTTACCCCCAGAATATCAAGCACACTTCTCTTATTCACACAAAAATTGTTGAAGCAGCCCTTAAATTTCTGCTCATTCATCGTAAGACCAACAAATTTCCCCAAGTTGTCAAATAAACTAGTGATCTTAAACGCAGCTTTAACATTTGACTTGACACAAATTATCAGGTCATCAACATACAACAAATGGCTAATGGAAGGTTGGAAATTGTATATTGGTTGAATCACTTTCTCATATTCAGCTAACTCCGTCTGAAGAGTAAAAAATTCTATTGCTATTATCGAACAAGTAGGGAGAGAGAGGGTCCCCTTGTCTAATACCTCTGTCGCTAGTAATGAAACCTTTAATGGCACTCCATTAATTATGATAGAAAATGTAGGGGATTGAATGCATTCAGAAATCAATCTGGTAATTTTCTCAGGAAAGCCCATAGCTTTTAACATGTGAACCATGAAATGATGATTAATTTTATCATACGCTTTCTACAAGTCCACATTCAAACAAATTTGTCAGCTCCTTTCTTATTGAAATTTCTAATTAGTTCATGAGCCAATAAGGAATTTTCCGAGATACTTATACCTTTAATAAAAGCACTTTGACATTCAGCTATCAAATCAGGCAAAACCACTTTAATCCTATTAGAAATAACTTTGCTCAAGATTTTGTAAAGGACATTATAACATTCAATTCTGGTAGGTTTCTCATTTTTTGGAATCATGCATAGGTAAGTATGATTGATTTCTTTGATAATTTTACCTGACTGAAATGCTTCATGTATCACTGATAACAAATTGTTCTTCAATCATTCCAGGGAGCTTGGTAGAAACCGGACCTGAACCCATCGGGCCCTGGAGTGGAATCAATGCTGATGGACTAGGCAGTTATCTTCAAATCCTCTTCAGTGATTCTACGACACATCATTCTCCTACCCCAGGCGTTTAACAATTTGCAGGGAGTAACAGCGGGTAAGTCAATTTCAAGCTCGCCATTGTATAATTCATTGAAATATGTCACTGCTTCCTCTTTAAATTTCTTCAAGTCCATTAATGAATTGCCATCCTGGTCAAAAATTTGAAAATTATAATTATTGTTACGTCTAACTAACATTTTAGTGTAAATTTTTTTTGTGCATTCATCCCTAACAGTAAACCATTTTTCTTCGGCTTTTTGCTTCAGCTCTACCTCCTTGATTTTCAGAGCTTCCATAAGTTCAGATTTCCATTGTTGATATCGTCTCCATGTGTCATTGTTGTTATCACCTTCATCTATCAAATTTAGTAACTCAACAATTTTCTTTTCCAGCAATTTAATGTTATCATCCTCTTTGTCTCTCAGTTTGTTCCATTCTTTTATCCTCTTTTTAGAGTCTTTAGAAATTGAAGGAACAAAAACATATGATTATTTATAGATAAAGCTACATTCTGACTACCAACAACCTCATAATAACCATTAAGCATTTTCCAGTGGTCTGCATATCGAAATGTTTTGCCTTTGCATTATTGTCTCTCCCAACCAAACTTATATGTATAGGACAATGATCACTAGTTGATGATGGCAACACATTAACTTTTAGATCAAAAAATTTATTCATGCAATCAGAATTAATGAGAACTCTGCCAAGTTTGCACGAAAACTTTTTACTTTCACCACTTACCCATGTAAAATGTAGGCCACTGTGGACTGGCTCAACCAATCCTGATGCTACAATGTAGTTGTTAAATTCTGCCAATTGGGAAACTCTAACTATAACACCACCTTGTTTTTCATTAGGTCTGAGAATAACATTGAAATCCCCATTACTATCCATGCATCATGCATATTCTGTGATAATAATCTAATTTTATCCCATAATTTATTTCTCTCGCCCATGTTGTTGCTAGCATATACCACTGTTACACAGATTTTTAAACCACTAGTATTGATAATTATGTGACAGTTATTTGTTGTTCATCAACAGTTTTACACAAGTTATTAGAATTCTCCCTTTATCAGAAAAGGCGTTATTATTAATTTGAGACCAATCACTTCCCATCTGCTCATTCAAAAAACATAAATTTTCATCATTAAGCTTGTTTTCAAGAATACCCATAAAAGAAGGAAGAAAGCCCCTCCTAAGATTGTGGAGGTCTAAAAGATGGGTATCACTGTTTAGACCTTGCACATTCCAACTTATCAGCGACATTTAGAATTATGGGATTTACTCCTAAAATCCCAAGGAGGTAACCCACGACCTTCATTAGCGTCCTCTTTAGCCTTTTTTTGTGTAGTGAATTGTTGCTCATATTCTGGGTTAGATTTGGTGTAATTTTCTTTTTTATGATCACTTCTTCATTTTCATCTTCTGTGTTGTTTAAATTAATGTGTAATTCCTTCAGTTCTTCTAATGACTTAGGAACATGTTCATGGGCTCCCACTATTGAGAATGTACCTAAGATGAATGAGCTGTATCTGCTTGTGGAACAGATGCATCAGAATGCTCCACCAGATCAACCAATGCATCCTCCACCTAAGTAGCTTCGATGGATTCAACATGGTTTGTACAGTTAGAGGGCCTAACTTCAGTTATTTTGTCACTGGTTACATTAGTGTTTTTGTGCTGCTGATCTTTAACTTTAGGGGTTTTGTCTTTGATTACCCATATCTGTTTAACTGGCATGGAAACAGTTTCACATTGATCTATACTGTGACAAAGCATTTGCACGTAGTATATGTGGGGGGCATGTTTTCGTATTCCACTTCTTGTAAATATATGTTGCCATGCTTATCTTTTCCTCTGATTTGTTTCCTCTTTTCACTGTTAGCTTTTATTTAAACTAATTCTCTAGCATAACTTAGCCTTTTAACATTTTTAGTAAGATCGTCCGTAGCTAGTGAAGTGCCAATCAAGCTTGCAAGTTTGGAAATACCTCTCGCATTCCATAATGATAGATCTAAATTCAGTACATGTATCCAAAATGGATGAGTTTCTAGCATATCTCTTTCAAGTCTTAAATTTGGTTCAAATCGTTTAGTAAAAATCAATTTACTATCCATGAACCATGGACAATCATTTAGAACCTTGTTACAGTCCTTTTCTAGTTCAATTTGATCAGATAGAAGCCATATTCGCTAGCAAAAACATCCCATAAACCTTTTAGTTTCCACTCCCTTCTAACATATGCATTCAGATGTACATAGTACGGTCTTCTACCAGCAAGATACGGTCATCTACCAGCGAGATAAATGTAAATAGAATTCCTCCACATGTTTTTAGCCTCATCAAATATCAGATCATCTATATCGGCGTATTCGCCTTCCTCATCTTTCTGGATCTCAAAGTTAGCCACGCCACCATCAATTTTCGTGTTTACTGCTACCGCTTCAACCCATGATCGAATTCCAGATTTGAATTATATATTAGCTTTTTTAATTTGCTGATTGTTTCCAACAAAACTTCGATTAGGTTTGGGTAAGCCTTGATTAGCCGCTTGGGGAAATGACTTGCGTCTTATATGCACCTCTTGCCATCCTTCATCTGTTTCCTTAAAATTATCTTCCTGGTTGTTATCGTTTCAAGGATAATTGGATTTGAATTTGAATTATTCTAATTTCCAGTGTAAGGGTTAGACGCCATTACTATCTAAATTTAAAATGAACGACCAACCAAAGACAATGGCGGACCATTCATCTAGGGGGTGTAGGGCAACCCAGTCCGCACCACAACCTTGTACAAGTTAAAGCAGTGCCCTTGGACCTCCACTACACCGAGTTAATTTTCTTGGGGATAGGTGCTCAGGGCAGGCCACGAACCCCTGACCTCTTACCAGGTAAGGGAACGCCTTTCCATTGAGCCACTAACGCGGATAATTACTATTCTTATTTATTTATTTATTTATTAGTTGACTGTTATATATATATAACACTAGGCCTCTCATATTAAGTTGACTACTTGCGGATGCTGGATTTGCCGACTGATTCCGGGAAGACTTCTACCACAAGTTCAACTTAACCTTGTGCCTTAGTACATTTATATTTATGCATTATACCCCTCACAATAGGCTGACTATATGTGGATGCTGGATTTGTTGGTCGGTTCTTGGCAGACTTATACCACAAGTTGAGCTTAACCTCGTGTCTAAATGCGGTAATAATTTAAATTTCCTAGTTTGGGGTAAACAACATTAATCCTAATTAATTTAGGAATTTTAATAATTATCCTATTATATTTACTTTCCCATATCAACATTGTTTACAATTTTTATTTGTTGATTTGCAGTCCTATTTATAGCAATTAATTATATTGATTGCTACAAATGGTCAACAGAAATATATTGATTCAATATGGATTACATTTACATATAATTCCATTATTGAACCTTATCCAAACATTCCATACAATGTATATTTTGTCATTTTACGCTGATTTGGGTGGATAATATGTATATATTTATATTTTATATTTTTGTGCGGTCACAGAGTTATTATTATTATTCTAAATTCAGTGATTTGGTTAAGTAAATAACCAAACATTCCTTTTTACATTCAATCTTGCCAAAAGGTTTAAATCTTACACAAAGACCTTTAGCCGTAATCATTGTAAATTATGCCTAATTAATGGAATTGACAAATTTTAAAAGCACAAGAAATATATGTAAATATATAATTTGGAATAGTTGATGCAAATTACGCGCAAATATGTATATTTATACATACATTTACACCACTTTTCCCCTTTTTATCATACCTCTTGTGATTTCAAAATGATGTCTTTTTATTCAATAGGAGAAAAACAACATATTACGACAACTAAGCCAAAACCCAACAATATTGAATACAAACAAGCATATTTCTTTTAATATTACAATCACACAATTTACCGATCGAATCTTTTTACCCAAATTTACATAATTTATTATCCAACACCGAATTATAGATCTGGAACGTAACTACATCTAAATGGCGTTTAATGGGACTGATTTCCAGATCTATAGTGCTTTACAACAACTGCAATATATTTTACAATATAACTGTAGGAATATGTGTAGACAAGTTTTAGAATCCTACAATCAATGTTATGCACAACCACAATATACAATTCACAAGTTTTAGCAATTTTTATAATCAGATTTGATGGGTGTCAATCTAATTACAACAATTTATTTAACAAATCTAATGGAAACATGCATAAAAATTAAGATCTATTACAAACGAGATAAATACGTTATTATAAATGTATATATATTTCCCACTCACCTACAAGCATCCAAATCCAAAGTTTTAACCCTTAAGGCCTACAATTCCCAAATTCTTATAAATCTACAATTTATCCAATAAGTGGAAATTTCGACTTTACTCTGCTACAAATATGTATTATTGAGAAAAATGGATTAAGATAATCAGTTTACAGATCTGTAGAGATTTAAGAAAATAAAAAGAGAGGGCAGAATCTATTGTTGAGCGCTAATTTGCATTCTTTTCCATTGGATATGATAATCCTCTCAATCTTATGTGATTTGGATTCGATTTATTGTATAATAATATATTTTAGATTAAGAAATTAGGTTTGGAGAAGGAAGAAAATGGCAAAGCTTCGCTGCTTCCCCGTAGGTTTGTGTGGAAAATAATGAGGCCATACCCCTTTATTTACAGTAGTGGAATTGTCCTTGAACCGTTGGATTCGTTTTAATTTATATCCGTCCATCCGTTATATATATTATGAACCAAACATATAAAACCCAGCCGTCACTGGGCATTTTGATGCCTAGTGGGTCAACCATAGCGGTCGACGTCCTGGGTTGTCAAATGCCCAGGTCGGCTTAGTTAAATAAGGTATATTATATTTGATCATTCTTATTTCTTTATTTTCCGTCCATTTTCGTATTTCGCCCGTTATTTTTTCATACGGACTTCGTTCACGAAAGTCCAAACATGAAAGTTGACAAGAATTCTGAGATGAACGCGTCGATTAAAGTTTTGTGGTCAAATTCCATTTGCAAAAATTCCTATTTTTGAGTTTCTAATTAAGTAACTAATATATTGCCAAAATTCCGGGTTGTTACATTCTTCCCCCCTAAAAAGGAATTTCATCTCGAAATTCTGACACTTAGTCATCCTATCCTACACAACCAATTTGTATACATCCACTTTGCAACCACATGTATATGTGCATGTTGTACATAATGCATTTCAATCATAAAACATGCATGCAAGATGATTCTAAATCGGGTCCTCTATATGTATGCATTGAGATTTTTAAAAGACTTTCGAAAACATGATGCAAAACATCCTAGATATACTGATAGTTTTACATGAATGTAAATTTCAAAAATTCTTTTCCATCTATAAAACTCACAAAACTTTAAATATAAGTGTGACGCAATCAAATTTTGCATCCAAACCCTACCATTCGAAACCTCACGCAATTCTAATCGTTTCCTATTTAATTTCTCCTAAACCAAAAAAGGGAAATCAAAGCGAAGAATTTTAGTATTTCCTCTGCTTATAAATATTACATTTCCCACCCTACAGTGAAATTTTCACCCCTATTACCCAATATACTCCAAAATTTTCCATCTGTTAACTGTAAAGAAGGCTTAAAACAAGCTCTAAAACGTAAAACGAGATAGTTAACAACCCGCGCGCATCGCTGACAAGGATGGAAACAACGTTTTAACGTTAACATTTTTATCGTATCGTCGATTCTATTGCACTGCCAAAGCGCGCACACAAAGCATTCAAAAATCTTCCTTACACCGTTCATGTGACCAAAAATCGAAATTTGTCATAAAAATAAATTTCCACTTAAAAAGACTTTTGTGTTTATTTTGAAAATTTCTTTTTCAATACCACTTTCTTTCCATATAAGACTCATATGAAAAATCAAAATTCCGGTATAGTGCACTTTGTGTCATTCAAATCGTCTATTTTGATGTAAGATAGACATTTAAATATGCATAAATTGCCATATCCAAATTTTACGTTTTCGCACAAATCGAAATAAAAGAAATTAGATCAGTTAAAAAATTAAAAAGATTTTTTTTTTTCAAACAACGTTTTCCAAAGCTTTAGAATGCATTTTGTGGAAATTTAAATGATTCAAGTCACATATTGGCGAAAAAGGAAGTAAGCCACGACAAAAATGCGAAAACTAAAAATACACACAAAAGAACAAAAATAAATTTTGGCTTTAACAAAGAAGGGTGATTTATTTATTTATATACCGGTGACGTATAACCAGTCCTTTACTAAAATTTATCCAATACAGAATTCTATTCTTTCCAGCTCTAGGACAACTGTTAGTTAGAATAGAAAAATAGGATTTCTTTCAAACACGCATGTGTGAATGACATAAATATCTCCAAACATAGAAATCTCATTATCCTAAGTCATGCGATTTAAACAACACTAATAGTTACAAGCACGAATCTCCACAAAACTAAGAACTAGATGTTGGAAAGGGATAACAACAAAGACAATGACAAAACAACACCAAAACTCCTAAAATAATGGCTATAAATAACAAGATGTCTTGCTCCGCTGCTGGAGCTCAATTTAATTTTTATGATCCTCAATTAACCATATCACGGTAGTAAAATGCACAGTCTCATGTTACAAACACTGCTGGTGTTGTTGGAGGTTTCCACATCACCAACTCTACTAAGAGAGAATTTGCGATGAGAAAAGAATCTACCACAAAACTGCTTCTCATGGAAATCCACTTAATATTGTCCAGTATGAATAGGCAAAATTACAGAAAGTAACTCCATGAAACAACAGACAAGGACAATAAGCTAAATTGAATATGATGTGATACTGAATAATGGTTATGCCATCGATCAAGCAAGAGATTAAATTCTCGCATCATGAGGCAAATCTAGTTATAACTTCTCACTTGTAGAACGATGTGCTAAATGGGTCGCACATCTACATGGGCAGTTTGAACATAGATTCCCAAATACAAAATCCAACATCAAGAAAATAGATATGCTGTAAAATCTCCAAATATGGTCAAATAAAGACCATATAACTCCACATAAAACACATATTACCCTAAAATCTCATCGAGATTCTCCTCAGAAACACCATCAAGAGATAGCTTAATCCTCATCGACGAAACGACGATCGCCTTCATCAAGATCTATTACTACGAGACATAACAAAGGCGGATGCAGCACAAATAACAAATCCTATTCTACGATTTCGAAGCAATGGATCAGTGCAAGTCCAATTGCCATGACAAATTTTCTTGGCCGTAAAACGGTGAAACCTTTTTGCTTATTCCAATCCAATCAATTGATCTTTCCCTGAGGGTAGGACTCAAATGGTACGAGTAAGATTGGATAGCGTAATTAGGTAGTATGGACTAAGAAATGATCGGAGAGAAGAAGTTAGATCTTGGAGTACTAGTGAGGCAAGATAACGCGGAAAAAGATTAGATGAGGTAACATCAAAGAAAGAGGAGAAGGATAAGAATATGGTTCGGCTAGATGAGAAAGGAAGGACGAAAGAAGAAGTTAAGGGGGGGGGGGGGGGTGATTTTGATGCAACTTTTATGGCTAAGTCCTCGGTCCAAGTTGTATCAAAACTCATCAACTAATTGACCGTCCTAGTATAGCACTAAACGGTCAACTACCAAATAGGCTTAGGACAGAGGCTAGACCTTGACCTTATTAGGCCAGATTAAAATATTAATCATCTCGCGTCATCTTTTAAGATTTGACGCGATTCAAAAAATAATTATCCTAATCACCATGGCATCTAAAGACCATAGTTAAACTCCGAACCAACTCCAAGGATTTATAGTCTCAACAACGATGCTGTGAATACACAACGAACGAACAAATTCCAAAAATAATTCAAATAGAAATCTGTAATGTAAATCAAAACGGATTTTCCCCTTACTTAGCTGACAGCAAACAGACGATTCACGAAATCAAATACCCCAAAAATCAAGATGAAGGATTTCTTAGCATTTTTAAAGAAAATTTAAAAACTTTTCCAAATATGGGATTTATCAAAATCTAATGGTTTCGTATTTATAAATCCATATTATTATTTCTATTATTTATATTTCAGTTTATATTTCAAACTGTAAAAACCTTTTCATGTTCAAAAATGTTGGTGCCCAAAAATCTTAAGAATTAATTGTGATGATTTCAATAAATTATCCAATATATATAGGAAGAGGGATACTTAAAATCGCAAGGGATAGATATTTACTATTTTAAAGTGTAGTGGAATGTTCCTTACCATTTCTAATTTCATTTTTCCTACCAATCGGGTTATATTTATTAGAATTACACAATAGACCCATAATTTTGAAACACGAATAGATTAAAATCTAAAAACCATATCTTTACAAAACTATTTTCCGAAAACCATATTTCAAAACTAATTTTTTTTTCTCTCCAAATACTTTTAAAAATAAAATTTTCTCGAATACAAGGCCAAGAACTCAATTGAATATTTCAATAAAGGTAGATTTGGTATTTTAACGAAGTAGTAAATGGATATACCTTGTGATTATATTTCTGAAATTGATACAATAAAAAAACGTGGACTTTTCCCACTTTAGATCGAGTAATGGTCCTAACCAGAACTGCTAACAAAACTAGAACCAAGAACAGTGACTATCTTGGTTGTAGCTAGAGTTTTTATATGTATATGATATATTATAAATAATTCCAGTTTCCAAACTCTAGTTGACAGAAAACCACCGTATGTTGTCCTCATGATTTTCATGATGAGATCGCCAACATACTGTGGGGTAAGACAGAATTAGGTAGAAACCTGAACCCAATATATTTCTCTTAGTCGTTTAAAGCCCATTTTAATATATTTAGGCCCGCGGCTAACTCATCGTTGAACTAAATTTAAGTCAAGTAAGAAAGATGAAGAAATACAGAAAATAGAATCAAATTACGTTCTCTCATGAGTCCTAATTTTACTAATTCCTCTGGTCGTTTAACCTAAGCTCTGATACCAAATGTAACACCCTACACTTTTTTGCATCCAAATTTCGACAAAAAATCGAAACTCAAATATACTCAAGCATGAATCGTGTAAATCTAGTACTGCAATAAATGAGCATGATCATAATCAGAGTACGATAAGATAACTCACAACGAAAACAGAATAGGATAAACTAGTATTAACTCAAGTAAGTACCTTTTTCAAAGTAAGTGACTTTGCCAATACCAAGCATGAGAGAGAACGAGAACAGAAAGCCAAACTTAAACACCTGTGAGAACCCAACCTTCTCTAGAGAACCTGGGTGGTTGTAATGAGGAAGGGGGTTAGAACTATAAGATTCTGGTAAATAGGAACTGCACAACACAGATTATAATATACAGATGTATCCCGTTTGGTTCAACCCAAGATGTATGACTACCAAGGTTAGTGATTCTAGCCTAACCTTGTAGATGTTTACACACGACTCTACTACTCTTCCCAAAGTGGTATTCCAAGATATAATAACGAGATAAAACGTTTATGCATATATTTAGGAAGCCCTTTAAATTATAATTTAATTGATTACCGAGAAGTGAACCCCTAACTACGGAGTCCTCACATACATATATGCCTTTCCATCTGCTTTCCCTTTATTATTTCCGCCTTACTCTCAATGATAGATAGGGTGGATTCTCCTGATCCCTTAAGACCCTAGGCGGACTTGTTGGTTACTCAGTACCTCTCGATAGTTTGTTTCACATTTTTATAAACTAGTGGGCACTAGCTACAGGCCCTACTAGTTAAGGCTTCCGTCATTCATGCATATACCCTTGCCCCGCATAAGTTGATAGATGGTATTTTATCGCTCGTTATACCTTGTAGCTGACCTAATTGGATAACCCCCTCAGTTGCTTCCTACTTCCCATATGGTAGGTATCCATATCAGATGTTATTAGTTATCAGATTTGGGTAGACAATACGCATACATGCCATTTAAGACCCCTACACTGAAACACCTAACCCCAGGTGGACTCTTCAGCACCAGTCGCTTAAGACCTAAGAAGCGGACTACACGCGAAGGTTATTAGGTTCGTACCCCATTAGCCCTTAATACCTTTCCCTATTGGGATAAATTGGGCTATGTTATTACACCCTTTCTGTTTAGTCTCTCCCCACACGATTTATTATCGTCACGGGTTCTTATGGTTAATAATATTTTTCCATCATTAACTACTAAGTCCTACTCTATTTTTAATTATAAGTTCTATATTCATTAATATAAATAAGGAAGGTTATATCCTCTTTTACCCTAGAATGTTTATTTGATTACTTCCCTAATTTGGACTTAGTATTTAAACGACAACCAATATCCATTAATCCCCTTTTGACACTTATTTTCTTTTATTTCTATTTTTATTGTCCTTTATGACCATAACGGTCATATTTTCCTAAGACAACTATTTATCAGTCCCAAGGTATCTATTTGTTGTACCCCAACAGACAATTACTATTCTTATTCATTCATTTATTTATTGGTTGACTGCTAAATATATATATATGTGTGTGTGTGTGTGTGTGTGTGTGTGTGTGTGTATTTATGCACTAGGCCTCTCACATTAAGTTGACTATTTGTGGATGCTTGATTTACCGTTTGGTTCCGGGAAGACTTCTAGCACAAGTTGAACTCAACCTTGTGCCTTGGTACATTTATACTTATGCATTAGACCACTCCCATTAAGTTGACTACATGTGGATGCTGAATTTGTTGGTCGAATTCGGGCAGACTTATACCATAAGTTGAGCTTAACCTTGTGTCTAAAGGGGGTTATAATTCAAATTTCCTAATTTAGGATGTACAACATTAATCCTAATTAATTTACGAATTGTAACCATTATCCTACTATATTTATTTCCCCGATCAACATTGGTTACAATTGTTATTTATTGATTTACGGTCCTATTTATAGCAATTAATTATATTGATTGCCATAAATGATTACCACATATATATTAATTCAATATGGATTACATTTACATATAATTATACAGTTGAACCTTATCCAAACATTCAAACATTCCATACAATGTATATTTTACCGTTTTACGCTAATTTGGACGGATAATATGTATATATTTATATTTTATGTTTTCGTGCGGTCAAAGTAGTTATTATTATTATTATTGTTGTTGTTGTTATTATTATTCTAATATCAATGATTTGGTCAAGCAAATAACCAAACATTCCTTTTTGCATTCAATCTTCCTGGAATGTTTAAATTTTACAAAAAGACCTTTAGCCATAATCATTGTAAATCATGCCTAATTAGTGGAATTGACATTATTCAAAATCACAAGAAATATATGTAAATATATAATTTGGAATAGCTGATGCAAATTATGCACGAATATGTATATTTATATTTACACATGCATTTACACCTTTTTCCCCCTTTTCGGCCTTTCTATCATACCTCTTGTGATTTCAAAATGATTTCTTTTTATTCAAAAGGAGCAAAACGACATATTTACAACAACTAAGCCAAATCCCAACAATATTGAATACAATCAGGCATATTTCTTTTAATATTACAATCACATAATTTACTAATCGAATCTTTTTGACCAAACTTGCATAATTTATTATTCAACACTGAACTAGAATGTGAAATGAAACTAATCTAAATGGTGTTTAATAAGATTGATTTCCAGATCTACAGTGCTTTACAATAACTGCAATATATTTTACAACATAACTGTAGGAATGTGTGTAGGCAAGTTTAAAAATTCTACAATTAATGTTATGCATAACCACAATATACAATTCACAAGTTTTAACAATTTTTATAATCAGATCTGATGTGCGTCAATCTAATTACAACAATTTATTGAATAGATCTGATAAAAATAGGCATAAAAATTGAGATCTATTAAAAACAAGATAAATACATTATTATAAATGTATATATAAATTTTTGACTCACCTACAAGCATGCAAATCCTAAGTTTGAACCCTTTAGGCCTACAATTCCCAAATTCTTATAAATCTACAATTTATCCGAAAAGCGGAAAATTCCAGATCTATAGAGATAAGAAAATAAGAAGAGAGGTGAGAATCTATTGTTGAGTGCTAATTTGCGTTCTTTTCCATTGGATATGATAATCCTCTTAATCTTATGTGATTTGGATTCATTTGTTGTATACGAATATATTTTAGATTAACATATTAGGTTTGGAGAAGGAGGAAAATGGTAGAGCTTCATTGCTACCCATAGATTTATGTGGAAAAGAATGAGACCTTATCCCTTTATTTATAGGAATGGAATTGGCCTTCAATCGTTGGATTCATTTTAATTTATATCGGTCCATATGTTATATATATTATAAACCAAACATATAAAACCAAGCCGTCATTGGCGTTTTGACGCCCAGTGGGTCAACCGTAGTGGTCGATCGCCTAGGTCGTCAAATGCCTAGGCCGGCTTAGTTAAATAAGGTATATTATATATAATTATTCTAATTTATTTATTTTCCATCAATTTTCGTATTTCGTTCGTAACTTTTTCATACCGATTCCGTTCGCGAAACTCCAAGCATGAAAGCTGACCAAAATTCCAAGATGAACGCATAGGTTATAATTTCGTGGTCGAACTCCATCGTTTGCAGAAATTCCTATTTTTGAGCTTCTAATTAAATAACTAATCTATTTCCAAAATTCCAGGTTCTTACAGGATTGTTCGAGTCAGTAACATAAACTGAAATATAAATAAATTAAAATAATAAAATAAATTTATAGTGCGAGACCCTCAATTTATAAATAAAAATTTAATTTTGAAAATGTTTCAAAATTTTATCCTAAATTAAACTAAGGAAATTTTTTATTTAGCAAGGCTTATTTAATTTTCTAAATCGTTTGAGTTGCTTGTTGTAATGTCCCGTATTTTTGGTAGTCACATATTTAAATTATTTTATTATTTTAAATATTATGTTTGGAATTTTAATATTTAATTCGTTTATCAAAAAAGAAATTTTAACGTTAAATTTTTATTTAATTTAAATCGAGCTTGAAATTGCACGACTGTTCGTAATATTTTTTGATGCAAAAAGATAGCGAATCGCAAGATTCACACCTTCTTTCATTAAACATAAAGCTTATACATCGTGGTGTTCATTACAGCATATAACATACGTACTAAAAATATTTACAAGAATATGTACAATCCAAAAAATAGCATATGCACGCAGGCATGGTATTACAGTAGCCAGAATACACATAAAAGGTCCCTATAATAGCTAATATCCCCAACTGCCTAAAGCCAAAAGGATGAAACAGCATCAAGCTCTCCTGCCACGAGCTCTGTCCATGACTCTTGCGCCAATGGCGTCCACAAACTTGACTTCTTCGCTGCCTGACCATTCAGAAACATATTTAATAATGCAGTAGATAACAGAATTGGGCAATTTCATTTTACATTTAAACTTGCGTGAGTTTCGTTCGTGCCATAAAATCCAAACATAAGCAAAATTCAAGACAGTAAACAATTGTCGCATGGGTGTATCAAGGAGTGAAACAAAAATCGTGTGCCAAAAGTGGAATTGGTCAGTGATGAAGTCAAACTAATCTAAACAAACATTAAGGCTGACCAAACACTTCATCCAAACATAGAAAGCGAAATAGCATTCGAAGAACAAATGCAGGTAAGTCTCTTCATTGTCAGCGCAAAAGACATAGCCCCCATCAAAATGAACTCCTTTTCATCGAAGTTTGGTCACCGTATTTAGTCTATTATGCATGATTGTCCACATATGAATTTTGACTTTAGTAGGTATTGCTTTAAAGTTCCACATGCATTCAAAACCAATGTAACTCCTTCCTGCAAAGTTCATCATCTTATAGAGCTGGCTAACATGAAAAGATTTGTTATTCCCCTCATTTTTCTAGACAAATTCATCATCTTCAACACTCGAAAGTTGAATATCCTCAAGCAAAGGAATCAAACAACATAGCTGAGTCAATGTGTTACTAGCCAAGAGACGGCAGAAAGTCAGCCTCCATTTGAAGTTGGAAGCATTCATGTTATACATTTCATTGACTGTAAAGTTCTTATTGCAAGCAATATAAAAAAGGTCAGCAAATTCAACTTTCACAGGAATGGGAAGGAGCCAACAATCAAACCAGGACGATGCATTGCGTCCGTTCTTAACTACGATTCCTGCACCAATTTTATTCCAATGTATATTGGAAATAACACCACGCCAAAAAGCCAAACAATGAGAGGCATCCGCGTTCCAATCAAATCTTCCTCCATAACAAGTGTTTAAAATACACTCATTCCAAAGAACTTTCTTGTCGCTTAACATTGTCCACAGCCATTTGCAAAGTAAAGCTGAGTTCATGTATCTCAAATTTAAAACTCCCAAGCCACCATGATCTTTGGATTTGCAAACCTGATCCCACGACATGAGACAACTAACTTTATGTGTGTCCTTTGTTCTAGTCCAGAAGGAATTGCGATGAACAACGTCAATTTTCTCAACCAGCCATCCAGGACAAGAGTAGAAAGATAGCCAGTACAAAGGGATAGCAGAAAGAACAGAATTCACCAACACAAATCTACCAGCCTTGGATAAGAAGCTTCCTTTCCATCTCGCCAATCTCCGATCAACTTTGTCAATAACTAGTTGCCAGTCCCGCTTCATTAATCTTTTTGGACGAATGCAAGCCCCGAGATAATTGAGAGGAAATGAATCCGCCTTACAATTGAGCATTTCGGCACATTTCCTGTTCACATCAACACTACAACCCAGAGTGTAAACACTACTCTTATGAAAATTAATTTTTAAGACGGATATACTTTCAAAAGCATAAAGCAAAATTTTTGAATAGGCAATGTATTCGCAATCTGGATTGCTAAAAATGATAGTATCATCAGCATATTGCAAAGAATTGATACCCCCAATGATATGGTCCCTTCCAAAGCTCTGGATGATATCATTAGCGCTTGCCAACTGAAGAATCAGACAAAAGACATATGCTGCCAAATCAAAAAGAAGAGGCGAAAGAGGATCTCCTTGACGCAAGCCACGCTTGGAGACAATAGTATTGCCCACCACACCATTCACACAAATATTTGATCTGCTTGAAGTTAAGATACTGTGAATCCAGTTTATCCATCTATCAGGAAAACCTCTCGCATGAAGCAAATCCATGATGACCTCCAATCAACGGTATCAAAGGCCTTAGCAAAGTCTAGTTTCAAAATTGCACAAGGCACATTATGTCTGTCACTGTTAGAGATGACTTCCTGAACAAGTGCTGCTCCATCAAGAGTAAATATTCCTTTAATAAATGTCGTCTACGAAATGTCATTGAGATTATCCATTTTCACTTTTAACCTATTCGCGAGAACTTTAGTAATCAGCTTGAAGCTACTATTCAAAAGGCTAATAGGTCGAAAGTCCACAGCAGAGACATTTCCTTCTTTTTTTGGTATCAAAACCAAATTTGCATACCCAAGCAAATCTAATCTCAAAGAGCCATCATGAAATTCTTTGAAAATGCTAACGATGTCATGTTTAATCAGATGCCAGTATTTCTTATAAAAAGAATTCGGAAAACCATCAGGTCCAGGGGCTTTATCACCGGGCATCTCGTTCAATGCTGCTACTATTTCTTCCTCCGAGAACTCCGAATCAATGCCACTTAAATCAACATTTGATGGATACAACATGCTCTTATTTACATTCACCGGATTCTCATTTCTTTCTCCAAAGATACCTCTGTAATACTCGGTAAATACTTCTCCTATCTTCTACTGATCACAAATTTCTTCTCCATCCTTCCAAATGCTACAAATTGTATTCGTTCTCCGTCTTCCATTTGCAACTTTATGGAAATAACTCGTGTTACTATCACCAATTTTCAGCCATTGAGATCTCGATCTCTACGTCCAAAATAATTCGTAAAATTGGCAGTTCGTAATATTGAGTTTTGAACTTCAATTGAATGTAACACAAGAAACGTTGGAATCTTGTTGATTATAATTTTCATATGAAAGAGAAGAATCTAGATTTCATGTTATAGATTGTTAGTTATATCCAAATCAAATTTTAAAATAGTCGCTGTGAAATTAATAAATGATAATGTTTATTAAATTAATTTAATAAGGATTTCAATATAATTTAGATATCGTTAACTCGAAATGTCAACATTGAGTTGTAAAATCCATACTGTTTATATTTGAAGCCGTATATAATATTTTATTGGATATTTATAATAATAACAATTATTATTATTATTTTATTTGATTATTTTGGAATTTAATTAATATTTAATCGATATAATATAGACCTTAGAAATAGCTAATTTTCGAATGACCTCCGCTTGCGATGAAACAAAGTTTTTTTGGATCTGAAACGTCAAAACATAGCGTGCGGCAAATTTTGGGGCCAAACGGAGTTAATATGTGAGCGTAAAGAATTTTATTGTAAATAAACGAACAATTTACATTATAAAATATCATCATTTTCCAAACTGAGTCGAACTTCGACCAAACGAGTTTTATTGCATCCATATTAGTAAGTTATTATTACATTTCAAATTTGGGGACAATCTGAAAAACCATGTGATCGTGGCAGCGTCAAACGCCCTTGTTTTTATTTAATCAATTATTTTATTTTGGCCAATTTAGAGAGGGGTAACTTTAAAGGAATAAATAACAGGTCAAACGAACTCCGATTTTAAAGAAACAAATTTCATTGGAACCGTAAGGAAAAGGACAACTATACTTTCAAAGTTTCAAGTTGATTGGATTTATTTTGAGATCATGGGAAATTTAAACGCATGATTTTTCACCTTG
The DNA here is from genome assembly GCA_030737875.1 of Allium sativum. Classification (NCBI taxonomy): domain Eukaryota; kingdom Viridiplantae; phylum Streptophyta; class Magnoliopsida; order Asparagales; family Amaryllidaceae; genus Allium; species Allium sativum. The sequence continues at coordinate 78,723,537 of CM060922.1, read as the reverse complement.
GAATTCGACGAAACATGTCCTATCATGTCCAGAATTTTTTTTTCTAGGATTCGAAGTTTCGTCTCGATCGGAGCTCGTATGTGCTCGATCCAACACAATACTTCACGTGTAAGTTTCATTATATTAAAATAATAAATAATTCTATCTAACATATTATATAATACCCAGTGAAACCCTGTTTGCATCAAACTCTCATCTGCATGGTCAACCAAATTAGTGTCGCCACCTTAATAAAATGAACGGTTGGAAGCTTACATCTCCCTCCTCAAATTTTCTCTTGATCCACTCGCCAGTTCATTGATCGCCCAACAGCATATTTACTAAGCTCGACGAGGACAACAAGTTAACCGGTGGAGATCATCTGCAGTGGACCACATTGGCCAGAATTCAGGTCCAAACAGCGGTTGTTCGAAAGCGATTTAGGGATCAGTGTGACTATCGAGGCGTATGGGTTTGGTGGTGGGGGACGCAGATTTTGGGGTGCATGTGGAGGCAGTTGTAGATCATGTTCTGATGGTCGGCGTGGAGAGCAAAGGTAACGGGAAGTTTTCGAGTGGGGTGAAAGGTCTGAATTAACGTGATGCACGAGGAGACCTGGGAAGAACGGCCACACGAGAACAACAAAGAAGGAACCTGGCCTTTTGATCCAAACTATGTAATTTACCCTTAATTATATATTAATGAGGAGCTACATACTATATTTTAATCTAACTTGTGTTAACAACTGAAAAAGTGGATTTTTTGGCAGGTGTGGGTTTTTCAGTGCCAACGAAGTGGACATGTAGTCTTTCAGTGGAAAGTAACAGTAAACAACGATGTAATCAACTTAATTGTTTCTTTAACACAATAATCAGTTTTATAAGTGTAGCTTAATTAAGAAACAATTTTTTAATTAAATTCATGCCAATATATCAATTTAAAATAGGAACATAGTTGTTGAAGACAGTGGAATGGAACCGGTTTTGAATGATGTAACAGTGTAGAAGATTATCGGCCAAAAACCGATTAATAAAAGTAATTAAACATTAATTTAATTATAATTAAGAAAATAGTGTATTGATATTAACCGTATGGTTATAATTTTATATCTCAGGGATTTGTGATCAGAATTGGACCAAAAAAGTGCATTTGGACAGATGTTCCGAGCTCTACATTTTGGAATTTTTCTAGACAAAGCCGGAAACTGTTGGAGATTATTGTTAAATTAAAAACTATTTCAATTTAATTGGAACGGAAACCGAACACTAGGGATAACAGAAACAAGGTGAGTTAAACTCACTCAGTTCTTCCCACTTATATTTTATATAAGTCGGTTTTTTATTTTGTGTGCTATGGTTGCTAATTGTTGATTGTTTGTTAAATATATCTTTATATATTGATTGAACCGATGAAATTAAACATTGTTTAATTTCAGTGGAAAACTAAATAGCTATTTTAATGATTGGGACCAACTGAGGTAACTTACCTTGTTGGTCACATTATAAAATAAACGTGTTAAATTTAATGAATTGCTTGATTTTGTGATGTTAAATAAATTGGGTGGTGTTAAATAACGGTTATTTCCCGTAATGGAAATAATCGGTTAAACTGAATTGAATGAGTTTATTTGAGATAATCTATTTAGATATAGGGAAGAACAGGTTGGAGGGATCTAACGGGATTCCTCAAATCTATTTGATGTTATTATTTTCTTATTATCAATATATGAACCTTTCTGATTAAATGATTAATTTGATTGTTGACCGATGACCTAAAATTCAACGATTGTTTTGTTTAAACCAATGGGCAATATTGGTTGAATAATTAGCTGTATATGGCCTATAAATCAATCGTTTTCTAAATATGGATTTACCGTCAGGCGCATCGATAGAAGTGAAGCTATAAAATTTATTTTGTAAATGAAGATAGATTTTTAAATCCATTATTTTAAATAAAAGTTATTAAAGGGAACCAAATATCCATTATTTAAATTTATAAGAGGGTATTAAATGATTTATAAAGCAAATTATGATATTAGTTACATTTATAAGCAAGAGAATAGAAAATTAACCTAAAGATTTGTATAATTGTTTTAAAAAATTAAATGGAATTATTTAAATTAACTATATTATTTTATCAATTTAAAGAAAGGACTTATTGGAATCGGTTAACGAGGTAATCATACTTGAGTTGACTAAGCCAACCGTTTTATCTGGGATTGACTATTAAATTAATTTTTTAAAAATTGATCTAATGAAATAGTTTAACGAATATTTGTTTTAATGTAATAATATTTTTAAAAGGGAATTTACTATTTATTTAGTAAATAAAGAAATTAACTACTTCTGTAGTAGTTAATGATTGAAGAAAATTATTATTTTAATTAATAATAATGGAAGAGATTACCTTTTAAATCATTTAAAAAGTAATCAAAGCTGAAGTGAAATCTAATCGAATTGTGAAGGGAGTGTATGAAGGGGTTTTATATCAAAACCCAAGTTTTTATAACATAGTTATAAAAGGGATTTTTAAGCAAATACATAGCTTAAATTAAATGTTTATTTAATACTTGAATTAAGTAAAATGAAATTGAGAAAAAGGGTTTATATTAAACCAGAGTTATACAAACGAGGTTTATAAAAAGAGATGAGGTGTTAAGGCATTAGTTTTAAATTAACGTTATTTAATAATGGAATTAAGAGTAATGAATGGAATCGAAATAAGATATACAAAGCGGGAAATGATTGAATGGTCTAAAAAAGGGATTGATAAAAGTGAATTTGGTAAAAGAAGTAAGTAGTAGGATTTTGTATTAAATCCGAGATATAAAACGAATTGCTAAAGAAGAAGACGTTAAAAGGTGATATTTAGTAAATAATTTCTTAATCAATGAACAAAGAAATAATGGTTATTTTCGAGATGGGGGTTTACAAAAGTAAGAAGGTTTTATAAAACCATATTCTGAATAAAATAGTCAAATAGGATTTCTTTTGATATTACAATGATATATCAGTTTTTGAATTATAACTCATTTCTATCTTAAGATAAGAACGTTGTTGATCAAGGTCTGAGAGGTAATTAAAATACCCCAACTTGAACGACTTCAGAATTATTTGAGGATGATATTAGTTGTAATGGTAAAGAGGTATAGAATGATTTATTATTTCCATATGCGAAATAATAACTCAGTGATATTTTTTTTGAAATATGTATAATGATATTTCCAAAGTAACGGAAATGGAAAGATTGGAGAATATATATATATATATAATGATATTCCCGAAGTAAAATAAACGGAGATTATGTAAAATTATAATGGTATTTTTGAGATAAAAAGGAAATGGAAAAAGGGAGTTTAATGGGCTTTTTCTAAAGAATAAGAGTTGGTTATTATTTCAAATAATAAAACAAGAAAGATTTCATAACGTTGTTTTACGAGCGATAAGAAGAATTATTTCCTAATTATAGATAATGAATAATGAGACAGAAAATGCTGCGATATGATAGGAAAAATAGAAAATGAGATATGATTATAGGATATTCTCCCCCAAGTATTAAAATAAAATAGTTTTGAAAATAATCTTATGTTGGATAAGAAGTGAAAAGCTATATTTGTTATATTTAAAAATTTAAGAGCTTTAATTAAACATCTGTTAATCATTTTAAATTAAAGAGGACAAGTAATGCCAAGTACTGAATCGGTCATTTTATCCTTATGATTATTTATTTGATAGTTAAAAAACCGACTATCAAATCTTGCTTATACGATTATTGGTATGGAAAGACCAAGATCGAATTTATATTCGAAAACCATTCCAAACCAGCTAATACATTAAAGATGTTGACTGAAGATGGAGCAGTGAAGACCGTGGATCTACATAAACAAAAGGACTACTTGTTGATTTCTCTGGAGTCACGCCTGGAGATATTCTAATGGTGATTCTGTCGTGGTTGAAATCGACGGAGTGCAAGGACTACTAGTGAAACACCCCACCTCCGTTAAGGCCAATCACAAAGGGAATGCCTTAATTTTGGTAGAGCATTATAGGTAAAAGACACAGATAATTTACAAGACAGACAATTATAAGCAGCGGGAAAACTAAATTTATTTCTTTCGGGGTTCATAACAAAAACATTACAACAAACTATCTCAAAACAACTTCCAAATCATTACATCAGAACCTCAGTCTTGATTATAACATAATGAAGCATAAAACAAAATAAAACTGCATAAATCCCCAAGTAGTAGTGTGTCCAAAGCCATAGCCAAAGATAAGAGGTTCCAAGCTATACATCACAGAGTCTTCAAGCTTGGAAAGACGAACGGACCAAATTAAGCTGAGCTATTCCCTCCCTGGGTACCTGGGGGGGGGGGGGAGGGGAACGGAAGAAAAGAGAGCGAAAGAAAAATGGGTCAGATATAAGTCTAGTAAGTCCAATGATTATTCAACATGTAAACTGGTAAGAGAACCATGACTTGAATAAGCTGGACACATGACAATAACAAGGAAATAAGGTAACATAGGATAAGGCAAGATAAACAAATCATACTATCGCACTCATCTCCATATTCTATGCACCTACTAGATTTTCAACCATCATAATGAGTTCAAAACCGGTGATCCCTTTTTATCGATCGACTCCTACTCGCACGCATTCACTACTTTTGTCATACGGCCTCGCTCAATTATAGATACCTGTGCTGGTCCCACCATGGGGTGTATCAAATCCTATGGTGGCAACCCGACATGATTCTGCATGCATAGTGTATAACTACTGATGCCTAGTGCCCGCTTTTTCCACTCCGGAGTACGTGCACGCCCGTACTACGCCGGAACCTACACTGACGCACCAACCGTTGTTGTTTTGACCGCTTATAATCAGCCCAGTAATCGTGCCCCACCCTGCCTAGTTCAGGGTACCATGATACATCTATGTGGATTACTGCTGAAATGGGTCCCCGTTACTAGGGTTTCCTAATCAACATGTTAAATTGGTTAAGTGTCCAAGTTAACCTAACCCCACCCATCAGTTTAGTTAACATGTTGTATTGGTTAAGTGTTGCTTTAATTAACTTAACCCTACCATTCTTGACTTAGCTTTAATTCATTCACTAAAGCACCAACCACTCACATAAGACAGGTATTGATACAGTCACTGGATGTGCCGGTCGGGTCCGAGCAGTTTTACACTGCAACTCAGTCTAACCTCGGGTTCTTTTGGGCTCGATGCACAAACCTCTCACATTAGATATATATTGTTACGATTGCTGGATGTTCCGGGTAGTCTTACACCGTAACTCAATCTAACCTCGGGTTAGGCATATTCGTCTTCTCTAAATTCACACATTTACCTCTTTATATTTATATGTAAATTATTGTCATTCAAGTCAAGCCCCACTTTCCCTTTTAAATCAAGTTCATAATTTTAGGTACAAAAATTTATACCACTTTATGCTATAAAACATTTACATGTTTATGAGCCAAATATGCCAATTTTATGTAATTTCATGTTTTTCCCTAATGTTACCCCCATTAAACGTTCGCATAAATCACATAAAATGTTAGGCTCGATACATAGCCTAACTTATGCACAAATGGGGAAAAAGAGGAACATGTAATAATTCTAACACCATAAAAATATGGATCTAACTACACATATTTCATATGGATTTGGCATAGAACAATATACATTTAATTATGAACTTGCAAATTTGGATCTACTCAACATGAATCGTGAAATAAGGGTTTTACATAGAACTACATAAACTTAAAATTTAGCATGTAGTTGTGAACTTGCAAATTAGCATGTAGTTCTAGTCATATACGTGAATATGGTTAAACTTGCATAAACATATCAAAATTCCCAAATTGACATGCAACATATAGGTGTCATTACCAAATCATACAACATGAAATGTCATCACCAAATTATACAACATGGTATTTCATTGCCAAATTACACAACATGATATGCCATTGCCAAATTATACAACATAATATGTCATCGCTAATTTATTCAACATGATATGTCATTTGCTAAATTACACAACATATATGTCATTGGCAAATTATACAACATATGAATTCATTGCCAACATGATTACAAACTTAACATGATAAGAGTCATAGTCTTTATCAATTCAGTTTTAACAAGAAGGATAGGCATAAATTTACATTAGGCGTTATTCCACATCCAGTTATTTAGTCACGATTCTAATATCATTTAGGTCTAAATGATAACTGGACTTACAAAAAGGAGACTAATTTTTTGTTCTGGGATCTGTATTCTGAAATTGAATATCTCTGCTTTGTTGTAGACGTTGAATTCTCTTAGTTGAATTAGATTTGATTTGTAATTACTAACTTGCTTTCTAGTTGAAGGAGAATGGCGGCTACTCTAGGTTGAGTATTGACAGCATGACGGTCTTAGGAATATTTTTGTGTGGCTTAGGGTTTAGATTTAGGTTGCTTATATAGAAGTTTGATTTAATAGGAGCCATCAGATCAACCTAGGGCAAATCAAAGCCATTAAAACCTAAGAGAACCAACCAGAACTTGCCACACAAGCCCTAATGACACAGCAAATATCACACAAAGAAACACGTCATGTTTCAGATCTGGACCGAGGGGGAGGTCGACCCCTTGGTCGACCTATATGGGGGGAGGTCGACCCCCAGGTCGACCTCCTGGTCGACCCCCAGGTCGACCTCCTGGTCGACCCCCAGGTCGACCTCCTGGTCGACCCCCAGGTCGACCAGACTTGGGTGGGAAAGGTCCCACCCAGCCCGCTTCTCTTCTGATTTTGAAATTTGAATTTTCTAAACTTTAATCTGATCTGTTTATTTAAATTCTTGAATCTTCTGAAGGTCATAACTCCTTCATACAGAGTCCGATTTACGCAAACTCGGACTCTATCTCAAGCAGAATTCCGAGAAGAACGCAATGGAGTAACCCGTTTCCCTTAATTCTCACATTTTTAATTAATTATTCTTTAATTCGTTACTTTAACATTTACAAAAAACACGGGGTGTTACATTCTCCCCTCCTTAAAGGATTTCGTCCCCGAAATCTTCGAGTCAAGGAGAACGTATGTCCTAACATCCAATCGTCCATCTACTCAAAACACAAGCATCCATTGTCCTTAAAAAGACTTCTAATGCTTCATGATCATATGCATAGTGTGTGTACATGTCCTTATCTAATGCAAAATCAGGCGGTCTACTGATTCAGTTGACCTCCTTAATGCAAGTCGTGTTGGTTCCATGAGTCCATTATGTATGCAATCATCCCTAATCATACTTTCTACATGAGTACACAATCATTCATACAGATGCAACATCCACATGATAACACAACAAGTTTCAATCATATACAAGTACATATATGCATATGCAATATGAAAGTGACTGAGCCGTAACACCTAATGTGTGTGCATATGCATCCATGAGCAACCACTAGCAATCACTTGCAACCACTTGCAACCATCAATCATAACAAGTTTCAAATACAAGTTTACATCCATTGGTTTCTACCTAAGGATCAAAAATAGCACCGAGGAAATACTTAAAAAGATAGATACAAGCATGAATAAACTTAAGGAAAAAGATGTATCCTCAAAAAGAAAAGGGTAGGCTGCGCAAATCTTGGTCTCGGTTTCCCAAGTCACGTTTTCCTCAGCGTCACTCCATTGAACTTTAACAAGCTTGACTTTGCGGTTGCGTAGCGTTTTGACTTCTGTACCTAAGAAAAGAGTTGTAACTCTTCTCACAGTCGCCTCTCGTTCTACTTCTATTTCCTCTAATATGCTTGGTTCCACCACTTCCGCAGACTCATGTAAGCACTTCCGTAGGTGAGAAACGTGAAAGACATTATGAACTCCAGCCAATCTTCCGGGCAACTCTACTCTGTAAGCCATCTTTCCAATCCTTTCAATGATAGGTGACAGCCCAACAAATCTTGGTGCCAACTTTCCTGCGACTCCAAAGCGAATGATGTTCCTCAAAGGAGATACTTTAAGGAAAACCCTGTCTCCAACCTCAAACTCAAGGTCGGTCCTTCTTTTATCCGCATAGGACTTCTATCTATCTTGGGCAGTCTTCATTCTTCTTCGTATCAAGTCCACTTTCTTTGAAGTTTCTCTAATCATATCTGGTCCAAGTATGAGCTTGTCTGTAGACTCCCACCAACAAGATGGTGATCGGCATGGTCTTCCATATAAAGCTTCGAAGGGTGCCATGCCTATGGTGGCTTGGTAGCTATTGTTGTAGGCAAACTCCACCAAAGGAAGTTGATCCTCCCATGTTCCTACAAAGTCAAGAATGCATAATCTCAAGAGTTCTTCTAATACTCTGTTCACCCTTTCCGTCTGACCACCGGTTTGGGGGTGATAGGCCGTGCTTAAGCATAGCTGTGTGCCTATAACCTCTTGCAAGCTCTTCCAAAACTCACTCGTAAAGATAGGATCTCGGTCACTCACAATGCTAGAGGGTACCCATAGAGTCGAGCTATCTCTTTAAGATAAACGAATGCTGGAGACGAGGCAGTCCTTCTACTTTTAACGGGTATAAAGTGAGTGCTTTTTGTGAGCCTGTCCACTGTTACCCAAATACTGGTATTTCCCCTTCTTGACCAAGGCAGCCCATCAATAAAGTCCATTGAAATGCTATCCCATTTCCACTGTGGGACCTCTAGATGATGAAGCAAACCACCAGGCTTCTTTTGCTCCCCTTTGACTTGCTGGCATATCAAACACTTAGCGATGAACTCAGCCACATCACACGTCATGCCATTCCAAGAGAAAACCCTTTTTTATATCCTTATACATCTTGTCTCATCCTGGGTGTATGGTCAGCTTAGAATGGTGTGCCTCTTCGAGAACCTTCTTCACCAAATCCCTTGCTTGTGGGACGCATAGCCTTCCATCCAGCCTCAACCAACCGTTATCATCGATGGAGTATCTATTGAGGTGACTAGAAGTCTCACCCTAATTTGCTTATCCATCACATCCACTAGCTGAGGGTCTTCACGTTGCGCGGTTCATATTGAGTCCAAAAGAGCAGGCCGCACCTCTAGCGATGCTAACAAACCAATCACATGATCGATGGAGGGTCTAAAGTCAAAGTTGGCTATGTATTCCAAGCTCTGCCTTTCTACAAAGAGAGGGATTAAGGTCAGCTTCTTTCTACTCAAGGCATCTGCTACTACATTGCCCTTGCCAGGGGTATATGAAATCTCGAAATCGTAGGATGCCAAGAACTCCATCCACCTTTGTTGCCTCAAGTTAAGATCTTTTTACGAGAAAAGATACTTCAGCGATTTATGGTTAGTATATAATTTAAACTTCTCACCTAGGAGATAATGGCGCCAAGACTTAAGCGCAAAGACGATGGACGTCAACTCCAAATCGTGGGTTGTGTAGTTTTTCTCATGTACTTTCAATTGTCTTCTTCCATAAGCTACTAACTTCCCTTCTTGCATCAAGACAACACCTAGTCCCGTTCCACATGCATCCGTGTATATGGTAAACATCTTGCTCCCATCCAACAATGTCAGAATTGGGGTTGTTGTTAGAGCCCTCTTCAATCGTTGGAAAGCAACATCGCAATCCAAATCCCAATTGAAAGTTAGGTTCTTCTTCGTCAACCTTGTAAGCGGAGCTGAGATTTTCGCAAAGTATTTGATGAATTTTTGGTAAAATCCCGCTAGCCCGAGGAAGCTTTGGACTTCGGTCGCATTTTGTTGAACCTTCCAATCTTGCATCGCAACTGCTTTTGCGGGGTACACAGCTAACCCTTCCATGGATATCACATGTCCAAGAAATCCCACTTCTTCTCTCCAAAAATGACATTTGGAGAATTTGGCTTTCCGCTGATGTGCTCAAAGAGTATCCAAGACTTCTTTCAAATGCTGAGCATGCTCTTCCTCACTCTTTGAGAAAATCAAAATGTCTTCTACAAAGACCACCACAAAATTATTAAGGAACTCCCTGAACACCCTGCTCATCAGGTCAAAGAAATAAGCGGGTGCGTTTGTCAACCCGAAAGGCATGACAAGCCACTCGAAGAAACCATCTGGGGTTCTTAACGCGGTTTTATCAATATTGTCTTCAGCCACTCTTAGCTGATGAAACCCAGTAGCGAGATCTAGTTGGGAGAAAACCGATGTACCTACATGTTGATCGAACAAGTTGTCTATTCTTGGGAGTGGGTGCCTATTCTTCTTGGCTAACTTGTTTAGCTCCCAATATTCAATGCATAGGCGAAGTGAACCATCCGCTTTGGTTGCGAAAACTACTGGAGCACCCCATTCAGAAATACTCCGCCTTATAAACCCCTTCTCAAGAAAATATTTAACTTGCTTGTTGAGTTCTTTCCTCTCCCTTGGAGCCATGTGTCTAATGGCTAAAGAAATGGGTTTTGCGTTATCAACAACGTATATGCGGAAGTCTATCTCCCGCTTCGGAGGTAACCCCTTCACCTCTTCAAAGACATCCGAGTATTCACGGACTACTCTAACAGACTGCAAATTCTCAACAGACGCATCAAGAGATTCTAGATAGCTAAGCATAACAGAGTTCATGGGATTACAAGAAATTTCGAGAGTGTTACCGAGGCGAGTCATGAGTCTAACCACTCTCTTTTCATAATTGAGGATGGCACTATTACTGGATAGCCAATCCTTGCCTAGAGTCAACCCATAGCCCGTGAAGCCCAAAACACAGGCATTACATCTAAACCCAACACTTAGTATAGAAATTTCCAAATCCAAATTAATCATTGACAAATAAGCTGAACCGCCAGTTGGATTTAAAACAACCAAGGGATCCTCTACTAAACTGGTGTCTAGGTGCAGAGATTCAACTAAAGCAGTAGATATTAAAGAATGTGATGCGCCAGAATCAAAGAGTGTATGAACAGGATGATCAAAAAGATAAACTAAACTCTCAACAGAAACATTTCTACCTCGTTCTTGAGGAGGTGCCATGAGAGCGTGAACCTGCCCTCCAGAAGTAGATCCAGCTCTCTCCCCTTGCTCTTGCTTTCTTTGGCAGTACTTAGCCATGTGTCCCATCTCGACGCAATGGAAACAACCACCCATCTTCCTCTTCTTCTTTCTGCAGTCCTTAACCAGATGTCCAGGAATGCCACAAAAATTACTCTTCCTCTTGTCACGGGGTTTGTTTTTCTTCCCGCCCTTCTTGGAATCTGTCTTCTTGCTCTGTGATCCTTCCACTTTCTTATCTTGAGGTACTTCCACCTTTGTCTCTTTCTTGCCAACCTTATCTTCTTCTTGTTACAATGCCATATCCACCAGTCTCTCAAAATTCACACCCATAGGTATATGGGACATAGCTACGCTGTGTAGTGGCTCATTCAATCCTTTAACAAAATAGGGAGCCTTCTTATGTGGAGTGTTCACTAACTCCAGTCTGAACCTAGCTGGTTGAATTGGTTAACGTACTCCTTGATCGACATACTCCCCTGTTTGAGAGCTAAGAACTTCTCCATTTGTGGGCTTCGCTCAGCTTGTGAGAGGAATTTCATTTCAAACCTCATTCTGAAATCCATCCAAGTTTCAACTGGTCTTTCAGCGTTAGTAACTTCGTACCAATAGGAAGCTTCGTCTTTAAGCAACCATACGGCCAACTGTATCTTCTACATATCATCCACTTCGAAGATATCAAACGAATCCTCAGTTTCTTTTAGCCAGTTTCTTGCTTCCACGAAGGATTCATTTCCATTGAAGTTCTTTCTACCCATGGCTCGAAAGTCCCTACATATTTTTAAGAAAGCATTTGCACGCAGAGGAGGAGGAGGAGGAACCGCTGCAGCTGGGGAAGGAGGAACGTTTGTTGGGCCTGCGACATTAGCCCTAGCCTCTAGGTACCTACTGAACCGGCCAGGTACCGGCACGCCCTCTAGAAGGTTAAGATCCCCAGACATGCTGAAACGAAAAAGGAAAGATTCAAAACAAAGGATAGAAAGATAGTGCATATGGCTTTGGGGGATTAAGCCTTTTAAAAATAAAGTAACACTTTTTCTCCTGAAAATTGCTTCTTTAAACTTCTTTTTGAAAAACAGTTTTCAAATTTTTTTATCTGATCTGGTAAACGTTAGCTCTGATACCAAGTGAAACACCCCTCCTCCGTTAAGGTCACTCACAAAGGGAATGCCTTAATTTTGGTGGAGCACTATAGGTAAAAGACACAGATAATTTACAAGACAGACAAATATAAGCAGCGGAAAAACTAAATTTATTTCATTCGTGGTTCATAACAAAAACATTACAGCAAACTGTCTCAAAACAACTTCCAAATCATTACATCAGAATCTGTCTTGATTATAACATAAAGAAGCATAAAACAAAATAAAACTGCATAAATCCCCAAGTGGTAGTGTGTCCAAAGCCATAGCCAAAGATAAGAGGTTCCAAGCTATACATCACAGATTCTTCAAGCTTGGAAAGATGAACGGTTCGAATTAAGCTAAGCTATTCCCTACCTGGGTACCTGAGGGGGGAAACGAAAGAAAAGAGAGCGAAAGAAAAATGGGTTATACATAAGTCAGGTAAGTCCAGTAATTATTTAGCATGTAAACTGGTAAGAGAACCATGACTTGAATAAGCTAGACACAGGACAATAACAAGGAAATAAGGTAACATAGGATAAGGCAAGATAAACAAATCATACTATCGCATTCATATCCATATTCTCTACACCTACTAGATTTTCAACCGTCATCATGAGTTCAAACCCGGTGATCCCTTTTTATCGATCGGCTCCTACTCGCACGCATTTACTACTTGTGTCATACGTCCTCGCTCGACTGTAGATACCTGTGCTGATCCCACCATGGGGTGTATCAAATCCTATGGTGGCAACCAGACACGATTCAAGATGCATAGTGTATAACTACTGATGCCCAGTACCTGCTTTTTCCACACAAGAGTACGTGCACGCCCGTACTACGCCGGAACCTACACTGACGCACCAACCGTTGTTGTTTTGACCGCTTATAATCAGCCCAGTAATCGTGCCCCACCCTGCCTAGTTCAGGGTACTATGATACATCTATGTGGGTTACTGCTGAAATGGGTCCTCGTTACTAGGATTTCCTAATCAACATGTTAAATTGGTTAAGTGTCCAAGTCAACCTAACCCCACCCATCAGTTTAGTTAACATGTTGTATTGGTTAAGTGTTGCCTTAATTAACTTAACCCTACCATTCCTGACTTAGCTTTAATTCATTCATTAAAGCACCAACCACTCACATTAGACAGGTATTGCTGCAGTCACTGGATGTGCCGGTCGGGTCTAGGCAGTTTTACACCGCAACTCAGTCTAACCTCCAGTTCTTTTGGGCTCGATGCACTAACTTTCACATTAGATATATATTGTTATGGTTGCTGGATGTACTGGGCGGTTCCGGGCAGTCTTACACCATAACTCAATCTAACCTCTAGTTAGGCATATTCATCTTTTCTAAATTCACATATTTACCTCTTTATATTTATTTGTAAACTATTGTCATTCAAGTCAAGCCCCACTTTCCCTTTGAAATCAAGTTCATAATTTTAGGTATAAAAATTTATACCACTTTATGCTATAAAACATTTACATTTTTATGAGCCAAATATGCCAATTATATGTAATTTCAAGTTTTTCCCCAACGTTACCCTCGTTAAACGTTCGCATAAATCACATAAAATGTTAGGCTCAATACATAGCCTAACTTATACACAAAAGGGGAAAAAGAGGTAAATGTAATAATTCCAACATCATAAAAATATGGATCTAACTACACATGTGTCATATGCATTTGGCATAGAACAATATACATTTAATTATGAACTTGCAAATTTGGATCTACTCAACATGAATCATGAAATAAAGATTTTACATAGAACTGCATAAACTTAAAAGTTAGCTTGTAGTTATGAACTTGCAAATTAGCATGTATTTCTAGTCATATATGTGAACATGGTTGAACTTGCATAAACATAGCAAAATTCCCAAATTGACATGCAACATATAGGTGTCATTACCAAATCATACAACATGAAATGTAATCGCCAAATTATACAACATGGTATGTCATTGCCAAATTACACAACATGATATGTCATTGCCAAATTATACAACATAATATGTCATCGCCAATTTATTCAACATGATATCACATTTGCTAAATTACACAACATATATGTAATTGGCAAATTATACAACATATGGATACATTGCCAAGCATTTAACATTTATCATCAAAGTACATACAACATGATCACAAACTTAACATGATAAGAGTCATAGTCTTAATCAATTCAGTTTTAACAAGAAGGATAGGCATAAATTTACATTAGGCGTTGTTCTACATCCAGTTATTTAGTCACGATTGTAATATCATTTAGGTCTAAATGATAACAGGACTTACAACAAGGAGACTAGTCTTGTGTTTTGGGATCTGTATTTTGAAATTGAATAGCACTCCTTTGTTGTGCACGTTGAATTCTCTTAGTTGAATTAGATTTGATTTGTAATTCCTAACTTGCTTTCTAGTTGAAGGAGAATGGCGGCTACTCTAGGTTGAGTATTGACAGCATGACGGTCTAAGGAATATTTTTGTGTGGCTTAGGGTTTAGATTTAGTTGTTTATATAGAAGTTTGATTTAATAGGAGCCATCAGATCAACCTAAGGCAAATCAAAGCCATTCAAACCTAAGAGAACCAACCAGAACTTGCCACACAAGCCCTAATGACACAGGAAATCGTCACACAAAGAAACACGTCAGGTTTCAGATCTGGCCCAAAGGGGAGGTCGACCCCCTTGTCGACCTGTATGGGGGGGAGGTCGACCCCCTGGTTGACCTCCTGGTCGACCTGGCCTTAGGCGGGAAAGTTCCTGCCCAGCCCGCTTCTGCTTCTGATTTCGAAATTTGAATTTTCTGAACTTTAATCTGAACTGTTTATTTAAATTCTTGAATCTTCTGAAGGTCATGACTCCTTAAAACAGAGTCCGATTTATGCAAACTCGGACTCTATCTCAAGCAGAATTCCGAGACGAACGCAATGGCATAACCCGTTTCCCTTGATTCTCACATTTGTAATTAATTATTATTTAATTCATTGCTTTAACGTTTACAGAAAACACGGAGTGTTACAACTAGCTACTGATCCTTAAATAGATACCTATATATGATGTGGTAAGAGAGTACCTTCGGTTCATCCTGTTCCTGGATGACTTATGTGGATGAATGTATAATAGAGTATGCCTTAAAAAAATCACGTACAATTGACCTCTTAAAGGTATTATGTGGTGGCGAAGGAATTCGTTTCTCTTAGCTTTTTATACCCATAATATTTTTAGGAAATCGATTAGTGGTTTGACGGGTTTGACGATGTAACATTCAAAGTGGATGGTGACCAGATATTCCAAATGAAGATTGTAACCTCAAGCCTCATCAACCGCGAAATGGAAAAATCGGGAAGGTCGCATGGCTATGTGGGTCGTACCCATTAAAAGGGCAAATCATTACCGGATCTGGAGAAATAAAATGCCTTCGGTTATTCCTTTTATTTATGTATGTATGCTACCGATTCGGTTTGCTAGCCCCCAACCGTGGTAATGATATATTCGTTACTCTCAAGGGAAATGAGTGGTCGGTCATGTTTAGCCTGGGTTGCAAGATTTTCTTGTTGAACCCCAATGTATTCATCTCCATAGGTACAATGTCGGAAAGGTGGTTGCCCGTACCTTGCCATGGAAATCAATTCTCCAATAAGAGCCCGCGGTTTTGATTTTATACTCTGTATGTAGAGCGTGAGATGCAAGCGTTCTGCTATATTGATATTTATTTGTAGTTAGACACGATTATAATATCTGAAAAGGAACTGATTTAAAAAACGTTTTGGGTTATCGTAAGGTAAAAACCATCTGAATTTATGTATGGATTTGGTCTTATGATTATACTTTTCTTTTGAAAAGATTTTGACTTTAAAATCAAGCGGTGTGATACCTTTAAACATAGTGTGTTTTTCTCACTCTGGTTCACCAGACTGACCTGGCGTTTGTATTGCTCGGGTCAGACCGGGTTTTACAGGTTATGATTTGGATTCTGCAAACTTTAGAAGCCGTGTTGGAGGAGTTCAGACGTTATATATATATATTTGGTGTGTATTCTGCTATGTGTTGTATATGAGAACAGATTATTACAACTGTCCAGATATGTTGATGTACTCTGATGATTGTAAGTATTTTGAAGCTCTCAATAAAGATTTATTTCTGTATTATATTTTGGTCCGATGTTATGTGAGACTTTGTGTTGTTTTGGTTCTTTTTCTTCTCCTATTATAATATTTCTTTCTTTCTTTTCTCACCCTCTAATTTCTTTCTAATAATTATCTGTATTTTCGATACTTGAGTTTTGTCAAGTAATATGGGATTTATGTATTATTGTTCAGAATTCGGGCATCAAATTCTTGTAGGTCGTTACACTTGTTGGCTAGGTAAGTGGAAAATCCATTTATTTTTTGTTTATTTCGGATTTCTAGCTAAAAAAATTTAAATTCTAAATTTGTTCATTGTTTTGATGGTCGCAACCGTTCTGAGGTGAATGATTAGTGTAGGGGAAATTATTTCTTGACTTGGAAAATAGTGGATGTCAACATGAGATTTCCAAAAGAGTCGGGAAGTCGATACAATTTTATTACAATTTTTCAAAGTCGAACCGGCCTATTTGGGTCCAGGTTAGGTCGTGCCCTGAAAGGAATAGACGGTCGACTGGGCAGTCGACCGCCTTCCTTGGTTAGGGTCAACCTCTCCACTTATTCAAGTGTGGTCCGATCCTAGAAGCGATATAAATACCGCTTCCTTCTCTAAAACCTTATTTTCCTTCGTCTCCTTCATTTTGCAGGAGTCAAAAGCAACTCCACCACCTTCCTAAGCTTCAAACTTAAGCCTCCAAGCTCCGTATCTCCTCTAATTACCATCTAATTCCTGCGTTGTAGATCTAGCCCCTCCTATACTCCAGATCTACTTTTTCCCTCTTTGAACCTTTTGATTTAGCGTGGTGTCTCCTCGAGCATTCAATATTCTTGTGAAACACTCTAGTATCACGCCTCAAGAGGCTATGGCTTGATTGCATTGAGAGGAAAGTAGATGCCTACTTGGAAACAACGAATTATGAATTTTGTAACACCCCGTATGTTAACAACACTAAAAGAGGATAAATTAAATAATAATTAGTTTAATATTCATAATTAAAGGAAATGGACTGAGCCATTGCGTCCGTTTCGAAATTCTGGTCAAGATAGACATTTGGTTTGCGTAAAACGGACAACATATGAAGAAGTTATGAGGGTTTTAAGTTTGTGTATGAGTAGAAGAATTATATATATATATATATATATATATACATATGAGTCAGATATGAGTCAGAACTTATCAGAAAAGGTTTCAAAAATCAAAATTTCGTAAGGTAGCAAATTTCCCGCTCTAGTGAGTCGAACCCCCTATAGGGTGTCGACACCAGGGTTGACCCCCTATAGGGGTTTTGACATCCCTATGGCTGACGTGGAAGTCGGTTTCTGGAGACTGGCATCTATATATACGGGTCTATTTCTCTTGTTTTCTTCACTAGAATTCAATGGAGGCCAAACGCTGCCGATGTCTAAACTAAACTAGATCCGTTATGTTCTACAACTATCCACTAAAGCAATTCAAACTTAGAGATTCGAGTGTAGATCCAACCTATGCTATCTTCTACCTTTACTTTTAATCCAAACAATGTGAGTTAGTTACTTTTAGATTTAAATGATTAAAAGTAATTTGTGACATGACTGTGATTTGGATATATACATGCCTGTGACTGAATCATATTGGATATATCATAATTTGTGAGCCTATAATATTATTGGATCCTAGACCTTATTATGCTAGATCTAATTTATAGATCTAATTCTTTTGTGATTAATTCGTCATGCCTCAATATGTGGATCTTACCCTTTTTCTAAGTTTGTGGTTAATTTGGGATTATCATTATTTGGACAGTTAGACCTTTGTTTAGATCTAGATCAACATGTTGTGATTAATTAAGATCTGTCATTATTGGACATATGAATTCTTATTTGGATCTGTTCATCCTAATTATGTTAGATCTAGTTTTATCATTACCCTTTTTCACTAGATCTGTTTTTATGTCCACCTTATTATTATGCCAATTACATGTCCATGCCAGTATGTATGTTTATGTCACCTTTGCTAGAATAGTCACTATTGTCATTTTTCCCATCACCTTCCCCTTTTTATTGTTATGGCTAGGCTACTCCCTAGCCTAAGCATGCTGACAAAATTATGTGAATACATTATTTGGGGAATGGGGGAAAATATTATAATTGGCATAACTTGAATAACTTGAATATGGATTTGGGAATATAATCCATTGTGAATAATTGGGTAAATGGACATTAACACCTATAAAGGCATAGGTTTAATTAATTGATTAATAATGAATACCTAGGACTACAATTAGAAACTGTAGCTGCACTTATGGCATGAGGTTAGATTGCATTTGTGGTGGAAGTCTACCCGGACCCGACTAGCATATCCTGCAACCACTAATGTTGAACCTAATGTGAGAGGCATAAGTGCACAAATATGAATCGGGATAAGACACGAGGTTGGGGCCAACTTGTGGAAGAAGTCTGCCTGGACCCGACCGGCATATCCAACATCCACAAGCTGTAGGCCTAATGTGGGAGGTCTAGCCCAATATAAACCATAATTGGACATGGTAATGAATTTAAATACTTAACCTAGTTGAATCATAAACATGAATAGGGGTTAAGTAAATTTGGTTGAATAGTGGATAGGTTAAGTAAATCTAATCGGGTGGGTAATATTTACATATAGGCCCACAAACTTAACCTGATAAGGTTATGTAATTAAAGACACCTTGTGGTATACATAACCGATGGAAATGATAAACATATGTAACTAAAGGCACCTAGTGGTATACATAATCAAATGGAAAATTTAGTGGGGGTACAAGAC
Source organism: Allium sativum (assembly GCA_030737875.1). Classification (NCBI taxonomy): domain Eukaryota; kingdom Viridiplantae; phylum Streptophyta; class Magnoliopsida; order Asparagales; family Amaryllidaceae; genus Allium; species Allium sativum. The sequence goes on along the minus strand of CM060922.1, from coordinate 78,704,509 downwards.
AAAGGGGAGAGCTTGTATCATATTGTGTAGGACTCGTTTCATCCAGTAACCCAGAGTAGGTATCAAACATGTACTCCGAACTAGGCCGGAGAAGGGGCACGCTTACTGGACTGATTGTAAGAGATCCAAACGTGGAGGACGATGTGAGCAGTGCAAACCGACTGGGCCATGTGCGTGCATGAGCCGGGTAGAGGGGGATAAGATGACCGTGACACCTGTAGATATGAGGCTGTGCGTATTAGCGAGGGGTTTCCACTTAAGGATGTGATACATCCTAATGTGGAGCCAACAAAGAGTATATACGTGTATTATGGAGCCGATCGATTAGGGTAGTAGTTAGGATACATTTGGATGTATTCCTAAGTCTACCACCTTATAGTGGAAGGGATCATCTCATTCTGGTTATATTGGTAACAATGCAGAGTAATTTTTAGAGAAGCATATACACCTTATCCTCTCTACGTTGTCATACCTGCCTTTTATGTAGTAATCTCTCTTATCCACTTTATAGCCTGTCATGGTACTTTTATTTATTTACTTGCTAAAAGTAACTAGACTTGCCATACATTATTCAAACCCTTTTTGTTTCCTCTTCTTTCTTCCATCGCACCCCAAGGTTCACAAGGAGGGAATTCTTAGGGTTAGTAAGACTCGGTTATCATCTTGTTGGAGATGCTTTTGAAGTATAGCTCAAGTTCTTATCTCTACTATGGCTTAGCTCTTTTTCTTGGGGAATTATGTTATGCTTTTTATATTTATGTACTCTGATGGTACAAGATAGAAGTGATATTATTGCAATGGTTTTTGTGACTTATGGTATTTTGGACCATGATGTTATGATTTATGTTTGAAATAAAAATTTAAATTTACGCTGCTATCTTATTTATATCTTTCTTGCAATTATTCGGTGTCTATTTACCTATAACGCTTCATGAAACTTAATGCACTCCCTTAGTAAGTGACATTAACGGACATGGGTTGTCACACTTGGTATCAGAGCTGAAGGTTACCAGATTAGATAAAAGTTTTTGAAAAATTATTTTTAAAATGGGTTTTAAAAGAAAGCATTTTCAAAAAGAAAAATCTTTTTTGAAAATATTCCCCCAAAGCCATATGTAATATCCTTTGGTCCTTTGTCTAAATCTCTTCCTTTTTTCAGCATGTTTGGGGAACCAAACATTTCAGAGGGCGTCATGATACCCAGATGGTTCTGTAGGTATCTAGAGGCCATGGCACCTGTCGGTGGTCAAACTGACGTTCCTCCCCCAGCGGCATCAGTCATTCCTCCTCCTCCTCCTCCTCCTCCAAGAGCAGATAATTTCGCTAAGATTTGCAAAGATTTCTGGGCTATTGGAGGAAAGCCATTTCGTGGGAACGAGACCTTCGTAGAAGCGCGGAATTGGCTCAAGGATATTGTAGACTTATTCGTAACCTTTGAAGTAGAGGATAGAAGGAAGATTCAGTTAGCTGTTTGGCTACTGGAAGACGAAGCCTTGTTCTGGTGGGAAGTTACCCAAGCTGGACGTCCGATGGAAACTTAGGAAGATTTTAGATAAAGATTTGAAATGAAATTTCTTTCCCAAGTCGAGAAAAGCATGCAGATGGAGAGGTTCTTAGCACTCAAACAAGGGAATATGACTATTAAAGAATGTGAACAATTTCAATCAGCTAGCAAGGTTCTTGTCAGAACTGGTGGATACTCCACATAAGAAGGCTTTCCAGTTAAAGGGCTACATGAACCCCTTTATGGGTTAGCCATGTCCCATATCCCAATGGTAGCCACTTTTGAATAACTTGTTGATAGCCTAATGCATAAGGAAGATAAGGGAAAAAAGAAGGAAGTAAAGGTTGAGCAAACAACGTAAAATAAGAAGGTGTGGCCCAAGAAGGGACAACAACAACAACAATAGCTAAAGAAAAGTGGAAATAGTAAAAAGGCCAAGGATAAGAGGAAATGTCAGATTTGTGGGAAATAGGGTCACTTGATCAAAGACTGTAAGAGAAGTAAGAACATTTGCTTCAATTGTGGAGAGATCGGGCACTTTGCTAGGGTGTGCCCGAAGAAACAGGGGATAAGGTCAAAGGATAGGAACTTCTGGAGGGTAGGTGCATGCTCTCGTGATCAGTCCTCCTGATAGAGGTAGAAAAAATTCTTTGGAAGGTTTAATTTCTCTTTCAAACCATCCTATTAGACACTTTTTGATTCTGGCGCTTCATATTCATTTATATGTAGTCCTATGGTTGAATCTCTACACTTAATTACTAGTATGGTAGTGAATCCTGTAGTTGTCTCAAACCCCATTGGTGGTTCGGCTCATTTATTTATGATTTGTCGGGGTTTGAGGATATCTATTTTTGGCTTCGAGTTTGAGTGTGATACATTGTGCTCGGGTTTATGGGCTATGAGTTGATTCTAGGAATGGATTGACTTACCACATATGGTGCCATTCTGGATTGTGAAAGGAGGGTCGTTAGGCTTCTGACTTGTCATGGGAGGACCCTCGAGATTCATTGTGACCCACAAGGTTCATTTATGCTTAGTTTCCTAGAGTCTCTTGATGCTTCTATCGATGATTTGCAATCTATACTAGTAGTCCAAGATTGTTCTCATGTTTTTGATGAGATACGTGGCTTATCTCCGAGGCACGAGATTGATTTTTGTATATATCTGGTGGACAATGCAAAGCCAGTTGCATTACCAGTGCGCCATATGGCTCCAAGGGAAAGGAAGGAGTTGAGTATGCAAGTAGGAGAGCTACTTGAAAAAGGATTTATCAGACGAAGCATATCTAAATGGGGTGCTCAAGTTGTATTCGCAACTAAGGCGGATGGTTCGCTTCGTTTGTGTGTTGACTATAGAAAGTTGAATAAACTCACTAAGAAGAATAGGCACTCGCTCCCGAGGATTGATGATTTATTTGATCAGCTTGTTGGTGCCTTGGTATTTTCCTAGTTAGACTTGGCTATGGGGTTTCATCAACTGAGGGTGGCTGAGGACAGCATAGATAAGACCGCTTTTAGAACTCCGGATGGTCTCTTTGAATTGCTAGTTATTCCTTATGGGTTGACGAATGCACCTGCCTATTTTGTTGATCTGATGAGTAGGGTGTTTCGGGAGTTTCTAAATAAATCTGTCATGGTCTTTGTTGATGATATCTTAATCCTCTCTAAAAGCAAAGAAGAGCATGCCCAACATTTGAGAGAAGTTTTGGAAACTCTCCGTGCGCATCAACTTAAGGCAAAGTTCTCCAAATGCCATTTTTGGAGAAAAGAGATGAGATTCGTAAGGCATGTGGTCTCCAAAGAAGGGATAGCTGTAGATCCCGTAAAGGTGGTTGCAGTGTAAGATTGGCAGATTCCGAAAAATGCAATCGAGGTGAGAAGCTTTCTTGGGTTGGCTGGTTATTATAGGAAGTTCATTAAGGACTTTGCAAAGATATCATCCCCACTCACCAGGCTGATAAAGAAGATTTTGGTATTTTGATGGGATATAGATTGTGATGTTGCTTTATAACAACTGAAGAGGGCTCTGACAACAACCCCAGTCTTGACCTTGCCTGATGGAAGTAAAGTGTTTACCATTTACATTGATGCATGTGGTATAGGGCTTGGTGCGGTTCTGATGCAAGAAAGGAAAGTAGTGTGTTGTGGGGGTAGACAGTTGAGAGTTCATGAGAAGAACTACCCCACCCATGATCTAGAGCTTGCTGCCATAGTATTCGCGCTTAAGACGTGGAGTCGTTATTTACTTGGAGAGAAGTTCGAGTTATAGACCGATCATAAATCTCTCAATTATCTGTTCTCGCAGAAGGATCTCAATTTAAGGCAACAAAGGTGGATGGAGTTCTGAGCTTCTTATGATTTTGAAATCGCTTATACCCCTGACAAGGGTAATGTGGTGGCAGATGCACTAAGTAGGCAGAGGATGGCCTTAAGTCCTCTGTTTGTGGAGAGGAAGAGCTTGGAATTCATATCAACTTTTGATTTTAGACCCTCCATCGAGATTTTTTCCTAATTTGTTTGCATCATTAGAGATACGATCAACTCTTATGGATCAGATAGGAGCTTCGCAGCAAGATGACTTACAGATTTTAGACATCATGGATAAGCTCAGAAAAGGGGAGACTTCTAGTCACCTCAGTAGATATTCCATATATGAAAAAGGGGTGGTTGCGACGAAATGGAAGGATTTGTGTTCCTCAAACTGGAAGTTTGATAAAGGTAGTCCTAGAAGAAGCCCACCATTCTAAGATGACTATTCGTCCATGCGATGATAAGATGTATAGAGACATGAAGAAGGGTTTCTTTTAGGCTGGGATAAAGAAAGACGTGGCCAAATTTGTTTCTCAATGTTAAGTTTGCCAGCAAGTTAAAGCTGAGCAAAAGAAGCCCGGTGGTTTACTTCATCCTTTGGAGGTTCCACAGTGGAAATGGGAGAGCGTCTCCATGGACTTCATAGATGGTTTACCTAGATTAAAGAAAGGCAATACCAGTATTTGGGTATTAGAGGATAGATTGACTAAGAGCTCTCACTTTATTCCAGTTAAGAGTAAGAGATGACATCATGGTTGGTAGAAATTTATGTTCGCGAAATAGTTCGTCTTCATGGAGTACCTTCCAGCATCGTGAGCGATCATGACCCCATCTTTACCAGTGAATTTTGGAGGAGTTTGCAAGAAGCATTAGGTACACAGTTGTGTTTGAGCACCGCTTATCATCCTCAGACCGACGGGCAGACGGAGAGGGTAAACAGAATTCTAGAGGATCTTCTGAGGCTGTGTATCCTAGACTTCGAAGGGACTTGGGAAGAGCACCTTCCTTTAGTAGAGTTTTCCTTTAATAACAGCTATCAAGCCAGCATCAGCACGACACCCTTCGAAACATTGTACGGACGACCCTATAGATCACCAACTTTTTTGTGAGAATCTACAGAAAAATTATTACTTGGATCAGATATGGTTAGAGAAACATCCGAAAAGATTGACTTATTCAACGGCGGATGAAGACAGCTCAAGATAGGCAGAAGTCCTATGTAGACAAAAGAAGGACTGACATCTAATTTGAAGTGGGAGACTTAGTTTTTATCAAAGTATCACCTCTGAGGAATGTGGTTCGCTTCGGATTGGTAGGGAAGTTGGCACCTAAGTTTGTGGGAACATTCCCCATAACCGAGAGGATTGGCCAAATGGCCTATAGAGTAAAGCTCCCAGAAAATCTATTTGGCATTCATGATGTTTTCCACGTTTCTAATTTGCGAAAGTGCTTGCATGACACCGCATAAGTAGTTGAGTCAGGTGTACTAGAAGAGGTAGAAGTGGAACGGGAGGCGACAATCACGCAAGTCCCTACCCGTATTCTTGGATCAGAAGTTAGAAAGCTACGCAATAAAGAGATCAAGCTGATAAAGGTTTAATGGGGAGATAAACCAGAGGATGCGACGTGGGAGGCCGAAGACAAGATTCGTGCTTCATACCCTTTCCTTTTCGAGGGTATGTTCTTCACTCCTTTTTCCAAAGTTTTATTTGTGCTTGTTTCTATCATTTGAATATATCCTATCCATAGTATTTTCGACTTTTAGATAGGAATCTTATAGATGTAAACATGTGTTTGAGACATGTTATGTTTGATGGATGCAAGTGTTTGCTAGTGGCTTCCTGTGGATGCATATACACACACATTAGGCACTATATCAACTCAATCACTCTAGTACTACATATGGATGTATGTGCATTTTTTTTTCTTTTAAGGATGGAAATGGATGTATTAGCATATGGATGTTGCATTTGGACAAATGAGTGTGCACACATATAGAACTCACATGTTACAATAGGATTATTTCCATACATATTGGATTCATGGCACTAACATACATTGCATTAAGGAGGTCAACTAAATTAATAGGCCGCCTGATTTTTGCATTAGTATTGGGACATATACACACACACCTTTGTATATGTTCATATAAGCATTAGAAGTCTTTAAGGACAATGGATGCCAGTGATTTATGGATGAGTCGATGGATGATGGAAGGTAGGATATGCATTCTTCTCAACTTAGAGATTTCGGGGAGGAAAACCTTTGAGTAGGGGAGAATGTAACACCCCATATTTTAAGAACACTAAAAGAGGATAAATTAAATAATAATTAATTTAATATTCAAAGTTAAGGGAAACGGACTGCACCATTTCGTCCATCTCGAAATTCTGGTAAAGATAACATTTGGTTTACGTAAAACGGACACCGTATGAAGAAGTTATGAGGATTTTAAGTTTGTATGCTGCACTTATGGCACGAGTTAGGTTGCATTAGCGGTGGAAGTCTGCCCGGACTCGACCGGCATATCCAGAAACCACTAATGTTGAACCTAATGTGAGAGGCCTAAGTGCACAAATACGAATCGGGCTAAGACACGAGGTTAGGCCCAACTTGTGGAAGAAGTCTTCCCAGACCCGGGCATATCCAGCATCCACAAGCTGTAGGCCTAATGTGGGAGGTCTAGCCCAATATAAACCATAATTGGACATGGTAATGAATTTAAATATTTAACCTAGTTGAATCATAAACATGAATAGGGGTTAAGTAAATTTGGTTGAATAGTGGATAGGTTAAGTAAATCTGAGGGGGTGGGTAATATTTACATATAGGCCCACAAACTTAACCTGATATGGTTATGTAATTAAAGACACCTAGTGGTATACATAACCGATGGAAATGATAAATATATGTAATTAAAGACACCTAGTGGTATACATAATCAAATGGAAAACCTAGTGGAGGATACAAGACAAAGGGGAGAGCTTGTATCATATTGTATGGGACTCGTTTCATCAAGTAACCCGGAGTAGCTATCAAACATGTACTCCGAACTAGGTCAGAGAAGGGCATGCTTGCCGGACTCATTGTAAGAGATCCAAACGTAGGGGACGGTGTGGGCGGCGCAAACCGACCGGGCCATGTGCGTGCATGAGCCGGGCAGAGGGGGATAAGACGACCGTGACATCTATAGATATGGGGTTGTGCATATCAACGAAGAGTTGCCACTTTCGGATGTGATACATCCTACTGCGGAACTGACACAAAGTATCTATGCGGATTAGGGTGTTGATCGATTAGGGTAGTAGTTAGGATACATTTGGACATATGCCTAAGTCTACCACCCTATAATGGAGGGGATCATCTCATTCTGGTTATACTAGTAACAATGCAGAGTAATCTTTAGAGAAGCGTACACACCTTATCCTGTCTACCTTGTCACAACTGCCTTTTGTGTAGTAATTTCTCTTATCCACTTTATGCCTGTCATGCTACTTTTATTTATTTACTTGTTAAAAGTAACTAGACTCGCCAGACTTTATGTCTAACCCTTTTTGTTTCCTCTTCTTTCTTTCGTCTTGCCCCTCCCCCAGGTTCGCAGGGAGGGAATTCTCAGGCTTAGTCAAGACTCGGTTATCATCTTGTTGGAGCTTCTTTTGAAGTATAGCTCAAGTCCTTATCTCTACTACGGCTTAGCTATTTTTCTTGGGGAATTATGTTATGCTTTTTATATTTATGTACTCTAAGGGTACAAGACAGAAGTTATATTATTGTAATGGTTTTTGTGACTTATGGTATTTTGGACCACGATGTTATGATTTATGTTTGAAATAAAAATTTAAATTTCCACTAATATCTTATTTATATATGTCTTGTAATTATTCTGTGTCTGTTTACCTATAACGCTTCACGGAACTTAATGCGTTCCCTTATTGAGTGACATTAATGGACATGGGGTGTCACAAATTTCACCAAAGGCGTCTGATGAAATTTCCTGATTTCTCTCCTTACAATCTTGAGGGGCTATTTTTCACTGCATGCCTAGCACGAGTCCTGTATCATGTCATTTTTAAGCGCAAGTGCTATCTGCGCTACATTCATCTTCTTAACGCCCAAATGATTGTCGATTTTGATGAGAGTGTCAGTCTGATTTGATCTAAGGTGAAGAGCACTCCTGTTGATCTTATCGACCTGGATCTTTCTGAGATTTTGGGGATTTCCATGGTCGGAGCAGATTTAGATGATATAGAGATGAGAGACCCTCAGATTCTTTTTTGCATCTTTCTTCGAGTTGTCAGTGGCTAGGACACTAGTTATTTGCGACCTAATGCCTAATTTGTTGTTCTTATCATCCAACACAACATTTTTCCTATAACGGGGAACGTTGCGAAGATTTATCTCTGGTACGCCGTGCTACCTATGCCATCATTGGAGTCCTAGCTATCAATTGGGTGCGCGCATTGATGATCCATTTCGGCGAACCCTCTGCCAGCACTCCGAGTACTCATTTCCTATACAATCATCTTCTCACCCGTGTCTTCCCGCATTTCAAGGTGAATCTTCGAGGGGAATCTCATCAAGATGACCCCTGTTGCTATTACATCTCTTCTGAGGATGGGCATGCAGCTTATTGCACCTCCCATTCCAATCTAATAGCGGCAGTCGTCCATAGTAAGCCAGGAGAGACCTAAGCTTGCTGCTCTCCGCTAGATCCAGGCCGAGCTCCATGAGGTTCGTATGGAGCAACGCCAATAGGCACACAAATTGGATGCATTTCTTCTATTCTATGTTTCTAGCGAGCACATGACAATGGATCGAGTTTTAATCGCGGAACTCGGGCTTCTCGTATCCTATAGGTATTATCTTATGTGTCTTGTGTCTATCTTTCAATTTCCAGCATTTTGTCTTTATTGTCTTGAGTATTTGTGTCTAAAACTGTTAGTATTGTTTTTTTCAAAAATCATATGATGATGTGATTGGATTTCAATTGTTTGGTAGCAATTTGAATTAGAAATGAAATCTCATTTTTCTTTATTTAACTAACAGTTACTTTAGAGCTGGAAAGAATAGACTTCTATGGTAGATAAATTTTAGTGAAGAACAGGTTTTGTGTCATTTTGTCACAAGTATATTTCTTGTTTGTTGCATGTTCCTTTTTAAGAAAAAAAATTATTTTTGGGTTTTGTGTGTGGTTTCGGTTTACGCATTTTTCTGCATAATGACTTCCTTCTATGCAGAAATGTGACTTGAGTCATTTTAATTTCCACAAAAAATATTTTTAAAACTTTTAGCAAACGTCGTTAAGAAAAAGTATTTTAATTTAAATATTTAGTCTAATTTACGTTCTTTCCATTTTGTTATAAATTTGCTTTATGCAAAAACACAGATTAGGTATGGTAACTTACATATGTTTAAACATTTGTTTTGTATAAAATAAATAATTTTAATGTAGTAAAACGCATGTTATCGAAATCTTAGTTTGTGCAAATCTCATATGAAAGTAAAGAAGTACCAAAAAGGTATTCCAAAATTTACATGAACTTTAATGTAGCGAAAATTCATTTTTATGGTCACTTGTAAAGCATAAGGAACATTTTGGGATGATTTGTTTGCACGTTTAATCAGTGTACCACGGGGATGATGCATCAAAAACGTTAAAGATACAAAGGAAATATTATTCTAGCTGTGGAAACGTTGTTTCCATACCTTATCGACGACATATGCGAGTTGTTGTTTATATCGTTTTATGTCTTAAAGCTTTTTTTAAGCCTTCTTAGAAATATATAGATGGAAAATTTTGAAGTATTTTGGGAAAATGAGGAAATTTTTTGTTGTAGGACGGGAATTGGAACATTGTAAGCAGAAAGAATGTTGAATTCCTCCGCTTTGATTTTCTTTTTCCAGCAAAGAGGAAATTAGTAGGAAACGATTTTGATGTGTTGACGTGTTAGACGGTAGGATTTGGATGTAAAATTGGTAGCTTCGTATTTCCATTCGTAGTTGTGTGAGGTTTTGGATGAAAAATGTTTTAAAATTCTACATTCATATAGAATCAGTAGTATATTTTAGGATGGTTGCATCATGTTTTCAGAAAGTGTTTACAAAATGAGATGCATACATATAAGCGGATCCAATTCGGAATCATTATGCAAGCATTTTCAGTGGTTGTAATTCGTGATGTACACTATGCACATGCACACGTTTGGTTGCAAAAGTGGATGTATACTAAATGTTGTGTAGTTTAGGATGATTAGGTGTTAGTACCATGACTTAGTCACTGGTAAAATTTCGGGATGAAATTTCTTTTAAGGAGGGAAGAAAGTAACACCCTGGAATTAACGATAATTAAATTATTAATTTAGTTATATTCAAAAAATGGAATTTTTGTAGACAATGGAATTTGACCACAAAACGTGCAATTTTGTGTTCGTGATGGAATTCTGGTCAACTTTAATGTTTAGAACTTCGGCTACTGAGTCCATAGGAAAAAGTTATGAACGAAGCAGGGAAGTGGACAAAAAATAGATAAAACAGAATATTATATATATAGAAATAAATATCCCCAGTCTCCACCACTGCCAGGCCAACCCAGGAGGTCAACCGGTGGATCGACTCCCAGGTCGATTCAAGCAGTGGACCTAGTGTTTTATAACATAAATTTTATAATCGATGAACGGATTTTTCTAAAATAAAATCTAATGGTTCAAGGTCATTTCTATGCCCAAAAATAAGGGGATAGACCCCACTCATTTGCTCGTATTTTCTAGAGGCAGCAACAAATCTCTACTAGTCTTAATCCTCCAATCTCTTCTAAAATTCGAAATATAAACATATACAAATCCAACTAACAAGAATTAGAAAGACTGAATTTATATTTACGCAAAGGGGTTGATACTTCGAATAGATAATTCCTTTTTTTTATTTTTCTTCTCCTTTTTTGGTTCTTCTTTATATAAATATAAATAAATATATGTATATCCCTTTTGTATGCACATTGTAGAGTTGTGAGATTTGGAAATTATAAGCATAAAAGTTGTGTTTAGATTCAGATTTAGATAACGTTCAGGTGAGTGGGAAATATGTTCATTGTTTATAATAGCTTATATATTTCATTTGTGTTTAATCTGGATTGTATGCCTAAAAATTTACCATATTTTCTTTGTTTATGTCAAATCTAATATAATATATAGGAGATTTAGATATGGATTTGTAGGCCTTTCAGTTTGATATTATCATATTGCCTATAACTTATCTTGGATTGTTTGTGGTTATTGTAAAAAACCCTGAATCAGAAATCCGTCTCAAGATATTGTTAGATGTGTAGTGTTGTTATTATAGTTTCACAAGATTTGGGTGTAAATATGTGATTTGTATAGTTTTTGGTTTTAGAATTATAAAGTTGTTTGTGTTTGATATTGTTTGGGGTTTTACTTTATTATTTTGAATTAGTCCTTTTTGCTCTTTTTAAATAAAAAGGCATTATTTGAAATCTACAGGAAATTTAAACAAATCAGATAGGAAGGAGTGTGGAAATTCACGCATTTCGTATATAGTTTACATCAACCATTCCAAATAAATATTTCCTATTTCTCGTGCTTTGAAATATACCAACATTTCTCATTTTTATATTGTTTGGGCAAAAATTTACAATAATTACAGTTAATTACCTTTTATGAGATTTTGAATCTTGAACAGAATCGAACACAAAAAGGGTTATTCTGGTCATTAGTTTAGAGCAGAATATAATAATAGTAATAATAATAAAGTGCAATTAGTAACTACATTAACATTATGCTTAAAATATAAATGTAAAATTATTATAATTTTATCAATCCATACCTACATAAATAAAGCTACTATATTATTATTATTATCAAATTAAATGTATGTTGTGTGTTTGAATTTGAAATGTTTTCGTTTTACAGGAATAAATATATTGTAATATTTCTTATAAGAAATGGGAGTGAATATTTGTGATCATTATAGTTATAAATGTGGAATTAACGGCCATGATTAAAATGTTACAAACAAGGTAACAAATATTATGACCATGTATGTTTTAGGGAAATGATCAACTGAATGGAAAATAAATGCCAAAATGGTTGCAATTTAAATTGTGATTAGGAATAGGGGTTGTAACTTCAACTAGGGAAATAAATAAATAATAAATACACACACACATATATATGAGAATTAAAAATGGAATTAAATAAATGTAGTAATGTTTAGGGTTACAACAATTAGGTTAGAATTTCAAATGGAACTGATATAGATGACATTTAATAGATTATTTGGTGCCTTAGAAAATATGACCATTAGGATCATTAATGATAGGTAACCTTTATAATAATAAATGGAATAAAAGGGGGATTTAATGGGTGTTGATTGCCATAGTAAATACTAAGTCCAATTCTGGATCGAGTTATCTCCTCCTCTAAGGTGGGCTTTCTCAAAGGCCGTCTAATCTATGATAATGTTCTTTTCTAGAGGAACTTATTTCCTAGATCGATTGGAAGACCAGATGGCCTAATTTGGTGATAAGCTTGACATGGCAGAAGCTTACAAATTCATGTATTGTTCTTCATCATTTGTGTCCTTCAGTCTTTTGGGTTTCTTGAGCCGCTTATCGATATGGTTTAGAGAACGATTTTGGTTATTGGTTTTCTAACCTTATTAATGGAGCGATAGAAGGCTTTTTTACTTTAGGAAGGTCCTTTTGCCAAGGGGATCCCCTCTTCCCTATAGTGCTTGTCATCACCGCAGAAGGTCTCATCAAAGGGATTCATTCTCTAACTGTTACAAGGCAGAGCCAACGATTTGTTATTCTAAGCGGTTGCCCGGTGGTTTCTTCGTTGTCATTTGCTGATGGCATCATAATCTTCTTGAATTGGAATCGCCGATCTTTTCAAAGGCTCCTTTCATTTCTACATCTCTACAAACATCGCTCGAGTCATATGGTCTATGCTTCGTAGGGCTGTTTTGTCCAGTCCAAATCTTTGGCACTGAGCAAGATTTCATGGATCAATCTTTTAACAGATTCGGGTTTGCTCTCTTCCACTTTCTTATTTAGGTATCATTTTGTACCGTGATTGCAAGCTTAATGCAATATTTGACCCCCTAATTGATAAATCCATAGGTAAAAACTTAAGGTGGAACTCTGCTTCTATCTCCTAGGCCGGTCTCCTGGTTTTTATAAAAAAAATAGATTCTCTTGGGTCTTATGTCTTTGCTACCCTGACACCCACTTCGTCTTATCTTCGCTTTTACCGCTCTTTGGACTCGTCCTTCTTTTGGAGGTAAAAAGACAAAATGCAGAAGCATCATTTGATATCTTGGGATGCAATTTTCCTTCCAAAGCGTGGGAGTGGTCTTGGCCTGCGAAATTCGAGGGATCTGTGCAAGGCCTATGCTTGTAAGCTCTGGGTTAGGTTCCAAGCTAATGACTCTCTTTGGGATTCTTTTCTTCAAGCTAAGTACCATCTCCTGTCCTCAGCGGACTTCTCCAGTGCCCCTTCTTATGCGAGCGAGTTGTTGAACACGATGCAGTTGGTCATTGATTTTTCTAGCTAGTGTGGCAGGGGTTTCGACTAGAATTGGAACCCCATTCTACCTCTGGGCTGCTTGGAATTCTACTGGAATTCCATTCCCCGAGATTCCGGTTTTCTACTACATCTGGGATCCCCATATTCCTCCCAAGGTTTCTATTCTTATATGGAAAATCTTTCATGAAGCTCTGCCCTTAGATGCAAACCTTACAAGGATCGGTATCCCTCTTGTGTCTCGATGACGGTGTTGATGGTCTGGCTCGGTGGAGTCTATCACCCACTTATTATGGAAAGGAGAGCGTGCTCGTTCTGTTTGATCTTGTTTTGGGAATTTGGTTGGCCTATAAGGGGTTTATTCCTCTCTTTTTTCTCTTCTTCGTGCTAGGTGGGCTAAGCATTTGAGAAAGGATCTTAGATCGATCCTCTTCAAACTCACTCCATGTCTCATATGTTGGAACCTTTGGTGTGCCAGGAACAAGGCTGTATTTGATGATATTCTGTTGATGGCATCGTCCATCATTTGGAAATTCTCAGATGATGTCTATTTATCTTTTTGAGGAAGGCCCTTCAAAGGCAACATGAGTCCTCAGTCGGTTTCGTTGGTGTGTGTTTTCTACATCACACATGGGTATCACTCTGGTAAGGGCGTGGGGTGAGCGGGTTTTATCAGGGGTTGTAACGAGGTTGCTTAGTCCAAGGTACTGCTTGGCTTTGCTGGTTTTGGTTGCTAGCTGGGTTTTTGGCATTATGGACACAAAAGGAAAATTGAGAGGGTAACTCGATTTTAGGACACTACATGGCTCTGGTGGTTTTTATTGCTTTCTTGGTCCTTGGCGTTATTGGTTTTTTCAGTGTGGTTGGCAATTCAGTGGAGCACCACAGGGTCTTGGTGATGTAGTTGAGTTTCTATGATCTTTTTTCTTTCCCAGATTTTTGCTGGATATGGGTTTTCAATAATTTACTTATAGCGCTTCTTTTTCTAGTGTCCTACTCTTTGTGTGGAACTTAAGGATGAGTACGTCGTCTGTATTTGTATTTTGGTTGTTATTGTTCTGAGCTGGTATTTTATGCTCGATGCTTTCCCTATTTTGTATTATGGCTATATGTATCTTTTTGTTGTTGTCCAGGTACTTAAGCGATATACTCCGGCACTCTACATTTGTGAGCCACGATAGGAAGGCTGTTTTTCACCATTTTTGGTATATATATTTTCTACTGGAAAAAAATACTAAGTCTAATAAGGAAATAAACAATTAAACATCCTAGGATAGGAAAATATAGAGAATTATTATTGTATATTCTAGTTTAATTCTAAAAATGACTTCTGCTTAATAAGGCAACTGACTTCACATCACTAACCTACTAAGTCCAAATCCTTAATTCTAATTAAAGATGTTCTACATCTTCCAGCAGTGGAATATATATACAACTGATGTAAGACATCATTAACCATAGGAAACCATAACAATAGTTAATTGCGTAGCGAGGATTATTCCTAAAAGATTTATTTCAAAGGTTAAGGTCTTAAGTGGCTTTAGGGCATGCCTCCTTTCCAAAAGAGAATCCAGAAAGGAATTAATTCAAAACATAGCCTACTTCGAGAAGTATTAAATGGCTAATCGGGTATGAGATCGGTAATCCCCACGATAGACCACTTCCTCTAGGTAGTGAGTGACTGGGTTAGAGTTCGCCTTCAGATTAGGATTAAATGACCGCTATGGAGGTACCATAGATCTGCCTATCCCATGGGAAGTACTAAGTGACTAAGAGATTATCCAATAAGGCCATCTAGGTAGCAACATAGGGGCCTATCGAGAAAGGTCAAAAATGATGGTTAGTTGTCTACTATCATGTAGGTAATAAGTGATTGATTACTAGCTCCCACCATATGCGGGGTTTGGGAATATGTGTGAATGATTGAAGCCTTAAATTAGTGGAAATTAGGAGCTAGTGTCCTCTAATTTATATCAGGACATAGTACACCACCTGGTGAGGTATTCATTGATCAATGGATCCGCCTTAACATAAGATAGATAAAGAGGCAATAAGTGGCAATATATAGGTGACCCACTTCCTTTATTAATAAGGTATTATATAGTTGGTGATCCCTCCTCTTTGTTTCGGACTATGTCTGAATGTTTTTTTTTGGCAAGGCCGACTGGTTTTTATAGTGGACCAGCCACTTATTATTAAAATAATAACAATCAGTACATTTGTTACAAGTGATAACACTATGTGTGCATCAATGAAAAAGCATTGCTCCACGCAGGGAGTCACTGTGCCAACAAGCTAGCTTAATACATTCCTAAACCACATATGACAACAAAAGATTACATGGCAAAAAGATGACTGGCATTCATAGAAACTTTCAATTAGTCCAACATTAACCACCTACTGCCTCGAGGCTACACTGAATTTAGCCGTGGAAGTTTACTCCGCGTTAACGGAGTGGAAACTTCCTTAGCCGTAGGAGACTGTGTATGATCAGTGGCAACTGTTTGCGGTGGTGGTTTATATGCCGCTGGCGGTAGAATATGCGCGTACGGATGATCTTGCTTCGGTTTCCTTCATTTCTTATCATTTATTGTTAATGTGGAAGTAGATGCTTCGCACACCTTTGCTTTGTCAGTTACTTTACCATGCACAGCATGATCAGTTTTCACATTAGGACTGGATATATTAAGAAAACCTGGTTTGAAGCTAAATTTACTGACATGATCACTCATATTTGTCTGCACTGCATTGTCATTGCTAGGCAATTAACTACCTGCAGCCTTCATAGTCTCATCAAAACTTTGAGCATCATCCAGTATATCCTGCGATAACCCATCTGTGTTATCCTCTACATCATTCTCACTTTGTCTCATGAAGTTCTCGAAATCCTTGATAACCTTTATGATTGTTTGTAGAGCATCATGTTTTCTCATTCCATCAGTACATTCATTGTTGATTTCCAATTGCTTCTCTTTACCCTTATATTTTTCTTTGCTTTTATTCTGCGTTCCTTCCACTACCTCTTGCACCATTCTTTCTTTGTTTTCACCATTCATTTGCACAATGTTGTGGTCATCAGACAGTTCACAAGGCTTAGGAACAGCCCTAGAGCCGTCAGTGTTGGATGCAGTGTCCAAATGTGGTTCATCGCATATCTCTCCTTCCAATTGCTGATTTTCTACATTTAGCATGCCTAGCACATCATTTTTATTTAAGCTTGTTATTCCATTTGACTGAAGCTTGTCCATCCGTACTTCTTCTTGGTGTTTTTCATTTTTTGAATCTTCTTTCCTTTTCCATTTCTCATAGACTTTCACCTTTGCCATTTTTTTAAATCTTGCTAACATTTTCTTGGGAATTCTCTTAGTTTGCTCATTGTAACCAACAATAATTTTCACAATGTTCTGCTTTGAAGGCTCACTCCTGACCTCTCTAACTCTCACATCCTGTTTACTACCTTTCTCTTTGCTTACCAGATTACCCGCTTGCACATATTTTGTACATTTTTCTGCAGTGTGCCCATAAACTTTACAAATGGAGCACTGATCTGGTTTCCACAAATATGTCACCTTAACAGAGTGTACGGTTCCATCTTCTAATAATACCGGTAGTGTTTCTGTAACACTCCACGTCCATTAATGTAACTCATAAAGGGAATGCATTAACTTCCATGGAGGTTTTAAGTGAATATAGAACAGAAAAATTACAACAAGACAGATAATAAGTAGTACTTGGAAATCTAAAACTTTATTTCATTGCAGCGGAAATTAAACATGTTTGTTACATCATAAAACCATAAATCAGAGTCAAGTACAATATCCATCTTGATAAAACAAAATACATAATCCCATTACATAAATAGCCATTAAAGAAGATAACAAGCTGGACTTTACTTCAGCGGTCCAAGCTTTCCAAAAGAGAGAATAAGCAATTCAATCAGACTCCACTAGAGCTGGGTCCACCATGAGGACCTGGAGGGGGAAAAAGATAGAAATAGAGGGGGTCAGACATAAATTCTGGTGAGTATGATACAATACTATTATCAAAATAACTAGACTAAGGCATAAGCTGGAAAACAAGGAAATGTCTACGAACTATTGGGTATGGAAGAGCAAATAAAGATAACGTTAAAGGCACACCTAATACTAACGAATAATTACTACACTGCACCACACCAGTCACCCTAAAGGTTGATCCCACTTGCTTCACTTAGAAATTTTATAAATAACTTCGTGTACCCCTAGCTGACTACATAGGTGTCGCCTGCCCCTATCTCCGCTAGGTGTACCCCACTACCCACTTTCGATCGGCTCCCTACTCGTAGATACCCGTGCTGGTCCTACAGTGGGATGTATCACTCCCCTAAAGTGGCAACCCGATACAGCCTAAGGATGCACGGCTTATACCTTCACGATGCAACAACGGCTTACCTACCAGCCCGGGTCCACACACGCATATGAAACCCATTGGACTTGCGTTGCCACCGCTAACCCGTTTGGCCTCTTATAGTCAAGCCCAGTATGCATGTCCCGTTCTCGACTTGGGTCGAGCCCACAAAGATACGTTTGGGTTACTGGTTGAAATGGGCCCCCAATTACTTACCACAAGCTATCCACCTAAGCTTGTCCCCACTAGTATATCCCACTTAACCCTCTTCTTAGTCATGTTCATTTACATGTGTGTTTGGTTAAGTCTTACTAATCGTATTTCAAATGCCACTAAAGGCACCCACTAGATTCCTCATGCCACCCAAGGCACCTACTTAACCTCCATGTCCCACTTCACATGTTTATCTGGTTAAGTATTTCTTAATTCATTCAGGCCATAACCTCATAAAGACCTCTCACATTAGACTGGCATTTATGGCAGCTGGATTCGTTGGGCGGGTCCGGGCAGTCTTACACCATAAAAGAGTCTAACCTCGTGTCTTTACAACTTTTATGCTTTAATTTGGGCCTAGGACCTCTCACATTGGGCTGACATTTGTGACTACTGGATTCGCCGGGCGGGTCCGGGCAGTTTTACATCACAAAAGACTCCAACCTCATGTCCTAAGCATTGATTAACACTTATAATCTTTTTACCCCAGTTTTAAATATATCCCTATTCAAATCATTAATTAATTCCAATTTTAATGATGTCCATAATTGACTCAATTTTGGCCATCCACTTACGGTATGCAAAATCATATCAATTGCACCCCAATTTCTTAATATTAAATCCTTAATATTACCCCTACCCCACGTTATACGTTCACTTATTCAACGCAAAATATATGTTAGACTCGAATAGTCTAACTCATAGCACAAAGATAAATTATCACAACATATAGACTAATAAAATAGATCTAATCATAATTGGGGTGAAACTTGCATAAAACTACACATGTCATGGATCTAAAGGTGTCAACTTGTTTGGTTAAATGTCACAACTTACATAATATGATCATAACCCAAGTTCATGTATAAACTTGCATATGTGGTTTATGCAACATAATGATGGTGTGAACTAGCATCTAACACATAGAACTCACACATGTCATAGCATAATTCTAGATCTAAATAGATGTCATAATTCTAGATCTAAATAGATGTCATACAATATGTGAGATTATACATACTAATAAATCTAAACTTGCATAGGTACATGTGATTTATCATGTGAATCATCATAGCCCAAATATATATAATCAACATCATGATTCATAAGCTAACTACAACATAATAACATCATGGCTTTGTAACATCGCAACTTAGCATAGAAACTTGCAACATATATAATATCATCATAGCATGATTTACAACATATAGGATATCATCATCACATAACATAGGATTTACAACATACATGATAGCATAAGGTTTACAACAACATATATGACAATTCACATCATTTTCTTATGATCCATATCACATCTTAATCTAATTAGTTTGCTAATAATCTTATTAAGATCATCATACTCACAATTAGAAAAGAAAGAGAGTCTTGATTTGCTTTAGAGTTGAGTAGAATTAGAGTTTTGATTAGCTTTCTTCCTTCTTAGTTGGCGGCGGCTACACTGAGTTCCATGGCGACGGCATGATGGCGGCTGTTCTATTTTTTTATGTGATTTTAGAATGAGAGACTACCCATGTATATATAGAATTTAGGATTAGTTTAGACCGTCCGATCAACTCAGAATGAACCTGAACCATTAAATTAGCCAACTCAGCCCTAAAGACACATCAGCAGCTCAAGATTGGGCTCGGCCCAAACCTGGTCGACTTGACCAGGTCGACACCCAGGTCGACACTACAGTCGAACTGGGGGGGGGGAGAGTTAGACTCTAGTGTCGAGTCGACCTGCCTGGGCGGGAATTTTCCCGCCCAGCCCGCTTCTGCACTTCCAGTTTGAATTTTTAAATTTTCCTGTGAGCTATTTTGAATTTTCTGAAACTTCCGATGGTCATATCTCCTTCATACGAAGTCCAAATTACGCAAACTCGGACTCTATTTCAACCAGAATTCCGAGACGAACACAATGGCGGAACCCATTTCCCATAATTCTCACGTCTGAGATTAGTTATTCTTTAATTTGTGAATATTTATATTAACAGAATTACGGGGTGTTACATTCTCCCCTCCTTAAAGGATTTCGACCCTGAAATCTTCAAGTCAAGGAGAATGTATATCCTAACATACAATCGTCCATCTACTCAACCATCAAACACAGGCATCCATTGTCCTTATAGACTTCTAATGCTTTCATGTTTAAATGCACAGTGTGTGTATATGTCCATATCTAATGCAAAACCAGGCGGTCCACTGATTCAGTTGACCTCCGTAATGCAAATCATGATAGTGCCATGCGTCCATTATGTATGCAAAAGTTTTTTAATGCTACATATTATCTCTATATGCGTGCACAATCATCATCTGAATGCAGCATCCATATGATAAAAACAATCCTCATACATCCATTTTACTAAATACATCCATATATATGCAATATGCAATATGAAGTGACTGAGCCGATCTAGTGCCTAATAGTGTGTGTATATGCGTCCACAAGCAACCACTAGCAAACACTTGCATCCACTTTGCATCCATCAAACATAACATGTCTCAAACACATGTTTCAACCATAGGATTATCCTAACTAAAGGTCAAAGATACTAGCGAGAGGACATACTAAAGATAAGATAAGTACAAGCTAAGCGATAAAGGAGAAATTAAAAGACATACCCTCAAAAAGAAAACGGTACAACGAACGCATCTTCGCTTCTGTCTCCCAAGTAGCGTTGCTCTCATCATCTCCCCATTGCACTTTGACTAGTCTGACCTCTCGATTCCTCAACTTCTTGATCTCCGACCCAAGAATGCATGTAGGAGCTCGTCGAATCGTCGCATCATGCTCTATCTCCACCTCTCTAAGCAAGCTCAGCTCTACCACTTCCGCGGTCTCGTGCAAGCACTTCCTCAAATGTGATGCATGGAATACGTCGTGTATACTACTAAGTCTCTCAGGCAACTCCACTCTATACGCCATCTGCCCAATCTTCTCCTTAATAGGAAACGGCCCCACAAACCTTGGTGCTAATTTCCCAAAGGACCCAAAGCGAACAACATTCCGTAATGGAGACACTTTGATAAAGACCATGTCCCCAACATCAAACTCAAGATCTGTCCTCCTTTTGTCTGCATAAGATTTCTGCCTATCTTGCGCCGTCTTCATCCTCCTTCGAATCAAGTCAATCTTTTCCGAAGTCTCTCTAATCATATCGGGCCCAAGTAAGATCTTATCCGTAGATTCCCATCAACATGTAGGTGAATGACAAGGTCGTCCATAAAGAGCTTCAAAAGGTGCCATGCCAATGCTAGATTGAAAGCTGTTATTATATGAGAACTCTACCAACGGAAGATGCTCTCCCCATGTACCCCCAAAGTCTAGGATACATAGCCTCAAAAGATCCTCTAGAATGCGATTCACCCTCTCAGTCTGGGCGTCCGTCTGAGGATGATATGCGGTGCTCAAACATAACTGAGTCCCTACCGCCTCTTGCAAGCTCTTCCAAAATTCGCTAGTGAAGATAGGATCACGGTCGCTTACTATGTTAGAAGGAACACCATGCAAACGAACTATCTCTCGAACGTATACAGAAGCTAACCATGGAGCGGTCCTCTTACTCTTCACGGGAATGAAATGGGCGCTCTTAGTAAGTCTGTCTACTATAACCCAAATCCCTTTATTACCCTTCCTTGATCTTGGTAATCCATCCACAAATTCCATCGAGACACTTTCCCACTTCCATAGTGGAAGCTCCAATGGGTGAAGCAACCCACCGGGTTTCTTTTGCTCTGCTTTTACTTGTTGGCACACCAAGCATCTAGCAACATACTCAGCCACATCCCTCTTCATACCGGCCCAAAAGAAAACTCGCTTCATGTCTTTGTACATCTTGTCCCCGCTGGGATGAATGGTCATCTTCGAATGATGTGCTTCGTCAAGAATAGCCTTCCTCAAACCTTCGTCTCGAGGTACACCAAGTCTACTATCCCTACGTAACCATCCCTTATCATCCAGGGTATACCTACGGAGATGGCTTGATGACTCCCCTCTTTTGAGCTTTTCTACTAACTCAACCAACTGTGGGTCGTCTCGCTGTGCCTCACCAATCTGTCCCAAAAGCGTAGGTCTGACCTCCAAGGATGCTAGCAAACCGGGTACAAAGTTAACGGAAGTTTTAAAGTCAAACATAGAGATGAATTCTAAGTTTTGCCGCTCAACAAACAATAGGCTCAAGGGCAACCTTTTCCTACTTAAGGCGTCTGCCACCACGTTACCCTTGCCAGGGGTATATGTTATTTCGAAATCGTAGGACGCTAAGAACTCCATCCACCTTTGCTGCCTTAAGTTCAAGTCCTTCTGAGAGAATAAGTATTTTAAAGATTTGTGGTCAGTGAACAATTCGAATTTCTCGCCAAGAAGGTAATGACGCCAAGACTTAAGCGCGAAAACAATTGCGGCTAACTCTAGGACATGTGTAGGGTAATTTTTCTCATGCACCCTTAACTGCCTTCCACCATAGGCTATTACCCTTCCCTCTTGCTTTAAGACTGCGCCTAGACCTGTCCCACAAGCATTGGTATAAACAGTAAATGGCTTACTCCCGTCTGCCAGCACTAAGACTAGAGCTGAGGTCAAAGCTCTCTTTAAACGTTGGAACGCATCATCACAATCTACGTCCCACGCGAAGACTAGGTTCTTCTTCGTCAGGCGTGTCAATGGAGCTGATATTTTTGCGAAGTCTTTGATAAACTTCCTATAGTAGCCAGCCAACCCCAAGAAACTCCTTACTTTGGTAGCATTTTTAGGGACCTTCCAATCTTGGATGGCCACCACCTTTGCGGGATCCACAACTATCCCTTCTTTGGAAACCACATGCCCTAAGAATCACACTTCCTCTCTCCAGAAGTGACACTTAGTAAATTTAGCTTTAAGGTTATGCGCTCGTAGAGTCTCCAACACTTCCCTAAGATGTAGGGCATGCTCTTCTTCATTCTTAGAAAAGATCAAGATGTCGTCTACAAAGACCACCATGAATTTATTAAGGTACTCCCTAAACACCCTACTCATCAAATCAACAAAGTATGCGGGGGCGTTTGTCAAACCGAAGGGCATCACTAGCCATTCATAGAAACCGTCCGGAGTCCAAAAGGCAGTTTTGTCTATGCTATCCTCAGCCACTCTCAACTGATGGAATCCAGTGGCTAAGTCCAACTGCGAAAACATTGAGGCGCCAACTAACTGATCGAAGAGATCGTCAATCCTCGGCAGTGGGTGTCTGTTTTTATTAGTAAGTTTATTAAGTTCTCTATAATCCACACAAAGTCTAAGGGACCTATCCGCCTTTGTGGCAAACACTACTGGAGCACCCCACTCCGATATACTATGTCTTATGAACCCCTTCTCAAGCAACTCCTTCACTTGCTTATTGAGTTCCCTCCTTTCACGAGGAGCCATGTGGCGTACTGGCAAAGATACTGGTTTTGCATTATCCACAAGATATATTCGAGAATCTATCTCCCGCTTCAGAGGCAAGCCCTTCGCCTCCTCAAACACATCCGAATATTCTTGGACTACTTTAACAGATCGTAGATTTTCCACCGACGCGCCAAGCGATTCTAGATAACTTAGCATAACGGAATTTGTGGGATTACAAAAGATTTCGAGAGTGTTGCCAAGGTGAGTCATAAGCCTAACTACTCTTCTTTCACAATCAAGAACGGCCCCATTTCTGGATAACCAATCCATTCCTAAAATTAGCCCATAGCCCGTGAAGCCCAAAACATAAGCATCACATCTAAAGCCAACGCTAAGTATAGAAATTTTCAAATCCAAACATATCATGGACAAATAAGCTGAGCCCCCAATTGGATTCCAAATAACTAAGGGATCCTCTATTAAACTGGTGTTTAAGTGCAGTGATTCAACTAATGATGTAGAGATAAACGAATGCGATGCGCCTGAATCGAATAAGGTACGGACAGGATGATCAAACAGAAAAACTAAGCTTTCAACAGAAATGGTTCTACCTCGTTCTTGCAGCGGTGGGACCGCGAGAGCCTGAACTTGTCCCCTTGCATGCCCTGGTGCCATAAGAGCATGCACCTGTCCTCCCGAGGTAGACACTGCCCTCTGCCCCTTCTTTGGGCAGTCCTTCACTAGATGTCCCGCTTCACCACAGTGAAAACAACCAGTCTTCTTTTTCTTTCTGCAATCCTTGCTGAGATGGCCTGGTGTCCCACAGTTAAAGCATCTTTTCTTTCCTTTGCCATTATTGTCTTTACCACCCTTCTTGTTTTGCTGTTGTGGTTTCTTCTGGTCCCCTTTCTTCTCGGGTTCCTTATTAGCATTAGCGCCTTTCTCCTCGTGCATGAGTGCCATGTCTACTAGCTTCTCAAAGGTGGCCCCCATAGGGATGTGGGTCATAGTCAACCCCTGCAATGGCTCATTCAAGCCATTAACGAACCTCAGAGCCTTCTTCTCCAGCGTGTTCACCAAATCTAAGCCAAACCTTGCCAATTGGTTAAATTTGTTGACGTACTCTTTCACTGATAGATTTCCTTGCTTCAATGTCAAGAACCTTTCCATGTATAGATTCTCTTCTGCCCTTGAGAGAAACTTTGCCTCAAACCTACGTCTGAAATCTGCCCAAGAATCAACAGGATGCTCCCCATTAGTGACCTCCCACCAAAACGAGGCCTCTCCCTTCATTAACCAAGCTACTAATTTGACTTTCCTCTCTTCTTCTACTTCAAAGATTTCTAGCAATTCTTCCACCTCCTTAAGCCAATCTCTAGCTTCCACAAATGTTTCTGATCCTTGAAAAGGTTTTCCACCCATAGCCTTAAATTCCTTGCATGTCTTTGCAAAAGTATCAGCGCGAGGAGGGGGAGGAGGAGGAGGAGCGGGTGCAACTGGTGGTGGAGGAACATTGGCTGGACCTGCAGCGGCCCTAGCCTCTAATAACCTCCTACACCATCCTGGTATCGTTACACCCTCCGGAAGGTTAAGATCTTCAGCCATGCTGAAACGAAAAAAGAAAGATTCAAAATGGAGAATTCGAAAGATAAAGATATATGGCTATTGGGGATTATGTTTTTCATAAAATCTTTCCTCTTTAAATTACTCATCAAGACATGTTTTTGAAAACACTTCTTCCAAAAATACTTTAGAAAAATAGTTTTTCTAGAAATTTTATCTGTTCTGGTAACCTTAAGCTCTTATACCACGTGTAACACCCTACGTCCATTAATGTCACTCACAAAGGGAATGCATTAACTTCCATGAAGGTTTTAAGTGCATATAGAACATAAAAATTACAACAAGACAGATAATAAGTAGTACTTGGAAATCTAAAACTTTATTTCATTGCAGCGGAAATTAAACATGTTTGTTACATCATAAAACCATAAATCAGAGTCAAGTACAATATCCATCTTGATAAAACAAAATACATAATCCCATTACATAAATAGCCATTAAAGAAGATAACAAGCTGGACTTTACTTCAGCGGTCCAAGTTTCCAAAAGAGAGATAAGCAATTCAATCAGACTCCACTAGAGCTGGGTCCACCCTGAGGACCTGGAGGGGGGAAAAGATAGAAATAGAGGGGGTCAGACATAAAGTCTGGCGAGTATGATAATTCTAACAATACTATTATCAAAATAACTAGACTAAGGCATAAGCTGGAAAACAAGGAAATGTCTATGAACTATTGGGTATGGAAGAGCAGATAAAGATAACGTTAAAGGCACACCTAATACTAACAAATAATTACTACACTACACCACACCAGTCACCCTAAAGGTTGATCCCACTCGCTTCACTTAGAAATTTTATACATAACTTCGTGTACCCCTAGCTGACTACATAGGTGCCGCCTGCCCCTATCTCCGCTAGGTGTACCCCACTACCCACTTTCGATCGGCTCCCTACTCGTATATACCCGTGTTGGTCCCACAGTGGGGTGTATCACTCCCCTAAAGTGGCAACCCGATACAGCCTAAGGATGCACAACTTATACCTACACGATGCAACAACGTCTTACCTACCAGCCCGGGTCCACACACGCATATGAAACCCGTTGGACTTGCGTTGCCACCGCTAACCCATTTGGCCTCTTATAGTCAAGCCCAGTATCCGTGTCCCGTCCTCGACTTGGGTCGAGCCCACAAAGATACGTTTGGGTTACTGGTTGAAATGGGCCCCCAATTACTTACCACAAGCTATCCACCTAAGCTTGTCCCCACTAGTATATCCCACTTAACCCTCTTCTTAGTCATGTTCATTTACATGTGTGTTTGGTTAAGTCTTACTAATCGTATTTCAAATGCCACTAAAGGCACCCACTAGATTCCTCATGCCATCCAAGGCACCTACTTAACCCCCATGTCCCACTTCACATGTTTATCTGGTTAAGTATTTCTTAATTCATTCAGGCAATAACCTCATAAAGACCTCTCACATTAGACTGGCATTTATGGCAGCTGGATTCGCCGGACGGGTCCGGGGAGTCTTACACCATAAAAGAGTCTAACCTCGTGTCTTTACAACTGTTATGCTTTAAGTTGGGCCTAGGACGTCTCACATTGGGCTGACATTTGTGACTACTGGATTCGTCGGGCGGGTCCGGGCAGTTTTACGTCACAAACGAGTCCAACCTCGTGTCCTAAACATTGATTAACACTTATAATCTTTTACCCCAGTTTTAAATATATCCCTTTTCAAATCATTAATTAATTCCAATTTTAATGATGTCCATAATTGACTCAATTATGGCCATCCACTTACGTTATGCAAAATCATATCAATTGCACCCCAATTTCTTAATATTAAATCCTTAATATTACCCCTACCCCACGTTATACGTTCGCTTATTCAACGCAAAATATACGTTAGACTCGAATCGTCTAACTCATAGCACAAAGATAAATTATCACAACATATAGACAAATAAAATAGATCTAATCATAACAGGGGTGAAACTTGCATAAAACTACACATGTCATGGATCTAAAGGTGTCAACTTGTTTGGTTAAATGTCACAACTTACATAATATGATCATAACCCAAGTTCATGTATAAACTTGCATATGTGGTTTATGCAACATAATGATGGTGTGAACTAGCATCTAACACATAGAACTCACACATGTCATAGCATAATTCTAGATCTAAATAGATGTCATAATTCTAGATCTAAATAGATGTCATACAATATGTGAGATTATACATACTAATAAATCTAAACTTGCATAGGTACATGTGATTTATCATGTGAATCATCATAGCCCAAATATATATAATCAACATCATGATTCATAAGCTAACTACAACATAATAACATCATGGCTTCGTAACATCGCAACTTAGCATAGAAACTGGCAACATATATAATATCATCATAGCAGGATTTACAACATATAGGATATCATCATCACATAACATAGGATTTACAACATACATGATAGCATAAGGTTTACAACAACATATATGACAATTCACATCATTTTCTTATGAACCATATAACATCTTAATCTAATTAGTTTGCTAATAATCTTATTAAGATCATCATACTCACAATTAGAAAAGAAAAAGAGTCTTGAATTCCTTTAGAGTTGAGTAGAATTAGAGTTTTGATTAGCTTTCTTCCTTCTTAGTTGGCGGCGGCTACACTGAGTTCCATGGCGACGGCATGACGACGGCTGTTCTATTTTTTTATGTGATTTTAGAATGAGAGACTACCCATGTATATATAGAATTTAGGATTAGTTTAGACCGTCCGATCAACTCAGAATGAACCTGAACCGTTAAATTAGCCAACTCAGCCCTAAAGACACATCAGCAGCTCAAGATTGGGCTCGGCCCAATCCTGGCCGACTTGACCAGGTCGACACCCAGGTCGACACTACAGTCGACCTGGGGGGGGGGGGTCGACTCTAGTGTCGACCTACCTGGGCGGGAATTTTCCCGCCCAGCCCGCTTCTGCACTTCCAGTTTGAATTTTTAAATTTTTCTGCGAGCTGTTTTGAATTTTCTGAAACTTCCGATGGCCATATCTCCTTCATACGAAGTCCAAATTACGCAAACTCAGACTCTATTTCAACTAGAATTCCGAGACGAACACAATGGCACAACCCGTTTCCCACAATTCTCACGTATGAGATTAGTTATTCTTTAATTTTGAATATTTATATTAACAGAATTACGGGGTGTTACAGTTTCGGTCGGTTTACAACTAGCTGAAATCTCAACCATGCACTTAGCATACCCAAGCTGTTCTAAACTCTCTGTTGATTGATCCATGCATAAGAATTTTCCAACAAGTGATACTTGCCAGCAAATACCCAGTTGAGACCAAGCTACCATATGTAAATCATGCATTCTAATCTATAGTGGAACCTGTTTTGTCACTTTGCTAATGCTACCCATAGACACATCCAATTTTGTGGTTATAAAAACCTTATTCCTCATTATCATTGGGTCAGATTTAAGGATTCTCTTCCTATCATTACAATCTTTTAGCAAGAAGAAAAATACATCACCACTGTACTTGGCGTTGATAGGACCTCCCGGTTTCCAGTGCTGCTTGAGATGATTTACAACCATAAAGTAGGGAAATGGAGAATCAAGGAAGAACCCCATCAAGTAGTCTTGCTATATGTCGACGCTAGCTTGAATAATGTCTGCCGTAGGTACTACTGTAACAACCCGGAATTTTGGAACCAATTTAAAATTTTATTTTAAGGAAACTTTGTTAGAAAATGCATCAGAATTTAACAATATAAAAAAAATGTGAAATATGTTTTAAAATAAAAGTTAGTCTTTATTTAAATGTAAGAATATAAAAATGATTTACATTAAAAAGTTATTCTTTTAATGTGAATGTACATATTTTTATTAGTGCTAAAAGTCTACCTTTTTAATGTCATGTAAAACATGAATTTAATTTACAATAAAAAAAACTTAACTTTTCAATGTCATGTAAGAACATGAATTTGGTTAACATTAAAAATTAATCTTTTAATGTCATGTAGAAACATGAAATGTTTTACATTAGAACTTTATTCTTTTAACGTCACATAGGAACTTTAATGACATTTATTGATTGAAAATAAAGTGTAGGTTATAAATGAAATAAATTTTGACAATACATATATATATGTATATATATGTACATATCTTTGGTTTTCCTCTTAAATATTTCCCTTGTCAATTCAAATATAACTTTTAGAAATTCCAAACTTAGACTACATGTTCATAAACAAATAGCATTAATTCTTTCCATTTTATCCTCTCTCTCTCCCTTTCATTGTTATCTACTTTTGAAATTCAAATAATAAAAAATAAAAAGAAAATGTGTAATTGTAGCATGTAATAAAAGAGGATGCAAGGAAACATAAATGAGAAATAAATACGCCACCTCAGCCAATTTATTTCCTTTGTAACTTACAGCATATGAAGAGAGAGACAAGTAAGGAATATATATATATATATATATATATATATATATATATAATCAAATATTTTTTTTTATTATTTCCTCCTACTATATAACATCCTAAAACCCTATTTCCCAAAAGATAGCCGCCGCCCCTTCTTTTGTTTCAATGGCTGAAGAACAATGATCTCCCTCCTCTTTTCTCTTCCAATCCACATAACAAAATTCAAATCTCCAAATACAGAATCGAAGAGCTTCCCACGAACTACTAATTCAACAGTCCCGACCGACGGCGGTGGGCGATGTTCAGATTTGAACGATGGGTTCGTATATGTACAGATAACCGATGTAGAGGAAGGTAGATTAAGGAGGAGATTAATTTTTAATTATTATTTTTAATGTAATTAAATCCTTAAACATCCATATCTCTCTCATACAACAACGAAATCAAATGAAACGAAATGCATTGAAATCTTAATTTCCTGATCTACGACATGGAACCCACGGAACTGTGATTTGGAGCATACCAGATTGGAGTAAAAATTGATGTGAGAAATCCTAATTTATTTTTATTATTATTTATTTTAAAATAATTAGAATAAATCACTCATTTGTAGTATATGCTGGCTAAGTGATTAATTTGTACGGGATGTGCTAATATAGATTTGTTTGTGAGATTTCTCTATTAAATATATATATATATATATATATCTTATATTTAGTTAACCGTGACTGAGATGTAAATCCGCTACATGATACACATATATGCTGTGTATAAAATCTAGTTTGACTGATGGATTGTGTTTGTGGTGATTTGTTGAATCGTATTAATGTGGATATAAAATTGTCATTTTGTTAGATTAGAATTATGTTATGTTAAAATATATAACATTATCATTGGATTGGTGTAAATAAAAAAAAATTAAAATCAATTAACATTTGTGTAAATTAGAGAATGAGATTAAACCAAATGATCATTTTGTGTTAATTAGATTTGTTGATGTAAATTAACAATTATGTTAATTAGGAAAATAGTGAAACTAATCCTTAAATCATGTTTGTATAAAATAGTTGAAAATATATTATGTTTGTTTCGTTGAAAACAAATATTTCATGATTGTTAAGATTAAGAAAAATAACAATTTATTTATAAAATGTTAATTGAAAAAATATATATATAACATTTTGGTGATAAAATGTTAAGATTAAGAAAAATAACATGTTAGTTATAAAATATTGAAATATTCTTTTGTATGTTATTAGAACATAATAAAAAGGTTAACAAAAAAATTCACTTTTTATTTGTCATTAGAAATGTAGAATTTGTTATACAAATGGAAGTTTACTTTTCATTTGTCATTAGAAACTTAGAATGTGTATGCAAATAAAAAAATTTACTTTTTATTTGTTATGTTAAACATAGAATAATGTATGCAAATAAAATGTTCTTCTATTTTCCGTGTTAAACATTAAAATATGTTATGTGAACAAATATTTTTTATTATTATTTAGACATTAGAATTGGAGAACCTGTCACGTCAATAAAAACACATTCTTATTTGACATTAGAAACATGTTTGTTGAGGTAAAAATATTCATTTTCATCATAACATGTTATTAGAAATAAAATAACCTCCTTGTCAAAACATGTTATTGAAACCAATTTAACTTTTGGGTCAAAAAGTTTAGAATTAAAAGATTAGAATAAAAAGATTATAAATAAAAGATCAAAATAAAAGGATTGTCTTTTATTACCTCTTAAAGAATTATAATGTCACTTTGATAAGAAATGTCACATTAGAATTATAACACCATTTTTGTTATAGAATGTTAAATTGATAAATATACCATTTTGGATATAGAATGTTAAATTAGATGAAAATATCATTTTTGTTATAAGATGGTAAGTTTGGTAAAAAGAACCAAATTATGTAAACACCTTTATTTACATTCTCTTATGTAAATAAAAAGAACAAATTATGTGAATACCTTTTTTATATGTCATTAGAATTCATGGAAAATTGTTAACATATAAAATATCATTTTTATATGACATTAGAATTCGTAGAAATGTTTTACATATAAAATATTATTTTAGGTGATACTAGAATTAAAATAAAATTTTCATTTTTACTATTAGAAAAGAATAGACAATAAAAAATTATATTTTTATTATAGTGTGAAACATTAGGGAGAATAGATAATAAATATTACGTTTGTGATATGAAACATTAGAAAAGATAAGAAAATAGAAATTACATTTTTATGTAAAATGTGATATAAGAATAAAAACACCGTTTTGTTAGCAAATAAATAATCATTTATTTGTCACTTTATAACATAGGATTTTGTTATCAAATAAATAATCATTTATTTGTCACTTGTATAACATAGGATTTGTCAGCGAATAAATAACCATTTATTTGTCATAGGATATGGTTAGCGAATAAAATAATCATTTATTTGTCATTTGTATAATATAGAAAACTGTTTAAAAATAAATATTCATTTATCTGCCATTAGAAAAGTGAAGACAATAAGTATCACATTTTTTATAACATTAGAAAAGAGATGACAATAAGAATTACATTTTTATTGTAATGTGAATCACTAGAAAAGAAAATGTTTTACATATAAGATATTATGTTATATGATATTAGAATAACATAGAAAATTGATTACCAATAAATGACCATTTATATGGCATTGGAGTTCATAGAAAAATGTGAATATATATAATATACTTTTATATGGCATTAGAGTTCATAGAAAAATGTGAATATATATAAAATTGACTTTTATATGTTATTAGGATACATAAGAAAATGTAAGGAAATAAATGTGTTATATTAGTGAAACCAAAATATACATTTTTGGCCAATTAGAAAGAATGAGACAAAATATACCTTTTTGTCAATTTAAAAAAAAAGTGAAACTAAAAATACCCATTTTTTTATCGTTGAATAGGATTAAACCAAGATAAACATTTTTGTTCATTAAAAAGGATTTAAACCAAAATAGACATTTTTGTTTATCAAAAAGGTTTAAGACAAGAATATACATTGTTGTCATGAAAAAGTACATTTTTATTCACATTATAGATGTGAATAAAAATTTAGAATTAGAAAGCACTTTTTATTTATTTACATTCTTGTTGTAAATAAAACCCATGATTATAGAAAAGTATATTTTTATTTACATATTAGATGTAAATAAAAACATAATATGAAAAAGGGACAATTTTAGCATTATTCTCCTTTGAGAATATAAAGATCATATTTTCAATGTAATGTTAGAACGGACAAAAGATTCATGTTTTATTACTAAATCATGTTTTACATTAAAAACACATTTTTATGTAATATGGGAAATATCGAGAAGAGGATTATATTTTTATTTGCAAATTACATGCAAATAAAAACATGAATAGGGAAAAGCACATTTCGTATGTGTGAACATGATTAGAGAAAAAGAAGAATATTTTTATTTTCCTTTTTATATGCAAATAAAAACCATAGAAAAGGAAGTACATTTTTATTTGCAAATTTATTGCAAATAAAAAGAAACATGAATACATGAAGATATAAAGTACATTTTTCATTTGCAATTTAGTTGGAAATAAAAACATGATTATAAAAGTTGACATTTTTATTTATATTTTAGATATAAATAAAAGCATGAACTAAAAAAAAATATTTATATTTTAGATATAAATAAAAACATGAAAATAAGTACATTTTTACTCACATTCTAGATGTGAAAAAAAAACTTGAATTAAAAAGTGCATTTTAATTTACATTGTAGATGTAAATAAAAACATGGATATGAAAAGTACATTTTTATTTACATTGTAGGTGAGAATAAAAATATGAATTAAAAAAGTGTATTTTTATTTACATTTTAGGTGTAAATAAAAACATTGAAATAAAAGTGACATTTTAGATTTACATTTTAGATGAAGATAGGATTTAATGTAATATTTTTATTATCAGAATAGAGACAATAAAAAGATTAGAATTAAAATGTTATATTTTTATTTACCTTTTGATACAAATGAAAATAATAAACGTAAAATGATATCTTTATTTACATTTTAAGTGCGAACAAAAAGAATAAATGTAAAGCGACATTTTTATTGATATTTTATTCAATAAAAAGATTAGAATTAAAAGAAGCATATTTATTGTCATTTTAGATGCAATAAAAAGAATAGATTATAATAGTTGAGATCACCAAAAGATATATATATATATATATATATATATATATATATATATATATATATATATATATATATAAATTAAGTAAACAAATCGCGCTGCTGCAGTTCGCGATATGAAATCGTAACTTTAAAAGATGATACCGAAAGATCCAACCGTCGGATTTTCCCAAGACTGGAACCGTTAAGAGCGCTTTGGGAAGATCTTTCCAACGATATAAATTTTGTTAAAATCCAACGGTTAGATTTCGAGAAATATGTAATTCAATTTTGCATAAAAACAGCGCCAGGGCCGCCATTAACCCGAAGCGTCGTTTAATTATAATTGAGCTATATTAAATAAATAAAATAGCGGTAAACCGTTACAAATAAATATGAATGATATGAAATGATTTAAATGATAATTATTCGAGAATTATTTGAAAAGATCGAGTTAAACTCATTTCAAATAATTATACGACGATTCAAGTTGAAGAGCTGAAGACGGTGATTGAAGACCGACGATCTTCACATCGAATGGATGTGTTGCAACTGAGGCCCATGATTGGAGTAGCTACTTTGAAGGGGAGTCAGGGGTAGCCATCTGGACGTATTGTTGATTGTTCGGATATGCGAGGAATAAGGTGCCTCTGGTTTCGTTCAGACCCAGAACGGACTTGTAAATGGATCATATGTAACACCCCACGCCCGCTAGAGTCACTCACTAAGGGAATGCCATAGCATCGGTGGAGTATTTTAGTGAATATAGAACAGAAAAATTACAACAAGACAGATATAAATAGTACTTGAAATTTTAAAACATCATCTCATAACAGCGGAAATAAACATGTCTGGTTACGTCATAAAACCACGATAAAAGTCAAGTACAATATCCATCAAAATAAAGAAGTACATAATCCCACTCTCTCATACAATAGCCATAACAAAAGAAAAGATAACTGGATAACTGGAGCTTTACATCTACCCAAGCTCCTAAAGACTGGAACAGCAATCCGATCAGGCTCTACTACCGCTAGGATCCACCGTAGGACCTGAGGGTTGGGAAAAAGATAAAAACAACGGGGTCAGACATAAGTCTGAGTGAGTCCTATAACTTTAACAATATAATCATTAAAGTAACCAGAGAAGACATAAACTTGACCTACGGTAATATCTGGGGATGAATGGCTACACTAAGCAGCTTGGTAGACTTAGGATAAACTAAGATAACCGTCAGGATGCATCTACCCACCCAAGGATAATTACTAACTGCACCACACCAGTCATTCCTACTTAAAGGTTGATCCCTTCCAAGGACTTAGAAAATTTCCCCAGTAGTTTCATGTACCCCTAGCCCACTACATAGGTGCCGTCTGCCCCTATCTCCACTAGGTGTACCCAGTAATTCTTACCCAGTAGTTTCGTGTACCCCTACATAGGTGCCGTCTGCCCCTATCTTCATTAGGTGTACCCACTACTCCCCAAGCGATCGGCTCCCTACCGTAGATACCCGTGCTGGTCCCACAGTGGGGTGTATCACTCCCCTAAAGTGGCTACCCAATACTAACGGTGCACGGCTTTATATCTACACGATGCAACAACGGCTTATCTACCAGCCCGGGCCCACACACGCATATGAAACCCGTTGGACTTGCGTTGCCACCGCTAACCCGTTTTGGCCTCTTATAATCAAGCCCAATATGCGTGTCCCGTCACTCGACATGGGTCGAGCCCACAAAGATACGTTTGGGATATTGGTTGAAATGGGCCCCCACAAGCTACCCACTTAAGCTTGTCAAATATCTAGTGTATCCCACTTAACCCTTTAATCATGTTTAATTACATGTTTCCACTTGGTTAAGTATTCTAATCGTATTTTCTATTGCCACCCAAGGCAACCCACTAGATTCCACATGCCACCCAAGGCAACCACAAAATTTCCACATGCCACCCAAGGCACCCACTTAACCCCTCATGTCCCACTACATGCTAATATGGTTAAGTGTTTCTTAATTAATTAAGATCGTGATCTCCCATAAAGACCTCCCACATTAGACTGGCTGTTATGACCGCCTGGTTAAGCCGGTAGAATCCGGGCAGTCTTACGTCATAACAGAGTCTAACCTCGTGTCTTTACCTTGATCACGTATTAAATTTATGGCTAAGACCTCTCACATTGGGCTGACATTTGTAGCAACTTGTTAAGCCGGTTGGGTCCGGGCAGTTTTATACTACAAATGAGTCCAACCTCGTGTCTTAGTCGATTAATTGCACCTAATTAATCACCCCCATATTAATTATCCCTAACTAATATCAAGTTTTCCATAACATGGGTAGGCCTAACTCAATAGGTAAATTCCCATGGGGTAGACCTAACTCAATAGGTAAATTCCCACTTATGGTAATTTATTTTTATGGTATGCTTAATCATACCCAATCATTCATTTATTAACATATTTACCAACCCCATCGTTCCCCACGTAAATCGTTCTCATTTCATGACATAAATAAGGGGAAGATCATCACAAATATCATGGGTTTAGCATACAACTTTGTCATGGGTTAAGAGGATGTCAACTTGCATATATGAGCATATATTAACCCAACTACATATAACCCAAACTTGCATATTATCATACACATGATTTGCATAACATGTTGCATATGAGCTTGCATATCATCATACACATATCTTGCATAACATGTTGAACTTGCATATAGTCATTCTCATAACTTGCATAACATGTTAAACATGCATTTAAGCATACACATAACTTGCATAAGCATCCACATACTTGCATAAGCATTCACATACTTGCCTAAGCATATATAACTTGCATAAACATGAATAACTTGCATATCATGTCATTTAGGCATATACATATCTTGCAATAGCATTCATATACTCGCATAAGCATGAATAACTTGCATATCACATAAATCTTGCATTTAAACATATATATGACTTGCATAAGCATCCATACACTTGCATAAGCATGCATAACTTGCATATCACTTTCA
Organism: Allium sativum; assembly: GCA_030737875.1. Taxonomy (NCBI): domain Eukaryota; kingdom Viridiplantae; phylum Streptophyta; class Magnoliopsida; order Asparagales; family Amaryllidaceae; genus Allium; species Allium sativum. The sequence continues at coordinate 78,667,952 of CM060922.1, read as the reverse complement.
ACTTGCATTTAAACATATACTTATCTTGCATAACTTACTTTATTAAACATGCATAATTCCACTCATTAAATATGCATAAATCCACTTGTTAAACATGCATATATCAACTTGTTAAACATGCATAAATCAACTTATTAAGCATGCATAAGCCAACTTATCAAATATGCATAAACATAGAACAACATAGAGTAACATATCATTATGAATGATTCAAACTCACTAATCCGCATTTAAGACCATAAGTCTCATTACACCCAATCTACTTACTTTAACAATTGATGTTAAAGTGATAGAAACTCACCAAACTCAAGATTAGCAACCTTATGAAGTAGAATTTGTTGCTAACTATGAAGATAATGATGATTAGAGAATGATTTGAGAGGGATTAGCTTGAAACTTCCTTCTTAGATTAATGGAGACTCCTTCTAGGATTTAATTTGGCGGCATGAGGCCTTCATTTCTATTTTTAGTATGGATTAAGGTAGGTTTAGGGTGTATTTATAGATTAAGAGAGTGTTTTAGGCCCTTAGATTAACCCTTGATTAATTTAGGTCCGTTAGATTTAGGAAACCTCTAGAACCAAGCCCAGCCCTAGCCAGAAAACCAGATCTGGTGCACCCAAGCACCCTGGTTCGACACGCCATGTCGACAGGCAAGTCGACAGGCATGTCGACAGGCCTGTCGACAGCCCTGTCGACATGCTTAGGCGGGAATCTTCCCGCCTGGCCCCGCTGGTTCTAAATTTAAATTTAAATTTAAATTCCTAAATCTGTTTTTAGCTCTAATTTTTTTTCTGCAAACTTCCTTGGGCCATAACCGGGCCATACGGACTCCGATTTTCGAAAACTCGGACTCTATTTCGCGTATTTTTCCGAGACGAACGCAATAACGCAGCCCGTTACCCCCAATTCCCACATCTGAGATTATTTATCCTGTAATTAGTGAATTTTAGTATTAACTAAAATTCGGGGTGTTACATTCTCCCCTCCTTAAAGGATTTCGTCCCCGAAATCTCTAAGCCAAGGAGAATGCATATCCTACCATCCAAACAACCATCTACTCAAATCATCAACCACGGGCATCCATTGTCCTTAAACAGTTTCTAATGATGTATGAGCATATGCAAAAAGTGTGTGTATATGTTCCCTATCTAATGTATGAACATATGCAAATCATGATAGTGCCATGCATCCATTATGTATGCGAGAGAACCCTATCGACACATACAATATCTACATGAGTGCACAATCATTCACCAAAATGCATCATCCATGTGATAACACAACCATTATACATCCATAAATATATTTTCCTACACACAATTTTATGCAATATGCAATATGAAGTGACTGAGCCGATCTAGTGCCTAGAGTGTGTGTATATGCATCCACGAGCAACCACTAGCAAACACTTGCATCCACTTGCATCCATCAACCATAACATGTCTCAAACACATGTTTCAACCATAGGTTTACCCTATCTAAAGGTCAAAGGTATTAACGAGAGGACATACCAAAGATAAGATAAGTACTAGACAAGTGATAAAGGAGAAAGTAAAGACATACCCTCAAAAAGAAATGGGTACAATGAACGCATCTTCGCTTCCGTCTCCCAAGTCGCGTTGCTCTCATCTTCTCCCCATTGCACTTTGACTAGCTGAACCTCTCGATTCCTCAATTTCCTAGTCTCTGACCCAAGGATGCGAGTAGGAGCTCGTCGAATCGTCGCATCACGCTCAACCTCTACATCTCTAAGCAAGCTTGGCTCTACCACCTCTGCGGTTTCATGTAAGCACTTCCTCAGATGTGATACATGGAATACATCATGAACACCACTAAGTCTGTCGGGCAACTCCACCCTATATGCCATCCGTCCAATCCTTTCCTTGATAGGAAACGGCCCAACAAACCTTGGTGCTAACTTCCCAACGGATCCGAAGCGAACAACATTTCTCAACGGAGATACCTTAACAAAAACCATATCCCCAACCTCAAACTCAAGATCCGTCCTTCTCTTGTCCGCATAAGACTTTTGCCTATCCTGTGCTGCTTTCATCCTTCTTCGAATCAAGTCAATCTTCTCAGAAGTCTCCCTAACCATATCGGGCCCAAGCAAGATCTTATCCGTAGATTCCCACCAACATGTAGGTGATCGACAAGGCCTTCCATAGAGAGCTTCGAAAGGAGCCATACCAATACTGGACTGAAAGCTGTTATTATATGCGAACTCCACCAATGGAAGATGCTCTTCCCATGTACCTCCAAAATCTAAGATACAAAGCCTCAAAAGGTCTTCTAGAACACGATTCACCCTCTCAGTCTGGCCGTCCGTCTGAGGATGATATGCGGTGCTCAGACACAATTGAGTCCCCACTGCTTCTTGCAAACTTCTCCAGAACTCGCTAGTGAAGATAGGATCTCGATCACTCACTATGCTAGAGGGTACCCCATGTAATCAAACTATCTCTCGAAGATATACTGAAGCTAGCCATGGAGCAGTCCTCTTACTCTTCACAGGTATGAAATGGGTGCTCTTAGTAAGTCTATCTACCACCACCCAAATTCCTGTATTACCCTTCCTCGACCAGGGTAACCCGTCAATAAAATCCATCGAGACGCTATCCCACTTCCATTGCGGAACCTCCAATGGGTGAAGCAACCCACCTGGTTTCCTTTGCTCCGCCTTCACTTGCTGGCACACCAAACATCGAGCGACATACTCGGCCACATCTTTCTTCATACCGGCCCAGAAGAAAACCCTCTTCATGTCTTGGTACATCTTGTCCCCACCGGGATGAATGGTCATCCTAGAACGGTGTGCGTCATCAAGAATAGCCTTCCTCAAACCCTCGTCTTGCGGTACGCAAAGTCTACCGTCTCTACGCAAGCACCCCCTATCGTCTAGGGTGTACCTACTCAAATGGCTGGACGACTCCCCCCTCATGAGCTTCTCTATTAACTCAACCAACTGTGGGTCGCCCCTCTGTGCTTTTCCAATCCGCCCTAAAAGAGTAGGCCTAACTTCCAAGGAAGCTAGCAAACCGGGTACATAATCAATGGAAGGTCTGAAATCAAACATTGAGATAAACTCCAAGTTTCGTCGTTCCACGAATAATGGACTCAAGGACAACCTCTTCCTACTCAAGGCGTCCGCCACCACGTTACCCTTGCCAGGGGTATACGCTATCTCGAAATCATAAGATGCTAAGAACTCCATCCACCTTTGCTGTCTTAAGTTTAGATCCTTCTGAGAGAACAAGTACTTCAAAGATTTATGGTCAGTGAACAACTCGAATCTCTCACCAAGAAGATAATGGCGCCAAATCTTAAGCGCAAAAACAATAGCGGCCAGCTCTAGATCATGGGTAGGGTAATTTTTCTCATGTGCCCTCAACTGCCTTCCACCATAGGCTATTACCCTTCCCTCTTGCATTAAGACTGCGCCAAGTCCTGTCCCACAGGCATCGGTATAGACAACAAATGGCTTGCTCCCATCTGGCAACACTAAAACTGGAGCGGTGGTTAAAGCTCTCTTTAACCGTCGGAACGCATCATCACAATCTACGTCCCATGTGAAAACAAGATTCTTCTTTGTTAAGCGGGTTAATGGGGCTGATATCTTCGCGAAGTCTTTGATAAACTTCCTATAATAACCCGCCAACCCCAAGAAACTTCTTACTTCGGTAGCATTCTTCGGAACCTTCCAATCCTGAATTGATACTACCTTCGCGGGATCCACAGCTATCCCTTCTTTGCAGACCACGTGCCCCAAGAACCGTACTTCCTCCCTCCAGAAGTGACATTTAGAGAATTTAGCCTTAAGGCTATGTGCTCGAAGAGTCTTCAACACTTCCCCAAGATGTAGGGCATGCTCTTCTTCACTCTTAGAAAATACTAAGATATCATCCACAAAGACCACCACAAATTTATTAAGGAACTCCCTGAACACCCTACTCATCAAATCAACAAAGTATGCAGGGGCGTTCGTCAACCCAAATGGCATCACCAGCCACTCATAGAAACCATCCGGAGTTCTAAAGGCAGTCTTGTCTATGCTATCCTCAGCCACCCTCAACTGATGAAACCCCGTGGCCAAGTCCAACTGAGAAAATACTGAAGCGCCAACCAACTGATCGAAAAGATCATCTATCCTCGGCAATGGGTGTCTATTCTTCTTTGTGAGCTTGTTGAGTTCTCTATAGTCTACACAAAGTCTGAGGGACCCATCCGCCTTCGTAGCAAATACTACTGGAGCACCCCACTCCGATATGCTCCGTCTTATGAACCCCTTCTCAAGCAACTCCCCTACTTGCTTATGGAGTTCCCTCCTCTCACGAGGAGCCATGTGGCGCACTGGTAAAGATACCGGTTTAGCATTATCCACCAAATATATTCGGAAGTCAATCTCCCGCTTCGGAGGTAAGCCCTTCACCTCCTCAAACACATCCGGATATTCCCGGACCACTCTAACAGATTGTAAACTCTCGACCGAAGCGTCAAGTGATTCAAGATAACTTAGCATAACAGAGTCCCTGGGATTACAAGAAATCTCGAGAGTGTTACCCAAGCGGGTCATGAGCCTAACAACTCTCCTTTCGCAATCAAGAACGGCACCATTACTGGATAACCGGTCCATGCCCAAAATCAACCCATAGCCCGTGAAGCCCAATACAAAAGCATCACATCTAAACTCAATGCTAAGTATAGAAATCTTCAAACCCAAACATATCATGGACAAATAAGTGGAGCCCCCAATTGGGTTTGAAACTACCAAGGGATCATCTACCAGACTGGTGTCTAAGTGCAGTAACTCAACTAATGATGATGAAATAAACGAATGCGATGCGCCTGAATCAAACAATGTACGGACAGGATGGTCAAATAGAAAAACCAGACTTTCAACGGAAATAGTTCTACCTCTCTCCTGAATCGGTGGAACCGCGAGAGCCTGTACTTGCCCCCTAGCCTGACTCGGTGCCATAAGAGCTTGCACCTGTCCTCCTGAGGTAGATCCCGTCCTTTGCCCTTTCTTAGGGCAATCCTTCACTAAGTGCCCTGCTTCGCCACAGTGGAAGCAGCCGGTCTTCTTCTTCTTGCGACAATCCTTGCTTAGGTGGCCAGGTGTCCCACAATTGAAACACTTCTTCTTCTTGCCCTTGCCACCGTTGCCTTTCCCACCTTTGCTTTGTTGTTGTTGCTGAGGTCTCTTTTGATCTCCCTTCTTCTCGGGTGCCTTATTAGCATTAGGACCCTTCTCTTCCTCATACATGAGTGCCATGTCAACTAGCTTCTCAAAGGTGGCCCCCATAGGGATGTGAGTCATAGCCAACCCATGCATCGGTTCATTCAAGCCTTTCACGAACCTCAAAGCCTTCTTCTCCGGTGTATTCACCATGTCTAGGCCAAACCTTGCCAATTGATTAAACTTGTTAACATATTCCTTTACCGAAAGATTTCCTTGCTTTAGAGTCAAGAATCTTTCCATATACAAGTTTTCCTCCGCCCTTGAGAGAAACTTTGACACAAATCTTTGCCTAAAATCCGCCTAAGAGTCAACGGGGCGCTCTCCATTAGTAACTTCCCACCAGATTGAGGCCTCTCCCTTCATTAACCAAGCAACCAACTTGACTTTCTTCCCTTCTTCCATCTCAAAGATATCTATCAACTCTTCCACCTCCTTAAGCCAATCTCTAGCCTCCACAAAAGTTTCAGATCCTTGAAAAGGTTTCCCTCCCATAGCTTTAAATTCCTTGCAAGTCTTAGCAAAAGTATCCGTGCGAGGAGGAGGGGGAGGAGGAAGATCGGGTGCTACGGTTGGTGGAGGAATATTTGCTGGACCCGCAGTGGTGGCACTAGCCTCCATCAATCTCCTATACCATACTGGTACCGTCACACCCTCCGGAAGATTAAGATTCTCGGCCATGCTGAAACGAAAAAGGAAAGATTCAAAACGGAGAATCCGAAGGATATAGATATGGCTATTGGGGATTATGCTTTTCTTTCAAAAACTTTTCTCTTAAAAGACATGTTTTTGAAAATATCTTTTTCAAAAAAATGTTTTAGAAAAATAGTTTTCTAAAAATTTTATCTGTTCCGGTAACCTTTGCTCTGATACCACGTGTAACACCCCACGCCCGCTAGGGTCACTCACTAAGGGAATGCCATAGCATCGGTGGAGTATTTTAGTGAATATAGAACAGAAAAATTACAACAAGACAGATATAAATAGTACTTGAAATTTTAAAACATCATCTCATAACAGCGGAAATAAACATGTCTGGTTACATCATAAAACCACGATAAAAGTCAAGTACAATATCCATCAAAATAAAGAAGTACATAATCCCACTCTCTCATACAATAGCCATAACAAAAGAAAAGATAACTGGATAACTGGAGCTTTACATCTACCCAAGCTCCTAAAGACTGGAACAGCAATCCGATCAGGCTCTACTACCGCTAGGATCCACCGTAGGACCTGAGGGTTGGGAAAAAGATAAAAACAACAGGGTCAGACATAAGTCTGAGTGAGTCCTATAACTTTAACAATATAATCATTAAAGTAACCAGAGAAGACATAAACTTGACCTACGGTAATATCTGGGGATGAATGGCTACACTAAGCAGCTTGGTAGACTTAGGATAAACTAAGATAACCGTCAGGACGCATCTACCCACCCAAGGATAATTACTAACTGCACCACACCAGTCATTCCTACTTAAAGGTTGATCCCTTCCAAGGACTTAGAAAATTTCCCCAGTAGTTTCATGTACCCCTAGCCCACTACATAGGTGTCGTCTGCCCCTATCTCCACTAGGTGTACCCAGTAATTCTTACCCAGTAGTTTCGTGTACCCCTACATAGGTGCCGTCTGCCCCTATCTTCATTAGGTGTACCCACTACTCCCCAAGCGATCGGCTCCCTACCGTAGATACCCGTGCTGGTCCCACAGTGGGGTGTATCACTCCCCTAAAGTGGCTACCCAATACTAACGGTGCACGGCTTTATATCTACACGATGCAACAACGGCTTATCTACCAGCCCGGGCCCACACACGCATATGAAACCCGTTGGACTTGCGTTGCCACCGCTAACCCGTTTTGGCCTCTTATAATCAAGCCCAATATGCGTGTCCCGTCACTCGACATGGGTCGAGCCCACAAAGATACGTTTGGGATATTGGTTGAAATGGGCCCCCACAAGCTACCCACTTAAGCTTGTCAAATATCTAGTGTATCCCACTTAACCCTTTAATCATGTTTAATTACATGTTTCCACTTGGTTAAGTATTCTAATCGTATTTTCTATTGCCACCCAAGGCAACCCACTAGATTCCACATGCCACCCAAGGCAACCACAAAATTTCCACATGCCACCCAAGGCACCCACTTAACCCCTCATGTCCCACTACATGCTAATATGGTTAAGTGTTTCTTAATTAATTAAGATCGTGATCTCCCATAAAGACCTCCCACATTAGACTGGCTGTTATGACCGCCTGGTTAAGCCGGTAGAATCCGGGCAGTCTTACGTCATAACAGAGTCTAACCTCGTGTCTTTACCTTGATCACGTATTAAATTTATGGCTAAGACCTCTCACATTGGGCTGACATTTGTAGCAACTGGTTAAGCCGGTCGGGTCCGGGCAGTTTTATACTACAAATGAGTCCAACCTCGTGTCTTAGTCGATTAATTGCACCTAATTAATCACCCCCATATTAATTATCCCTAATTAATATCAAGTTTTCCATAACATGGGTAGGCCTAACTCAATAGGTAAATTCCCATGGGGTAGACCTAACTCAATAGGTAAATTCCCACTTATGGTAATTTATTTTTATGGTATGCTTAATCATACCCAATCATTCATTTATTAACATATTTACCAACCCCATCGTTCCCCACGTAAATCGTTCTCATTTCATGACATAAATAAGGGGAAGATCATCACAAATATCATGGGTTTAGCATACAACTTTGTCATGGGTTAAGAGGATGTCAACTTGCATATATGAGCATATATTAACCCAACTACATATAACCCAAACTTGCATATTATCATACACATGATTTGCATAACATGTTGCATATGAGCTTGCATATCATCATACACATATCTTGCATAACATGTTGAACTTGCATATAGTCATTCTCATAACTTGCATAACATGCATTTAAGCATACACATAACTTGCATAAGCATCCACATACTTGCATAAGCATTCACATACTTGCCTAAGCATATATAACTTGCATAAACATGAATAACTTGCATATCATGTCATTTAGGCATATACATATCTTGCAATAGCATTCATATACTCGCATAAGCATGCATAACTTGCATATCACATAAATCTTGCATTTAAACATATATATGACTTGCATAAGCATCCATACACTTGCATAAGCATGCATAACTTGCATATCACTTTCAACTTGCATTTAAACATATACTTATCTTGCATAACTTACTTTATTAAACATGCATAATTCCACTCATTAAATATGCATAAATCCACTTGTTAAACATGCATATATCAACTTGTTAAACATGCATAAATCAACTTATTAAGCATGCATAAGCCAACTTATCAAATATGCATAAACATAGAACAACATAGAGTAACATATCATTATGAATGATTCAAACTCACTAATCCGCATTTAAGACCATAAGTCTCATTACACCCAATCTACTTACTTTAACAATTGATGTTAAAGTGATAGAAACTCACCAAACTCAAGATTAGCAACCTTATGAAGTAGAATTTGTTGCTAACTATGAAGATAATGATGATTAGAGAATGATTTGAGAGGGATTAGCTTGAAACTTCCTTCTTAGATTAATGGAGACTCCTTCTAGGATTTAATTTGGCGGCATGAGGCCTTCATTTCTATTTTTAGTATGGATTAAGGTAGGTTTAGGGTGTATTTATATATTAAGAGAGTGTTTTAGGCCCTTAGATTAACCCTAGATTAATTTAGGTCCGTTAGATTTAGGAAACCTCTAGAACCAAGCCCAGCCCTAGCCAGAAAACCAGATCTGGTGCACCCAAGCACCCTGGTTCGACACGCCATGTCGACAGGCAAGTCGACAGGCATGTCGACACCCCTGTCGACAGGCCTGTCGACAGCCCTGTCGACATGCTTAGGCGGGAATCTTCCCGCCTGGCCCCGCTGGTTCTAAATTTAAATTTAAATTTAAATTCCTAAATCTGTTTTTAGCTCTAATTTTTTTCTGCAAACTTCCTTGGGCCATAACCGGGCCATACGGACTCCGATTTTCGAAAACTCGGACTCTATTTCGCGTATTTTTCCGAGACGAACGCAATAACGCAGCCCGTTACCCCCGATTCCCACGTCTGAGATTATTTATCCTGTAATTAGTGAATTTTAGTATTAACTAAAATTCGGGGTGTTACATCATATGTTTGACGTTGTATTCCTTTATATGATATCTGTTGATCTCTGCTAAATATATATCTGTTTGGTGTTTAATAACCTTCCCTGAGACGTACAAGCTTAGAGGTTATATATTGGTAGGAATCAATGGTATGGTATGGATTGACAATGTGGCATGCTAAGATGCATGGATCAAGGCTTTTGTTGAAAAGCAGAGCCTTGTGGTTGATGATCAAAGCATAACCTATTTAGGCATAGCTTTGTGTATATCATGACTTCGCGAGCCTCACACCCCGGTATGAGTCAAAAAACGGGATATGGACCGTAGAGAGTGCACACGTTTCTTTCTAGCTAGGAGTAGTGTCGGTGCTTAAACTGGCTGGCATTTTACTTATGTGGATGATGGATTGAGGTACCTCGGGTTTTATAGGCCGGAAGTGGTCATACTATAGGTTCAAAGGAACCGGGGAACGTGTGTTCAGGAATTGCCAATCCACTACCGTTAGGTGGGGACCGGCCCTACCGCTCCAAGGGTTCACTACGGGGAATCCTGAGGCATTTGCTAGAGTGTCTCGAATCGGAGAGGACGATCCCTAGCCTCGATTTCATGATGGAAACCCAATTTCCAATATGACACCTTGCGGTTTTGATTGTAGAACTAGTATGGAGACATAGTAGGATGGGGTACTATGCCGTCTATGATTGATACATTATAATTGAAATGTTTTTGAAACATATATACACTAATAATAATATCAAATCCGTTTATCGTATCAAGCATCTTTTGACCATTATAAGGTAAAACCCTATCATCCGGTTTGCATTGCATTGTGCGATGGGACTTGGGTCTTATAATGGTTTCATTTTTTCTAAAAAGCATTGCGTTGTTTAACGATTTACTTTGTTTTATGCACTGGCAATCCATTGGAGTAAACCCATTCCGCGTTAGCGGCGTGGTCCTTTGATTAGCCTTATTATTAGATTAGTTAAGTTAGATTTCTCACACTAGTCCCATGACTGACCTGTAGTTTGTTTTCACTGGCAAACTCGGGTGCCCTCTTTTTCCACACGGGCGGTCGAGTAGCTTGTTTTGCAGATATTTATCTCTTTAGCAGGATCCTGGATCGAAGCTTAAAGCTGTGTCTAGAGCTTAGGAAAGTCTTCCGCTGCAATGTATTAAATTTAATGTAATTATTATCTTCCGCTGTAACTTCATTTCGATGTACTCTGATATATTCTGTACTCTGATGTTATATTATCATGATGTAATAAAAGTCTGTTGTGTTTGTTCTGATGTTTTGTATTCCCAAAGTTAAAGTATTCGAGGATTTCTAACCTTTGGATCAGACCTGTGTGGCTTATGGTCGATTCAAAGAGCGGGAATTTTCGGGTCTTTTACGCTTTTCCCTGAAAATTTGTGTGCAATCGGAGGTGGAGAGAAGCTACCAGCGTTGCGAGGTTTTGTGGCAAAAAGAGAAGTCCATTTCACTTCAGGAAGAGGAGTTGATTGAGGAAAGGAGGTAGGGATGGATCCATTTAGATGAGGAGGTACATAGGGTGGTGGATCTGTGTTCGATGGGATCAGTTCAAGTGGGAGATTAGCTGTTGGAAGGGAAAGAGGGACTGGAGAAGTCAAAGGATTTGAGTGGCTCGAGGAAGCAAGTAAAGAGGTCGCCATTCTTCGATGCATTGCAACTAATTTTTTTTTGAATACGTTTGAATGTTGGTTTAAAGGCTTCATACTTATGTGTGAAAGTTCTATCTTGGTATAGTACGATAATGTTATATTTGGAAAGTGCAACCTTAGGTATGGTAATAAATTGTTGTGCATAAATCTTTACAAGGTTAGGTTAGAATTAATAGCTTTGTTAGACATATATTTTTGGGTGAAACCAAACGGGGATACATTTGTGTATTATGGACAGTATTATACATTTTCTACTTACCAAGAATTGTTGTTCTGACCCTACTCTTCATAACACCTCTCAGGTTTATCTTGGTGAAGATAGGTCTTTAAAATCATTCAAGGTTGGTTATTTTTGTTCTTGTTCTCTCTTGATTGGTATTAATGTTCTGATTTGCTTTTAAGGTATAATTGACCAAGTCGATACTTGTTATCTTATCTTATTTCCGTTGTGAGTTAATTTTATTACACTCTGATTATGCTCATGTTCATTATTTGCAGCTACCAGATATATACTCTCTATGATAGGACAGGTAGTTATGATCTTTACTGAAATACATGCTGGGAAAAGTGTGGTTATAAAAGAGGGGCCATGGTAGAACAACTCTAAAAACATCCACTAAGGTCTAGGATAAGGATAATCGTATGATAAGACATGCAAGGCAATTCCCAAGGTGGGATTCTAATAGTTTACCCTTTTCAGGTAGTGGTAACCCGTAAGAGTCATCTGCATCCATCAATCGAAAATCAAAGGTGAGCCAATTGATTTCAAAACAAGATACAAATACGATGGAAAGATGTACGCTAAAGATAGCTAACCCTTTGGTCAGATATAAACTCTTTTTCTAGTAATTTCAAATTGATACAAGTGTAAGGGTCATCCATCGTCGTCCACTTACTTTATCCAACAAACGTACACCGATTCAACCTTTACATTTGCAACATCCCGCCTTTTTGACCAATTCAAATTGGCATTAAACCAACTTAAAACATTCAAATCGACGGACCGTTATTTAGCTTACAGAGTTTAAACAGAATCAACATAGAAAAAGACATAATAAATACATAACACGGTATGAACAACGAAATAAAACTTTTATTTATCAACCAGAAATTTTATGCAATATTTTCTATATAGCGAAATCTAAAAATAAATATTTGAAAAGGAAATATTTACTATTTAAATCTTCAGAGTGCACAACCATGGAAATTCCCAACTTCGCCAATCTTCGAATCCTAAGCTGAAATCTTTAAATCTGTAATGCTCGGGTCTGACCCGAGCGTTCCATGCAAAAACATAAAACACTTGAATCAGGATTAATTATATGTTCAAGTAAATTAATTTCAATAGAAATTGAAATAAATAGTTAATCCTAACTTTCCACACAGATGTTATATAAAATAAAAAGTTGTGGTATCTGTTCTATCTATTTCCGAGGACGAACGATATCGGCGTTTGCAAATGCTCACGTGTATACAATATACACGTGTGCACCGCCTCAACTTCCCGAACCGAATACAAACAATAACTTTGGTGATTATGGAAGCTTGCATATAAACACGTGTAAATGTATCCATGTGTACTTCCACAGCGTTCCAGGATCCCAGAAATAAAAGTGCTGCCGAGATTGCAAAAATAGTGGTGGAATACAGATAGGCAGCAAGAGTGCCAATGGAAATAATGGCAACACAGTTTGGAGCAGTTCCAACTAATAACAGGAACACACATGAAATATCAACATTGGAACATGTAACGACATGATTTTCGATGTCTTGAAAGTCGTGTCATTATTGAAAGAATTTAGAAGATGAGATAGTAAAGATAGAACTAATATAATAGAAGAAAAAAAATTTAGAATCTTACAGCGGAATTTCACAAAATACATAATATATTACAATACAGGGTCTGATACATCATAGTACATCATAGTAATACAATACCATAGTACAACAGCATAATTATACATCATGACTAGGATAATATAGATGTCTAAACTGGATACATAGGAATAGATATGCTACTGGTCTTGAACTTGAACTTCATAAGGTTCCACTTGCCTACCTGAATTACTTGTCTACTCATAATAAATATTATGAGTACCCAAGAGTTTAGGAGACACAGAAAATAAACTCTGGGTCAGTCAGGGGACTAGTGTGAGTAAACACAGTTAAATAGATTAGAAAACAGGGAATAAGGTTCTTCACATTGGGCAGATTCATTTAACTTTAGTTAATCTTAAGACTAATCCATAACTAATACATGGATGATGACCCAATTATCTTGATATCAAAACTTTTGATATTATGATAGTTTTTATCAAATAAATAATCATCTAGTGAAACGCTTACATCTTACGTTCACATATATAGTATAAAATATAAAACCACAAAGCGCTTATTGGGGATCAGAATCCAACAGACAAGGTAGGGGAGCACCTGCCGATCAGTGTACTCTAGAGACGCTACACTGGGGTTAAACAAGAACGTCTTGCAACCCGGCCTCACATGACCGTTCACTCATTTAGCTTGAGTGTAAAAAATATATTACCATCTCCACGGTTGGGACCGGCAACCGCTACCGAATGCTGCAGCAGTGGAAAAGAGATGAGAAAACAAATGGAATTTCTCTAGATGGTGATAATACACCATTGGGTATGACCCAACTAGCCATGCTGCCTAGCCCAGTTTTTTGTCATTTCCTGGTTGTGAGGTTTGAAGTCACGTTTATCCTTCTGACAGATTATTTCTTCAATTGCTTTGAATGCCACATCGTCATATCTGTCAGAACACTCATTCGATTTCCCAAATATATTGCGGATAATAAAGCTAAGAGAAATGAATTTCTCCGCCACCAACGTAATATACTTACGAAAGTCAATGTGTAGAATCTAATAGATGTACTTTGTCAGACACCCGCCCATTCTGGTTTGTCCTGGGATTGAACAAACCGAAGGCACTATTTAGAATAGCCCTTGCATATCTCCGTCTTCAATATCTTTGACAGGCGTCGTGTAATTCGAGTCGAAGTTGAATATTTATTCCGGATGCTTCGAAACGATGTACGTAATGTCTTTTACAGTTGATATTTAATTATCAGCCTACATGATTATAATTCAGTTTACACATCCTTTAATTATGAGTTTCAGTCAAACAGAACAGTATATGTTTGCTTTGTTCATATTTGGATATTCTGATTCTCGTTTATATATAAACAATTTAAGTGTGTGTGTCGCACACAATATTTTATTTAGTTTTGACCATCATTTAGAAATGATCAGATAAAGTGTGTGCGTCACACACGGTATTTTACTTCGTTTGTTGACTTTGTGTATACGGTGTTTAATACTCCAGTTGTCCTTATAAATTATTTTCTTACTTATAATTTATCATAAATCAATTAAATTAATAATTTATTTTAATTATACCTTTTATAATTCTATTTCCAAAACTCGTTAATCTTCAACAGTCGAGCTTCTGTACTTCAATCTTCTATCATTGTCTTCCTTCCACTTGCCTACGACATTTAAATAAAAATTCTCTTTTTATTTATTTATTAATTCCTTCTTTAATTTTATTTTCTATTTTTAAATTTAAACTATTTTTAATTTAAAACTTCATTCAGAATCTCTTTTGTTAACGTATTTACCCTAAGTACCACTTCGGAAGTACCACATTTCAAAACACTGCGTTGTGCAAGCTGATTTCCTCTAAAACTTCACGCTCCAGCCAAAGTACCCCTTCCCCAGTACCAAGTACCGAAAGTACCGTGTACGACATCCCAAAACTCCAAGCCACAACTGATCATTCACATCCAAATCACCATGCCCTACGCAGTAACCACCTGATGCACACACGCAGGTATCCGTACACTTGCACACCCCCTTGAACCACCATCGACCGCCTCTGATCATCCAGACAGGTCACCCATCGTCTCCTGATCACGCCACAATGCTCCGCTCCGACCATCCACGTTTCTACAGTGATTTCACTGTACGACTTCATCATTACTGAATTGGGTTCCATCGAGGAAATCCATGACTGCTCCCTCCTCAGTCTACCGGAGCGCCTCCTACTCCGGCCACATTAAGATGACGACCCTCTCCGCCGATCCCCCCAGGTGCGGCGGCCTCGTTCTCCCCCACGGTGGTGCAGTTCGATGCCAAACTCCATGTTCCCAAAAAACAGAATAAAACCCTAAATTTAATTCGTTTTCAAAATTCATGAATTTGAAAAATCATTTTACATTTTCCCCATACTCCTCTTCCCCAAACGCCACTCTACCCTTTCGCCATGATCTCCAGTAGCTTAGATCGTCAGAATTTGATCAAAAAGAAATTTCCAATCATCCCAAAGCCTGTTGATTATTACACAGTTAAAAATCATGAAACTTCCATTAAAAACCATGGTTTGGCAACATGATTCTATTTATATCATTAAACTAAGATATTGTGATGTTTGAAAATCCATGTTTGGTGATTGGTTACAGAGAATAGTTTGGTTCCTGGTTTTCTTTGTTCATATATATAACACTCAGTTTGATTTCATTGTATATATAGATTGAAGTATATCTTCTAAAGTATACACTAGTTTCTTGCATCTAAACTAATCCAGTGCATATGGTTTTCATTAGAGCAAGGTGCTCATACTGGTTTTAGTTTTTTAATAGGATTCCTGTATTAATGTGATCGACATAACATACATGATACAATCACTTAGCATAGCCTAACAGGCAACACATGGGAACATTTACTTAACAAATAGGTGGTATTCAAGCATAAATAAACATCAGTATTTCTGGATGGCTGCATAACAGACAAGTATAACTATACAGCAGTTTAGTGTTTAAAACTTCAGCATATGATCATACATAGTATTAACATCCTATTCTAACATTAAATAAAACAGTAGCAAAAATGAGGATTTTGTTTACTCACATCTTTGCTTTCCTAATCCAGCTAGAAAGATCTCCAGAAATTTTTGGTGAACTTAATGTTTTGTTGTAAAGAATTATGCAGGTTTTGGTGTGCTATTTATAGCCAATCTTTAATTATTTAACAGTTCTTTCTTTTCATTGTTGCTTACATTTTAAGCTATAGCATTAGACGCACTACTCTACATGACTTGCTTAGGCATGAAGAATTGATTTGTTAAATTGAGATATTTCCTTATTTCTTGTCTTTATCTTCTTCCTTCAATCATGTTATAGCTTCTACTACTTATGCATCCTTAGACTCACTCCTTTGTCATAGCTTCTACTACTTATGCATGAAAAATGAATAGTTCAAATAAGATATTTTTCTATTTTCTTGTCCTATGTTCTATCTTCTAGAAGCAAAATATATGCAAACCATACTTCATTGATGCTTGCGATTTGTCATTGTTTTATTTGAAATAAAGAATGAGTTTTGTTTGCTTGATATTTTTCTAACAATGGTTTAATACATGCAAGTTTTATGAGGTTTCTTAGGTGATGGATACAACCTACCTTAGCTATTCTATTACTTGTTAAATCTCATTAATGATTATTGACTTTACTTCTTTTTTGTTTGGATATGCATCCCTTGATATTTTCATTTGAGTCAGTTTTTCAACATGTTATTTGTATGTTTCATTCATATGTAAATGTTTGTTTAAATGGCCCATTTTTTCTCCTGCATATTTACTTTTTTTGTTTCAAGGTCCATTACATTTTTAGAGTGATAGAATGTCATATTTTCAAATATAAACTTGCTATCCTTTGTGTGTGAATAATTAAGGCTTTACTTGCAATATTTTTCAATATGTATTCATATTAACATTTTTCTTTTAATGTTGCATACTCATCATGTTTCCAATATTTTACAATATAACTAAATATGTACATTTTTATTGAATACGTACACTTATATCTCTACATGTATATTTATACTTGTTTTGATTTGTTTAATAAGCATATTCTATGATTTACTTACACATTAAATCAATATTTATCATTAACAAAGGCTGGCCAAAAACTGGGACATTGTAGTCCACCCCCTTAAAAGAATTTCGTCCTCGAAATTAAAGAGTCACATGTAGATTTTAGTTTTAACTAAAGTCAAACACATCCATAACTATCTACCATACTTTCCAGATAGACTTCTTATTTGATTTTAATTTAATTAACTATTGCTAAAATCCCAAAATTCTGATTTCATTACAAAACCATCTTACTTAACCCAAATGGGTCTATATCCAACTAATAATTCAAGTCTGGGAAGTACCAATTTTATTCACTGGATATTTCTCTATATATAATTCAATATTACTTAACTTATCCTGAGGACGACCTTGATTTATTTAACTCCTTCCATTGGTTGTTGTTGTGGTCCTACTCATTTTCAACTATTTGATAATAACAGCTTGATAATCAGACTTAATCGGATGATTTATTAAACGATGACCTAAGTCGATACTCTAGTTGTCTTATACTAAGTATACAATTTATTTTATAGTTCAAATTTTTAAAATACGCTCTCTTAACACCTATCCAAACTCAATCTAGGGTGTTACTAACCCTATCTCTACCGAGTTACGCCACAGAGCCAAGGTTACTACTCAACCAATAGCTCTGATACCAACTGTAATGGCACGATTTTCGATGTCTCAAAAGTCGTGTCATTATTGAAAGAATTTAGAAGATGAGATAGAAAAGATAGAACTAATAGACTAGAATAGAAAAATAAGAAAATATCAGAATCTCACAACGGAATTTCACAAAATACATAATATATTACAATACAGGGTCTGATACATCATAGTATATCATCATAATACAATACCATAGTACAACAGCATAATTATACATCATGACTAGGATAATACAGATATCTAAACTGGATACATAGGTATAGATATGCTACTGGTCTTGAACTTGAACTTCATAAGGTTCCACTTGCCTACCTGAATTACTTGTCTACTCAAAATAAATATTATGAGTACCCAAGAGGTCAGGAAACACAGAAATTAAACTCAGGGCCAGTCAGGGGACTGGTGTTAGTAAACACAGTTAAATAGATTAGAAAACAGGGAATAAGGTTCTTTACATTGGACAGATTCATTGAACTTTAGAAATCTTTAGACCAATCCATAACTAATATACGGATAATGACCCAATTATCTTGATATCAAAACTTTTGATATTATGATAGTTTTTATCAAATAAATAATCATCTAGTGAAACACTTGCATCTCACATTCATGTATATAGTATAAAATCTAAAACTGCAGAGCTCTTATTGGAGATCGGATTCCAACAGACAAGGTAGGGGAGCACCTACCGATCAGTGTACTCTAGAGACAATACACTGGGGTTAAACAAGAACGTCTTGCAACCCGGCCTCACATGACCGTTCACTCATTCAGCTTGAGTGTAATGAATATATTACCATCTCCACGGTTGGGATCAGCAACCGCTACCAAATGCTACAGTAGTGAAAAAGAGATGAGAAAACAAAAGGAATTTCTCTAGTTGGTGATAATACACCCTGATTGGGTATGACCCAAATAGCCATGCTGCCTAGCCCGGTTTTTTGTCATTTCCTGGTTGTGAGGTTTGAAGTCACGTTTATCCTTCTGATAGATTATTTCTTTAATTCCTTTGAATGCCACATCGTCATATCTGTCAGAACACTCATTCGATTTCCTAAATATATTGTGGGTAATAAAGCTAAGAGAAACAAATTTCTCCACCACCAACGTAATATACTTACTTAAGTCGATGTGTAGAATCTAATAGATATACGTTGTCAGACACCCGTCCATTCTTGTTTGTCCTGGGATTGAACAGACCGAAGGAACTATTTAGAATAGCCCTTGTATATCTCCGTCTTCAATATCTTTGGTAGGCGTCATATAATTCAAGTCAAAGTGGAAAATTTATTCCAGATGCTTCGAAATGATGTACGTAACGCCTTTTACAGTTGATATTTAATTATCAACCTACATGATTATAATTCAGTTTACACATCCTTTAATTATGAGTTTCAGTCAAACAGGACAGTATATGTTTGCTTTGTTCATTTCTAGATATTCTGATTTTCATTTTAAAAAAAACAATTTATGTGTGTGCGTCGCACGCAGTATTTTATTCTGTTTTGACCATCATTTAGAAATGAACAGATAAAGAATGTGCGTCGCACACGGTATTTTGCTTCATTTGTTGACTTTGTGTATACGGTGTTTAATACTCTAGTTATCCTTATAAATTATTTTCTTACTTCTAATTTATCATAAATAAATTAAAATAATATTTTATTTTAATTCTCCCTTTTATATTTCTATTTTCAAAACTAGTCAATCTTCAAAAGTCGAGCTTCTGTACTGCGATCTTTTGCTATTGTCTTCCTTCCACTTGCCTACAATATTTAAATAAAAATTCTCTTTTTATTTATTTATTAATTCCTTCTTTGTTTTTATTTTCTTTTTTAAAATCAAAACTGTTTTTAAATTAAAACTTCGTTCAGAATCTCTTTTGTTAACGTATTTACCCAAAGTACCACTTCGGAAGTACCACATTTCAAAACAGCGCGTTGTGCAAGCTGATTTCCTCCAAAACTTCACGCTCCAGCCAAAGTACCCCTTCCCTAGTACCAAGTACCGAAAGTACCATGTACCGCATCCCAAAACTTCATGCCACAACTGATCATTCACATCCAAATCACCATGCTCCACGCAGTAACCACCTGATGCACACACGCAGGTATCCGTACACTTGCACGCCTCCTTGATCCACCATCGACCGCTCCGATCATCCAGACAGGTCACCTATCGTCTCCTGATCATGCCACCATGCTCCGCTCCGACCATCCACGTTTCTACAGTGATTTCACTATACGACTTCATCATTACCGAATTGGGTTCCATCGAGGAAATCCATGACTACTCCCTCCTCAATCCACCGGAGCGCCTCCTGCTCCGGCCACATCAAGATGATGACCCTCTCCGCCGATCCCCCTAGGTGCGGCGGCCTCGTTCTCCCCCACGGTGGCACAGTTTGACGCCAAACTCCATGTTCCCAAAAACAAAATAAAACCCTAAATTTAATTCATTTTCAAAATTCATGAATTTGAAAAATCATTTTACATTCTCCATACTCCTCTTCCCCAAACGCCACTCTCCCCCTTTCGCCCTGATCTCCAATAGCATAGATCGCCGTAATTTGATCAAAAAGAAATTTCTGATCATCCTAAAGCCTCTTGATTATTAAACAGTTAAAAATCATGAAACTTCCATTAAAAATTATGGTTTCCCGGAAAGGGACGGCATCGATAGATTAAAGAAGTAAAAGGAATTTCTCCAGATAGTTGATTATACACCCTAATGGGAGCGACCCACATAGCCATGTTGCCTGCCCGATTTTTATCATTTCCCGGTTGTTGAGGCCTGAGGCTACGATTTCTTATCATTTATTGATAGCACAATCACTTTGAATGCCACATTGTCAGATCCGTTAATCACTAATTGATTTGCACAAATATATTCTGAATATTATGGCAGGAGAATAAATTCTCTACCAACAAATATATCTATGCAGACCAACATATTCGATCATTGGAAATACTTTGTCAGACATTCGTCCATATACGTTCGTTCTGGGATTGAACGAAACCGAAGGCACAATTTCCACAAATAGAAAAATCCCTTGCACTTTACTCTGTCTTCGATTATCTTCATATAGTCTGATTCGCAACGCTACTGTCAATACGGAGTGGTTCACGGATAATAATCCAACCAGTCTCTCCATATTGACAACGACTATTGGCAAATACTTCGATAATCGGTTATTTATCTATCGGAGAAAAACAAACATTCAAAGCATCAAACAAATCACTGGGCCTTTTAATTAATATTTCATTAATTAAAACACTTCTCCATTTCGTTATCCATATTTGTTAACACGATATTTTCGATAATCATCTTCGCCTCTTACGCTATTTGGAAAACATTTCCATATATCGTCTTCTCTTATTTTCTATACGTAGAAAATATTTTCTATTTATAATTGGAAAACATTCCAATCACTTGTCTCTTTCACGACCATTCATTTTTAGTCTTAGGAAATATTTATTATTATATTTCCAAAATTCCACTTATTAGGTTAAAACGAATGTTGTATAAAACATCGTTACAACAACCCAAAATACTACATTCAACTAAACTCTTATTCAAACATTTCTCTTCGAGACTGGATCTTGCTATTCATCGGTTAAAAATGAAATTTATCAAGTTGGGGTATAACTACCTCTCAGACCTTGACTGAAAACATCCTTAACTTCAAAACGGACAAGACCACTTACCTCGAATAATAAACATCATAAAAACCATTATTTAATTTTAAAACACGTATACACTTGTCTTTCTATTTTTACCAAATTTAATTATGGATTTTCTTTTTGTTTATAATACTATTTTTAAGTTTATTTCCTTACTGAATTCTATATATATATCGATACACTGATTTCTAACTATCAAATTTTCTTAAAAATATTCTAGCTCCTTAAATTTCTAGAAAATTTCTCCATAACCTCCTTTGTACCGGTCGATCGTTCAAACCTCAACTCGCCTCTCTAGGCCCTTTCCATTCAAAAAGAAAATCAAAAAGCCAAGTGGCTTGCTGATTCGCCGCATAAAATCTCATATGGAATTAAACATGTATCTTTTGGTTGGGCATTTCAATTTATATCTCTTTATATACTTCATTCCAAACCTGCTTAACACATATCCAAATATTCCAATTTGGTTTCAACTCAATCCATTCGTCTTAACCTAATTCGCTAATTTATTTTCTAATTAGTTATTTTTCCTATTCCATTTCTTTGTTTGAACATAACATGTTCAAATATAATGTCAACTTGCTTATAAATAAATTCCATTTTCGATTCCAGTTGCATATTCGATTTCAAATATAAATTTACAAACCTAATTTACTTATCCAAAGCTCAATTTCAATTCAAGACTCCAATAACTAATTATTTTTCAAATTAGTTAATTTTATTCAATAATTAACGAATTCTGATTTTTGTTTCAAAAAATCATTTCATTACTCCACTTGAGTTCATATATATTTTATAACTCAAATCTGGATTTTTCTAAAGAGAAATTTGGATTTTATTTGCTTAAAAAATCCTTTAATTTATTTAAATAAACTGTTATGGTTTTATAATGGTTTTGGTGCTGTTTATCTGAAAATTTGATTTTGACATAACTCAAAATATATACGACGAAATTCAAATTTTTTTCTTCCATTAGAAAACTATTATTCAATCGGTCATGACGATTCTTATTTCATAGAATTCCGACTTAAATTGAGTTCTGTATACTCAATTGAAGTTCGAAACGCCAATTTACGAGCTACCGCGCTGCGGCGAGTTCGTTTTAATTATATATATATATATATAAATAAAAACATTCAAACTTCGTTTATAATAAATTCGACTCCATTCTGATATATTTTTAATATATATCAAGTCAGTTTCCCAATTCAACATAATATCACGATTATCTATAATTGTCAATTTTTCCTTACTCGGTAATATATTTATTTATACTTCGATCTTCTATATTTACTTCCAATTCCTTTTATAAACAAATTATTTATAAAACTCAATATAACTGAATTTCAATTATAAACCCGTTGAATTCTTCTCAATTCAGCTTATATTCCGAATTCCGAAATATAATCAATCGTTTTGTTTCAAAACACATCCCAATCTACTTTTAAATTCCTATTTGTATTTAAATGGTTTAAACTATCCGAATGATAATTTATTTCATCAAATTTATAACTCCATTTATAAATTCAACTTCCTTGTTTTATATATTTAAACAAGTTTCCTTTTCAAATTTCTATATGAAACTCCATGCCTTTGATATTCCGAATTGCAGAATAAAAACCGTTGTTCCCTTTCGAATGATTTCAATTTCTATTTTTAAATTCATATTTGAATTTAAATATTCAAATTATCTCTTGATGATTAATTCGTTGTATTTATAAACACCATTTTATGAATTTCCTTGTTTTATATTTAAACAGGTCTATTTCGAAATCTATTTAAAACCAAAATCTTATGTTGGAAATTTCTATTCGTAATAACATATATACACCCATTTATTTTCACATTCAATTTAACTTCTTTTTAGATAAATTCAAATTAATCGAATTCAAATCATGAATCCCTACAGATTTATTTTAGTTCAATTTATATTCTAGACATCAGAATAAATTCCATTGTTTATTTCTTTAAAACGATTTCCCCATTTCTATTTTTAAATTCAGCATTTGAATTTAAATATTCAAATTATCAAATGATAATTTTTTCCACTACATTTATAAACACTGTTTATAATTTCACTTCAAATCTCGTATTATTAATTTATAAACAACGTTTATAAATTCAATACTTGTTTTATGTATTCAAACAAGTTAATATATTTATAGCCCAATTGAAAATTCAAATTCTATTTTAGATAAATAGATTTTCCCCTTTAAATTTCGAAATATCCTTTTCCTTGATATATATATATATATATATATATATACATATATATATATCAACATTTTGACCCCAGTGATATTTAAACAATCAAACCACTCATTTATCAATCAACACATCATATATGATAATATATGTCAAAACAAACAAATAATAATATTTTTAAGAAATCCAGTTGGATCCCTCCAACCAGTTTTCCTGCATCAACAGACGTTAGCCAACATAAATAATACCCATCCTGCTTCGAGGCAGGATATCGCGGTATGAAGGTCATCCACTATCATAGCGTGGGGCATTTAGGGTCATCCGCCAATGATACTGCGGGCATCCACTAATGGTACTGCGGGAATCCAACCACCAATATATATATATATATATATATATATATATATATATAGTAATCGCAAACATCAATCCTAAATAACTAATATATATTTAACAGGCACAAAAATATTTAAAGCATCCAACAACCAACAAACAATATATAAAAATTATTTAAAACAAAAATTCGTTGTGATAAAATTATAACAAATCAGGGAGTGAATTTACTCAACGTGATTATAAATTTGTTGATCCGATAAATTTTAATTTGACTAAACTTCAAAAATTCCAATCCAACTTGAGTGCTTTTCCTTCGTCAACACAAAACCAATGTAATTCATTTCGCTTGAATCTGTTAAGGTTTTACATATATTCATGTTACAAATTGTAAATGGATTAAATGATTATTAACCAGTTAATAAAATAATTAATTAATTATACCTTAGTCATGCTTCTTACTCCTTACTGAACAAAACACCTTGTTGACCATATTTTAAACCGTTCACCACCATCGGTTGCTCCGGTGCCGCCATTACCCCGCCCTGAAACTCTACTATCCAACACATTTCTTGCCACTGTCACTTGAAATCACATAATGCCAACACCTTCACTAACAACAAACACCATACACCACTGCCTTACACTGTCAGACCCAACTCCCATCAGTTTTACCCTCAAAATCACTGACTCGATCTCCGGAACAACCGAAAACCCACACCAATTCAATCCTAAAACCATCCAAAACACCTACCGTCGATCTTCACAAACATCGACTTCCTCAAATGCAAACCCACACTCCAAAAAAATCCCATTATCGCATCCCATTTCTCCATCAATACACTCACGTCGGAGCCCTCTTCTGCTACTATCGTGACATGTTTTCTCCCCCTAAATCACCGCGATCTGGGATCCATCGCAACTTGGACCACGAGTTCCTCACTGGTATATTTCCAGAAATTACACGCTTCTAGAGATCTCTGCATCAACTTTCAGTCCTCCCTTATCATCGCGACCCACCACTTCACGCTGACTGCCATTAGAACTCCATCACCCTCCTCTCAGCCTGGTCGAAATCTTCTTCTGAACTCAGTGGGGGTTGTTACTAAACACCACTTCGATTTTCTTACCGCGAGCTCCTTTATCACACTTTGTTTGATTTCATAGCTTTCGCGATTTGAAGTAGCGATTTCGATTTCTGAGATTTAGGAGAGAAGCGGTTTATTTTTATTTTTATAAGAGGAACTGTGGCCATTTTTGTTTTGAAGACTTTGATTTGATTAACTTAAAAAAGCTCCAAAAAATGAAAAGAATGGAGGAAAGTCGCGGTTTTATACAGAATAATAACTTGGTCATTAAGGAATACGGGAGTACAAGTAGGTCTGCTGTAGGATTTTGAAAATATTTAGATAGATTATGATTTGATTTAATACCTATCCATTAAATTTTAAAAATAATATAATTCAGGGTTCCAAACTCCAACTGAAGCACCACAACTAACGTATTTAGGGTTTAACCACTATTTTAAACGCTCTGGAACAGGTTCCGAAGCCTTATTCTATCGTCTGGAAAAATATTAATTTAAATCGATATAAATTAATTTCAAAATAATTTATCCTTTGATAATAAAATATTATTTTCATCGTTTTTATTCAGTTAGAATTTATATTGATTATCTGAATCAATTTTATTACAGTTTAAATCTTCGAATTCAATTACACTTCGAATTACAATAATTCGATATATTCTAAACTAAAATATATTCGATTATAAAATCGATAACTCAAAGTTCATTTATATTATCGATTCAATATTTAAAACCATATTAAATATTTAAAATAAACTATTCGAAAAATCATGGTCGTTACATTCTTTCCCCTTAAAAGAATTTCGTTCCCGAAATTACTAAGGTATAAAGTTCTTCAAACCCATTAACTTTTTAAACTCACACTTTATACGTCTACAAACTTTAGTTCTACCAAAACTTTTGGTCTTCATTAATTTACTTTGATTTATTTAACTTTCCTAACTTAAATTTGAATTCCAGAATTCAAATACCCGGATTTTTATTTCAAATCGTTTTTGAAATCCCATAAATATATACATATATTTATTTCCATCTCAAATTCAAAACATTTCAATTTTCAAACAAACTTGCTTTCTTTCAAACAAATTTCCATTAATAACTTTTCTAAGGTAGCAATCCATCACTTAGAAACTCGAAAATGAACATGTAACGACATGGATTTCGCCCGGGCCTAGTCGATCGCTAAACCGACCAAGACCGTTTGAATCACGTATACGCTAACTCTGGGCATACACCACATCAGAACAAATAACAGAAGACTTTTATAAACATCATAATAATGTTACATCAGAGTACAGAATATCAGAGTATATCGAAACATAATAATACAGTGGAAGATTTATTTACAATAAATGTAATATAATGCAGCGGGAACAAATAAAATAACACAGCGGAAGACTATCAATACTCTGGACACAGCATTTTGCTTCGATCCAGAATCCTGCTAAACAAATCTTACATTTGTAATTTCCTGAATTGATTCGTGAATTTGAAGAATTTGAGGAAGAAAATCGCGCATTTCTGGCCGTTATCATCGTTAGTGGTGGCTTGTCTGATGTGAGCTAGGGTTTAATGAGGGATAGTGATATTTATATATTTATTTATATTAAATTAAATTAAATTCATTTATCAATTAAATTAAGAATTTATTGATTCAAACTCCAAACGAATCCCAACGACTATCGCCCCTAGCTAATTACCCCCATCCCGGACACAATGGGATATGTCCCATACGCCAATTCCATCATTTCGATCAGTTTTCATTTAAATTAACATTTAAATCGTTATATTGAATTTTAAACATACATTTCAACTTACTGGGGTCACATACGGACCCCAAAAATTCCCCAAAATTTTTTTATAGCTTCATAATGACGATACGGTCCTAACAAGACTAATTTCATCGAATTATGAGACCATTTGAAAAATGGTCATTTTCTGCTTGATCGAAATTGACTGAAACTGTTAAAACATATTTTCTTTTGCCACACTCACATATTGATTCCAAAAATTATGAATTTTGGAATATAGCAATAATTTGACATCCCGGATCCAACAAAAGTGGTTTCGTCGAAAACAAAGGTCACTTGCAAAATGGCTATTTTTAAGGCCTTTATATATATATATATATATATATATATATATTAATATATATATAAATTCCACAGCGACTTTTCTGAATTTTAAACTGGACGTTTCTTTTGATTCCCGCTATGAAATTTTGATTTTTCTGATTCGTTGGAAAGATATTTCCAAATAGATTCAAATATTTTTCGTTTCGCCAAAATCAGGTTTATTTTGAATCATGTGCATTCATTTGAAATTCGAAATTTCAAACTACCGCACCATTTTCAATTCCCTTTATAATTAAAATAAAATATTTATATTCTAACAACGGTCTATATAAATATATACGTTCTAATTCTATTCAAAATAAATTTCTCATCGTTATTATTTAAAATAATCCATTTTAAATATTCAAAATTCATTAAAATTGCCAAAATAAAAATTTTAAATTGGCTCAGAATTTTCCAGGTTATTACAATCTGCCCCACTTAAAACTTTTTGTCCTTGAAAAGGAACGAAGCTGAAAGTTGTTTAACTGATCAACTCAACTTTCATTATTTTCATTACGGCTTACATTCTAGGGCATTTCTATCCCCATTAGATCCCCATCTCTAATGAGTCACTCATTCTAGAATGCTACTGATTTTATCTCTAACGAGGATTCTTCTATAGGATATTACTAATCCTACCTCTACTTAGTCTTTTATTCAGTTCTAACGAGTTGTACCCCAAAGATTTGAGTTAACCAAAGCTCGGATACCAGCTGTAACGACGATTTCGTCCGGGCCTAATCGATCGCTAAACCGACCAAGACCGTTCGAATCCCGTATATGCTAACTCTGGGCATACAACACAACAGAACAAATAACAGAAGACTTTTATAAACATCATAATAATGTCACATCAGAGTACAAAATATTAGAGTATATCGAAAAATAATAATACAGCGGAAGATTTATTTACAATAAATGTAATACAATGCAGCGGAAACAAATAAAATATCGTAGTGGAAGACTATTAATACTCTGGACTCAGCTTTTCGCTTCGATCCAGAATCCGGCTAAACATATCTTGCATTTGTAATTTCCTAAATTGATTGGTAAATTTGAGGAGGAAAATCGCGCATTTCTGGCCGTTATCATAGTGAGTGGTGGCTTGTCTGATGTGAGCTAGGGTTTAATGAGGGATAGTGATATTTGTATATTTATTTATATTAAATTAAATTCATTTATCACTTAAATTAAGAATTTATCGAGTCGAACTCCAAACGAATCCCAAAGACTGTCGCCCCTAGCTAATTACCCCCATCCCGGACACAATGGGATATGTCATGTACGCTAATTCCATTATTTCGATCAATTTTCATTTAAATTAACATTTAAATCATTATATTGAATTTAAACGTACATTTCAATTTACTGCGGTCACATACGGACCCCAAAATTTCTAGAAAAATTATTTCTAGCTTCGTATTGACGATACGGTCCTAACAAGACTAATTTCGTTGAATTCTAAGACCGTTTAAAAAATGGTCATTTTCTGGTTGATCGAAATTGACAGAAACTGTAAAAACACATTTTCTTTTGCCATGCTCACATATTGATTTCAAAAATTATGAATTTTGGAATATGGCAATAATTTGACATCCCGGATCCAACAAAAGTGGTTTCATCAAAAACGTAGGTCGCTTGCAAAATGACTATTTTTAAGGCCTTAATATATATTAAAATATATATAAATTCCACAGCGACTTTTCTGAATTTTAAACCGGATATATCTTTTGATTTTTGATTTTTATGATTCATTGGAAAGATATTTTCAAATAGATTCAAATATTTTTGGCTTTGCCAAAATCCGGTTTATTTTGAATCCTGTGCATTCATTTGAAATACAAAATTGAAATTTCAAACTACCGCTCCATTTTCAATTCCTTTTATAATTAAAATAAAATATTTTTATTCCAACAATGATCTATATAAATATATACGTTCTAATTCTATTCAAAATAAATTTCTCATTGTTATTATTTAAAATAATCCATTTTAAATATTCAAAATTCATTAAAATTGCCAAAATATTTTTTTTTAAATTAGCTCAGAATTTTTCGGGTTATTACAACTGATGATGTTGCGACCATCGTTAGAATTATTTTCTAACCGCTGAAGTGAGTTCAGTGCTTTATCACTTTCTAAATCCATTCAAAAATGATTTTCATTCAAAAATCTTTCAGAACAAGGCTATATTATTCTAATATATTTTCAGAAAATATTTTTCAAACACCTAGGATTTAAATTTCAAACTCTGATTTAAATCCAATTCCAGTTCATCTCATTTGTATATTTCATTTACATACAAATTTTATTTTGGTTATATATAACCATTTTAATTTTATAATCTCATTGGATTATATAATAACAACCAACTCATTCATATATTATTAATAATTTCATAAAATTATTCCTTTTCTATAAAAATAGAATTTTGGGTAAATTATTTTATTTACCCACTTTTAAACAATATCATGTCGAATTTTTCTGTTCAAGTGTTTATAAACTCTTATCGACGTCGTGGCGTCCCACAATTCGATCAGAATTCACAAACCACTCAACAAACAAATCAACACAATATAAAACTATTTTTATATATATTAACAAATACGCGCTCTCGTATATATCACTCAACTCATTCTAGGGTGCTGCCGTGACGACCCCATTCCCGATAAGACGGTGGCGAGGGTAATCTTTGGAATATAACACATAAACAGATAATAACAGAACAGAAATAGATAAATACACCAGATAATGAACAATAGAATATACTGGGTAAAAGTAATCATCAGAGTTACACAGTATACCAGATCATACTTAGTACAAATGCCGTTCAGATATACATAAATGTCTACAGTGGAAAACAAACATAATGTACAATAGGAGTTGAACAACATAAAAAGAGACAAATGATAGAATCCATCTTCAGCTCCAGCTATCCAGAAAGAGCCGGCTAAAACCTGAATACAAGGCTGCCGTGTAGAAATAGGGGCACCCGAGTTTGCAAGTGAAACAAACTACGAGTCAGTCATGGGACTGGTATGAGAAGTCTACTCAACACATTTTTAAATATGGCTAATCACAGGACCACGCCACTTTCGCGAAACGGGTTTACTCCATTGGATTGCCAGTGCTTTAAAACAAATAGATCTTTTAAACATCGCAATGATTTTTATTAAAATGAAGCCATTATAAGACTCAGTTCCCATCACACAATGCAACACACACCAGAGGATAGAGTTTTACCTTATAATGGCCAAAATATGCTTGATACGAGCAAAACAAATCATTTGATATTATTGCTAGTGTATATATGTTTCAAAAACAATTTCAATCATAACTATCAATCATAGGCGGCATTAATGCCCCATACTACTATGTCGCAAAATATAGGTATACAATCAAAACCGCACGATGTCGTATTTGGAAATTGGATTTCCGTCATGAACCGAGGCAAAAGATAGTCCTCACCGAATTCGAGACTCTCTAGCCCGAGCCTCAGGCTATAGCCGCAACTGCACCTAGGAGCCACAGGGCCGGTCCACCGATGTGGATTAAAATGCCTGAACATTGCGTTTCCCTGCCCTTTGGGGTGTAAATGAGCCCAATGACTCCATCGGTCCTGGATCGACCGATATATCCGAGGCGCCTCGTAATAGCAACAACCACACAGGTGAAAAGTATATAAATGTCAGGGCTGGTAGGTCATTGACACCACCCTAGCTAGAAAGAAACACATGTCCTCCCAGTATCCTTCTCCCGTTTCTGGTCCATCCCAGGGTGTGAGGCTCGCGAATTCACGTTATACACAAAGCTATGCCACACAGGCTGTGCTTTGATCATCAACCACAAGACTTTGTTTTTCAACAGAAACCTTGATCATCCATCACTTAGGCGTGCCACACAGGCAATTCACCCCGTACGACTGATTTCTATCGATATATAACCTCTGGGCTCGTACGTCTCAGAGAAGGGCGTTAAGCAAGAGAATAAATTCTCCGCCGCCAACCAGATATATATTGAATAGATATCAATCTGCATAGAACAAGATCCAATGTCAGAAACGCAATCCATTTACACATTCGTTCCGGGTTTGAACGAAACCGGAGGCACTTAATACCTCGCATATCCGTACAATCAACAAGTACGCCCGGGTGGCTACTACTTCAACCCCGTCAAGGTAGCTACTCCTATCATGAGCATCAGTAGCACCCCTCCATTCGACATGAAGATCATCGGTCTTGCACTTAATCCAAACAACAACACAACCAATAAATATCGTCCATGGTCTGTGAACGAGGGGAGTATATATATATATATATATTATATAAATATATTTCAATTCACTTCAACACAATTCAATATCATTTCATTGCATATATAATTTTTACAACGCATATATAACTTATAACATCGACCATACAACTTATACAACGCTTATGCATGAGATGTACAATGCTTATATAACTCATACATCAACTATATAATTTATACATCGTTGTTTTCCATATTGTTTATAAATTAGAAATCTCACCTTGGGTTCCACTCCACCAAAAATTGCAGAAGGCTCAGAAAAATATGCGGTCTCTTCTAGAATGTAGACGACGTCCACATGAGTCGACTGTCTGTTGTTTCACTGAATTTCAACCACAAACGAAAAAGATACGATTTTTCAAAGTTTGCAACGCTTTATAGTGTGAAAATCAGTTTAAAATAGATAAGCCGTATACCTCAAGTGTTGATTCAAAACTAGGTTTCACTAAATCTTTAAATCCGTTGATCTTTGCTTCAATCAGGTTGTGCCACGGCCTATAGCCTGGAGAGGCGCGCCTGCGCCTGTGGGTGACAGCCAGTTCGAATGCCTGAGGCAGCGGTGGCGGAGCTCCAAAGCTCAGAACTTCAGGCTCACGAATCGAGAAATACCCTACACGATAGGCGACCAGACCAGGACGGATTTACAGAGGAGGTCGAGGACTTAAAAAAGTTTCGAAGTGGCAGTGGGTTTTGTTGAACGGTTTCACCAGAAAATGATCGGAAAGGTTTGAATGGCTTCCGTCCGTCGAGCACTGTATCGGGAGAGAGAATGTCGGGCTCGAACGAAAGGGAAAGTGATTTTTGATTGGCCAGAAATTTTTATATGTTTATTTAATTCCTTTAAATCAAAAAATACCCCTTCCACACACGAACTCGAAATCAAACCCAACGACTTCGTCCCTAGCGTTTTTCCCCCTTTCCGAACACAATGGGATATGTTTCCAAGGCCCATTCGACTATTTCAGTCAGTTTCCATTCAAATTAAAACATATAACATTCGATATTCGATTTGAATGTACATTTCAATTTGCTAGGGCCACAAACTAATTCGAAAAATATCCAGAAAAATAAATCTGGCTATGTTTTGACAATACGGTCCCAACAAAATTAGTTTCGTCGAATTCTGAGACCGTTTGCAAAAAGGCCCATTTTTGGTCGATCCAATTTAACTGTAATTGACCAAAACACGTTTTCCTTTGCCACGCTCACATACTAGATTCAAAAATTATGAAATTTGAAACCTAGCAATAACTTCACATCCCGGATCTAACAAAAGTGGATTCGTCGAATTCTGAGGTCGTTTGCAAAATGGCCAATTTCACGGGCTATATAAATTCCATAGCGACCTTCCTGAAAATTCATTTGGCCATAACTTTTGTTGTCCGCTATGAAACTTTGATTTTTCAGATTCATTAGAAAGGTATTCACTAACAGATTTAAATATTTTTGGTTTCACTCAAATCCGTTTTGTTTTGCACCCGGTACAGTCCGACAAAGTTTGAATTCAATTTTTGAAACTGCAGGGCCATTTCAGGCCTTGTTTATAATTAAAATCAATTTTATTCGTTTTCAATTGTTGATTCAAACTCAGTTTTCATCGCTATTATTTAAAATATTTAATATAAATATTTAAAATCCATTATTTTAGCCAATTCAAAAATTTTAAATTGGTTCAGATTTTCCTGGTCGTTACAATCTCCCCCACTTAAAACTTTTCGTCCCCGAAAAGGAACAAAGTCGAAAGTGGTTTGATTAATCAACTCTACGTTTAATCTGGCTTCAATTCTCCAACTTTTCAGTTTCTGAGAATTTTCAAATTCTTCAAAAATTTGGCTAACACCTGGAATTTTCAAAAAAATTCGCCATAACCTCCTTTGTACGGGGAGAGGTTTGGAAATTTATTGGGCCGTATTAGGTACCCAATAAATCCTAATAAGCATACACATATTTATAGTGATATGTTCTGGTGTTTACAGGGGAGCGTGTATTGATAATAACTCTAGAGAATAAATTCTCGTAACCCTGTCAAAGCCTGAGGGAGTGTGTATTTTAAATGCTCCAGAGGATAAATCCTCGTCATCTCGTCCCGTGTGGGAAATAAATAGTCCATGTGCCGTATCTAATAACTAGAGAGACGTGATTATTGTCAACTCCAGACCTGTGTTTTTTTTTATTAATCTAGCAATTTTATCGTTACAATTTAAATAGTCCATATCAGTCATCAGTTCAACATGTAAAATATAGTCATCGCCATATAAGCCTCTCGCTCGTATGGTAAATTTCCCACCTCGTCACACAAGCTCCAAATGCTTATATGGTATATGATGAAGTATGCCTATCTTCAGAAGTATGCCATGTAATGTAGTTCAAAATTAATTGTTACTATCCTATGGCGATGTTTATTATTTCACACAGAACAACCAGCACTCCGCATCCAATGGCATTCACAGGAGTTGATATAACAATATTTCGCATCGAACTCATTAAAGTTTACCTATTTGTTGGGCACGCAAATAATTTCTTTACTCAACAACCATCCAACTACCTGTTCAAACATATATAATGCACATGTATATATACTTATTTATTTTTAAATCAGTTCAATGTGTGGTTTTATTGAATAAATTCTACCATTCATCCTCTTATTGATTAAATTAACTATCGTTTTAATAATTTAATTAATCAAATCTACTATCACCCAACACAAACAAAAAGCAATTTGTTTTTTACTTTTCAAAATCATACAAATTAATTCTACACTCTTTTTAAATTAATCGGACTATAGAAGTAAAAGTGCACATCCATGGAAAGAAAATAACAAAAAAGTAGAGAATTAAATGGTAATGCAAAGTATGGTAAATGTACCTTGCACCGGAGTCAATCAGAGATATCTACTCGACACCTAGGGTAGGCTTTCAGAATGCTCTCGTCTGTTTCCCAAGTACAATCTCATGGATCTCCACTCCATTGCACTTTGACTAAGTGAACCTTTTTGTTCCTCAGCTCCTTGGTTTCTTTGCCAATTATCTTTAGCGGCTCTCTCCTAACTGAGAGTGATTTCTATATCATGTTGCGCTGCTTCTTCCACGATCAAGTCTGGATCATGAACGTACTTTCGAAGCTGAGATACGTGAAATACATCAGGCACTCCAGGCAACCAATTAGGCAATTGAACCTTATATGCGAGAGTTCCAATCCGTTCAAGAATAGGAAACAGACCAATGAATTTGGGCGCCAATTTCCCCGTTTTACCAAACCGGATAACTCCTCTCATCGGAGATACTTTCAAATATACATAGTCGCCAACAACAAATGATATATCTCTTCTTCTCTTATCTGCATAACTCTTTTGTCGGCTTTGGGCGGCTAGTAATCGTTTCTTAACGAAATCGACTTTATCGGCAGCATCGCGAATCATATCTGGCCCCAATACAAGTCTGTTACAAGGTTCGACCCAACAAGCAGGGGATCGACACGGTCTACCATACAATGCTTCCAATGGTGACATTGTCAGGCTCGCTTGGTAACTGTTGTTATATGAGAATTCAGCCAAATGTAAATGATCTTCCCACGATCCGCCAAAATCAAGAATACAAGCCCACAATAAATCTTCAAGAATTTGATTCACCCTCTCAGTCTGACCATCTGTCTGAGGATGATATGTGGTGCTCAAGTTCAGTTTCGTTCCCAATTCTGCTTGGAATGCTTCCCAGAATTTACTGGCAAAAATGGGTCATGATCACTAATGATGCTCATGGGAACTCCGTGTAGTCTAACAATATCCTTGAAATAAATCTGCGCCAGACTTTGAGCAGTTCTATTCGATTTGACAGGTATGAAATGAGCGGTCTTCGTAAATCGATCTATGATTACCCAGATACTGTCATTTCCTTTTCTGGTCCTGGGCAAACCATTTATGAAATCCATAGAAATCTGTTCCCATTTTCCAGCTGGCACTTCTAAAGGTTGCAACAATCCAGCCAGTTTCTACTGATCGCTTTTAACTTGTTGACAGGTGGGACACCGGCTAACATATATAGAGATATCTCTTTTCATTGCCTTCCACCAGAAAGTTCGCTTGAGGTCATTATACATTTTGCTAACCCCTGGGTGGATACTCAGCTTGGACTTGTGGCATTCGTCAAGAACTTCTCTTTTGAGCTCGGAGACGTCGGGAACACAAATCCTTCCTTTTAATCTAAGAATTCCCTCGTTATCCACTTGGAAACTGGATGCATCGCATTTTTGAATTCTTTTGATCATCTCCTTAACAAAATTATCCTCTTTCTGTAGAATGGAGATCTTGTCAATCAAGGAAGTCGTAACGATAAAGCTGACGATTATTACATTCTTTCTACTCAGTGCATCAGCCACAACATTGGCTTTCCCTGGAGTGTACAAAATCTCAAAGTCGTACGCTGCAAGAAATTCTAGCCAACACTGCTATCTCAGATTCAAATCCTTCTGGGTGAACAAATATTTCAATGATTGATGGTCAGTATATAGTTCGAATTTCTCACCCAAAAGGTAGTGCCTCCAGATTTTCAAAGCAAATACGATGGCTAACAGCTCAAGATCATGAGTAACGTAATTCTTCTCATGCGGTTTCAGCTAACGGCTAACATAAGCAATCACTTGACCTCTTTGCATTAACACCGCGCCAAGGCCTTCTCTAGAAGCGTCAGTCCAGACTTTCAAGTCCTCATTGCCATCTATTATTGTTAACGCTGGAGCGGTCGTCAGTTTTAATTTCAGCTCCTGGAAAGCTTCCTCACATACCGGAATCCAATTGAATCTCGAATGTTTCTTCGTCAGTTTCGTTAAAGAACTAGATGTCTTCGCGAAATCCTTAATGAATTCCCGATAATAACTGGCTAATCCAAAAAAACTTCTGACTTCTGTGGGTGTATGAGGCTTCTTCCAATTCTGAATAGCAGTGATTTTAGTGGGATCCACTGAAATTCCTTCTTTTGACACGACGTGGCCAAGAAATTTGACTTCTTCTTGCCAGAATACACATTTGGAAAACTTTGCTTTTAAAACATTTCTTCTCATAATTTCTAACACTTGTTCCAAATGTTTTTCGTGCTCGCTTTCTGACTTAGAGAAGATAAGGATATCATCAATGAAAACCAAAACAAATTTATTTAATACTCCTCTGAATACTCTGTTCATTAGATCGACAAAATAAGCTGCAGCGTTACATAAGCCGAACGACATTACTAACCAATGGTAGAATAAGTCCGGACCTCTGAATGCTATCAAAGGAACACACTCTTCGGCAATACGAAGCTGATGGAAACCTAAAGCTAGGTCCATTCGTGAAAACACTTGTGCTCCGTTCAATCGGTCCAATAAATCATCAATCCGCGGCAATGGATATTTGTTTTTCAATGTCTTCTTATTCAAGTCGCGACAGTCTGAGAGTACCGTCGGACTTCGGAACAAATACCACTGCTGCTCCCCAATTAGAAAAACTAGGTCTGATTAGACCTTTCCATACTAGCTGTCTAGTTTGATTATCTAACTCTTCTTTCTCCTTCAAGGTCATCCTTCGAATTGCGTGAACCACTGGCCTTGCATTCGGGACTAAAGAGATTTTAAAATCAATTTCTCTTTGCGGAGGTAAGCTAACAACTTCTTTGAACACATCCGCATAGTTCTTGACAATTGGGATATTTTCTACGTCGACTGGGATATTCTCTGTAACGACAGGAACAGGTTCTATTAGAGCAGGAGAAATATCTAATGCTGCCCAGAAGTCCTTTCTATCAGAATTCGGGCCTGCACAGGGAATTACAATATTGGCGAGCATTGTTTTGACCTTGACAACCCTTTCTGCACATTTAACCTCAGCTTCGTATTTGGTTAACCAATCCGATCCTAAAATAAGATCGAATTCGGTAAAATTCATGACGATCGAGATACAAGGAAACCGATAATGAGAAAAGGAAACAGGTACCCCCACAAACCCAACTAAGATTGAGGGAACCCCCAACCGGATTCTGGACAGTGATGGGTTTTTTGAGCTTTTTCAATTTCAAATCTAATTTCTTAACCGCATTCTTTGCAACAAAACTTCTCGACGCGCTTGTGCCAAATAGTACTTTAACGGGAATGTTCTTGACAATAAGCGTTCCTTTTAAAAAGTCTGACCTTTCCTGACTAGCTGAGGGCTCATATGTTTCTGCTACTTTATTTACCTGAACCACTTCAGATTTCCTTAGGAGCTGGCAATCCTGCTTTACGTGACCAACCTGATGGCACAGATTGCATTTTCTCTTCTCTCCCATCTGGTTCTTGGATTTAAATTTACCCTTTATATGGCTCTGAAGAGATCTGCAACTTATCAACAGATGTCCTTGCTTATTGCAGTTAGAGCATATGGCTTTGGTTGCTAATCCTTCTTCCGATTTAACCTTCTTTCGATTCAACCTAGGTTTCTTTCTAGCCCCAGACGTCGTACTGGCCTCAAGTTGTGTACATGTCTCTGGGCTATCAGTTTCAGATCTCCTTTTTCTGCTAGTGCTAACTTCCTCTTCGTCGACAAAAAGGCCTCACCTATCAAGATCTTCATATTGATAAGCCATGTATATCATTTCAGAAAAAGGAAGCTTCACATGGCCCATCACACTATTCTGGTATTTCCTCTGAAGACCATTAATAAATCTCAGATTCTTCCTATTTAGATCTCGTATTAGATGAGGGGCGAAGTGAGAAAGTTTATTGAATTTCTTATTATATTCTGGGATATTCATATCTCCTTGTATCAAATAGTAGAATTCATCACATAACCGCTCAGTTACTTCTGGAGGAATAATTTTTTTATTGAAAAGTTGTTTGAACATACCCCAGGTGATATCACCTTCTGGATTATCTTTAATGATTGTTTCCCACCAGATTAAAGCTTCTTCTTTGAGTGCCCAAGATGCCACTAATCTTTTCTGTTCATCTCTCAGTTTTAAACTTTCAAAAATTCTTTCAGTAGAACTCATCCAAGCCTGAGTTTAAATAATGGATTCACTTCCCGTGAATGGTACTCCTCCCAGATTTCGATATCTTTTCAATAGAGCTTCTATATCCGATCCTGACTGAGGGAGTACAACTGGCTCATTAATTTGTTGGACCATAGGATTATTTCTTCTGCTTCTGCCACTCATTTTCTATGTCTGCAAATAGCAAACAAAGTGTTCGGCTAACAGAAAAAGTATTTTTGAAACATAGAGACATATACTTGTATGTAAATGTGTCTATCGAAGTGTATTTCATTCTATTATACTCATACTAGGATATTACTGATCCTATCTGTAATGAGTTACTCGTCCTAGAGCACTACTGGTTCTAATTCTGACGAGTTCTTTCATATGTTATATTCCAGGCTTAACCAAAGCTCTGATACCACGTTTGTGACGACCCCATTCCCGATAAGACGGTGGCGAGGGTAATCTTTGGAATATAACACATAAACAGATAATAACAGAATAGAAATAGATAAATACACCAGATAATGAACAATAGAATATACTGGGTAAAAGTAATCATCAGAGTTACACAGTATACCGGATCATACTTAGTACAAATGTAGTTCAGATATACATAAATGTCTACAGCGGAAAACAAACATAATGTACAATAGGAGCTAAACAACATAAAAAGAGATAAATGATAGAATCCATCTTCAACTCTAGCTATCCAGAAAGAGCCGGCTAAAACCTGAATTCAAGGCTGCCCGTGTAGAAATAGGGGCACCCGAGTTTGCAAGTGAAACAAACTACGAGTCAGTCATGGTATTGGTATGAGAAGTCTACTCAACACATTTTTAAATATGGCTAATCACAGGACCACGCCACTTTCGCGGAACGGGTTTACTCCATTGGATTGCCAATGCTTTAAAACAAATAGATCTTTTAAACATCGCAATGCTTTTTATAAAAATGAAGCCATTATAAGACTCAGTTCCCATCACACAATGCAACACACACCAGAGGATAGAGTTTTACCTTATAATGGCCAAAATATGCTTGATACGAGCAAAACAAATCATTTGATATTATTGCAAGTGTATATATGTTTCAAAAATAATTTCAATCACAACTATCAATCATAGGCGGCATTAATGCCCCACACCACTATTTCGCAATATATAGGTATACAATCAAAATCGCATGATGTCGTATTTGGAAATTGGATTTTCATCATGAACCGAGGCAAAAGATAGTCCTCAACGAATTCGAGACTCTCTAGCCCGAGCCTCAGGCTACAGCCGCAACTGCACCTAGGAGCCATAGGGCCGGTCCACCGATGTGGATTAAAATGCCTGAACACTGCGTTTCCCCGCCCTTTGGGGTGTAAATGAGCCCAATGACTCCATCAGTCCCGGATCGACCGATATATCTGAGGCCCCTCGTAACAGCAACAACCACACAGGTGAAAAGTATATAAATGTCAGGGCTGGTAGGTCACTGACACTACCCTAGCTAGAAAGAAACGCATGTCCTCCCTGGATCCTTCTCCCATTTCTGGTCCATCCCGGGGTGTGAGGCTCGCGAATTCACGTTATACACAAAGCTATGCCACACAGGCTGTGCTTTGATCATCAACCACAAGACTTTGCTTTTCAACAGAAGCCTTGATCATCCATCACTTAGGCGTGCCACACAGGTAATTCACCCCGTGCGACTGATTTCTATCGATATATAACCTCTGGGCTCGTACGTCTCAGAGAAGGGCGTTAAGCAAGAGAATAAATTCTCCGCCGCCAAACAGATATATATTGAATAGAGATCAATCTGTACAGAACAAGATCCAATGTCAGACATGCAATCCATTTACACGTTCGTTCTGGGTCTGAACGAAACCGGAGGCACTCAATACCTCGCATATCCATACAATCAACAAGTACGTCCGGGTGGCTACTACTTCAACCCCGTCAAGGTAGCTACTCCTATCATGAGCATCAGTAGCACCCCTCCATTCGACATGAAGATCATCGGTCTTGCACCGTCTTCATATCTTCGACTTTCACTCGTCGACTAATTATTTGAAATGAGAATTAACTCGGCCTTTTCAAATAATTCACATATATTTAGAATTTCAAATCAATTAATTTCAATGGTTAAATCATTCGACAACACCAATTTTGTTATTTAATGTAATTTTCACACCAAACACATTCAACCATCAAATATCACATAAATCGAGCAAATTCAGTTTATTTCCATTCCATATCGTTTATAATATTTTATCATGATTTATCGCTATTTTTATTTATTTAAAAATAGCCATTTCATTAAAACGACGCTTCAGGTCATAACGCGGCCGTGGCTCTGTTTTTCTCCAGATTTGATTTACACCTATCTGAATATCTAACCGTTGGATCATCACAAAATTTATATCATTAGAAAGATCTTTTCAAAACGAATCCAACGGTTTCAGTTTTGGGAAAATCCGACGGTCGGATCTCCCGCACTAATCATTTGAAGTTACGATTTCAAAATACGAACTGCAGCGTCGTTTTTCGATTTAATTTAATTATATATATATATATAAATATAATCGATTCTGGCGCTGTTTTTCTTCAGTTTTGAATTAAACATTCCAGACAATCCAACCGTTGGATCTTTACAAAGTTGGTGCCGTTGGAAAGATATTTCCAAGGCGAACCCAGCGGTTGTGGTTTCAGGAAAATCCGATGGTCGGATCTTCCGCACTAATCGTTCGAAGTTATGATTTCAAAATACGAACTGCAGCGTCGTTATTCGATATATTATAATTATATATATTTCTATATATTTCATCCTTCGATTTCAAAACCATTTTCACTTCGCACTATCGATAAAGATGATATTTTTATCCAACAGATATTTATTTCTACGCATCACCATTTTCCATAGTTCATGTATATATAGTAAAAATGTGATTTTTATTGTAAAACAATCTATTTCAAAACCCGATTTTTTTTATATAGTTCCAACAGATGATAAAAATGTGATTTTTAATATAAAACAATTTATTTCAAAACTCGATTATTTTATATAGTTCAAACTGATGATAAAAATGTGATTTTTAATATAAAACAATTTATTTCAAAACACGATTATTTTATATAAATGAATTTCCGCTCAACCGATGAGTATAGTTTCAACAATTGAAAATAAATCAAACACATGAATATTTCAGGAAATTTCGGCAGCATAACGGCAGGGTAGTTAAAACCGGGACCATCCCTAGTACGGCTCCTCGCTCTACCTTAAAACCTCGCGGTTTTTTACAATGGGGAGTCATGCATCTAGTTCGCACGCAGGCGGCATGTATATTTATTTCATTTCCACAAACTAATCCTATGTGGTTTCAACCAAATATTTCTCAACCACAAGCGGGTATTTTTCAACCCCAATCAATCATTCACATCATTCACCAAATTTCACATCAACCAAATAATCCAAACAACAACACAACCAATAAATATCGTCCATGGTCTGTGAACGAGGGGAGTATATATATATATATATATATATATTATTATATAAATATATTTCAATTCACTTCAACACAATTCAATATCATTTCATTGCATATATAATTTTTACAACGCATATATAACTTATAACATCGACCATACAACTTATACAACGCTTATGCATGAGATGTACAACGCTTATATAACTCATACATCAACTATATAATTTATACATCGTTGTTTTCCATATCGTTTATAAATTAGAAATCTCACCTTGGGTTCCACTCCACCAAAAATTGCAGAAGGCTCAGAAAAATATGCGGTCTCTTCTGGAATGTAGACGACGTCCACACGAGTCCACTGTCTGTTATTTCACTGAATTTAAACCACAAACGAAAGAGATACGATTTTTCAAAGTTTGCAACGCTTTATAGTGTGAAAATCAGTTTAAAATAGACAAGCCGTATACCTCAAGTATTGATTCAAAACTAGGTTTCACTAAATCTTTCAATCCGTTGATCTTTGCTTCGAACAGGTTGTGCCACGGCCTAGATCCTAGAGAGGCGCGCCTGTGCCTGGGGGTGACAGCCAGTTTGAACGCCTGAGGCGGCAGTGGCGGAGCTCCAAAGCTCGGAACTTAAGGCGCACGAATCGAGAAATACCCTACACGATAGGGGACCAGACCAGGACGGATTTACAGAGGAGGTCGAGGACTTCAAAAAGTTTCGAAGTGGTAGTGGGTTTTGTTGAACGGTTTCGCCCGAAAATGATCGGGAAGGTTTGGATGGCTTCCGTCCGTCGAGCGCTGTATCGGAAGAGAGAATGTCGGGCTCGAACGAAAGGGAAAGTGATTTTTGATTGGCCAGAAATTTTTATATATTTATTTAATTCCTTTAAATCCAAAAATACCCCCTTCCACACACGAACTCGAAATCAAACCCAACGACTGTCGTCCCCAGCGTTTTACCCCCTTTCCGAACACAATGGGATATGTTTCCAAGGCCCATTCGACTGTTTCAGTCAGTATCCATTCAAATTAAAATATATAACATTCAATATTCGATTTGAACGTACATTTCAATTTGCTAGGGCCACAAACTAATTCAAAAAAATCCAGATAATAAATCTGGCTATGTTTTGACGATACGGTCCCAACAAAACTAGTTTCGTCGAATTCTAAGACCGTTCGCAAAAAGGCCCATTTCTGGTCGATCCAATCTAACTGTAATTGACCAAAACACATTTTCCTTTGCCACACTCACATACTAGCTTCAAAAATTATGAAATTTGAAACCTAGCAATAACTTCACATCCCGGATCTAACAAAAGTGGTTACGTCGAATTCTGAGGTCGTTTGCAAAATGGTCAATTTCACGGGCTATATAAATTCCATAGCGACCTTTCTGAAAATTCATTTGCCCATAACTTTTGCTTTCCTCTATGAAACTTCGATTTTTCAGATTCATTAGAAAGGTATTCAGATTTAAATATTTTTGATTTCACTCAAATCCGTTTTGTTTTGCACCCGGTACAGTCCGACAAAGTTTGAATTCAATTTTTGAAACTACAGAGCCATTTCAGGCCTTGTTTATAATTAAAATCAATTATATTCGTTTTCAATTGTCGATTCAAACTCATTTTTCATCGCTATTATTTAAAATATTTATTTTAAATATTTAAAATCCATTATTTTAGCTAATTCAAAAATTTTAAATTGGT
This sequence comes from Allium sativum, assembly GCA_030737875.1. Taxonomy (NCBI): domain Eukaryota; kingdom Viridiplantae; phylum Streptophyta; class Magnoliopsida; order Asparagales; family Amaryllidaceae; genus Allium; species Allium sativum. The sequence goes on along the minus strand of CM060922.1, from coordinate 78,624,340 downwards.
TCAGATTTTCCGGGTCGTTACAACTGCTGACCCTATCTCTAATGAGCACAACCCCAACAAAGCCTAGGTGTTCGCTTAACCTAAGCTCTGATACTAACTGTTATGGCATGCAAATCCATACTATCTGAGTTGACTACATACATCACACGTCCAACCCAAATATCACAGAAATATGAATCATTTATTTTGAAGAAAAAGTTAGAAGAAGAACATAAAAAACAACACAGAATCTCACATCGCAGCAGAACCAAATAAAAATATATAACAGCTTTTGGAATACAAAATTTTCTGTATACATATACATACTATTATCAGAGTATCTCTATCAGAGTATAACACTTACAACACAGCGAAAATAACAGTAACTAGATAACGCTTAAGCCTCCTGCTTCCAGCTCCTCCAAGTAAATCTGTAAAATCCTGAACTACTTGACTGCCCGTACAAATTTAGGCACCCAAGAGTTTAGGTAAAGTAAAACAAAATAAACTCTGGGTCAGTCATGGGACTGGTGTGAGTAAACTCCAGCCAATTGTTTAACTTCAAAGATCCTTTCGAAAAAAGGATAATGGTAAGACCAACCGACACGTAAACATGGACGGTTTTTACCTTACTGTAACCCAAAACATTTTGATACGAAAATCCAGTGATATTATAATAATGTCTACATCAAATAAATACAATCAGGCGGAACGCTTGCATCTCACGCTCCATATATATTATAAAACCAAAAACCACAGGGCGCTTATTGGAGATTGGATTTCCAACATGACAAAGTATGGAACCACCTTCTGATAGTGTATCTGTATAGGGGAATACACTGGGTTCAACAAGAACATCTTGCAACTCGGCCCACACATGACCGACTATGCATTTCGCTTGAGCGTACTGGATGTGTATCACCAACGGTTGGGATCAACAACCATTTCCCGGAAAGGGACATCATCGATAGATTAAAGAAGTAAAAGGAATTTCTCTAGGTAGGTGATTATACATCCTAATGGGAGCGACCCACATAGCCATGATGCCTGCCCGATTTTTGTTATATCCCGGTTGTTGATGCCTGAGGCTACGATTTCTTATCATTCATTGATAGCACAATCACTTTGAATGCCACATTGTCAGATCCGTTAATCACTAATTGATTTGCACAAATATATTCTGGAAATTATGCCAAGAGAATAAATTCTCCGCCACCACATATATTTGTACAGACCAACATATTCGATCATTGGAAATACTTTGTTAGACATTCATCCATATACGTTCGTTCTGGGATTGAATGAAATCGAAGGCACAATTTCCAAAAATAGAAAAAGCCCTTGCACTTTACTCCGTCTTCTATTATCTTCATATAGTCTGATTCACAACTCTACTGTCAATATGGAGTGATTAACGGATAATAATCCAACCGGTCTCTCCATATTGACAATGATTATTGGCAAATACTTTGATAGTCCGTTATTTAACTATCGAAGAAAAACAAACATTCAAAGCATCAAACAAATCACTGGACCTTTTAATTAATATTTCATTAATTAAAACACTTCTTAATTTCCTTATCCATATTCGTTAACACAATATTTTCGATAATCATCTTGGCCTCTTACGCTATTTGGAAAACATTTCCATATGTCACCTTCTCTTATTTTCTATACGTAGAAAATATCATCTATTTATAATTGGAAAACATTCCAATTACTTATCTCTTTCACGACCATTCATTTTTAATCTTAGGATATATTTATTATTATATTTCCAAAATTCCACTTATTAGGTTAAAACGAATGTTGTATAAAACATCGTTACAACAACCTAAAATACTGCATTCAACTAAACTCTTATTCAAACATTTCTCTTCGGGACTGGATCTTGCTATTCATCGGTTAAAAATGAAATCAATCAAGTTGGGGTATAACTACCTCTCAGACCTTGACTGAAAACATCCTTAACTTCAAAATGGACAAGACCACTTACCTTGAATAATCAACATCATAAAAACCCTTATTTATTTTTAAAACACTTATACGCTTCTCTTTCTATTTTTACCAAATTTAATTATAGATTTTCTTTTGTTTATAATACTATTTTTATGTTCTTTTCCTTACCGAATTCTATATATATCGATACACTAATTTCTAACTATCAAATTTTCTTAAAAATATTCTATCTCCTTAAATTTATGGAAAATTTCGCCATAACCTCCTTTGTACCGGTCGATAGTTCAAACCTCAACTCGCCTCTGTAGGCCCTTTCCATTCAGAAAGTAAATCAAAAAGCCAAGTGGCTTGCCGATTCGGCGCATAAAATCTCATATGGAATTAAACGTGTACCTTTTGGTTGGGCATTTCAAATTATATCTCTTCATATACTTCATTCCAAACCTGCTTAACACATATTCAAATATTCCCATTTGGTTTCAACTCAATCCATTTGTCTTAACCTAATTCACTAATTTGTTTTCTAATTAGTTATTTTGCCTATTCCATTTCTTTGTTTGAACATAACATGTTCAAATATAATATTAACTTGCTTATAAACAAATTGAATTCCATTTTCGATTCCAGTTGCATATTCGATTTCAAATATAAATTTACAAACCCAATTTACTTATCCAAAGCTCAATTTCAATTCAAAACTCCAATAACTAATTATTATTCAAATTAGTTAATTCTATTCAATAATTAACGAAATCTGATTTTTTGTTTCAAAAATCATTTCATTACTCCACTTGAGTTCATATATATTCTATAACTCAAATCTGGATATTTCCAAATAGATCGGATATTATTTGCTTGAAATCCTTTAATTTATTTAAATAATCCGTTATGGTTTTATACTGGCACTGTTTTTCTGAAAATTTGATTTTGACATAACTCAAAATATATACGAGGAAATTCAAAATTTTCTCTTCCGTTAGAAAACTATTATTTAGTCGGTCCTGACGATTCTTGTTTCATAGAATTCCGACTTAAATTGAGTTTTGTATACTCAATGGAAGTTCGAAACGCCTATTTACGAACTACCGCGCTGCGGTGAGTTCGTTTTAATTATATTTATATATATAAACGTTTAAACTTCATTTATAATAAATTCAACTCCATTTTGATATATTTTTAATATATATCAAATCAGTTTCCCAATTCAACATAATATTTTCGATTATCTATAATTGTCGATTTTTCCTTACTCGGTAATATATTTATTTATACTTCGATCTTCTATATTTAATTCAAATTCCTTTTATAAATAAATTATTTATAAAATTCGATATAATCAAATTTCAATTATAAAGCCGTTGAATTCTTCTCAGTCCAGCTTATATTTCGAATTCCGAAACATAATCAATCGTTTTGTTTCATAACACTTCCCAATCTACTTTTAAATTCCTATTTGAATTTAAATGGTTTAAATTATCCAAATGATAATTTATTTTATCAAATTTATAACTCTATTTATAAATTCAACTTCCTTGTTTCATATATTTAAACAGGTTCCCTTTTCAAATTTCTATTTGAAACTCCATCCCTTTGATATTCCGAATTGCGGAATAAAAACCGTTGTTCCCTTTCGAATGATTTCAAATTCTATTTTTAAATTCATATTTGAATTTAAATATTCAAATTACCTCTTGATGATTAATTCATTGTATTTACAAAAACCATTTTATAAATTTACTTGTTTTATATTTAAACAGGTCTATTTCGAAATCTATTTAAAACAAAAATCTTATTTTGGAAATTTCTATTTATAATAACTTATATATATACACCCAATTTATTTTCACATTCAATTTAACTTCTATTTAGATAAATTCGAATTAATCGAATTCAAATCATAAACCCCTGCTGATTTATTTTAGTTCAACTTATATTCTGGACATCAAAATAAATTCCATCGTTTATTTCTTTAAAATGATTTCCCCATTTCTATTTTTAAATTCACATTTAAATTTAAATATCCAAATTAGAAAATGATAATATTTCCACTACATTTATTAACACTATTTATAATTTCACTTCAAATATAGTATTATTGATTTATAAACAACGTTTATAAATTCACTACTTGTTTTATGTATTCAAACAAGTTAATATATTTATAGCCCAATTGAAAATTCAAATTCTATTTTAGATAAATAGATTTTCCCCTTTAAATTTCAAATAACATTTTCCTTTATATTTATATATATCAACATTTTGGCCCTAGTGATATTTAAACAATCACACCACACATTTATTAATCAACACATCATATATGATAATATATGTAAAAATAAACAAATAAAAATATTTTTGAGGAATCCAGTTGGATCCCTCCAACCTGTTTTCCTGCATAAACAGACGTTATCCAACATAAATATTACCCATCCTGTTCGAGGCAGGATATCGCGGTATGAAGGTCATCCACTATCATAGCGTGGGGCATATAGAGTCATCCGCTAATGAGACTGCAGGCATCCGCAAATGGTACTGCGGAAATCCATCCACCAATATATATATATATATATATATATATACATATATATATATAGTAACCACAAACATCAATCCAAAATAACTAATATATATTTAACAAAAATATTTAAAGTATCAAACAACCAACAAACAATATATAAAATTATTTAAAACAAAAATTCGTTATAATAAAATTATAACGAATCAGGGAGTGAATTTACTCACCGTTATTTTAAATTTGCTGATCCGTTAAATTTTAATTTGAATAAACTTCAAAAATTCCAATCCAACTCGAGTGCTTTTCCTTCGTCAACACAAAGCCAATGTAGTTCATTTCGCTTGAATCTGTTATGGTTTTACATATATTCATGTTACGAATTATAAATGGATTAAATGATTATTAACTAGTTAATAAAATAATTAATAAATTATACCATAGTCATGCTTCTAACTCCTTACTGAACAAAACGCCTTGTTGACCATATTTTAAACCATTCACCACCATCGGTTGCTCCGGTGTCGCCATTACCCCGCCCTGAAACTCTACTATCCTACACATTTCTTGCCACTGTCACTTGAAACCACATAATGCTAACACCTTCACTAACAACAAACACCATACACCACTGACTTACACTGTCAGACCTAACTCCCATCAGTTCTACCCTCAAAATCACTGAGTCGATCTCCAGAACAACCGAAAACCCACACCACTTCAATCCTCAAACCATCCACAACACCTACCATTGATCTTCAGAAGCATCGACTTCCCCAAATGCAAACCTACACTCCAAAAAAATCCCATTATCGCATCCCATTTCTCCATCAATACACTCACATTGGAACCCTCTTCTGCCACTATCGTGACATGTCTTCTCCCCACAAATCACACCGATATGGGATCCATCGCAACTTGGACTGTGAGTTCCTCACTGGTATGTTTCCAGAAATTGCACACTTTCAGAGATCTTTGCATCAACTTTCAGTCCTCCCTTATCATCGCGACCCACAACTTCACGTTGACTTCCATTAGAACTCCATCACCCTCCTCTCAGCCTGGTCGAAATCATCTTCTGAACTCAGCGGCAACCCCGTTACCAAACAACACTTCGATTTTCTTATCGCGGGCTCCATTATCACATTTTGTTTGATTTCACAGCCTTCACGATTTGAAGTAGCGATTTCGATTTCTGAGATTTAGGAGAGGAGCGATTTATTTTGATTTTTATAAGAGGAACTGTGGCCATTTTTGTTTTGAAGACTTTGATTTGATTAATTTACAAAAGCTCCAAAAATTGAAAAGAACGGATGAAAGTCGCGGTTTTAAACAGAACAGTAACTTGTTCATTAAGGGATAGGGGAGTATAACTAGGTCTGCTGTAGGATTTTGAGAATATTTAGATAGATTCTGATTTGATTTAATACCTATCCATTAAATTTTAAAATAATATAATTCAGGGTTCCAAACTCCAATTGAAACACAACAACTAACGTATTTAGGGTTTAACCACTATTTTAAATGCTTTGGAACAGGTTCCGAAGCCTTATTCTATCGACTGGAAAAATATTAATTTAAATCAATATAAATTAATTTCAGAATAATTTATTCTTTGATAATAAAATATTATTATTGTCGTTTTTATTCAGTTAGAATTTATATTGATTATCTGAATCAATTTTAATACAGTTTAAATCTTCGAATTCAATTATACTTCAAATTACGATAATTCGATATATTCTAAACTAAAATATAATCGATTATAAAATTGATAACTTAATATAAAAATTCATTTATATTATCGATTCAATATTTAAAACTATATTAAATATTTAAAATAAACTTTTCGAAAAATCCGGCTCGTTACATAGCAAAAATGAGGATTTAGTTTACTCACATCTTTGCTTTCCTAATCCAGCTAGAAAGATCTCCAGAAATTTTTGGTGAACTTAGTGTTTTGTTGTAAAGGTTTTTGTGTGCTATTTATAGTCAATCTTTAATTATTTAACAATTCTTTCTTTTCATTGTTGCTTACATTTTAAGCTATAGCATTAGACTCACTACTCTACATGACTTGCTTAGGCATGAAGAATTGATTTGTTAAATTGAGATATTTCCTTATTTCTTGTCTTTATCTTCTTCCTTCAATCATGTTATAGTATCTTAGCCTCAATCCTTTGTCATAGCTTATGCCACTTATGCTTGAAGAAATGAATAGTTTAACTAAGATATTTTTCTATTTTCTTGTCCTATGTTCTATCTTCTAGAAGCAAAATATATCCAACTATACTTCATTAATGCTTGTGATTTGTCATTGTTTTATTTTCAACTAAGAATGGGTTTTGTTTTCTAGATATTTTTCTAATAATGGTTTAATATATGAAAGTTGCATGAGGCTTCTTAGGTGGTGGATACAACCTACTTTAGCTATTCTATTACTTGTTAAATCTCATTAATGATTATTGACTTTACTTCTCTTTTGTTTGGATATGCATCTCTTGATATTTTCATTTGAGTCATTTTGTCAACATGTTATGTATATGTTTCTTTCATATGTAAATGTTTGTTTGAACGGCCTTATTTTTTTCCAGCAAATTTACTTTATTTGTTTCTAGGTCCATTACATTTCTAGAGTGATAGAATGTCCTATTTTCAAATGTAAACTTTGCTATCCTTTGTATGTGAATACTTAAGGTTTTACTTGCAATATTTTTCAATATGTATTCATATTAACATTTTTCTTTTAATGTTGCATACTCATCATGATTCCAAGATTTTACAGTATAACTAAATATGTACATTTTTAGTGAATACGCACACATATCTCTACACGTATATTTATACTTGTTTTGGTTTGTTTAATAAACATATTCTATGATTTAACTACACAATAAATTAATATTTATCATTAACAAAGACTGGCCAAAAACCGAGGCATTACAGAACAGGTAGATTAAAGTCTGAATATCAGTGTAACAATGAAGCACTTAAGTAGGAATATGTGCAGAGCAAGGTTAACGAGGCATTTATCCATGACATAAGAATGAGAGCATATTAATTACAGATTTTTGATGGTGACATAGTAGGGAGGACTTGCTCATTAAATAGCTCCATATATGCACTTTATTAACAATGCAGTTTCAACAATACTATATATATGGATACCCATATCCAGTTTAAAACAGGTGTGTGTATATGCCGTTTCATTATTCCATATATATGAATACACATATGAATTTCAAACAGGTATGTGCATATGCAGTTTCAACATTCCATATATATGAATACCCATATGCAGTTCAAAACAGGGGTGAATCAGGTCCAATTGCAAATGTCAAATGGAACAGTGTTCACATACTCAACGTGGCAACAACCTCAACTGGAAAGGGGCCACGCATGAGCACCCAACACTGGGTTCATATCCTTGAAATCAATATGGTAGTAAACACTAAATTTTCAGCACGCATCGACAACCACCCATGGTACAATATCAACTAAGGTGAAACAGCGTGTATAGGCACGTAAGTATACACTTTTGAGCATGTACAAGCCGTGACACTAGTTCACGTATTGAAGGGTTTCACATAAACACAATTAATGAAAATATGAACAGCAACACAATCCCATGAAGAAGGCAACACACAGGGAAAAAGGTAATGAACAAGATTCATGTGTAAGACACATATGCCTATCATATGCTGATGCTTACAAACGAATTTCCAGTTTCGATAACTATGGTAAAAATTTCTTTAAAACATATACTTCCAAATTAAGGGTTAACAATGCAGTCCATTGTCCAACTACATAGGAATATAACTGCTCCAGACATCCAATTATTATCAGTTATGAAAATACATGCGAACTTGAAAGGATTAACCATATTATTATCAGTTATTCTAACATATGCGGACATGGCAATATTACAAGATTTGGCAAAACTGGTATGTATAATTAAATAAGTGAATACTATAAGGGATTGGACGTGAATGCATATAATTATAAACATACTAATGTGAGGTATCTAAAACTGTTAATTCCATCATAAAATCAATGTACATTTACCCATGACAGACGTTCTCACATGCATACTTCAGTTTACTATATTTACTCAAGGCAGATGTTCACACATGCATAATTCAGTTTAATATATTTACCCACTTATTTGGTACTGCTACATTTGAATTACTGTCTCATATTTCGTCAAACACTCGCGCCTCAATATAACCAATTTCAGAGGTTACTCATCATGTTTGAAATATAGATGATGGGTATATAATAGCACACATGTAACTTGAATGGATTAGAATATACATGGAATAGTAAGGGAGTTTCCAGAAATTCAAAGATCGATTCACAGTTTTAAACATCCATGGATTCACGAATGCACATTCTTATGGAGAAAACAATTCGTTTGTTTCCTAAATAATTTACAAATTTCTCCAACATTTATGGGATTAAATTTTTGGCAAGATTAAAATCTACATGTTCAGGTATGTCTCCCATTTTCACAAAAATTTACTTTCAGAAATAATAGGATTAAATTCAGCAAGACCGGATCTATTTTTTCCAGAAAATCCCAATACCCTTTTGACAAGAACAAATTAAACTTGGCAAGATTATGAATCTATTTGACAAGAAATTTCATGTTTCCAGTTTCAAGTTGTGGAAATTGGTAACATGCATCACACAAGAGCTCAGGCAATAGACGCAAAGCGAGAAACTAATAGTAACAACCAAATAAGGCCACAAGCTACAATGATATTTGGTTTAAACTAAAATTAAACTACTTGAAAACAAGACAATCGTGACTAATTTAATACTCACGTTGAACGCAATGGCAAAACGCTGCGATGCAGACTCAAATTATAGTGATGGCATGCGTCGAAGCAGGAGGCAGCAGGTGGTGAATTGAATCTGACGATGGTGGGGCTGACGCAGGGTTCGTTGCATATGCTGGTTCTGGAGGGCCGACGTCCAGCTGATGGAGGCACAAACGATTTAGGGAGGAAGTTTAATATCTGGGAACCGTTCGATTATTGTTTGGTGTCATGGATTTCGATTAGGGTTTTTTGGGAAATCGATCTTGATGGCATGCGATTTCAGGAGGCCATGAATGCAAGATTTTTTGGGGCCGTTTATTTGGTTCGGGGAGGAGATTAGTTCGGCCATTAAAATGAAAAAGGAAGAAACGAGTTGTGCTAAATGAATTTAGGGAAGATCGAATGGTTTTATAGAATCTGAGATAGGAGATACGATCGAAGTTACCTCATACAGGTATAGGTAGCGATGAAAATTTCAGATGTAGGTCTGCGCGGTTTCAAATAGGATAGGTAATATTTGTTTTAAAATTTAAAATTAAATCTTACTGCAAACCACCGTGCAACGTTCTGAATCCGTACCGCAAACACAGTCTCCAAATACGAAAAAAAATTACGTACCCTTTCGTTTCAATGTTCTGAATTAAATAAAATTAATTTAATTGTAATCCGATTCGATTTGTGTACAACAATATTTTATTTTTAAATTAGTTATCGGTTCACTAATTTAATTTCGTTTGTTCACCAATGACTCTGTTCATTTCCACATTGAAGTGCTAAATTTAATTTCTTTACAAATACACACATATCCGTGCAAAATTTTCCATATATAAAATCTCCAAATTATTTAACGTCAGCTGCGTTCATATTTAAATCCAATCATTTATATTTTCCCATCGAAATTTCAAATTTAATTCAATTATCTGATCAATTTCAACTCAAATATTCAATAATAGCTATTCGATTCTTAACTAACCAATCTGAATTGAATACTGAATTCAATTCGTACTCAAAACCATATATTCGGTTTTAAACTCAAGTATCATTATTAGCTCAAATATCAATATAAAATTGATTATTAATAGTTAAACGTTAATTAATCACAATTCAAATTGTCGAAATTTCTAGAACGTTACGATCTTCCCCCTTTAAAACTTTTCTTCCTAGAAAATGAGAGATCGTTAGAGTTATACTATGTATGCTTTAAATTTTCATTTCGTGAGCAAATTTCCCAAAACTAATTTAAATATCGATATTTAGGCTATCAATCCTCATTATTTACCATAATATTTAATTAATTCAGAAAATCACGTTACCTAAAATTAATCTGTTCATAAATTTCAAACCCTACAAGTTATTCCAAATTTCTTTATAATCTCTTATGTCAATACTTATCCATCATTTCACAAGTTCAACCATATCACCATATATTAAATTTCCCTAACACTCATTGAAGAGTGTAATTGTCATTTTCCTTTCTAGTCATAAATTGTCGACTTGAAAATTTCTAACATCTGAAATATTTGTATTAAGTTATTAAACTAGGTACATTTTAATTTCAAATTATTTATTTAAAAAATATTTGATTACTCGAAGTCTGACAAGTCTATTGTCGTTCTCACAGGTGTCAAGCATACGCTGTTCAGGTGCACGAATAAAATCTCCAATTACTAAATATCCTTGCTTCAACTCCTAGTGAAAATATTTCAAAAAATCTCTTTAAAAACAGATACGGAAAGTAGCAATGTGATGTTGGTACGTTGATTGCTGACGAATCGCAGATACACAATGGTTTGTCTGGATCCCCCAAAAAACATCTGTATCCGTAGGAATTCACTTCCTTATGAATTTCGTCATGTAAAGGAAAATATTTAGAAATAAAGGATAATCTGAGGTCACTGGGCGTTGGTTGCTCTATCTCAGAACCACGAAATCAAATTATCAGAATAGATCAAGACACAAGGATCAATCAAGTCACAAAGATAAATCAAGTCACAATGACAAGTCATGTTACAACGTCAAATTATGTCACGAAAACACAGTGCTGCATCAAACAGGTGGCTCCACATTACTAAGATATCTCAAACATTGCATGGCTCCATTCTACCTTTAGTAACTCTGGTGGTTACATCTCTTTCACTTGTAAATATGCCATGTGGGCCACAGTTACAAAATGGTTATGCTTGGATCCCCAGGAAACATCCATACCCTCAAGCTTTCACAGCTCCAAGGATGATGCCATTATCACGGCTGTAAATCGCAGTAGACACAATGGTTAAGCTTGGTTCCCCCAAGAAACATCCGTTCACCGTAGGCCATCTACAACCCTATGAATTTCACTACATGGTCGTGTTATTCCAGGAACAATGAAAACTCATGAATTTTACTTTCGGACAACCTACCACCACCAGCAGCACATCTCAACTAAGCTCGAAATTCGAAGGAGAAGGAAGGTACTTTCCTTATTTTGCTTTAAAAACATATAGTATTATGTACACATAGTACTTCTGTTACCTTCCGTGTATCTCGTACTTACAAAATTTCCTCAACATATTTTTAAATCCTTCATTCTTATATAAACTCTACTATTTTAGATTTTATCTCAAACCATTACCTTTCAAATCAGTACCCTCCTTATTCACTATATTCTCACATATAATTTTTCATACAAGTTTCAGAAACTTCTATATCTAATATCTAAATTAAACATCCTCAAATTCCATTCAAATTTTAAAATTTTAGTTTTGATCTCTTAATCAGTTCAGATATTCCAAATTCATGAATCTATTTGTTGCAAACCAAATTTTCTCCCAAATTCCAATTATTGAGTTCATTACTTAATTCATTCAAATATGTTATCTATTAGAATTCATACATCCTTGTATTAATAATCTCGAATTCAAATTCAATTACTATTTAAACCTTTCTCTTATTTTTAACTTTTAAAATAGTCGACTAGTTCATTTCAACTTAAAATCTAAATCTTTATTGACAAAGATTTAATTATTCAATAATCAGCAATTTACTCCTCAATTCAGTAATTGGAAATCATAAATTCAAGTATTCCCACCAAACATCTCTTACGATGTACAAATTAATTTTATTTCATTGGATTACCATTCAACCCAACTCGATAATCAATTCCGGACTTTGCTTCAAATACTTAAAACTATATATATATATATATATATATATATATATATAATCGTACTTCAGAAATCAATTTGTTTTATCCGAAACAAATAGGCAGCAAAGCTACCAAGTTGGTTTTCTCCAAAATTTCTATTTGAAAATATTTGCATATACTACTAATATTGATTTCAAAATAATTGAAATCAATTTCAAAATAATTGAAATCAATTTCAAAATATTATGGAATATAAATCTCTAATAAAATCAAACGATCTTCTTAATTGCAGTTAGTTTGGTATGCAATTTATTTCACTCTGGCTCCATTTCAAGTATGCCTTTTCATCTCCTTCAATGATTTCCTCAATTATATCAATCATTTATTTGGTTGAATGGAATACGTTCCTTTTCATCTCTTTTAGCGACTTAACACCTTCACATTCCTTATTTCTTATTACATTCGCACGGAAAACGAGAATAGACCTATATAGTTTCCATTATCAAACCATCGTTTCTTTACCAATTCATAAGTTGATATCATCAAATGCGATTTCCACTATATTATCGCTTTAAATTCTAAAAACCCATTCTGTAAAATCATTTGCACTTTTGAAAATAGAGATTCCAATATTTTTATTAATTAATTAGTTACAATCATCGATGATTGTCTTCTAACATAATCGTCCCCATGGTATTCATTATTCTCATTTATCACTATTTCCGAAATTTTACGATCTTCAAAAATCTTCTCGTACCATTATCTTTTCCTCAATTCTCCTTATATTATTTCCATTTCTTGAAAATATCACTATATATACTTATCCAAATGGTTATACATATTATCACGCCTTTCTATCCTTCCATATTCATCAATCTGTGACTATAAATTAGTGAGCAAATGACTCTCTAGGTATCAACCCCTAAGGCCGAAACCAACATCAGATCAACACTTAGAAAGTCATCCAACTTGACCAATATCTAGTCAGTTTCCAATTTCCTTAACTCTATTTCTTATCAAATTATTGCTTACGCAATTCCTTACATTTTGTCGCCCTTCGTTCTCGTCGTGTGGCTTTTTAATCTTCAGTTTTTGCCATTTTGATTTATCAAAACCTATTAGCCTCTCACAGTCTTTTGAAAAACATTTTCAATTATAATAGAAAATCACATATTACCATTGGAAAACATTTCCAAACATTCACAAATCTTTATTTTCTATAGAAAATACACTTTATTCTCAGAGGGAAACAATTCTACATTCATTATTTGAATTAAACCAAATATTAAATAAAACACCGCTATTTTCACTTACTGCTGACACTCATTTCTTTACTTAACTAACTCTTAATATCAAACTTTAACCATTTCTTAGTCAACGATGAAGCCAATCAAGTTGGGGTATAATTACCTCTCAGTTCTTAACTGAACAACATTATTAACTTCAAAACAGATCAAGTTCACAGCTTTGAATACCAACAAAACATTTATTTTCGTAACTTCCGAATTCAAGCTAAAATTTTATTTCTTTTGCTCAAATTGTTGATTATTACAATAATTCATGCCTTTGAAATATTAAATTTTAAAATTATACTTTATTCCTTAATTTGGGTACATAAACAATTAATTAATTTCATTTTTTTAGTAAAGCAAAAAGTAAACAGTATTTTCCTGAAATTTGACATAGTTGACTCACATAAATAACTTCCTTTCGAATAATCTCTTATTCGATAATATGTTCCGAACTTCAGAAAGTCTCCTTTTATTTATATCCCGGACTTCAGAATAATCTCAATGTACTAGTCAATTATATTTCCTTTATCCCAATTTCATTTGCAATAGTTTTGCTTTCACATGTTATTTACTTCTAACAAGTAAATATTACTCTTTCATCAAAATTTGGACTCGTCACGTTAAATTATTTTTGATTCCATTCAAATACAGGTTCAAATCCCGTTAAAATCTTCATTTGTATTTCGCTCCATTCATAACACTCGTTCATAGTTCGCTTCTTGTTAATTAATTGACAAGTTCACAACTTACTATCGAATCCATATATTTGATTATACCTTATTGGTTTGAAGCCAGTTACAATTTATCTTACCATAAGTTATAAAATTTGACACAGTCAAATCCCAATTATAACATTTTCGATTTTTATTTCATTAATTTATACTCCGAATATCGAAATAAAATTCATCGTTTCATCTTTGAAATGATCTCATATTTCCCTTTTTCTATTTAAATTCTCATCGAAATTCTTATTTCCAATAAATTTTAGTTGTCTTTAATTGCTAAAATACACAATTCGTTAATTCTCCTGTTATACTCATCTTCCTTCTACACCATTCAATGATGGATTCGAGATTCAAACCCAAGGGATCTTTATCTAAGAACAGCTCTCTAGATTCGAAGACTGGGGATTCCGAACAAATACCAACATAATTTTTCTTTTTTTATTTTCGCTGTATCAATTCCAAAATACGAATTTCAAAATAATTCCTCCTTCAAAATTTAACTTAAAATTATTTATACTTTCAAAATTTATCCTAAAACCTTTTTATTTTCAAAATCCGCATTTTCTAGTGTCATTCCTATTCATTTTAAACTCGATAAGTTATGCTTTGAATAAACCAAAGCTATGATACCACTTGTAACGTCCCGCCTTTCTGACCACTTCAAATTGGCATTAAACAAACTCAAAACATTCAAATCGACAAACCGTTATCTAGCTTATAGAGTTTAAATAAAATCAACATAGAAAAAGACTAAACAAATAAATAACATAGTATGAACACGAAAATAAAACTTTTATTTATGAATTAGAATTTTTATACAATATTTTCTATATAGCGATATGTAAAAATACAGATTTAAAAACAAGAAAATATTTGTTATATTAAATCTTTGGAGTGCACAACCATGAAATTCCCAGCTTCGCCAATCTTCGAATCCTAAGCTGAAATCTTTTAATCTGTAATGCTCGGGTCTGGCCCGAGTGTTCCATGCAAAACATAAAACACTTGAATTAGGATTAATCATATGTTCAAGTAGATTAATTTCAATAGAAACTAAAATAAATAGTTAATCCTAACTTTCCACATAGATGCTATATAAATAAACAGTTGTGGTATATGTTCATATTAGTTTTATCTATTTCCGAGGACGAACGGTATCGGCATTCACGAATGCATACGTGTATAAAATATACACGTGTGCACCGCACCGCCTCAACTTCCCGAACCGAATATAAACAATAACATAGGTGATTCTGGAAGCTTGCATATACACAGGTGTACATGTATCCGTGTGTACTGCTCCAACGTTCTAGCATCCCAGAAATACAAGTGCAACTGAGATTGCTAAAATTGTGGCGGAATACAGATAGGCAGCAAGAATGCCAATGGAAATAATTGAAACATAGTTTGGAACAGTTCCAACTAATAAGGGGAACATGCATGAAATAACAACCTTACAGTGGGTAGATTAAAGTCTGAATATCTGTGTAACAATGGAGCACTTAAGTAGGCCTATGTGCAGAGCAAGGTCAACGAGGCATTCATGCATGACATAAGAATGAGAGCATATTAATTGCAGCTTTCTATTGGTGACATAGTAGGGAGGACTAGCTCATTAAATAGCTCCATATATGCACTTAACTAACAATGTAGTTTCAACATTCCTATATATACGAATACCCATATAACAGTAGTAATAATATAATAGTAGTTTAGACCAGAATATAGTAGTAATAATAATAAAGTGTAATTAGTAACTACGTTAACATTATGCTTAAAATATAAATATAAACATAAAATTATTATAATTTTATTTGTCCATACCTACATAAATAATGCTACTAGATTATTATCAAATTGAATGTATGTTGTGTGTTTGAATTTGAAATGTTTCCGTTTTATGGGAATAAATATATTGTAATATTTCTCATAATAAATGGGAATGAATATTTGTGATCATTATAGTTATAAATGTGGAATTAATGGTGATTAAAGTGTTACAAATAATGTAACAAATATTGTGACCTTGTATGTTTTGCGGAAATGATCAATTGAATGGAAAATGAATGCCAAAATGGTTACAATTTAAATTGTGATTAGGAATAGGGGTTGTAACTACAACTAGGGAAATAAATAAATAATAAACATACACTCACACACATACACACACACACACATATATATATATAAGAATTAAATGGAATTAAATAAATGTAGTAATGTTTGGGGTTATAACAGTTAGGTTAGAATTTTAAATGGGACTGATATAGATGACATTTAATAGGTTATTTGGTGCCTTACAAAATATGACCATTATGATCATTAATGGTAGGTAACCCTTATATTAATAAATGGAATAAAAGGGGTATTTAATGGGTGTTGATTGCCATAGTAAATACTAAGTCCAATTCTGGATCGAGTTATCTCCTCCTCTAAGGTAGGCTCTCACAAAGGCCGTCTAATATATGATAATGTCCTTTTCTACAGGAGCTTATTTCCCATATTGACCAGAAGACCAGATGGTCCAATTTGGTGATTAAGCTTGACATGGAAGAAGCTTACAAATGCATGTATGGTTCTTCATCATTTATGTCCTTCGGTCTTTTGGATTTCCTGAGCCTTTTATCGGTAAGGTTTAGAGAACGATTTTGGTTATTGGTTTTCTAACCTTATTAATGGATCGACAGAAGGCTTTTTTCCTTTAGGAAGGTCCTTTTTCCAAGGGGATCCCCTCTTCCCTATAGTGTTTGTTATCGCTGCAGAAGATCTCGTCGAAGGGATTCACTCTCTAACCGTTACAGGGCAGATCCAACGCTTTGTTATTCTAAGCGGTTGCACGGTGGTTTCTTCGTTGTCATTTGCTGATGGCATTATAATCTTCTTGAATAGGAACCGTCGATCTTCTTGAAGGCTCCTTTTGTTTCTACATCTCTAAAAATGTCGCTTGAGTCATATGATCTATTCTTCGAAGGGTTGTTTTGTCCAGTCCAAATCCTTGGCACCTAGCAGGATTTCGTGGATCAATCTTTTAACGATTTAGGGTTTGTTCTCTTCCACTTTCTTATTTTGGTGTCATTTTGTACCATGACCGCAAGCTCAATGCAATTTTTGACCCCCGAATTGATAAATCCACGGGTAAAAACATAAGGTGGAACTCTGCTCTCATCTCCCAGGCCGGTCTCCTGGTTCTTATTAAAAAATTAGATTCTCTTAGGTACCATGTCTTTGCAACCATGACGCCCACTTCGTCTTATCTTCGCTTTTACCACTCTTTGGACACGTCCTTCTTTTGGAGGAAAAAGAAAAAATTGTAGAGGCATCATTGGATATCTTGGGATGCAATTTTCCTTCCCAAGCGTCGGGGTGGTCTTGGCCTGCGAAATCCGAGGGATTTGTGCAAGGCCTATGCTTGTAAGCTCTGGGTTTGGTTCCGTGCTAACGACACTCTTTGGGCTTCTTTTCATCATGCTAAGTACCATCGCCTACCCTCAGCGGACTTCCCTAGTGCCCCTTCTTATGCGAACGAGTTGTCAAAGCAGATGTAGTCGGTTAATGATTTTTCTAGCTAGCGTGGCAGGGGTTTCGACTAGACTGGGAACCCCTTCTACCTCTGGGCTGCTTGGATTTCTATTAGAATTCCAATCCCCGAGATTTCGGTTTTCTATTACATTTGGGATCCTCGTATTCCTCTGTAACACCACGTAATTTCAATTACACTAAAGATGATGAATTAAAGAATAATTAATTTGAAATAAGTTGTTAACAATAAATTAAGGAAAACTTAATTTAACATTAAGAATTAAGTAAAACGGACCGTGCTATTGCGTCCGTCTTGGAATTCTGGTCAAGATAGACACCATGTTTGCATAAAACGGACTCTCTATGAAGAAGTTATTAAGGTTTGAAGTATGTATGCATATAAGGAATATATATATATAACTCAAAGAAATTCAAGAATCAGCAAAATTCGAACCTGGCGCACGTTTTGGGCGGAAGGGCCGATCATTTGGGGTTGACCCGAGACCCTGCTGGGTCGACTCCGGGGTCGTCCACGGGGTTGACACTATAGTAGGGGGTCGACCCCCCTGCGTAAATCTAGGAAAATGCCTCTTTCTGAACGTGGACCGATTTTGAAGCTAGATTTGTGAATCCTTGTCTATATAAAGGACCTTAAACATAGGTTTTATTCGTCTAAAAAATGGTGGCGATGGCAGAGCTCTGCTGTGATGTAAATTGAATAGCCTATTCTTCTCCAAATCCAATTTAGAAAAGATTACACAAATTCAATAATGGCTACAACAATAAATCCAATGTGTTCTTCTCAGTTATTTGGATCCATTTCCTTAGATCTATTCACTGTGAGTTCATGTTATTTTTAGATCTAAATATTTAATTGGTAATCATAAAATGTATATAAATTGGATATTGGATCTATGTCTAAAAAGTTCTATTATGTCATAATTATCAGATCTGCCTTTATATGTTCATACCGCCACCATGTTAAATCCTATCATGATATATCTATTCAGTTTTATGCCTATTTCTGTCATTTATTATTGATTCATCATTCTGCCAGTTTTGATTCTCTTCTTTCCCTCTTTTCCCTTTTTATTTTTTTAGCCAGGCTACCTTTGAGCCTAGGCCTAACGCTGAAATATGCGAACGCGCAAAATTGGGAATCGTTTGGGAAAATTTTGATTTGGCCATAAATTGGAACATATGCAAAATATGATTTGGCATAAATTTTAACAAATGTGAATACGATTTTGGGCACAATTTGTACTGAGATATGTGAATATGAACTAGGGACATAAATTAGCAAATATGTGAACACAGATTTGGGCATAATATATATATATATATATATATATATATATATATATATCTTGATTTATGACTTGGGAAAAAGGACATATTGTGCATAATGAAATATGAATTAAAAAGGGGCATGAAAATCTATATTTGGAATAGGAAAATTTATCAATATGAATATGCCTAAAACAATAGAACCATAGTAACGCTTAGACACGAGGTTATATTGCACTTGTGGTATAAGTATGCTCGAAGCTGCCCGACATATCCAGCGACCACAAGCGGTTAATCTAACGAGAGGGGTCTAATGCATAACAGTACCACGATACGAGGTTAAGTCTAAACTTGTGGTTTAAGTCTGCTTGGACCGCCCGCCATATCTAGCATCCACAAGTGGTTGACTTAATGTAAGAGGTCTGGGGCATTAACATGTATGAGTAGAAAAGATAAGATGTTTTGGCTTGTCCTAAGGACAAGTGGAAATTATAACTCAGGTTATAATAAATGTAACGACCCGCATTCCACGCAATGAAGGATTATAGAATATTTATTTCTTTCACATGCGAAGTCGTATGGTCATGTAATTTTGGGAGATGACTATTGGGGTCATTTCCCATGTTCATGATTTTTGCCAATTTTTAAATGACCGTTTTGCCCCTAGTTGAACTTGTTTCGGCCATAACTTTTGATTGGAAAGGAGTTTTGACCTGAAACCACTTCCATTAGATCCAGAAAGGTTGTGGTCACACTAGCCAAATGGACTCACCGTTTGGGAGATATGGCTGAAACAAGTTTCAGATGATGAAAAACAGCTTAATTGGGATTAATGGGGTGATTAACAGTTAAGCCCACTGGGGAATTTCGGGATAAAGAGTATAAGAGGGCTGCTAGGGTTTAGAAAATGAATTTTACTTCATTTTTCTACCGCCTAAGACATTCCTCTCAACCTAGCAATGGCCTCCACTTGCTAAAACATCCTAAATCACCTTCTAACCGCCAATGAAGCCAAATCCACATCAAATCAAAGCGGATTAGCACAATAATCGAGGTAGAACTGCTGTGTAGCCTTAGGAACAACGCCAAACAGAGAATCATTTTAGATTTGGTAATTTTTTTGTGGCTAAGGTGAGTGATTTGCATAGTTCCTCACTAATTATGGTTAATTAAGGGTAATTAGTGAAATTATACATGTTAAAAATCTAGAAAAATATTGATAAATTTCGAAATATTATTTTAGACCTCTATTAGAAGTTTGGGTTGATTTGGTTAAGTTTTACTAATCCTATCATTAGTTTTCTTAAACATGCTTAAGGTAAAATATGGGATTTTGGCTATGTTTGATCCGTTTTAACCTATCAAATTGTCGTTTTGATGATAGTGGTCGATTCTATATGTTGCTATGACTGTATGATATGTTTTGTGATTGAGTAGAAAAGTTAGATTGGTTGAAAACGTCGTCGAATGGCATAAAACAGTCGTGGAAAGAAGTGCAGGAAATTAGCGGAATTGGATCGGAGGAGGGGAGCACGACCCGACCCGATTGTGGAGCACTACTCGATCCAACTGCCCGTGGATGGTAGCACCGAACCGATCCCTTGCATTTGAAGCTTAGATTCTACCCGTTCACCTGGAGAGCCATCCGACCCGAATCACTTGAGGGCCCCGATCCGAGGAGGCTCACGATCCGAACTGAAGGACCTTTCATGAACCGATCCAACCCGAAGGGGCTTGTCACGAACCGAGATGTTGAGAACGAGCTGAAGGCGATCTGAACCAAACCGACTTTGATGGGGGAATCCGACCCGACTCGATGTGGATGATCATAGACAGGACTACTTCGAGGAGCATGATCTGAATCATAATGAAGAGGAGTATATCCAAACCGATCCAGAGAAGACCAAAACCCGAGATGCAAAGGTAGTCCAAGTGGGAATTTTGTACTCAGGATCCAGTTGGGAACCAATGAGTCAACTTCATGAGTTCGGCTTTGCTGCGGGATGTGTGCTAAGGGGTTATCAACGTCTATAGCTTTGATTCACCACCAAGACGAATGTTAGGCTACGTATCAGTGCAGTGGGGTAGTTATTACTCCATAGGGCAGAGTGATCGTAGCATGGTTATGAGCCAATGCAGTGGAGTTGTTACGACTTCATGGAGCAGAGTGGACATAGAAAGGATTAGTGGCTATGGATCAGTGCTGTGGTGTCATTATAACTCCATGGGGCAGAGGGATCATTGCAAGGAATGGGTGGTCAGAGCGGTGGATGTCGTATGCTTTACGCACTGAGTGAGAGATGTGAGACAGGATGCTATGTTTGATTGTTTGCTTTCACTATGACATGCACACCCCCACCTCGTACTCTTTACACCATATGTTAGTGGCACCTTAGAGTATTGAGTGGTATGTTGTGCTAACTCTTTGGTTGCAGGTCCAGGTTCAGGTATGGTTTAGTATACCTGTTATTGCTCTGTTTTGATGCTTATCGCTCATACCAGACTTTTGTCTAACCTAGAGTTTTATGTCTCTTCTTATTACTCTGGGTGCTCTTAAACGGGCAGAATAGAGATATTTTAGGTGGTATGCACGAGTTGCTGTACCGAAGACGAGAAGGAGGCTCCCACGTATAATATATATATATTCTCCCTGCGTCGCTGCTGGACACTACTTTGGGTATTAGTAGTGTACCTTTCCTTTCTTTTGCTTTAGAGACAGTTTTCAAAAGTTGTAACAATGATGATGTGGAACATAAGTTGTATTTGGATTTTCTGCTACTATGATGTTTAGTTTTCAGCTTATGCACCGTCTCGCCTATTTTATGTCAAAGTATGTTATTATTAAATTTAATTCTATGCGCTGCGAGACATTCTACAGGTTCGTTGTTAGTTCTCCAGTAAGTTCTCTTATTTTTCCTTTCTTTGGCGACCGTCCCGTGCTTGTTGGACATTGGCATAACGCACTTTCATGGGAAATGCCGGCTGGTGCGGGCCGTCACATTTGGTATCAGAGCTCTAGGTTGCGTAGTTAACCTAGGGAAGGACACCAGGGAGAGATAATACGTATATGAGAGCGTGTGTTTGTGATTATTTTGGTTTTCAAAAGCTATATATATTATTAGTATAGCTAAGGATGAAGTCGCACTACACTGACACCACAAAGAGGATGGTTAATCATTTCTATTTATAGATTGAACGATGAGCCGATATATGAGAGGTGTAGGTAGAGGAGCCAATAATGGGAATGCTCCTGACATGAGGACTATATTCACTGACTTCATGAGAGAGATGTTTAGGGACGTTCAGAGGGCAGTTCCTAATGCTGCAAATGGTGGTCGAGCAACGGTGCAGGCGCTTAAAGCCGATTTCTCCAAGCTATTCAAGGATAACACTAGTCTTGGTGGAAAGCCGTTCCACGGAATGGAATCGGCCACGGATGTTCAGGATTGGTTGGATAGCTGTGAGCGTATTTTCGAAGACTTAGGTATCGAGGATGCGATGAAGAGAAAGCTAGTGTCCCGTCAGCTGTAAGGACGGACGATGAATTGGTGGAATGCTATTAAGGCAGCTACTCTAGAGGACCAAGTTACATGGGATCAGTTTAAGGCCCGATTCGGTGAAAAATTTATCCCAGCCGCTCAGAAGTCAGAGTTATTTAGGAATTTCTTGGAGCTAAATCAGAATGGTAGAGCTGTCTCGGAGTACATTGCTGAGTTCAATACTTTATCAAAGTATGGATTATCTCTTATCGACACTCCCGAGAAGAAGAACAAGAAGTTCATAACAGGCTTAGATCGGTACTTGGGGGAAAGGCTTATTAACCACATCGATGAGACGTTTGAATCGATTATGGGGAAAGCATTGAGGTCATAGAGTCTTTACCCTAGGTCGAAGACTGAGGTTGCATATGCAGAGGAGCCAAAGATGCAAGCAAGCGGTGGAGGCAAGAATGGTTCTCAGAATAAGAGAAAGCAGAATCAGACCAAGGATGGCCAGAAGAAAAAGAATAAGAAAGATGTTGAGTGCTTCAGCTGTGGTAAGAACGGCCACTATGCCAAAGAATGTCGGGCTAAGCCAGCGGATAGGAAGTGCTTCAACTGTGGCCAAGTGGGACATCACAAGGACAAGTGTCCGCAACCCCCTAAGCAAAAGCAGATTGTGAAAGCATGTGCTATCAATGTTGTTCCCTCTTCGTCGAATACCCCAACTGCGGCGGAGAAAGGAAAGAATGTCATTATTCAAGGTATGCTTTCTGTTTATGATGTTCCTATTCGAGTATTGTTTGATACCGGAGCTTCCAGCTCCTTCATATTTAGTGACCTGGTAGATAGGTTGTGATTGGAGCCCAGGATTATCGATAAACCTTTAGTAGTGACGAACCCGATTGGTGGTTCGACTAGCCTTAGCATAATTTGTCGTCATGTGGTCTTATCGAGTCGTGGATGCATGTTTGTTTGTGATTGTTTTGTTTTGGGCTTTACTGGGTTTGGCATTATTTTGGGAGTCGATTGGCTCCAAAGATATGGGGTGGTGGTAGACTGTGAGGGCTTTTTGGTGATAGTTAGAGTGGATGATGGGCAGAGGATAGTGTTTGGTGGTCTACCTAATGATGGGGTAATGGATAGTTTTCAAAATTCCCTCGACATCCCGCATGATGAGTTGTCAGATGTGCCCGTGGTTGGCCAGTATCCGGACGTCTTCAAGGAAGTGACCGAACATCCACCACACCGAGAGATTGAGTTCCGTATTGATTTGGTGAAAGATGCCAGACCTATAGTGATGCCACTTCATCGTATGGCACCAAGGGAGCAGCGAGAGCTCGGGGTGCAAGTAAGCGATCTTTTGAAGAAGGGTTTATCAGAAGAAGTGTTTCTGAGTGGGGAGCACCAGTTGTGTTTGCTACCAAGGCAGATGGTTCCCTTCGATTGTGTGTGGACTACCACGAATTGAATAAAGTGACGAGGAAGAATAAGTATCCTCTACCGTGGATAGATGATTTGTTTGATCAGTTGAGTGGCGCAAGAATGTTCTCCCAGTTGGATCTCGCGACAGCTTTTCATCGGTTTAGAGTGGAAGCTGAGAGTATAGCTAAAACGGCCTTTCGGACGTCGTCTGGATTTTATGAGTGGTTGGTCATGCCATTCGGGTTGACCAATGCACCAACATATTTTGTGGATCTTATGAATAGGGTATTCAGAGACCATTTGAATAAGTTTGTTCTTGTGTTCGTGGACGATATACTTGTTTATTCGAGGACAGAGGAAAAACACAAGGAACATTTGAAGAAAGTGATGGAGGTATTGAGAAAACACCAATTGAAAGCAGAGTTTTCTAAGTGTCACTTCTGGAGGAGAGAAGTGAGACTCTTAGGCCATGTCGTTTCAGAGAATGATATTGTCGTGGATCCTACGAAGTTGGCTACGGTACAAGATTGGTCTACTCCCAAGAATGCAACAGACATAAGAAGTTTCTTGGGATTAGCTGGGTATTATCGCAAGTTTATCCAAGACTTCTCCAAGATAGCAGCACCGTTGACTTAGTTGACCAAGAAGAATCAAGCCTTCGTCCGGGACGAAAAGTGCGAGGATGTATTTAAGAGTCTAAAGGAAAAGTTGACATGTGCACCAGTGTTAGTCATTCCTAAGGGGGATGAAGAGATGACAGTATATACGGATGCATGTGGTACCGGACTAGGTGCTGTATTGATGCAAGGAGGTAGGGTTGTAGCTTATGTAAGTCGACAACTGAAACCGCATGAGAAAAGATATCCTACCCATGATTTGGAATTGGCAGCGATCGTGTTCGCATTGAAGATGTGAAGGCATTATCTCTTGGGAAAAAGATTCGAGTTGTTTACTGATCATAAATCGTTAAAATATCTCTTCTCTCAGAAGGATCTAAATCTCTGACAGCAAAGATGGTTAGAATTCTTGGCTTTCTATGATTTCGACATCGCATACACACCAGGAAAGGGCAATGCGGTGGCTGATGCATTGAGTAGAAGACATGCCATTTTAGGGGCTATGTTTCTAGAATGGAAGCAACTGGAGTACATTGCTGGGTATGATTTCAGACCAAAGTGCGAATTGGATCCAGAAATGTTAGCAAGTTTGACGATCAGACCCACTTGATTGAGTGGATTGGTTCCAGTCAGAGGGACGATCCTAACCTATTGGAAATCATCTCCAAGTTAGAGATAGATAGCAATGATGAGAGGAATAAGTATGGGCTTGATCGAGATGGATGGCTTAGAAAGAATGGAAGACTTGTTGTGCCCAATATCAATGGATTGAGAGATGAAGTGCTTAGAGAATGTCAACACTCAAAACTGACTATACATCCCTGTGGTAATAAGATGTATCGAGACATGAAGCAAACCTACTACTGGGAAGGGATGAAAAGAGACGTTGGGAAGTTTATATCCAAATGCATGAATTGCCAGCTAGTTAAAGCTGAGCAAAAGAAGCCTAGTGGTTTGTTGCAACCATTAGGGATTCCAGAATGGAAATGGGAACAAGTCTCAATGGATTTCATTGATGGGTTACCAAGGACTAGATCGGGCCATGATAGCATTTGGGTGATTGTGGATCGATTGACCAAAAGTGCAAGATTTATACCCGTCAAGTCGAATAGAACGGCAGCTAAGTTAGCTGAACTATATGTAAAGTGGGTAGTGAGATTTCATGGAATACCCAAAAGTATTATGAGTGATCGAGATCCGTTGTTCACTAGTGGATTTAGGAATAGCTTACAAGAGGCGTTAGTATTAGAATTACATCTCAGTACCGCGTATCATCCTCAAACTGATGGACTGATAGAGAGGGTGAATCGATTATTAGAAGATCTCTTGAGAGCTTGCATATTAGACTTTGGGTGGATCGTGGGATGACCATTTGCATCTAGTAGAGTTTGCATATAATAATAGTTATCAATTCAGTATTGGTATGGCTCCATTTGAAGCTTTGTACGGAAGACCATGCAACTCACCGTCATGTTGGGTAGAATCTGGTGAGAAGTTTGTTCTTGGACCAGATGTGATAAGAGAAACTTCAACTAAGATTAAGGTTATCAACAGCGAATGAAGGTTGCCCAAGATAGGCAGAAGAGTTATGCTGATAAGAGGAGAAGAGAATTAAAGTTCTCCATTAGCGACTTGGTGTTTGTCAAGATTTCTCCGTTTAAGAGCATGATACGATTTGGTAGGGGAGGCAAGTTAGCACCAATATTCGTTGGTCCATTCCTAGTTCTTGAGCAAATTGGGAATTTGGCATATAAAGTTGAATTACCAGACAAGATGGCAGGAGTTCACAACGTATTTCATGTTTCCCAGTTAAGGAAGTTCGTACACGACCCTGATGTGACTGTTTCACCTGACCAGTTGGATGATATCGAGGTTGAACCCGAGGCGGTTGGGAACCGCAAGCCTATGCGTATTGTTGAGAATGATACAAAGCAACTTCGAAGGAAGGCGGTGAAATTAGTCAAAGTTGAATGGGGCGAGAATGAGAATGACTGTACTTGGGATACAGAAGAGAGCATTAGGAAGACGTATCCAGAACTCCTCGCCTGGTAAGATTTCAGTTTTGATTTAGTCTTTCCGCATGCTAGGATAGGTTTGTTTTTCTTGTTTTTCATGCTTGATTGTTGTAAGTGATTGGTAGGCATGTGAGATCCTTTGTATGTTTTGGGTTAAGGAATTTCGGGGACGAAATTTCCTAATGGGGGGAGAATGTAATGACCCACATTCTATGCATCGAAGAATCGTAGAATATTTATTTCTTTCACCTGCAAAGTCGTATGGTCATGTAACTTTCGGAGACGACTATTGGGGTCATTTCCCATGTTCATGATTTTTGCCGATTTTTAAATGACCGTTTTGCCCCTAGCTGAACTTGTTTCGGCTATAACTTTTGATTGGAAAGAAGTTTTGACCTAAAACGACTTCCATTAGATCCAAATGATGGTTTACCTTTCCGTAGAGTGGTTATATTAGCCAAACGGACTCACAAGTTCGAGAGATATGGTTGAAATAAGTTTCAAATAGTGGAAAACAGCTTAATTGGGCTTAACCGGGTGATTAATAGCTAAGCCACTGGGGAATTTCAGAATTAAGAGTATAAGAGGGCTGCTAGGGTTTAGAAAACGAATTTTACTTCATTTTCCAGCCGCCTAAGAAATTCTTCTCAACCTAGCAATGGCCTCCACTTGCTAAAACATCCCAAATCACCTTCTAATCGCTAATTAAGCCAAATCTACATCAAATCAAAGCGGATTAGCACAAGAATCAAGGTAGAACTGCTGTATAAGCTTGGGAACAACACCAAATAGAGAATCATTTCAGATTTGATAATTTGTTTGTGGCTAAGGTGAGTGATTTGCATAGTTCCTCACTAATTATGGTTAATTAAGGTAATTAGTGTTAATTAGTAAAATTATACATGTTAAAAATGTGGAAAAATATTGATAAATTTCGAAATATTATTTTAGACCTCTGTTAGAAGTTTGGGTTGATTTGGTTAAGTTTTACTAATCCTATCATTAGTTTTGCTTAAGCATGCTTAAGAGAAAATATGAGATTTTGGCTTTGTTTGATCTGTTTTAACCTATCAAATTGTCGCTTTGATGTTAATGGTCGATTCTATATGTTGCTATGACCGTATGATATGTTTTATGATTGATTAGAAAAGTTAAATTGGTTGAAAACGCCATTGAATGGCGTAAAATAGTCGTTGGAAAGAAGTGCAGGAAATTAGCCGAATCAGATCGGATCGGAGGAGGGGAGCATGGCCCGACGCGATCATGGAGCACTACCCAATCCGAATTGCCCGTGGATGGTGGCACCGAACCGATCTCTTGCATTTGAAGCTTTGATTCTACCCGTCCACCTGGAGAGCCATCCGACCCGAACCGCTTGAGGACCCCGATCCGAGGAGGCTCACGATCCGAACTGAAGGACCTTCCACGAACCGATCCGACCCGTAGGGGCTTGTCACGAACCGAGATATTGAGCACGAGCTGAAGGTGATCTGAACCGAACCGACTTTGATGGGGGAATCCGACCCGACCCGATGTGGATGATCACAGACAGGACTACTTCGAGGAGCCGAAGCATAATGAAGAGCAGCATATCCGAACCGATCCGTAGAAGACCAAAACCCGAGATGCAAATGTAGTCCAAGTGGGAAGTTTTACTCTGAGTCTAGTTGGGAACCAATGAGTCAACTTCATGAGATGGGCTTTACTGCGGGATGTGTGCTAAGGGGTTATCGACGTCTATAGCTTTGATTCACCACCAAGACGAATGTTAGGCTACGTATCAGTACAGTGGGGTAGTTATTACTCCATGGGGCAAAGTGATCGTAGCATGACTATGAGCCAGTGCAGTGGAGTTGTTACGACTTCATGGGGCAGAGTGGTCATAGCAAGGATTGGTGGCTATGGATCAGTGCAGTTGTGTCATTATGACTCTATGTGGCAGAGGAATGGGTGGTCAGAGCGGTGGATGTTGTATGCTTTACGCACTGAGTGAGAGATGTGAGAATGGTTACTATGTTTGATTGTTTGCTTTCACTATGATATGCACAACCCCACCCCCATGCTGTTTACACCATAGGTTAGTGGCACCTTAGTGTATTGGGCGGTATGTTGTGCTAACTCTTTGGTTGTAGGTCCAGGTTCAGATATGGTTTAGTATACCTGTTATTGCTCAGTTTTGATGCTTATCGCTCATACCAGACTTTTGTCTGACCTAGATTTTTATTTCTCTTCTTATTACTCTGGATGCACTTAAACGGGCAGACTAGAGACAGGTTAGGTGGTATGCACGGGTAGCTGTACCGGAGACGGAGGCTCCCACGTACGATATATATAGATATTCCCCCTGTGTCGCTGCTGATCACTATTTTGGGCATTAGTAGTGTACCTTTCCTTTCTTTTGCTTTAGAGAAGTTTTCAAAAGTTGTAATAATGATGATGTGGAACATAAGCTGTATTTGGATTTTCCGCTGCTATGATGTATAGTTTTCAGCTTATGCACTGTCTCACCTGTTTTATGTCAAAGTATGTTATTATTTTATTTTATTCCATGCGTTGTGAGACATTCTACAAGTTCAATTTTAGCTCTCCAGTAAGTTCTCTTCTTTTTCCTTTCTTTGGCGACCATCCCTTTGCTGGTTGGACATTGGCACAACGCACTTTCATGGGAAATGCCGGCTGGTGCAGGGCGGGCCATCACACTAAATAAAAAAGGGAATATAATAACTTACGTAAGGGGATAAGTTATATTTAATTGTAAATAAAGTTATTTACAAGAACAAGAATCTGAAACTTACGGATGAGGACAACGTAAGTTTTATTTATGGAAAGGAAACTCATTAGTAAACCTTAGTTAAGAGAACTAAGTTAATAAGTAAACAATGATATAATGGAATTATGATTAAATGAGAAAGAATGAGGAAAACTTATGAAATGATATAAGTTATATTTAATCATAAATGATAAATGATATGCTAAAAAAGAAACATTTTAAATGAGACGTACTTAATTTCACATTAAGTAAGGACATGTAATTGTAACTATGGAATCAGACGATGAAAATATAAAGAGATTGTGAATTAAAGACCTTGGGCCACAATCTAGAGAATAACATGTTGTGGGTTTATTAATAAACTTAAAGGGGTTAAGTTATATAACCAAAATTAATAAGCAAGAGGAACCTAGTTACTTGATTAAGAATTCAATATGAATTGGAATAACCAAGTTAAATGAAAACCTAATGAGATAAGGCAAGCACGTGAAAGAATGTTTAGACATAGGGTCTAACAACATACGAAAGTGAGGCGCTTGGACCAGTCCGCACGTTTGAGGGTGAATAACCCAACGGGGTAGATTGCCGTGGTGTTGTAAGGCACGAGCGAAGCGCATTTTTATCCGATTATTTTGTCGGCTCCGTAGGACTAGAAGGGGAAGCGCTTGACTTCCTGAGTTACAAAAGGTGCTCCTGGTAGTCCTCTCTGTGGTGGCAGATGTTTAGGCTATGCTCATAGAGGGGATTGTGAATTACAGACCTTGGGCCACAATCTAGAGAATAACTGTTGTGGGTTTATTAATAAACTTAAAGGGGTTAAGTTATATAACCAAAATTAATAAGCAAGAGGAACCTAGTAACTTGATTAAGAATTCAATATGAATTGGAATAACCAAGTTAAATGAAAACCTGATGAGACAAGGCAAGCACGTGAAAGAATGTTTAAACATAGGGTCTAATAACATATGAAAGTGAGGCGCTTGGACCAGTCCGCACGTTTGAGGGTGAATAACCCAACGGGGTAGATCACCGTGGTGTTGTATGGCATGAGCGAAGCGCATTTTTATCCGATTATTTTGTCGGCTCCGTAGGACTAGAAGGGGAAGCGCTCGACTTCCTGAGATACAAAAGTTTCTCTTGGTAGTCCTCTATGTGGTGGCAAATGTTTAGGCGGTGCTCGCAGAGGTTGGGTCCGCGCGTAACTACTAGGAGGGTGGACCTTGACTGCAAATGTAGCTTTGCAGTCAGAATGCTGTAACACGGTGACACTAGGGTGATTCGACAGTTGCCTCAACGGGGAGGCGAAGGGTCATGACCAACAAGTATAGTAGATCGTCGGATACCCGTCATCGGCAGCCAATGGGATGCGAAAAGACTAGAGTTAAAACTAATAGACCATTCACCTTTCACTATCGGGGTACGATGGTTGAGGGAAGACGCCAAATGGATATTTAGATTGTTTGTTATTAGGGGCAATCGCTTAGCTCTTATAGTTTTTACTAGTTGAGGGAGGGGCCGAGGTGGGGACATAGCCACCATGGAAAACAGACCCTAGGAACATCTGTATTTTGAGGCTCTTAAAGGCGGACCTATACAGGTATGGAAAAGCTCCCGACCGAATTCTGTGTTTCTTGTATCGCCTTCCCGCGGAACTCGGTGCACATTAGAGGTTATGCGATTAAGGCATCGAGCTACAATTACAGCACATATGTGGGACAGTCTAGATACATGCATGACTGCTCTGGGTGACGTATCGTAGACTTGAGGGCATTACTCCGGAATGAAATCTGATTCGATCGATGCTGGCAGTCTGTACGCTTACTAGCATAGTAATGACAGATATATGCGGAATGTAACATTGTTACAAAGAGATCCGTACATCACTCTAGCGTATGATGAGGGATTGCATACTTTTCTGTGGTATTACGAGGGAGATCGTGCTAGTAGGGTACCATGGGGTGTGCCTCAGTACTGAGGGGTGGCTACATATATACCTTATTAGGTTAATCCACTGGGAAGTGAATGGGTACGACGTGTGTATAAGCGTTGAGTGTCGTTAACCAAAGCAACCTAAAAATCAAGAAAATGTAATGGAACGGTATTCATGGGGATCATTCTGTTTCTGAGATACTAGTATTGGTGCGGTGCAGAGAAACGTATTTAAGAAGCACAATATATTCTGTTCAAACTTATCTTGCGCAGTTCACACTTGTTATTGTTATTATTATTGTTATCTTGTTCTTCCAGTTTTATATACCTTCCATGATACTTTTATTTATTTATATTTAAAAGTAACTGGACTCGCCAGAGTTTATGTCTGACCCTTTTTGTTTCCTCCTCTCTCTCTCTCTCTTTCGTTCCCCCTAGGTTCTCAGGGTGGGAGTGCTTGGAGTTTATTTGAATTCTCTCAGCTTAGCTTGGATTTTGGATATTGATGTATCGCTTTGACTTCTTCTCAACTCTCTTAAGGCTTCGCACGGGCAATATGGTTTTATGCTTTTGAACTCCGATATTTTTGGCAAGACAGATTATTAATGTAATTGATTATTTCAAACTTATGATGTAAACTAAGTATTTAGGACCATGATGTTTTGATTTAAATAAAGCTTTTAATTCCACTACGATTTTACATGTCTGTCTTGTGATATTATGTTCTTATATACCTATAACGCTTCACGAAACTTAATGCATTCTATATAGAGTGACATTAACGGATGTGTGGTGTTACATTTGGTATCAGAGCATATGGTTATAAGATCGGATAAAATATTTTGAATTGTTTTTCAAAAAGGTCTCAAAAACAAAGTATTTTAAAATAAAAATCTATTTTTGAAAAGCGTATTTCCCAAAGCCATAAATATCTTCTTGATTACTTTTCCTTTTTGTTCGGGGAACCATTTCTTCCCGAAAGGGTATCCTCGTTTCGGCATGGTTTCATAGGCATGTTAAAACTACAGTACAGGTAGAAGGGCAAAGAAATGCCCAACCTCCATCTATAGGCGCAGTAGTTTCACCTACGGCCTATTTTCTCTTAAGCCTCGTAAGGATTTTCGTGCGATGGAGGCAGCTTTCAATTAACTTGTTAGCATGCTGCATAAGGATGGTAAGAAGGAGAATAAGGGAGTTAGGGCTAAGGAGCATAACACAAAGATGAAAGAAAATGGCGTCTTAAGAAGGGAATATAGACGAAAGAAGAAAAGAGGAAATACTATAATTACGGAAAAGTGGGCCATCTGAAAAAGGATTGCAGAAAGAGGAAAGCATTTGTTAACACTTTGGTAAGGCGGGACACCTTATTAAGGAGTGCTCAAAGAGACAAGGACAAGGCCAGAGGGCAGGAATTTCTAGAGGGAAAGCTAATGTTCTCATAGCTGGGGGACAGGATAGAGGTAGGGAAGTTTCCGTCGAAGGTTTGATTTCTATATCTGATCATCCTGTTGGGATTCTTTTTCTTTTCGGGCGCTGCGCATTCTTTTATATCTGATCCTTTAGTTGAGTCTCGGCACTTAGATACTAGTATGGTTTTGGATCCCGTTATTGTCTCAACCCCCATTGGTGGTACGGCTCATTTATTGATGATTTGTTGGGGTTCAAGAATCTCTGTGTTAGGCATCGAGTTTAATTGCGATGCATATGTTCTTTATTTCATAAGATACAGTTTGATTCTATGGATGGATTAGTTAACCTTATATGGAGCCATTC
This sequence comes from Allium sativum, assembly GCA_030737875.1. Classification (NCBI taxonomy): domain Eukaryota; kingdom Viridiplantae; phylum Streptophyta; class Magnoliopsida; order Asparagales; family Amaryllidaceae; genus Allium; species Allium sativum. Next base: position 78,591,112 of record CM060922.1, on the reverse strand, counting down.
TAGATTGTGAGAGGAGGGTCGTTAGTCTTTTGACTTTCCATGGAAAGACTCTCGAGATTTCAAATGACCCCAAAAGGGTCTGTCATGCTTAGTCTCCTAAAACCATTTGATATATCTATCGATGATTTGCGATCTGCACCAATAGTTGTGAGTATCCTGATGTTTTGATGAGGTTCGGGTAATACCCCGAGGCACGAGATTGATTTCTGCATATACTTGGTGGACAATGCAAAGCCAATTGCATTGCCTATGCAAAGCCAGTTGCAGATCTGGGAAAATACCTCTTTCTGAACGTGGACTGATATTGGAGCTAGATTCGTGAATCCTAGGCTATATAAAGGACCCTAAACCTAGGTTTTATTCATCTAAAAAAATGGTGGCGATGGCGGAGCACTGCTGCAATGTAAATTGAATAGCCTATTCTTCTCCAAATCCAATTCAGCAAACATTATACAAATTCAACGATGGCTACAACAACAGTTCCAACGTATTCTTCTCAGTTATTTGGGTCCATTTCCTTATATCTATTCACTGTGAGTTCATGTTATTTTTAGATCTAAAATTTTAATTGGTAATCATAAAATGTATATAAAAAGTAGATACTGGATCTATGCCTAAACAAGTTCTATTATGACATAATTACCAGATCTGCCTTTATATGTTCATACCACCACCATGTTAAATCTTGTCATAATATATCTATTCAGTTTTATGCCTATTTCTGTCAGTTTATTATTGATTCGTCATTATGCCAGTTTTGATTCTCTTCTTTCCCTCTTTTCCATTTTTATTTTTATAGCTAGGCTATCTTCGAGCCTAGGCCTAACGCTGAAATATGCAAACGCGCGAAATTGGGAATCGTTTGGGAAAAATATGATTTGGGCGTAAATTCGAACATATGTAAAATATGATTTGGCCTAAATTGGAACATATGTTAATATGAATTTTGGCACAACTTGTACTGAGGTATGTGAATATGAACTAGGGGCATAAATTAGAAAATATATGAATACAGATTTGGGCATAATATATATATATATATATATATATGTATCTTGATTTATGACTTGGGAAAAAGGGCATATTGTACATAATGAAATATGAATTAAAAGGGGCATGAAAATATATATTTGGAATAGGTTAACTTATTAATATGAATATGCCTAAAACTATGGAACCGTAGTAACGCTTGGACACGAGGTTTGATTGCACTTGTGGTATAAGTCTACCCGGAGCCGCCCGCCATATCCAGCGACCACAAGTGGTTAATCTAAAGTGAGGGGTCCAATGCATAACAACACCATGACGTGAGGTTAAGTCTAAACTTGTGGTTTAAGTCTGCCCGGAACCACCCGCCATATCTAGCATCCACAAGTGGTTGACTTAATTTGAGAGGTCGGGGCATTAACATGTATGAATATAAAAGATAAGATGTTTAGGCTTGTCCTAGGAACAAAAGGAAATTATGACTTAGGTTTTAATAAATAAAAAAGGGAATAGAATAATTTATGTAAGGGGATAAGCTATATTTAATTGTAAATTAAGTTATTTATAAGAACAAGAATCTGAAACCTACAAATAAGGACAGCATAAGTTTTGTTTATGGAAAGGAAACTTATTAGTTAACCTTAGTTAAGAGAACTAAGTTAATAAGTAAACAATGATAAGATGGAATTATGATTAAATGAGAAAGAATGAGGAAAACTTATGAAATGATATAAGTTATATTTAATCATAAATGATAAATGATATGCTAAAAAGGAAACATGTAAAATGTGACGTACTTAATTTCACATTAAGTAAGAACATGTTATTGTAACTAGGGAATCGGACGAGGAAAATATAAAGGGATTGTGGATTACAGACCTTGGGCCACAATCTAGATAATAACATGTTGTGGGTTTATTAATAAACTTAAAGGGGTTAAGTTATATAACCAAAATTAATAAGCAAGAGGAACCTGGTAACTTGATTAAGAATTCAATATAAATGGGAATAGCCAAGTTAAATGAAAATATGATGAGGTAAGGCAAGTGTGTGAAAGAATGTTTAGACATAGGGTCTAACAACATATGAAAGTGAGGCGCTTGTGTAACAACCTGGGGAATTTGCGATCCTGGATATCGGCATACAACAGTATGTCGACTATTCAAGCATCGGAAACACCGAATAGTCCATGAAAGAAATTAGAGGATGAGGATAGATAAGATAGAAACTTAGAATAGAAAAAGAAGGAGAACATACAACATCAGAGTAACATGAATCTCGTAGCAGAACGAACAACATATAATAGATAACATATCTTTGAAATAAAATCAGTATATGTATACAGTAACATTATCAGAGTACAACACTTACAATACAGCAGAATAAACAATAGGTATATAATCCTGAAGTCTCCTGCTCCAAGCTCCCCTGGTATATCTGTAAAATCCTGACTACTTGACTGCCCGTGCAAAATTGGGCACCCAAGAGTTTAGTGAAAACAAAACAAAACAAACTCTGGGTCAGTTATGGGACTGGTGTGAGTAAAACAAGTTAAAAGCTGTTTGAGTAATAAAACGATATCTCATAAGACCACGCCATATGACGGAACGGGTTTTTCCCTTATGAGAATCTAAAATAATCTTTATATCAAAATTCTTTTGATATTATAATAGTGTCTATCAACCACATATAATAATCATCTAGCAGAACGCCTTCATCTCACGTTCCACGTATATAGTATACAATCAAAACCGCGAGCACTTATTGGGTAATGGATTTCCAACTATGACAAGGTATGGAACCACCTTCCGATAGTGTAACTCTAGAGAGGAATATACTGGGTTCAACAAGAACATCTTGTAACCTGGCTACACATGACCGACCACTCATTTCGCTCGAGTGTATCGAATGTATATCACCAACGGTTGGGATCGGCAACCGTTTCCCAAATGGGACAGTATCGAATAGATTAAAGAAGTAAATGAAACTCTAGATCAGATGACAATACACCCTAATTGGCAGCCAACCACTTAGCCATGTTGCCTGCCCGATTTTTGTCATTTCCCGGTTGTGAGGCTAGAGGCCACGCTTTTCTCTGACAGATCACACAATTATTCACTTTGAATGTCACATCATCATACCCGCCAAATCACAAATTGATTTCCCCAAAAATACAATGGGTATACAGCTAAGGGATATGAATTCCTCCACCACCAAACGTATATACGTTTTAAGAGATCAACTTATGCAATCCACTAAATATACTCTGTCAGACATTCTTCCATATAGGTTGTCCTGGGACTGGACAAACCAAAGGCACTATCTTGTAAATAGGTCAACCCTTGCATAACTCCATCTTTAATTATCTTCATCATATTTTGATCGAAACACTAATGGCGATACGGAGTGGTTTTCAGATAATGAATCTGATCCCGGTATTTCCATTTTGACAATGGAAAATTAGTCAAAAACTTCGATAATCGGTGAGTTAACTCTCAAAGAAAAACACGTGTGCAAACAATGATATTATTTCCAGACGGAAATTCTATCGGTCAATCAGCATTCATCTTTTTAAATTAATTTATCATTAATTTATTCAGTTACCCATTTCCATATCTCCATAAATTCTTATTTTCTAAATTTAGAAAATATACGTTATTAATCATTGGAAAACATTTCCATCTCTTTTTCACGTATCACTGTCATTCCAATATTCTTTATCATCAAACATTTCATTTTCTATGATTAGAAAATATCTTTGATTATATTTGGAAAATGTTTCCAAAACTCCTTCACTGGATTTAAACAGATGTTTAAATAGAAATCGCTATGCCAATTCAAATCATTACCTTCATTAATTAAATTCACTTAACCAACCTTCACTATCAAACCTTAACCATTCCTTAGTTAAAAGTGAAGCCCATCAAGTTGGGGTATAACTACCTCTTAGACCTTAGCTGAACAACATTTCTAACTTCGAAATAGACAAGGTTCACCTTTTAAATCTTTAACAACTTCCTTATGTAACTCTCGGATTCTATTTATGAATCCACTTCTTTATTGAAAAACATTTGATTATAACTAAAGCATTATAATTCCTACTTCTGAAATATCTAACTCCAAAATATAACTCGATTAACTCAATCAATTAGCCCTAACTCCATTAACTTTAACTCGATTAACTTTAGTTCATTTACTCTTATCACTTAATTCCTTTCGAATAAACTATATCCGATTAACTCCTTTCAAATAAACTATATTCGGTAACTCCTTTAACTTTATTCGAATAAACTATATTCGATTAACTCCTTTAACTCTATTCGAATAAACTATATTCGATTAACTCTATTCAAATAAACTCCTACATTCGATAACTCCTTTCTAATATATTCAATTAACTCTATCCAATAACTCTAATCGATAACTCTAATTTCTATTCGATTAACTCCTTCGAATAACTAATATTCGATTAACTCCTTCGAATAACTAATATTCGATTAACTCCCTTCGAATAACTTATATTCGATTAACTCCCTTCGAATAACTTATATTCGATTAACTCTCCTCGAATAACTAATATTCAATTAACTCTCCTCAAATAACTAATATTCGATTAACTCTCCTCGAATAACTAATTTTCGATTAACTCTCCTCGAATAACTAATATTCGATTAACTCCTTTCGAATGACTAATATTCCATTATCTCTCTTCGAATAACTAATATTCTATTAACTCCTTCAGTTAACTCTAACTCGAGTAACTCTAATCGATTAACTCTTTTCAATTAACTCTAACTCGATTATCGATTAACTCTTTTCAATTAACTCTAACTCGATTAACTCTAATCGATTTATTCCTTTTGATTAACTATCTTCGAATAACTTATATTCGATTATCTCTCTTCGAGTAAACAAATATTCGATAATCCCTCTTTCAAATAAACTATATTCGATAATCTTCTTTCAAATAAACTAGATTCGATAACTCCTTTCGAATAAACTAGATTCGATAACTCCTTTCGAATAAACTATATTCGATTACTCCTCTAACCCTATTCGAATAAACTCCTACATTCAATAACTCCTTTCTTCGAATAACTAATATTCGATAACTCTAATCCGACTAACTCTAATTCAATTAACTCTATTCGAATAACTAATATTCGGCTAACTCTTTTTCGATTAACTCTATCTGAATAACTCTAGTTCGATTTAACTTTAATCGATTAACTCTAATTCCTTTTATAATCCTACTTACTTTCCAAATATTTCCTTTTATGATATCTTATTTTTTTTCTAAATAAATATTCCTATTATCCTTCTATTTATTCTCCTAATATATATTCCTTTTATCTTTCTATTTATTCAACAAATATTTCCTTTTTAATTCAATTTATTTAACCAATAAATATTTTACATTTATAATCTATTTATTTGTTTTACAATTATTTCCCCTTCAATTCTATTTGTAAATGTTTTACAAATATTTCCTTTTCAATTCTATTTGTTAATGTTTTACAAATATTTCCTTCTCAATTTGTTTTCACAACTATTTCCTTTAATATTTGTTTTCACAAATATTTCCTTTTATATTTGTTTTCACAAATATTTCCTTTTATATATGTTCTTCACAAATATTTCCTTTTATATTTTTCTTCACAAATATTTCCTTTTCAAAAACCCTTTTGATTTTATAACTATTTTCTTTTATAAAATCCTTTTTCTTTTATATATAAAATCCATTGATTTTATATAAATAATTTATTTTCAAAATACACTTTGAAAATCCCCTTTTCTACATCCCAGTATTTATTACGGTATTTAATATACCACACAACAATGATCGATATCATTTAAACACACATAATCAACAATAGATTATATATCACATCATATATTACAATATATGAAAAACAGTAAAGCAAATGTTGAGGAATCCAGTTGGATCCCTCCGACCTGTTTCCCTGCATCTATAGATGTTACACAATATAATTCACATCGATATCACTTTAGTATGAAATATTCTGATAAACAGAATTAATATTTAGTTAACGATTTATATATATGTATCGTTATCTAAAATGTTAACCAATCATTCAGCAATTCAATCAAACAGTCAGCACACAACAATCATCATCATTTATCAGTTCTAATTATACGTTATAAAATTATGAACTGATAGAGTTGGTGGGTTTTACTCACATTGGACGATCATCGTTAATAATGATAACCATCGCTTGATTCAGACAGACGATTTATTTTGCAATAAATTGTAACGAGCTCTGATTCACACCCAGTCAGTTCCATTGTCTTGTGCTCGTCAATATGATCCTAACGGATCTTGTTTCGTCAGATTCCGATAAAATATGACAAAGATATACATTTTATAAGTTACAATAGTATTTAAATTCAAATTAAACTTTAAAACAATTGTTATTGGGCCTCTCACCCATTTAAACCGGCCCATCCACCATTGCAAGCCCAGGCCGCAAAAACCACCTTCTTCCCCGAAATGAATTTTCCGCACTCCAGTACCATATTCGAACGACATTCCCAACTTTACTCCTCAAACTGCTCTTCCCATACTAAATAGAAATATTCAATAAAAATTCCATCAAACTCCACTTTCGATTCTCTATCTCCTCCTGCTGATCTGATCAAACTCGCAGCATTCATCCAGGTGCGGTTTCCCAAGTTCACGCGGCTGCTTCCTTATTCAAGCGACACTTTTGGTTTCAGAACTTCACCAAACTTCTCAATTTAATCCCTCTCATCTTCATGAATTCGATAACCGAAACTACCTCTGCTCTTCCCGTATCGTCCTCTTCCTCTTGATACTACCCTGCTACAACTCGACGATGAAACGGGAATCTCATCGATTGTACTTCACCGTATATCAAACGACAAATATTTCCACGGAAATCCACCAGATTTTACCATGACAAGCTATTTGATACCTCAAACTCCAAGACAACAACAAGAACTTGAACCAAAGCTTCAATCTCCCAAAAAGTTGAACCCTAGCCGCTATATACACCCGCTGTATAAAACGCAGTGACGGAAAGGGTGTTTGAACTATTCAAAATTGCTACCATAATGAAGAGAAGCTTCCTAGGAGATCAAATATAAAGGTTGTATGATTTATAGGATTTTAATTCATTTTATATGGATTTTAGAAGTTGGATTTTCACGTTTTGAAATAATGAACTGGCAGCGTGATTATTTTGACCAAGAGAGAAAGTTTAGGGTTTAGAAAATATTGGATTATTTATAGAAATATTTTAATATTTTTATATTCAAATATTTTATTTTATTTTAAGCAATCGCTATGTGTAATTTTCCTTTAAAATTCCTATGATCACATATAACATCCAAAAATCATAAAAATGGACATACAACTAGAGTTCGACATTACGGACCCAACGTAACTGGTTTCGTCGAATTCCGACTCCGTTTGCTCACACAACATATTTTTAACCGTTAATATACTAACTGTTTTTCACATTAAAAATCCGTACGGCCACACATTGACCCCAAAAATCACGAAACTGGAAATCTAACAATAATTTAATATTACGGATCCAACAAAATTAGTTTCATTGAAAACGGAGATCGTTTACAAAACTGGTTGTTTTTAAAGCTCTAAATAACCCATTTAAATATATAAATATATTTAAAAATGATTAAATTAAATATTTAAAAATAAACATTATCGTATATATTCACACTAGAATACCATACAGCTCCAATTGGATTTATAACTCGATATTTCAAAATTTCCAGTTATATCGATATTCGATTTATATATAAAAATCCTTTTATAATATATATATATATATATATGAATTTCAAAAGAATTTCATAGCGACTTTTCTGAAATTTGATTTGGACATAACTAACAATCTACACGACGAAATCCCAATTTTTCTCTTCCACTGGAAAAATATACTTCACCAGCTCCGAACGTTTCTTGTTTAACAGAAATCCGATTTAAAACGGATTCTGTATATTCATTTAAAGTTCTAATCACCAAATAGCGAACTACAGCGCCATTTCGAGCTTGATTTTAATTATAATATAATTATATGTTCAAACTGTCATTCAAATGACATATTCGTTATTCTAATTCAAATTCAAAACTAAATTATATATTTTAAATTGCCCAGTTCACACCGTATTGCCATTTCAGCTAATTCTGATTATTTCAGAATTAAATATATTATTTAACTATTATATTAATTAAATATTCAAAGTTATTTAATTAAACCACAATTTAATCCTCTAAGTCACTATTTTTATAATTAAATTAATTAATTATAATACCGTAAAAATATGGGACATTACAGCTTGGACCAGTCCGAACGTTTAGGCACGAGCGGACTGCACTTTTATCCTATTATTCTGTCATCTCTGAAGGACTGGAAGGGGAAGCACGCGGCTTCCTGAGATACATAAGGTGCTCCTGGTAGTCCTCTCTGTAGTGGCAGATATTTAGGCTATGCTTGTAGAGGTTGGGTCTGCGCGTCACTACTAGGTGGGTGGGCGTTGACTGCAAATCTAGCTTTGTAGTCAGAATGCTGTGACGCGGTGACACTAGGGTGATTTGGTGGTTGCCTCAATGGGGAGGTGAATGGTCACGACCAACAAGGATAGTAGATCGTCGGATACCCGTCATCGGCAGCCAGTTGGATGTGAAAAGACTAGAGCTAAAACCAATAGACCATTCACCTTTCACTATCGAGGTACGCTGGTTGAGGGAAGATGCCAAATGGATGTTTAAATTGTTTGTTATTAGGGGCAGTCGTTTAGCTCTTGTAGTATTTACTAGTTGAGGGAGGGGCCGAGGTGAGGCCATAGCCACCATGGAAAACAGACCCTAGGAATATCTGTATTTTGAAGCTCTTAAAGCCGGGGCTGTACAGGTATGGAAAAGCTCCCGACCGAGTTCCGTGTTTCTTGTATCGCTTTGCCACGGAACTCTGTGCACATTAGAGGACGTGCGATTGAGGCATCGAGCTACAATTACAGTACATACGTGGGACAGTCTAGATACATGCATGAATACTCTGGGTGATGTATCGTAGATTTGAGGGCATTACTCGGGAATGAAATCTGATTCGATCGATGGTGGCAGTCCATACACTTACGTAGCATAGTAATGACAGATATATGCGGTACGTAACATTGTTATATAGAGATGCGTACGTCATTCCGACATAGGATGAGGGATTGCATACTTTTCTGTGGTATTACGAGGGAGACCATGCGAGTGCGATACCATGGGGTGTACCTCAGTATTGAGGGGTAGCTACTTATATAACATATTAGGTTAATCCACTGGGAAGTAAATGGGTATGGCGTGTGTATAAGCGTTGAATGTCGTTAACCCAAGAAACTTAACAATCAAGAAAATGTAATGGAACGGTATACGTAGAGTTCACTTAGTTTCTGAGATACTAGTATTGGTGCGGTGCAAAGAAACATATTTAAGAAGCGCAATATGTTCTGTTCAAACTTATCTTGCTCAGTTCATACTTGTTATTGTTATCTTGTTCTCCTAGTTTATACCTGTCATGATACTTTTATTTATTTATATTTAAAAGTAGCTGGACTCGCCAGACTTTATGTCTAACCCTTTTTGTTTCCTCCTCTCTCTCTTTTCCGTTCCCCCCCCCCCCCAAGGTTCTCAGGGTGGGAGTGTTTAGAGTTGATTTGAATTATCTCATCTTAGCTTAGATTTTGGATATTGATGTACCACTTAGAATTCTTGTCAACTCTCTTATGGCTTTGCACGGGAAATACGGTTTTACGCTTTTGTAATCTGATATTTTTGACAAGGCAGATTATTAATGTAATTGGTCATTTTAGACTTATGACGTAAACTCAGTATTTGGGACCACGATATTTTGATTTAAATAAAGTTTTTAATTCTGCAGCTATTTTACATGTCTGTCTTGTGATATTATGTTCTTATTTACTTGTAACGCTTCACGAAACTTAATGCATTCTATATAGAGTGACATTAACGAACGTGGGATGTCACATCCTCCCAAGGTTTCTATTCTTATATGGAAAATATTTCATGATGGTCCGCCCTTGGATGCAAACTTTATAAGGATCGGTATCCCTCTTGTGTCTCGATGACGGTGTTGATGGTCTGGCTCGGTGGAGTCTATCACCCACTTATTATGGAAAGGAGAGTGTGCTCGTTCTGTTTGGTCTTGTTTTGGGGATTTGTTTGGCCTACAAGGGGTTCATTCCTCTCTTTTTTCTCTTCTTCGTGCTAGGTGGGCTAAGGGTTTGAGAAGGGATCTTAGATCGATTCTCTTCAGACTCACTCTATGTCTCATATGTTGGTACCTTTGGTGTGCCATGAACAAGGCTGTATTTGATGATATTCCATTGATGGCATCGTCCATCATTCATAAAATCTAAAATGATGTCTATTTATATTTTTGAGGAAGACCCTTCAAGGGAAACATGAATCCTCATTCGGTTTTGTTGGCATGTGTTTTCTACATCACACATGGGTGTCACTCTAGTAAGGGCATGGGGTGAGCGGGTTTTATCCAGGGGTTGTAATGAGGTTGCTTGGTCCAAGGTAGTGCTTGTCTTTACTGGTTTGGGTTGCTAGCTGGGTTCTTGGCATTGTGGGCTCACTAGGAAAATTGAGAAGGTAACTCGATTTTAGGACACTACCAAGCTCTGGTGGTTTTTGTTGCTTCCTTGGTCCTGGGCGTTATTGGCTTTTTCAGTGTGGTTGGCAGTTCAGTGGAGCTTCGCAGGTTGGATGCTTCTCTTGGATGCCAGGTCTTGGTGATGTAGTTGAGTTTCTGGGATCTTTTTGCTTTCCCAGATTTTTGCCAGATATGGGTTTTCCACAGTTTACTCGTAACATTTCTTTTTCTGGTGTCCTACTCTTTGTGTGGAACTTAAGGACGAGTTCATTGTTCTGAGCTGGTGTTTTATGCTCGATGCTTGCCCTATTTTGTATTATAGCTATATGTGACTTTTTGTTGTTGTCCGGGCACTTAAGCGATATACTCCGGCACTCTGCTTTTGTGAGCTACGAGAGGAAGGCAATTTTTCTCCATTTTTGGTATATATATTTTCTATTGGAAAAATAATACTAAGTCTAATAAGGAAATAAACAATTAAACATCTTAGGCTAGGAAAATATAGAGAATTATTCTTATATATTCTAGTTTAATTCTAAAAATAACTTCTGCCGAATAAGGCAATGCACTTCGCATCATTAACCTACTAAGTCCAAATCCTTAATTCTAGTTAAAGATGTTCTACATCTTCCAGCAGTGGAATATATATACAACTGATGTAAGACATCATTAACCGTAGGAAACCATAACAATAGTTAATTGCGTAGCGAGGATTATGCCTAAAAGATTTATTTCAAAGGTTAAGTCTTAAGTGACTGTAGGGCATGCCTCCTTTCCAAAAGAGAAACCAGAAAGGAACTAATTCAAAATGTAGCCTACTTCGAGAAGTACTAATCTGGTATGAGATTGGTAATCTCCACTATAGACCACTTTCTCTAGGTAGTAAGTGACTGGGTTAGAGTTCGCCTTCAGATTAGGATTAAATGACCGCTACGGAGGTACCATAGACCTGCCTATCCTATGGGAGGTATTAAGTGACTAAGGGATTATCCAATAAGGCTAGCTAGGTAGTAACATAGGGGTCCATCGGGAAAGGTCAAAAATGATGGTTAGTCGTCTACTGTCAAGTAGGTAATAAGTGATTGATTACTATCTCTCATCATATGCGGGGTTTGGGAATATGCGTGAATGATTGAAGCCTTAAATTAGTAGAACATAGAAGCTAGTGACCTCTAATTTATATTAGAACATAGTACACCACCTAGTGAGGTATTAAGTGATCAATGGATCCACCTTAATGTAAGATAGATAAAGAGGCAATAAGTGGCAATATACAGGTGACCCACTTCCTTTATTAATAAGGTATTATATAGTTGGTGATCCCTCTTCTTAGTTTCAGACTATGTTTGAATGTTAGTTTAAAGGCTTCATATTTATATGCGAAAGTTCTATCTTGGTATAGTACGATAATGTTATATTTGGAAAGTGCCACCTTAGGTATGGTAGTAAATTGTTGTTCATAAATCTTTACAAGGTTAAGTTAGAATTAATAGCTTTGTTAGACATATGTTTTTGGGTGAAACCAAATAGGGATACATTTGTGTATTATGGATAGTATTATACATTTTCTACTTAGCAAGGATTGTTGTTCTGACCCTGCTCTTCATAACACCTCTCAGAATTATCTTGGTGAAGATAGGTCTTTAAAATCATTCAAGGTTGGTTATTTTTGTTCTTGTCCTCACATGATTGGTATTAATGTGCTGATTCAGTTTTAAGGTATAACTGCCTAAGTCGATACTTGTTATCTTATCTTGTTTCCGTTGTGACTTAATATTATTATACTTTGATTATGCTCATGTTTTAATATTTGCAGCTACCAGATATATACTCTCTATAATTGGATAGGTTTGAGTTTTGATTTTTATTGAAATTCATGCTGGGAAAAGTGTGGGTGTTAAAAAGGCGCCATGGTAGAACAACACTAAAAAAATTCACTTATGTCTCGGATAAGGATATCATATGATAAAACATGCAAAGCAATTCCCAAGGTAGGATTCTAATAGTTTACCCTTTTCGGGTAGTCGTAACCCGTAAGAGTCATCTGCATCCATCAATCCAAAATCAAAGGTGAGCCAATTGATTTCAAAACAAGATACAAATACGATGGAAAGATGTATGCTAAAGGTAGCTAAACTTTTGGTCAGACATAAACATTTTTTCTAGTAATTTCAAATTGATACAAGTGTCATGGTCATCCATCACCATTCACTTTATCCAACAAACGTACACCGATTCAACCTTTACATTTGTACCATCCCGCCTTTTTGACCACTTCAAATTGGCATTAAATCAACTTAAAACATTCAAACTGACGGACCGCTATTTAGCTTACAGAGTTTAAACAGAATCAACACAGAAAAAGACAGAATAAATAAATAACACAGTATGAACAATGGAATAAAACTTTTATTTATCAATCAGAATTTTTATGCAATATTTTCTATAAAGCGGAATGTAAAAATACAGATTTGAAAACAAGAAAATATATACTATATTAAATCTTAGAGTGCGCAACCATGGAAATTCCCAGCTTTGCCAATCTTCGAATCCTAAGCTGAAATCTTTAAATCTGAAATGCTCGGGTCTGACCCGAGCATTCCATGCGAAAACATAAAACACTCGAGTCAGGATTAAACATATGTTCAAGTAAATTAATTTCAATAGAAACTGAAATAGATAATTAATCCTAACTTTCCATACAAATGTTATATAAAATAAACAGATGTGGTGACCGTTCTATCTATTTCCGAGGACGAACGGTATCGGTGTTTGCGAATGCACACATGTATATAATATGCACGTGTGCACCGCCTCAACTTCCCGAACCAAATACAAATAATAACATTGGCGATTCTGGAAGCTTGCATATACACACGTGTACATGTATGTGTGGTATCCGTTCTATCTATTTTCAAGGACGAACGCAATTGGTGTTTGCGAATGCACACGTGTATATAATATGCACGTGCACCGTCTCAACTTCCCGAACCGAATACAAATAATAACATTGGCGATTCTGGAAGCTTGCATATACACACGTGTACATGTATCTGTGTGTACTGCCTAAACTTCCCAAACCGAATACAAATAATAACATTGGCGATTCTGGAAGCTTGCATATACACACATGTACATGTATCCGTGTGTACTGCCCCAGGGTTCCAGGATCCCAAAAATACAAGTGCATTCGAGATTGCTAAAATAGTGGCGGAATACAGATTGGCAGCAAGAGTGCCAACGAAAATAATGACAACACAGTTTGGAGCAGTTCCAACTAATAAGGGGAACATGCATGAAATATCAACATTGGAACAGGTAGATTAAAGTCTGAATATCTGTGTAACAATTAAGCACTTATGTAACGACCCGGGGATTTTGCGACCTTGAGTACTCGACATAAACTCAATGTCGACTATTCAAGCATCGAAAACACCGGATAGTCCATGAAACAAAAACAAAGGGTGAGCATAGATAAGATAGAAACTTAGAATAGAAGAAGAAGAAGAACACACAACATCAGAGTAAACACGAATCTCACAGCGGAACGAACAATATATAATAGATACATAACTTTGAAATAAAACTAGTATATGTATCTATTATATATTGTTCGTTCAACTATGAGATTCGTGTTTACTCTGATGTTGCGTGTTCTTCTTCTCCTTCTTCTATTCTAAGTTTCTATCTTATCTATACTTACCCTCTGTTTTCTTTCATGGACTATCAGGTATTTTCGATGCTTGAATAGTCGACATTGAGTTTATGTTGAGTACTCAAGGTCGCAAAATCCCCGGGTCGTTACAACTTAAGTAGGCATATCTGCAGAGCAAGGTTAACGAGGCATTCATGCATGACATAAGAATGAGAGCATATTAATTACAGATTTCTGATGGTGACACAGTAGGGAGAACTAGATCATTAAATAGCTCCATATATGCACTTAATTAACAATGTAGTTTCAACAATACTATATATATGGATACCCATATCCATTTCAAAACAGGTGTGTGTATATGCAGTTTCAATATTCCATATATATGAATACACATATGAAGTCCAAACAGGTATGTGTATATGTAGTTTCAACATTCCATATATATGAATACCTATATGCAGTTCAAAATAGTGGTGAATCAGGTCCAATAGCAAATGTCAAATGGAACAGTGTTCAAGTACTCAACGTGGAAAAAACCTCAACTGGAAAGGAGCCACGCGTGAGCACCTGATGTAACAACCCGTAATTTTAAAACATGGCATAAGAGATAATTAATGAATAATTAATTTTTAAAAGAAGAATTAAATGAAACGGGTTACGCCATTTCGTTTGTCTTAGAATTTTGCATGAGATAGAGTTAAAGTTTGTGTAAAACAGATACGTATGAAGGAGTTACGGATGATAGAAGTTGGGCAGAACAATTAGGAAACAGGCCAGAATAACTTGCGCACTTGTGAAGTGCGCCAGAACAAAATTGCACTGGCACACCTGGGAAGTGCGCCCAGGCCAAGCCAGATCTGCCGAATTCTAGAGAGTTCCATGATGACGTGTCTTTTGGGATTGGCTGGATGATGTGTTTTTCTGGTCTAGATGATTCAAATGGTTCATAATCTAATCTAAAGGTCCTAATTCACCTAATACATCTATAAATAAACACCTAAACCTAACCCTAATCTCATTGTTATCATCCATGGCGCCTCCATGTTGCTTTAATCTAAACTATCCTTTCTACTTCACCAAAACAAATCAGAATAGTAGTATTCCAATTAAAAGATCAGATCTACAAATCAAAGTAGAGATTATTTAAGATCAAAATTGCTATGACATCACCTAATTCTCTTTTCTAAGAATCCTATTGCTGTGAGTCTATGTTACTTTCACATATAATTAAATTAAAAAGTAATTGTGATAGGATTGTAAATTGGATCTGATGTATATGCCTGTAAATAAGATGAATCATATCAAGTTTTATAGTTTGTTATCCTTTAGATTCATACCCAATTGCTACTATCATATGCCTATCTGATCTATTTATCGTTGTTCGTTTCACATGTCTATTTATATGTTTACACCAATTTTGATGTTTTGGTTCTCTCCTCTTCTTCTTTTCCTTTTTTTCCCTTTTTGATATTAGGCTAATTTCGAGCCTAAGCATATTGCGTTGAGATTTACGTATGAATAACGTTGGAACTATTGGGAAAAAGTTTGGGAAATATGTAACAAAAGGAGATTTGGCACAAATCGTTGATGGCTATAGAAATTGATTTGGGCATAAATTGGCATAACTTGTGATAATGAGATTATAGGCTTAATTTTGGATTAAAATTATAAACATAATTTAGATTGGAAATTATGGGCGATTGGAATATATTATAATCCAAGATTTGAAATTGGGGCTTGAATCAAGAAAGTGAAAATGAATGCCTAAGACATGAGGTTAGATTCAGATTCGGGTATAAGCCTGCCCGGAATCGCCCGACATATCCCGCAACCGCAAAACGGTTTCTAATGCGAGAGGTCAAAGGCAGAAATTAGATGCGTAATAATGCAAAGAAACGAGGTTAGATTCGATTGTGGTATAAGCCTGCCCAGAACCGTCCGGCAAATCTAGAAACCGCGAAACGGTAATATAATGTGGATGGTCTTGCAAGATTATGGTTATAATGAACTATTGAACACTTAACCAAGATATGACATGTGGTTAGACATGGGGATAATAAAGGGTTAAGTGGGTAGCACGTGAAACATAATAAAAGCACTTAACCAAGATGAGACATGTAATTAGACATGGGGATAAAGAGGGGTTAAGTGGGAATTCCTAGTGGGGACCAAGCTTAGGAGGGAAGCTAGTGTCAAGTGGGTGGACCCTTTTCAACCAGTAACCCATTTTAGGATCTATATAAGCTCGAACTAGGTCGAGGACAGGGACACACTTACTGGGGTTGATTGTAAGAGGTCAATAAAGAGTTAGCGATGGGAGTGCAAGTCCAATGGAGTCATGTGCGTGTGTGGGTTCGGCCTGGTAGGTAAGACGATGTTGCATTGTGTAGGTATAAGCTGTGCATTTCAGTAGTATCGGGGTTACCACCTTAGGGAGTGATATACCCTATTGTGGGACCAGCACAGGTATCTACGAGGTCAGAGAGCCGATCGAATGGGGAGGGTAGTGGGTACAACTAGTGGTGGTAGGAGCAAGTGGGCACCTACGAGAGTAGCTAGGAGTACACGAAGCTACCATTATTATGATTAGTAGGGAGGGATCATCTTTTAGTATGTAACTAGTATGTGGTACGGTGCAGAGATTATATTATAGTGGCTAGGAGCGCAGTCGATGTTCTATCTTACTTACCTTGTTTACCTTGTCATACCTGTTTATGTTACAATCATCTCTTATATCCAATTTATGTTCTTATCCTATTACTTTACTGATTATATTGTTAAAGTCACTAGACTCGCCAGACTTATGTCTGACCCTTTTTGTTTCGCCTCTTCTCTTCCCCCCCAACCCCCCCCTAGGTCCTCATGGTGGGATTAGTGAAGCCTGACTTCGATCTCTTTCTTCTTGAAGTGCTTGGAAGTTTTGAAAGTAATGCTCAGCTTTATCTCTTTTTCATTATGGCTGTTTGTAGTGGGATTATGGTTTTAATCTTATGTACTCTGATAATAATCTTGTTCAAGATGGATATATGTGTACTTGGCTTTAGTATGTGGTTTTGATGTTGTAACCAAACATGTTTTACTTTTCGCTGTAATGAATAAATTTTAAATTTTTAAGTACCATTTTATATATCTATCTTGTGATGTTCTGTTCTATACTCTTATAATGCTCCATGAAAATTAACGCATTCCCTTAGTGAGTGACATTAATGGACATGGGGTGTTACACGTGGTATCAGAGCTGAAGGTTACCAGAATAGATAAACGATTTTGAAAACCGTTTTCAAAGGCATGTTTTAAAGAAGGCATTTTCAAGAGAAAGGTTTATTATGAAAAACATAATCCCCAAAAGCCATATATCTTTCTTTCAATTCTCTATTTTGAATCTCTTCCTTTTTCCTTTCAGCATGTCTGGGGAATCCGATAAACCCAAGGGCGTATAGATACCAGGCTGGTTCCGAAGGTATCTGGAGGCTAGTGCTACTGCCACGGGCCCAGCAAACGTTCCTCTGCCCCCATCTGCAACCGTTCCTTCTCCTCCTCCTCCCCATGTAGACGCTTTTTCTAAAATATGCAAAGACTTCCGTGCGATGGGCGGAAAACCGTTTTATGGGACCGAGATGTTTGTTGAGGCTCGGAATTGGCTCAAGGAAGTGGAGGATTTGTTTGGTATCTTTGAGGTAGACGAGGGAAGGAAGGTTCAGCTACCTGCTTGGTTAATGAAGGATGAAGCTTCCTTTTGGTGGGATGTAACTAATGGAGGATGTGCAGTGGATACGTGGATGGATTTTAGACAAAGGTTCAAGTTGGAATTTCTTTCACAAGTGGAGGAGAGTTTATACATGGAGATGTTCTTAGCTTTGAAACAAGGGAGTTTGTCTGTGAAGGGGTATGTTAACAAATTTAACCAATTAGCAAGATTTGTTATGGAATTAGTTAATACACGACATAAGAAAGCTTTGAGATTTGCTAAGGGTTTGAATGAACCATTACACCGGTTCACTATGTCCCACATTCCTATGGGGGCTACCTTCGAGAATCTTGTTGATATGGGGTTGATACATGAAGAGGAGAAAGGTGCTAATGTAGATAAGGCACAAGATAAGAAAGGTGATCCAAAGAAGGCACAACAAAACCAAAAGAAGGGCTGTAAGGATAAGAAAGGCTCAGGGAAAAGAAAGTGTCACAATTGTGGAATACCTGGACATTTGAAGAAGGACTGTAGGAAGAAGAAGAGGACTGGTTGCTTCCAATGTGGTGAGGCAGGACATATGATTAAAGACTGCCCAAGGAGGCAAGGACAAGGGCAGAGGATAGGATCTACTTCTGGATGGTAGGTTCATGCTCTCATGGCAGCTACGCAAGAGAGAAGTAGAAACATTTCTGTTGAAAGTTTTATTTTCCTTTTCGATCATCCTGTATGTACTTTGTTTGATTCTGGCGCTTCGCATTTTTTATATCTTCTTCTGTTGTTGAGTCTCTACACCTAGATACTAATATAGTAGTGGATCCCGTTGTTGCCTCAAATCCTATTTGGGGTACGGCTCATCTGTCTATGTTATGTTGGGATTTGAGAATATCTGTGTATGGCATTGAGTTCGAATGTAACACTTATGTGCTTAGTTTCAGGGGCTATGGGTTGATTCTAGGAATGGATTGGCTAGACAGGTATGGTTCCATTCTCGACTGTGAAAAGAGGGTAGTTAGACTATTGACTAGTTTGGGGAATGCTCTCGATATCTCATGCGACCCTAAGGGTTCTGTTATGCTTAGCTACCTAGAATCTCTTGACACGTCTATTGATGATTTGCAATCTATTCGAGTAGTCCGTTGAGTATGTAGATGTCTTTGAGGAGGTTAGGGGCTTACCTCCAAAATGCAAGATAGATTTTCATATATACTTTGTGGACAATGCAAAGCCAGTTGCATTGCCTATGCGCCACATGGCTCCAAGGGAAAGGAGGGAGCTTAGTAAACATGTGAAAGAGTTGCTTGAGAAAGGGTTCATAAGAAGAAATATCTCGGAGTGGGGAACTCCATTTGTTTTTTTCACGAAGGCTGATGGTTCTCTTAGATTGTGCATGGACTATAGGGAGCTGAATAAGCTCACAAAGAAGAACAGACACCCACTACTGAGGACAGATGACATGTTCGATCAGTTGGTTGGTGCTTCGGTTTTCTCACAGTTAGATTTAGCTACAGGATTTCATCAGCTAAGGATGGTTGAGGACAGCATAGATAAGACTGCATTTAGAACTCCAGATGGTTTCTTTGGATGGCTCTTCATGCCTTTTTGTTTGACGACGCATATTTCGTGGACTTGATGAGTATGGTGTTTAGGGAGTTTCTAAACAAGTTCGTGGTAGTCTTTGTGGATGATATCCTGATCTTCTCTAAAAGCGAGGAAGAGCATGCCTTACATCTTAAGGAAGCCTTAGAGACCCTTCAAGCACATCAACTCAAGGCTAAGTTCTCCAAATGTCACTTTTGGAGGAAGGAGGTAAGATTCTCTGGGCACGTGGTCTCTAAAGAAGGGATAGCAGTGGATCCCGCGAAGGTAGTGGCAATCCAAGATTGGAAGGTTCCTAGGAATACAATGGAAGTAAGAAGTTTCCTAGGGTTGGAGGGCTATTATAGGAAGTTCATTAAGGACTTCGCAAAGATATCAGCCCCACCTGCACGGTTAACGAAAAAGAATTTGACCTTTTCTTGGGACATTGACTGTGACAATGCTTTTCAACGATTGAAGAGGGCATTGATGACAGCTCCAGTTTTAATTTTGCCAGATGGGAGTAAACCGTTCACGGTGTATACCGATGCGTGTGGGACAGGGCTTGGCGCAGTTTTGATGCAAAAGGGAAGGGTGATATGTTATTGTGGAAGGCAGTTGATGGTCTATGAGAAGAATTACCCTACCCACGACTTGAAATTAGCTGCTATAGTTTTTGTGCTTAAGTCTTGGCGCCATTACTTGCTTGGTGAGAGTTTTGAGTTGTATACAGACCATAAGTCACTAAAATACTTGTTCTCTCAGAAAGATCTAATCTTAAGGCAATAGAGGTGGATGGAGTTCTTAGCATCCTATGATTTTGAGATTGCATATACCCCTGGCAAGGGTAACGTTGTAGCTTATGCCTTGAGTAGAAACAAGTTGACTTTGAGTCCTTTGTTTGTCGAGCGGCAGAGTTTAGAGTATATCTCTACCTTTGACATTAGAACCTCCATCGATTATGTACCCGGTTTATTGGCAACATTAGAGTTGCGACCTACGCTTTTGGGACAAATAGGTGTGGCACAACGAGATGACCCACAGCTGATAGAGATAGTAGACAAGCTCATAAGAGGGGAGTCTTCGAGTCATCTTAGTAGGTATACTACATATGACAAAGGTTGGTTACGTAGGGATGGGAGACTTTGCGTATCTCGAGACGAGAGTTTGAGAAAGACAATCCTTGAAGAAGCACATCGTTCTAAGATGACCATACATCCTGGTGGTGACAAGATGTATAGGGAGATGAAGAGAGTTTTCTTTTGTGCCGGAATGAAGAAGGATGTGACTGAGTTCGTTTCTAGATGCTTAGTGTGCCAGCAAATCAAGGCTGAGCAAAAGAAGCTTGGTGGTTTGCTTCACCCTTTAGAGGTTCCACAGTAGAAATGGGAGAGTGTTTCAATGTATTTCGTTGACGGGTTACCGAGGCCAAGGAAGGGTAATATGGGGATTTGGGTAGTAGTAGATAGACTTACCAAGAGTGCCCATTTCATTCGCATTAAGAATAAAAGAACGGGGGCATGGTTAGCATCTATTTATCTCCGAGAGATAGTTCGTCTACACGGCATACCTTCTAGTATTGTGAGTGATTGGGATCCCATTTTTACTAGTGAGTTTTGGAAGAGCTTGCAAGAGGCGGTAGGAACGCAATGTGTTTGAGCATCGCTTATCACCCTCAGATGGATGGCCAAACAGAAAGAGTGAATCAGATTCTAGAAGATCTTTTGAGATTATGCATCTTGGACTTTGGAGGAACATGGGAGGAACACCTTCCATTAGTAGAGTTCGCCTACAACAACAGCTATCAGACTAGTATTGGCATGGCACCTTTTGAAGCTCTATATGGAAGACCTTGCCGACCACCAACTTTTTGGTGGGAATCTACGGATAAGATTTTTCTTGGGCCCGAGATGGTTAGAGAAATTATGGAGAAGATAGACTTGATTCAAAGACGCATGAAGACGGCACAAGACCGGCAAAAGTCATACTCTTATAAGAGACGAACCGATCTTGAGTTCGAGGTTGGAGACACGGTTCTATTAAAGTATCATCATTGAGGAATGTAGTTCATTTTGGATTTGTATGGAAATTAGCACCGGGATTCGTAGGGCCATTCCCCATTACAGAAAGAATTGGACAAATGGCCTACAGAGTGAAGTTGCTGAGAAGATTAGTGGTGTTCATGACGTATTTCACGTGTCGCATTTGAGGAAGTGTTAACACGATACTACGGAAATAGTAGAGCCGAGCATGCTTAGAGAAGTGGAAGTAGAGCGAGATGCCACGGTCAGACAAGTTCCAACATGCATCCTGAGATCGGAGGTCAAAAAATTACGCAACCGATAGGTTAAGTTGGTTAAAGTCCAATGGGGAGATGATCGAGGAGATGCGACTTGGGAAACGGAAGACAAGATACGTGCGTCGCACCCTTTCCTTTTTGAGGGTATGTTCTTAACTTCTCCTTTTTCTACCGCTTTGTTTATACTTGTTCCATCATTTAGTGTATCCTCTCAATTATATCTTCGATCTTTAGGTAGAAAATCCTATGGTTATAAACATGTGTTTGAGACATGGTATGTTTGGTGGATGCAAGTGTATGTAAGTGTTTGCTAGTGGTTCCTCGTGGATGCATTTACACACACATTAGGCACTAAATTGGCTCAATCACTTTCATATTGCATATGGGTGAGTGCGCATATTTAAATTAATGGATGTATATTGAATGTGTTATCATATGGGTGTTTCATTTGATGAATGGTTGTGCGCTCAAATAGAAATTATATGTATCATTAAGATTCTTTTGCATACATAATGGACGCATGTCACTATCGTGTTTTGCATTAAGAAGGTCAACAGAATCAGTAGACCGCCAGATTTTGCATTACGATAAGGACATATACACACACTTTTCATATGTTCATGAAAGCATTAGAAACCTTTTAAGGACAATGGACGCCCGTGATTAATGGATGAGTAGATGGATGATGGGTGGTAGTGTTGATGGGAAAAATTGTCACACGCCAACACCCAATGTGTGAGTGTGAACAATTATCAGAATAAGCAGTAAATAATGTAAATGCAAGGAGACACAGCTTTTATAGTGGTTCGACACTAACACCTACGTCCACTTTATAATTCTCATTCATCATATCTTTTATCGATTACAAAAGATGTTACAATATTTGTGTACAAAGTTGTATGTATGATGAACTTTGAATGAATTGTCCTTCTTCTTCTTCGTTGGAAAGCATTGACTTGGTCAACTATGGGCAAGGTAACTTTAATGTCCATGAGATCTAGAGGCGGTGTAGCAAGGCTTGCAAGTGCTCAAGTGTTGAAGGAAAACATGCATGTCATGTTTTAATTACTTATCTCATCTCCCATGGCCATGTTGGAGGTGTGGAAGCCATTAATGAGTTTTAGGAGCTCTTAAGGTCCAAAAATTCCAAGGGAGAAAGATCCATTTGAAGGCCAAGACTTGGGGTATTTATAGGAAGGAGGTTAGGTGGGAGTGGGTGAGCAGCGGGGCCCACAACAGTAATTTTTGCACCCAGAACGAGCCATGTGTAGGAAATTCGCACCTCCTGGTGAGGTTCGAAATTTCGCACCCCTGCCCGGGGGTCGAAATTTCGAACCCACGAGGGGGTTCGAAGTTTCGAACCCACTGGTGCGGTCCGAAATTTCGACCACACAGGTAGGTTCGAAATTTCGACCCCACTAGTGGGGTGAGAAATCTCGACCCCACTTGTGAGTGGCGAAATTGATAGTGGATGAGGCGAAAATCCTGCTGTCGTGGGAGTCGAAGTCTCTGAATGTGAATTGAAGGAATCCGCGGTTCTGCTGGTCCGAAGTGAAGGAATCTGAGCTTCCGGCATAGAGAAAATCGGATGAATCGGGCAGTGCCCGTAGTTTCGACCTAACCGGTTAGGTCGATCGCCGCTGGGACTGTGGGGCTCCAGACCCCCACCGGTGCTGCGCCCGGACCCGCTGGACGGCTCGGATGATGACTTGACTAAGAATCCATTGGGCCCGACAGGGGCCATCTAATAGAGGCTCTGGGTTTCCAAGTGTTTGTGACACGATTTCGACCCAACTGCTTTGTGCTTTTTGATGCTTGAGCGCGTCGTTCGCAAAATACTTGGCGTGTGACGGCTTTGACAAAAAAACATGTCAATACTTGCCTCCAAAACATATCTTGCTTGGTTTTTAAGGAGGATGTGTTTTGCGAGGAGAATAGATATCCAGAAACCAAAGCTAGGAGAAGTCTGGAGCAAGCTTGTATGTTCATAGGACGGAAGAGCAACGACCATGCCAGATCGTATTATCTAGAAAACCAAAGCTGATGAGCCAGAAATCCATGATCTCGTAGGACCATATTAGTGGAAGATCACGGTCGCTTGGGATCGTATTAAGGAGAGGAATCTTGTATTAATAGAAAGCCGGAACAGCCTGAGTATCCGAGAGAGTGGAGGATCCCTGTAACCTGCATAGGAAAGGTATATATACAAAAATATGTAAACGGCCTTGTCGTGTTGCCGTCAAGGCTTCCATAGGCCATCTTATTCATTTGGTAGACTGCATTTAAGGTGATCTCACGTTGGTGAGATAGCGTTGGCAAGTATCATTCAAGGAAATCTCACATGAGCGAGACGACCCTGGCAGGTAGCATTCAAGGAGATCTCGCCTGAGCGAGATGACCTTGGCAAGTAGGGTCAGGGAGACCTCAAATGAAGAAAGATCAGCCGAGGCGGCCTTGAACGAGGCAGGGCCAACCGAGTTTATCCGAGGCGATCTTAAATGAGGCAAGATCAGTTGAGGCGACCGTGAACTAGGCAAGACCAACCGTGTGACGGCCCGCCCCGCACCAACTGACATTTACTCCAAAGGTGCGTTGTACACATGTCCAGTTAGCACGGAACAGGTCGTGATAAGGAAAGGGAAGAAGGAAATGAACATACAAAGAACCTGTAGAATGTCTCACAGCGTATAGAACAAAATATAATAATAACATACTTGACATAAAACAGGAGAGACAGTGCATAAGCTGAAAATCAGAACTAAACATCATAGCAGCGGAAATCCAAAATACAGCTTATTACAACTTTCAAACTGTCTCAAAGCAAAAGCAAGATAAATGAGGTACACTACTAATGCCCAAGTAGCGACCACCAACGACACAGGGAGAATGAGTATATATATATATATATATATATATATATATATCATACGTGGAAGCCTCCTGCCCGCCTCCGAATCAGCTACTCGCGCATCACCAGCTAACCTGTCTCTAGTCTGCTCGTGTGAGCACCCAGAGTAATAAGAGGAGACATAAAACTCTGGGTCAGACATAAAGCCTGGTATGAGCGATAAGCATCTAAAGTGAACAATAACAGGTAGACTAAAACATACCTGAACCTGGACCTGCAACCAAAGAGTTAGCACTACATACTGTACAATACTCTAAGGTACTATATCAAACTGTGTAAAGATACGGAGGTGGGGGAGGTGTGCATGTCATAGGGATGGCAAACAATCAAACATAGCATCCATCCTCACATCTCTCACTCAGTGCATAAAGCATACGATATTCACCACTTCGATCACCCAACATACCTTGCTACGATCACTCTGCCTCATGAAGTCATAAATGGCTTCACTGCACTGATAACGTAGCCACTAATCATTTGCTATGTCCACTTTGCCCCATGGAGTCACAAGAACCCCACTGCACTGGCTCATAGCCTTACCAATCCTTACTATGTCCACTTTGCCCCATGGAGTCACAAGAACCCCACTGCACTGGCTCATAGTATTACTAATCCTTACTATGTCCACTTGCCCCATGGAGTTATTCACCCCATCTGCGCTGGCTCATAGTCTTACTACGCATCACCTTGCCCCTCAGGTCAAAATGACCCTACTGCACTGATAACGTAGTCTTGCTACCATCACCTTGCCCCTCAGGTCATAATGACCCTACTGCACTGATAAGTAGCCCATCATTCATTCTTAGTGGTGAATCGAAGTTGTGAACGTCGACAACTCCTTAGCACACGTCCTGTAGCAAAGTCCAACCATGAAGTGAACTCCTTGGTACCCAACTGGTTCCGGGATCCTGAGCTCTAACTTCCACTATTGGACTACCTTTGCATCTCGGGTTCTTGGTCAATACTGGGTCGGGTCGGGTTCCTCCTTAAGTTATCGGTTCGGGTCGGTGTCCTTCATCCGTTCGGGTCGGGTCTCCTTCTGGTGCGGTTCGGGTTGGGTACTCCTCTGTGTTCGAGTGAGATGCTTCTCTTCGGGTCGGGTCGGGTGCTTCCCTTCGGGTCGGGTCGGGTGTCCCTTCTTTGTTCGCGTTTTCGATCCGTCTTCATGCTCCCTTCATATGCTCCTATCCGATCCGCTTCCGTGCTCCTGCTCTGATTAGTCTTCGTGCTTCCGATCCGATCCGTCCTCCTCGATCCGATCCGTTTTCCTCTATCTGATCCGATCCCAGTTCAGCTAGCGTGGCCTTCCTTTTTGCCAGTTTTCCAAAGTGTTGGGTTCCGATCCGATCAGATTCTTTGCTCAGTTCAACATATCCGATCCGAGCCCCATTATCCGATCCGAACCGAACCCTGCACTGTTTTCTGAAACTATTCCAGCAAGTGTTTATGCCATTCGATGGCGTTTTCGACCATTCTAACTATTGGAATCAATCACAAAGCATTTCATACAGTCATAGCAACATGCATAATCAACCACAAACATCATTCACATCAATATCATAGGTTAAAATGGATCAAACATACCCAAAATCTCATATTTCCCCTTATGCATGTTTAGGTGAAACTAATGATAGGATTAGCAAAACTTAACCAAACTAACCCAAATTCATATCAGAGGTCTAAAACATCATTTAGGAATTTATGAATATTTTTCCCGAATTTTATCATGCTTAAATTCGCTAATTAGCACTAATCACCCCTAATTAGCCATAATTAGTGTAAAACTATGCAAATCACTCACCTTAGCCACAAATAAACTAAGATCTGAAATAATTCTCTGATTTGATGTGAATCTCAATGGCAACAGCAGCTCCTATGTTGATTTGGTGAAGATCTTCCTTGATTAGGGGTTGCTAAGCTTAATCCTTGTCCAAGAGATGATTTGGAGGTGATTTAGAGGTTGGAGGCCATTTCTAGGGATCCTTGGTGATAAGTGGAGGCTAGAAAACTGAAATGGAATGATCCTCTATCTCATTTTAGCCTCCCCATAACCCTAATCCCGAAATGGGTTATGGGCCTACTCACTAATCACCCGATTTGGCCCGGTTAAGTAGTTTTTCAACCTCCAAACCTTATTTCAGCCATATCTCCCAAACGGTAAGTCCGTTTGGCTATTATGACCACTCTACGGAAAGGTAAACCATCAAACGAATCAAATGAAAGTGGTTTTAGGTCAAAATTCCTTTCCAATCAAAAGTTATGGACAAAACAGTACCAACTAGGGGCAAAATGGTCATTTAAAAATCGACAAAAATCATGAACATGGGAAATGACTCTAATAGATGTTTCCCAAAGTTACATGACCATACAACTTCATACGGGAAAGAAATAAATATTCTACAATCCTATGATGTGTAGAATACGGGTCGTTACACTCTCCCCCCATAAGAAATTTCGCCCCCGAAATTCCCTAATCCAAACACACACAAAGGTCCCGCATGCCTATCAACCATAAAACAACCATCAAACATGCAAAACAAGTGAAACAAGTCTATCCTAGCATGCGGAATAACTAAATCGCAAAGTAAATCTTACCAGGCAAAGAGTTCTGGATGTGCCTTCTTAATGCTCTCCTCTGTCTCCCAAGTACAATCATTCTCGTCCTCGCCCCACTGAACCTTGACTAGCTTCACCGCCTTCCTTCGAAGTTGCTTCGTATCGTGCCCCATAATACAAATCGGCTTGCGGTTCCCAACCGCCTCGGGTTCTACTTCGAAGTCCTCTAACTGATCAGGTGAAATAGTCATATCTGAGTCGTGAACGAACTTCCTTAGTTGGGAAACATGAAATACATTGTGAACTCCCGCCATTTTCTCTAGTAAGCCAACTCTATATGCCAAATTCCCGACTAGTTCAAGAACAGGGAATGGGCCAACAAATCTTGGTGCCAACTTGCCTCTCCTGCCAAATCGTATCACGCTCTTCAACGGAGAGATCTTGACGAACACCAAGTCACCAACGGAGAATTTCAAGTCTCTTCTCCTCTTATAAGCATAACTCTTCTGCCTATCTTGGGCAGCTTTCATTCGTTGCTGAATGATCTTAATCTTATCCGAAGTTTCTCTCACCACATCTGGTCCAAGCACAAACTTCTCGCCAGTCTCTATCCAACATGATGGTGATTTGCACGGTCTTCCGTACAAAGCTTCATATGGAGCCATACCGATACTGGATTGGTAGCTATTATTATATGCAAACTCTACTAGATGCAAATGGTCATCCCATGATCCACCAAAATCCAATATACAAGCTCTCAAGAGATCTTCCAATATACGATTCACCCTCTCCGTTTGACCGTCGGTCTGAGGATGATATGCGGTACTGAGATGTAATCCTGACCCCAGAGCCTCTTGTAAGCTCTTCCAAAACCCACTAGTGAACAACGGGTCTCGGTCACTCACAATGCTTTTGGGTACTCCATGAAATCTTACTACCCACTTCATATACAATTCTGCCGAATTGGCTGCCGTCCTGGTCGATTTGACTGGTATAAATCTTGCACTCTTAGTCAATCGATCCAATTACCCAAATGCTATCATATCCCGATCTAGTCCTTGGTAAACCATCGATGAAATCCATCGAGACTTGCTCCCATTTCCATTCGGGAATCTCTAATGGTTGCAACAACCCACTAGGCTTCTTTTGCTCGGCTTTAACTAGCTGACAATTCATGCATTTGGATATAAACTTCCCAACGTCTCTTTTCATCCCTTCAAAGTAGTAAGTCTGTCTCATGTCTCGATACATCTTATTACCACCGGGATATATAGTCAGTTTTGAGTGATGACATTCTCTAAGCACTTCATCTCTCAATCCATTGACATTGGGTACAACTAGCCTTCCATTCTTCCGAAGCCATCCATCTCGATCAAGCCCATACACATTCATCTCCTCCTCGATATCCATCTCTAACTTGGAGATGATTTCTAATAGATTAGGATCATCCCTCTGACTAGAACCAATCCGCTCTATCAAAGTGGGTCTGATCGTCAAACTAGCTAGCATAACTGGATCCAATTCGCACTTTGGTCTGAAATCAAACCCCGCGATATACTCCAGTTGCTTCCATTCAAGAAACATTTCCCCTAAGCTGGCATGTCTCCTACTCAAGGCATCGGCTACCGCATTACCTTTCCCAGGTGTATACGCGATATCAAAATCATACGAAGCCAAGAACTCTAACCATCTCTGCTGACGGAGATTCAGATCTTTCTGAGAGAAGAGATACTTTAACGATTTATGATCGGTAAACAACTCAAATCTTTCTCCCAAGAGATAGTGTCTCCACATCTTCAGCGCAAATACAATCGCTGCCAATTACAAATCATGGGTAGGATACTTCTTCTCATGCGGCTTTAGCTGTCGACTAGCATAAGCTACAACCCTACCTTCTTGCATCAATACAGCACCCAGTCCGGTACCACAAGCATCCATGTAAACCGTCATCTCTTCATTCCCTTTAGGAATGACTAACACTGGCACACGCGTCAACTTCTCCTTTAGACTCTTGAAGGCATCCTCACACACTCCGTCCCAGACGAAGGACTGATTCTTCTTAGTCAACTGAGTCAACGGTGCTGCTATTTTGCAGAAGTCCTGGATAAACTTACGATAATATCCAGCTAATCCCAAGAAACTTCTCACATCTGTCGCATTCTTGGGCGTAGGCCAATCCTGTATCTTAGCCACCTTCGCAGGGTCCACGGCAATACCACTCTCTGAAACAACATGACCCAAGAATCTCACTTCCCTTCTCCAAAAATGACACTTAGAGAATTTCGCTTTCAATTGGTGTTTCCTCAACACCTCCTTCACTATCCTCAAGTGTCCCTTGTGTTCCTCCTCTGTCCTTGAGTAAACAAGGATATCATCCACGAACACAAGAACAAACTTATTCAACTGATCTCTGAATACTCGATTCATAAGATCCACAAAGTAGGCTGGTGCATTGGTCAACCCAAACGGCATGACCAACCACTCATAAAATCCAGACGGCGTCCTAAATGCCGTTTTCGGAACACTCTCATCCGCTACTCGAAGCTGATGAAATCCTGTCGCGAGGTCCAACTGGGAGAACACTCTTGCTCCTTCCAGTTGATCAAACAAATCATCTATCCGCGATAGAGGATACTTATTCTTCCTCGTCACCTTATTCAACTCGCGATAGTCCACACACAAACGAAGGGAACCATCTGTCTGAGTGGCAAACACAACTGGTGCTCCCCACTCGGAGACACTCCTTCTAATCAATCCCTTCTTCAAAAGATTGCTGACTTGCACCCCGAGCTCTCGCTGCTCCCTTGGTGCCATACGACGAAGTGGCATCACTATAGGTCTGGCATCTTTCACTAAATCAATACGGAACTCAATCTCTCGGTGTGGTGGAAGCCCGGTCACCTCCTCGAAGACGTCCGGATACTGGCCAACCATGGGCACATCTGACAACTCATCCTGCGGGATGTCGAGGGAATTTACAAAACTAGCCATAACCCCATCACTAGGTAGACTACCAAACAATACCCTCCGCCCATCATCCGCCCTAACTGTCACCAAAAAGCCCTCACAGTCTACCACCACCCCGTATCTTTGGAGCCAATCGACTCCCAATATAATGCCATACCCAGTAAAGCCCAAAACAAAGCAATCACAAACAAACATATATCCATGACTCGATAAGACCAAATTCCTGCAAATCGTACTAAGGCTAGTCGAACCACCAATCGGGTTCGTCACAACCAATGGTCTATCGACTATCTCGGGTTCCAGTCCCAACCTATCTACCAGGTCACTAGATATGAAGGAACGGGAAGCCCCAGTATCAAACAAAACTCGAACTGGTATATCATAAATAGAAAGCATACCTTGAATAACAACATTCTTTCCTTTCTCCGCCGCAGTTGGGGCATTCGACGAAGAAGGAACAGCATCAAGAGCATATGCTTTCACAATCTGCTTCTCCTTAAGATGTTGCGGACACTTGTCCTTCTGATGTCCCACTTGACCACAGTTGTAGCACTTCCTTTCCGCTGGCTTGGCCCGACATTCCTTAGCATAATGGCCCTTCTTTCCACAGCTGAAGCACTCAACATCCTTCTTGCTCTTTTTCTGGCCACCTTTAGATTGGTCCTGCTTCCTCTTATTCTGAGAATTATTCTTGCCTCCACCGCCTGCTTGCGGCTTTGGTCCTTCTGCAGATGCAGCCTCAGTCTTTGACTTAGAGTAAAGACTCTCTGATCTCAAAGCTTTCCCCACGATCGATTCAAAAGTCTCATCGATGTGGTTGATAAGCCTTTCACCCAAGTATCCATCCAAACCAGTAATGAACTTCTCATTCTTCTTCTCAGGAGTATCAATGAGTGACAGTCCATACTTCGACAAAGTGTCGAACTCCGCAATATAATCAGAAACTGCCCTCCCATTCTGCTTAAGTTCCAAGAACCTCTTAAACAATACTGACTTCTGGGCAGCTGGAATGAACTTCTCGCTAAAGCGAGCCTTAAACTGAACCCAAGTAACATGGTCCTCTGGAGTAGCTGTTCTAATGGCATTCCACCAATTCATTGCTCGCCCTTGCAGCTGACGAGACGCTAGCCTTCTCTTCATCGCATCCTCAAGACCCAAGTCGTCAAAGATACGATCACAGCTATCCATCCAATCTTGAACATCTGTGGCCGACTCCGTTCCGTGGAACGGCTTTCCACCAAGATTAGTGTAATCCTTGCACAACTTGGCGAAATCGACCCTAGGCGCCTGCACTACTGGGCCAACACCAACTCCGGGATTGGGAACTGCCCCTTGCACTTCTCTAAGCATGTCTCTCATGAGGTTAGTAAACATTGCCCTCATGTCAGCGGCATTCCCTTGGTTGGTCCCTCTACCAGCACCCCTCCTATCTCGGCTCATCGTCAATCTGAAAAAGGAAAACGATTAACGACCCCATAGTGGTGCTAGTGCAGTGCGACTTCATTCTTATACTACTAATAGTATATATATACATAGCTTTTGAAAACCAAAATAATCACAAATACGCGCTCTTATATACGTACTAACTCTCCCTAGTGTCTTTCCCTAGGTTAACTACGCAACCTAGAGCTCTGATACCAAGTGTGACGGCCCGCCCCGCACCAACCGACATTTACTCCAAAGGTGCGCTGTACACATGTCCAGTTAGCACGGAACGGGTCGTGAGAAGGAAAGGGAAGAAGGAAATGAACATACAAAGAACCTGTAGAATGTCTCACAGCGCATAGAACAAAATATAATAATAACATACTTGACATAAAACAGGAGAGACAGTGCATAAGCTGAAAATCAGAACTAAACATCATAGCAGCGGAAATCCAAAATACAGCTTATTACAACTTTCAAACTGTCTCAAAGCAAAAGCAAGATAAATGAGGTACACTACTAATGCCCAAGTAGCGACCACCAACGACATAGGGAGAATGTGTATATATATATCATACGTGGAAGCCTCATGCCCGCCTCCGAATCAACTACTGGCGCATCACCAGCTAACCTGTCTCTAGTCTGCTCGTGTGAGCACCCAGAGTAATAAGAGGAGACATAAAACTCTGGGTCAGACATAAAGCCTGGTATGAGCGATAAGCATCTAAAGTGAACAATAACATGTAGACTAAAACATACCTGAACCTAGACCTGCAACCAAAGAGTTAGCACTACATACTGTACAATACTCTAAGGTACTATATCAAACGTTGTAAAGATACGGAGGTGGGGGAGGTGTGCATGTCATAGGGATGACAAACAATCAAACATAGCATCCATCCTCACATCTCTCACTCAGTGCATAAAGCATACGATATTCACCACTTCGATCACCCAACATAACTTGCTACGATCACTCTGCCCCATGAAGTCATAAATGGCTTCACTGCACTGATAACGTAGCCACTAATCATTTGCTATGTCCACTTTGCCCCATGGAGTCACAAGAACCCCACTGCACTGGCTCATAGCCTTACCAATCCTTACTATGTCCACTTTGCCCCATGGAGTCACAAGAACCCCACTACACTGGCTCAT
The DNA here is from genome assembly GCA_030737875.1 of Allium sativum. NCBI lineage: Eukaryota > Viridiplantae > Streptophyta > Magnoliopsida > Asparagales > Amaryllidaceae > Allium > Allium sativum. The sequence goes on along the minus strand of CM060922.1, from coordinate 78,558,211 downwards.
AGTCTTACTAATCCTTACTATGTCCACTTGCCCCATGGAGTTATTCACCCCATCTGCGCTGGCTCATAGTCTTACTACGCGTCACCTTGCCCCTCAGGTCATAATGACCCTACTGCACTGATAACGTAGTCTTGCTACCATCACCTTGCCCCTCAGGTCATAATGACCCTACTGCACTGATAAGTAGCCCATCATTCATTCTTAGTGGTGAATCGAAGTTATGAACGTCGACAACTCCTTAGCACACGTCCTGCAGCAAAGTCCAACCATGAAGTGAACTCCTTGGTTCCCAACTGGTTCCGGGATCCTGAGCTCTAACTTCCCCTATTGGACTACCTTTGCATCTCAGGTTCTTGGTCAATACTGGGTCGGGTCGGGTTCCTCCTCAAGTTATCGGTTCGGGTCGGTGCCCTTCATCCGTCCGGGTCGGGTCTTCTTCTGGTGCGGTTCGTGTCGGGTACTCCTCTGTGTTCGAGTCAGATGCTTCTCTTCGGGTCGGGTCGGGTGCTTCCCTTCGGGTCGGGTCGGGTGTCCCTTCTTGGTTCGCGTTTTCGATCCGTTTTCATGCTTCCTTCATATGCTCCTATCCGATCCGCTTCCATGCTCCTGCTCTGATTCGTCTTCGTGCTTCCGATCCGATCCGTCCTCCTCGATCCGATCCGTTTTCCTCTATCCGATCTGATCCCAGTTCTGCTAGCGTGGCCTTCCTTTTTGCCACTTTTCCCAAGTGTTGGGTTCCGATCCGATCAGATTCTTTGCTCAGTTCAACATATCCGATCCGAGCCCCCTTATCCGATCCGATCCGAACCCTGCACTGTTTTCTGAAACTATTCCAGCAAGTGTTTACGCCATTCGACGACGTTTTCGACCATTCTAACTATTGGAATCAATCATAAAGCATTTCATACAGTCATAGCAATATGCATAATCAACCATAAACATCATTCACATCAATATCATAGGTTAAAATGGATCAAACATACACAAAATCCCATATTTCCCCTTAAGCATGTTTAGATGAAACTAATGATAGGATTAGCAAAACTTAACCAAATTAACCCAAATTCATATCAGAGGTCTAAAACATCATTTAGGAATTTATGAACATTTTTCCCGAATTTTATCATGCTTAAATTCGCTAATTAGCACTAATCACCCCTAATTAGCCATAATTAGTGTAAAACTATGCAAATCACTCACCTTAGCCACAAATAAACTAAGATCTGAAATAATTCTCTGATTTGATGTGAATCTCAATGGCAACAGCAGCTCCTATGTTGATTTGGTGAAGATCTTCCTTGATTAGGGGTTGCTAAGCTTAATCCTTGTCCAAGAGATGATTTGGAGGTGATTTAGAGGTTGGAGGCCATTTCTAGGGATCCTTGGTGATAAGTGGAGGCTAGAAAACTGAAATGGAATGATCCTCTATCTCATTTCAGCCTCCCCATAACCCTAATCCCGAAATGGGTTATGGGCCTACTCACTAATCACCCGATTTGGCCCGGTTAAGCAGTTTTTCACCCTCCAAACCTTATTTCAGCCATATCTCCCAAACGGTAAGTCCGTTTGGCTATTATGACCACTCTACGGAAAGGTAAACCATCAAACGAATCAAATGGAAGTGATTTTAGGTCAAAATTCCTTTCCAATCAAAAGTTATGGCCAAAACAGTACCAACTAGGGGCAAAATGGTCATTTAAAAATCGACAAAAATCATGAACATGGGAAATGACTCTAATAGATGTTTCCCAAAGTTACATGACCATATAACTTCATACGAGAAAGAAATAAATATTCTACAATCCTATGATGTGTAGAATACGGGTCGTTACAAACCGAGTTTATCCGAGGTGATCTTAAACGAGGCAAGATCAGCCGAGTTTATCCGAGGCGATCTTAAATGAGGCAAGATCAGCCGAGGCAGCCTTGACTGAGGCAAGGCCAATCGAGTTTATCCGAGGTGATCTTAAACGAGGCAAGATCGGCCGAGTTTATCCGAGGCGATCTTAAACGAGCCAAGATCAGCCGAGGCGACCTTGAACGAGGCAAGGCCAACCAAGTTTATCCGAGGTGATCTTAAACGAGGCAAGATCAGTCGAGGCGACCTTGAATGAGGCAAGGCCAATCGAGTTTATCCGAGGCGATCTTAAACAAGGCAAGATCAGCTGAGTTTATCCGAGGCGATCTTAAATGAGGCAAGATCAGCCGAGGCGCTCTTGAACGAGGCAAGGCCAACCGAGTTTATCTGAGATGATCTTAAATGAGGCAAGTTCAGTCGAGTTTATCCGAGGTGATCTTGAATGAGGAAAGATTAGCCGAGGCGACCTTGAACGAGGCAAGGCCAACCCAGTTTATCCGAGGTGATCTTAAACGAGGTAAGATCAGCCGAGGCGTCCTTGAATGAGGCAAGGCCGACCGAGTTTAACCGAGGTGATCTTAAACGAGGCAAGATCAGTCGAGTTTATCTGAGGTGATCTTAAACGAGGCATGATCAGCCGAGGCGACCTTGAACGAGGCAAGGCCAACCGAGTTTATCCGAGGTGATCTTAAACGAGGCAAGATCAGCTGAGGCAACCTTGAACGAGGCAAGGCCAACCGAGTTTATCCGAGGCCATCTTAAACGAGGCAAGATCAGCCAAGTTTATCCGAGGCGATCTTAAACGAGGCAAGATCAGCCGAGGCGGCCTTGAACGAGGCAAGGCCAACCTAGTTTATCCGAGGTGATCTTAAACGGGGCAAGATAAACCGAGTTTATCCGAGGCAATCTTAAACGAGGAAAGATCAGCCGAGGCGACCTTGAATGAGGCAAGGCCAACTGAGTTTATCCGAGGTGATTTTAAATGAGGCAAGATCAGTCGAGGCGGCCTTGAACGAGGCAAGGCCAACCGAGTTTATCCGAGGTGATCTTAAACAAGGCAAGATCAGCAGAGGCGGCCTTGAACGAGGCAAGGCCAACCAAGTTTATCTGAGGCGATCTTAAACGAGGCAAGATCAGCCGAGGTGACCTTGAACGAGGCAAGGCCAACCGGGTCTATCCGAGGCGATCTTAAACGAGGCAAGATTAGCCGAAGGCTGTAAATGGGTTCAAGGCGGCATTACATTGGTAAAACGACCAAGGAATGTTAGGTAATCCATTTTATTGATAACCAGATGGTGCGTTGTGGAACCAAGAGCCTACTTAGGGATTATAGCTTCTTCCGTGCACGGGTAGGTCGACTCCACCATTTACATTTCAGAAAACCAAAAGGTAAAACATCATGGGGCCAGAGCCCTAATATCCTTAATTGAGAAAACCAAGAGAGCAAATATCGTCGGGCTTGAGAAATCCGAAGGTCGGAACCTTGAGACGAGAAAGTCATAAATGAGGAGGTCATTATTTGAGAGTCGTAGACCATAAGAAAACCAAAAGACTGGAAAACCAGGAAACCAGAGCCAGTGAGAGATTCAGTTGATGATGATGTCGCCGGGACGGTTGCTAGTCCCGGGCCTGTCTTGATTTCTTTGAGGGGGTCGGACCTGTCCTGGCCTCCCATCCCGAATACAAATGAACCATGACAGCTCTCCATTTCTGACCCGTTCTTCGATAGCATTCCTCAGAAGACGACACTCATTTGTGTTGTGACCATCGATGTCGTGGAATACGCAGTGTCGTACAGAATCTCTGTCTCTTTGAGTGGGCTCCCGGATGGAAGGCTTTGTGAAGGGAGCTCTGGGATGAACCTCCAGATAGATTTCTTCGAGATTATGAGTGAGTTCTGAATAAGTCGGAAACCTTGGTTTCCAAGGTGCGTTAAGACCATTTCTTGAAGGGGGTTGCTGGTCCGCAGCAGAAACCTTAGCCTTTCCAGGGTCAGAAGGTTCCACGCCCTTTACAACATTCATGTCAACAATCTTTTTGTTATTATCGGCCTTTGCTTCTTCTTCTCGAAGGAACCTTTCGGCTTCAAAATAGAATTCTGCAAGATCCCTCGGCGGGTCCCGATGCAGCAAAGTTTTGAAGTTGGATTCATCCAAGATACTAGACACTACAGCCATCAAAACCATAGATGGATCGGGTATGTTGACCGAAGTTACTGCAGCATTAAACCATTTTAAGAATTGGTGTAGAGTCTCGCCGGACTTCTTCTTGATGCGATTGAGAGTCATGACGCTTTTTGGACAGGCGATGTTGAATCTGAACTGTTCCACGAATCGAGTAGCCAAAGCGTCCCAAGAAGTGATGGAGTCCTACTCTAGCTGCTTATACCACATTGTAGCTATATCCGCTAAGAAAAGAGAAAAGCACTTCACCATAACATTTTCCGAAGCAGAATGGACTTCCATATGTCGGATATATCTCGTAAGATGTGCGGTCAGATCCTTGTGACCATCATAGGGTTCCAGATCCGGTAACCTGAAGTCCGGTGGGTTATGTGAGTTTTTTATTTCCAAAGAGAGTGGACCGCAAGTCATACAATCCCAATGTTTAGAAGAAGAGACACCTCGAACGAACCGACGAAGGACATCCGCGATCTCTGATCCGTTCCCGAAAGCGAGCAACTGATTTAAATTATCCAAAGCGGCACTGGTTCCCCCAGTGTTCGAGTTCAAGTTGGGAATCGGTTGATTAAGGATAAAGTCTGGTTGGATTCCAACTTGAGGTGCCACATTAGGCGCAATCCTGGTTCCCGGAACCGTGGGAGCGCTACCATCCAAAGCTGCGCGCGTTGGCGCTTGAGCAATATTTCCTACTGCGGAGCCTGCCACTTGCCCAAGTAAAGTAGTGTCACGGGCTAGAGCGATGTCGGGATTAGGGGTGCCCCCGCGTGTAGCAGGACCGACACCATTGGAAGGAACGAAGTCAGACTATTGGCTAGTAGGTGGGGTTTCCCATGCATCTCGAGTCGCGGGTGGAAGAACTTTGGTGCTAGTTCCAATAATGTCAGCCTGGGCAGTCGGCCTTGAAGAGCTCCTTATTCTATCTTCAATGCGAGCGAGGAAGGTATTGAAGGCGTCTTCCTGTCGCTCGAGTCGAGCATCCAAATCAGTAGCGAGATTCTTGATCATTCCATCGACGTCTTCTTGAGTGACATGGTTCGATGGAACTTCATTCGAAGAAAGTTGATGGCTTACTTCATCTTCAACATGAGCTTCAGTAATAGCAGGGAGCTTTCGCTTAACATGATGTAGAGCGAGTAAAGCTGAAGTCGAAGATGAGGTTCGAAGGCGAATTCGAGTACTTAATCCGAGGCAGAGGTCGAAGCTGTGCGTCCCCTTCCTGGCACGCCAAAATGTTGACAGGCAAAATTGTCGCATGCCAACACCCAATGTGCGAGTGTGAACAATTATCAGAATAAGCAGTAAATAATGCAAATGCAAGGAGACACAGCTTTTATAGTGGTTCGGCACTAACGCCTACGTCCACTTTATAATTCTCATTCATCATATCTTCGATCGATTAAAAAAATGTTACAATATTTGTGTACAAATCTGTATGTATGATGAACTTTGAATGAATTGTCCTTTTTCTTCTTCGTTGGAAAGCGTTGACTTGGTCAACTATGGGCAAGGTAACTTTAATGTCCAAGAGGTCTAGAGGCGGTGTAGCAAGGCTTGCTAGTGCTCAAGTGTTGAAGGAAAACATGCATGTCATGTTTTAATTTCTTATCTCATCTCCCATGGCCATGTTGGAGGTATTGGAAGCCATTAATGAGTTTTTGGAGCTCTTAAGGTCCAAAAATTCCAAGGGAGAAAGATCCATTTGAAGACCAAGACTTGGGGTATTTATAGGAAGGAGGTTAGGTGGGAGTAGGTGAGCAGCGGGGCCCACAACAATAATTTTTGCACCCAGAACGAGCCATGTTGAGGAAATTCGCACCTCCTGGTGCGGGTTCGAAATTTCGCACCCTTGCCCAGGGGTCGAAATTTCGAACCCACCAGGGGGTTCGGAATTTCGAACCCACTAGTTGGGTTCGAAATTTCGAACCCACTGATGGGGTCCGAAATTTCGACCCCACAGGTAGGTTCGAAATTTCGACCCACTGGTGGGGTGCGTAATCTCGACCCTACTGGTGAAGTGCGAAATTGATAGTGGATGAGGCGAAAATCCAATTGTGAGGGAGTTGAAGTCTCTGAATGTGAAGTGAAGGAATCCGCGGTTCTGCTGGTCCGAAGTGAAGGAATCCGAGCTTCCGGCACGAAGAAAATCGGATGAATCGGGCGGTGCCCATAGTTTCGACCTAACTGGTTAGGTCGATCGCCGCCGGGACTGTGGGGCCCCGAACCCCCACCGGCGCTGCGCTCGGACCCGCTGGACGGCTCGGATGATGACTTGACTAAGAATCCATTGGGCCCGAAAGGGGCAATCTAATAGAAGCTTCGGGTTTCCATGTGTTTGCGACGCGATTTCGACCCAACTGCTTTGTGCTTTTTGATGCTTGAGCATGTCGTTCGCCAAATACTTGGCGTGTGACAGCTTTGACAAAAAAGCATGTCAACAGGTAGGACATACATTCCTTTCAGCTTCAAGATTTCGGGGGCGAAATCCTTTAAGTAGAGGGGAATGTAAAAACCCGTAATTTTAAAACATGACATAAGATATAATTAAAGTAATTTTTAAATGAAGAATTAAGTGAAATGGGTTATGCCATTGCATTCGTCTCGGAATTCTGCTTGAGATAGAGTCCGAGTTTGCATAAAACGGATATCGTATGAAGGAGTTATGGACGATAGAATTGGGGCAGAACAATTAGAAAACAGGCCAGGATAACTGGCGCACTTATGAAGTGTGCCAGAACAAAATTGCACTGGAGCACCTGGGAAAGGCATCCAGGCCAAGCTAGATCTGCAGAATTCTAGAGAGTTCCATGATGACGTGTCTTTCCGGGATCGCTGGATGACGTGCTTTTCTGGTCTGGATGGTTCAGAAGGTTCATAATCTAATCTAAAGGTCCTAATTCACCTAATACATCTATAAATAAACTCCTAAAACTAACCCAAATCTCATTGTTATCATCCATGGTGCCACAGTGCTGCTCTAATATAAACTAGCCTTTCTTCTTCACCAAAACAAATCAGAATAGGAGTATTCCAATTAGAAGATCAGATCTACAAATCAAAGTAGAGATTATTCAAGATCAGAATTGCTACAACAACACCTATTTCTCTTTTCTAAGAATCCTATCGTTGAGAGTCAATGTTACTTTCACATATAATTAAATTAAAAAGTAATTGTGATATGATTGTAAATTGGATCAGATGTATATGCATGTAAATAAGATGAATCATATCAAGTTTTGTAATTTGTTATCCTTTAGATTCATACCCAATTGCTATTATCATATGCCTATCTGATCTATTTATCGTTGTTCGTTTCACATGTCTATTTACATGTTTATGCCAATTTTGATGTTTTGGTTCTCTCCCCTTCTTCTTTTCCTTTTTTCCTTTTTGATATTAGGCTAACTTCGCGCCTAAGCATATTGCATTGAGATTTACGTGCGAATAACGTTGGAACGATTGGGAAAAAGTTTGGGAAATATGTAATAAAAGGATATTTGGCATAAATTGTTGATGGCTATGGAAATTGGTTTGGGCATAAATTGGCATAACTTGTGAACATGAGATTATAGGCATAATTTTGGATTAAAATTATAAATGTAATTTAGATTGGAAATTATGGGCGACTGGAATATATTATAATCCAAGATTCGAAATTGGGGCTTGAATCAAGAAAGTGAAAAAGAACGCCAAAGACACAAGGTTAGATTCGGATTGCGGTATAAGCTTGCCCGGAACTTCCCGACATATCCAACAACCGCAAAACGGTATCTAATGTGAGAGGTCAAAGGAAGAAATTAGATGCGTAATAATGCAAAGACACGAGGTTAGATTCAGATTGCAGTATAAGCCTACCCGGGACCGTCCGACAAATCCAGCAACAGCAAAATGGTAATCTTATGTGGGAGGTCTTGCAAGATTACGGTTATAATGAATTAATGAACACTTAACCAAGATAAGACATGTGATTAGACATGGGGATAATAAAGAGTTAAGTGGGTAACATGGGTAGCATGTGAAACATAATAAAAGCACTAAACCAAGATGAGACATGTGATTAGACATGGGATAAAGAGGGGTTAAGTGGGAATTCCTAGTGGGGACCAAGCTTAGGAGGGAAGCTAGTGTCAAGTGGGTGGATCCTTTTCAACCAGTAACCCATTTTAGTATCTATATGAGCTCGAACTAGGTCGAGGACAGGGACACACTTACTGGGGTTGATTGTAAGAGGTCAATAAAGAGTTAGTGATGGCGGTGCAAGTACAACAGAGTCCTGTGCGTGCGTGGGTCCGGGCTGGTAGGTAAGACATTGTTGCATCGTGTAGGTATAAGTTGTGCATTTCAGTAGTATCGGGGTTGCCACCTTAGGGAGTGATACACCCTATTGTGGGACCAGCACAGGTATCTATGAGGTTAAGGAGCCTATCGAATGGGGAGGGTAGTGGGTACAACTAGTGGTGGTAGGAGCAAGTGGGCACCTATGAGAATAGCTAGGAGTACGCGAACATACCATTATTATGATTAGTAGGGAGGGATCATCTTTTAGTATGTAACTAGTATGTGTTACGGTGCAGAGAATATCTTATAGTGGCTAGGTTCGCAATTGTTGTTCTATTTTGCTTACCTTGTTTGCCTTATCATATCTGCTTATGTTACAGTCATCTCTTATATCCAGTTTATGTTCTTATCATGTTACTTCACTGATTATATTTTTAAAGTCACAAGACTCGCTAGACTTATGTCTGTCCCTTTTTGTTTCGTCTCTTTTCTTTCTCTCCCTTCAGGTCCTCAGGGTGGGATTAGTGAAGCTTGACTTGGATTTCTTTCTTCTAGAAATGCTTGGAAGTGTTGAAAGTAATGCTCAGTTTTATATCTTTTTCATTATGGCTATTTGTAGTGGGATTATGGTTTTGCTTTTATGTACTCTGCTAATAATCTTGTTCAAGATGGATATTTGTGTATTTGACTTTGGTATGTGGTTATGATGTTGCAACAAAACATGTTTTTCTTTCCGCTGCAATGAATAAATTTTGAATTTTTATCTGTCTTGTGATGTTCTGTTCTATACTCTTATAACACTCCATGAAAATTAATGCATTCCCTTAGTGAGTGATGTTAACGGACGTGACACTGGGTTTATGTCCTTGAAATCAATATGGTAGTAAACACTAAATGTTCAGCACACATCGGCAACCACCCATGGTACAATATCAACTAAGGTGAAACTGCGTGTATAGGCACGTAAGTATACACATTTTAGCATGTACAAGCCGTGACACTAGTTCAAGTATTAAAGGGTTTCACATAAAAACAATTAATGAAAATATGAACAGCAACACAATCCCATGAAGAAGGCAACACACAGGCAAAAAGGTAATGAACAAGATTCATGTGTAAGACCATTGTTTCAAATCTCGCAAATATCGCCCGAGATCTCCTCCGTGATTTCATTTTGGGCTCATTCCAAAACGAAACAACAAATATCACTCTTATCTCCTTTTGATTATATCGCCCGAAATATTGCAATATCGAACGATATATCGACCGAGACGAAATACTGGAATATCGTCTGAGATCTTAGTTTTTTTGGTCAAAATTTAAATTTGTGCCTGAACTAGAAATATAATTAAAAAAACTCAAATCTAGCCATATCAATCTTTTGTTATTTTATATTTGCATGTTAAATGACTATATTGCATGTTCGTATATGTTTTTCAATGGTTATGATTTTCATATTCGTCTTTTTACATACATATTACTTATGAAATTATGTATTTTATGGTCTGTTTATGCTGAATTTTTTAATGTTTCGGATCCTTTTAATGTTCCCTATCTAAAAATATTCTTGTTTTAAACATATTACGATTTAGAGTATGAATGATATTTCGCAAAATAAAGAATAATAAAGTTATTTTGCATTTTAAGTTTATGTTACTATGTTTTTGATAGCATTCATAAAAATCATTTTGTTAAAATATCTTTTTAAACATATCATGTACCCCGAGATTGTCCCAATATGAACTTTCAGACCCGAGATGAAAATTCGAGACGAACTCCCGAGTTGGACTCATCTCGTCTGAGATCTTCCCCAAGACGAGACCGAATCTTTAAAATCCCCGAGACGAAACGCGACCGATATCCGAGATTTAAAACCTTGTGTAAGACATATATGCCTACAGTATTCCGATGCCTACAAACGAGTTTCCCAGTTTCGATAACTATGGTAAAAATTCCTTTAAAGCATATAATTCCAAATTAAGAGTTAACAATGAAGTCTATTGTCCAACTACATAGGAATATAACTGCTCTAGAAATTCAACTATTATCAGTTATTCAGACATATGCGAACTTGAAAGGATTAACCAAATTATTATCAGTTATGCAGACATATGTGGATACGACAATATTACAAGATTTGGCAAAACTGGTTTGTATAATTCAATAAGTGAATACTATAAGGGATTGGAAATGAATGTACATTTACCCAAGGCAGATTTTCTCACATGCATACTTCAGTTTAGTATATTTACTCAAGGCAGATGTTCACACATGCATAATTCAGTTTTATATATTTACCCACTCATTTGGTACTGCTGCATTTGAATTACTGTCTCATGTTTTGTCAAACACTCACATCTCAGTCTAACCAATTTCATAGGTTACTCATCAATATTTGAAATATAGATGATGGGTATATAATAGCACACATATAACTTAAATTGATTAGAATATACATGGAACAGTAAGGGAGTTTCAAGAAATTCAAAGATCAATTAACAGTTTTAAACACTGTTGGATTCACGAATGCACATATTTAAGGAGAAAACAATTCGTTTGTTTCCCAAATAATTTACAAATGGCTCCAGCATTAAAGGGATTAAATTTTCAGCAAGATTAAAATCTACATGTTCAAATATGCCTCCCATTTACACAGAAATTTACTTCCAGAAATAATAGGATTAAATTCAGCAAGAGCGGATCTATTTTTTCTAGAAAATCCCGATACCCTTTTGATAAGAACAAATTAAACTCGGCAAGATTATGAGTCTATTTGACAAGAAATTTGTTGTTTCCAATTTGAACTTGTGGAAATTGGTAATAGGCATCACAGAAGAACTCAAGCAATAGACGCAAAACGAGCAACTAACATTAACAACCAAATAAGACCACAAACTACTATGATTTCTAGTTTAAACTAATATTAAACTACTTGAAAACAAGAAAATCATGAGAGTGATTTAATACTCACGTTGAACGCAGTGGAAAAACGCAGCGATGCAGGCTTGAATTTCAGTGATGGCATGTGACGAAGCAGGAGGCATGTAACGAACCAGAAATTTTCGGCATTTAAAATTTTGTATTTAACTTAAATCAGTGTTGAAAATTTATTTATATACTTGATATTCGATCTTATTTAATTAAATCTATTATGTTTTCATTTTTGGTTTTGAATTATTTTGCAAGTTGAAATAAAAAATCTGTCTTTGGACTTAAGTAGTTTTGTAATTTAAACGATGTTAATACTTCTAGCTAATTGAATAGATTGTTGGTAATTTTTAAATTTGACTTTTCCTTTTTTCACTTGAGAATTTTATTTTATTTTAAATTAAATTTAAAAGAGTATTTGAAATTATTTAGCATACTGGTATGGAGTATGATACATGGTATGCACTTAGAAAAGTTATTGTTTAATTTATTTTGACACTTGTTGAAATGCAGTGTAATTCGTTTGCACATGTCTTGGTTTTACCATGCGTCCTTCCCCGTGTACCCTATCGTGTCCGTTCTTTTTTTACCCTCTCTTCTCCTTATACTTTTTTTGCCGTGAGTTTATTCCCTCCCTCTTTTATTCCTTTAGGCGAAATTCCTTCTCCCTAAAAATTAAATTTGCCTAAATCTGTTTTCTCCCAAATTCCAATTCAATTTTTATGGCGTCCTGAAATTTAAGCTCCTCCGCTACGCAACACCGGCCTTCAGCCCTCCGACGCAGCCGATCGAATAGCGATGAAAGCCTCCACCTGTAGCACCGCAACCACCCTTTAAGGCTAGAGATCGCTCACCTGAACCATCGCTCCACCATCCTAAATCGACTACAACACTTTCTCCTTTGCCTCCTCCTTCAATCTTCTCGATTGTTTCCACTTCGCTTTGTTGCCTCATTGCTGTAACCATTCTCCTCCTGCGCGCATTAGCCCAGTCCTGCTACCGTGACAAAAGTAAGTCTTCTTACAATTAAAATTATTTCAAGCTCTCCACTTCGATTTCACCAAATGTAACTGGTTTGAGGTTGTCTACTACGTTGCCACTTTGTTTTGGTATTTGACACTTCGAACCTCGTTGAGACCAAATGGTTGCTGGGTAGTTTCGAAACCACCACTTAGCTTTGAGTTTGGGTTAGACTGGCTCCTTATTATGTTCATTATATGTGTGTATTATTCGACTGCCATATACTTTATTTTGTTGTGTTATCCCTCTTTGATTTTTCATGCAAGCTACATCCTCCATTATGATCCTGCATGAGTTCTTTTTTTTATAAACAGCAGTTGAAATTTGTTATGTAAGCATGGTCCCCTTTTTGTAATCAGTCAGTTTAAGTCTTGGCTTTATTTGAAACGCGCCACCCCTCTTGTCCATTTAAGTCATATCCTATTGACTGGAAATGTTGTAACTTGAAGTAGCATTCTTCCATAAGTAATGTGTTGTGATTTGGGTTTATGTTTAATCATTGTATAGTTGCATGCTTCAATACATGTTGCATGTTCCGGTTTCCAGTTTGCTATATAGGTTGTGGAAGTCTTGGTTACAAATACGTTTCATTGGTTAAGAAACATATGTACCCATGCTACCATACACTAGGTTTAAATAAAAATGCATGTGACTTGTTCCTTGTTAAGTTTGCCGTGCTAAAATGTTGCATGAATGAACATTACAGTGCATTAAAACCCCCCTCGCATGCATGAATACACTCCAGTATGCCCACCTGCTTGCGGAACTTCATTTGGTCCTCACTCATAATAATAATAACATGAACTACTCTTGCCTATTTGATACTGATTTCCATTTAAGGCTATTATAAAATTCCTTGCATCATTGGTCATTCCCTTTACATGCCTCACGCAAGCAGTCGTGTTCATAATGTTTTATTTTGGTTCACTGATTCTTATGCTTGAACCTTTCAAATAAGTTGTTGGAATTAAACTGGTTATACACATGTCATTCGAAGTTTGCTAACTTGAAATAAGTTTAATCCTGACTCAGGTGTTTTGTGTATTTTGCATGGTACGGCCGGGTCTGGTCCTAAGTGTTCCAGATTTAAAGATTCAGCTCGCTAAGCTGGAGAGGAACTTGAAGGCGCAAGACGCAGGCTCGACTAAACTGTAAAGTTTATTTAAAAATGTATATATTATTTCTTCCGTTGTATAATAAATACAATAAACTCTGATTTTGTATTTAAAATTATGCTGTGAGATATATTGTTATTTTTCGTATGCTGTGATTCTGGGTGTTATTCCTATTAAACCTTGTAAGCTAATAATGATCCGCTGCTTTGAGCAACTTGAGTCCGTTTAATTACGGATTCAAGATGTTGAAAAGGGCTAGTCATTACAGTTGGTATCAAAGCTTTGGTTTAACAAAGCTTAGCTATTGGGTTTAAAAACTCATTAGAGATAGAGTCGCATTACTCTAGATAGAGTGGAATTGACACAAGAATCACTATAGAGAGAGCATATTTTGAAAATATAAATTATTTTGAATTTGATAGATTGTTTTGAAAAGTATATTTGTTTCGAAATTTAGTAAATCATTTTGAAAAGTTTAATTATTTTGGAATACAATTTATGATAATGGTTTTAAGTATATTATCGGACGTTGAGATTGGAATATTTACTATATACGGATTTTGAATATACGCCTGATCAACGTATATATGAAGACCGATATATAATAGACAGATACGGAATCACACTCTAGTCGCCTAGAGATGATTCTGATGATTGATGCATCATCATCAGAAACTTATTTTCGAGTTTCAAAATTGGAATGGCTGTATGGTTCTGATTTAAACATCGAGATACTTGGAAAATGTATAGATAAGTGTTTGAAAATGTTTTGATAAATTAATATCAATTAGAATGGATAAGCGAAATAAATAAGAAAGTATAAATTGAATTCGCAAATGAAATTGAAATTGGAAAAAATTAGAATAAGAAATGAGTGTTAAAAATATAATTTTGCCGCTTCACTTGATGAGTGTTTCGTTCCCTTGACTTGCCATCACTTTTCGCTTATCGATTCGAACCACTTATGCCTAAATTTTTGTACTGTCTGATTCCTTTTTCCTAATGATTTGTCTTGAATTGACCAAACTTCAGACAAGTGGATTTTTGAAAAGAAATAATTATTGAGATTTTGCGTTCCAATCTTTTCTAATTAATTTGGAACTAGTATTTAGGAAATGAAACTAGTTTGAATACGTATATACTAGATCAGAGTAGAGCATCGAAAGCGTGAAAATATTTTCAAAATAAACTTTTTCAAGAGATTTCGACTATTCGAATTATGTAGCCTTTCCAAATGAGATTTAATATTTAAACCTGAATGGATAAAATTCTATATTTTGTAAATGATTCTGGAAATGAAATTTGAAAAGGAAAATTATATGATTATATGAATCTATTGAAAAAACATTATCTTTTGTGTAATTGTTGATATTTCGAAATGATTAGAAACTTATTTTCATATTGAAATGGTTATAAATTGCTTTGTAAACATAGAAATTTGACGACTTGAATCCCGAGATTTTGAAAAGATTTGAAAAAAAAAGATAACAATATTATTCGAAAGTATTTGAAATTATTATTGCGAAACAATTTATAACTTCGGGATTGAAATGAAATGATTCGTACTAAGATTCGAGTAACCCATGACTAAAGAAAGGTACAATGTGGGTATAAACCCTTGATTGATGATGGTATGCTTTGGGGACCGAAGAGACATCATTATTCGATATCGATATATGCGTAAGTCGTGCCTCGTAGCCTTGTCATTGGGAGAAACCTCTCGACTTGGGACCCAAATGTTTTATGTCATCTATCGTAAAATATTTGAAATTTCGAAATGATATTTGGTCTTGAAATTCCGAAGCAAATATGATTCGATATGAAAAATAAATTGTAGGATTTCAAATGATTTGTAAATAAAACCGGGATTTTGGATCGAAGAAATTATGTCATACATTGATTTCAATTTTACAATCTATCCTTTCCGAGGACGAAAAGCTTTAAGGGGGGAGATTGTAACGAACCAGAAATTTTCGACATTTAAATTTTTGTATTTAACTTAGTTCAGCATTGAAAATTTATTTATATACTTGGATTCGATCATATTTAATTAAATCTATTCTGTTTTCATTTTTGGTTTTGAATTATTTTGTAAGTTAAAAAAAAATCTTTGGACTTAAGTAGTTTTGTAATTTAAACGATGTTAATATTTCTAACTAATTGTATTGACCCGGGGAATTCGCGACCTTGGATATCAACATATAGCACCATGTCAACTATTCAAGCATCGGAAACACCGGATAGTCCATGAAAGAAATTAGAGGGTGAGAATAGATAAGATAGAAACTTAAAATAAAAGAAGAAGAAGAACATACCACATCATAGTAAACACAAATCTCACATCGGAACGAACAACATATAATAGATAACATATCCTTGAAATAAAATCAATACATGAATACAGTAATATTATTAGAGTACAACACTTACTTCACATCGGAAATAAACAATAGCTATAAAAACGCTGCTGAAGCCTCCTGCTCCAGCTCCTTCTAGTATATATATAAAAACCTGACTACTTGACTGCCCGTACAAAATTGGGCACCCAAGAGTTTAGGGAAAACAAAACAAAATAAACTCCGGGTCAGTCATGAGACTGGTGTGAGTAAACTCCAAACACTTGGTTTAACTTTTCCAAATCTTTTTCAAAAGCAATGATAATCGTTGACCGATCCACACATAAATACGGATGGTTTTTACCTTACGATAACCCAAAATATTTCTTAAGATCAATATTTTCTAATATTATAATAATGTCTAAATCAAGTAGATAGAAATCTAGTAGAACTCTTTCATCTCGCGCTCTACATATATAATATACAATTAAAAAAAACAGTGGGCTCTTATTGGGTAATGAATTCCAACTAGCAAGGTATGGGACCACCTTCCGACAGTGTATCTCTAGAGAGGAATACACCGGATTCAACAAGAACATCTTGTAACCCAGGCTAAACATGATCAGTCACTCATTTCGCTTGAGTGTACCGAATGTATTATCACCAATGGTTGGGAACAGCAACTGTTTCTCGAAAGGGACGGCATCGAAGTATATTATAGAAGTAAATGGAATTTCACCAGATCAGGTGAAAATACACCCTATTGGCAGCTAACCACTTAGCCATGCGACCTACCCAATTTTATACCGTTTGAGGTTCTGAGGCTAGAGGCCATAATGTATCCATTACAAACCACATCTTCATTCACTTTGAATGTCACATCTTCATACCCGCTAAATCACAATTTGATTTCTCTAAACATTTCACAGGTAAACAGCTAAGAGAAACGAATTCCTCTACCACCAAATGTAAATACTTTTGAAGAGATCAACTTACGCGATTTATTAAATATACTCCGTCAGACATTCTTCCATACAGGTCGTCCTGGGACAGGACAAACCGAAGGTACTATTCTGTAAACAGGACAACCCTTGCATAACTCCGTCTTCAATAATCTTCATTATATTTGATCGCAATGCTAACGCCCATATAGAGTGGTTTTCAGATAATGAATCTGATCCCGGTCTCTCCGTATTGACGACGGAAAAATGGTCAAGAATTTTGATAGTCGGTGATTTAACTATTAAAGAAAAACATATGTGCAAACAACGGTATTATTTCCAGATGGAAATTCTATCGATCATTCATCAATCAACATCTGTTCATTTCCCCATTTCTCGTTTCCATATATTCATCAAATCCTTATTTTCTATTTTTAGAAAATATACGTTATTAACTTTGGAAAACGTTTCCATTTCTGATTCATGCATCACTATATTTTCACATATATTAGTCTCTAACTGTAAACTAGTAAGAGAACAACCCCCTACGTATTAACCCCAAAGGCCGAAGCCAACATCAGATAAATACCCATACAGCTGTTCAATTAAACTAATCTCCAGTTAGTTTCTAATTCCTTTAACTCCATTTTAATTCCTATTTCAAACCCTATTTCCTTTATAAATATTTTATTTGCAAAATATTTACTTAAATCCTTTATTCACATTAAATGTAAATAATATTTCTTTTTTTGCAATCAAAATAGTTTGATTTCGTATTTAAAACAATATCCCAAATCCAATTTCTATTTATACTTCTAATCACAGAATTATTTATGTAAAATCTCCTTTATATTTCCAACACTTAAATCTCATTTATAATTCCCATTATACAATTCTATTTATTCTATGTAAACGCTTTTATATAATTCTATTTATTTATATAAGTCCTTCTAATAAATTATATTCATTCAATATAAATCCTTTTATATAATTCTATATAAATTGTAACAACCCAGAAAATCAGAACCAATTTAATTTTTTTATTTTGGCTATTTCAATGAATTTTGAATAGTTAAAATAATTAATTTTAAATAATAACGATTAAAATTTTATTTAAATCGAAGTTAGAACGAATATATTTATTTTAATTTTAAAAGGAATTAGAAATAGCACGGTAGTTTGAAAAGTTAAATATGAACTTTAACTGAATGTACAGGATTCAAAATGAAACTGATTTTAGTGAATCAAAAAATTTTTAAATCTGTTTAAAAATATCTTTCCAACAAATCCAAAAAATCGAAATTTCGTAGCGGGAATAAAAAGTTATGGCCAGTTGAATATTCAGAATAATTGCTATGGAATATAGTATAATTTATAGCCCGTACAAATGGCCATTGTACAAACGACCTCTGTTTTCGACGAAACCACTTTTGTTGGATCTGGAATGTCAAATTATTGCTAAGTTTAATTTTCTAGAATTTTTGGAATTAATTTGCGATCGTTGTAAATTAAACTCTGATTTGATAATCTCTATTGAATTTAATCGACCGTTAAAAAGGCCATTTTTCAAACGGTCTCCAAATTCGATGAAATTAATTTTGTTAGTACCGTATCGTCAAAACATAGCTAGATTTATTTTTTGAGAATTTTCGGAGTCCATTTGTGGCCCCGGTGAATTTAAATGTACGATCGAATTAATTTAATAAAGGGCCTAAATTTTAAGTTGAAGAAATCAGGCCAAAAACAATCGTTTGGGCTGACGGGACCTAGCCCATTGGTTCTGGAACAAGGGCAATTGGGTAAAAGCAACTCCTGTTGGACTGAAATTGGAGTTATTATGGATTTACGGGTTTATTTACAAAATGGGTAATTAAATATTATAAAAATACATTCAGTTTACAAAACCCTAATACTATTCACTACAGTAGCCGCCATCTCCTACATCCCATGGTCGACATTGCTTCCTCCATCCCCCATTAAAATCTGTTGATCCACACATCAAAATCCTTCACTCTTTTAGACATTATCGAAGTGATTTTCATCCTCTCGAATTCTATATAGATTGATCCTCCTCAGGTGGCACGAACTTCGAGAACCGATGCTCCGAAGTCGTGTCGTTCACAGCGTCTCCATGCTCCATAGGTGCGATCGCACCTGTCTTGGTGATTCCCATTTGGGGCGCCTCTCTCCACTCCTCGACGTGGTGTAGTCGGATCGAGACAAAGCTGAGTGATTTGGAAGAAAACAAAAGCCCTAGGTTTGAACAATCCTGAAAAGTCACGGCCGTGGTTTGAGTTGAGAGGAAGAAGGGTATTTACCTTTTAATTATTATTTAATTAATTTAATTAAAATATTCTCAATCTAAAATAAATCATAACTCACTCATATGAACTCAGAACTGAACGATTTTCGAAGCGTTGTGATCGTGAGTCCGAGATCTGCGTTTCTAGACTAAAAAGAACCCATTCTAAGCAGATCGAATTTTGGCCAAATTTCCAAATTTGAACCATTCAGATTCAAACGACTGTGAGAATTCTATTTTATTTTTTAAAAGTAATTAGAATTAATTATGATTGTATTATCGTCGATCCGTTGTAAATTTCTACATGCTATACTACGTGATTTGATCTGTATTTGAGGTGTTATGTAGATCAGTTATTTTGGGTGATATTGGGTTATAATTGAATTGGAAATAAAAAATGAATCAAATATTTTTGTTATTTTTGTTGAATCAAAACATTCAACAAAAATGAAGCATCACCTTTATTATATTTTATTGGCATTATATTTGCAATAAAAATTAAATCAAACATTTTTTTTATTTATGTTGAATCAAAACATTCAAAAAAATGAGGCATCACCTTTTTTGTATTGGAATTAAATTTGCAATAAAAATGAATCATACATTTTGTCACTTTGATTGAATTAGAATTTTCAATCAAAATGAAATATTCCCTTTTATATATTTTGCTGAATCAAAATTTTCAACAAAAAAGAATTATGCACTTTGTTATTTAATTGAGTTAGATTTATTAATCAAAATAAATTATACACTCTTGGTATTTGGTTGAGTTAGAATATTCAATCAAAATAGAAATGTTCATGTTAAATAAATAATGATAAGAACATTACATTAAAAAGTTCTCATTTTTGATGTAATGTTAGAAATTAGAAAATGTACTGGTTTTGAATAAAAATATGATTTCATTAAAAATTTACATTTTTAATGACAAGAATATAAAACTAGAAAATGTACATGTTTTGAATAAAAATGTGATTTCATTAAAAATTCATATTTTAGTGTCGAGAATGAAATATAGGAAAATGTTCATGTTTAGGATAAAAACTTGATTACCTTGAAATTAACATTTTAAATGTAATGTTATAAATAAGAAAAGTGTTCATGTTTTAGAGTCAAAACATGATTTCTTTAAAATATACTTTTTAATGCAATGTTAGAAATTAGTGAAAAGATTCATGTTTTAAAATCAAAACATGATTTCATTAAAAATGTACATTTTAAATGTAATGTTAAAAATAAGAAAAGTGTTCATGTTTTGAAATCAAAACATGATTTCATTAAAATATACATTTTAATGTAATGTTAGAAATTAGGAAAAGATTCATGTTTTAAAATGACAACACGTTATACATAAAAATTTCACTTTTAATGTAATTGGACAATGTTCATGTTTTAAAATAAAACATGTTTTTACAATAAAAACCCACTTTTAATGTAATAATAGAGATATAGAAAAAGATACATGTTTTAAAGTAAAACATGTTTTACATTAAAATTTCACTTTTTAATGTAATAATAGAATTTAGGAAAAGATGCATGTTTTAAGATGAAAACACGTGTTACATTCAAAATTCACTTTTTAATGTAATATTGGGAGTTGGACAAACATGCATATTTTAAAATAAAACATGTTTTCATTAAAAACTTTATTTCAATGAAATAAATAAATCATTAGAAAATGTCCATTTTTTAAACAAAGGCATGTTAACATTAAAAATATCATTTCTATAAAAGAATGATTCATATAAAAATGATTCATGTTTGAATAAGAGTGTTGAAACATTAAAATCATAACTTTTAATGTATAGTTTGATTATTGGAAATATTGTCAAAATTACATTTTTATTTGTAATGCATATATTAGAATTTATATGCACTGTTAAAATTACATTTATATTTACATCGCATATATTAGAATTTACATGCATTATTAAAATTACATTTATATTTACATCGCACATATTAGAATTTATATGCGTTGTCAAAATTACATTTATATTTACATCGCATATATTAGAATTTATATGCGTTGTTAAAATTTCATTTATATATACATCGCATATATTAGAATTTATATGTGTTGTTAAAATTACACTTATATTTACATCCTATATATTAGAATTTATATGCGTTGTTAAAATTACGTTTATATTTACATCGCATATACTAGAATTTATATGCGTTGTTAAAATTACATTTATATTTACGTCGCATATATTAGAATTTATATGCATTGTCAAAATTACATTTATCTTTATATTGTATATATTAGAATTTATATGCACTGTTAACTTACATTTATATTTACATTGCTTATATTAGAGTTTATATGCATAGTAAAGTTAAAAATACAAATACGAATAAAAAGTAGTTTTTATTTGTCATTGACTCAGATGTCACGTAAACGAAATATATTTTGTTTGACATGATATAGATATGATATGCCAATTAAAACATTATTTTATTTGGCATATTAAAAATGTTAGTGGAATCGTCGAATGGTTTATATTTACATATAATTATATATATATATATATATATATAAATTAAAATTAAACGAATCGCGCGTGGTAGTTCGCGTTTCGGAATCGTAACTTTAAACGACTATACTGAAAGATCCGATCGTCGGATTTTCCCAAAACTAGAACCATTAGGACCGTTTTGGGAAGATCTTCCAACGATATAAATTTTGTTAAAATCCAATTGTAGATTTCTAGATAAATGTAAATCAAATTTGAATAAAAACAGCGCCAGGTCCTCCTATTGACCCGAAGCGTCGTTAAATTAGTTTAACTATATATATATATATAGCGATAAATCGTTATTAAATACTATTAACTATATGAAATGTTTTTAAACTATATATATGCGAGAATCATTTGAAAAGACCGAGTTCAATCTCATTTCAAATGATTATACGACGATCTAAATTTACGATCTTAAAGATGGCGATTGAAGACTGACGATCTTCACATCGAAATGATAAATACTAATGCCCGGCATTGGTTAGCTCCCAGTAAAGGGTTAAAGTGGTAGTTATCCGGACGTACTTGTTGATTGTCCGGATATGCGAGTACCTCTCTTCAGTATTGGACATACGGGACGTGGAATAAGCTGACTCCGGTTTCGTTCAGACCCAGAACGAACTTATAAATCGATGTGTGTCTGACATTGGATTTCGTTCCAGGTAAATTGATTTCTATTTAATATATATCTGGTGGTGGTGGAGAATATATTCTCATGCTTAACACCATTCTCTGGGACACATGAGCTCAGAGGTTATATATTGGTATTTATCGATCACATGGCGTGAATTGTCAATGTGACATGCCAAGATGCAATTGATCGAGGCTTTTGTCGAAAAGAAGAGCCTTGTGGATGATGATCAAAGCATAGCCTATTTCGGCATAGCTTTGTGTATAACATTACCTCGCGAGCCTCACACCCTGATAAGAGTCAGAAACGGTACAAGGGAACGCAGGGAGTGCACACGTTTCTTTCTAGCTAGAAGTGGTATCAGGGTTTTGTAAGCCTTGACATTTTATTTATGTGGTTGATGGAATGAGGCGCCTCGGATTTATTGGTCGATTGTGACCATTTTATAGGTTCAATAGGACCGGAAAGCGTGCGTTCAGGAATTTCCAATTCACTAAAGTATTTGCGGACTGTCCCTGCAGTATCCAAGGGTTCACCAGCGTCCGAATCCTAAGACATTGCTAGAGTGTCTCGAATCGGTTAGGAGATCGTCCCTAGCCTTGACTCATGATGGAAACTCAAATTTCCAATACGACATTATGGTTATGATTATAAACCTATGTATGGAGACATAGTATATGGTAGCTATGCCGTCAAGGATTGATACATTTACTTTGAAGTATTTTAAACTGATTAGACACTAATAATAATATTAAAAATATTATTTTCTACATATCAAGCATTTTTTATCATTATAAGATAAAACTTTGTCCTCCGGTTTGTGTTGCATTGTGTAATGGGACTTGAGTATTATAATGATTTCATTTTCTAAAAAACATTGCGTTGTTTTTGAAATTTATTAAACGTATGCACTTGCAATCCCATGGAGTAAACCCATTCCGTGTTAGCGGCGTGGTCCTGTGATTAGCCATATTGTTAGTTAAGGAAGATTTCTTATACCAGTCACATGACTGACTCGTAGTTTGTTTCACTTTGCAAACTCGGGTGCCCTCTTTCCACACGTGCAACCAAATGACAGGATTAGATATGGATGCATTCTGGATTAGAGCTTGCTTAAGTAAGAAGATGAAGAACATTTTCCTTTTTATCTTTTGTTGCTACTTGAGACATTTAGACATTATTGATCTTTGATGTATTAGATGGAGTTGAGACTTATTTCTCTTTTTGGTTGAGACTTCTATTTGCTAAGTGTATCCTGTAACTGCGTACTCTGATGTCTTGATGTTATGTTGTGATGACATGCTTATTTCCGCTGCAATGATTTATGTGTTATGCTATTATATGAGATACGCTATTGTTGTAATTGTGTTATACTCCTATGGTTATCCTTTCTTTCGTAGTACGGAAGTTTGGGGTTGTCATAGTTGGTATCAGAGCTAAATGCTAACCTTAGCTTCGGAGTATAACATTTTTAGAACAATTTGTCTAGATAGAATCAGTAGTATTCTAAGACGAGTAACTCATTAGAGATAGGATTAGTAATGTCCTAGAATGTGCAAAGCAGAATAACACATGTTAATCAGTCATTACATCATTATTATCTTATCATATGTCTCTACTTTTAAACCTTTCCTTTAAAATTATCATTTCAGTTAGTCTGCCTCTTTCCTTGATAGTACGGAACTAACTAGAAAATGAGCACTAGAGCGTGAGGCAGAGGTAGGGCTAGAGGAACAGCTAGAGATGTGACTCCCACAGCCCAGGGACATCCCACTCCAGAGGCTGTAACACCACCTCCACCCCCGCAGCCGTTTGACTTGGATAAAATGTCCAAGAAGTTCAAAAATTTAGGGGGCGTATCCTTTACCGGGAGAGAGACTGTGATTGAGGCACAGGCATGGCTTAAGAACTGCGAGAAAATCTTTGAAGGCATGGAATTGGAAGATCAACGCAAGCGCTTTCTAGCGACATGACTATTGAAAGACGAAGCTGAAAATTGGCGGGATACAGTCAAAATTGGCAATAATGTGGCCGACATGTCTTGGGCCAGATTCAAAGAGCTCTTCAACGATAAGTATATCCCTCCGTAGGAAGTAGAGAGGCTCCATGATCAATTTGCAAATTTGCAGTAGGGTGATATGACTATTTCAGAATATGTGCGGAAGTTCGAGGAACTCTCACGCTACGCCCAAGAGCTAGTTCAGGAACCAGTGCAGAAGAACAAGAGATTTATCAATGGCCTCTCCAAGAAATACCTGAATAGGGTCACAGCTCACATCAAGCTCCCCTTTAATGAAGTGATCGAGATGGCTTGCCGCTATGAGGATAATGGCAGAAATGCAGAGCAGGAGCGTAAAAAGAATCAGAATAATAAAAGAAGAAAGCAAGCTGACAAGAAAGTAGAGGCGAGCGATTCTTCTACCGCTAAGCCCCAAGGGAAAAAGAAAAGAGACAAATCCAAGGTGAAATGCTTCAATTGTCAGAAGATGAGGCACTTTGACTACGAATGCCGAGCCCCGAAGAAACTAAGAAGGAATGAATCTGGACCCGGTCAGAATAGCGGACAGAATTCTCGTGGCCCCAGGGAGTGCTTCAATTGCCACAAGCTAAGGCATCTGATCAAAAATTGTCCATTGCTAAAGAAAACCGAGGTAGCACATGTCTATGATGGAGCGGCTGTACCGACTTCTTCCGAAGGAGCAGGTAAACCTGATGTTTTAGGAGGTACTCTTAATATTAAGAACATCCCTATTACAGTTTTGTTTGACACTGGTGCATCAAGAATTTTCATATTTAGTGACACAATAAAAAAGCTAAAACTGAAACCAAGAAAACTTAAAGAATCGATAAGGGCCCATAGTCCGATAGGAGGTTCACTTCTGCTCGATCGATATTGTAGAGTGTCTGTTTCTTATTCTTACTTCCAGTTCCCCTTTGACTTGATCGTTATGAGTTTTTCTGAATATGATGTCATACTTGGGCTAGATTGGCTAACAAAGTATGAGACTGAGTTACTATGCGTTGAAAGAGTCGTCAGAATTAAAACCAAATTCGGAAATATTATGGCTATACCATGCCACGGCTCAACCATAGATAGGAAATAATTTTGGTCTTCTCTAGAAGTCACTTCTGCTTCTATTGAGGATATTCCTGTTATCAGAGATTATGCGAACGTGTTTGAAGAAGTTGACAGCTTACCTCTGCGCAGAGTAATTGGCTTCAGGATTGACTTAGTTCCGAATGCAAGGCCCGTTGTGCATCTTATTCAGAGAATGACACTGAAAGAAAAAGAGGAGCTAAGCAATCAAACTAAGCAGCTTTTGTGGAAGGGTCTGATCAGCCCTATATTCTCAAACTGGGGTGTAGCAGTGGTGTTTGTCCCAAAGTCAGACGGTACCCTAAGACTATGTGTGGACTGCCATGACCTCAATAAGCAAACGCTGAAAAATAAATATCCACTGCCACGTATTGATAATCTGTTGGACCGCTTGAATGGAGCACAAGTATTCTTTAGGATGGACCCAGCTACATGTTTCCACTAATTACGCATTGCCGAAGAATGTGTTCCTATGACCGCTTTCAAAGGGCCAGACGTATTCTATGAATGGCTAGTAATGCCTTTCGGCTTGTGCAATGCTCCAGCATACTTTGTTGCTCTAATGAACAGAGTATTCCGAGATGTTTTAAATACATTCATGTTGTTGTTCATCGTTGACATCCTAATCTTTTCTAAATCCACTACTGAGCATGAAAAGCATCTGAAAGAAGTCTTGGAAATTTTGCGAAGAAATGTGTTGAAAGTCAAATTCTCCAAATGCATATTCCGGAAAGAAGAGGTAAAACACCTCGGGCATGTTGTATCAAAGGAACGCATTTCAGTAGATCTAGGAAAGATCTCAGCCATCCAAGATTGAAAGCAGCTTAGCACTCCTACAGAAGTCAGAAGTTTCTTAGGATTGGCTGGCTATTATTGGAAATTCATTAAAGATTTTTCGAAATTATCTTGTCCATTGACGAAGCTGACTAAGAAGCATACGAAGTTCATTTGGACACCCGAATGTAAGGAAGCTTTCCAAGAGCTGAAACGGAGGTTGGCCACGGCTCCTGTGTTGACCATTATTGATGGCAATCAGGATTTGAAAGTCTGGACGGATGCTTTCGTTAAAGGTTATTCCTTTTATCTCAACAAACATGTCAAAGATGACATTTTTAATGACAAATCTCATTTTAACATGTTATCCTTTTTATCTATTTAAGGTATTGGTGCGGTGTTGATGCAAAGGGATAAAGTAGTCGCATATGCTAGCCGCCAGTTGAAACCACATGAGAAGAAATACCCCACTCATGATCTTGAGTTGTTGGCCATCGTATTTGCTCTAAAGATATGGAGGCATTATCTCTTGGGTAAGAAATTCGAGTTGTATACTGATCACAAATCCTTGAAGTATCTGTTCACCCAAAGGGATTTGAACTTAAGGCAACAATGTTGGGTTGAATTTCTTGCGGCCTATGACCTAGACATCCTATATACTCCAGGGAAAGCCAATGTTGTAGCTGATGCACTCAGCAGGAAGAATACGACCAACACCAATCTTATCCACGCCAATCTCATTATTACACCTTCCTTGATCGATAAGATCTCTAATCTTCAGAAGAATGATGAATTTATTCAGATAATTAGCAAAAGAGTTAGGGAAGGCGAACCCATGAGTTTCCAAATTGACGACAAAAGGGTTCTGAGGCTATTAGGCCGAATTTGTGTTCTGAACCTTCCTGAGCTCAGAAAGGAAGTAATGGATGAATGTCACAAATCTAAGCTCGGTATTCATCCAGGGGTGAGCAAGATGTATCATGACCTCAAGCGCACATTTTGGTGGAGATCTATGAAGAGAGACATTTCTATATATGTTGCTATATGTCGCACATGCCAGCAAGTCAAAAGCAATCAGCAGAAGCTAGTAGGATTGTTGCAACCGTTAGAGGTTCCAGGTTGGAAGTGGGACCAAATTTCTATAGACTTTATTGATGGTTTGCCCCGAACCAGAAAAGGCAATGACAATATATGGGTGATTGTAGTTCGCTTCACAAAGACTGCCCATTTTATCCCTGTCAAATCTAATAGAACAGCTCGAAGTTTGGCACGGCTTTATTTCAGAGAGATTGTCAGACTACATGGAGTTCCCAGTAGCATCTTTAGTGATCGTGATCCGATATTTGCTAGCAAATTCTGGGAAGCATTCCAAGAAGAGCTTGGGACCAAGTTGAATATGAGCACCGCTTATCATCCTCAAATAGATGGCCATACTGAGAGGGTGAGTCGCATATTGGAAGACTTATTGCGAGCATGCATCCTTTATTTTGGCAGGTCATGGGAAGATCACTTGCACTTGGTAGAATTCTCTTATAATAACAGCTACCAAGCAAGCTTGCAGATGTCTCCATTTGAAGCATTATATAGTAGGCCATGCAGATCTCCTGCATGTTGGGTGGAACCCAGCAACCGATTAATATTGGGTCCCGACATGATTCGTGAAGCAGCAGATAAAGTTGATTTTATTAAGAAGCGATTAGTGGCTGCTCAAAGCCAACAGAAGAGCTATGTAGACTCACGAAGAAGGGATTTAGAATTCTCGGTTGGTGATCTTGTATACTTGAGGGTTTCCCCATTGAGAGGTGTAATTCAATTTGGGAATACTGGAAAATTGACCCCAAGATTCATTGGTCCATTCCCTATTCTAGAAAGGATTGGAACTCTCGCTTATGAGGTGAAGTTGTCTGACTAGTTACCAGGGGTTCACGATGTATTCCATGTGTCTCAACTCCGGAAGCATGTTCATGATCCAGACTTAGTTGTGGAGAAAGAAGCACAACAAGATTTGGAGATTACCCCGAGCTTAGCAGTAAGAAGGGAGCCAGTGAAAATTGTTGGCAAGGAGACCTGAATTTTGAGGAACAAGAGGATCCACTTAGTCAAGGTGTAGTGGAGCGGGGATCCTAGAGACAGTACATGGGAGACTGAGGATAGCATCAAACAGACTTATCCCAAGTCCAGAGTGGACATCTCCGAGTAACTCTTGTGTTGAGGTACATTTTCAATACCTTGCCTTTTTTGTTTTGTTTCCTAATTTACTTTTGTTTCCTTTTCGGGGACGAAAAGCTTTTAAGTGGGGGAGATTATAACAACCCGGAAAATCAGAACCAATTAAAAATTTTTATTTTGGCTATTTCAATGAATTTAGAATAGTTAAAATAATTTATTTTAAATAATAATAGTTAAAAATTTATTTAAATTGAAGTTAGAACGAATATATTTATTTTAATTTTAAAAAGAATTAGAAATAGCATGGTAGTTTGAAAAGTCAAATCTGAACTTTGACTGAATGTATAGGATTCAAAAAGAAACAGATTTTAGTGAAACCAAAAATATCTAAATCTATTTAAAAATATCTTTCCAAGAATCCGAAAAATCGAAATTTCATAGCGGGAATAAAAAGTTATGGCCAGTTGAATATTCAATTGTCGCTATGGAATATAGTATAATTTATAGTCCGTATAAATGGCCATTATACGAACGACCTCCGTTTTCGATGAAACCACTTTTGTTGGATCCGGAATGTCAAATTATTGCTAAATTTAATTTTCTAGAATTTTTGGAATTAATTTGTGAGCGTAGTAAATTAAACTTTGATTAGATAATTTCTATTGAATTTAATCGACCGTTAAAAAGGCCATTTTTCAAACGGTCTCCAAATTCGACAAAATTAATTTTGTCAGGACTGTATAGTCAAAACATAGCTAGATTTATTTTTTGCGAATTTTCGGAGTCCGTATGTGGCCCCGGTGAATTTAAATGTATGATCGAATTAATTTAGTAAAGGATTAAAATTTTAAATTAAAGAAATCAAGCCTAAAACAATCATTTGGGCTGATGGGACCTAACCAATTGGTTCCAGAACAGAGGCAACTAGGTAGGAACAACTCATGTTGGACTGAAATTGGAGTTGTTATGGATTTACGGGTTTATTTGCAAAATGGGTAATTAAATATTATAAAAATACATTCATTTTACAAAACCCTACTACTATTCACTACAGTAGCCGCCATCTCCTACGTCCCATGGCCGACATTGCTTCCTCCTTCCCCTATTAAAATCCGCCGATCCACACATTGAAACCCTTCACTCCTTTAGACATTATCGAAGAGATTTTCATCCTCTCGAATTTTATACGGATTAATCCTCCTCAGGTGGCATGAACTTCGAGAACCGACGCCTCGAAGTCGCACCGTTCAAAGCACCGCCGTGCTCCATAGGAGCGATCGCACCTGTCTTGGTGGGTCCCATTTGGGGGCGCCTCTCTCTACTCCTCGACTTGGTGTAGTCGGATCGAGATGAAGCTGAGTGATTTGGAAGAAAACGAAAGCCCTAGGTTTGAACAATCCTGAAAAGTCACGGCAGTGTTTTGAGTTGAGAGGAAGAAGGGTATTTACCTTTTAATTATTATTTAATTAATTTAGTTAAAATATTCTCAATCTAAAATAAATCATAACTCACTCATATGAACTCGGAACTGAACGATTTTCGAAGCGTTGCGATCGTGAGCCCGAGATCTGCGTTTCTAGACTGAAAAGAACCAATTCTGAGCAGATCGAATTTTGGCGAAATTTTTAGATCTGAACCATTCAGATTCAAACGACTGTGAGAAAATCTATTTTATTTTATTTTTATTTTTTTAAAAATAATTAGAAGTAATCGTGATTGTATTATCATCGATCCGCTGTAAATTTCTATATGTTATGCTATGTGATTTGATCTGTATTTGAGGTGTTATGTAGATCTGTTATTTTGGGTGATATTGAGTTATAATTGAATTTGAAATGAAAAATGAATCAAACATTTTTGTTATTTTGGTTGAATCAAAACATTCAACAAAAATGAAGCATCACCTTTATTATATTTTATTGGCATTATATTTGCAATAAAAATTGAATCAAACATTTTTGTTATTTCTGTTGAATCAAAACATTCAACAAAAATGAGGCATCACCTCTATTATATTGGAATTAAATTTGCAATAAAATTGAATCATACATTTTATCACTTTGATTGAATTAGAATTTTCAATCAAAATGAAATATTCCCTTTTATACATTCTGTTGAATCAAAATTTTCAATAAAAAGAATTATGCACTTTGTTATTTGATTGAATTAGTATTTTCAATCAAAATGAATTATACACTCTTGTTATTTGGTTAAGTTAGAATCAAAATAGAAATGTTCATGTTAAAAAAAAAACAAGAACATTACATTAAAAAGTTCACATTTTTAATGTAATGTTAGAAATTAAAAAATGTACAGGTTTTGAATAAAAACATGATTTCATTAAAAATTTACATTTTTAATGACAAGAATATAAAATTAGAAAATGTACTTGTTTTGAATAAAAACATGATTTCATTAAAAATTCATATTTTAGTGTCAAGAATGAAATATCGGAAAATGTTCATATTTAGAATAAAAACATGATTACCTTAAAATTAACATTTTAAATGTAACGTTAAAAATAAGAAAAGTGTTCATGTTTTAAAATCAAAACATGATTTCATTAAAATATACATTTTAATGTAATGTTAGAAATTAGTGAAAAGATTCATGTTTTAAAATCAAAACATGATTTCATTAAAAATATACATTTTAAATGTAATGCTAAAAATAAGAAAAGTGTTCATGTTTTGAAATCAAAACATGATTTCATTAAAATATACATTTTAATGTAATATTAGAAATTAGGAAAAGATTCATGTTTTAAAATGAAAACATATTATACATAAAAATTTCACTTTTAATGTAATTGGACAATGTTCATGTAACACCCCGAATTTCGGTTAATGCTAAAATTCACTAATTACAGAATGTATAATCTCAGATGTGAGAATTGGGGGAAACGGGCTGCGTCATTGCGTTCGTCTCGGAAAAATACGCGAAATAGAGTCCGAGTTTTCGAGAATCGGAGTCCGTATGGCCCAGTTATGGCCCGATGAAGTTTGCAGAAAATTCTAAACTAAAAACAAGATTTAATAAATTAAATTCAGATTTTAAAAATAGAGCAAGCGGGGCCAGGCGGGAGAGTTCCCGCCCTACCCGTGTCGACAGGCCTGTCGACAGGGGTGTCGACTTGCCTGTCGACTTGCCTGTCGACAGGGGGTGGCGTCCAGAGAACCTGGGTGCACCAGGTTGCACCAGGTTGGGTTCTAGGCTGGCTTGGAGGGCTGGTTCTGGAAGCTTCTTGGATCTGACGGATCTAAATCAATCTAGGGTTAATCTAAGGGTCTAAAATACAACCTAATCCTATAAATAACACCCTAACCCTACCCTAATTCATTCATAATTAAACCTAGTAACTAAACTATGGCAAAATGAAACTTGGTCATGGCCTCCACAAATCAATGAAGAGGAAAGCAAGCTCTAATCAATCTCTAATCCATTCTAAGTATCTTAATCTTCTTCATTAGCTTGCTAATTGTGCTTTGGTGAGTTTCTATCACTTTGATGATCAATTGTTAAGATAAGTAGATTAGGTGTAATGAGACTTATGGTCTTGAATGCGGATTTGTGAGTTTGAATCCTTTGTAATGATATGCTAATCTATGTATAATATTAATCCTAAGTTGAATATGTGAGTTTATGCATGTTGAATATGTAAGTTTATGCAAGTTGAATATGAGAGTTTATGCAAGTTGGATATGTGGGTTTATGTATAATAAGTAATTGATTTTATGCAAGTTAGGTATGTGGTTGTATGCATGATGAGTATGTGATTCTATGCATGCTAAGTAGGTGATATTATGCATGATGAGTATGTGATTCTATGCTATGCAAGTTACATGTTTGTTAATATGCAAGTTACATGTATGTTAATATGCAAGATATGCTATGCAAGTTACATGTTTGTTAATATGCAAGTTACATGTATGTTAATATGCAAGATATGCTATGCAAGTTACATGTTTGTTAATATGCAAGTATGTGAATGCTTATGCAAGAATGCGAATGCTTATGCAAGTTATGTGTATGCTTAAATGCATGTTTAACATGTTATGCAAGTTGTGAGAATGCGTATATGCAAGTTCAACATGTTATGCAAGTTATGTGTGCTTATGCAAGTTCATATGCAATATGTTGTGCAAGTCATGTGCGATAATATGCAAGTTTGGGTTAAATGTAGTTGGGTTAATATATGCTCATATATGCAAGTTGACATCCTCTTAACCCATGACAAAGTTATATGCTAAGATTTGGTTAAAACCCAAGATATTTGTGATGGATCTTCCCTTTTTATTATGTCGTGAAATGAGAACGATTTGCGTGGGGAACGATGGGGTTAATAAATATGTTAATTAAAGTATGATTGGGTATGATTAAGCATACCATAAAAATAAATTAACATAAGTGGGAATTTACCTATTGAGTTAGGTCTACCCCATGGGAATTTACCTATTGAGTTAGGTCTACCCATGTTAGGAGAAACTTGATATTAATTAGGGACAATTAATATGGGGGTGATTAATTAGATGTAATTAATCGACTAAGACACGAGGTTGGACTCATTTGTAGTGTAAAACTGCCCGGACCCAACCGGCTTAACCAGTTGCTACAAATGTTAGCCCAATGTGAGAGGTCTTAGGCACAAACTAAATACGTGATTAATGTAAAGACACGAGGTTAGACTCGGTTATGACATAAGGCTGCCCGGACCCAACCGGCTTAACCAGCGGTCATAAAAGATAGTCTAATGTGAGGGGTCTTTATGAGGATCACGGTCTTAATTAATTAAGAAACACTTAACCATATAAGCATGTAGTGGGGCATGAGGGTTAAGTGGGTGCCTTGGGTGGCTTGTAGTAACTAGTGGGTTGCCTTGGGTGGCAATAGAAAATACGATTAGAATACTTAACCAAAGTGGAACATGTAATTAAACATGATTAAAGGGTTAAGTAAGTGCCTTGGGTGGCATGTGGGAATCAAGTAAGTGCTTTGGGTGGCATGTGGAAATCTAGTGGGTGCCCTTAGTGGCAATTGAAATATGATTAGATGACTTAACCAAAACTTAACATGTAAGTGGGCATGATTATAAAGAGGGGTTAAGTGGGATGCACTAGATAAAAATTGCAAGCTTAGGTGGTAGCTTGTGGGGGCCCATTTCAACCAATATCCCAAACGTATCTTTGTGGGCTCGACTCAAGTCGAGTGACGGGACACGCATATTGGGCTTGACTATAAGAGGCCAAAACGGATTAGCGGTGGCAATGCAAGTCCATCGGGTTTCATATGCGTGTGTGGGCCCGGGCTGGTAAGTAAGACGTTGTTGCATCGTGTAGGTATAACCCGTGCACCAGAATCAGGCTCGCCACTTTGGGGAATGATACATCCCACTGTGGGGCCAGTACGGATATCTACGTTAGGGAGCCGATCGCTTGGGGAGTAGTGGGTACACCTATATAGTCAGGTAGGGGTACACGAAACTACTATTAAGATTACTAAGTTACTTAGTGGGATCAACCTTTAAGTAGGAATGACTAGTGTGGTGCAGTTTAGTAATTATCCTTGGGTGGGTAAATGCGTCTTTACGGTTATCCTAGTTTATCCTAAGTTTGCCAAGCTGCTTAGTGTAGCCATTCATCCCCAGACATTACCGTATATCAACTTATGTCTTGTCTGGTTACTTTAATGATTGTATTGTTAAAGTTATAGGACTCACTCAGACTTATGTCTGACCCCGTTGTTGTTTATCTTTTTCCCCAAACCCCAGGTTATCAGAGTGGGCCTAGTGATAGTGGGCTTTGATCAGATTGCAGTATCTATCCTTTGGAGTTTGGACCGTTGAAGTAAAGCTCTGTTCATCTATCCTTTTATGGCTATTGTTTACTTAGTGGGATTATGTACTTATTTTTATCGAGGTGGATATTTTGTACTTGACTCTTGTATGGTTTTGTGATGTAACCAGACATGTTTTAACTTCCGCTGTTATGAGATGATGTTTTTTAAAATTTCAAGTACTATTTATATCTGTCTTGTTGTAATTTTTCTGTTCTATATTCACTAAAATACTCCACCGAAACTAAGGCATTCCCCTGGTATGAGTGACCTTAGCGGACGTGGGGTGTTACACGTGGTATCAGAGCTTAAGGTTACCAGAATAGATAAAATTTTTAGAAAAACTATTTTCTAAGAATATTTTTGAAAGGAGTATTTTCAAAAACATGTCTTTTAAGAGAAAAAGTTTTTGAAAGAAAAGCATAATCCCCGATAGCCATATCTTTATCTTTTTGAATCCTCCGTTTGAATCTTTCCTCTTTCGTTTCAGCATGGCTGAAGATCTTAATCTTCCGGACGGTGTAGCGATACCAGTATGGTATAGGAGGATGTTAGAGGCTAAGGCCGCGGATGCAAGTCCGGCGAATATTTCTCTACTACCCGTTACACCCGTTCCTCCTCGCGCGGATACTTTTGCTAAGACTTGTAAGGAGTTCAAGGCTATGGGAGGGAAACCTTTTGTAGGAGCTAGGGATTGGCTCAAGGAGACGGAAGAATTGATGGAAATCCTTGAAGTGGAAGAAGGAAGGAAAGTCAAGTTAGCCGCTTGGTTGATGGAAGGGGAAGCCTCGCTATGGTGGAAGGTCACTAATGAAGAACACCCTGTTAACTCTTGGGTAGATTTCAGGCAAAGGTTTGAGGCAAAGTTTCTTTCAAGAGTGGAAGAAAATCTGTACGTGGAAAGGTTCTTGAACTTAAAGCAAGGGAACTTGCCGGTGAAAGAATACGTTGACGAGTTTAACCAGTTAGCGAGATTCAACATAAATATGGTGAACACACCGGAAGAGAAAGCTCTGAGGTTCGTTAAAGGCTTGAACGAACCGATGCGCGGATTGGCTATGTCTTACATCCCTATGGGGGCCACTTTTGAGAAGCTAGTGGACATGGCACTTATGCATGAGGAAGAGAAGGGTCCCAATGCTATTAAAGCACCCAAGAAGAAAGGCAACGGTGGCAAGGGAAAGAAGAAGTGCTTCAACTGTGGGACACTAGGCCACCTAAGCAAAGATTGTCGCAAGAAGAGGAAGACTGGCTGCTTCCACTGTGGGGAAGCAGGGCATCTAATGAAAGGCTGTCCAAGGAAGGGGCAAAGAACGGGATCTACCCCAGGAGGACAGGTGCAAGCTCTTGTGGCACCAGCTCAGGCAAGGGGGCAAGTTCAGGCTCTCGCAGCTCCACCAATTCGAGAAAGAGGTAGAACTATTTCTGTGGAAAGTTTAGTTTTTCTGTTTGACCATCCGGTCCATAGTTTATTTGATTCTAACGCATTGAGTTCGTTTATCTCATCATTAGTTGAGTCACTGCACATAAACACCAGTTTGGTAGATGATCCCTTAGTTGTTTCAAACCCAATTGGGGCTCCATGATGTGTTTGGGTTTGAGAGTTGCTATACTTAGCGTTGAGTTTAGAAGTGATGCTTGTTGGGCTTCACGGGCTATGGGTTAGTTTTGGGCATGGACTGGTTATCCAGTAGGGGTGCCGTTCTTGATTATGGAAGGAGAGTTGTTAGGCTTATGACCCGCTAGGGTAACACTCTCGAGATCTCTTGTAATCCCATAGAATCTGTTATGCTAAGTTATCTAGAATCGCTTGACACGACGGTCTAGAGTTTGCGATCTGTTAGAGCGGTCCGGGAATACTCGGATGTGTTTGAGGGAGGTGAAGGGCTTACCTCCGGAGCGGGAGATTGACTTCCGAAAATATCTGGTAGATAATGCCAAACCAGTATCTTGGCCAGTGTGCCACACGTCTCCTCGTGAGAGGAGGGAACTCGATAAGCAAGTAGAGGGTTTTCTTAAGAAGGGGTTCATAAGACGAAGTATATCGGAGTGGGGTGCTCCAGTAGTTTTTGCTGCGAAGGAGGATGGGTCCCTCAGACTTTGTGTAGGCTAAAGAGAACTGGATAAACTCACAAAGAAGAATCGACACCCATTGCCGAGGATTGAAGATCTCTTAGATCGGTTAGTTGGCGCCTCAGTATTTGCGCAGTTGGACTTAGCCACGAGGTTTCGTCAGTTGACAGTGGCTGAGGATAGTATAGAGAAGACTGCCTTAGGACTCCAGATGGTTTTTATGAGTGGCTGGTGATGCCATTTGGGTTGACGAACGCCCCCGCATACTTTGTTGATTTGATGAGAGGGGTATTCAGGGAGTACCTAAATAAGTTTGTGATGGTCTTGGTGGATGACATCTTGGACTTTTCTAGGAGCGAAATAAGTTTTCATATGTGCTCAATAGGTTGAGCAAAGCCAGTTATGGGATAAAACGGTGGTTTTGGAGCGAGACTGGCAAGGACATCCAAAGTTGGTCAAAGGCTTAATTGTTTAGCCATTATTATTATTTTTTAATATGATCTCACGTAGGTTACCTGAACTCGAAGGAGATATCCCTTGGGTGTTTGTCTGATATTGGTTTCGGCCTTTGGGGCTTGCATTTGGGGGATGTCGAATTCGACTAGGGTGGTCTGCGTGAGAGATGGACAGTTGTGACGATTTTGGATAGGATTCTTAGCATCTTATGAGTTGAGATAGCGTATACCCCTAACAAGGGAAACATGGTAGCGGACGCCTCAAGTAGAAAGAGGTTGTCCCTGAGTTCATTGTTCGTTGAACGACGGAGCTTAGAGTTTATTTCTATGTTGGACTTTAGACCTTCCGTTGACTTTGTACCCGGTTTGCTAGCCTCCTAGGAGGTTAGGCCTACTCTTTTGGGATGAATTGATGAGGCATAGCGAGACGACCCTCAGTTGGTTGAGTTAGTAGAGAAGCTCATAAGGAGGGGGGAGTCATCCAGCCATTTAAATAGGTACACCCTAGATGGTAAGGGGTGGTTGCATAGAGACGATAGACTTTGTATACCGCAAGACAAGGGTTTGTGGAAGGCTATACTTGATGATGCACATAGGTCGAAGATGACCATTCATCCCGAAAGGGACAAGATGTACCAAGACATGAAGCGAGTTTTCTTCTGGGCCGGTATGAAGAAAGACGCGGCCAAGTATGTCGCTAGATGCTTGGTGTGCTAACAAGTGGAAGCGGAGCAGAAGAAACCCGGAGGGTTGCTTCACCCGTTGGAAATTCCGTAATGGGAAGTGGGATAGTGTCTCATTGGATTACCGAAATCAAGGAAGGGTAATACGGGAATTGGGCTTATGGTAGATAGACTTACTAAGTGTGCCCATTTCATACCCGGGAAGAGCAAGAGCACTGTTCCATGTCTAGCTTCAGTTTATATTCGAGAGATAGTTCGGTCGCAAAACATGACGTATTCCATGTGTCACGTTTAAGGAAATGCCTACATGAGACCGCTGAGGTGGTAGAGCCGAGTTTGCTTAAAGAAACAGAGTTAGAGCGCGATAAGACGATTCGACGAGCTCCTACTCGCATCCTTGGGTCAGAGAATAGGAAGTTGAGAAACAGAGAGGTTCAACTAGTCAAAGAGCAATGGGGAGAAGATGAAAGCAACGCAACTTGGGAAACGGAAGCGAAGATGCGTTCATTATACCCATTTCTTTTTGAGGGTATGTCTTTACTTTCTCCTCTATCGTTATCTAGTACTTATCTTATCTTTAGTAGGTCCTCTCATTTGTATCTTTGACCTTTAGATAGGGTAAACCTATGGTTGAAACATGTGTTTGAGACATGTTATGGTTGATGGATGCAAGTGGATGCAAGTGTTTGCTAGTGGTTGCTCGTGGATGCATATATACACACTCTAGGCACTAGATCGGCTCAATCACTTCATATTGCATATTGCATAAAATTGTGTGTAGTTAGCTATATTTATGGATGTATAATGATTGTGTTATCATATGGATGATGCATTTTGGTGAATGATTGTGCACTCATATAGATACTGTATGTGTCGATAGGGTTATCTCGCATACATATTGGATGCATGGCACTATCATGGTTTGCATATGTTCGTACATTAGATAGGGAACATATACACACACTTTTCGCATATGCTCATACATCGTTAGAAATTGTTTAAGGACAATGGATGCTCATGTTTGATGGATTGAGTAGATGGTTGTTTGGATGGTAGGATATGCATTCTCCTTAGCTTAGAGATTTCGGGGACGAAATCCTTTAAGGGGGGGAGAATGTAACACCCCGAATTTCGGTTAATGCTAAAATTCACTAATTACAGAATGTATAATCTCAGATGTGAGAATTGGGGGAAACGGGCTGCGTCATTGCGTTCGTCTCGGAAAAATACGCGAAATAGAGTCCGAGTTTTCGAGAATCGGAGTCCGTATGGCCCAGTTATGGCCCGATGAAGTTTGCAGAAAATTCTAAACTAAAAACAAGATTTAATAAATTAAATTCAGATTTTAAAAATAGAGCAAGCGGGGCCAGGCGGGAGAGTTCCCGCCCTACCCGTGTCGACAGGGCTGTCGACAGGCCTGTCGACAGGGGTGTCGACTTGCCTGTCGACTTGCCTGTCGACAGGGGGTGGCGTCCAGAGAACCTGGGTGCACCAGGTTGCACCAGGTTGGGTTCTAGGCTGGCTTGGAGGGCTGGTTCTGGAAGCTTCTTGGATCTGACGGATCTAAATCAATCTAGGGTTAATCTAAGGGTCTAAAATACAACCTAATCCTATAAATAACACCCTAACCCTACCCTAATTCATTCATAATTAAACCTAGTAACTAAACTATGGCAAAATGAAACTTGGTCATGGCCTCCACAAATCAATGAAGAGGAAAGCAAGCTCTAATCAATCTCTAATCCATTCTAAGTATCTTAATCTTCTTCATTAGCTTGCTAATTGTGTTTTGGTGAGTTTCTATCACTTTGATGATCAATTGTTAAGATAAGTAGATTAGGTGTAATGAGACTTATGGTCTTGAATGCGGATTTGTGAGTTTGAATCTTTTGTAATGATATGCTAATCTATGTATAATATTAATCCTAAGTTGAATATGTGAGTTTATGCATGTTGAATATGTAAGTTTATGCAAGTTGAATATGAGAGTTTATGCAAGTTGGATATGTGGGTTTATGTATAATAAGTAATTGATTTTATGCAAGTTAGGTATGTGGTTGTATGCATGATGAGTATGTGATTCTATGCATGCTAAGTAGGTGATATTATGCATGATGAGTATGTGATTCTATGCTATGCAAGTTACATGTTTGTTAATATGCAAGTTACATGTATGTTAATATGCAAGATATGCTATGCAAGTTACATGTTTGTTAATATGCAAGTTACATGTATGTTAATATGCAAGATATGCTATGCAAGTTACATGTTTGTTAATATGCAAGTATGTGAATGCTTATGCAAGAATGCGAATGCTTATGCAAGTTATGTGTATGCTTAAATGCATGTTTAACATGTTATGCAAGTTGTGAGAATGCGTATATGCAAGTTCAACATGTTATGCAAGTTATGTGTGCTTATGCAAGTTCATATGCAATATGTTGTGCAAGTCATGTGCGATAATATGCAAGTTTGGGTTAAATGTAGTTGGGTTAATATATGCTCATATATGCAAGTTGACATCCTCTTAACCCATGACAAAGTTATATGCTAAGATTTGGTTAAAACCCAAGATATTTGTGATGGATCTTCCCTTTTTATTATGTCGTGAAATGAGAACGATTTGCGTGGGGAACGATGGGGTTAATAAATATGTTAATTAAAGTATGATTGGGTATGATTAAGCATACCATAAAAATAAATTAACATAAGTGGGAATTTACCTATTGAGTTAGGTCTACCCCATGGGAATTTACCTATTGAGTTAGGTCTACCCATGTTAGGAGAAACTTGATATTAATTAGGGACAATTAATATGGGGGTGATTAATTAGATGTAATTAATCGACTAAGACACGAGGTTGGACTCATTTGTAGTGTAAAACTGCCCGGACCCAACCGGCTTAACCAGTTGCTACAAATGTTAGCCCAATGTGAGAGGTCTTAGGCACAAACTAAATACGTGATTAATGTAAAGACACGAGGTTAGACTCGGTTATGACATAAGGCTGCCCGGACCCAACCGGCTTAACCAGCGGTCATAAAAGATAGTCTAATGTGAGGGGTCTTTATGAGGATCACGGTCTTAATTAATTAAGAAACACTTAACCATATAAGCATGTAGTGGGGCATGAGGGTTAAGTGGGTGCCTTGGGTGGCTTGTAGTAACTAGTGGGTTGCCTTGGGTGGCAATAGAAAATACGATTAGAATACTTAACCAAAGTGGAACATGTAATTAAACATGATTAAAGGGTTAAGTAAGTGCCTTGGGTGGCATGTGGGAATCAAGTAAGTGCTTTGGGTGGCATGTGGAAATCTAGTGGGTGCCCTTAGTGGAAATTGAAATATGATTAGATGACTTAACCAAAACTTAACATGTAAGTGGGCATGATTATAAAGAGGGGTTAAGTGGGATGCACTAGATAAAAATTGCAAGCTTAGGTGGTAGCTTGTGGGGGCCCATTTCAACCAATATCCCAAACGTATCTTTGTGGGCTCGACTCAAGTCGAGTGACGGGACACGCATATTGGGCTTGACTATAAGAGGCCAAAACGGATTAGCGGTGGCAACGCAAGTCCATCGGGTTTCATATGCGTGTGTGGGCCCGGGCTGGTAAGTAAGACGTTGTTGCATCGTGTAGGTATAACCCGTGCACCAGAATCAGGCTCGCCACTTTGGGGAATGATACATCCCACTGTGGGGCCAGTACGGATATCTACGTTAGGGAGCCGATCGCTTGGGGAGTAGTGGGTACACCTATATAGTCAGGTAGGGGTACACGAAACTACTATTAAGATTACTAAGTTACTTAGTGGGATCAACCTTTAAGTAGGAATGACTGGTGTGGTGCAGTTTAGTAATTATCCTTGGGTGGGTAAATGCGTCTTTACGGTTATCCTAGTTTATCCTAAGTTTGCCAAGCTGCTTAGTGTAGCCATTCATCCCCAGGCATTACCGTATATCAACTTATGTCTTGTCTGGTTACTTTAATGATTGTATTGTTAAAGTTATAGGACTCACTCAGACTTATGTCTGACCCCGTTGTTGTTTATCTTTTTCCCCAAACCCCAGGTTATCAGAGTGGGCCTAGTGATAGTGGGCTTTGATCAGATTGCAGTATCTATCCTTTGGAGTTTGGACCGTTGAAGTAAAGCTCTGTTCATCTATCCTTTTATGGCTATTGTTTACTTAGTGGGATTATGTACTTATTTTTATCGAGGTGGATATTTTGTACTTGACTCTTGTATGGTTTTGTGATGTAACCAGACATGTTTTAACTTCCGCTGTTATGAGATGATGTTTTTTAAAATTTCAAGTACTATTTATATCTGTCTTGTTGTAATTTTTCTGTTCTATATTCACTAAAATACTCCACCGAAACTAAGGCATTCCCCTGGTATGAGTGACCTTAGCGGACGTGGGGTGTTACAGTTCATGTTTTAAAGTAAAACAGGTTTTTACAATAAAAATCCACTTTTAATATAATAATAGAAATATAGAGAAAGATACATGTTTTAAAGTAAAACATGTTTTACATTAAAAATTCACTTTTTAATGTAATAATAGAATTTAGGAAAAGATGCATGTTTTAAGATGAAAACATGTGTTACATTCAAAATTCACTTTTTAATGTAATATTAGGAGTTGGACAACATGCATATTTTAAAATAAAATATGTTTTCATTAAAAACTTTCTTTTAATGAAATAAATAAATCATTAGAAAATGTTCATTTTT
Source organism: Allium sativum (assembly GCA_030737875.1). NCBI lineage: Eukaryota > Viridiplantae > Streptophyta > Magnoliopsida > Asparagales > Amaryllidaceae > Allium > Allium sativum. Next base: position 78,516,278 of record CM060922.1, on the reverse strand, counting down.
CAAACAAAGGCATGTTAACATTAAAAATATCATTTTTATAAAAGAACGATTCATATAAAAATGATTCATGTTTGAATAAGAGTGTTGAAACATTAAAATCATAACTTTTAATGTATAGTTTGATTATTGGAAATATTGTCAAAATTACATTTTTATTTGTAATGCATATATTAGAATTTATATGCACTGTTAAAATTACATTTATATTTACATCGCATATATTAGAATTTACATGCATTGTTAAAATTACATTTATATTTACATCGCACATTTTAGAATTTATATGCGTTGTCAAAATTACATTTATATTTACATCGCATATATTAGAATTTATATGCGTTGTTAAAATTTCATTTATATATACATCGCATATATTAGAATTTATATGTGTTGTTAAAATTACACTTATATTTACATCCTATATATTAGAATTTATATGCGTTACGGAATCGTAACTTTAAACGATTATACCAAAAGATCCGGTCGTTGGATTTTTTCCAAAACTATAACCATTAGGACCGTTTTGCGAAGATCTTTCCAACGATATAAATTTTGTTAAAATCCAACGGTTAGATATCTAGGTAAGTATAAATCAAATTTTGATAAAAACAGCGCCAGGGCTGCCTATTGACCCGAAGCGTCGTTAAATTAATTTAGCTATTTTTATATATATAAAAATAGCGATAAATCGTTATTAAATACTTTTAATGATATGAAATGTTTTTAAACTATATATATGCGAGAATCATTTGAAAAGACCGAGTTCAATCTCATTTCAAATGATTATACGACGATCTAAATTGAAGATCTTAAAGAAGGCGATTGAAGACTGGAGATCTTCACATCGAAAAGATAACTACTGATGCCCAACATTGGGTAGCTCCCATTAAAGGGTTAAAGTGGTAGTTACCCGTACGTACTTGTTGATTGTCCGGATATGCGAGTACCTCTCTTCCGTATTGGACATACGGGACGAGGAATAAGGTGAGTCCGGTTTCGTTCAGACCCAGAACGGACTTGCAAATGGATGTGTGTCCGACATTGGATTTTATTCCATGTAAATAGATTTCTATTTAATATATATCTATTGGTGGCAGAGAATTTATTCTCTTGCTTTACACCCTTCTTTGGGACGCATGAGCTCAGAGGTTATATATTGGTAGTTATCGATTGCACGGCGTGAATTGTCAATGTGACATTCCAAGATGCAACTGATTGAGGATTTTGCTAAAAAGCAGAGTCTTGTTGATGATGATGAAAGCATAGCCTATTTCAGCATAGCTTTGTGTATAACATTACGTCGCGAGCCTCACACCTCGGTAAGACTTAGAAACAGGACAAGGGAACCTAGGGAGTGCACACGTTTCTTTCTAGCTAGAAGTGGTAATAGGGTTTTGCAAGCCCTGACATTTTACTTATATGATTTATGGAATGAGGCGTCTCGGATTTATTTGTCGATTGTGATCATTTTATAGGTTCAATAGGACCGGGAAGCGTGTGTTCAGGAATTGCCAATCCACTAAAGTATTTATGGGCCGGCCCTACAGTATCCAAAGGTTCGCCAGCGTTCGAATCCTAAGACATTTCTAGAGTGTCTCGAATCGGTTAGGAGATCGTCCCTAGCCTTGACTCATGATGGAAACCAAAATTTCCAATACGACATTACGGTTTTGATTGTAAACCTATGTATAGCAACATAGTATATGGTAGTCATGCCGTCTAGGATTGGTACATTTACCTTGAAGTATTTTAAACTGATTAGACACTAATAATAATATTAAAAATATTATTTTCTATGTATCAAGCATTTTTTATCATTATAAGGTAAAACTTTATCCTCCGGTTTGTGTTGCATTGTGTGATGGGACTTGAGTCTTATAATGATTTCATTTTCTAAAAAACATTGCATTGTTTTTTAAATTTATTAAACATATGCATTAGCAATCCCATGGAGTAAACCCGTTTCGTGTTAGCGGCGTGGTCCTGTGATTAGCTATATTGTTAGTTAAGGAAGATTTCTCATACCAGTCCTATGACTGACTCGTAGTTTGTTTCACTTTGCAAACTCGGGTGCCCTCTTTCCACACGGGCAGCCAAATGATAGGTTTAGATATGAATGCATTCTAGAGTGGAGCTTGCTTAAGGAAGAAGATGAAGAACATTTTCCTTTTTAACTTTTATTGCTACTTGAGACATTTAGACATTATTGATCTTTGATTTATTAGATGGAATTGAGACTTATTTCTCTTTTTGGATGGGACTTCTATTTGCTAAGTGTATCCTGTAACTGTGTACTCTAATGTCTTGATGTTATGTTGTGATGAAATTCTTATTTCCGCTGCAATGATTTATGTGTTATGCTATTATCTGAGATCTTCTATTGTTGTAATTATGTTATGCTCCTATGATTATCCTTGCTTTCGTACTATGGAAGTTTGGGGTTGTCACATAAACCCTTTTATATAATTCTGTTCATATTATATAAATCCTTTTATATAATTCTAGTCATATTATATATAAATATGTCATTTTCAATATTTATTTTGAAATTTTCCATTTTACGTTCCAGTATCTCATATGGTATTTAAAATACCAAATAACATAACCAGTGTCGCCATAATCAATCACAGATTATATATCACATCATATATCATAATATATGGAAACAAACAGTATTATAAATGTTGAGGAATCCAGTTGGATCCCTACAACCTGTTTCCTTGCATGCACAAATGTTAAACAATATGAATAACATTGATTTCATTTCAATATGAAATATTCTAATAAAAAAATCAATATTTGATTAGTGATTTATATATATATATATATCATTATCTATAATTTCAACCAACAAATCAGCAATTCAACCAAACAATCAACACAACTCAATCAGTCATCATTTATCAATACTAGATTATATTTTAGAAAAACATAAACTGTACAGAATTAGTGAGATTTACTCACATTGGATGATCATCGTTAAATAATGATAATTGTCGGTTGATTCAGACAGACAATTTATTTCGCTATAAATTGTAACGAGCTCCAATTCATCCCCCATCAGTTCCATTGTGTAGCCGACGTCCGTACGATCCCAATGGATCAAACCGTTCGTGAAACTGAGTTTATATGCATAAAGTATTACGTTAACAAGTTAATACATTTATTTAATTAAATTAAACTTAATAATAAATATTGGGCTCACCACCAAAAGAAAATTTCCGGCCTAATCCCCTCTAAAACCCACGATCAGTATTCCTTCTTCTCCCATACATATTACGTCTCCAGCCCGTACGAATAGGTACCAAAACATGCATTTTTTTTCAATTTTGCACAAATATTATAATAAATAAATAATTGTCATTAGTGTAAATTATTATTAAATCAAACTTAACCCATGTTTAGCGTGTAACCCTTCCTCCCAAAACCAGAAAATTCCTGCCCTTCACCATACTTCAGTACGAAATCTCCCTTCTACCTTCCAGATTTATTATCACACCTTATCAACCTAAGTAATTACGTTCAATTTTCTTAATACCAGTATTAAGTTTAATCACTTTGCTAACATGATTCTTCCCAGTACATTCAAATGAATGAACCTCCCTCAACAAATATCATCAGCGATCCTCGTCAGCACCACCTGTCGGCCAAACTCCACCATCAACGACACCCCCTTTCCACGAGCTTCCACTCTTCACGACAAGGTACCCAACCCGCAAACCACTCACACATCAACACGCACCCTATTCTGTAAATCCCACCATTTACATGAACTCCTACACCTCGTTCTCTCCCATACTTCACCAAATTCGATTGGCCTTCACCACTCTGTTTCCTATCCAAAACTTGTGAGCCCTTACTCTCCCCTTACACTCAACAGAAAACCACAAACCAAGACCGTTGAACTCTGCTTCGAGAGTACTCCACTAACATTTTCTTCCTCGTGTTTGAAGCTTCAACAGTTTGTTAACAATGGAGGAGCAGGGTTTTATGTTGGAAAATGAATGAGCAACGAAAGAGAAAAGTGGGAAGAAGAAGAGATAGGGGTAGCAACATTTAAAGTCCCACATCATAGAAATATTAGCACAATCTCTCCTTATATATTAGAAGCCAAATAGGCTTATGTAAAATAAAAAAGAGAGGAATGATAAAAGGATGTGGACTTGGCCATATTAAATATATTATAAAGTCAAAGATAAGGGCCTTGGGCCTTGGGGCTCTTGGGGTCTCCTGATTGGATATGGCCGACGTTGCTGATTGGGCTAGTGCACTGACATGAGAATATTTTTTCTCAGAATTTTAAAAGGTGTGTCTGTTCAGTCCAGAATTCGAAAGGAATGTCTGTTAACTGAACGAATACAACCATTTGAATTCTCAGCATATGCATATTAATAACAGAGCGGTTAAAGGGTCGCAACCTTTCCTATTCTGACGGTTACTGATGCAAGCGAACAGGCACTCCTCCTTGCCTATATATACACTGCCCAAAACAAAGACAGAATTTACTTTTTTCTGCTGCATTATTCCTTCTTCTTCAACGTAATTCTCTGATCTTGTTTCTATAACCAACTTCAGTTCGTCGGAGCTCCGTTTGCTGGCACTAAGCTACGGAGTTGGTCCGTTTTATCCTGGGAAACAAATTGCAACTACGTCGATTGGTGTATATGACGGCAATATTGTTTCAAGGAAACAGAAAAGTTTTGGACTCGGACATTATTTAAACAGAATACTTTCTGTTTAACTTTGATTTTATGCACAAATCGGTTACGCTTTCTATGATTATTGTAAACATAGTTTGACGTGACAATTGTGACATAATTGATTAACAGTGATTGTTGTTGCTGTCTGTTTGTAATACAATTGTGTAATTACAAAAGTTCTAACAATCTTGAAACAATATTTTGTTGCAGATGACGAAAAACAGCAGCACTGATTCTGCAACGATTCAGACGGTGAAAACTGCTCAGCCAGCGCCTGTGCTTCCGACAATGGCTCTGTCTCATGGCGAAAGGCCAGAGAAGTTCAATGGAATCAATTTCAAGCGCTGGCAACAGAAAATGTTGTTTTATTTAACAACACCAAGCATTGCAAAGTTTCTGACTGAAGAGGCTCCTGTGGTAGACGAACTCGAACCTGACGCTACTAAAGTAGAGGCACTTAATATCTGGACAAATTCAGATTTCATGTGCAAAAACTATATTCTGAATGGTCTGGATGATAGCCTCTACAATGTCTATTGTACTTTTGCAACGTCCAAACAACTCTGGTTGGCTCTGGAAAAGAAGTACAAAACTGAAGATGCAGGCATGAAGAAATTCATTGCTGGAAAATTTCTAGACTTCAAAATGGTTGACTCAAAGACAGTGATAAGTCAAGCTCAAGAACTGCAACTTATCATCCGTCAATTAGAAGATGAAAAGATGACTCTTAGCGAGACTTTTCAAGTTGCTGCAACTATTGAGAAATTGCCTCCTTCTTGGAAGGACTTTAAAAATTACCTTAAGCACAAGCGTAAGGAAATGACAATGGAAGATCTCATAGTTCGGCTTCGCATTGAGGAAGATAACAGAAATTCTGAGAAAAAGATTTCTCAGAATATTGCTGCCAAAGCAAATGTTGTTGAGTCAGACAAAACTAACAAAAGAAAAAGGGAGAATGCTCCTAAGAAGTCAAAGAAATTTCTGGGTTCTTGCCACAACTGTGGAAAGAAGGGGCACAAAGCAGCCGAATGTCGTGCGCCTAAAAAGAAGAAGTTGGAAGCGAATACGGCTGATGTTTCGAAAGGCATTTCTGATATTGATTTATGTGCAGTAATATCAGAATGCAACCTTATTGGCAACTCAAAGGAATGGTTTGTAGACACTGGAGCCACTCGACACATATGTGCTAACAAGTGGATGTTTACAACCTATAAAACTGCAACTGATGCTGAACAACTTTTTATGGGCAATTCTTCCATTTCCAAGGTCGAAGGCAAAGGAAAAGTTGTGCTGAAACTGACTTCTGGAAAGGAACTGACTTTAAATGATGTTCTCCATGTTCCAGAAATTCGCAAGAACCTGATTTCAGGATCGTTGCTGAGCAAGCATGGCTTCAAATTGATCTTTGAAGCTGACAAATTTGTTCTTTCCAGGAATGGGGTGTATGTTGGAAGAGGTTATGTGTGTGATGGTTTATTTAAAGCAAATGTAACCACTATTGTACCACGCACTGAAATGAATGAAAGTGAATCTTCTGCTTATATTGTTGAATCTTCTAACATATGGCATTCTAGATTAGGGCATGTAAACTTTGATACATTGCGAAAATTGATTAATCTAGAATTTATACCAAAATGCAATATAGATTCCAACTATAAATGTCAAGTTTGTGCAGAAGCAAAATTGACAAGAACCTCGTTTCATCATGTTGAACGAGTGACAGAACCTCTAGACTTAATACATACTGATGTATGCGATTTGAAAATGTGTCAAACTAGAGGTGGAAAAAGGTACTTTATTACATTCATTGATGATTGTACCAGATACTGTCATGTGTATCTCCTTAGAAGTAAGGACGAAGCATTCGAAATGTTTAAACAGTATAAGGCAGAAGTTGAGAATCAACTCAACAAGAAAATAAAATCTTTAAGAAGTGATAGAGGAGGAGAATACGAGTCTCCATTTGAGGAATTCTGTGCTGAACATGGAATTATACATCAAACTACAGCCCCGTATTCACCTCAATCCAACGGTATAGCTGAACGGAAAAATAGAACTCTTAAAGAAATGATGAATGCCTTACTAATTAGCTCTGGCTTGCCAGATAACTATTGGGGAGAAGCTATTCTTTCGGCAAATCATATTTTAAATAAAATACCCCGAAAGAAAATATCTAAATCTCCTCATGAACTTTGGAAAAACAGACCACCATCCTACAAATACCTAAAAGTGTGGGGGTGTCTTGCCAAAGTAGAGGTACCAAAACCAAAGAAGGTCAAAATTGGACCAAAAACAATTGATTGTGTATTCATTGGATATGCACAAAACAGTGCTGCATATCGATTTTTGGTACACAAATCTGAAATTGATGATATTCATGAAAATACCATCATTGAGTCGAGAAATGCTAGATTTTTCGAACATGTATTTCCCTTGAAACATGGTACTGAAAATCATGCACCTAAGAGACCAAGGGAAATTGAAGTTCCTTACTCTATTGAGGACGCTGAACAAAATAACACTCAACAAAGTAGTGTTGAGCAGCAAGTGGAGGAACCAAGAAAAAGTAAAAGGTCAAGGACTTTAAAAACCTTTGGACCGGACTTCTATACATTTATGTTAGAAGATGATCCATTGACATACAAACAAGCTATGTCTTCCAACGATGCCCCTTATTGGAAGGAGGCAATTAACAATGAAATTGAATCCATTATGTCAAATCATACATGGGAATTGGTTGATTTACCTCAAGGATGTAAGGCCTTAGGTAATAAATGGATATTTAAAAAGAAATTGAAACCTGATGGTTCAATAGACAAGTACAAAGCTCGACTGGTAGTCCAAGGATTTAGACAAAAGGAAGACCTGGACTATTTCGATACATATTCACCTGTAACGAGGATAACGTCAATTAGAATGCTCATTGCAATTGCATCCGTACATGACTTGGAAATACATCAAATGGATGTTAAAACTGCATTCTTGAATGGTGAACTAGAGGAGGAAATCTATATGAAACAACCTGAAGGATTTCTAAGCTCAGAAAATGAGCATAAAGTTTGCAAATTGGTAAAATCACTTTATGGCCTTAAGTAAGCTCCAAAACAGTGGCATGAGAAGTTTGATAATACTATGTTATCAAATGGATTCACGATAAATGAATCAGATAAATGTGTGTACATAAAACATACACACATTGGATATGTCATTGTTTGTCTTTATGTTGATGACCTATTGATCCTAGGCAACAACAAGGCCATAATAACATCTACAAAGGATATGTTATCCTCTAGATTCGATATGAAAGACCTAGGACTGGCTGATGTAATATTGGGTGTAAAAATTCTTAGAACACCACAGGAATATGCATTATCCCAATCGCATTACATCACCAAAATACTTGAGAAATTCAAGCAATATAATGTAACTATTGCAAAATCACCAGTAGATATGAACCGAAATTGGGTAAAGAACACTGGTGACGGTATTTACCAATTGGAATACTCTCGTATACTAGGAAGTATCATGTATGTTATGAACTGTACTAGGCCTGATATCGCATATGCTGTAAGCAAACTAAGTAGATTTACCAGCAATCCTGGTAAACATCATTGGAAAGCGATAATCAGAGTTCTAGGATATCTAAAGTATACACAGAGTTATGGTCTATACTATACAAACTATCCTTCAATAGTGGAAGGATACAGTGATGCAAATTGGATCACTGGATCAAATGATACAAAGTCTACAAGTGGATACGTGTTCACATTAGGAAATGGAGCAATTTCATGGAAATCATCCAAACAGACTTGTATCGCTAGATCTACGATGGAATCATAGTTTATTGCACTAGATAAGACTGCAGAAGAAGCAGAATGGATTCGAAGCTTCTTGGAAGACATTCCTAATTGGAGCAAACCTATGCCTCCAATATGTATATATTGTGATAGTCAATCAGCTATTGGAAGAGCTAATAGTACACTATACAATGGTAAATCTAGGCATATTCGTCGTAGACATAAAACGATAAGACAACTTCTCTCTAATGGGGTTATCACAATAGATTACATTCGATCTAAAGATAACTTAGCGGATCCACTTACAAAAGGCTTGCCAAGAGAGAAAGTTCAAACCTTATCGAAGGGAATGGGGCTAAGGCCTATAGACTAAAGGTTTTTCTGAAATGGAAACCCCACCTAGTTGATTGGAGATCCCAAGATCTAGGTTCAAAGGGACAACGAAGTTTTAGAGAAACTTGATGGCATTGTTATACACAAACCATTCCTATGATAAGTCAGTGCATTATATGTTGAATAAGGATAAGTATTAGTACTTTTAATGATGTTTGTACTTGAGGAATTAAAGAATACCCTTTACAGAATCACCTACGTAAGTGCGAAGGCGCCGCTTCAAAGAGAATTACGAGGCCAAATTCTCTAAGCACTTATGAGACCAGGCAGGTGTTCAAGGCAAAAACGAACACACACAGAGAACGAAGGGTTATAAGAAACATTTATCGTGTGTTATCTACTTTGGAATTACACAAAAGGCTTACAGTTCAAGGACAGTCTATGTCTACTGATTCGCCTGTGATTCAAATAGGTAATCACTAGGAAAGTTCAAAGCCCTTGTGCTACTTTAACCGATGCGATAAATGGTTCGTGAAACTAAGATCGATTGCTCATTCATGTGGGGGATTGTTGGAAAATGAATGACCAATGAAAGAGAAAAGTGGGAAGAAGAAGAGATAGGGGTAGCAACATTTAAAGTCCCACATCATAGAAATATTAGCACAATCTCTCCTTATATATTAGAAGCCAAATAGGCTTATGTAAAATAAAAAAGAGAGGGATGATAAAAGGATGTGGACTTGGCCATATTATATATATTAAAAAGTCAAAGATAAGGGCCTTGGGCCTTGGGGCTCTTGGGGTCTCCTGATTGGATATGGCCGACGTTACTGATTGGGCTAGTGCACTGACATGAGAATATTTTTTCTCAGAATTTTAAAAGGTGTGTCTGTTCAGTCCAGAATTCGAAAGGAATGTCTGTTAACTGAACGAATACAACCATTTGAATTCTCAGCATATGCATATTAATAACAGAGCGGTTAAAGGGTCGCAACCTTTCCTATTCTGACGGTTACTGATGCAAGCGAACAGGCACTCCTCCTTGCCTATATATACACTGCCCAAAACAAAGACAGAATTTACTTTTTTCTGCTGCATTATTCCTTCTTCTTCAACGTAATTCTCTGATCTTGTTTCTATTACCAACTTCAGTTCGTCGGAGCTCCGTTTGCTGGCACTAAGCTACGGAGTTGGTCCGTTTTATCCTGGGAAACAAATTGCAACTACGTCGATTGGTGTATATGACGGCAATATTGTTTCAAGGAAACAGAAAAGTTCTGGACTCGGACATTATTTAAACAGAATACTTTCTGTTTATCTTTGATTTTATGCACAAATCGGTTACGCTTTCTATGATTATTGTAAACATAGTTTGACGTGACAATTGTGACATAATTGATTAACAGTGATTGTTGTTGCTGTCTGTTTGTAATACAATTGTGTAATTACAAAAGTTCTAACAATCTTGAAACAATATTTTGTTGCAGATGACGAAAAACAGCAGCACTGATTCTACAACGATTCAGACGGTGAAAACTGCTCAGCCAGCGCCTGTGCTTCCGACAATGGCTCTGTCTCATGGCGAAAGGCCAGAGAAGTTCAATGGAATCAATTTCAAGCGCTGGCAACAGAAAATGTTGTTTTATTTAACAACACCAAGCCTTGCAAAGTTTCTGACTGAAGAGGCTCCTGTGGTAGACGAACTCGAACCTGACGCTACTAAAGTAGAGGCACTTAATATCTGGACAAATTCAGATTTCATGTGCAAAAACTATATTCTGAATGGTCTGGATGATAGCCTCTACAATGTCTATTGTACTTTTGCAACGTCCAAACAACTCTGGTTGGCTCTGGAAAAGAAGTACAAAACTGAAGATGCAGGCATGAAGAAATTCATTGCTGGAAAATTTCTAGACTTCAAAATGGTTGACTCAAAGACAGTGATAAGTCAAGCTCAAGAACTGCAACTTATCATCCGTCAATTAGAAGATGAAAAGATGACTCTTAGCGAGACTTTTCAAGTTGCTGCAACTATTGAGAAATTGTCTCCTTCTTGGAAGGACTTTAAAAATTACCTTAAGCACAAGCGTAAGGAAATGACAATGGAAGATCTCATAGTTCGGCTTCGCATTGAGGAAGATAACAGAAATTCTGAGAAAAAGATTTCTCAGAATATTGCTGCCAAAGCAAATGTTGTTGAGTCAGACAAAACTAACAAAAGAAAAAGGGAGAATGCTCCTAAGAAGTCAAAGAAATTTCTGGGTTCTTGCCACAACTGTGGAAAGAAGGGGCACAAAGCAGCCGAATGTCGTGCGCCTAAAAAGAAGAAGTTGGAAGCGAATACGGCTGATGTTTCGAAAGGCATTTCTGATATTGATTTATGTGCAGTAATATCAGAATGCAACCTTATTGGCAACTCAAAGGAATGGTTTGTAGACACTGGAGCCACTCGACACATATGCGCTAACAAGTGGATGTTTACAACCTATAAAACTGCAACTGATGCTGAACAACTTTTTATGGGCAATTCTTCCACTTCCAAGGTCGAAGGCAAAGGAAAAGTTGTGCTGAAACTGACTTCTGGAAAGGAACTGACTTTAAATGATGTTCTCCATGTTCCAGAAATTCGCAAGAACCTGATTTCAGGATCGTTGCTGAGCAAGCATGGCTTCAAATTGATCTTTGAAGCTGACAAATTTGTTCTTTCCAAGAATGGGGTGTATGTTGGAAGAGGTTATGTGTGTGATGGTTTATTTAAAGCAAATGTAACCACTATTGTACCACGCACTGAAATGAATGAAAGTGAATCTTCTGCTTATATTGTTGAATCTTCTAACATATGGCATTCTAGATTAGGGCATGTAAACTTTGATACATTGCGAAAATTGATTAATCTAGAATTTATACCAAAATGCAATATAGATTCCAACTATAAATGTCAAGTTTGTGCAGAAGCAAAATTGACAAGAACCTCGTTTCATCATGTTGAACGAGTGACAGAACCTCTAGACTTAATACATACTGATGTATGCGATTTGAAAATGTGTCAAACTAGAGGTGGAAAAAGGTACTTTATTACATTCATTGATGATTGTACCAGATACTGTCATGTGTATCTCCTTAGAAGTAAGGACGAAGCATTCGAAATGTTTAAACAGTATAAGGCAGAAGTTGAGAATCAACTCAACAAGAAAATAAAATCTTTAAGAAGTGATAGAGGAGGAGAATACGAGTCTCCATTTGAGGAATTCTGTGCTGAACATGGAATTATACATCAAACTACAGCCCCGTATTCACCTCAATCCAACGGTATAGCTGAACGGAAAAATAGAACTCTTAAAGAAATGATGAATGCCTTACTAATTAGCTCTGGCTTGCCAGATAACTATTGGGGAGAAGCTATTCTTTCGGCAAATCATATTTTAAATAAAATACCCCGAAAGAAAATATCTAAATCTCCTCATGAACTTTGGAAAAACAGACCACCATCCTACAAATACCTAAAAGTGTGGGGGTGTCTTGCCAAAGTAGAGGTACCAAAACCAAAGAAGGTCAAAATTGGACCAAAAACAATTGATTGTGTATTCATTGGATATGCACAAAACAGTGCTGCATATCGATTTTTGGTACACAAATCTGAAATTGATGATATTCATGAAAATACCATCATTGAGTCGAGAAATGCTAGATTTTTCGAACATGTATTTCCCTTGAAACATGGTACTGAAAATCATGCACCTAAGAGACCAAGGGAAATTGAAGTTCCTTACTCTATTGAGGACGCTGAACAAAATAACACTCAACAAAGTAGTGTTGAGCAGCAAGTGGAGGAACCAAGAAAAAGTAAAAGGTCAAGGACTTTAAAAACCTTTGGACCGGACTTCTATACATTTATGTTAGAAGATGATCCATTGACATACAAACAAGCTATGTCTTCCAACGATGCCCCTTATTGGAAGGAGGCAATTAACAATGAAATTGAATCCATTATGTCAAATCATACATGGGAATTGGTTGATTTACCTCAAGGATGTAAGGCCTTAGGTAATAAATGGATATTTAAAAAGAAATTGAAACCTGATGGTTCAATAGACAAGTACAAAGCTCGACTGGTAGTCCAAGGATTTAGACAAAAGGAAGACCTGGACTATTTCGATACATATTCACCTGTAACGAGGATAACGTCAATTAGAATGCTCATTGCAATTGCATCCGTACATGACTTGGAAATACATCAAATGGATGTTAAAACTGCATTCTTGAATGGTGAACTAGAGGAGGAAATCTATATGAAACAACCTGAAGGATTTCTAAGCTCAGAAAATGAGCATAAAGTTTGCAAATTGGTAAAATCACTTTATGGCCTTAAGCAAGCTCCAAAACAGTGGCATGAGAAGTTTGACAATACTATGTTATCAAATGGATTCACGATAAATGAATCAGATAAATGTGTGTACATAAAACATACACACATTGGATATGTCATTGTTTGTCTTTATGTTGATGACCTATTGATCCTAGGCAACAACAAGGCCATAATAACATCTACAAAGGATATGTTATCCTCTAGATTCGATATGAAAGACCTAGGACTGGCTGATGTAATATTGGGTGTAAAAATTCTTAGAACACCACAGGGATATGCATTATCCCAATCGCATTACATCACCAAAATACTTGAGAAATTCAAGCAATATAATGTAACTATTGCAAAATCACCAGTAGATATGAGCCAAAATTGGGTAAAGAACACTGGTGACGGTATTTACCAATTGGAATACTCTCGTATACTAGGAAGTATCATGTATGTTATGAACTGTACTAGGCCTGATATCGCATATGCTGTAAGCAAACTAAGTAGATTTACCAGCAATCCTGGTAAACATCATTGGAAAGCGATAATCAGAGTTCTAGGATATCTAAAGTATACACAGAGTTATGGTCTATACTATACAAACTATCCTTCAATAGTGGAAGGATACAGTGATGCAAATTGGATCACTGGATCAAATGATACAAAGTCTACAAGTGGATACGTGTTCACATTAGGAAATGGAGCAATTTCATGGAAATCATCCAAACAGACTTGTATCGCTAGATCTACAATGGAATCAGAGTTTATTGCACTAGATAAGACTGCAGAAGAAGCAGAATGGATTCGAAGCTTCTTGGAAGACATTCCTAATTGGAGCAAACCTATGCCTCCAATATGTATACATTGTGATAGTCAATCAGCTATTGGAAGAGCTAATAGTACACTATACAATGGTAAATCTAGGCATATTCGTCGTAGACATAAAACGATAAGACAACTTCTCTCTAATGGGGTTATCACAATAGATTACATTCGATCTAAAGATAACTTAGCGGATCCACTTACAAAAGGCTTGCCAAGAGAGAAAGTTCAAACCTTATCGAAGGGAATGGGGCTAAGGCCTATAGACTAAAGGTTTTTCTGAAATGGAAACCCCACCTAGTTGACTGGAGATCCCAAGATCTAGGTTCAAAGGGACAACGAAGTTTTAGAGAAACTTGATGGCACTGTTATACACAAACCATTCCTATGATAAGTCAGTGCATTATATGTTGAATAAGGATAAGTATTAGTACTTTTAATGATGTCTGTACTTGAGGAATTAAAGAATACCCTTTACAGAATCACCTACGTAAGTGCGAAGGCGCCGCTTCAAAGAGAATTACGAGGCCAAATTCTCTAAGCACTTATGAGACCAGGCAGGTGTTCAAGGCAAAAACGAACACACACAAAGAACGAAGGGTTATAAGAAACATTTATCATGTGTTATCTACTTTGGAATTACACAAAAGGCTTACAGTTCAAGGACAGTCTATGTCTACTGATTCGCCTGTGATTCAAATAGGTAATCACTAGGAAAGTTCAAAGCCCTTGTGCTACTTTAACCGATGCGATAAATGGTTCGTGAAACTAAGATCGATTGCTCATTCATGTGGGGGATTGTTGGAAAATGAATGAGCAACGAAAGAGAAAAGTGGGAAGAAGAAGAGATAGGGGTAGCAACATTTAAAGTCCCACATCATAGAAATATTAGCACAATCTCTCCTTATATATTAGAAGCCAAATAGGCTTATGTAAAATAAAAAAGAGAGGGATGATAAAAGGATGTGGACTTGGCCATATTAAATATATTAAAAAGTCAAAGATAAGGGCCTTGGGCCTTGGGGCTCTTGGGGTCTCCTGATTGGATATGGCCGACGTTGCTGATTGGGCTAGTGCACTGACATGAGAATATTTTTTCTCAGAATTTTAAAAGGTGTGTCTGTTCAGTCCAGAATTCGAAAGGAATGCCTGTTAACTGAACGAATACAACCATTTGAATTCTCAGCATATGCATATTAATAACAGAGCGGTTAAAGGGTCGCAACCTTTCCTATTCTGACGGTTACTGATGCAAGCGAACAGGCACTCCTCCTTGCCTATATATACACTGCCCAAAACAAAGACAGAATTTACTTTTTTCTGCTGCATTATTCCTTCTTCTTCAACGTAATTCTATGATCTTGTTTCTATAACCAACTTGAGTTCGTCGGAGCTCCGTTTGCTGGCACTAAGCTACGGAGTTGGTCCGTTTTATCCTGGGAAACAAATTGCAACTACGTCGATTGGTGTATACGACGGCAATATTGTTTCAAGGAAACAGAAAAGTTCTGGACTCGGACATTATTTAAACAGAATACTTTCTGTTTATCTTTGATTTTATGCACAAATCGGTTACGCTTTCTATGATTATTGTAAACATAGTTTGACGTGACAATTGTGACATAATTGATTAATAGTGATTGTTGTTGCTATCTGTTTGTAATACAATTGTGTAATTACAAAAGTTCTAACATTTTAGAAATAGAAGAGGATGGGAGGTTTGTGTCTGTATTTGATTTTCAAAGTGATGGAGTTTTGGGTTTTGATTTGCCAGGAGCCAAGAAGAAACGCAAGCAAAGCATTTGGCAGAGTATTTATAGAGTTTTAAATTCCTTGGTGATTAAGAAAATGGTACAGTTCGCAGGCTACTTTATTAATGTATGTAGACTATGAGTTTTTAAATCAATTATCTGCTTTGAACGTGGAAGCACAGACTGGCGTACGCATTGAATTGGTTGACTTAGTTTTTCTTCACTATGAAGGAAAGTAACTTACATGTGAAGTTTTGTTCATTTAATATGTTGAGTAGAAAATGTTTTCTAGTTTACGTTTGATGGCGTTCTAATAAGATGTTGTTGATAGACTTGAGGGACGGACTAAATTTTGAAGTAAATGAAATGAAAAATCCATGGATAAACTACTGTTCCAAGCCGGAAGGATTAAGTAGTTCATTCCTTTCAACAAATTTTATTTGTTTCATTCTCACCAAAGAACATTCTGAAGTCACTATAAAAGCAGTTAGTAACATAATAAAATATGCTACTCCATACACGAAATGACCCCTTTTGTTTTAAAACAAAAATCTTAACGGTACTCCGTTACATGAAACACCATCCCTATATGACTATCTATTGACAAAAATAAAAATACCATCACACACAGCAGTCTGCCACGATCACAAATATATAATAAAATAGACAGGCTAACTTATTCTGTGCAATCCCACAATGCCGATATAAGGTGTAAAACACTTCAAAATAAAAAGTGTTTATTTTCCAAAATAAAAATTACAGAAAAATTATAAAAATTAAATTATAACTATGCCTTTGAAATCTCATCCAAATACGAAACCGATATTTAATTAAAATTAAATATATCGTTATGGCTTATAAACATTCCTTAGCGACTATTTTAAAACTTTGATTTGATCATAAATCAAAATCTACACAACGAAATCCCGATTTTTCTCTTCCATTAGAAAAATATACTTCACCAGCTCCGAATGTTTCTTGTTTCACAGAAATCCGGCTTAAAACGAATTTTGTATATTCGTTTGAAGTTCGAATCGCCAAATTACGAACTGCCGCGCCATTTCGAGCTCGATTTTAATTATAATATAATTATACGTTCAGCTGTCGTTTATATAATATATTCGTTAGTATAATTGAACTCTAAACTGGATTATATATTATATATGATCCAATTCACACAATATTGTGAATTCTACTATTCCCGACTATTTTTGGTTATTTCAGAATTAAATATGTTATTTAATTATATATGAATTAAATAATCAAAGTTATTTAATTTTAACCATTTTAAACTACTATACCACTTTTTAAATAATTAAATAAATTAATTATTATACCGCTAAAATACGGGACGTTATACTAATTGACTACATTGTAGATAAATTTAAATTTTGACTTTTCCTTTTTTTTACTTGAGAATTTTATTTTATTTTAAATTAAACTTAGATGAGTATTTGAAATTATTTAGCATACTGGTATGGAGTATGATACATGATATGCACAATTATTGTTTAATTTATTTTGACACTTGTTGAAATGAAGTATAATTCGTTTTCACGTGTCCTGGTTTTACGATGCGTCCTTCCCCGTGTACCATATCGTGTCCATTCTTTCTTTACCCTCTCTTCTCCTTATATTTTTCTACCGAGAGTTAATTCCCTCCCTCTTTTATTCCTTCAGGCGAAACTCCTTCTCCCCAAAAATTAAAGGCAAATTCTATTTCAACCCATAAATATGCTGATTAGCCCCCCGTTTTAATAAAAAAAATACGAGGACGAAAATGCCCTTTCTATGTTATATTTTTTTCCCTGTTTTCTGAACATCTCGTAGTCTCCTTACGTGGTTCATCAGTGTACCTCGTAGTAGCACTACATGGTCATTGAAAGAACCACGGAGAGCTGCTACGAGGTACACTGATGAACCACGTAGGTTTGTTACGAGGTACACTGGTAAATCACGCATTCTCTCTACGTGGGAGAGTATTTTTGAAATTTTTTTTAAATTAGTGGGGGGCTACTCAGCAAAATTGAGGGCATACCGGTTTTTTCATGTTTTTGGGGAGCTACTCAACATATTGCTGGGTTCGAATAGAATTTGCCAAAATTAAATTTGCCTAAATCTGTTTTCTCCTAAATTCCAATTCGATTTTTATGCTCCTGAAATTTAAGCTCCTCCGCTACGCAACACCGGCCTTCAGCCCTCCGACGCAGCCGATCGAATAGTGATGCCAGCCTCCACCTGTAGCACTGCAACCGCCCTTTAAGGCCAGAGATCGCTCACCTAAACCATCGCTTCGCCATCCCAAATCGACCTTCCCGACTGTTTCCACTTCTCTTTGTCGCCTCGTTGATGTAACCATTCTCCTCTTGCGCGCATCTGCCCAGTCCCGCTGCCGTGACAAAAGTAAGTCTTCTTACGATTAAAATTATTTCAAGCTCTCCACTTCGGTTTCACCAAGTGTAATTGGTTAGAAGTTGTCTGTTGCATTGTCCCTTTGTTTTGGTATTTGACACTTCGAGATCTGTTGAGACCAAATGACAATTGGGTAGTTTCGAAACCGCCACTTAGCTTTGAGTTTGGGTTAGACTGTCTCCTTATTATGTTCAGTATATGCGTGTATTATTTGACTGCCATATGCTTTATTTTGTTGTGTTATCCCTCATTGAGTTAGCATGCAAGCTACATCTTCCGTTCTGATCCTACATGAGTTGTTTTTTTTTTATGAACAGCAGTTGAAATTTGTTATGTAAGCATGGTCCCCTTTTGTAATCAGTCAGTTTAAGTCTTGGTTTTATTTGAAGCGCGCCACCCCTCTTGTCCATTTAAGTTATATCCTGTTGACTGGAAATGTTGTAACTTGAAGTAGCATTCTTCCATAAGTAATGTGTTTTGATTTGGGTTTATGTTTAACTATTGTATAGTTGCATGCTTCAATACATGCTGCATGTTCCGGTTTCTTGTCTGCTATATAGGTTGTAGAAGTCTTGGTTATAAATACATTTCATTGGTTAAGAAACTTATGTACCCATGCTACCATACACTAGGTTTAAATAAAAATACATGTGACTTGTTCCTTGTTAAGTTTGCCATGCTAAAATGTTGCATGAATGAACATTACAGTGCATTAAAACCCCCCTCGCATGCATGAATACACTACAACATGCCCACTTATTTGCGGAACTTCATTTGGTCCTCACCCATAATAATAATAAGAAAAACTCTTGCCTATTTGATAACGATTGCCATTTAAGGTTACTGTAACATTCCTTGCATTGCTGGTCATTCCCTTTACATGCCTCACACATGTAGTCGTGTTCAAAATGTTTTATTTTGGTTCACTGATTCTTATGCTTGAACCATTTAAATAAGTTGTTGGAATTAAACTGATTATACTCGTGTCATTCAAAGTTTTCTAACTTGAAATAAGTTTAATCCTGACTCGCGTCTTTTGTGTATTTTGCATGGAACGCTCGGGTCAAGTCTAAGTGTTCCAGATTTAAAGATTCAGCTCGCTAAGCTAGAGAGGAACGTGAATGCGCAAGACGCATACGCCTGCAAGGCTCGAATGAACCGTAAAGTTTATTTAAAAATCTATGTATATATTATTTCTTCCGTCGTATAATAAATTTTGTAAACTCTGATGTTGTATATAAAATTCCGCTTTGAGATATACTGTTATTTTTCGTATGTTGTGATTATGTGTGTTATTCCTATTAAACCCTGTAAGCTAATAACGATCCGCTTTTTTGAGCATCTTGAGTCGGTTTAATTACGTATTCAAGACGTTGAAAAGGGCTAGTCGTTACAAGGCAGCAGGTGGCGAGTTGAATCTGACGATGGTGGAGCTGAGGTAGGGTTCGTTGCACGTGCTAGTTGTGGAGGGCCGACGTCCAACTGATAGAGGCACAAACGATTTGGGGAGGAAGTTTAATATTTAGGAACCATTCGATTTTTATTTGGGGTCATGGATTTCGATTAGGGTTTTTGGGGAAATTGATCTTGCTGGCTTGCGATTTCAGGAGGCCATGAATGCCAGATTTTGGAGGCCGTTTATTTGGTTTGGAGAGGAGATTAGTTCGACCATTAAAATGAAAAAGGAAGAACAAATTGTGCTGAAAGAATTTAGGGAAGATCGAATGGTTTTATAGAATAATAGATAGGAGATAAGATCGAAGTTACCTCATATAGGTATAGGTAGCAATGCAAATTTCAGATTTAGGTATGCGCGGTTTCAACTGGGATAGGTAATATTTGTTTTAAAATTTAAAATTAAATCTTACTGCAAACCACCGTGTAACGTTCTAAATCCATACAGCAAACACATTCTCCAAATACAACAAAATTTATACATACCCCTTCGTTTCAATGTTCTGAATTCAATATAATTAATTTAATTGTAATTTGACTCCATTTGTGTACAACGATATTTTATTTTTAAATTAGTTCTCGGTTTACTGATTTAATTCTGTTTGTTCACCAATGACTCTGTTTGTTTCCAGGTTGAAGCGTTAAATTTAATTTTCTTTACAAATACGCACATATCCACGCAAAATTTTCCATATATAAAATCTCCAATTTATTTAACGTTAACAACGTTTATTTTTGAATCCAATCATTTATATTTTCCCATAAAAATTTTAAATTTAATTCAATTATCCAATCAATTTCAATTCAAATATTCAACAATAACTATTCGATTCTTGACTAACCAATCTGAATCAAATATTGAATTCAATTCGTATTCAAAACCATATATCTGATTTTAAACTCAAGTATCAACATAAACTCAAGTATAAATATAAAATTGATTATTAATAGTTAAATGTTAATTAATCCCAATTTAAATTGTCGAAATTTCTGGGACATTACAACATTCTAAGTAACATCATCTATGAACATGGTTATTAAAGTTGTTCCGTTATTGGCAGAGAGCATATCAATATCAGACTTTGATCTCATTAACAACCGATCGTAAGTTTTATAAAAGACATCATTTTGTCCATTTTAATTTTTTACATTAAAATTGGTTAAGAGTGCCAAAAGATATTTAATCTAAAAAGTTCTTCATTTTGCGGAAGGAATCTATAGGAAAACTTTCAGAAATTTCAAGGAAAAATTTATTATTTTTCCATAGTCGTAATACATCAAAATTTATACAGATTAATTTAAAAGAAGCCTAAAATATATGGAAAATTTTCAAACTAAATTTCAAATTCTGAAAGAATCTTTTTAGAATTTCCAGAAAAGCACTAGAATTCTCCAAATCGGTTTATCAATTTTTCCAAATATTCAAATGGATAATCTTAAACATAGATTATTAAAATTATTAGAAGGCCAAAATATATATAGTTTTTTTATTAAATAATCTCCAAATAATAAGTTGGAGCCATAGAAAGTTTCAGATCAAATTAGTTAATTTTATAGAAGTACGGTTTTACAATAAAGCTATTTTCTTTAAAATAAATAATAAAATACCTAGATAGCCAAACTAAATATTAGTTGCTTTACAAAATATTTTTGGGTCCATCTATTACTACCCCATGTTTTGCTCTTCACACCCCGCTGATTAGAAAATAAAACATGCACCCCGTATATTTCTCTCCACACCCTATTTATTCCAAAAAAGACATTCCCTTCCTGTTTCATGTTACTTTTCTTTCTTATTCTTTATCTGCTTCTTTCTAAAAGCTTTGTTCCCGCTTTCAAACCCTATAACTCCGTAATAATAAGCAATGGAGATTCAACGTTGGGAAAGAAGGTCAAAACAGCCCAATGATTATTTGATTTCATGTTGTTTCTAGATTCAAGGAAAATAGAATTAGGGTCTAGGCAAGCGGGGACTGAATTTCGAAGCGTGACGTTGATTATAATATTATCAACGCTCAAATTAAGCGTGTTGAATTGATTGAACCAGCGCCTCTTTGTTTCGTTGTTTGTATTGGTCATCTCCTTATCCAAATATTACATCTTTGTTATTTAATTAATTGTTAAAGGGTATATTTAGAAATAAAGTTTTGATTTTTTTTATCGGGGAGTGAAGGGTAATAAATTGGGTGTTAATAGACGCAGGCAATATTATTATTATTATTATTATTATTTTACCGTAATGATGTTAGAAAAAAAAAACAAGTTAACAGGAAAAGAAAAGAAAAAAAAATGGCAAGCTTCTCTATTTCCAAAAGCGACTGGTATTTCTTCCCATCCGCTTTGTTTCTTCTTCTGCTTCCCCTTTCCTTCTCGTTCACTTTCGCGCATCCAGATATGTCGCTCGCGACCTCTCCTCTTCACGTTCTCATACCAGCTTTCGTCTTTATGACCTAGACATCCATCTTCCCCTTTTCAAAATTTGCTATCATTTTTAGCCGCGAACCACTATTTTCTCTCCTGCCCCCTTCTCCTATATGGTAGACCGAACCAGTTGTGGTTCTTGGTTGTGGAACAGAGATTCTCCGATGTGCTGTGGTGGTGCCTATGTGGTTGTATGGAAAGCAGATGCTTTAGTAACTGGTTTGTCTCTCAATGGTCAAAGGTTGGGTGTTTTTTCTTCTTGTTGGTTTTTTTCTTTATGTTTGCAGTTTGGGAATGCTTATGTCATTATGTTTTTTCGATATTTTGTAGTCTGCTATGTCTATGGTTTTAGTTGGTTACTCGTATGCTTCTCCCTGTCGACGATCGCCACGGCGATAGCTTTTGGCTACAGTGGCAGCGTTATGGTATGGGTGCTTGCTGTTCACTGCTTGTTTTACCGTTGGTGTAGTTTTGTTATAGCTTCATGAGGAAATTGCTGGCTTTGGTTGTTCTCAAGTTGGTATGCATTATGCATATGTCTTTAACTTGTATGAAGTTTAGAAGGAATTTAACTATGTATTGGTGGTTCACAGTATGTCAAATGGCCATGGCCCTATGAAATTTCTCATCTTGTTGTTGATTGCCAAATTAGTTTAGGTATTCCCAACTTTTAGTTGTAATGTCATACTGTCACAGCGTGCGTGTTGTTAGTTATGAATTTATGTGTGGGGAGAACAGTGGTTGGTCACTATAAAAACCATTTTAATAGATAGGTAGTCTATCTATATCCAATACTCAAGTTTTTTATTATATGTTATAATAAAAAGTATTACAGATCATTATGAAAATTGGTCGGTCTTGCCAAAAATATATATTATTTTATGAAATGAAAATTCATTCAAATTAGATTAAATAATTTATTTTGAAAAACCTACATGTAAATTTCATGTCTAATCTTAGGCCATTCTGTTCAAAGTACCATTTATCATGACATATCAATAATTTAGAATAAAACATATTCATTTGTTATTAAAAAAGGATAAACGATTCTGGATTTACATTTCCTTGTTCTAAGACCAAAACAGTGAAAAAATTAGTTCCAATCCTTTTTATTCAAATTCAGAATGACTGGTTGTTTAAATTATATTGCTTAGCACTTAAATTGATCAATATAATATAGTTAATAGTGATGGGGTGTAATACAGTGTCCACATGGTATCATAATTACAATTCTGAAATGGAATAAAATAATAAAAATTATTAAAATACATCCACCATATTAATTTAACCATACAATCATATCAACCAAATTTCATTTTAATTCATTTTGAATTCAATGTAACTATAGAAAAGATTAGAATATCAAAATAAGACAGTAACATTCAATCGGCGTTTAATTCACTCTAACCAGATTTGAATTTTATTGCATAATAGAATATAGATCGTGAATTATAAAGCAGTCTCTACATTCAACCATACCATTTAATATCATCCAGAATTCCATTACGAGTCTAAGGAAGCAACTGCAGGTCAATAGAAGTTCATAAGCAAAAGTTAGGAAGGTTAGATTTTACATTAGTGACGGATCTAGAGTTCCGTTTGAGTTAGGGCCAAATAGTTCCACATTGCAAAACTTGTTCAAAGTTTTCTATATATATGTATGTGTGTGTGTACACATACACACACACACCCACATATACATACCAACTTGTACTAAACTTTACCGTGCTAGGAAATTTAATAAACTAATACAAATCAGCAAGTAATTTAAACTAATACAAATCAGCAAGTATATGGGCCAAATTGTGGCTTGCTTGTGCCCAAGGCATGCATTACCATGCTAGGAAATTTAATAAACTAATACAAATCAGCAAGTAATTTAATAAAAAATTCTTTGTTGGTTTTGTATGTTAACTTCGTTTTGTACAATGATAGTTTTTCATTATATGTGTGTATTGTTCGTAATTTTTTATGTACAAAGTTGTTTTTTGGTTTTGTGTATTAACTTTGTTTAGTACTAAACTAATAAAATCAGCAAGTATATGGGCAAATTGTGGCTTGCTTGTGCCCAGATAGGGCATGCATTACTGTGCTAGGGAATTTAATAAACTAATAAATATCAACAAGTAATTTAATAAAAAGTTGTTTGTTGGTTTTATGTGTTAAGTTCGTTTCGTACAACGATAGTTTTTCATTATATGTGTGTATTGTTCGTATTTTTGTATGTACAAAGTTATTTTTTGGTTTTGTATTAACTTTGTTTTGTCAAATGATAACTTTTCACGATATGTGTGCGTTGTTTGTTTTTTTTTTTTTTACGAAAATTGAAAATTATAAACCAAATGCTCCTAAAGGTCTAAAACGTGGAACTACACTTGGTCCACCATAGTCAATGGTGGAATTACCTCTACCTGGTCAATGTTGACCTCGAATTTCCTTTGGCTTAAAGCTCCATTTGCGGCAAAAACACTTGCATTTCAAAGCTTTAGATTTCGTATACTCAGCAGGACTACTGCCAACATGAATGGAAGTCGCGATTGTCGCCCTTTGTTGGTCAAAGTTAAGGCTATCAAAAATATTAAAGTCAAATTCTAGCCATTTTTTTCCCAATTTTCAAAATCAGAACTAGATTTGAGTTCCTCTCCTCAGGCCATAAGATTTTGAAGGTTCAATTGCATTAAACAGTTGCCAAATCAAAAACCAACAATTTAATCCCCTTTGACTTCTTCAGATCCACCGTCGACCATAATTTCTGGCAACCTTGAGATTTATCTTGAAAAATGAAACTTAGTGTCTTTACTACTCATCAAGGGCTCTCCAGTGAATTATTATTTTATATAGTTTGGAAATTTGATTTTTTAGTTGATTTGTAATTAATAACTAGAGACAAAGGATAATCTCCATTTGTAACAGAGAGATTAGACATGAGAAGATGGATAATTCTATAAAAGTAAATTGAGTAGCCCCTTTTATCAAAAAAATAAAAATAAAGATGAAAATGCCTTTTTTCTATTATATTTTTTTCCAATTTTCAGGGAATCTCGTAGATGGCATACGTGGTTTCACAGTGTACCACGCAGTAGTCCATCAAGGAACCATGTAGAAATAGTATGCGATACTCTAAGGAACCACGTGGGGCATCTACGAGGTACTCTGAAAAACCACGTAGAAATCCTACGTGGGAGGGTACTTTTGGATTATTTTTTAATTCAGTGAGGGGTTACCCATCAAAAATGGGGGTTTATCAATTTTTTCAAATTGGAGGGGGCTACTAATCAGTTTTCTGGGTTGGAATAGTATGTGCCCGAGAAGATATGAAATTGGTTAGGTAGTGGCAGCTAGGTTTCACCATAACAATATATTTATACAACAAAAAATGTTCTATAAGGCCAAAGAGGTTGTAAAGGCCCAATACACATTTCCGTCTCCGAACTAAAATTTGTCATCCTATATATCGAAAGATGTGTTTTTGAACCAAATGAAACTATCGAAAATCCCAAAAACACAGTTGTGCGTAAAATTCCTTTAAACATCCAAATATATATTTTTAAACAACCACTTAGATTATTTACAAAACACATTTCAGATCATTACATCGTTTGTTGTAAAATGACTGAAAAATATTGTTTCCAAAATATTTTTTCCACAATAAACTTATTACACTCATTTTTAATCATACAGTTTAATATTCTAAATTTTAAGGTTAGCATTAAAATCACTTTGTACCACTTGCGATAATTATTTAACTATTGTAATATTATTTTAGAACTCAATTTCATTCTTTGTATGAAATTATACTTACATTGGAATTGAAACATTCATTTCACTCTTCTTAACCGTACTTTAATTTTGTAAAAATGCTCATTAAATTTAACGCAAACATAAGTTTCTTTATTTATAATTAACTTTTTTTCCCTTTAGTTGAAAGATTTCAGCCCATTTAGTTGTAATTAGTTTAATTATTATCTTCTAACTTAGATTCTAATTAATGGAAAGAGCGATAAGCAGATTTTGTTATCTTTATAGTAATTCAAACATGATTGTACACAGATGAATGTTATAAATTACAAATTTGATAATCTTTTTCATATTATTGCAATTAAGCTCATCAAAGATACATTTTCAATAAATTAACTAATGTCATTAAATTTTACCTTAACCTATGTTAAACATTATATCTTATTGCAAACCTTGTCAATAGTGGAAATCCAAATCAAGATCAAATCTTACATTCTAATATATTTGCAATAAACCATATTTTGTGTATTTTTAAAGTGTAAAATAAGTAATATTATTTTCACATGAGGCCATATGAGTCTGTCATTATAGAAAATGACTACTAGGGTTTTTCTCATATACAGAATTTTTACCGATTTTTTCCATGATCGTTTTACCTTTGACGAACTTTGTTTTATCCTTAACTTTTGATTAGCATGAATTCATTTCCATTAGATTGGGATGATGGTTTCTTTTCCATAGATTGGTTACATTCGGAAAACGGACTTACCATTTGAGAGTTATGGTTGTATTAAGTTTATTTATTTATTTTTAAACATCTTAATTATGCAATTAAGGGTTATCAGGTCCAACATTAATTATTGGATTAAAAGAGTATAGAGCTAAAACAAGTTACCGAAACCTCATTTCTTTCATTTCTTGTCTTCTCCAAACCTTCTTAACCTTCATTAAAATATTTCCTTTTTGTATTTCTTTAAATCTACATTAAAACACCAAACTTTTTAATCAATTAACAAATTAAAAAGATTACTGAAATCAACACCTAGAAAGGAAAATCTGCAGCTATGGAAGAGGAGAAATCTACTTTAGCTATTATTCCATCTCAGAATTAGAGGTTTTGTTTAGATTGCAAACATGTATAGGTAACGGTGGAAGACTAAATTCTAAGTTAGTAACTATGAAACTTTATAACCTAAATCTCCCCCTAAACATTAATCTAAATCACTATAAATTCTTTCATGTTATTTTAAATGTTCTCTATGAATTTTGTGTGATTAAGAATCCATTTGTAAAAGTTTTTTTAGTAAGACCGTAATTTGTTATTTTAGATCTACAAATTTCTGATGTAGATCTAAATCTTTTGACTTGTGTAACACTTGCAAACGAGACCTATTCTGGATGTGGTTTCTTGTTCTGGACTCATAAGGGCAAGCATTACATTATGGCACTGGTTTGGACATATTTGTTTAAAGTGGGTAATAATCTCTCACTTCAATATAATTGTTAGTATGATCTAAAGTCAACGTTTTTGAATGATTTCTAACTTTACAACGAGGGTTATAAAATAGTTAAACCTAGATCTTAATATATAAAAGAATTAAAAAGTTTTCCATATAGTTTTATTACATTTTTACCATTTGCATGTTATTTTGATGATGTTGCTGGATTTAAACTATTTTGGCATTTGTTCTACATTAATCCCTTTAGGTAGGTTTAATATATCTTGTTTATGTTATTATGGATGTTTGTATGCTTTTTTAGTTTGATTTCTTAATTTATTATAAACATCATTCGTACGCGATACAGTATTAGAAAAATCTCAATTGTTAGAGTTCGATGCTTATCAATCAAATGTGTATGTTTGGTTTGTATTGATTGAGCGCACAAGTGATGACAGACTCAAACGAATGAGATGAATTCACAAAGGAGCACCAAAGTACATAGATTAATATGAAGATGAAGGAACATTGAGGCGTACTGACTGGCTTAAAGATGAAGTGGCACTGGAGCATGGAGACTGACCTGAAGATGGAGGATGGACACGACAATAGGCATGGATTTTGGGAAGGATGCTGGACGTTTTCATTTGATGTGTTTCTAAACACTTTTGGTTAAATACATGATTAGAATAGACATTAGACTACCACAAAGTGGATGATATCGACTATTATTGGTGATGGCCACTCTGGCCAATTTCGACGTGGACGATGGTGAGGCTTCAGGGAGCAGGATATGGTGATTCTTCAACATTGGTTCTGACACGATGGTTCTTCAAACAGTGGTTTTGGTGCTAAGATAAAGGTGTGGTGCTTCGACGCGATAATTTCATCATTCAATGATGGTGATTCCATGATGGGAAGCAGTGGCTTCGACAATGGATGGGTGTATTCCGAGATGCAAATTAGTGACAATGGTTTAAAGAGAAAGTACCAGGGTTGGTTATGGACACAAAATTAAGCTTGACCATAAGTTGGTTGTCCATGCTTGGCCAAACCAAGGAAACTCCTAGTCGGTAGTTGTAATAGTAGTTACAAGGATAAACTCTACTATGGAGGGTATGCGAATAGGGATCATCGATACATAAGGTTTTAGTAGTTACACGAGAAGAGGTAGTGCCAGTGATGCCTATCTAGACCAGGTCGGTTCCTCCTTATTTCCAAGTTGGGAAATTTATGGCATCAAATCGGACCAGGTCAGATCCTTACCATTGGTTGTACAAGTCGATATGACTTAGTTTCTGGCCTACTTAGTAGCATGGAATCGAGTAGGAAATTGAGTGTTGATGTGTATCCAATCATAGAGTGAGTGATTGATAGGATCGATGGTGTTTGTTATGTTTTCTTAATTGTTATCACTTTAAGGATGTCACATAACGTCGGTTTCATTAATGTAGACATTTAGACACACTTATTACTTTGATGTAGGATACACCCATGATGATGTCATAGAGCAGTATATGGTTTTATGTTTTAATTCTATGGATGTAGGGACATGTCATGTATGATTCCGCATACTTTTTGTTCCATACACTGTTACGACATTTACAATATTTTGATATTTTTTATCACTTACACTAGAATATTGTCTAATTTGAGTTTTAGCTTTTCTTATTATTATCTATGGTATTCATAAATGAGTAAACTAGATAACATATGTGTGAACATTATTTGGAGAAGTGCAAGTGTATTAGCAGGAGGTGATGCCTTTTCATATTTATACTTGTATAATTATTGTTTGTTCTATTGTATGACATCATAGAGTCTTGACAATGTTGATTTATTACTATTAGACACAATTTACCAGGTGAGTTTACCTATCATTTGTATAAACTAAATCCATATTTTATATAACTATATGAGCCTGTATACTTCGATTAAATGGTTTATGTAGTTATTACAGTCTCACCAGCTTTTTTTATGCGATTCTTATTATATTTTATCTGATGTGATGTGAGATATACAACATGTTCTGCGATTGTTTTAGTATTTCATTTTTTTCTCTTCTTTTTCCATTTCTCTTCTTTTCTTTTATTTCTATACCTTAGCAACTGTGCTGCATCAATTAGGAGCTTGTACATCAAACTATTAGGTTATATAATCACTGATGGTGAAAGGTTATCGTTGCATATCGTATCAAAGAATATGTTGTGTTGTTTAAGGTATCCCTATATTGAGTGTGTATATTGTCAACACAAAAATGACACTAACTCTAGAATTATATGCAAGTACCAACTCTCTTTGTGCAGTTGGGTTAGATTGAGAATACATAACATAAAATGAAAGAAATATAGGATAAAAAGAGAAGAACGCACAAAATTTTATAGTGAGTCAGTTATTAACCAAGCCTACATCTATTTTTAATAGGTTAACTTTATTCTCCATGCTCGTTTTAACAATTTCCAGTACAGATTCTTGACTAAATCTCCAAGAATTGGTCAAATGGGTATCACAAATATAAGAGACTATTGGCGTATAACACAATAGCCTTCTTGATGAATGGTCTTTACTATTTTCAAAGAAGACTAACGAGGAGAAGTGTTTTGGCAGTGTGTAGGCAGACAGAATGTAGATCCTTTTTATGTAGGAGGTAAATGGGTATTTAAAGGAGTTTGGAGGTGATCAGTTGGGCTAAGGAATTGTACCAATAGATCATTCGAGGAGGTAGGTTTCCATGCCCAAAAACTTAACCAAAATAAGCCAATAACGACCGGTGCTCATCCATAGCCTATGGATCGATTATGATCCATAGACTAGGGTTACTTTTGGTTCTCATCTATTTTACGGGCCATTTAGCGTTCTTGTGGTGCTCTTGATGTTAGGTTTCATAGGATTTGGATTTTGTTTGTACATACTTTTCCATCGAGCTATGCAAAACTACTTTCAAAGAATATAGTCAATTGAGTATCTTAAGTTCAGGTGATCAGATTATAACCAAACTTGGAGGATAAGCTAGTATGAGGTCAAGGATCATCATAATTGGTCCTATGATGGATGGCTCATTATTTATATGGATTGGTATTGATTCTTACGATATGGATCTGTTTACTCAGCTGATTTTGATCTTAGTTTTGGTGATCCCTTTTTATTGGACATTTTCGTTGAGTTTGAAGTGTATACAACTTGACTGTTGATACTTACGGACTGCTCATCGGGTCAAAAATTGGGTTAACATTTGCCTTTCTTGATTATGTCTTTGTTGTAAATTTGATGTGCTTTGGAGTAATAAACCTTCTTCCTCCATTAATTGATAAACTTTTCCATCGTAATGAGTTTTTTTTTTTTTTTTTTTTTTTTTTTTTTTTTTGAGGAGTTATGTAACGACCCGGGGAATTTGTGATCCTGGTTATCGACACCAAACACGATATCGACTAATCAAGCATCGGAAATACCGGATAGTCCTTGAAAGAAATTAGAAGGTGAAAATAGATAAGATAGAAACTTAGAATAGAAGAAGAAGAAGAAGAACACACAACATCAGAGTAAACACGAATCTCAAAGTGGAACGAACAATATATAATAGATACATAACTTTGAAATAAAACTAGTATATGTATACAGTAACATTATCAGAGTACAACACTTACAACACAGCAGAAATAACAATAGCTATAATATCTTGAAGCCTCCTGCTCCAAGTCCTCCAAGTATATCTGTAAATTTCTGACTACTTGACTGCCCGTACAAAATTGGGCATCCAAGAGTTTAGGGAAAAAAACAAAACAAACTCTGGGTCAGTCATGGGACTGGTGTGAGTAAAACCATTTAAAACAGTTTGAGCAGTTAAATGATATCTCATAATACCACGCCATATAACGGAACGGGTTTTCCCCTTATGAGAATCTAAATCAATTTGATTTAACTTTCAAATCATTTTGAAAGAAACAATGATCTTTTATATCAAAACTCTTTTGATATTATAATTGTGTCTATCAACCACAATATAATAATCTTGCAGAACGCTTTCATCTCACGTTCCACATATATAGTATATAATCAAAACCGCGAGCACTTATTGGGTAATGGATTTCCAACTATGACAAGATATGGAACCACCTTCCGATAGTGTACCTCTAGAGAGGAATACACTGGGTTCAACAAGAACATCTTGCAACCCGGCCACACATGACCGACCACTCATTTCGCTTGAGTGTATCGAATGTATATCACCAACGGTTGGGATCAGCAACCGTTTCCCGAATGGGACAACATCGACAATAGATTATAGAATGAAATGAATATCTCTAGATAGGTGATAATACACCCTACTTGGCAGCCAACCACTTGGCCATGCTGCTTGCCCGATTTTTGTCATTTCCCGGTTGTGAGGCTAGAGGTCATGCTTATCTCTGACAGATCACACATTTATTCACTTTGAATGTCACATCGTCATGCCCGCCAAATCACAAATTGATTTCCCCAAAAATACAACGAGTATATAGCTAAGAGAAACGAATTCCTCTACCACCAAACATACATACGTTTGAAGAGATCAACTTACGTGATCTATTACATATACTCTGTTAGACATTCTTCCATACAGGTCGTCCTGGGACTGGACAAACCGAAGGTACTATTCTGTAAGCAGGACAGCCCTTGCATAACTCCTTCTTCAGTTATCTTCATCATATTTGATCGCAACGCTAACGCCCATACAAAGTGGTTTTCAGATAATGAATCTGATCCCGGTCTCTCCGTATTGACGACGGAAAAATGGTCAAAAACTTCGATAATCGGTGAGTCAACTATCAAAGAAAAACATGTGTGCAAACAACGACATTATTTCTAGATGTAAATTTTATCGATCAATCATCAATCAACATTTATGCATTTCTCCATTTCTCGTTTCCATTTATTCATCAAATCCTTATTTTCTAATTTTAGAAAATATACGTTATTAACTTTGGAAAACGTTTCGATTTCTTATTTTCTATATTAGAAAATATTCCCGATTCTTATTGGGAAAACATTTCCAAAACTCCTACATTTGGATTTAACCAGATGTTTAGATAAAACATCACTATGCCAACTCAAAACCTTACACTCATTAAACCAATCTTCACTGTCAAACCTTAACCATTCCTTAGTTAAAAACGAAGCCAATCAAGTTGGGGTATAACTACCTCTCAGACCTTAACTGAACAACATTTCTACCTTCGAAACAGACAAGGTTCACCTTCTAAATCTTCAACAACGTCCTTATGTAACTCTCTGATTCTATTTAGAATCCACTTTTTTATAGAAATCATTTGATTTTAACAATAGTGTTAAAATCCCATACTTCTGAAATATAATAACTTAAGTATAACTTTTATTTATAAATTTGGATAAAAAAACAAACAACTAATTTATTTATAAATAAATAAATCTTGATTAAAAACGGAAAGTGAATAGTACTTTCCCGAATTCGATATAATCGAATTCAACATATAATTCTCTTTCGAATAAACTCTATTCGATAACTCTTTTTCGAATAAACTATATTCGATAACTCCTTTTCGGTTAACTCTATTCTATTAACTCTACTCGATTAACTCTATTTGACTAACCCTAATCGATTAACTCTATTAGATTAACTCTATTTGATTAACCCTAATTGATTAACTCTATTGGATTAACTCTAATCAATTAACTCCTATCAATTAACTCCTTTCGAATAAACTATATTCGATTAACTCCTTTCGAATAAACTATATTCGATTTACTCCTTTAACTCTATTCGAATAAACTATATTCGATTAACTCCTTTTGAATAACTAACAGTCGATGTCTCCTTTCGAATAACTAATATTCGATAACTCCTTTCGAATAACTAATATTTGATAACTCCTTTCGAATAACCAATATTCGATAACTCCTTTCGAATAACTAATTTCGATAACTCCTTTCGAATAACTAATATTCGACAACCTCTTTTAGAATAACTAATATTCGATAACTCCTTTCGAATAACTAATATTCGATAACTCCTTTTCGAATAACTAATATTCGATAATCTATTTTCGAATAACTAATATTCGATAAACTCCCTTCTTCGAATAACCTTATTCGATAACTCTTTCTTCGAATAAACTATATTCCGATAACTCTAATCCGACTAACTCTAATTCAATTAACTCTATTCGAATAACTAATATTCGACTAACTCTTGTTCGATTACTCTATTTCATTAACTCTATTCGATTAACCCTAGTCGATTAACTCTAATTCGACTAACTCTAATCGATTAACTAATATTCGACTAACTCTTGTTCGATTAACTCTAATTCCTTTTATAATCCTACTTACATTCCAAATATTTACTATTATGATATCTTATTTATTTTCTAAATAAATATTCTTTTTGTTGTATATAACGGTGTTGTATACACAATTATATGATTTTTGTTTGATGATGACAACCAAATAAATATTATTTTAATGTGTTTTATATTGTACTATTATTATACATCACAGACTGGAATATAATATTTATATTTAAATAAAATACAACTGTACAGAAATTTAAATATTCACAGTATTTTATTTGAATAGAATATTTTATTTCAATATCAAACAGTACAAATTTTATACTCCACTATTTGTACATCTCTGTATTACACTTCATGCCATATATACAGCCCTCTCATTACAGATTAACTCAGTCACTCATTTTGTACATCCATTCAGTCTCAACACTCATATTTACATACATACACTTTCATATACAAACACATTCACTGACACTGCTTCATTCACTGTCTTTTCAGTTTTCTGTCTTCACAGCTAAATCAGTCCAGTCATCGTCTTCATACCTGTCAGATATTGAAACACACACACAGTAGACTGCAATAGAATTCAAACTGAATATACGCAAATATAAATTTATTTTTGAATTTTATTTGTCTCAGATTACGGTGTGTTTCTCATCATTTTTCTAGACTTGGTCTGATATGCAGGGACATAAAAACAAGTCTGAATGGCTGCATATACACACGTGTATACACGTGTGCACTGCCACGCCAATCCAGTGTGCAACTGAGGAGCAGCCACATGGACCAACTCAACTCAGTGCATTCATGCAAAACAACTCAACATGTACATGGAAATGGTCGAGATCAAGATAGTTTGCAGATCAGCTCAGCAAAAATACAAGTGCAACTATACAAGATCAGACCATGCACAAATGCAGCAGCTCAAGTGTGGTCAAGCAAATGACAAGTGGTCGAGACATATACATAAGCAAGGAACACATGCAGTTTTCATTTCGAAGCTCAAATGTCGAGATAGCCAGTTACATTGGAGAAACAGCATGCATGAATGGGTGATCAAAGTTCAGGTGGACAAAATTCAAAAATGCATAACTCAACAGTTGCAACAAGCTCAATGGGCCATGCAGCATGGTGAATGAATGCAACATGGTTAAACAGCAAGGAGTACATGTGTGCATTTCAGTGTACATGGCATCCGGGAGATCAAAGTGTTCACAAGCAGAAATGGTGAATGAACAGCTTACATGGTGTCACATTTACTAGTATGGAAGAACACATAAGCATGCACAAGCATGAATGTAATGACACACACAGAAATGGTCATGATGCAAATTCATATATACATATGGACACAGCAGCAAAATGGTGATGGAGTGTAAGTCAATGCCAAGCCACAAGTGGACAAGTAAATGAAACACAGCAACAAATTTTTAAAGCAGTAAAGTGACAAGTCAAAATGGGTGCACAAGCTTGGTGCAGCAGTCGAGCACAAACAGGTGAAATTAATGTCATGAATTAAAGCATTTAAGCCATCAATCTCATATAGTTTGTAAGGCAAGAATTCAAATGCAAATGGACCAAAATCAGTGAACAAATCAGCAGTATGTATGCGGTTTTGTTTAAGCATTTATGGATTGCTGGTTTCAATGAAAGCAATCAAGTTTTTGTGGCAAGATTTTAAAAGGCATTCAAGAAGCAACCATACAAGGAAAGGTTTCATTTTTATTTCAAGAAATGAAACAAAAACTTTTTGGCAAAGGTTTAAAAAGGGACAGTGAAATATAATTTCCTGTTTTGAAGAAATCAGAGTTTTATATTTGGCAAGGTGTTCATAGCCTTCATTCACGCAAGGATTCATCCATGGCAACAAATACAGCAATTCAAAAGGGGACCATGAATATATATTTTTCCCAAAATTTCCTAAATCAATCTCGGCAAGAATTAAATTTTTCAGAATCTGTTTTGAAGGCCAAAATATATGCCCAGGTTCATTTGAAAATTTCACACAAGGGATCAACTCATAAATCAATTTCCAGAAGGCCAGAATCAAGAAAAACAAGCACACAATTTATCAATCAGGAATCACACGAGAAATTCATTTTAAATCGAGACAATCAAAAAGGGAAATACAAGCAAAATCAGCCAAGTCATATTTAATTGAAATCAGAGAGTAATTATAGGGTTTCTATACCCTATAAACAACACCGATTCATCATTGACACAGGTATCGAAACCAAGCAAATTAACGGAGCAACCAAAGAATTAAAATCAGAAATCTTACCAAGTTTCGACCACTAGAAAATCCGATATCAGACGTGTAGATATCCATCGAAGAACTGAAGTTCATCAGAGAACCAGAATTCATCTATCTGGAGCTATCGCAATCGAATTGGGGCAAAGACGAGAAACCCTAGAATCGTTTTTTTCAGAGCCGCCATTTTTACACAGAGAAAGAAATCGGGCAGAAGTGAATTAAAGTGGCCGGCCTATTTCCTCTTGACTAAGCCTAGTCTAGTTCAAATGTTTAAAGGGGAATTTAAATTTATTTTAATCTAGGGTTTAGCTTTATTTTATTTTATATTGTTTTAAATTGTTCTGTAAACCGTCCAGCAGTTCTAGAGTCTGTAATCTCTAGGGGGAATCAGTCACGGTGTTGACTGTCA
Organism: Allium sativum; assembly: GCA_030737875.1. NCBI lineage: Eukaryota > Viridiplantae > Streptophyta > Magnoliopsida > Asparagales > Amaryllidaceae > Allium > Allium sativum. Next base: position 78,480,085 of record CM060922.1, on the reverse strand, counting down.
GTTTCAGAGTCTGTAAAATCTGGATTACGGATTATGGGGTTGTAATTCGGGGAAATCTGATTGAGGGGATATCGATCAGTCTAGGGTTTTGAGCGTAGAGTTAGAATAGGAGCGAGAGTCGCGAGTGTAGAAGGTCTTGTATGCGGGATCTGTTCTATCATCTAGTAGAAACCTTAGGAATGCAGCAGTAGGCAGGGTTTTGCCGAAGCTGGGTATATCTGTGTGTGATTTATTTTCTGCATTTCTGTTTCTGCTATATTCTGTGATCTGTTTATTATTATTTATTTCGTTAGATTTATAATTCTGTTATAAACTGTGAAAAACCCTATTCACCCCCCTCTAGGGTTATTCTAGATCCAACAATTGGTATCAGAGCCTGGTCTTTGATTAACTCTAAAATCATGTTTTCCCCTTGCTGTCAGTCTTCTAAGAGTCAGTCCAGTGATATCCCATTTATTTTCAATGGAACAGATTTTCAAATATGGAAATCAAATTTTGAATTATATTTAAAATCTGTTAATTCAGAGTATTGGAATATTATTGAAAATATGGGAGACTTGTTAGACAAGAGGAATAAGGTCTTAAATGCTCGCGTCATACATATTATTTATTCATGTCTTGATAATGATCAATTAAAATTTATCTCTCATTGTTTAACCGCGCAGGATATCTGGAAAACTCTCAACACGTTGTATGGAAAATCTGACAGCTGTTCAAAACTCTCAACTGCCAACTCAGATTCAGATCTGTGCTTAGCTGGAGCTATTCATGACGACTCAGACGATGTGGACTTATCATATGAAGATTTGATATCTCTTTGTAATAATTTAACAAGAACCGTTGATCGCCTCAAACGGAAAAACAAGTCTTTGAAATCTGAAAATTCTGAGTTGACCCACAATAACAATATGTTGAAATTAAAATTTGAAGACTCTGAGTGTAAGAATTGTTTTAACTTGAAAACTGATTTAGCTCAACTTAATGAGAATTCTAGAAAGATTGAAAATGAATTTTTGATTTTGAAAAATCAAGAAGATGAGCTAATTCATGAAAACAACACTTTGCAGAAGGAGTTGGATAAGGTTAATTTCGAACATGAAAATTTTGAAATGGAAAAGTTGTTGAAATCAGAATCTGCTTTAAAGGAACTTGAAAAAGAAATTGAAAAATTCAAGATTTTTGAAATTGAAAAACAAAAACTCTTTGATTCTGAGATTTCTGAATATAAAGGCAAAATTGAGAAGCTTTTAAACGAGAATGATCTTCTGAAATCCAAAATCAATGATCTTGAGTTGAGTCTGAAACGTTTTTCTTTCGGAGAAAAATCTTTGAATATGCTTTTGAATAATCAGTTCTCTCATGGAAATAAAAGAGGTCTAGGCTTTGGAAAAAATAATGTTTTTGAAAAACGTAATTCAAATGAGTTGAGAAGTCCCTCAATCTGCTTTGGAAATAGTTGTTTTAATAATTTGAACTTTGACAATTCCAAAGGATTTTTGAATCAAAAGCAAAATGTGAATTTGTTTTGTAATAAACCATTTAAACCTTCTTGGATCTCAAATGAAAATAAAACGGGTTTTGTTAAATTCAAATCGATTTGGGTTCCTAATGGTACGAAAGTTAATTCTAATGGTTTGTTATATAAACAGATTTGGGTACCAAAAGTTGTGAACAAAACTGTGAGTGGTTTTACTACTTTCGTTAGACCACTCAATTCTCTTAACAGTTAGGTACCAAAGAAGGCTGAGGAATTGCATAGCTAAAGAAAAACTGGATTCAAAACTGCTACATATCATATAATCATTCACAGTTCCTTAGCCACATCTGATGAGTTAGAGATTCTGCTTTACATTGGATTCTGGTATGTCTCTAAACTTGCCTTTGTATATTCTCTTTGTTTTTTTATTTTCTGTATTTATTCCTTCCTCTTTCCCCTTCTGTTTTTTTTTGACACTGCCATATTCTTTTTTGTCTGTACTTCTTAAACTTCCAGTTGCAGAATTAATGATTTTTTGGAAATTTGTCTTACTTGTATAAAATCATCATGTGTTAATTATTTCCATATCCTGAATTTGAACTTGTATATATCTGCAATTGTTTTTGAAGTTTATTTTCAGATTTTTGAATTCATAACAGTGTTGATGCATTCATATCATATCTTGAACACTGTTAACTAGAATTCTAAATTGTTGAAGATCTGAATAATTAATGAAATTTCACACACTTATAATGTTTTGAGTCCCTTCCAATTCATTTTGGAAACGCTTAAAGTATTATACACATTACAGCACTGTTACTTCTCAGTTGTGATAATCTCATTAATTTTTAGATTGGCTTGATTATTTCTGACTTGAAAAATATGTGGGTTGAATTAGTGATACATCTAGAATTTCATCCTTATTCATGATTATTATGGTTGAAATTAGTTTAGTTTGAAATCATCTGAAATTCCTGATATTTTGAATCTCACACACCACTTAAATCTGAAATTATTAACCCTGTGTGACTGATTCATTATATCTCAAAATTTGACATTGATTCAAATGATTTCAAATAAATTATTTTTATTCTTTGGATCATGAATATCTCACAAAATTGATGTAGATGATCTGAAATTTCTTGAGGACTTGTCAGAAAATTCTTGTGAAAACTCTTTGAAAATCCGGTCTTGAATTTCTCTCTTATTTCATGGTTATATGATTTAAGTATTTGTTTGTTTAAAATCATTTGAAATTATTGATTTATTAAATCTCACACATATCTCAATTCAAAAATTTATAAATTGGTGTGATTGATTTATTAAATCCTGATATTTTCATATTTCTTCAAATGATTTAAAATAAACGGTATTTTTAATATTGGATCGTGAATCATATTCTGTGGCCATCAGAAATGTCCTGACAAGTGTGCTTTGAAACTAATTTTGTGCTGCTCTGATACTGTTTTGAAAAATGTTTGATTTTTGGAATCATGCTGCTCTGATTATAAGAAATTGATTTATAAATATTTTTTTTAGGACTGCTTGATTTTGTATCAAAGATTTATCGTGCTCTGATAAATGAAATTTGTGTGCTTGAGTTGCTTGCTTTGTAATTAAGTCTTTTCTGTTGATTGAGGTACCATTGTTTGGCACCGGGGTGACATTAAAATCCTCGAGAAAGCGAGAACATTTGGTATCAGAAGCGCCTTATATTTGTCTCATCCATCTGTACTGAGATTCAAATTTTCACCTTGTATAGATCCACACATATTTTTTTTTCTTATACAAATAAATGTGCTAAATTTGTCTAGCTGATTTTGTGTTTAAATTTCCTTGGTCTGAGATGTCTATGATAGTCCATCAAGGTGTAATTAAATTCCTCGATAAGGGAGACTACAATTGGAATCAGCTTTTTCATCCATCTGTTCTGAATTTTCACTTTGTAGAGACACCATGTGGTATCAGTCTAGAAGTGTTGCATATTTTTTGCTGTATATATTTTTTTTTCCTCTTGTCGTGTGTAGATCAGCAAATCCCTCTTGTAATTGATTTTCAATTTTAAAATTATTTATTGACTATTCATTCAGAAATTGAAATCAATATCCAAATTGAACTATATTTTTAATTCATCAAAATTATTATTAGATTTTGAAACTGTGATGAATTGTGACTACAGTATATTTCACATCAAGAGGAGATTTTATTTAGATTTTCATGATGGTTGAATAATTATTATAATATCTTTGAATTGGCAATTATTTCACGACCTTCTTCTTTATCTACCATTATTCTGTCATCCGTCATGTTTTTTATATTAATGTGGAGAGTTTAATATTTAAAAAAAAAACTTTTTAAATAAACAGTGAAGATATTTGTGATAGAAATTGGACTATGTTATTTTTCAGAATTAGTGATAATTGAAAATTTTCAATGATCCCGGTACAGTCGAGCATATTTCATAATATAATTAATTTAGAAATTTATTTCATAGTCCATTTCTGTACCTACCACATTTCTTTCATTCATATTGGTTGTATATACCGAGGAGTTTTTTCTTTTGAAGCTGAAAACGATAAATATATAATTAATACATAAGTGTGTCTCAAACCTCATTTAAAAATCCAAGCTCTGGTCATGCATGGTTATAAGACAACTTATAATTTAAGCTGCGACTGACCTCATTTAAAAATCCAAGCTCTGGTTATGCGTGGTCAGTGTGCTCTTAAATAAAATAAAAAGAAAAAGGAAAATTGTGCTATAAATTGAAATTAATTTGAAATTCTCCTTGGTGTTTATAAAAACCAGCCTATCAATCCATCTTTCTAATCTGTGAAATGTGTTGAAATCTTATGAAATATTATGATTTGTTGATTGATAGCTGTTGGGATTTGAGATTATACTACTTTGTCACTTAAATTGAATTATTAATTATAGTCCAAATTCCATCTCTGGTTTTTAAATCTCATTTTTTATTCTGGAAAATATTTGGGAAATACTCATATTTTTTTTATATCTCTCCTCATTGTTATAAAACTCATCGTATATCCGTCATTCTCTGCAATGTGAAATATACCACCTGTTCTTAGAATATTATGATTTTTTGTTTGACTGATTGAAATTTATGATGACCATTCTTACTCTTATGCTGAAATTATATTTGTTAGTCACTATTCATCTGTATTTTAAACTCTGTATCCTTTTGATGATAACAAAAGGGGGAGAATGGATTAGATTTTGATTTATGAGTGAATATTTTATAATTTTTTTTTAATTTTGAAAATTCATTATTGTTCATTTTCATTTCACTCATGCACAGTTATAGGGGGAGTCTCTGGTGTAGTGGGAGCTTTCAAATAGGGGGATTCAATATTCACTATCAAACACATCTATTGTATACAAAATCTTTTTATTTGTTTGTCATCATCAAAAGGGGGAGATTGTTGTATATAACGGTGTTGTATACACAATTATATGATTTTTGTTTGATGATGACAACCAAATAAATATTATTTTAATGTGTTTGATATTGTACTATTATTATACATCACAGACTGGAATATAATATTTATATTTAAATAAAATACAACTGTACAGAAATTTAAATATTCACAGTATTTTATTTGAATAGAATATTTTATTTCAATATCAAACAGTACAAATTTTATACTCCACTATTTGTACATCTCTGTATTACACTTCATGCCATATATACAACCCTCTCATTACAGATTAACTCAGTCACTCATTTTGTACATCCATTCAGTCTCAACACTCATATTTACATACATACACTTTCATATACAAACACATTCACTGACACTGCTTCATTCACTGTCTTTTCAGTTTTCTGTCTTCACAGCTAAATCAGTCCAGTCATCGTCTTCATTCCTGTCAGATATTGAAACACACACACAGTAGACTGCAATAGAATTCAAACTGAATATACGCAAATATAAATTTATTTTTGAATTTTATTTGTCTCAGATTACGGTGTGTTTCTCATCATTTTTCTAGACTTGGTCTGATATGCAGGGACATAAAAACAAGTCTGAATGGCTGCATATACACACGTGTATACACGTGTGCACTGCCACGCCAATCCAGTGTGCAACTGAGGAGCAGCCACATGGACCAACTCAACTCAGTGCATTCATGCAAAACAACTCAACATGTACATGGAAATGGTCGAGATCAAGATAGTTTGCAGATCAGCTCAGCAAAAATACAAGTGCAACTATACAAGATCAGACCATGCACAAATGCAGCAGCTCAAGTGTGGTCAAGCAAATGACAAGTGGTCGAGACATATACATAAGCAAGGAACACATGCAGTTTTCATTTCGAAGCTCAAATGTCGAGATAGCCAGTTACATTGGAGAAACAGCATGCATGAATGGGTGATCAAAGTTCAGGTGGACAAAATTCAAAAATGCATAGCTCAACAGTTGCAACAAGCTCAATGGGCCGTGCAGCATGGTGAATGAATGCAACATGGTTAAACAGCAAGGAGTACATGTGTGCATTTCAGTGTACATGGCATCCGGGAGATCAAAGTGTTCACAAGCAGAAATGGTGAATGAACAGCTTACATGGTGTCACATTTACTAGTATGGAAGAACACATAAGCATGCACAAGCATGAATGTAATGACACACACATAAATGGTCATGATGCAAATTCATATATACATATGGACACAGCAGCAAAATGGTGATGGAGTGTAAGTCAATGCCAAGCCACAAGTGGACAAGTAAATGAAACACAACAACAAATTTTTAAAGCAGTAAAGTGACAAGTCAAAATGGGTGCACAAGCTTGGTGCAGCAGTCGAGCACAAACAGGTGAAATTAATGTCATGAATTAAAGCATTTAAGCCATCAATCTCATATAGTTTGTAAGGCAAGAATTCAAATGCAAATGGACCAAAATCAGTGAACAAATCAGCAGTATGTATGCGGTTTTGTTTAAGCATTTATGGATTGCTGGTTTCAATGAAAGCAATCAAGTTTTTGTGGCAAGATTTTAAAAGGCATTCAAGAAGCAACCATACAAGGAAAGGTTTCATTTTTATTTCAAGAAATGAAACAAAAACTTTTTGGCAAAGGTTTAAAAAGGGACAGTGAAATATAATTTCCTGTTTTGAAGAAATCAGAGTTTTATATTTGGCAAGGTGTTCATAGCCTTCATTCACGCAAGGATTCATCCATGGCAACAAATACAGCAATTCAAAAGGGGACCATGAATATATATTTTTCCCAAAATTTCCTAAATCAATCTCGGCAAGAATTAAATTTTTCAGAATCTGTTTTGAAGGCCAAAATATATGCCCAGGTTCATTTGAAAATTTCACACAAGGGATCAACTCATAAATCAATTTCCAGAAGGCCAGAATCAAGAAAAACAAGCCCACAATTTATCAATCAGGAATCACACGAGAAATTCATTTTAAATCGAGACAATCAAAAAGGGAAATACAAGCAAAATCAGCCAAGTCATATTTAATTGAAATCAGAGAGTAATTATAGGGTTTCTATACCCTATAAACAACACCGATTCATCATTGACACAGGTATCGAAACCAAGCAAATTAACCGAGCAACCAAAGAATTAAAATCAGAAATCTTACCAAGTTTCGACCACTAGAAAATCCGATATCAGACGTGTAGATATCCATCGAAGAACTGAAGTTCATCAGAGAACCAGAATTCATCTATCTGGAGCTATCGCAATCGAATTGGGGCAAAGACGAGAAACCCTAGAATCGTTTTTTTCAGAGCCGCCATTTTTACACAGAGAAAGAAATCGGGCAGAAGTGAATTAAAGTGGCCGGCCTATTTCCTCTTGACTAAGCCTAGTCTAGTTCAAATGTTTAAAGGGGAATTTAAATTTATTTTAATCTAGGGTTTAGCTTTATTTTATTTTGTATTGTTTTAAATTGTTCTGTAAACCGTCCAGCAGTTCTAGAGTCTGTAATCTCTAGGGGGGATCAGTCACGGTGTTGACTGTCAGTTTCAGAGTCTGTAAAATCTGGATTACGGATTATGGGGTTGTAATTCGGGGAAATCTGATTGAGGGGATATCGATCAGTCTAGGGTTTTGAGCGTAGAGTTAGAATAGGAGCGAGAGTCGCGAGTGTACAAGGTCTTGTATGCGGGATCTGTTCTATCATCTAGTAGAAACCTTAGGAATGCAGCAGTAGGCAGGGTTTTGCCGAAGCTGGGTATATCTGTGTGTGATTTATTTTCTGCATTTCTGTTTCTGCTATATTCTGTGATCTGTTTATTATTATTTATTTCGTTAGATTTATAATTCTGTTATAAACTGTGAAAAACCCTATTCACCCCCCCTCTAGGGTTATTCTAGATCCAACAATTTATCCTTCTATTTATTCTCCTAATATATATTCCTTTAATTTTTTCATTTATTTAACAAATAAATATTCCTTTTTAATTCTATTTGTTCAACAATTGTTTCTTTTGCAATTCTATTTGTAAATGTTTTACAAATATTCCTTTTCAATTCTATTCGTAAATGTTTTACAAATATATCCTTTTCAATTCTATTTGTAAATGTTTTACAAATATATCCTTTACTATTCTATTTGGAAATGTTTTACAAATATTCCCTTTTCAATTCTATTTGTAACTGTTTTACAAATATTCCCTTTTCAATTCTATTTGTAAATGGTTTACAAATATTCCTTTTTCAATTTGTTTCACAAATATTTCCTTTCCTATTTGTTTCACAAATATTTCCTTTCCTATTTGTTTCACAAATATTTTCCTTTTACATTTGTTCTTTGATATTATAAAAATATTTTCTTTTATAAAATCCTTTGATTTTATAATTATTTTCTTTTATAAAATCCTTATTCCTTTTATATATAAAATCCATTGATTTTATATAAATAATTTACTTTCAAAATACACTTTGAAAATTCCCTTATCTACATCCTAGTATTCTTACGGTATTTAAAATACCCAAATAACAATGATCGATATCATTCAACACACGTAATCCACAACAGATTATATATCACATCATATATTTCAATATATGAAAAACAGTAAAATAAATGTTGAGGAATCCAGTCGGATTCCTTCGACCTGTTTCCCTACATCCACAGATGTTAAACAATACAATTAACATCAATTTCATTTCACTATGAAATATTTTGCTAAACAGAATCAATTTATATATATATATATATATATTTATATTTATATATATAACCAGATCTATAATTTCAACCAATTAATTAGCAGTTCAACCAAACAGTCAATACACAACAATCAATCATCATTTATCAGTTCTAAATATACGTTATAAAAATATGAACTGATAGAGTTGCTGAGTTTTACTCACATTGGACGATCATCGTTAATAACGATAACCATCGCTTGATTCAGACGGACAATTTATTTTGCTATAAATTGTAACGGGTTACAATCCACTTCCAGTCAGTTCCATTGGGTAGTGTCCGTCCATATGATCCTAACGGATCCAGTTTCGGAATTTCGATTACGTATGACAAAGATATTAATCACACAAGTTATACAATATATAATTAAAATAAAATTCTATTTCCTTTTCAAAAAAATTTGAACTTAACCTTAAATTCTTAGCCCAACTTCATTTTCACAAACCCGGCCCAAATCGTTTGCTTCTTCCCCAACGAAAACATCCCATAGCCTGCTCCTCATTTCTTGCCATCGCCGATCCTTTGCTTCTCCCTTCTCGACTTGTTTCTCCACCATTCAACTCCAAACCAACTCCGTTAACTTCCTCTTGCCATTCTCTACAACTCCATAGAAACTACCCCAACTCGCACTCGACTAGCAAATTCCATCGTCGAGACACCTACAGGAACCACCGAACTCCACAAACACTGAATCACTCCATTTTTTTTCTAACAGGTGTTATTTCACATGGCGAAGCCAAAAATACCAATAAAAACACCAATCGATGCTTCCATTTCCAATTAATCTCAACCCTAGCTACCCAAAACTGGTGCTGTACATTTCGCGCCACCCCAAACAGATGTCGAACCCTTTAAATCATATACCAGGTTGTAGAGATTTACTTGAGCAACTCATTCATCGCCATTCTATGATTTATAGAATCATATTCAAATTCTTTTGGATTTTAAAAAGATCGAAAAAAAATTCCTGAGAATAAAAAGTTACGGCGGAAATGTTTTGTTGACTTGTGAAATGAAAAATTAGGGTTGGAGATAGTTGAGGTGTATTTATAGAAAAGTTTTAATCTTTTATATTCATTATTTTATTTTATTTTAAGCAAACGTTATTTTTATTTGTCTTTTAAATTTCCTGTGATCATATATGACATCCAAAAATCATGAAACTGGACACACAACTAGAGTTCGACATTACGGACCCAACGAAACTGGTTTCGTCGAATTCCAACTCCATTTGCTCACACAGCGTATTTTTAACCGTCAAAATACTGACTGTTTTTCACATTAAAATCCCATATGGCCACATATGGACTTCATAAATTACGAAAATTGAAATCTAGCAATAATTTAATATTGCGGATCTAACAAAACTGGTTTCATCGAAAACGGAGGTCGTTTGCAAAACTGACTATTTTTAAAGCTCTAAATTACCTATTTAAATATATAATTATATTTAAAAACAATTAAATTAAATAAATTTAATATTATCGTATATATTCACACTAGAATATCATACAGTTCCAGAATAATCCTATATGGATTTCTAACTCGATATTCAAATCCCAGTTGAATCGATATTCAATTTATATATAAAATCCTTTTATAATATAAATATATATTTATAAATTCAAAGGAATTCCATAGCGACTTTTCTAAAATTTGATTTGGACATAAATCCAAATCCACACAACGAAATCCAGATTTTTCTCTTCCATTAGAAAAATATACTTCACCAGCTCTGAACGTTTCTTGTTTCACAGAAATCCGATTTAAAACGGACCCATTCAGTTAAAGATCAAATCACCAAATAACGAACTGCCGCGCCATTTCGAGCTCGATTTTAATTATGTTATAATTATATGTTCAACTATCGTTTATATAATATATTCGTTATTTGAATTCAATTCCAAACTGAATTATATATATTTTGAATTGTCCAGTTCACACTATATTGTCAATTCACTATTTCTGACTATTTCGGAATAACAAATATATTATTCTATTATTTAAATTAATTAAATAATCAATATTATTTAATTAAACAACCATTTAATTCTCTAAACCATTATTTAAATAATTAAATAAATTATTTATTATATCGTTAAAATACGGGACATTACAAGTTATCACTTATTGGTTGGTTATTAACTTGAGTTTCTAAGTCAAGACTGCATATTTGTTGACGTTGGGTTTAAATTTCATAGTTCAAGATGAGGTGCTCATGGTGAATGGAAAATTTGGTGGCCAATGGGATCAATATGATGGTTCAGTGCCGACACTTAGAAAAAAAAAGTATTTACAGAAAAAATTCCTGCCTTCACGAACCAGATTTTCTCCATCCACCGCCTAGAGGGGTTTAATAGATTGACTCGTTGAGATGAGTGCTTGAGTTATAACGTTATTCTTAGTCAGGGACGGCCGACAGTAATTGATGCCCTAGACGAATAATTTTTTTCCACTTTTTGTGCCCCATTTTGTAAAATAACAATACTTTGATATGCATAAAATTATAAAATGCAACGTTGATTACAAAATATTGTTAAACTAAATCACTAGTTTACAAGCCAAAATATTATAATGTCAACATGGTATCAAACAAAAGAAAACTAACGAAAACAGCTTCTTCTTGCATTCTTTGAAGCAAACTCCTCTATAATCTCCTCATAGTAAAGTTTATCCAAGTACTCATTTTCAATTGAAATAATATCTAATACACTTAATTTCTCCTACGACGTAGTGCTTCGAAGATATGTTTTTATCAACTTTAATTTTGAGAAACTTCTTTCCGTCATAGCAACTGTTACCGGAATAGTCAACAAAACTCGATAAGCAACCCAAACATTAAGAAATCCTCTTACATCCCTATATAACCTCAATAAATTTAGAATATTGGTTGATTTAATTACTTCCGATGGTAGGATTCTTTTAGTTGTCGAAGCTCCAAGAATAATTCTTTGCTACAAATATCTTTTTCTTCATCATTTTCCAAAAAGCTTTCTAATCTCATACATTGTTTCTTCAATTCCTCATCATCAATATTTTTAAATCTCAAATTTAACAAGAAGCCAAAAGTTTCTTCATAAAGTTTAAATTGCTCAAATCGATTTTAAGTGAAGTTAAAGCTGATGAAGAGTTGAAGAGAATGATACTTTCCATTCATGAATCACAAATATACAAAGTTACAAGATACATGTCGTCATACACACTGCAACAATTATGGAATAATATCATCGATGATATTTATGGAATAATATCAATATTGATATTTATTCTATTTCTCATATTATGGTATACCATTTATACATAATGCTCCAGTTATGAAATAATATCATTAATGATATTTAATAATATCAGTAATGATATTTATTCTATTTCATGTCAATCCATATCAAAAGCTTGATCGATTATACAAAGAAAATAAGTGACCCTAAAATTATCCTTGGGAGATTGTCTATTGTCTTCCTCCATGATATCTTCATCAGATTATTTTTTCTTCATACAATTCTTTTTTCATAAAACTTTGGATCAATACCAATATCATTTGTCAGCTCTTTAGCTTCCTTCATCATTGTTTCAAATCCATCTTCTCTAAATTTTTCAAAAAATAGCACAAGCTCTTTGATTTCTGTAATTGCATCTTCGATATCCATTTCTTCTCGTTGAAGTATTTTACTCACTCGATTAATATTTTCCAATATTTTGTACCAAATACACAAACTAATTAAGAACTCAAAATTTTCCAAAGCATTTTGACACAATCCTTCAGCCTCCATCATAACAACATCATCCTTAGAATTATTTGCAATGTCAATTAAAGCATCTCTTAGCCCCGGTGCTTGAGTTCTTATTGTTTTAACACTTTCAATTAGACTTTCCCAACGTGTTGCGGATAATGGTTTTAGAGTCAAGTCCTTTACATAACTTCGAAGTATTTCCCATCGTTGAGTTTAACCAGAAAATGATGTATAAATTTTTTGCACGAAGGCGAAAAAATTTCTTGCTTTCATACATGATTTTGCCATATCACATAAAGCAAGATTTAGGCTATGACACATGCATGAAATGTAGAAAGCTCTAGGATTTATATTAAGTAACCTTTTTTGTACGCCTTGATGTTTACCTACAATTAATTCAATTAAATAATTAATGTTATAGTCTAACATATAGTAAAATTTAATTCAACCTCATACCTTACATATTTGAACCATTATCGTAGCCTTGTACTCTCACGTCATCGATATCAAGTTTGAGATTAATCAACATATTTTGAAGTTCTCTAAAAAGACCAAGTTCGGATGTATCACTAACAGTTATGAATCCAAGAAAATATTCCTCCACATTAATATCATTTGCATTGTCAACATTCACACATCTTACAACAATAGACATTTGCTCCTTGTGGCTCAAATCTGGAGTGCAATCAAGAATAATGGAGAAATACTTCGCTTTCCTTATTTTTGCAAGTATGGTTGGTTTGATTTTATTAGCTAACAAAAATTGAATTTTACGGCTAAGATAATGATTATTAATCTGATTATTCACCACATGTCTAAGATGCTCTTCCATAACTAAATCAAACTCCGCTACAAATTCAATGAGTTGGCAAAAAGTCCATTATTTTTCTCATAAATTCTCTCATTTGATCCTCGAAATGGCAAATTATTTCAACAGAGTGTCTTGACAACCCTAATTACACGCACAAGTACTTTTTTCCAAAGTTGTTTTTCTCGATCAATTTGAGTTTCCATTGCATTATCAATTGTCTCTTTCTGTTGAAGTCCTCTACGCAAATCAATCCATTTGATAAGATTGGCATTGTGCAGTGGATTTCTTTCAAGATCTCTTAACTTGGTAGATAAATTATGTCAATCATTGATTCCTTCATTTGTCAAGTTGGAGGCTTTATGTGTATTTTTAAATAGTTTGCAACAAAAGCAAAATACTTTTATCATATGTGTTTGAATACACAAGCCATTTTCTTTCATGCTCTTCTCCATGTGGATAGCCGCCAATGTATTGCTTAAAAGTAAAGTGTCTACCATTTATTTTATTTCTTAGAAATGCATCATTATCTTTTAAAATTTCGATGGGGCCATGTTGAATCAGCATAATTCTTTTAGCATCGGTAATCTCTCCCCATAATCCCGGATCATAGTTGATCTCAACATTTCTTTTAAGATCAAGCAACGGTACGTTACCAACATCTTCTTCATAAGCATCAATCTCAACATTTATATTATCCTCCGCGGAAACCTCTACAATATGATCTACTCCAAAATTTTCGCTTATAGGCTTGTCATCGTCGTCGATATCAACATTAGAACCAATATTCTCATTCCCCAAATTGATTTCTTCAACTTGACTAGAATTTGAAGTTTGAATTTTTTTTATTTCTTGCTTGCAATAAATTCGAAATTGAACCGTCTAATGATTTTGCTTCTTCATCTTTATGTTGTTTTCTCTTCCTCTTTTGATATCCAGAACTCCGTTTTCGATTCTTATCTCGATGACATAACAAAATAATTATGTTAACAATTTAATTATGCATAATTCGTAATTCATCCATAACTTATTTATTCATAATTCATTTGTAACTTATTAAACATAATTCAACAAACTAATTCATTCGTTCCTAATTCATTCAACGATTATTTGTTCAAAATTCATATTCATTTAATAAATTAACTAATCAACCAATAAAATATTTATATTTAAACTACACAAAGTAATACACAAAAAATAATAAATAAAACGAACATGGAACTTACATATTTATTGCAGTTCCAAAACTTGAATTTGGTGAACAGTAGAAGTCTTGAATTCCTTCTACACTTATGCAAATTGAATTCCTTCTCCACTTCTGCAAATTGAAATAGGTCCAGTTAAGGAGAATAAACATTCAACAAATTGAAATTGGAATTGTGTTGAAAACAAAACAGTAAAATAAATTGAAATTGGCATTATCAGGCTATCGGCAAATTGAAATTGGAGTCAAGGAAAATTAACAATCAGCAATTGAAGGCTTGCGTTAGAACAATAGAACCTAAAATTAGAAATTTAAATGACCTAATTACAATTTCCTAACAGCAAATTGAAAGTACATATGGCTGACTGAGGTGAAGGCATGAAGCGGACCAGCGGTGAAGGTGTCGGCTGCCGCGATGAAGCCAGTCGCAGACCTGGTGATGAAGGCCAAGTCGGAATCAGCGACAATCGAAGAGTCGAAGAAATAAGGAGCAAAGCGATGCGAGAGTCGATCCATTCACGACAGAGGACACGTAACTTGGACTTCATCCCTGGACACGTAACTTGGAGCCTACCTAAATTTCAACATTTCCTACAAGAAAACACGGCTCGTTTAGACGTTGGGTTTTATATAACACACCACTCACACTTAGGACCAATAACACTATCACATCACTTTTCCTCTTTAACTGTGCCTATTTCTGAACTTAGTTCATTTTCAGTTTTCCAGATTGCTCCATGGGTCGTGGATATTATGTAAGCTCTCAGCACACTTCCAGTCTTCCAGAGGTGATCGTGGACCAAAAGGTTACTTTACTCTCTCAAGACAAAAAGAAAATGATGAGTGAGATAAAGAGATAGGGAGAGAATACGATGGAAGAGAGGCAGAGGAAAGGGAATGAGAGAAAGGGAGGGAGCACAATGAGAAGAAGGCCGCTGAGGTTAAAGAGCCATCTAAATGACCCAGAGTAGGCTAGAGTTCCTCAAACATCATCAAATCTTAGAAAGCTCTGTGTATGAAATGTTAGTCTTTGATAGTCCTTCTGCCATTCTACTATTGTTGTTGCTTAAGTTCCCAACGTTTACCCAATTCTTCAACGATAGTTATAAAAGTTGTCATCTTCTCCTTCAACTTTGCATATAAACATTTCAGATTGTTTTCTTAGGGGAGCCAGATTCGACCAGGACCTCACGCAATTGGATAAAGAGGTTGCTTTGAGAAACATTGAGACATGAAGAAAAAAAACATGTACTAAATGACTGGCCAGTAGTGCTTGGCTTATGCATTGTGTAGAGTCAATATAAATAATTATACTAAAATTTTGACTCACAACTAGGGGTGGGAGGAATAGTTGGTGGTAGTTTGGGAGCATGATGTTGAGACTGGATAACTTAAGAAAGATAAAGATGCAACACTAACATATAAGAAACATGCCGGTGAAAGGCTCGATGAGTTTACTACCACTAATAAAAGATTAGAAGGTTGGTTTGACATTCAACTTAAAAAGGCTCATGCTGGTATGGAAGCTGCTTTGAAGAGTCTTTAACTCGATAAACATATCTCGAAGTCCCACAAGAAAACAATCGTCGAGAAGGTTCATGTTATATCAAACCGAAGTGCCAAGATTACGCTGCTCAAGGAACAACTTTCTCAGGATCAGAAGGAGAAGGAAAAAAAATCATTTCCGACAAAGCTAGTATCCAGACGATGGAACACCTGGATGCTTATATGATGAACTTTTGTGCTCTGTCTATCACGGGAAAAGGCAGCTTATCTTTCTTAAAAGAAAAATTTACTCTTACCCTTGTCAAGGTGTGGGAAGGAATACTCAAGTGAGTTGTTAATGCAGGTTACAAAGTGGAGGAGTTGATCCAGTACTACTTAGATGAAGGGTCCCAAGATGCTTTTTGCTAGGAGAAAGGAAGAAACTAGGCTTGAAAAAGAGCAACATGCTTTAGTTGGAGTGGGATCTTCCGGGCAAGTTCCACCTAACCAAATTACTTATTGACCCGAAGGTCCTCCAGTGGATCCCAAGAGTATCATTCCCACCTCTGGTGGTGTTTTTGATTTCTTATTCAATTTTAACAACCGCTACCCTTGAGATTTCTCATTCGAGCGACAAAGGCAAAGGTGATGTTTGTAACCGGTAGGAGATTGAAATCGATGACCATATAGTGTCCTCAGGAGGAGACGGAGCAAGTGCTTAATTGAAAGATTTGACAACCGAAGAGGAAGAAGTGGGTGAAAAAGAGGTTATTAGTGGAGAGGGGGTGTCCTCCACAGCTGGAGATAAAGATGATGAATCTGGCAAGGGATCGTCAATGCGTCGCAATCATGCAACTCACTAGAAACAAAAAGTTGCAATGCACGAGCCTGAGGTCCCTAAATTGCCAGGCACATTTGTCACTCCAACCTGAACCGGTCGCTCCATCCGAAAATTGGAGAACCCAGGAAAGCTAACTATCAAGATTGAGAAGGAGAACAAGGGATGTAAGAAGAAAGAGTGAATATTCGACTTAGGGCTTCCTTTTGCTTTTTGTTGTTGTGTATAACTTGTAATTTTCTACTTTCTTAGCCGGTGCGTGTACCAACCCTCACCATTTGGATATGCATAGAACTTGTCCATGCATGTTGTGTAGAAATAAAATGTTATTGTTTGTCTCTGTGTGATTTTGCTGTATATTATGTACTTTTTATGCTTTTCATTTCTTTATGTTTTAGAGATACTTTCGAGACATCTGTATTTGTTGTGGACACTCTGCCGTTGACTCTTCCTAGTGACCGTAGTAGGCCTTTGGTATATTCCACTTCGGTGTTTTGTTTGTCAATGCTAGTTGCACTGCCCTCTATAACATAAGATTACTTGCACTCTTTTAGATTCATTTTTCCAATTTTTTTCATTTATTACCATCATTGCAGTTGTCATGTTGTGGGATGACCAAGCGTTGAGCATATCCCTATGTCTGGAGACTGATTGTTACAGCCTTCAGATCATAAGTTTCTCGACTCGCGCATCTAAGTTTGACTTTGATTGGGTTTTGATAGTTCGATGGCTTTAGAATGAAATTCTTATAATGTGAAAAGAATTTCAAATTGATGTCCGACGACTAGACCACCTCAAGGTGAAGTCTTCACCACGAGAAAAGTTTCAGATCGATGTCTGACAATTTGGCGGTCCCGATGTGAATTCCTCACCGCAAAAGAAGTACTTTGGCTAGATGCCCGATGATGCGATGGCCTCAGGGCAAAGTTCTCTACTAGAAACGAGGGAGCCCCTGAATTATCACAAAACCAATCGGTAATGTGAAGGGGGAACTTTTTATATTTTAAGAAAGATTAGGTAGTAAATTTTCCCGATGTAGGACAATTCCAACACGCCCCCGCACGTGTTAGGCATTCATAAACCTAGCACGTGGATGAATGGGATAACGTGGGACAAACGCAAACCCGCTCTGATACCATGTTAGAGAACCCCCGAATTATCACAAAACCAATTGGCAGTGTGAAGGGTGAAGGGTGAAGGGTGAACTCATTATACATATACAGGATTCATTTTACAAAGTCCCCAATGTGGGACTTGTCTCAACACGCCCCCGCACGTGTGGCATATCATGAGCCTAACACGTGGACCTTTATATTGGGTGCCGTGGATAAGTGTGGCATTCTGCGCACGAATTAAACCTACTCCGATACCATGTTAGAAATGAGGGAGCCCCTGAATTATCAAAAAACCAATTGGTTTTGTGATAATAAGGGGATTGATGAACTCTAACATGGTATCGGAGCAGGTTTAATTCGTGCGCACAATGCCACACTTATCCACGTCACCCAATATAAAGGCCACGTGTTAGGCTCATGATATGCCACACGTGCGGGGGCGAGTTGAGACAAGTCCCACATTGGCGACTTTGTAAAATGAATCCTGTATATGTATAATGAGTTCACCCTTCACATTGATTGTTCTATTGAACGATATAAAGCACGTTTAATAGCCAAAGGTTACACCCAAGTTGAAGGAATTGATTACCATGATACTTTTGCTCCGGTAGCAAAATTGGTCATCGTTCGTTTACTTCTTTCTATCGCTACAATTAAAAATTGGTCTCTTCATCAATTAGATGTGAATATTGTTTTCCTCCAAGGTGATCAAAATGAGGAAGTTTATATGAAACTTCCTCCTGGTTTTCCTCGTCTATGTTATTTTCTTGGTATTGAAGTTTCACATTCCAAAAAGGGACTATTTTGTGTCAACGTAAGTACAACACTTAACATATTAAAGGATTCAGGTATGCTTGGTTCACGTACAACTCCAATTCCTATGGAACAACATTGTCGACTTCTTCCAGATGACGGCAATCCCTTGCCTAATCCATCTCCTTATCGACGACTCATCGGTCGTCTCTTATATCTTACAGTTACTCGTCCTGACATTCAATGTGCTATCAACAAACTTTGCCAATTGGTTTTGTGATAATTCGGGGTTCTCTAACATTCTCACCATGTAAGAAAAGATTTGGATTGATGTCCGAAGATCCGATAGACTCGAGACGATGTGTGCAAAGAGCTTTGGATCGACGTCCGACGGTTGGAGCGAAGTTGTCCTCACCATGCGAGAACAGTTTTGAGTCAATGTCTGATAATCCGATAGCCTAAGGGTGAAGTAATCATCGTATGAGGAGAGTTTTCGATGCCACTGATGGCTTCTTGCCCATATGTTCTAAGTTCTATAGCTTTGATTTATGTTTATGTCCTCTAAGGAAAGAAGCTCTTGGTGTTGGTTGAGTTTCATACCTCAGTAGGGTGAGGGCATTTTTAGCCTCAATGGTGGTAAAGGTTTTTTCGTGCTTCAACGATGATTCGATACTATAGATCATTCCCTATTCTCTACTTTCTTAGGTTTATAGTTTTGTTTTCATACTACATTCCCAAGGTAAGAAGCTCTCAGTGTTGATCTATTTCCATGATTGGTTTTCCTTGCACTGTAATGTCTAAGATCCATAGTCTAGATTTTGAACTATGTTCCCAAAGGTTGGAAATTTTCAAGTTCTGGTGGGTTTTGAAAAGGATTTCAGTGGAACTCCATTCGGTTGTTTTAGGATCTTTCTATGCACTTGATTGCTCCAAGATAGTTTCAAATCTTGGAGTATGCGATGCATTTTCCATGAATGTGTTTTTATCTAGGTGGCCAATGATTTTTTTCCTCTTTGATTATATTCATTATGCATTGAATTTTGCGGAGCCCCTGGTTCACACTTCATAAACGGGTAATTTCAAACTTTTTTCGTTAGAAAATTTTGTTGATAATTGAAAGAATATGTCTAAGTAAAATGTCCCTAATGAAGATACGTGACTAAGTTTGTAAAATAACAAAAATTCATATTTCAATCATAGTAAGTTGTGGTAGGTTACATTTCCAGGTTTAAGGAACTGGAATTCAATCTACCATTGTAAGCTTGAAGGTTTCATCTGAATGCTTCAGACCAATTGCATCAGCACCTTGTTAAGGATTGCGTATTAAAGATCTTAAGGCAAAACTAACACTAGATGAAGGGTAAATAATGTTTTAAATAGATAATGGAAAATCTAAACAGTCTTGGATTACTATGTGAACCGCACAATGATTATCACACTGGAAATGGTCACAAATACATAAACAATCACAGATATAAGTAAATATTAATTGCAGAAAAGGAAAGAACACACGAAATTTTATTCTAGCTCAGATTACTCCTATGTCCAGTCTCACATAACGCTGGATTGCGTAGAATTTTATTAATACTAGTATCAATCTTACAACACCCTTGATTTCACGGTTACAAGGTTAACACCGATTCCACTACCCTTGATTTCACGGCCTACAGGTTCCACTACACCAGAAAATGCCTTTAGTAGCGCTGTAAAAACGATACAATAACTTGTAGTAGCATTCTGATAAACGCTGCTATACGACATGCAACTAAAAGTCTGAAAGTTTTTGTTGCGTTTTAGTAAATGCAACCGAAAACGAAAATATTGTAGCGTTTTTGAAACCCTACAAAAAGTTTTTTTGGCAGCGTCCTAAAAATGCTACTAAAGTGATACTTGCATCATTTTTCAATTTTTTTTAGTGATTTTTCAGTCCTACTATATGTTTTTTGCAGTGGGTTTTCTGTCCTACTATATGTTTTTTGTAGCGGTTTTTCAGTCCTACTATATGTCTTTTGTTGCGTTTCATTTCAGCTACAATATCTTTTGTAAATTACATTTGTAGCACTTTTTCAACGCTATTAAAATTTACTAATGTACACCACATTTTAATTGCAGTTATTTACTGTTAATAGCTTCTAATATTACCATCAATCACTTATATATACTAGAAATATTAAAATAATTAATTATATGAGTATCATTTTCAACTAAAATCAATAATCGCCATATTTAAATACTTAAAAAACACATTACTCGCAATATCAAATATAACACCCATAATCATCTAAATAGTAGTATTTCGACAAAATAAATGAATTCACATACCACAATTGCTTACAAACAAGTCTACCTGACTAATACAAACAAAATAATAATTGAAGCCTTCTTCATAGCTTAATAACCATCAGTTCTTTGATGCGGGCGTTCTTCACTTTAAAAATCTAATTGCCCACACATAAATATAATGATCAATGGTAAGAATTACATACAAATATAACGGTAAGAATTGTCGGCTCTTTCAATCTAATGGCGGTAGTATTAACACTTGCATAAAAATCATTGCAGATATTCTCAAAGCCAATTTTGACTTCACACAGGCATAGGTCTAGGCGTTCGCTTACAAAATGAGCCAAAAATGATCGTTGACTTAGCGCCAACATGAGCAACCGAATGTGTTAATTGGACACAAATCCCGACCTTTCATTGCCTTTTTTTAATCCATTAACTCTAAAAAAAAGAACAATTTTACCATATAAAAATATCAAATGACATTAAGCGAGATAGTGTGTAAATGATTAGATGCCTAGTTTCTTGAATGTTTAAGCTCAAAAGTGAATCAACATAACGTATGATCTCTAGTTAAATTGTTAGGTAATATTACATAAACATTCAGAATATTATATTAATATATAGAAGTAAAGATAAATCACTACTTAGGAAATTGCAGTACAGACCTTGAACATGTAGGAGCCGATATATACACTTCTCAATGCTCACAAAAGTTTCATCCTTTTTTAACTTAAAAGTTGAAACTTCACCCTGAATGGACCCATCCCATTTAGAAATTATAAATTTATCCATTGAGTCAATGTCAAGAATCATGTTTACCAGAATCTATTTTCTGTGTCTAATCTACATTTAGAACTTCGAAAACCAACACAATGAAGTTTTTAAATTGTGAGATTTCTGTTGTATTGACAATTTATTAACAGGTTCACTACAAAGTAACGAGCTTCCATATTGTTTAATTCATTTTAATAATGATCCCATTACAAAATAAAAAAAATGGTATTTACTACATAACAATCTACCACAGAATAGGAAAAAAGGGAGGTTAAGACAAAAAGATATTACACAATATGAATACCTACAAGCTAAGTCGTATATATGTACTAGATGCCAACTCTTTATTTCGGTATAATATTAATCCAAATTTTACGTACAGCAAAAAAAAAAAGGTAAAAATAATTTACTAAGGACTACAATTATGGTGTAAAACAAAATGCACGAACTAGCCAGATCCACATAGAAAAAACAAAAAATCATCAAAAAATAACCTAGGCAGTCCTCTTACAAGCAGTAATAACCTCATCCTCCTCCTCTTTACTCGGACATGTAAAAAAACAGCAACCTGCATTATTCATTAAAAACTTAGGGTTTCTACCCTGAAACGAAACATAATTCGAATCCAAATATTGAACACGAACCTCAAGATGCCTTGGTAGTAACACTAACTACGAACCACGAGAAGCCTTGAGAATATGCCTTGGTCTAGTATTACTTGATTACTTCAGTTGCTCATGCTCTCTGTGCTAAAGGGCATGCTTGAAAAGCCACTAGAATACCTTGACATCATAAAGACAGTTTACAAAATCAATCACCTCAATGGTCTTGTTCTTCATGGTTGGTCTGTGCATGGAAATGCTATGGAGGCATGTGGTGTTATAGATGATTAAAGATGCTGCCATCAATTTTTATTTTATTTTTCCCCATGGTAAGTTCAGTTGAAGCAAGCAGGAGCGACAAACAAAGAAAAGAATATATATGCAAACAACAAGTAGAGAAAAGAAGGTTCAATGATGAAAGTAGCAGTGTGCTTTGTAAATTCAAAACTACACAATGTGTCATAAGATGACCATGGTGCAAAGTTCGAGTTTATACGTTTACAATACCGAAAGAGTTCCTATGTTCTTGATTGTTTCGATCACCTTTCATATTAAAAAAGGTATCTCGTAGCATTTGAGTTTGTGTTAGTGCCATTTTCATTTTTTGATATTTTTGTGTTCATCTATTTTCAATTTTCTCAATGCTTCTACCTTCTGACTGTTTGTTTCTATGTTCATTCAGTTTTTTCCTTTGACCTTTCAATTACATTAGCATAAAAAGATACCTTAGTACTTGCTTTTGTCCTTGTGCATTTCAGCTGGCATTAGTTTTTCAGTTTACCATGCATCTTCTGTTTTTCTTATTTGTAGGAAAAAAAAACATTGCTATTTGCAAGCTTTTTATTCCATTATGTTTTGCAGCAATTTTTTCTTTTTTCACATTTCTGCCTATCATTACAATTTTCACATTCAGTTATATACAACCCAAACCTTTCTATTTTTATTTGCATCTTGTTTGCATTCCCAGTTTAACATCCTAATACATTCAAACTCTCTTTTTCAACCTGAAAAAAACCCATTAGGCCAGTACACACCACTACTCCATTAGTGCATTTCAACAACTCCTGCTGCTTCCTTTCCAAACTGCACATTCAAACAGCCTCAACTTCGACTTTCACGTATACAACTCCTCCTCAATCACAACAACCTTTGCTTTACCTCCACCTTTATAAGCCGCTTCAACGACTGTCCACAACCTCTTCAACATTCAGGAAATAGTTTCTCCCAATCAAACCCTACCAACTTCCTGTCAAACTTCACATAAAACAAAAATTCCAATCCACCCTCAGTTTACCTACTTTTCACATCAACATCATCAACCTGATCACGTAACGAGTCCTATATCGCTACTGTACACCCAATCGGAAACTTTCAGTTTAGCCGCTCCAAAATTGTTTTGTTACCTACCAAAATTCCACACACATCCTACCTTTACTTATTCCCTCCCTACTCCATATCCTGAATTGACCAAACCACGTCCTTCTCCATTCGCATGCTAAAATCTAATTCCTCATCGTATTAAAATGATTAGCCTCATCACATCAAAATGGATCTTCTTATGTTTACAACTCGAGTATATATATGGTGCACAGGTGTTGTAGATGTTTAAGAGAATTGCGCTAGCATGTAGTGAAGACTGCAAAATCTAATGCCCGTAATGAGTTAGCGGAACCAACAGGAAAATTAAGCTATCTGTGTTAGAATGGATATAGAGACTATAGTTTTGAGAAGTGCTAAGTTAGTGGTAGAAAACTGAAGCTTGCAGAGGTCGGTGGTATTAACAAAATTTGTGTAATGGTCCACTTTACGGCTTAGAGATACCTAGACAGTAAACAATAAAGTATGGCGTCTTGGTTCCATAACATAAAATCAGCGTAGCCATGCAACGTGGCCTGAGACTTAATTCCCTTTTAATATGATATGGTTTGAGGGAGCACGAAGTTAGCGGCCTCAGATATTCTTGGAGATCAAGGTCTGACAAAAATAATGGATGTAAATTAGATTGAATTCTTATCAACCAAGAACGGTTGGCCAAATTTCCTCAATCTACTGCAAAGGCAATCAACTCTCTAGCCAATGACCATACTCCTTTAGTTATGAATCTAAGTGTTAATAGCGAGTACTCAGGGGCAAGGCCCTTCAAGTACTTTATTTCAAGGAGCCTATATGATGATTATATTATCACTGTTGAAAATTCTTTATTTGTTCCTAATCCTGGTAATCATCTATACAATCTCCTAATGTCTCAAAAGCACGTTAACAATCAATTTGATGATTAGTGACTACTTAGAAAAACTCAACTATACAATCATTTGATGATTAGTGATTACTTAGACAAACTCAACCATAAATTAAATACAGTATTTTTTAAAATTTTACTTAATACCAATCATTTCCAAAATTAAGTAAGCATAAATATGTAACTAAATTCATTTCCTTCTCTAAATTGTGAAATTTATAAATTGTTACTCCAAGCATAAACGAAAATTGTTTTTCTTTCAAAAACACATATAAGATTCCTATAATTTATAGCTAAATTCATTTTCTCCCCGAAGTTCCTAATAGAAAATTAATTATATAATTCATTAAAAAAAATTCTCAATAACAATGTAATAATAATAGTTATCCAAATATTACTTGTGAGCTTTTGTTCCTGTTTTAGCCTGCATGATCCAGTAGCCTAACCATCTTTTATCCAAAAATGGTAAATATAATATATCTGGAAATAAAAAATGATAGATCAAAATCACTAAATAATATAAAGCATACAAGCATACATGAGTAGTTTCCAATAACATCATCCACTTAAACATGTACATACTGGCCCAAACAAAAATTATGCCAAAAACACTAAAGCAGACATTACCTCAACTAGTACAGGATGAACCAATTATTTGCGAGCACCTAAACTTTTGAGCTATAATATTGACTACTGCTGACATATGAAATTAGTTTTATGACAGATTTTGAGCTATAAAATTATTAGCAATTTGGATAATGGGCTATTTGTTGTGTAACTTTAGAAAAAAAATGCTGCACGTTTTCCAAATTCATTTTTATCTTCACAGATCTTATCTTTCACCTTAATTTCTACACCCATACAAATCTCACATTCTTCTAATGGACATCGTCGCATGGAAGTACGC
The DNA here is from genome assembly GCA_030737875.1 of Allium sativum. NCBI lineage: Eukaryota > Viridiplantae > Streptophyta > Magnoliopsida > Asparagales > Amaryllidaceae > Allium > Allium sativum. The sequence continues at coordinate 78,454,662 of CM060922.1, read as the reverse complement.
TGTGGATTCATTCCCATTACTTGATCACTCACACATTTCATTTGTGATACTTCTAGTATTCTCGCTTTAGAGCCTTGTATGATTCTTTTTACATTTTTAAGAACTCTTTGGCTTTATATCATCTTTTAAAGGTTCCTGCATTTTTTAACATTTCCACCTTTAAGAAATAATGTACATCATTTTGTTTCTTAAAATGTGATGAATAGAACGTCCACTAATATTTTGTTTCTAGCACCGACCTGCTTTAAATACGGTAAAGTAGCAACCATTAGTGCATGTAACTTTATTTTACATACCCAAACAAACTTTATATTATACAAATTCAAGCCGGCACAAGTGCAATGAAATAACAGTACAAGAAAAAAATAACATGACCTGATAGATTTGTTACATGTGATCAAACAGGTAATTGCTCAAATAAAAAACCATAATGACTTTGCTCACAATTTGTCTTCACTCTGAAGCAATTATTAGGATTTGATTTCTTCGCAAATACAAATATATGTTCATATAAAATATAAGAGTAATAATGGAACTATAGATCAATACCTTTGTGTTGGGTCAGCATCCTCTGATATTATATAGGGATATATATCACGCAAATGGGTGCATGTGGTTAATTAACTTTAAATTTGTGATCAGATTTTATTTGGCAACTAAAAACAATTCCTTATATGTGAAGTTCAAACATTTTGCACTGGTTTTGAAGATGCACTAAAGCATAGATTCAAACAAACAAATATTTAAGAGGGACTAGACCTGGTAGAACAAGGCTGACAAGTTAAACCTAAGTAAGAAAGGCATGCAATAGTGGTGAAAGCATAAGCAGTGGAGTTGATTCACTGCAATACAAAACTACGATGAGTTGTATTTGGTAATCAAAACCAGAAAATGTTATTTGCTTTTACTTAAAAAAAATTGGATTTTAGATAGTTGATAAGTAAAAAATCAATCTTTTAAAACAATTGTAGTTTAATTCAAATATATCTAATTTACAAAGAAGTACTCTGTTGTTTTGCATCGAAATCAACTTTCTAATTTTTGCATTAACTTGGCAAATAAATGTTGACCTATAAAAGCTTTCTTAATGGACCGGTTGGCGATTTGTCCAGCAAGATAAAATGGTTTTAGTAATGGCAACAACCAACAAACAACTAGGGCATTATGAAAGTGAAAGTAATTGATGCACTAAAATCACGGATTGTTTCATAATAATAATTACATCATTATCATGATCGTTATTTTGCCATCATCCAAAATATACCAAAAGGTATTTGGTGTCTTTAGTTAAACAATTTATATTCACAAGGTAAAAACATAATAATTGCTTTAAGATTCCATAGAAGAATGGACTTGATTTTAACTCTTTTTTGGCAAAACATTGTTAATTTCTTCTATCCCCACAACTGCATTTCGAAAAGTAGCCTAAATAATGAATATTCACTAATTTACACTCAATTACATAATTCATTACACCACTATGTAAGTATTCAACTAATATATTTAAATAAGTATTTTTTTTTTAAACCAATACTTAATTTTCTATCATTGTCATGCATACATTACTAGAAACAACTAAATGAAGTGAATTTTATGGCATTAAATAATCATTTCTTCTATACTCGTATGATTTGAGCTTGAAAAATATTTTAGAAAATAAACACTAATCAATCATTTTACTTTCATCGTCTGAATTAAATGTGGTTGTTTATATAAATATATCTTCTTACAATAAAATAAAAAGTGTAATGACTTACCTCTGTAGGATCAAAATGAAGATCAGCTTTCAAATATAAGCTCGCAACATGTTTGTCAAGCACTAATACCCCTTGGACAAAGCATACAATAGCAACTGCCAAAATGTCAGGTGAAGGTCCATTCCACAACATTCTTAAAGAGATCTCACTTTAGACTTGTTCTTCTAGTTAATATTATTGCTAGGTTATGCGGTTATCTCTGCTTTTTGCTATATCTCCTTTAACTTATGCTATCTGGTTTCTGCATATTGAATTGCCTGTCACATGTATCAATAGTTACTATTAATGTGGAATATAACAACATGGTCATCTTAAATTTTTACAATAAGGGATTTTGATAATTGAACCCTCCCTTTTGCATCCGCCTCCTCCACACTCCTTGACCAATGCCCTGTGCGGCAGCACCACAAAGCCCACAACCCTCCCTCATCCATGCAGCCTTCACCTCCGACCTTACCACCCGATCCCGCACCACCGCCTGCACCGAAGAAGACAACCCTTCCACCACCTGAGGCATCCACCCACCACCCGCAAGGCACTCTGGTTTCCGCCTTGTAATGATGCTGCTCCTCCAAACCGCAGGCTTTCCACCTTACCGATGTCTGAAACCCAACCCGGCACCGCTGCCATCTTCGCTTCCTCCACAACTGGCGTAGATCCACCCTCCAGCATCCGCAACTGCAAACAACCCTGCTCCACCTGCCTCTGCTCTTCCCTGATGCCACCCGCAAAATTATAATGAGTAACCTGTGCAGTTTCTCTTGGCAGAATAGTTCGAAAAAAAAAACAGTAAAACAAAAAACACCATCTTCACTAATCCTCTTAAGTATGTCGAACTATGCCTCCCAAACATCTATTAATGGAGGTCTAAACTTAAACACCCATTAAAGGACACGTAGAATCAGTTCAAGATCCTAAATCAAAGCCCGAAAAATCAACCTCATGTTACAACCGAATTTGCCCATGGAAATGCCCAACCTTCATATTGCTTACCCTTTGAAAATAGCACAATTAGCAATGCCCTAAATATGGGAATAGCTATGTAACATTCGACTAAATCTTAAACTCTATTACGCCATTAGTTACAATTTTCACAGGTTTCTCATTACAATTTTCACATGGTTGGGAACTAGTTAATTAATAATCATTACATAAAAAGAAAACGAATCTGATACGTGATGAAAATGCAACAGCTTGATAATGCAACTGCTTGATATGTCTATGAAAATGCAACAGCTTGATAAGCCAAACGTACTTTCAAAAATCAATCAGCTCTCAATGCAACAATTTGAAATTGTACTGGATATTGATGATTAGAATAGAAAACAAAATAAAATAGAATAGGAGAAAATTTTAAAGGATTATAAAAAAGAGAAAAGAAAAGAATAGGATCATAACTAGAACTCAGACCCAAGAAATGTGATAGCCTTTTTATGAATATTCTACCATCTCGTATGTTTCATCCACTTCACAGTTTTAAGAACATAAACCAAATAAGGGGTTTAGCTGATTAGTTGCTACAACTTTACCATTTTTCTCTTCCTAGTATATATATGATCTTAAAAATTCAGTGTAGACACTACTATAACAAATCCTTTTTGGAGACTCTGTGACACCCTAATTCAGCTAAAACATTTTATCATAAGCAACCTTTTATCAAAATCATCTTGGAAAGAATCCACTAACTAGGAATGGAGCGAGCATAAAATTAGGGAAATTATCACAAATCACTTTCAATTGTCAAAAACCTATTTTCAAATATTAGAAGCCTATTTTAGATCAAAAAATTTGACTTTCAAACTATGAATTGCTCAAGTTCAAATGACTTCGAATTCCAAAATCAAATTCTGAATTTTACCATGACATTAAAAGAGCTTACAGTGGAGGAGACAAATTCACAGCAACTATAGTATTCAGGTTTAAAAGATAGATCCTGCGTACCAATAAGAACCCTAAATAAATTTGTGTACAACGAAAAAAAAACCTATCAAGTATTACCAATAACGAATCAATTAGATAACGTACAAATAAGAACAAATAGGTGGAAGAAGATCTACGAAACCAAGGTAGCTATTGAAGAACTGAAGGACTAAAGGCGAAGCCGATTCAATGAAGTGGAAGATTAAAGGCGAGTCGATTCAACGAAGTGGAGGGGAGAAGTTCAGCGACGTAGCTAAAATTGATGAAAGGGGAAGTGAATGTTGTAGGAGGGAAATTTTGGTAGAATTGGGGGAAAAACGTAACGTGGGAGGGAAATTGAAAGCAATGGAGGGAAATGTGAAATAAACATGGGATACGTACGGAAAAATAAAAAAAGTTGGTGAAGCCGGTAATAGTTGCGGGTGCACCATGAACGCAGCCATTATTGCATCCATTTATGTATTTTCTGGTAGTGTTCACACTGCTCCCTTTCCTTGATTTCCGGGCTACAAGAAACACATTTTCCTAAAAAATTCCCAAATGATTACAATATCCCTAGAACTTTTCAATAGCACTTCCAAACAAATAGTATTTGATAGAGATTGAGAAGAAAAAGAGAATGATATCGTTTGTTGAATTCGGCAGAGTATCAGTGTAGAAATCAAGAAATTAAAGAATAATAATGTGGTTAGAGATAGGATGAAGATGGAGAAGAAGAAGTTATGAAAAATTCGAATTTAACCCCTATTTATAGTGCGTGAAAGTTTGCAAAGTTTCTGAAATGTTTCAAATATGAAATGACACTTCCTCTGAAAATAAAAAAGCTGACAGTTATATGTTGACATGTTCATATATGTAGGTTGACATATATAACATATTTTATTTTTTAAAATTATTTTACAAGTGTTTAAATTAATATAAATATTCTGGAAATTCTTGAATCTGAACTAATGTTTCAAATGAAGTTTATAAAGTATAAAAACATAATGATATATAATACAAACATATTTATAAAATTATAATATAAAACTATATATATTATAAACATATATACTATAAAACTTTATAAATTATAAGCATATACATATATTTGAAATCATAAGTAAAATTTTAATAATTTGAAATCTTTTGAGGATAGGAGTTTGAAATTATTTTGAATTGATTTGAAAAGAAATTTGAAAACAGACTTTGAAAGTGCTAACCGGAGTTTTACATATAAACTAGACTCTATTACTTGATAATCTTGAGCTCTTAAAATCTTGATTATCTTGATACTCATGAGTCTTGAATTCCTTTAAGATATTGAATTCCTTGATATCTTGAATCTCTAATACTGTATAGTCTTTAATATTTTATAACCTTCATATATATATATATATATATACATACATATATATTTTGGACAAAGATGTTAATATATATTTTATAATTGATAATGTTATTAATTGAAACAAGGTCGTTGTCATCAAAATTCCATTCTCCAATAGCCCTTCCCAATTTGTCCTGATTACTCTAACATTTGTTATATGTTCATGAACAAGGTCTCCAACTTTGAAATTTCTGTGGTGAACGCTATCATTGAAATTCCTTGCTATCCTTTTTCTGGAGTGATGCCATTTTTAGCTCCACTTCTTCCCTCTTTTCGTCTATTTAACCTAGAGCATCAAGTAGTAGTTGATCATTTTCATCATGGTTGAAGTGTTTTCTCATGGATAGGGACTTCTAATTTCACTAGAATCATTGCTTCGGAAACATACGCCAAAGCTAAAGGTGTGTGTGTTCGATCACAAATTTATGAGTTATTCATTTACCAGTAGGAGGTCAACAACCCAGCCTCCTATATCTTTCATGATTCACTTCTTGGTGGTGGGTTTTATGATCTTCTTCATTACTTCCACTTTCTTATTTACCTATGGATGTGCCATTATGGAAAAGCTCTTTGTAATGTTAAACTGTTTGTAGAAAATTTTGAAGGATGCTCTCGATTGAGTTTCATTTTGAGTTATGATCTATTATGGTACTCCAAATCTACAATTGATATTTTTAGTCATGAAGTTAATGACTTTGTTAGTAAGGATCATGGCCAGGTAGTTCAGCTTTGGCCCATTTTATGAAGTAATGTACTGCAACTATTGCGTATCTATATCCTCCTCTATTTATTGGGAGAAACCTATGAGATAAATACCCCATATCAAAAAAGGCTATGGGCTCACCATTTGCATCAAATCTTTTGAGGAGATTTAGTTATTTTAGAGAATCTTTAGCATCTACCACATCACCTTGTGTAATCGGCCACATCTCTCTTCAAATATGATCAAAAATATCTGCATCGCAATACTTTCTTTGCAAGAATTTATCCTCCTGGATGGTTATCAAATTTACCTTAATGTATTTCCATAAGAATTCACTTGGCTTCATTCCATATCATAAACGGTAATGGTGGAGTTGAGAGTCCTAGTCTGTAGACTCCTCCATTCTACATGGAAAATCTTAATGCTTTTCAAAGGAGCTTCTTCTAGGCTGCTGGATTTGTAAGTACTATTCCATGGACTAAGTGTTCCTTGATTTGTGTACTCCATGATTCGGGCTCATAAACCGTTTCCATGATCCATTCCATGTCAAATTCATTAATGCTTGGACTAGTTAGGTCTTCGACTGGTACCAAACCAAGGTGTTGGTCTTCCCAAGAACTGGTATATTTAGCAAGTGAATCAGCTTTTATATGATTCTACAAAGGAATGTGAGTATTGGCATAATGTTCAAGGTCATTGAGAAGTTCCTAAATTTTCGACAAACATGAGGCCAGATTTCGTCCTTCTGCTTAGAACTCCCTCTGGATTTGGAAAACAACAAGTTGTGAATCACTGAACATTTCCAATGTATGGATACTTAATTCCCTTATTATTTTTAAATCTGCTATCTGTGCTTCATATTTCGTTTCGTTATTGGTAGTAGAGAATTTCAATCTCAAGGCATTACAGATAGATTGTACTTCGGGAGTCTCCAGCATTACTCCAACTCCTGAGCAGAGTTAGTCGCCCTCGTTTAGCCTAAAACTCCTCTGCACTTGACATATAATGAGCCGAGAGTTTGAAAATAAGTATGAATAGCTTTAATGTCCAATTCTTTGGCAATTTTATATCCACCGGTTAAGGAATTGTATTTTGCGTCATTATTAATTGCGGGAAAGGTGAGTTCCAAGACATAACAATTTGAGTGTTCCTCAAGGTTAATAAGTATAACTCTAGTTCCAAAGCACTAATAGTTGAATGATCCTTCCACATAAAGCCATTGGATGTGATTTTGTTCATTGCTTTCCGATGGGTCGTCAAGAGTAGTGAATTTAACAATGAAGTCCGCCAATGATTTCCCTTGGATAGCTCATATGTAACGACCCTCCTTCTCGGTCGATCCAAATTGATCGTTAAACCAACTTAAATCGAACCAAAGAGGCAGATACGCTAACTTTGGGCGCACAACACATCAGAGATAACAACATAAGACTTTTATAAACATCATAATAATGTTACATCAGAGTATAGAATATTAGAGTACGAATAAATAATATTACACAGCAAGAAAATATATTTACAATAAATGTAATACAATGCAGCGGAAACAAATAAACTAACACAGCGGAAGACTATCAATACTCTTGACACTGCTTTAAGCTTCGATCCAAAATCCTGCTAAATGAAATAATCTGCAAAACCAAAACTACTGGCAGCCCATGTGGAAAATATGGGCACCTAGAGTTTATGTAGAAACAATAAACTCCGAATCAGTCAGGGGACCGGTGTTAGAACTAAAACAGTTATTAACTTTATTTTAAAGTTGGGTAAATCAAGGGACCATGTCGTATGTCACGAAACAAGTTCGCCCCCATGAATACCAGTGCATAAAAAACAACTAGTAATAGTCATATGGATCTACAATGCATCATACAACATGAAATTCCTCAATCTACCCATTAAAGCTTAATCCCATATTTAGATTTTTTTCAAATCCAATTCACTTTACAGAAATTATTTCTTTGGACTTTATTTGCCGTTTTTCTTATTTCAAATCATTTTGAAATACATATCTAACTTTTATATCAAAGTATATTTCACTTTGGGATCTCAAACCAAAATCTTTTGGAAATATGAATTCCAAAACATCACAATGCATACAAAAAGATATCCAACCAAATGTCAGGAGGTATTCAGCCCTCAGACATGGTTGTACGCGTCGAACTAACTCGATATATATATATATATATATATATATATATATATATGTGTGTGTGTGTGTGTGTGTGTGTGTGTGTGTGTGTGTGTGACCTCCAACTATGGAGCAAGCTACACTGACGATGCACCTCCCACGCTCTCAGGGAAAATACACTGCCCTCACACTTTTATTCATCCCGGGTTTCCCGAATCTTTAGCCACATACCAAATCATTTCATATCTCGAAGTAGGGAAAATCATTTCACAACATAATAATCATAAGTACTTTCAAACTATAGTACTTTACATTAGCAATTCACACATATGATTAGTCACCATTAATCACATAACATTTGAGCTCGTGCGTCTCAAAGAAAAATGTTAAGCAAGATAATAAATTCTCCACCACCAAACAGATACATAATCAATAGCAACTAATCGGTTATGCTATGAACTACAATGTCAAACACATAATACATTACGAAATCATTCCGACAACATCGGGTTTAGGCCTCGAAATCATTTCTGTTTTATAAAACATTCCCTGTCCAAAATCGGGAATACATTTCTTTTCACTTAAGAAAAATATCATTTCAAAATCATTCATTAAATTTTAAATGAACTCAACAACATCGCTAAACATCGCATAGTCAAATCATGAAGTGTTTCACAAGATGTTAGCATACAAATATTTCTACCCAACCTAATGCTAAATGTAAAAGCATATTTTGCATAAACTGGTCGAGCACAATCCAAAAAATCAATCAACCACAATCCATATCAACAACCAAGCATATTTGGTTTATATCACATCTCATGTTTTGGTAAATTTATTTACCATCTCTCGTTTCAAATCTAATTAAAGATTTGGCTATCGCATGGTGTAAAACTGGTAATACTCCATTCGTGAACATTTCTCGAATTCGGTAAATTTAGTTACCTTATTCGCATTTCAATCTAATTAAAGATTCGTTAAAACTCTACTTAGTTTTAATCTCCAAAAATCATTACTTAATGATTATTATTTAATCTTTAGGAAATTAATCCTGCTTTTAATTGGGTTAAAGAACAAATTTTATTTAAAACATAGTTCACAATAAACCCAAAGTCATCTTCCATCAAAATGGAATCTTCACGGAAATCATAACAATTTATAATCAATATAAATTTCCGTATCAAACTAATATTATAAGTGGAATAGCGGCAAGGCCTTTTAAATTCCATAAAAGTAACGGTCTTCATTCACATAAGCTTATCTCGATTATTACAAAATCGAACTCCATTCAATTCCGATTTAATATATTAAATTAGAAAAACATTTTCTTTGGAAATTCCATTAATCTTATTTAAACGATTACAAATTCCAAATCATATCTTCACTATTAATAGTGTAAAAGAACAACTGTTATTTAAAACATTGTTCACGATAAACCCAAAATCCAATTCAATTCCAATTGAATATTAATTAATTGGTAAACTTCTCTAAATCTTAATTAAAAGATTTATTCTTTTCTCAATTTGGTTTAAGAACAGTGTTATTAAAGACACCATTCACGACAAACCCAAAATCCAATTTGATATTAAATATAAGGCTCTGAATAGAAATTATATTGGCTTATATTCAACATTAAATTCTGAAACCACAAATATCGTACTGGGAATAACGATATTTGTATTTTCCAAATTCCTCAACAATATCTGTATAATTATGGAATCCAATATCTAAATACTCCGAAGATTATTTCCATTCAAATCCATTCCTATTCATACATTGGAAAATTCTAGTTATTTTAAAACCATTTCAATCCAACTTATTATTTCTAAAAATAATTGGATTTTTATTCTAGTTATTAACTAGTTCATTTAGATAAAAATATATCTTTATCTTTTTAAAACTGGATTTTTTCATTCAATCTCTTTTTATATCATTTATTATGATTTTACATGATTTTTCCATATTTTTAATAATTTTATTAAGGCCCTTACAGTCGGTTTCCAATATCGGCTATCGAACTACATTCATAGCGACCTTTTCTGAAATTGATTTGGACATAATTTAAAATCAAATAGTTCAAATTTAAATCTCTAACATTCATTGGAAAGATCTTTTCGATATGAACCCAATAGTTCTGGTTTAGGAGAATCCGGCGGTCGGATCTTCCGTTACATCAATTTGAAGTTAATGGTTGAAATTCACGAACGGCTGCTGCGCGGCACGCTCTATTCAAGCCATTATATATATATATATATATATATATATATATATATATATTTAAAACGTATATTATGAATTGTTTATAAATTCGTTTTAAAAATGATTTCAACTTCCTTTTCAATTTTATACATTGTATACATACGTTAAAAATCATATTTTTAACCATTCAATAATTATTCCACTACATGATAATTTTATACATTCTATATATATGTTATAAATTATATTTTTAACCATCCAATAATTATTCCATTATATGACAATTTTATATATCTCATATATAAGCTAAAAATAATATTCTTAGCAAACAAATATTTATTTCATTGCATGACCATTTTATACATCGCTATTATATATTTCATGCAACGCATATATATTTCATACAACGCATATATATATATATATATATATATATATATATATATATATGCGTTGAAATACATATATATTTCATACAATGCATATATATATATATATATTCCATAATGCATATATATTTTTTATTCAACACATACATATATATTTCACATCGCATATATATTTTATACAACATATATATATATATATATATATATATATATATATTTCACATCGCATATATATAATTTTTTACAACGCATATATATAATTTTTTTTTATTTTCCATTTCAACTGAATTTAGAAATCTCACTTCAACAACCACAAAGTGTCTATCCACATTTCTTGAAATATGAGTGTCGTATATTCAAACAAAGCTTCTTGTACAAATGAGTCGTGAATAGGTCATGTGTTGAACTCAAGCAATGTCACATACAACAAAAAAAATTAATAATGACAATTTATACATTTTTCAGTTATAAAATAAATAGCTGTACAAATATTTTAGTGAGAGAGTTCTCACTTTGGTTTCCACTCCGTCATTCTTTATTTAAGAATTACTTTTTAATAAAATTAAATGGGCATTTAATTTTGTCAAAATCTTCAACAGCTTCTGTTTCTGTTCGAGCCAGTTCTAAAATGTAGATCTCAACAAGAGGAATCCAACGTAACTGGTTTCGCGAAATTCTGACATTGTTTGGTTAAGATACAGAGTTTAAAATTTAAACAATAACTAATTAACTAATATAATTAATGAATTAATTAACTTTATTAAACAATTCTCTATATCTTTCCTATGAACGATGAACCTATCGTTCAAAACATTTCCGCCGTTGCACCTCCTCATCGGAGCCGCCTGGAGTCGATCGCCATACCCCACGACTTGCGCCTCTGCGTTGTCCACCTCCTCCCTAAACAGTGTTAGATTCGGTTGTCCTACCTCCTCACAATTCCAATTCGAAACTGACCCCTTTGAGCTCCAATTTCTCTTGAATTTTAGAAGGGATTCAGAAACCGTTGGGTTTAAAGATCTCAGCATGCTCTTTAATTTTAGTGTTGGAAGTTTGGAATATCATCGATGGGATGTGGAGAGATTGAGGCACGAACTATTGACGATTTCGGCCATTGATCGCAATAAGGAGCACTGGTGCATCAGTTAAATGAATTAGGGCTTTAGTTATTTTATTTTGTTTATATATATATATATATATGTAAAATAATATTTTGTTTAATCATTATGAAATTTTACATTCGAACTCCAAATCAAACCCAACGACTGTTGTCCCTAGCTAAATACCCCCATTCTAGACACAATGGGATATGTTTCATAAGCCAATTCGATCGTTTTAATCAGTTTTTATCAAAATTAAAATATAAATGAATATAATGGTCAACACTGAATTTGAACGTACATTTTAATTTACTAAGGCCACATACTGACTCCAAAAACTACAGAAAAATAAATCTAGCTATGTTTTGATAATACAGTCCTAATAAAACTAATTTCATCCAATTTGGAGATCGTTTGAAAAATGGCCTTTTTATAGTCGATTAAATTCAAATTGACTTTATCAAACGCGATTAAATTTACCCTCACAAATTAGTTCCAAAAATTATGAAATTTGAAACCTAACAATAATTTGAAATTCCAGATCCAACAAAAGTGGTTTCATAAAAAACGGAGGTCATTTGCAAAATGGCTATTTTTAAGGGCTATTTATTATATTAAAATATATATAAATTCCATAACGACTATTCTGAATTTTAAACTGGACTTAACATTCAATTATATTATAAAATCTTAGTTCCTTACATTCATTAGAAAGATATAGTTAAATAGATTCTAACGTTTCTGGTTTTACTGAAATCCGATTTATATTGAATTCTGTACATTTATTTGAAATTAAAAATCGAATTTTCAAACTACCGTGCCATTTCGAGTTCGTTTTAGTTAAATTTTTAATTATACGTTCTAACTTTGATTTAAATAAATTTTAAATCGTTAATTCTCAAAATCAATCATTTTATATCTTTAAAATCCATTAAATCAATTAAAAATAAAATTTTAAATTGATTCTAAAATTCCGGGTTGTTACAGCTCTCCTTAGGATAAATGTGAGCTCAAACTCATTAAGTTCAATGTTCCATTTCAAGAGTCTCCTAGATGACTCAGGCTGGTGAAGGACCTACCATAGCGGCTAGTCAATAAAGACTTTAATGAATAAGGCTGAAAATATGAGCTAAGCTTTTGATATATGGGAGATTTTCGAGATTCATTTAGCTCTTGTTTAGTGTACGAGCCACTGGATATGGTACACCTCATGAACAAGCATGGAACTAATAGCATGCACAGAAATAACTAAATTGATGAATATATCCTCGTGGTCCAAGGCTTTGATAGAACGGAAGGTCTTTCTAAGTGATCCAAAAAGTTCTAGAATACAGCAACGCATTTTAGTGTCCAAGAAAAGTTGATTTTCCCTTTTTGATTAAGTCTAAGAAGGGAATCCATATATTGATGGTTCTGGAAATGAATCTACTTTGGGCAACGAACTTCCCGCTTAGACTTTGAACGTTTTTGGTAATTTATAGAACTTTAATCTTCTAGATGCCATCGATCTTCTTGGGATTGGCTTCAATCCCTTGAGTGTTGACAATGAAACATAAGAATCTTCCTGATGCAACGCCAAAAATGCATTTGAATGGATTGAGTTTCATGCCATACTTACGAACAATGCTAGACATCTACGTGACATCGTCGATATGGTCGTTCGACTATCATGATTTCACGAGCATGTCGTCCTCATAAACCTTCATGGTTATTTTAATTTAGTATTTAAACTTCCAGTTGATGAGCTATTGATAGGTGGCCTCAACATTTTTCAATCTGAAGGGCATAAAAATATTGCAATACAACCTAGTTTAGTAAAAAATCTTATGTGTTCTTGATCAAGGACATGCATTGAGATTTGGTTATATCCTTAGTATACATCCATTAAGGATAAGAGCTAATAGCCAGCAGTTGACTCGTTGATCTGGCCAATCTTTGGAAGTAGACGCTTTTCTTCGAGCATGCTTTACTAAAGTCAAAATAATCGAAGCATGTCCAACATTTCCCTTCGACTTCTTTATGAGTATAGGCTTGGAGATCTAGAGGGAATCACAGATGAAGTCGGTATTTTCTGACTTGTCCTCCTCCTCTTTAAGTATCGTCAATCTCTCTGACCCCAATGTTCGACGTTTTTGTTTCATTGGAAGGAACTTTGGATCAATCTGTAAGGCGTGACTTACAATTCCTAGCATAATGCTGCATATATCAGAATAGGTCCAATTGAAGGCATCAAGGTTGGCCTATGAAAGTTTAGCGAGTTCCTTCCTCATAGCAGAACTAAGTTGTGATCCAATCTTCAAGGCCTGAGTTTGGCTGCCATGGCTGATAGGAACGTCTGGGGTTTGCTTGAATGGAGTTGTTTTTCATATTCTAGTTCCTTTTCTTTCCTTAGGCCAATTTCTTGGTAAACACGACTTGTTGTACAAGCCAGGCCTCGGTACTAGGTGCATAGGTCTTGGTGTAGAGTGAAGTCACCATATCCTTCCCCTTTTCACAGCAGGTGTGATCACTCCATTCTGCCAAATAACAATCTATTTTTGTGATTTGGTCTCTAAGGATCACTTCGACTCATTATCAGTGGGAAATTTCAGTAAAAGGCAACAAGGCACCATCCAGATTTGGAAATAGGATAGAGTAGGTTCCCCTATAAAGGCGTTGTAGGGAGAGTATATGTTAATGATAACGAAGGAGATGATTCTAACTTTATTGTGTTATCCTTTTCCAAATTTCTTGGTAGGTCCATTCCTATTGGCTTACTAGCAATGCCATTAGAACCATGAATTCTAGAATTGCATACCTATAACTCTTTGGCCTTGAGGTTCATTTAATCATATGTTCTTTTTAAATAAGATATTGATGGAACTTCCCTAGTCAATCAAGAATTTTCTAACATAATTGAGAACAATATGGGTTGAGATGATGGAAGGGAAAATGGTTAGAGATTCCACTTCTGTAGCTTCCCTTTCGGGAAAGACAATTTCGTCATCGATTGTCTTTTGGAATTTAGCTGGGACACCCTCGTCTGTAGAAAGGCACTCTTTATATTCTGCATATTTTATGGAGTTGACATATTCTTTCATACCTCTGAAAGTTTTATCCACTAGGTGTGGCCCACTGTAGATGGTGTTACATTGAAGGGGCCTGATGGTGCCACTTGAGGTTGAGTGGGAATTGGAGGACCCGATGCTCCTTCCTTTAGAGCTTGAGCGTAAACATATTGCTCGAGATTATTTTTTCTTATGAGCTTTTTTATGACTTCTCTAAGATGTTGGCTACCAGTAGTATTGTGGCCATATATCTTTGTGGAAGCTACAATATTTGCCTGATTGTTTCTCCTTTGCCATGGACTACCTCAGATTGGACTTCTTATTTTGTATAGTGTTGCAAGTTTCCAGATAGATTGTCTCCAACTGAGATTTCAGACAAATGTAGTTACTGTATGAAGGAAATCAAGATTGCTTCTTCCATTCCTTCTTTTTTAAGCGACCTACAGAGTTATTTCCCTTATGTTTGGGCATATTCTTGACATCCACCTCGGTTTTTCTGTGCTTTCTTAAGTTTGTTTAGTGCCAACATTACTTTACACAACAACTTGCTGAAATTTGTAGGGATTGCCCTTTGTAGCCCAACTCTTGCGTGCTTCTTCCCGTCGCAGGTACTAACTGGCTTTTTCATAAAATTTATCTAAACTCCTTAGAGGATTTCGATTTGAGCCATTCCGCTTAGCTAATTTTTAGGTGAATGCACTTTATAAGGGCCAATTGTGGATCACAACTTCCATGAGAACGTTGTTAAATCTTTTCAGGATGATTTTCAATGATTCTCCAACCTCCGGAATATGTTAAATATGGTCAGATATCCTTTGGCATAGTTGTATGCATCCTGAATTGCTCCATAAGTTTATTGATCAAACAAAGATATGGTTCTTGGCAGGAGTCATGAAAGTTATATCAAAGCTAGGCCTTTAAGGAATGCGGTAAAGCATTTGCACTATACTACATCAGTGGCATGAGATGAATCCATGTGCCACTCATATTGGTTTAGGAATTGCCATAGATCAATTTTTCTTGAGGATGCCATGAGTTGCGGCATGTTAAATCATCGACGCCATTTATTATTCGAAACAACTTTCAACAAAGTGGTTATGCCTCGTACATATTTCCCTATCATCATCTGTGTGGCCATGTGGCTCTCTCATGATCCTACAAATCATGGCAGTGAGATCAAGATTTTGAATCTCCACTAGATTCCAGCGATCATGATTACCTCAGGATTAGGTTGCCATTGGTGCTTCCTTGGAAGAACATCATCGTCATCAAGTTGAACAGTATTATTAAGTTGATTCCATTGAGGTTGATCAGGGACCATTTTTTGCTAATTAGCAGTAGGAAGTCTAGGAACCAAATTTTGGATGGCTATGGCTTGGGGCCCTTGTAAGGGAGTTCAGTTCCGATCCCATGGATAAGATCATTCTTAACCGGGAATGTACAGGCTAGTGTTTCCCCTTTGTTATGGAAGTTTCCATGCCGTCTTGAGCCACCCTTCTCCTTTGGTTCCGAATACTGCGATAGAAATCGGATGAAGAACTTTTGAAGGCATAGTTGTTAGATGCTTGAGTGCTCATATTTCTTTTAAGGTGATCAATGTTTAGTTTTAGTCTCTTTTTGCAACTATCTCATCCGATCAATATTCTGTTTGATCTAGTTGTTAAGCTATAACCGAGTTTTATCAAATTTCTTCATAATAACTTCCAATTGGCCATGGGTGACTATAACATTAGGTGCAGACATAGTGACCATATTGGCTGTGGCAAGGGCGTTAGCACTACCATAAAATTGTTGTTGGATTGATGCCTCTTCTTGTTCAGCATTAGAAGGCCCAACACCTTAAGCGTTCTTCATCACCATGTCTTTAAGCTTTATAAGTAGATTTATGGGGATCTGAGAAGATTCGGAAACTAAAATAGTAGAAAATTAGAAAAATTGAGTTTTTTAATCTCAATGAAAGCACCAGAATGTTGATACTAAAATTTTGCATAACATCCAATGATTTCAAAAAATACTTAAACTAAAAGAAATGGATTATGAGGAAATAAGAAATAGAAAGAGACACAGAGATTTACAGTGGTTTAGCATTATTTTACATGTGTCCACTTGGCAGATTTTTTTACTTTATTGCCGAATTACAAGGTCACGAATATTCGGATCGGTAAAACTCTGAATAGAATATGCCAAAGTAAACAAATGTCAAAAAGATCTATTATTTGTTTATGGAGCGGGCATTTATTAATGTAGGTTACGCAGGAAAGTTGAATGACTGGTGTATAGGTGTCATAAAAGGCCCAAGCCTAAATTGAGCTATGTGAGGGATCGGTCCATATCCCTTTATAAGTATCGATACTGATCCCTCAAATTAAGAGTGTGGGTCCTGCGGTTCCTCAAGTGAGTCTGCCATGTGTATTGAATCGTCATCTGAAGTTTCATATTTTTTTAATTATTGGTTGAAGAGTAATTGTTATTTAATTGTCAAAGTAGAATTATTTCGTCGGTTCATATTAGAGTTGCACCGACCCTCAGTATCGGTTATTATAGTCTCTCAATGGAAGAGTTCCCAAGCATGTTTTTGATGAGCAAAAGTGACTGTTGTCGTGTGATGTTATCCGAACTTTATCCCCAGGAATTCACGTGAAGTTTCCGAACTTTTTGGCTTTTACCGTTAAGATGTGTCCATCCAAGTATCTTATGAAATCTGAGCTAAACGGTTGGGAAACAAAATCACTTCGTCAAACATCTAAATTTTCACGGAGACAATTCCCATTGACTGATAACACCAATTTTTATAATAATCGAATTACCTCTCTATTGACATAAGAAGAAAAAACAATTCATTCGCCGTCAATATATATTCATCTACCTCACCAACATCACTCTCCACCTTTACAAATGAAGTTGCCACTTCTTTCATCTTGTCTCTATCTAAGTGCTTTTTATTCCAATGATCTAGCTTCTTACAGATATAGCATTTTTTTGGAGTTTAAAAAGGGTTTTAAAGAGGATCCTTACCCAAGGCCGGCCCTTCTGCTGCGCAAGCTGGGCAACTGCCCAGGGCCCGGTTTTCAAAAAGGTCCAATAATTTTAATAAACTTAATATTGTTTTGTGTAAATCAGTTGGAAACCAAGCTACATGCCATCAAAATAATAATTAAACAAGCAGCAGCCCACTAAAACAATCACCATCCCACCTAGAAACAAAGAAACATTAATCACGTATCTTTTCATTTGAGAAATTCTCCTTGTCTTCTCTAGTCCGTTCCTTTTTCTTAATGTTCATGTACTTTTACCCTAATTATTTATTTTTGAAAGTAAGCAACATCCTCTTAGCAGATCTCTCAATCTCAACAACATATCTTCTTACTTCTATTTTGAAAGCAAGCTCTTTATAATTCATCAAGACAACAAAGGAAATGATGTTGTCGGTTTGCCTTGTTGGTATGTTTCTAATTCTAACCTTTTGACACAGAATCATCGATTATATTTACGTGGTTTTGATTCTTTTGAATTTTTCTGTTGTTTTAATTTTGTTTTTGTGAGGAATGCATGTTGTTTTAAATTTGCTGGAGGATTCACATGATACCATTTCGTTATTTTAAATATAATAAAGTTGAGACGACAAATATTTTGAGGAATAAAATAATGGAAAAAGATACTAAAGCACTAACTGACAAATTGGAATAGATTACGGTTAATAAACAAGGAGTGGTTCAATGCTTTCATAATAGAGCAGCAATATCCTCCATTTCTTTTAATATATATGTTGTAGTCCTCATTTGTAAAATTCACATTGAATTGTGGTGTTTTTTTTTGATAAAATCAGCAATGTTGTTATAAACGTTTTGTGAAGGAATTGATGTGTTCTCAAAAGTGATGATAGCCCATAAAATATTATTGACGATTTCAGTTATGCATCAGCTAAAAGTTGTTTATCAAAATTAAAATTACTGAAATCATATTTATGTAGTTCAGTGTCACAATATAGATTGAATAAACTAGCAATATTATGCATTGAGAAGGGCATGTTGGAAAATATTGATAAAAAATGATATAATTAATGATTGAAAATTT
The DNA here is from genome assembly GCA_030737875.1 of Allium sativum. Lineage (NCBI taxonomy): Eukaryota > Viridiplantae > Streptophyta > Magnoliopsida > Asparagales > Amaryllidaceae > Allium > Allium sativum. The sequence goes on along the minus strand of CM060922.1, from coordinate 78,435,973 downwards.
CATGGAGAGATGTTTTTAAATGAGATTTGTTTTTGAGGTTGTGTACCTTTTGTAATAAATATTTTGTAACTTTGCTACTTTTAGCAAAAATTTAATCATTGTTTTATGACAATTTAATCTGTTAATGCAAATATTATATTTTTATGGTATATTTGTTGTAGTTATATATAGTAATCTTAGAAATTTGCAAAAGCCCCAGATTATTATTTTGTCCATGGCCCAAAATGACATTGATCGGCCCTGCCCTTACCCCTTTTCTATTAACCAAAATATAAAAACGTGCAAAATGATTGGGTTACATAAAAAAGCAAGCCATTTATCATATACTAATCTATCATTAGTAGTATTAGAAAAGCTGACTGGCCAAGACCCAAGACATCACTTCCGCTTAATGTCCGAGCAAACACATGGAAATATTTCTAATTGGTTGGGACTTGTTATCAAACAAGCTGGCATTTCTTTCTTCCTGTAAACCCCACCCAATTTCCTTCACCATCTTGTATCTTTAAAAATAGTATACTATTCCTCACCACTGTTTCTACTAGGGGAATGAAGACCTTTAGCAAGAAGAATGTTTTTCCAGACCCATATTTGAATAATTGCATGTAAAATAGATGCATGTTTGTCTCATTCTTCACCACAAAAGCTTCAAGTAGTATCAATTTCCATTCCCATTCTTTTCAGCTTGTTCTTAGTCCAAAGTCCATTCTTCATCACTTTCCATAAAAAGAGATTTTTTGTTGACTTCCACTACTATCCCAAACTCGATTGACCCATGTTTTCTTTCCTTCATCAGCGTGTGTGTTAACAGTTTATAGAAAGGCCATATAGAGTGTATTTTTCTAGATGGTTCCCAAGCATAGTATCTTATGGCTTAACAAAGGGCTTTCAATTTGCTAGTTGGTTCAATAGGACCTTGATCGTAGTGTTGCTAGTGTAAGAAAAGAAATTCTGGCCATTGGAGTAGTAGTCAACGGCTTTGGTATTGAGTGGTATTCTTGTTTGATATATTTCGTTGTGACATAGCTTATTACTCAAAATTAAAACATTAAATACCTAAGGAGCATTCCATAACTTGGCATGAGAAGTTTGAGATATATCCAACTGGATGTGTTCCTTAAGTATTTTTCTTGTGTCTGGAACCTGCCTCTATATCTAGCTCGCATTTTGTTTCCTTTGAAGAAGCAAAAGTCTTTTGATCCAATATAGTGTTTTTCTACATCAAGTTGTCCAAATAGGTTTCACATAATTGATAAAGTGTTAAGATGTGTTGTAAAAGCTGCCTCATTCCACTTTAGTATGTCAATGACCCTTAGAGTATCTCCAACAATGTTACGGGTCATAGCATTATGACCCGTAACATTCAGGGAGATATCTTTGATATCTCCCAACAGTCGCGCGCTGATTTTATCGGCGCACCACTTGTGAGCCGATAAAATCGGCGCGCGCATCCCCCGCGCCTATAAGTATGGTGCGGGAGGCCTTGAATTCTCCATACTTAGCCAAATTTCCTCATTTTTAATTTTTTTAATTGTTCTAAACGGAGGGATGCCGCCACACGTAACGAAGATGGCGAGACGTACAGTTCCAGCTCAGCTGGACGACGCAGCTGGTCCAGCGCACCTTCCTCCACTAGCAGGGACTACGATTGAGGCCTTACGGATCCTTCACGAGTTGCCAGAGGGAATCACGCACCGTTCGTTTACCGTGCTCGACACCGTCCTGGTATAAATTCTAATTTTATCATTTATATTTATTGAATAGTTTAGTATATTACATAGAAAGCTTGATCTATTAGTTTTATAGTTATAGTTTAATACACTTAAGTTTCAATTATTAGTAGTATGAACCATTGATTATATAGTTATTGAACTGTAATAATATTAACATTTACATTTATTGAACTGGTGAATAGTTTGCTATATTACATAGGGAGCTTGACCTGTTGGTTTTATAGTTATATTTTAGTGCATTTACGTTATAATTTTTAGTAGTATGAACTGTTAATTATATAGTTATTGAGGTGTTATACTTTTAACATTTAGGACACTTAAGTTTACCTTCGCGGTAGTTGGGTGAAGTTTAACACATAGGCCCTTGACATATTGCCATTACATATTCGAGAGAAGCTATAGCTAGTCCGTTCGGACTATTTTTACAGATTACACCTCCCTAGTCCTTCGATCGACCTTTAGTAGAGGCCTTATCGGTAAAATGGTGGCCTACGACACACACATTTCACTTCCCCAATTTTGAGCTAGGTATCACCCCAGCAGATTTTTACATGCTTATGGGGATTGAGATTGGTCACCCCGATTGAGTCTCCTGCCCATTCGATACCTCCTATGAGTCACCCGAGTCTTACTGCAGTACTTGCCAGACATGTCTGTAGCTCATATCTCTCATGGTGTCGTTTCAGTCACATATTTACTTGATTACATTACCGCGCATCTCGATGCAGTGGATTTCCATGACACAATATATCCGGCCACTATTTTATATCTCTTTGGTTCGACATTCCTTTCGAACCAATGGAGTACGATCAGCATTAGCCGATTTAGACAAGATGCATATGATTGACTGGGGCACTGCTATTTTGGGTTTTCTGTATACCGCTCTTGAATCTTACGCTTTTGGAGCGGTTGTGCAAATGTTTGGATTTTAGTACATGTTGTCATGCTGGTACTACGGGTACACAAGCAACATGCATCCATGCAAGTTGCATGTCGCCAGTCATACTGCCGAGTCCTTTTTCCTACTTATGCGTAGATGGGAGAGCAGTTTCCTAGTCCGGTGTGTTCCTTCTGGTGTGAGACACGATTTGATGGAGGCCCGTACTAAGTTAGATTTGAGGGAGAGGGGCAACATATTATGAGCACCTTGGAATTCTTATTGGATGTTACTTTCAGCAGGCGGCCCACTACCTATGACTACCCACTCGTCATTGCATGTCGTTTATCTCTTCGCCGTGTCCTCTTGCTCCCACCCGCCCACCTTCCTATTTGGCACTTTGGCGATCGGTGTTATTATCAGGGCCCTGGCCAGTTGCGCATACCTAAAGATCCACCTCTTCCTGATGATATGTTCGGGCCTCGTCGTTCTATAGAGAGACAGTAACATACAAAGTTTGAGACAGGGAGGATGGGTTGATACGACCGAGTTTTACATACCCGACGTAGATTTTGATCCTTATTAGGTACGTGTAGCTCCTAGGCGGTACTTTTTGCCGGATTATATGCAGGGTGTGAACTCCAATCAAATTGGTCACCGATTGGTTATGGGTAGAGATCATCCTCCACCGTTTACTTTTGCCCGACCCCTACACAGATCTCCGACCAGCCTATGGATTTTGCTCTACCCGATACATTTCAGGCCTTCGATCTCAGCGGTACATAGTTGTCCCTGCCTATTATTTACCCACCTGCTTACATGGTAGCAGGTGTCCCTACTGTTGGATTATTCCGGCATATGAGGTATTCTTCTTACTTGTGGATTTATTACCTTGTACGTTCTAAGTTGTAGAAACTGATTTTATATGTTCTATATTTGCAGTATGCACCCCGGCTAGGCCAGCATAGGATACATATTGCCGCTATTCAGGAGATGACCCTGCTAAATTCTCAGTCCTTATATCAGGAGCACCAGACCATAGTTCAGGGTTTGCAGGAGCAGATCGACGACTTGCAGGCCAGACTAACGGCAGCAGGGGTGGTGATACAGGATCATCAGGTATGGTTGGAGGGCCATGTACTAGTGGAGGTGGTTATGGTGGATTAGGTGGGGGTGGAGGATTAGCTGGGGGTGGAGGATTAGGTGGGGATGGAGGAGTAAGCGGTGACGATGACGATTTTCCTTATTATGACAACGATGATAGAGGGGATGACATGGAGCACGATGCTAACGATGATGCTGCGGATTTAGATTGACTTTCATGAGTATCTTGCTGATGATATTTTGTTTTTTGTTATCATGATATATATATGTGTATGGCATGTTGTAGTGGACTTTACGTTATTCTTCCATGTTTGCTCGTTTTTATATGTCATGTTGGTGCATGCTGTACTATATTATCTACATTTTATGTTTACTATTGTGTATGGCATGATGTAGTGGACCGTCTACAACTATATTTTATGATGTTCTGTGTACTGGGCCCTTTATTATCTATATTTTATGATGCTCTGTGTAATGTTAAACGATGTTTGAAACGTTTAATTAAAAAACAATGTTTGAATGTTTTATTTATAATTTAATTATAAAACAAGCTACAGCGGCGTGGTAGTTCATAATATAACGTTTTGAACTTTAATTGGTTGTACAGGATCCAGTTTAAATCGGATTTCTTTGAACATAAAATGTTCGAATCGAATTGATAATATTTTCCTAATGGAAGAGAAAAAATAGAGTTTTCATGTTGTAGATTTATTTTATGTCCAAATTAAAATTTCTAATAGTCACTATGGAATTCCTTTATAAATTATAATGTTTATTTAAATAAAATAAACAACTCTTATTCAAAGTAAAATAGTTTTGGCTTGGAATTCAACCAATAAAGCGGTGCACAACGCGATGTACACTCCATTGTCTGTATATAGGTGGGGATGACCCCGTCTTTTGCTTGTAATATCGTAGTGGACGACCTTGTTTTTCACTATATATAGTGGGTTCTTCGAAGCAGGCTAAACCCTCATTTGCAATTTCTTTTCTTCCAACCGCCTACTCCTTCCTCTTTTCCTATTCTAGCGTTCTACTTGAAAAGAAAATAGTATACTTGCCTTATTGGTGTAAGTTGAAATAGGGAAAAAAGGTATAGGCTCCACCATGACCAACTTGGGAAATGACGATGAGAAGGTAACAAATCAACGACCTGGAAAAGAAAGTGTGGTAGAAGGGCGCGTTGTGGAGCCACTGGGTTTGGGTGGATCCAACCCTTTATGCTATTGTGGAGAAGAATCGGTGGTCATTGTTTCGAAAAAGAAAAAAAAATGTTGGTCGTCGATTTTTCGGTTGTGAAGCCTACGAAGACCACAAGGTTTTTCCTGATGAAATTGACTGTTGTAACTTTAAGTAGTGGATTGACCCTCCGATGTGCAAACGTGTAGTTCAATATGCACTAGAAGCGCAAGCCGAAATAAGATGCTTGAAAAAGATTGTTGCTGAGCCAACTAGAGTTGGATTTTTCCTGCATCCATGGTTGGTCTATGAGGAAGCTATCTTATCGTGTTTTATTGTACTTTAAATTTGATGTAGTGTGGCATTTCTTAATGTTGTAATATTGTTGTTCGTACTATTGTAGTTTGGCATTTCTCAATGGTGTAGTATTGCAGTTCGTGTGTTTATGTGGAAACTATCTTATTATTGTGTTTTTTACTAGAAACTGGGATACATAGTCCAATGCTCAGAACGTCCGTGATAGATAATCTCCACTATGAGCTAGTCATTGCGTTTTGTAGCCATGATAGAGAATCTAAACTATACACCAGCATTGGACACTGTTAATGCCATGATAGAGAATCTACACTATGCATTAATCACTGCCCACTATAGTCGTGATAGAGAAACATTGAAATATAATTTATTTCATTAAACAATATAAAATAAAGGATTTTAATTTTATTTACTATCGTTTTGGGTTGGCATTCAACACGAGTTACTACGTGGACGACCCTACTTGTTAAATTCCATGGCTACATTACGTGGACGACCCTGCACACATAAATTCCTAAGCAGCTATTACGTGGACGACCCTACACAGTATGTACTAGACAAAGACATGTAACGATAAAGGAGCACTCGTTCCAATAAGGTGGCACTCAGTCCAAAAAAGGAGCTCTCTATCTAAAAAAGGAGCACTCTGTCCAATAAAGGAGTGCGATATCCAATAAAGGAGTGCTTTGTCCAATGAAGGAGTGCTTTGTCCAATGAAGGAGCGCTTTGTCCAATAAAACTGCACTCTGTCCAATAAAGGAGCATTCTATTCAATAAAAGAGCACTTTGGCCACCCAATAAAGCTACCCATTGAACAATACCTCATACCTTATATACAACAACAACATCTCAACAATATCTCATATCCAAACACATTCACAAACAATAATGGATTCCTATTTTATGACATGCATCATGGCTTTTAATAGCGATTCGGAGGAAGAGGAAATCCTTCAAGAGTAAGCGGAAGAAATACAGGAAATACGGGACTTATACCATGAAGCGTACGTTTCATCATCCATAAGTCGAGGGGGATCGGTTCCTGGAAGGAGATTTATACACCAAAATCATGCTAAATACCATAAGTCTCTGATGCAAGATTACTTCAATGACAATTGCACTTACGGGCCTGATATGTTTCGTAGAAGATTTAGGATGCAGAGAAATTTATTTCTTCAGATATTGGCGTGTATTCAAGGTAACAATGATTACTTTAAGTACAAACAAAATGCATCAAAGACGCATGGGTTGTCCGGTTTTCAGAAAATGACGATCTCTATGAGAATGTTAGCGTATGTCACTCCTAGTGATACATTGGACGATGCATACCGAATAGCAAAGAGCACAACACTAGACACCGTTGAAATTTTCTGTCAAGCTATAGTGGACGTCTACGGAGAAGAATACTTAAGGTCTCCGAACGAAGCAGATGTAGTGCGAATCAGAGAGATGCACGAAAGCAAGGGATGGCCGAGAATGTTAGGGATTCTGGACTGTATGCATTGGGAATGGAAGAACTGCCCTAAGGGATTACAAGGTGCGTACAATAGGAAGGAAAGGCGACCAACCATCATTTTGGAAGTTGTGGCATCGTACGATCTATGGATATGGAAAGCTTTCTATGGAATCCCCGGATCGAATAATGACTTAATTGTTATAGAAAGATCCCATCTGTTCAATGATCCTGCTCAAGGCCAGGTACCTCCTTTAACATTTACCCTAGGCATAAATACTTATGATCATGGCTATTACTAGGTGACGGCATTTACCCGAAATGGAGAACCATTGTTAAAACATGTCCAAATCCATTGAATCCTAAACAAGTCAAATTCACGATGATGTAGGAGGGACAAAGGAAAGATGTAGAACATGCTTTCGGTGTTTTACAATCTAGATTTGCAATGATAAGTAATCCATGTCGGTTGTGGTCTAGGAAAAAGTTGTCTACGATCAGGTTTCCTGCATCGTTCTACACAACATGATTATAAAGATGAAAGAGATATATATGAAGGGCAACGCCACTACGAATATGAAGGTGCTTCGCAACCACCCCAAGTATTCCGACAAAACACACTGCTAACAGAAGAGGACTTCAACATTTATTTGAACGGCCAGGTTATGTTTAGAGATGCATAACTCCATATCCGACTGTAGAAAGATCTTATGGATCGTTTATGGAACCAATATGGTGATACCTAGCTATGAAGCTTGCTTTATTGTCCGAACTCGTATTTTATTTTATGATGGTCCTAGCTTATGGATCATTTATGCACTAATGATGTTGTAGTTATTTATTTTACCAATCTCATTCTACTGTATTTCTATGGGTTATTAACCAGCAGCTAATATTAAGTTCTAAGCTAAATTATTTATTTTGGTGTTCCTAGACATAACTATTGTGTACGAAAATAATAACTATTATATTTTGTCATATTAAAATATAAGCTAGGATAGGAAAAAACAAATATTTAAAATCTAAACGTATGACGCGCTGACTTTATCGGCTCGTGAAGTAACGAGCTAATTTTATCAGCGCGTGCCAAAAAAAATCGGCTTGTAGTGTGACGAGCCGAAAAAATCAGCGTGCGAGAGCAATTCAGGATCCTGAATTGGTCCCATAACATATGCATAAATATTACACGGTGGGATATTTGTTGGGGACCAATTAACCCCAATACTACCAATTACGAGTACGAATGCATCTCTATTGGAGTTGCTCTTAGGCCACTATTCTTAAATGGGGCATGTATTTACTGTTAGACATAGGAGTAGGCTTTTTTTAAAAAACATTTCCAGTCCAAAGGAACCAGAAATAGACCTTTTTAACCATTTGAAGTATATTTTTCATAAGAATAAGAATTTAGGAATGGTAGATATGCATGGGAATTATTATGGACTTAACAGTAGTTAGTCTACCAGTTTGCGTGAGGATCTTGTTATGCCATAATTAAGTTTGGTGGTAATTTTCTCATAAAGAGGAATATAGTGCTCGGATTGAACTCATGTAAAAGTAAGGGGAACCCCTAGATAACCGATACCAGGATTTTAGAACTGAAGGTTGTGAGTGTTGGAAATAAACTTGGTTTTAACAGAAAATATAAATTATGGAATAGATTTAATTCTTGTATTTAGGGAAGGACAAAATAAATGGAAATAAACATTAGAGTTACTTTATATGTAATAGAATTATCTAGAGAATGGTTTGTTAAGGCAAGCCTAGAAATTAGTGGACAAAGAAGAATCTAGAGAAGAAGAGTCTAGAACCTTTGTTATGTTTTAATATAAGTGTACTCTCTCATTTGTTGTATGAAGAAATATCAAGCAATGTATTAAACTGATGTAAGCAAAAATTAAGTTTGATGAAAATTAAGTAAGCATTTCCTCCTCATACGAAATTATCTCCCAAACTTCATCTACTTCTAAAATTTCTAACATTGGTATCAGAGCTATAAAAAATTTCTAACATTGGTACCAGAGCGAGGTTAGATAATCAAGAAAGATTACAAATGAAACGTCATTTTTTCAAATTCAGTTATTGAAGAAAGATAATTATGGCACTTGGAGCATCCGCATAAAGAAGCTGCTTGAATCGCAAGGTTTGTGGGATATCGTAGAAAATGGGTATGAAAACCCGTCGATGTCACCACTTTATCCCATATTAAAAGGGACAAATTAAAGAATTTGAAGAAGACGGACTTACAAGCATTAGTCATCATTCATCAAGGCTTGGATGATGATATGTTCGTAAAGATAATGGATGCATCTACAAGCACAGAAGCATGGGATATCTTGGTGAATGCCTTCATCGAAATTAATAAAATGAAGAAAATTTGATTGCAAACTATGCAACGTAAGTTTGAAGCTTTACATATGAAATCATCAGAATCAATTGATGAATATTTTTATCGAGTTGTATCAATTGTAAATCAAATGAAAAAATATGGAGAAAAATTGGAAGATCTTAGAGTTATTGAGAAAATTGTACGATCTTTAGATTCCAAATTTGACAATATAGTTGTTGAAATTGGAGGTTCCAAAGATGAAAAATCCATGAACATTGGTCAGCTTTTGGAGATCCTTTAAGTTTTTGAATAAAGATTAAATAGGGAAGTTGAAGAGAAGAGCAATAAAGTGGAAGAAACATGTACAGAAGATGGTGCGTTGCTACTAGCTCACAAAGAAAATGAAGAAGAGGAAGATGAGAAAAATAGCATTAAGAAAGAAATTCATGGAGCATCTAAGGATGTGGAGCGGGACGTAAATAAAGTTTGCAAGGGTGTTGATGTTGACAAAGCATCTGGTGAGGAAAATATGAAGAGCACAGAAGAAAAAGGTGTATCTAAATGTGTGATTATTGAAGAAGAATTCAAAGAAGCAGAAAGGAAGGGTAATGAAAGCAATCTGAAATGCAAGGATGATGCTGACAAGCCAAAAGATGAAAAAACAGATACTGAAGAAGGAATTGGTACCGAAGATGCGAAAAAAGATAACAAGACAGAGGAGGAAAGAAGGGGGAAAGAATTGCAAAATGATATTGATGAAAGCAAAATGAAAGTGGATGAAAGCAAAAAGAAAGTGAAAGGGTCCAGCTATGAATTTTATGAAGACAAGATGTAACGCCCCATATTTTTAACAGTACAATAATTAATTTATTTAATTATTTAAGTTGTGATTTAGAGATTTATATGGTTGTTTAATTAAATAATATTGAACATTTAATTAATATAATTGATATAATAATATATTTAATTTTTGAAATTTGTCGGAATAGTAGAATTCACAATATTGTGTGAATTAGATTTATTTATAAGATTTCATTCAATTTAGAATCGAATTATAATAACGAATTTATTATTTAAACGAAGATTGAACGTATAAATTATATTATAATTATAATCGAGCTCGAAATGACGTGGTAGTTCGTAACTTGGCGGTCTAAACTTTAAACGAATATACATAATTCGTTATAAATCGGATTTCTGTGAAACATGAAACGTTGGAGTCTATTGAACTATATTTTTCTAATGAAAGAGAAAATTCGAGATTTCATCGTGTAGATTGTGAGTTATGTCGAAATCAAATTTCCAGAAAGTCACTGTTGAACCATTTATAAACCATAACGATATATTTAATTATAATTAAATATTGGTTTTATATTTGGACAAGATTTCTTAGACTTAGTAATAATTTAATTTTTAGAATTTTACTGTAATTTTTAATTTGAAAAATAAGCACTTTTTATTTTGAAGTATTTTACACCCTGTATCAGCATTTTGTGATTTCATAGAATAAGTTAACGTGTCTATATTTTTATATTTCTATAATCGTAGGGCATTGCTCATCACAATGATAGTTTTATTTTTTTCTATAGCATTCCGAAAACGGATTGAATTTTGTATAACGGAGACCAAGTGAAACTGTAAGTTATTATAAGATTGGGCAAAGTAATGTAAACAACTTATATTAAATAAAAGTCCTAAATGTGCTTGTTAATTGAAATGATGACAGCCAACGCAAAAGAGCTAGAAATTTTCTATGAGAAACAAACAACATAATTATCCTCCTATCCACGGTACAGATCCTATAATTTCAATAGATAAAGGAATAAAGCCAATTCCTTCATGCTTAAGCAAAGGACATTACAGTGTACATACATATGCAGACCTATTTTAGGGTCATTTCAAAATCAAACTAGCTACTGCGAAGTGAAAGTTCACGGCAATTTTTACTTTCGAAACCAAACTGAACTACCCTAAATTATAATAGCTACTAAGCCTTAACCCCTAAGCTAAAAACATCACATAGTGAATTGTCGCACATTAATGCTGCAGATCTTTGTTGTTAAATAGCCTGCTACACCTATATCTTAACACTTAAGTTATTCTTCTCTATAAATATGCGCACAAGCAGTGTTTCGCCTTTTCTGAAACAAAACGTAGTGAATAAATGGAGGTCGCCACCTTCGAAATTTTATTTACACTTAAATACTTAATTAAAGAAATACAAACTCGTTATGGCTTGGATCTTCTATCGTGTGCTTCTCTCGATGGGTTCCGCTGGTAATTTTGTGCCGTGAGAAGGTTGGTTTATAGGAGGAAGTAAATGGAGCTAGCATGTGGGTATTCGACGAGGTATTGGGAGGAACTCGCGAGCTAACGTGAGTATAGAAAGGGACTGTGCATGACGAGTGATGGTGCACGCGAGGAAGGTTTTGGAGTTAATACATGAAAGGTTGGTTCCATATACTTTTCCACCTGCTGCGTTTAAGTTGGAAACGCAAATAACAGTGAGTTTAGTTTAGAGGTCAATGAAGAAAAAGGGGGAAGAGGAGGATCGAAGAAACAGTTTGGTAATGGTGCTGGGTTTTTTTCGTAGGACTGGGAACATGTTTTTTCATGGAGGATATATGATTTGTCTTATATTTTCTCATTCGCGGTAAACATGGGGAGAAGGTGATCAAGTGAAGGTCTGGCGTTGGGTTTTGTGTATGGTGAATGCAAAGGAGAATATGGGACAACAGTGGAGTGCTGCTGTGTAAATGCGGGTTGGAGAAACAATATTGGAAGGAGATGGAGTGGCTCGTTATATATAATGAAGTAATGGTATTTGTTCACAAAACATTAAGAAGGGAGGGGCGTTATGAATGGAGATCGAGAGGGTGCTTAAATTGATCGGTTTCGTGAATTAAAAAGGGAAGACAAGGCCTTTAAAGTATGGTAATGGGTTATTGGAACCCGCGTGATACTACTGGAGCTTGTAAATCATACGGGGATGAAGAAGATGTGGTTTAGGCGGGTAAGAATGGTTATGGGCCTAGAAGTATGTGAGCCCAGTTTTTTTTAATAAAAGAAAATATAATGAAAGGTTGGAAGAAACAATAAATGGGAGGGGGAGGCGAAATTGTGCAGAGCGGGTGTAACACCCCACGTTCGTTAGTGTCACTCGCAAAGGGAATGCACTAAGTTCTGTGGAGCATTATGGGTAAAAGATGCAGATAAATTATAAGACAGACAAACAATTAACAGCGGAAAATAAAACTTTGCTTTATTGATAAAATAGATTGTACAAGATTGCTTTACAATATCAGAGTATCATCTGTCTTTACTAGATAAAGAAGCATAAAAATACATTTATATTCCCCAATGTAGCATAAGCCAGCCATAGCATCTGAAAGAGAATCCAAGGACAACTTCGTCAAATCTTCAAGGTTGGAAAGAGCAACGGTCCAATTTAATCCTGAGTTATACTATTCCCTCCTCAACTACCTGGGGGGGAACGGAAGAAAAGAAGCGAAAGAAAAACAGAGTCAGACATAAAGCCTGAGTAAGTCAGTAACTTCTAGCATGTGAACAGGGAAAACATAACGACATGAATTAACTGAATACAAGATAATACCATGATGATAAGGCTAACAAGATAAGATTCACACAAGACATGCTAAGACAAGATAAACTGGATATACTACAACACTTTCTCCGCTTCGCTTTTACCGTGATATACTCGTTTCTATATCTCTGCACCACCTAACTAGTGTTCCAACTAGTAACGATAACGCGATCCCAATCCCTGTAGTTTCCGTCGCCTTCAGGCGTACCTTGATTATTTATTACCTAGATCTAGTCTAGGTTTTATATCAAGTGCTTTCTATATTCAATTAGAGTTTACGCTATCTGTTGAACGCTTCTTGTATTCAGGATTTATGCCACCTAGTTCCAAACTAGGGATTATGCTACCTGTCGAACGATTCCCTTTAGTCTAGGATACACTACCTAGAGTGGTATATGTTCCTAGACTTTCCCCACGCATGTATCGCGAATCGTTATCGCTTGTCTAGATGCACATGTCCTGTAATGTGCTACCCGAGTCCCGTGTCAGGGCTACTCTAGAAATACGGAACTCGGTCGGGAGCTTTCAATATCTGCCGATGCAGATGTTAAGGTCTGTTTTTCCAGTGGCTATGATCCCACTCGACCCCTCCCTCAACTAATGGAAGGCCACCCTTGTAAAATGAGAACTGTACGAAGGCCCCTATCTGCCCCACTAATTCTATGGCCAACAACACCCCGCAACCACAACTAGATAGCAAGTATGTGATCCGTATGAGTCCTCCAGCCTTCCCGCTTCACGTGTCTCGCTTGACTGAAGATGGTAGGTAGACGACGAGTTGCTATCACAGGGCTTCCGTCTTCTCGCCGAATCACGCTGGTCCATCCTAGTCTTTTGGTTGCCATATATTGCAACCAAGGCATACCCTTGGCTCTTCTACCGCAGACCTTAACCTCTGTGCGCCCAGGCGGATCATCTACAGCCTCATAGAGGGATACCAAGAGTACCCTCACGTCCCCTCGAAGCCTCGGGCTTCGTATCCCAATTCGTTGGAGTCTTCTTTAAAATCAGATGGACGTCCGCTCCTTCGTGTTATACTAAGAATTACTACTTAGTTCTACTAAGTAAGTTTTACCACTTAGTTTCCAGGATCATTGTCTTCTTAACTAAGTTTTACTACTTAGTTCTCTTTCCCGTTAAGTTGGATTGGTTAAGTGTCTTTAGTCGATTCAAGCTAACTTAACCCTCTTCCCTTATCCTGTTAAACTGGTTAAGTGTTGTCAGTATTCATGTTGACTTAACCCCACCACGAACCAAGTCATATTGGTTAAGTATTTCTTAACCCTACCCATTCATCCTGTATTGGTTAAGTGTTCCCTTTTTAACTTAACCTTTCCCACCGGTTTTAACTAAACCTGTTATTAATGGTTAAGTATCATCTCTTCGTGTCTTAGACTTAACCCTATTCATTTATCATATTCTGATGGTTAAGTGTTCAAGTTTACTTAACCCTACGGTCCAACCCAGCTAACATATTAAATTGGCTAAGTGTATTACTTAACCCCAACCTCTAGTCTAATTAACATGTTAAATTGGCTAAGTGTATTAACTTTACTTAACCCCACCTTCTAGTCTAGTCAACATGTTAATTTGGCTAAGTATTCCCATGGACTTAACCCTCCCATTCTAGCTTTAACTGTGTTAAGTTGGTTAAGTGTTTCTATGGACTTAATCCTACCATTCTAGCTTAACAGTGTTAAGTTGGTTAACTGCTCCTATGGACTTAACCTTCCCATTCTAGCTTTAACTGTGTTGGTTAAGTGTTCCTATGGACTTAACCCTCCCCTTCTTGTTCTAGCTTTAATTAATAAATTAAAGTCGCAACCTCTCACATTAGACAGATATTGCTGCGGTTACTGGATGTGCCGGTCGGTTCCGGGCAGGTTTACACCGCAACTCAGTCTAACCTCGGGTTAGGCATATTCATGTTTTCTAAGTTCAAAGGGTTTTCTGATTAATTTCCAAACCTGGTTTTGAAAGCAACCATCCCGTTCGTCGGATCAGTTAGGGATAGCCAGGGAGGGCAGGAAACTTATATTTTCCAAACCCAAGCCTAGACACTATCCTCTCTGTCACCCTAGAACTTTCTGGTACGAGTTATAAAAAGGGGTGTTATCAAAATATCTTTCTTTTGTTTATAAATTGTTAACAATTTATCTTACAACCCATTTCCCCCTTTTTAAACAAATTTGGCCTATATTCATTTGTCGCTAACAGACTTATATTCTAGGCCCAAATCCTGATTTGCCTAACCTACAGTTCATAGCAATTTAGATCTATCATCTTTATTTTCAGTTTATGCTAAACTAGATTTTATATGCCAAACTAAATTTTCTATTCTAGTTCACCGTTTATGCCCAAAAACTAGATTTATTCTTCTAGTTTACAAACTAGATTTATTATTCTAGTTTTTCAGTTTACAGGCCAATACTAGATCTAAATTTCATAACCTATAATCCATGTCAAATCTACCCAATTCACATGTCTTAACACATGTTCTAAAATTGTATAAATCAGAATCATGTTCGCTTCCAAACTATGCCAATTTCAAGCTTACAACTATATTTATGTTTATTTTTGTGTTTTTCCCAAATCGTATTCCCACCGTTCGTATAATCATGATTCAACCTAGATTGTAAATAAATCTAGATTCGTAGAAAATAGGAAACGAACTAAAGATGCTATGAAAAAGGGTGGACATAATAATTGGCATAAAAAGATTTTGAATAACGATGCAGGTTCAAGAATATGGGTAGACCTAACTTAATAGGTAAATTCCCACGGTCTAAAACCAAGAATAGACAGAATAGGTTCGAGAACATGGGCAGACCTAACTTAATAGGTAAATTCCCACAGTCTAAAACCAAAGAAAATCAAGAACAGACAGAATAGATAAATCGGGTTTTAGACCCAATTTCATAGTCACAAAACCTAAGCAACAATTTTCCTAGTCATGAATCATAGGTGCTTAAATCACCGTTGTTATGTCATAGGTAATACTTTATGTCCAAATCAAAGGCTTGTGTTCATAGTCATAGGCAAATGTCCATAGTCATAGGCAATATTCATAGTCAAAAGGGAAAATAATTCCCACAGTCATAAGTCACCGTCATAGGCAATGTTTTATGTCCCAAAATCAAAGGCTTATGTTCATAGTCCAAAGGCACATGATCTCAGAATCCATAGTCATAGGCAACGGTCTTAGGCAAAGTCTTATTTGTCCTTGAATCATAACAGTTCTTAATTTAGTCCAAGAGTATAAACACAGATTCGAATAGAGAGAGAGAGAGATTTGGCATATTCTTTTATTCCTTTAATTTCATGTCACAAAATAAAGCAAAAACGTTCAAATCTAGAAACAACTGACTTACAAAAATTAGATCTAGAATAGAAGAATGGCGATGCTAAGATTCGTATGTCGTTGCTCGAGGTTTGTTGATTTAGCCTTTGAATTCTTCACTTTGATTTGAATCTTCTCTTGAACAGATTTGAGCAGCATCTCCATGTCTTGAATTTATATTTTATTTTAATTATTTAAGAAAATTTAGAGGAGGGGAAGAAGCCATGAATCTTAGCAGCATAAGGATAGAAGAGAATTGGTGCAAAGAGAATGAAGACTAGGGCTGTTTATATAGCTGCTCAAGACCTTATCGTACACGCAGCGCTGAGTCAGCATTGAACCTAGTTAAGAAAATAGTCCAGGTACGTAGATGAATCTAGCCAAACCTTATCATACACGCAGTGCTGAGTCAGCATTGGGTCCCACTATTTTGGCGTAGAAATTTGAATTTCGAATGAATTGTTTTTGGCATAGAAATTTGATTTTCGAACTTTTGAATTTCTGGAATTTATTTAACTGTTTTATTCACATGAAATATTCTTATATGTATACAATTCCTCTAACGACCATTTAACACGTATATATATACGCACAACTTTCATTTTATTTTCAAAGTTCAAATGATGTTGCCGTATTTCATTGACTGTAGCCTTATCTTGAATTTTATCTTTCGTATACATATTTTTTTGCATATATATATATTTATATTCTCATATGTATATATATATTTTCTTTATTTCCTTATATGTACGTTCTTATCCTTTCAAATTTTGAATTTGTATACGTACATATATTTGCATGTTCAGTTGGCCCTCTCTAAAACAAAGATAAAAAAATTATGCCGCCACCGGGGTTCGAACCCCCGACCTCTATGCTACAAATCCAATGCCTTAACCAACTGAGCTACAAAGGCTTTTGTTAATAAGTCTTAGAACAATAATAATTATTGTTCTCTCCTTACTTCTCTTTTTCATATTAGTTACGATACTTAAATTAAACAACTGCATGGATCTTTTTTTTCTTTTAAAAATTAATTGTACTTTAATTTGTGAATCTTAATGTCACAGAATTACGGGGTGTTACAGCGGGTTGCTATAGGGAGTCAGTCCTATTTATTTAAGGAACAAGGAAACAATATGAAGTGGGTTTTTAATGGTGGAAAATGGGTCGAGGAATAAGAAGAAAGGTGAGAGCCCAACTTTTAAATATATATGTTTTAATTAAATTCAATAATGTGTTAACTATAAAATTTTATATCTAATCCGTTCGTTATCATAAATGCGAAAATTTGGTTCCATTGAGATCATAGGAATGAAGGCTACGAAATGGATCCAATCTGGAGTGATTTGGAGACCATTTCAATTTATGGTGAAATTAAACGTCGGATATAATCAATGAACGTTAATCGTTACTCAATGACTGATGACCAATGTGATTAAATCTCACTAACTATGCACAGTTATATTTTTGTAACGTATTTTTAGAATTGATAAATGATGGTTGATTGCTGTGTGTTGATTGTCTGGATGAACTGCTAGTTAATTGGTTAAACATATAGATATAGTTATATATATATAAATCATTAATCAAATATTGATTCTGTTGATCAGAATATTTCATATTGAAATGAAATTGATGTTAATTATATTGTTTAACATCTGTGATGCAGTGAAACAGGTTGGAGGGATCCAACAGGATTCCTCAATATTTATAATACTGTTTGTTTTCATATATTATGATATATAATCTGTGATTTGATTATGATGACACTTGTCCTGTTATTTGGTATTTTTAAATACCATAAGAAATACTGGAATGTAAAAAGGGAATTTTCAAAGTGTATATTGAAATAAAATATTTATATAAAATAAATAGAATTATAAAAGGAATTATTTGGGAAAATAAATAGGATAAAAAAGGAAATATTTAGAATTAAATAGAATTATAAAAGAAAATTGGCGATATATAAATGAACTACGAGAAGATGGATTTAAAGTAGTTTGTAAATAGAAATCTGTTTTAACAGATAAATTGGGAAGATTAATTTATAAATAATGTTTTATAAATTAAGTAAATTATTTATCATTGGATAGATTGGATATATAAAATCTGAATTTAAATAGAGAAGTAAAATTGGTTCCAACACCGATATTTGAAATGGAATTTGAACTTAGTATTTAAAAAGGGAGTTTGAACGAGATATTAAGTGTTAGAAGGAAAACTAATATTTGTATGAATAATTCTGCAAATAAAAATATAAATAGATATTGGGTTTGAGATATTGTTTTTAAATACGAAATCAAACCGTTTGATTATATAAAGAAATATTATTTGCATTCTATGTGAAAAATAGATTAAAGTAAATATTTTGCAAATAAAATACTTATAAAGGAAATTGGGTTTAAGATAGGAATTTAAATGGAATTACTGAAATTAGAAACTGACTAGAAATTAATTGAGTTGAATGGCTTTCTGCGTATCGATCTGATGTTGGTTTCGTCTTTCGGGATTTATACTTGGGAAGTTGTTCTCTTATTAGTTTACACTTAGAGACTGATAGATGTAGAGAGATAGTGATACGTGAATAAGAAATGGAAATGTTTTCCAATGTTGATAACGTATATATTCTAAATTTAGAAAATAAGGATTTTCGAATATATGAGAAAGGGAAATAGGGAAATGAATAAATTAATGGTAAGTTAATTTAAAAGGGAATTTGGGGAATGAAATGATGATTGATCGCTAAGATTTCCATTTGGGAACACGACCGTTGTTTGTACACATGTTTTTCTTTGATAGTTAAATCACCGACTATCAAAGTTTTTGACCATTTCCCTTGTCAATACGGAGAGACCGGGGTCAGATTTATTATCTGAATACCACTCCGTATGGGCATTATCGTTTCGAATCAAGTATATCAAAGACAAATTGAAGACGGAGTTTATGCAAGGTTTATTCTGGCGATCCTAGGTAGAAATTGCCCAAGATGGATTTACAGAATAATTCCTTCGAGTTGTCCAGTCCTAGGATAACTTGAATGGACGAATGTCTGACCGAGTATATTTGGTAGATCGCGTAAGTTGATAGTTTCAAACGTATTTACGTTGGTAGCGGAGGAATTCGTTTCGCTTAGCTTATACCTGTGGTATTTTTGGGAAAATCAATTTGTGATTTGACGGTTATGACGATGTGGCATTCAAAGTAAATATAGGGTGATCTGTTAAAAGATACGTTATGACCTCAAGCCTCATCAACTAGGAAATGACAGAAATCGGGAAGGCAGCATGGCTAAGTGGGTCGCACCCAATTAGGGTATATTGTCACCATCTAGAGAATATTCATATTCGTTATTTCTTTCAATTCTGTATCTCCTAGGAATGGTTATGTTGGTATACCAACCGTAAGGTGACAATATATCCGGAACATTCAAGCGAAATGAATGGTCGGTCATGTGTGGCTGAGTTACAAGATGTTCTTGTTGAACTCCAGTGCATCGCTTCTAGAGTCCACTGATCGGAAGGTGGTTCCATACCTTGTCATAGTTGGAAATCCATTACCAAATAAGAGTCCGCGATTTTTGGATTGTATATTATATATGTAGAACGTGAGATGAAAGCGTTCTATTAGATTGTTATTTACTTGATTTAAGACATTATTATAATATCAGAAGAGTTGTGATATAAAGAATATTTTGAGTAGTCGTAAGGTAAAAACCATCCGTGTTTATGTGTGGATCGGTCTTACGATTTTCCTTTCTTTTAAAAGGATTTTAAAAGCTAAACAAATGGTTGGAGTTTACTCACACCAGTCACATGACTGACCCAGAGTTTATTTTGTTTTGTTTTCCCTAAACTCTTGGGTGCCCAATTTTGTATGGGCAGTCAAGTAATCGGGATTGAAAGATACTTGGAGAGCTAGAGCAGGAGGCTTCAGGATTATATAGCTATTGTTTATTTCCGCTGTGATATTATGTGTTATACTTTGAAATGGTATGTATATACAGTTATAAATTTTATATTTCAAATATTATGATATATAATATATTTTATTCGTTCCGCTGTGAGATTCGTGTTACTCTGATTCTTTTGTTTTTTTTTCTTCTCCTTCTTAAATTCTAATTTTCTATCTTATCTATTATCACCCTCTAACTTCTTTCATTAACTATCCAGTATTTCCGATGCTTGAATAGTCGATATTAAGTTTATGTCGATTACCAAGGTCGCAAATTTCTCAGGTCATTACATAAAAACAAAACAGTGAGCAAAGATTATAACATTCCTATTCCAGAGAACTTTATTTTCCAATTAATATTTTCTAAAATGTCGTGCAAAAGTCATATTTAGGAAGTATGCAAGGGAGTTGGATGGATAAAAAATTATAAAAGTGAAATTATTAAAGAATGGAAATATGACATATATGACTCATTCAAAGTTTATGACACCGGAATAAGATGGAAGCTAGAGCGCACACTTTTTTGGAACGACTTGTGCGAATGGAGGAGGACAAAACGAATGGAGAAACGTTGAAGAAATTGCATCAAAGATCTTCATATTGGGAAAGAGGAAGAAACAATAAAAGAAAGGACAAATTTTCAAAATAGCCTTGTTTTTAAAACTAAGAGCGGATTTAGGCTAGTTTTGAAACTATTTGCAGAAATAGGCTTGTTTTGTCCACCTCAGCGCCGAGGTGGCCAGTTATTTAAAAAAAAATACACGTGGGCGCACTTGTGAAGTGCGCCCCTTATAAAAATTTAAGGGACAAATTTTCAAAATAGGCTTTTTTAAAAAACTAATAGCAGATTTAGGCTAGTTCTGAAACTATTTGCAGAATTAGGCTTATTTTTGAACAACTATTGCCAAAAACAAGCCTAATTCTGCAAATAGTTTCAAAACTAGCCTAAATCTGCTATTAGTTTTAAAAACAAGCTTATTTTGAAAATTTGTCCTAAAAGAAAATTTGGATAATTTCTTTAGTCCTACCAAAGCACATAAAATACAAAGATCCAAAAATCTTGCATCAATTTGCAAAACCAAGTTCACGGGGGGGATGTTGTAAATAAACTTGGTTTTAAAAGGAAATATAAATTATGGACTAGATTTAATTCTTTTATTTAGGGAAGGACAAAATAAATGGCAATAAATATTAGAGTTATTTTATATGTAGTAGAATTACCTAGAGGATGGTTTGTTAAGGCAAGCCTATAAATTAGTGGATAAAGAAGAATCTAGAGAAGAAGAGTCTAGAACCTTTGTTATGTTATAAATATAAGTGTACTCTACCATTTGTTGTATGAAGCAATATCAAGCAATGTATTAAACTGATGTAAGCAAAAATTAAGTTTGAAGAAAATAAACTAAAATAAAACAAGCATTTCCTCCTCATACGAAATTTTCTCCTAAACTTCTTCTACTCCTAAAATTTGTAACAATGGTATCAGAGGTATAAAAAATTTCTAACAGTGAGCTGCAGCAGTTTCCATCTTTCTTTTCGCAGAAGTGCCAACGATAATAATAGAAGACTTATTAAATTTAATACTTAAGTCAGTGAGGTGGTACAAATCTTTCGTCGTAAGGAAACGTTTTGGAGAGATTTGGCATCTGGCTTCAGAAATATCATCAAGTCATCAACGAAACATCGGGATGTAACGTGAATTTCATGAAATTTAACATGAAAGTCTATTAATTTCTTAGAGTGCTTATCATTAAGGAGGATTGTCTTTATCTGCATGATCAACAAGAATAGATAAGGGCTGAGCAGGTCACCTCGGTGAATTCCTTGTTTTCCAGCAAAATATCCACATAACTATCCACTTATCTGAAGGGAGTATTTGGCTGTGGACATGCAGAGTTCTGTCCATATGATAAAAACTGATGGGAAATTCATTCTTCTAAGTACATACAAAATAATCGGCCATCTTATGGAGACATAAGCTTTCTGCAGGTCTACCTTAAGACAACATCTTAGGCTCAAACTATAACTATCATATACTTTAAGGAGCTCACGAGACTTTAGGATATTATCAAAAATGCTGCGTTCACGTAGAAGAACATTTTGATTGAGAGAAATTAAGTTCGGAAGAACCTTTTTGAGTCTCCTGGATAAGATTTAAGAGATGCATTTGTACGTGGTGCTACGACAACTGATAGGTCTGAAATATTGGATAGTACTTGGATTGTTGTTTTTTGGGACAAGACATATGATTATAGAGTTTATACCACTAAGCATTTTATTACTCTTAAAGAAATTCTTGGTATCTTTGAGAAAATCTTCTTTAGCGGTTGACCAGCATGTGATAAAGAAACATGCATTTTACCCATCCAGATCTCCAACACTATTCTTTGGTATATCAAAGAGAGCAGATTTGGTTTTCTCATCAGTTACTTCCATATAAAGCATGTGATACTGCTAGTTTCAAGGGAAGGGAAAGGCAAGTGATAAATATAGGAAGATTCAAAAGTTTGGAAGTAATAATTATTACAAATAATAGAATTGTAATGAGTTAAAAATGCTTGAGAAACTACTTCCTGTCCTACATATAGTTTGTTGTTTCATCATTTGTTGAGGTAATGATTTTTTGGCTTTACTTCTAGATTTGGGATAATTGTGGCAGCAAGCTATATTCTTATCACGTTGTTCATCCCATCGATCGCAACACTTCTTTTTAAGCATGTTGGCCTCCATATGGTGTGCATTGGTCAACCCGTTAGAAATCTCATGCTCTTGCATGGATAACAAAAGGCTAGTTGGTTAAGTGAAAGTAAGATTTGTATCTTCTCAAATTGGTTTTGAAGAGAGGAAAAGAGCATGAAATCCATATAAAAGTTGTTCCCACTCCAATTTCTAAGGTAGTCTTTACTGTGTTTGACTTTGGACTGAAGGATATACAAAGGATTGCCATAGAAATGACTGTTCCAAGCATTAGAGATAATTTCAGCAAAATCAGTTTGTTCACTCTACATGTTGAAATATCTATAGATGGTCGATGGTTCGTGAGAGGGAGTCTAAAGGTTAGAAAAAGCGGGGAATCATCATAAGGGATGAGGGGTAAGACATTATAAAGCAAGTTAGGTTATGAATCTGAGGCATTTGATTAATGAAAACCCGGTCTAGCTTGGAAAAGATTCTAACGTCAGAGTGGGATTTTTTTATTTTAGGCGTACCACATGTTTTACATTCAAGCAGATTAGCTTTTATTTTTAAACAAGAAGGGTACTTATATTACAATAAACAGGTTACAAGGAGATGATTAAGCTGGTTACAAATTTTACAACTCAAACATGAACAAATACTGTATAACCAAAAGAAAAAAATCATCTTAATCAATACAAACACAGCAAGATAGACAACAAAATATTACACCAAACCCTTGAAAAACCCCCAACCCACACTACAAAAACAAAATAACAAGTAGAAGACCATCAACAACACATAACAAGCACAGATCAACTCATCGCTGCAGCAACTACTAAGCCCAGCAAGTTCTCATCCCACAACAGAATCGAACACTCCAAAAGGCATTAGCATGTAGCAAAACATCATGCACCAAACTCAAAGCAGACAGCGTTGAAGTAATCCAACAAAAAAACTTTCATCTAATTGTAGAGACAAAAGGCAACAGACACTGCCCCAGGAAACAACATGCAAAGCAGCAACATCAAAACGCTTAGTAGATCCTTCACTTCTTTGATATACCTCCATTAATACCTCCACCTGGATTTCCTCCTCCTTTCACTTTTCTTATTTTCGATCCAGTTTGGATTTGATTTATAAGTTTAACCCACTTCGGGTTTTCCTCTACTAAGGATTCATCGTATACAAGCTTGTTAACATTTTTGTATTTATTGGGTCTAAACTTTCACTACACCAAAAACGTCATTTTGGAACGGATTTTGACCGTTCCAAAGTGGTTTTGGAACGGTCACTACCCGTTTCCATATAGGATGTGGCTGATATTTTGGAACGGTCCAAAACAGTTCTAGAAAATAGTTGTAACGGTCCTCCAACTGGCCAAGACAACCCATTAAGGAACGGTTTTAAACCATTCCACATTAGTTCTAAAAAACGGTTCATAACCGTTCCTGAACCATGATCAAGAACGGCTTGTAGTCGTTTCAAAATTACAGTTACCATTTTTAAAGCTCTTTTGGCACTGTTTTAGATCGTTCCAGATTTCCTTTATGAGCATTCATTATGCAATTACCAAAATAACTAATGGAATGACTCTGATCATTATGTCATATAAGCTCCCAATAAGAACGAATATAATACTTTTATAAACTTAAATAAACATAAAAATTATGATCCATAAAATTACCAAGATTAACTTTCAAAGAATCTTACATATTTCTTCAAACGAAGAAGATACACAAATCCCAATGTACAAAGAAGTCACTTAGCAACTGAATTTAACTAAGAAAAGGGAAAAAATATAACTGAATAATTAAACAAAATAAAGCTCATACATATAACTTAGTCAATTGTTGTTTCCTCTAATATGTGTTGTCAGATCTCAGTTCCATCTTCTCTTCTAATTCCTGTGATATAAACATAAAAAAAATTGTAAGTAAATATGCATATGATCATTAAGGAAATATGTGGATCTGCATTCTTATTTTTAACCCTTTGCACACTGCCTTATCACTCATCTGAATAAAGTTCGGAAATCAAAAGACTTTTACAAGGTGCGATCTGACTTCTGTAATTTCATTTTTGAGTTTAGTTATGAAGACCAAAGGAAAAAGTTCTTGAGGCAGATCCACTCTTTATTATTGGAGAAATGTTTATTGTCATGAAGACCGAATGCATAAAAATATTTAATGAAATTTTGCCGGATGAAGAGGTGTCCAGCTTTATTCAGAGCGATGAAGGAAAATATATCAACTTCTGAATGTTTATGCATATTGGAAACAAAGTATAAGCATTATGTACAAAACATTTGTACTTGACACAATTGAATATGCTCTTGATTCATAAGAAATTCATGAAACACAAGTTTTGGACGCAGAAATACAAAGCAAGCATGAAAGGGAAAATGCACTAGAATAGGTGAGCATGGCTACAGGAAGAAGTGTAAATAAATATGCATATGATCACAAAGGCAGTAGCATATGCATTTGTTTGTCGCATCTAGTACTCTTATAATAGAATTAAATTTGGTTATTTGATATCCAAAGCATGAAGATTGCCATTTCCAAGACTGTTCAAAGTATGAAGGTATTTATTATCCAAGTTTCAGTCACATGCACATTTCAATGACTTCAGTGTTACAAAATTATCGGCCAGAGCATGAAAAGTTTTTCATTAGTTACCAGTTTTCATAAAAAAATTTATGAAATAGGTACACAAATCTCTTTTTTAGCATTTCTCTAGCAAAATTTTCCTCACTATTTGGAAACTGAGGGTGGAACTCAAAAAGCAAGTAACAAGGAACCTAATTCAAGACAGCTCCAAGTTAGTAAAAAGAATTTCAGAAGATTATAATAAGTTGATACTTGGATCCTTAATGTGGAGAGGCTAGTGTGTTTGATTTCAACAAATGCTGCAAACAAATTCTATATAGGACTCGATCATTGTTACAATTTTTTGTCCTCTTCAACCAGCGCCTTTTTTTTAATTGCATAATTAACAGTAATATAAATTATATTAATCCATTTTTGTTCCATAACAACACACATTTTCGTCTAAAAAATATGCAAAAGTGAACAATGTTGATAAACAGTTTGCCAAAGCTGAGGCTCCAATGCATTGGCTGGAAGATTGTGGCAAGTTAGTGAAAATAACCATTTTTCTTACTTCATTCTAATTTGGTTATTTCATTTAAGATAATATTAAGTGATGAAGCTTTTTCTTGGCTCATAGCCAACTAATTCGAGTATTCCAGTTAATACAAAAATAGTAGCAACATATCTTTAATTTTATTTTTTTAGAACTTTCCCTCTATACCTTTTTTGTTTTCTTTTAGCCTAAAAAACCAAGCGTATCTATGCAATCTTTCTTATTTCTACTATTTAGTATCCACGTAGCACGCCAACTAATTTGAGTATTCCAGTTAATACAAAAATAGAAGCATCATATCTTTAATTTTACATTTTTATAACTTTCCCTCTATACCTTTTTTGTTTTCTTTTAGCGTAAAAAACCAAGCGTATCTATGCAATCTTTCATATTTCTAATATTTAGTACCCATGTAGCACGCCTTTACAAATCTAAATGTAAATAAAAATAAAAATGCAATCTTTCATATTTCTAATATTTAGTACCCATGTAGCACGCTTTTATTTTTTCCATATTTCTAATATTATTTTTTCCATATCCCTTATATCGCACTCATTTAAAATGCAATCTTTCTTTATGGAAACATATATGATATATAATTCAGTTTTGCTTCCTGTCAGCACATATGTTTCACATTGCTATTTCAATTCTTTATTTTTTTCTTTTTTGGTTGGTTTTCTTTATGTAATACTCGATTGCATACTTGTAGGTTGTTTCTCTTTATCAAACTGTGTAAATCATCTTTGTACATGCTTCGATGTTTATTAAATGACAGTACTTTTATTACCAGTTTAGAAGCTGATCTGTTCTTACGCACAATTTGTGTTTTACTACTGTCTTCTTATTTACAAAGTTTAGTGCCTTAATTTATGTGTTTACATTGAAAATTAAATGATTATTAGTTCAGCCTTTTATTTCAAGACTATGATGTTCTTACTGGAATATTCATTATTTTTCCATTTGAGTTACCAATGAGTAAAATTGATTTTTCAGCCGATCCAGTGAATGATTTTATAGCCTCTTGTGATATTTAGTTGACTACAACATATAAGATGAACAGCTTCATGGGAAGATGTGCATGAAGAGGATGTAAATGATGAAAGCACACTCAAAAGGTGGATGTAATGCTGAAGGTGTACATCATTATTATGATTGAATTTTGAGAAGGTGAATACGACCCTAAAAAAGGTGCTAAAGTTTTCAACACTCTATGTTCCAATCAACATATCACTGTCCCTTTTTTAAGTTACATTATCATGTATAATACAGCTAATTCTACAGTTTTGTTGAGGCACTAAACTATACCTTTAGTTGTCATACTTGACAATAAAATTATTATAGTGTATGTTTTTAACTAAACTGTATTGCATGTATTGTTCATGTATATTAATGCATGCACATCCTTTTTTCTACTATACATTAATGTAATGAAATATCATTTGATAGATGATTGCGAAAGCGATGTAAGTAGGCATATCACTTATGCTTCACTAATTCAGTTATCTAGCTTTATGTTGCAGGTTACAAATTTTTATTTTCTCCTTTCTGATGTGGTGGGACAGCAACTACCGACTGGGCAGTGTTTCGGCCGATAGTTTACTGCAGCCATAGTAGCTTCTAACACAAAGTTGGTTTTCATTAGCACTACATGTTATTTACTCATTAACTAACTTCACCCATGAACGATTTATTCAATTAGTTTTTTTTTTTAATTTAGAAAATCCATCATTTTAATCATTTTATGCATCCTAGGACGAATAACATATGACAATTAACATGATCTTATAGAGTGATATCCAATAAAACAACACTATATTTCTTATCTGCAAGGCTTCCATTTCATTTACAAGTGCAATATTGATTATATGAGCGATCTTCTTGATGTTCTATGATATTGGTTCCTGCTTCTTGATTACATAAACTGATTTGTTAAAAATTGGTCATGTGCAAATCACGAGCCTCATGGTAGATGCTTAAACCAAACCAAAAAAAAAACCTCATTCACGAACCTTATGGTAGACTACTACTCCTTATTTTAAAATGCTAGAAACATGTACGATTTGTATTTTCCGTAAAAGCCACTGCTCAACTTCATGTTTTCTTTTTTTGCTATAATCAGCTGCCCAACTCCACGTCCTCTATCCATTCCCCAAATTTGTTTACTCATTTCATTTTTTAATGCACAGTTTTCGTAAATCAAACCCCCAATTTAGTTTTCACATTCGTTCAACAACCATGTCACTCCGATTACTTCGTTTTATCTAGGGATTTTCAGTATCCTATTTACAATTCCTAATCCATCTGAAGTTGTGTTCTTCAGCTCTATGTTTCAACAATTCTGACCAATGTATAATGATATGTCCTACATCTACTGCTATTTTTTGGTTGCTAAGGTATTCATTTTGTCATATTTATATACTCATGTAATTTGTTATTCACATAAATATTCCATAAGATTAGGCGTAACTTTTGTTTATCTTAATTACTTTGATTTCATTTTTACTTGCAAAACGATTATTTAGCAACTGCATAAACCTAGAAGCCTGACAATTATAAATATTAAAATATGTGAATTGTTTCATACTGCATTCTAGCCTAGATTACATATGCATCCTACTATGAGATTATAGATTGTGTGATAAGAAAATATGATATATGCATATACATAAATAAGCAAATATGATATATACATACGAACAAATATATGTATGTATATATGCGTAAACAAACACATATGTGTAGGCCCGTTTAAACTAAAAATGTGATGATATAATTCGGTGCTAATTTGTAAAAAAAAGGGAATAATTGATAAGGTTAACAAAAATAAGAAGAAGCTAAATTGTATTTTTTTTTTCTTCTGAAATTTCACTCACTAATGGGGTGTAGTGGGATTACACAAAAATAAATATAAAAACCACCACCAGATTTAATTTATATGAACTTACGAATAAAACGAAAATTTCCAGCGATAAACATATCATCAGCAGAAGGTTCAAATATCTGTGCAAAACTGAAATTAATAAGCAGTGCAAAGAATGAAGCTAAAGAGAAAAAGGAAAACTGATTGGAAATGCAGAAGGAAAGGTAGTATTAACGTTATAAATACTGATAAATTCAGCAGTTGATAATGAGCATATCTAACATGGATGAGATACAAATCGAATAGAAGTTAGGGAACAAAATCATTTTAGGACATGTACACTGAAAACCATTTAAAATGAAATTAATATTTTGTTTATAGCACCAAAATATTACACATGTAAACTATAAAATATATCTCGATTAAAATGGTGAACCTTATATATACATTTTTTAAAGCTTTAATTCCTGAAATGTAAGCAGTACCAATTAACAAGGTAGCACATTTAAAATTATCCCCTATACTGTCTTCAATAACTATCTAATCAATGAGTTACTTTGCTACATAAAAGTTCTCTAAACCTTTGCTATCAGTTAGGAGCTCACAAACTCATATGCCATTACTATGTTTATTGTTCGAAAATCGATTGGTTAGAATGATAAATAAATTGTTATATAAGTTGTATCACGGATGAGGCCACTACCTTGAAAGCGAATTCAACACGATTGAGGTGCGACTAATGATTATAGCATACTCCCCAAGGTTAACACGATCATCATTCATACTTGTTTATTAATAAGTGTGATTTGTTAATGAAACAAACTGTTGAGAATAGCATAGAACTTACTTGGCAATGGTCTTCATGCTCTAAAGATATCGAATGGAACTTTTTGGGTGACACACATAACCACCAATTCGAACATCTGCAAAGGTTGTGGCAAAAATATTTTGTCTAGCCTTTTTCTCGTCCGGTAAGAGTATATTGTCCACCAATAACTTCTCATGCGTTGATGGCACAGATTGCCCATGAATAACGGAAGATGTTGAATCTCTACACACGGTAGCTATTGCAATGACATCTAGATCTAAATTTAAGATTTCACATTTTTGTTGATTAGCGGCACCGACGGAATTCAATTTAGCAGCAACGTCATTCATCCAGTTTCTCCCAGCACTTTCATGACGTGTACTACTTCCTCCTTCATTCAAAGTCACATTTGATACGTGATTTCCTTGACCCATCTCCGTGACCAAGCTAACCAATCTATTCAATGTACTGTTCATATTTTCAATTTATCCTCCATATTTTCCATCTTATTTTTCAGTTCTTCCGTGTCCCCTTTAGATTTTTTGAGTTGTTTACATGCAATAGCACATGCTTTAACTTGAGTTCTTGATATCTTGGTCCCAACGCTTCGAGGTCGACCCTTTTAATCCTTGCCAAATGCTTGTGATAGAATGTCTTCATCTAGTGGCAACTCTTCTTCGTCACTATCATTGATTATTTCCTTTGCTTTTGCAATTTTATCCTAAAATATAATAAAGACTTGAGATGATATATCTAAAATACCTAAGTTATTATTTGTATAACTTACGAAGTATATAGAAGTGTTATCCGGTATGGTCCCATATTTTCTTGTATGAGCTTTTTCCCATACTTGACGACGTGTGATTACTTTTGATGGGTTTGCACTATCCTACAATAAAAATAATCATTATATATGAAGTTAAGTTACGTAAAAGATACTAACAAAAATGAAGTTATGACATATGA
Organism: Allium sativum; assembly: GCA_030737875.1. NCBI lineage: Eukaryota > Viridiplantae > Streptophyta > Magnoliopsida > Asparagales > Amaryllidaceae > Allium > Allium sativum. The sequence goes on along the minus strand of CM060922.1, from coordinate 78,405,631 downwards.
ATATATAGATAGCACAAACGTATAAAAACTAAAAAAATGAAATAAATAGCCCCATAAGTGTGCATAATATCAATATTTCAGAGGCTTACAAAACAGTTTATACAGAGGAAGAGAATAAATACATACGCAAAGACACAACAGTAAACAAGAAGGAAAGCGGGGTAAGAGGGTGAGCAAGAAGAAAAGATGCCTTTATATGATTGTTTGTTGTTGGTGAAATCAAACGTACACAAAACTATGGTGATGGATCGGATTGGAAGAATAGGGAAGCGCGTCTACCAAAGAAATGGAGTTGTTACTGGTCTTAAATCCCTTGGAGATCTCCAGCTTGCTTATGGAATTAAAAAACTTGATGGGAAGCATTTCAAGGGTCAGCTAATGCAAATATCTACGATGGTTCCACCTACATTCCACAAAGAACTGCAGTATTTAAACAAAGAGGATCGTCTTCTGCGTTGGCTCGTTGTTAAGCATAGAAAAGACGCAGTCAATGGGCTGGAATTCATGAACGATGAGGACAGTGGACAATCCACATTTTACAATTTTAATGAGGAAGACATGGATGATGACTTGGATAAGGATGATGATGATGAACAGGAAGAAGATCATGAACTTGCTTGATTTAGTTGAGATGTTTTTTTCCACATAGCTTTCTAGGTTCTATGTAGAAGTATGATTACTGTCATATGAGCATTCAATAACAAATAAGACTGCTTGGGTATTTTCCATGTGCTTCGAGGTTGATTTTGTGTTGGTGCTTTGCCTGTAGTGTTGTTGCTACTAGGATGTGTTGGCTTGTTATGTTTAAATTCAATTGATTAGACATATGCAAAATAGAATTTAACATACAGAGGGTGTACTATAATTTTAATCATATGGTAAAGTGAGAATTGAGGCTTCATGTTAAAAAAAAAGAATAAATACATACAAAAATTTTTACGAATAAAGTTTTACAAATTTCACCAAGCTTTGCGCACGGGTTGAAGCTAATTTTCATGTAACTACGTACAAACTTGATCAAAACGGATGTAACTGGAGGAACAAATACAAAATTTCCATTAAATCTGTTCAAATAATTCTCAGAAGCCTTTGAAAAATTGATATGGATAAATAGTATGGCATATATCAATCATAAAGGAGAAAACTTCAAATATAGATAAACCAAATATTTGAATAAAATACAAAAACTGTGAAAAATGGCGATGTTAAAAAAAAATCAAAAATCAAAATCTGTCAAATTAGATCAAAGCTTGTCAAAACAAATAGTTACTTTCAAAAGAATCAAGAATCAAAAACCACAAAACATTCATAGAACTTCTTTCTAAAAAAAACAAATACCTTTTTCTTTCTTCAAAAAAATGCAACTTCTAACAAACTTGAACATGTTAAAAGTTAAGGATTTCAGTAAATCCATAATTCCAAACAAAAATTCCAATCTTTATGCTAAATCAAGAACAAGTACACAAAGTTATACAAATCAAGCTCAAGTATAGCTTGACTTAAAGAATAAACAAAAACTATTCAAGGCTAATGCACTGACAGAAAAATAACACAAAAGATTTAAAATGAAAGCAAAAGCATAACCACTGCAAGGCGTTATTGGTCTGATTAAGATGTATAAACCAGTATGTAACATTATAAGTTTAAACTAACCATTTTCAAACTTGAATGCTGATTAAAAATTGGTCATAGTATGCTTATCTTAGTGCTTGTGTAAGGCTGGAACACACCTAAATGATTCCAATACGTTTATCACGTTTATGGTCGAATTTGCCTCAGAAAAATGGGAAGGAGGAGGCCAGTTATGGTGGAGGAGAGATTGAGTAATTTTCCACTTATCAAGTATCGTTACATGAAAATAATAGAGGCATTAATGTATCTTTGAACAAGGTCTCGGCATATATTCTACACTAAAAAAAATAAAAAAAATAAAAAATCATACCATTTTATGTTCTAATACTGCGTGACTTGTACGTCCAGTATGATGCCCATAAGTATACAAAGATCTATTTCTTTTGCCAAGCTCCCTCTTTTCGCATGAACCTTGTTTTGCTTCATTTTTTAAGAACATATCCCAATCTTCTTGCCTAATTTTTCATGGACAATTTTTTGACCGATCTTCATCATTTTCGAATTTGTCATAATGATTTTTTCTTAGCTCGCTCTTATGTTTCCTGAGTGACTCGGCCATTTTTTTCATAAAATAGTCCTTTGCATTTGACTCTATTCGAAAAAGTGTCTGCGGAAATTAAGAATTAAAAAGAAGCAATGTGATTAAAAAAATATGTTTAAAAAAATAAAAATGGAAATTGAATCAACTTACTAGCAACTCATTCCAAACATCATCTTTATAACTTTTAGGCACTTTATCCCAACGTTATATGATATCGGCACATGAACTCGTATTAATTTACCAACTTGACTTCCTATTCTTCCAGCATTTTCTGAAATAGGAACACCATACGAATTTACCAAAACCGGATCGGGTTGTGTAGAGGATGATCACGCAATTGAACTGGGTGAAGCTTCTTCTCGTGCTGACATTGTTTTCTACAAATGAAAAACAAAAAAAAAAGTGTGTAATATCTGATTTTATTTATTTATTGTCGGCATTGTTGAAAGTTTATACTTAATAAGAAACCCGCAATGAATATGTTGTTGTTCAAAAGCACTGAGTAGCAATTTGGTCCGTATAAATAAAGGTTTCCATATAAATAAAGGCATTTGTGTTTCTTTGTAATTATCCCTTATAAATCAATAATTTAAACCACCTACGCTACAATATAAATAAACTTTTAGCACTATTTATTAAAGGAGTTAACAATCACCTCATACTGTTCATCAAAATATGCCAAGATAGACGTACATCTAAGTTGCATTCAAATTGAAATAACAAAGAAAATTAAAGAATTAAAGCATGCACCTCAGGAATATATAAACACATTATTCATTGATGGGTATTCATTTTTTTTAACATGGCAACTTAATATACGCTTTCTTTCTCTTAGATTATCCTGTTATTTCATAACATAAAATGATACACAAGTAAAATTATATAATCAGGACTCATATGGAAATATGTAGTAGTTAATGAAAATCGAAGCCTAACTAAACCTGGATTTTTTCACAAATCGATTAAAGAAGCAGCGGAGACACAAATCGATTTTGTGGAGTCGCCAAATGAATTAAAGCAGCAGCGGAGACACAAATCGATTTGGTGGAGTCGCCAAATCGATTAAAGCAGCATGGTAACACTCATCGGTTGAAGTTGTCACGGTTAGGTGCCAAGTTGAGGAGGTTCCAGCGAAGCGAAGGTGAAGATAAAAGGAGGATTTTTTTTTCTAATACGAAGAAAATATTTTTTGGGGAAAACGAAATTTTGGAGGGAAAAAAAAATTAAGCTTCCGCGCTAAATTTTGAGGGACAGGCCAGGGTGTATCGGGGAGAGTGGGAATGGTGAACGGTTTGGTGCAATTGTTGAAACGGCTATAGACCGTAATTATATTATAATAGTCATTGCCCGTTCCTACGTTGGTGAAATGTTGTCTTAAAAGGTTGGAACGGCCAAGAGCCATGCTAAAATTAGAACAGTCCACAACCGTTCCAAAATGTCCGCATATATCTGTTCCGAAATGGCTGCTATGGTATAGTGCTTGTTCTCCTTTTTTTAAACTATTTGTAGAACTATAAGAGTTGTATGAACTGTCAGACTCGTTCATGATAATTTCTTTACTTACAACATCCTCATCGTATTTAAACTCACTACAATCTCCAAAGTTATCCATTCTAATACTCTTCATAATTTCCTAACTCTATAGCGGACTTATTATGCTGCTCACATCTTACACTATCAACCTTATCATGCATGTTATATTCTTCTTTATCTTTACTAGTTGCATAACAGTAAACTGTGTCTTTATCAATTCCACCCCCTTTTTTCTCCTTATTAACATCATTACCATCCAATATACTAAAAGGATTAGCATTTCCATCAATATAACCAAGTTCAAAACCCTTATCCTTGCTTTTCTTAGCAGTAACATTCAAACTATCCATATGCACGTTATTTTCTACACAGTCACCCCTATTTATAGCCTTAGTTTTTCAAGATTATTTATATCCATTCCAATTGCCGAGTTTAAATTATTCTTAGGGGAACATACTTTAACAAATTTACAAGTTATAAAAGAATGCCCAAAGACTTTGCAATTTAAACATATAGAAGGAACCCATTCATAGGTAACCTTCACTACAAGAAAACACTGATTTAGCTTCAAATGTTTAAAAGCGGAAATTTTCGTCACTAATTTGCGACGGACTTCCATGTGATTTGCAAGGGATATTTTTTTGTTTTATTTATTACCGTCGTCTTCTGTCATCCCTCACTAAGCCGTTGCTAATTGCGTCAAATTATTGACAAAAAAATTCAGGCGCTATTTTCCGCTGCAAATCCAGGAAGAATACCGATGAATATTTATTGAAGCTATTTTGCGGCAGAATTTCAATAGATTTGCAAGAGATGTTTATATTATTTTTCTAAGATATACTTTAGTGTTATTTTGTAATAATTATCAACATGTTCAATAACTAACAATTAATTTGTTCTAATTAATGATTTATAAGTAATAATAAATACTAATTTACATGTATAATAAATAATTTATAATCATTACTTATTTAGAATTAGTAAAATAATCTTTGCTCATAACCATTGTAATTACTAAATTCTTAATTAAGTCCTCTGCTTTCGTCAAAAGTTCCAGTCAGTATGCCAGTATATTTTATGCTAAATCCCAAATTTTAAATTGTTCTTTTATAACTATTCCCCTAGATAATGAAAATATCATTTTATTATAATAATTATTTAATAATTACTAATAAAATTTGATACTTATGAAATGATATCTAGTATTCAATAATTAATTTAAATAATTGTATTTAATAATTACAGTTGAGAATTACGAAGTAGTATCTAATAATTAGTTATTATAAAGTAATATTTAATCACTATCAAATAATATTTAATAGTATAATTAGATTTCAAGCAAATTTCTATATTAATTTAATATCAAGTAATAACAAATAATTGTTATTCATCATTTCACCATATTGAATCAATTTCAAAATAATTATTGGTTGAGAGTAGCAATTCACTACTTTATATTGAATTTTTTTCTTCATGTGTATGTTTCAAAACCACGGTTTTTAGCAAAGTATCAAACTAATTCAATTGGCCTTCAGTTTTTCCCTCCGCTACGAAATTTTGGCTCCAAAGCTGATTTTTTTTTCCACTTTACACCATAATTTTAATATTATACCCTTAAACACTGAATATTTTTCGGCTTTGTTGGCCAACCCCCTATGTTAAAAAGCGATGCTCGTGAAAATAGCTCCCCTAAATGGCTAAATCATTTTCTCCAGCGAAAAAGGGGAAAAAGGAAACACCGCGTCATTGCTCAATGTCCAAGGAGAGTTAAAGCCGCAGTGTGCGACTGAGGGGAGGTCGCCTCCTCAAGCGGCGACTGAAGGATTGCTGGAGGTCGATGCATACGTCCGAGCTTGAGGCTGTCAGCGTATAGGTGGATCCACGTAGTTAAAGTTGTCGGTGATGAATGCGGAGTGTTTGGCGGCTACGATGAGTGTTGCTACGCCCGTACCCAGTAAAGCATGATGCATCGGCGTGATTGCTGGCCCTTGAATTATTGGTTGCAGAATGCTTATATGGTTTGTGACCGTTTATCTGAGTAGCCCTAGTACCGGTTGCAATTGATGTCAGTTTCTGAATAATTTATTTGAAATATATGAAAGAATCCAAGCACTTGGCTAGAACTTGCGTATTTGTTCCATCTTGCACTTTGTCTGCTGAGAACAATGGGAGTAATGGGAATACTACTGATGTACTTCCTGTGGCCATTTCTAATAACAAAACTAAAGGTACGAGACTGAGAAGTGGGGTTTCTTGCAAATTTTGGTTCTTGTGGCATGCGGAGTTAAAATATCATTATTTTTCTTGCAGTAGTTCAAAAAAGAAGTAGACTGTTATGGCCGCTCCTGGTTTACGATCCAGTAAGATTCATAGTTTAGTTGACAAGGTTTGTATAATGTTCAGTACTTAACTGATTGTTTTACTGTTTCAAAAGGTTAACACATTTGTGAGTTTCATTCGTTCATGTCAAATTTTGAGAGTTGAAAATTAATATAAGATCACCGAGTTGTGTGGACTTCCAGGAAGAAATAAATGTAGGTTTTCCTTTTTTTCCTTTTTTTGGTTGCATGCATAATACTTGAATTTTACAATTAATAATTAAATTTGCCAACAACATATGTTTTGCACTTTGATTACATATTTTATGTGCATTTTTGGAATATGTTTTTTGTTTTTAATTCTCTATATGGATATGCAGCTACTAGTTAAATAGTTACATTTTCTAGCATAAATGGATATGCAGCTACTAGTTGAAAAGACATCTATTCACAAAAATACGAAAACAAATAATGTAATTTTGAAATATGACTGTGCGTTGAATGTTATTATTGTTAGTGATGCTATTATTTTGAAAAGATATTGAAATGTAATCATATAAAAAATGATTAATGTGCAGAAAATTGGAAATGAAACTAAATTGCGGATCTACATAAACTAACAATGTAGGTTGCACAATTTGAAGTTATGACACAAAGATCTGTCATCGAAGTTTGTTAGAATATAATTATGATGCTGTAACAACCCGTATTTCAATAACATGTTAAAACGAGAATCAAGGAAGAATTTAATTTTAAATTCTGAATCAAGTAAAACGGGCTATGCCATTGCGTTCGTCTCGGAAAAATACGCGAAATAGAGTCCGAGTTTTCGAAAATCGGAGTCCGTATGACCCGGTTAAGGCCCAAAGAAGTTTTCGGGAAATTTGAATTTCGAAACATGCAGAAATGGGGCCAGGCGGGAAAATTCCCGCCCAGACAAGTCGACAGGCATGTCGACAGGCATGTCGACAGGGCTGTCGACTTGCCCTGTCGGCTGATTCTGATCTGGTGCACCTATTTTCTATCTTGGCTAGGTTTTTGGGCCTGGTTTGAAATCTGACGGTTCAGGTTGGTCCTAGGGTTAATCTAAGGGCCTAAAACTATCCTAATCTCTATAAAAAGACCCTAAACCTACCCCTAAACCCTCATTATTCACTCATGTAACTAAACTATGGCCAAATTTCTACTCTCATGGCCTCCATCTCAAATCCCTAGAGCCTATGCATTCAAATCGGGTTCAAATCAAAAGGTGCAAGCTTGCTACACCAAATAGAGGCCAAATCAACATTGCTATGCGAGTTCCATGACGATTCTTCTACAAAGGAGGCACCTTTCTTAGCCAAGATGATTCATGCTCCTTTCCCTAGGCCTAACTATGTAAGTTCTAGCTACTTTTGGATCAAAATGGTATTTTTAATGTTGACATGGGATAAAATGAGGCTAAACATGATTATGCGAACCTATATGAACCTTACCTTGCCTCTTGTGTTCATGTTTATGATTTTAGGCCATGTGAGTGACTTAATCATGCCTCTCATGCTATGCATAACCTAGTTTAACTTGCAAGTTTGGATCTTTATGCATGAAATGCTAGCATGAACCTTTAGGAACCACTTTATGTGTGAATCATTGGCTAAGACAAAATTTTGGGGCTTATGCATGTTTATGAACCCAAACCCCTTATGGTAACATGCAAGTTTGTGGCCAAATCCTTTATGAGATTATGCATGCTCGTGGCCAATCCCCTCTTTTAAGTTGTGCATGTTTATGGCTAAACCCTTTTTGATAATATGCATGTTTGTGGCCAAATTACCTTATGACACTATGCATGTTTATGGCCAATCCCTTTATGATGTTATGCATGTGGAAGCCAAGCCCTTTTTAGCATCATGCATGTTTTGAGACCAATATGTGACATAGTATCCTTACTATGTTGACTCGCTTTGCTTGCGTTGGGAAAACACGATTTTGGGTAGTTAGATAAACATGAACATGTCGCGAAATCTTAACTTGATTATGACATGTGTTTATACTTGAAAATATGACTTGGAAGATAACATGGAAGTTGGCATGTAAGTATGCATAAAAACATGAGCTTGGGAATTTACCTATTAAGTTAGGTCTACCCTTTGGGAATTTACCTATTAAGTTAGGTCTACCCAAATGCTTGAAAACTCGTAACATGTTTTGGAAACATGATGAACTTAGATAATATAAGTGTGGCCAACTCGAGGTTGGGTTGAGTTTGCAACGTAAAACTACCCGGAACCGACCGGCCTAACTAGTAGTTGCAAACAATAGGACCCAATGTGAGAAGTTGGTCATGTCGCGCTTAAGACCCGAGGTTAGACTAGGTTGTGGTGTGTAACGACCCGCAAATCCGAGCTATCTGAGTTGACTAAAAACACCACACGTACAACCCAAATAACACAGAAATACGAACCATTAATAGAAAGAAGTTAGAGGATGAGAAATAGAAAGAAAGGAATATTAGAATAGAAGAAAACGAAGATCACAAAACTCACAGCGGAACGAATAAAATATATTATATAACATAAGCTTTGAAATACAAATCTGTTTTGTACATATATACATACCATCATCAGAGTACACATAACATTTGATCCAGCGGAAGTAACTCTAAATAACTAACGTTGAAGCCTCCTGCTTCAAGCTCCTCCAAGTGTATCTGTAAAAGCCTGAAACACTTGACTGCCCGTACAAATTTGGGCACCCAAGAGTTTAGGGAAAACAAAACAAAACAAACTCTGGGTCAGTCATGGGACTGGTGTGAGTAAACTCCAACCACTTGTTTAACTTTAAAAATCCTTTCAAAGAAAGGATAATAGTAAGACCAGCCCACACATAAACATGGATGGTTTTTACCTTACTATAACCCAAAACACTTTGATATCAAATCCAATGATATTATAATAATGTCTACATCAAGTAAATAACCAAATAGTAGAACGCTTGCATCTCACGCTCCACATATATAGTATATAATCAAAAACCGCATGGCGCTTATTGGAGATTGGATTTCCAACATGACAAGGTATGGGACCACCTTCCGACAGTGCATCTCTAGAGGCGAATACACCTGGGTTCAACAAGAACGTCTTGCAACCCGGCCCACACATGACCGACCACTCATTTCGCTTGAGTGTATCGAATGTATATCACCAACGGTTGGACTCAAACCACCGTTTCCCGAATGGGCAGAATCGATAGATTTAGAAACAAAAAGGAATTTCTCTAGATAGGTGATTATACACCCTAATGGGTGCGACCCACATAGCCATGCTGCCTGCCCGATTTTTTGTCCTTTCCCGGTTGTTGAGGCCTGAGGCTACGAATACTTACCATTCATTGATAGCACAATCACTTTGAATGCCACATCGTCAGATCCGTTAATCACTAGTTGAGTTTGCACAAATATTCTGGATATTATGCTAAGGGATAAATCCGTTGCAACCATATATATTCATACAGACCAACCCATTTGATCATTGGAAATACTCTGTCAGACATTCGTCCATTTACGTTCGTTCTGGGATTGAACGAAACCGAAGGCACTATTTCTATAAATAGAAAAGCCCTTGCACTTTACTCCGTCTTCAATATATTCAGCATACTTGGTTCGCAACGCTTATGCCGATACAGAGTGGTTCTTCGGATAATAATCCAACCGGTCTCTCCATATTGACAACGATGGTCAAAAACTTCGATAGTCTGTGATTTAACTATCGAATAAAAACAAGTGTTCATCCAAACATATCAAACAAATCACTGGGCTCTTTAATTAATATTTCATTAATTAAATCACTTTCCCATTTCCCTATCAATATTTGTTATCCAAATATTTCAATAACCATATTGGCCCTTTTCGCTATTTTTGATTTCATTTCCTTATCGAATTCTATATATGTCGATATATAGATTTCTAATTGTCAAATTTTCTTAAAAATATTCTAACTTCTTAAATTCCCGGAAAAATTCGCCATAACCTCCCCTGTATCGGGAGCATCGGGAAATTTCAAATAGCTTCCCGGTATCTTCTCCAATCGAAAAGAAAAAGGAAAAGCCAAGCGGCTTGCCGATACGGCGCATAAAACCCATATATGAATTTAAACGTGTACCTTTTGTCGAGCACATTATTTATATACCTGCATTATCCTTGCCCCATACCTGTCTCCTGTATGTCTATACCTGTCCCATTTATTTCAACTTCGTACACTCGTTTGACTCAATTCGTTAAAGTAATTCTTTAACTAACTCTCTGCCTATCTCGCTTGTATATGTGAATATAACACGTTTCGAATATATTTCCACTTACTTATCAATCAATTGAATTCAAATTTCAATTTAAGTTCTATATTCGATTTCGAATATATATTTACAATCCCAAATTTCACTTTTCAAAGTTCGACTTTAGTTCAAACTCGATTAACTAATTCTCCTTTGATTTAGTTAATTCTATTCAATAATCAAAAATAGGATTATTGTTTCAAAAATCATCTTCTTTACTTCACTTGAGTTCACATTTATTTTCTAACTCAAGTCTAGATTTTTAAATGGAAATCCGGATTTTTATTGGCTTAAAAATCCCAATATTTATATATAAAATCCATTATGGTTTATAATGGTTTATGGCGCTGCTTTTCTAAAAATTTGATTTTTGACATAACTCAAAATCTATTTGACGAAATCCAGATTTTTCTCTTTCATTTGAAAACTATTATCAAACCAGTCCTGACGTTTCTTGTTTCGAAGAATTTCGACTTAATTTGAGTTCTGTATGCTCAATTGAAGTTCGAAACGTCAATTTACGAACTGCAGCGCTGCGGCGAGTTCGTTTTAATTATATTTATATATATAACCTTTAAACTTCTTTAAAATGAATTCAACTCCCTTCTAATATATATTCCAAATTCCATTTGAATCTTTTACATTTCAGATTCCGTAGTTTTAAATCCTGTATTCAAATCCCATTTGAAATCCTTTATCCGAATTCCATTTCAAATCATTTATTCGAATTCTATTTCAAATCCTTTATTTAATTTTCACTTTAATTCAATTCTTTTTTTGAATTTCTATATTTGAAATTCATACTTGAAATCCCATTTCAAATTCATACTTGAAATTCATACTTGAATTCAAATATCCAAACACCATTTAAATTTCTATTTGAAATTCTAAATGTTTCAGATTCCATTTCTCTTATTTGAAATTCCCAAAATTTCAAATTACATTCTTCTTTTATTTGAAATTCCATTTTTGAATTTCCTTTATTCCAATCCCATTTGAATTCTAATATTCAAACTTATTTTCAACGCCATTTGAATTTCTTCACTCAAAGCCATTTGAATTCCCTTGAATTCAAATTCCATTTCAAAATCATTTGGATTTCCTATTTTGAAATCCTATTTGAAATTCTATTTCCAATTCTACTTTGAAAATCCTATTTCAAAGTTTATTTCAAATTCTATTTTGAAATCTCATATTCAAATTTCTACTTGAATTTCTGTATTCAATTCCATGTTCAATTTCAATACTCGAATTTCTATTTCAAATCTCTATTCAAACTTCATATTTAAATTCTTCTTTGAAATACTATATTTCAAATTCTATTTTGAAATTCTACATTCAAATCTCTATTTGAATTTCTTTATTCGAATTCCTTTGAATTCAAACTTTATTTTAATTTCTTGAATTCAAATTCTATTTTTCATTCTAATTTCGTCTATTCAAATTCTATTTGAACTTCTTATTTGAATTTCTAATATTCAATCCCCTTTTAAAATTCAAATATTTAAACTCCTTTTAAAAATTCAAATGTTATACTCAAATTTCATTTGAGTTATATATTTAAAAATTCCCTTTCACATCCTGTTTTGAAATTTCATTTCGAATCCCAATTTCACGCTTGTATTTCTATTTCTGAATTATCAAATGATAATTCTTTTCACTTCATTTATAACTTTGTTATAAAAGAACTATTTATAAACTTCGTTTATAAAGAAACTACTTGTTTTATTTTTCAAAAACAAGTTTATATTTATATTCCATTTAAAATTCAAATTCTATTTAAAAATAGAATTTCCCTTTTTAAATTTCCAATATCCTTTTTACGATATTTTTAAATATCATTACTTAAGCCCAGTGATATAACACACAAAGCAACCAATTGTTTATTTTTCTAACACATCATATATAACAATATATATGCAAACAAATAAACAAACAGATAATATATTTTTGAGGAATCCTGTTGGGTTCCTCCAACCTGTTTTCCTGCATCCACAGATGTTAGCACATAAATAATACCCATTCTGCTTCGTGGCAGAATATCGCGGTATAGAAGGTCATCCACTAATCATAGCGTGGGGCGTATAGGGTAATCATCCGCTATGAAACTGCGGGCATCCGCTAATGAGACTGCGGGAATCCAACCAATCAATCAACCCAATATATATATATATAGCCTAAATAACTAATATATATAAAACAACCAGAAAACATTCACACAAGCAACAATCAATTATTTTTAATGAAATAAAAATAATTCTAAAGGTGAGTGAGATTTACTCACCGGAGTTCGACGACTAACGACAAAAATATCGAATCCATCCTAGATCGTTTTTGCAGCTACGACCACTCGAGTTGTCTCGAATGACTTTTACTTGCTCCCCCCTACGATGAATTAAATCTTTATTTATCGACTTTTAACTCAATTTAACTAATTTAATAAATTATCTCATATAAATTTAATTCAAATGAAAATACCATAGTTGCTTCCTTCATACTTCATTGTTCGATCGACATATACCACCACAACTCTCCACTGATTTTGCCTTTATTTTCATTTCCAATATAGCACGAACAATATTTTCACTTGATTGATCCCATGCATTTTCTTCCTTAAGGCCATTGATTTTACTGTAATTAATAATTTAATTACTTAATTTATAAAACCTATTTACTGCATAAATTTAAATAAAAAGGAAAACTGATTTACCTTATTGTATTATACCTTTCTTCCCCAAAATGTTGCCGAACTCCCTGAGATCAGAGACCGGATACTCCCTTTTCCTCTACTGACAAACCGGGCACCGAACCTCCTACCACCAACATCGATCCCCTAAAAACTCCATCGAAATTCCTATAGTTCACCCTATCACACTCTGTCCAGACATCCTTCGAGCATCTCAAATCCCTCAAAACACCTCCACGTCGACCTCCAATCCATGCCCTAGCCGCTGTTCAGAGAACTTAGGGCAGCCACAAGTCCATCGCACTCGATTTGAGGAGCAGCGATCGGTCATACAACCTCAAACAAGTGGAAAGGAATCAATATCGAATGATTTGATTCAATATCATATTTTATCTAAATTTCCGAAGGATTGAATGGCGGCTTCGGAATAGCGTTAAAGAAATGAATGAGAGAGGAATGGGGTTAGAGAAGTTTAAGGAGTATCGC